>BSBM01000588.1:910000-3400000 GCA_027924585.1 Larix kaempferi
TGGATTTTCTGATTTTTGTGGTTTTTCAAAGGGGTATTTATTTGGATTTTCATTGGTTCTGACCAACGTCTTGTGAAGATTTGGTGAAGATGGTGGATTTTTATTTTATTTTATGTCATTTTCAAGAGGGGTATTTGTCTGGGTTTTCATTGGTTTTGGCCGCCATGATGGGATTTGCATCCCAAGCCTTGACGGTGTGGTGGTGTCATCACAAATTTAAGTGCATTGAAGGTGGTTGGTGTGTTGCAGTCTGGGGTTTTATTGTTTTGGGATGGGGCTTCCCTACGGTCCTCTATTTTGGTGTTCTCCAGTGGGGTCTATAAATATTGAAATGGTCTTCTATGGTTGAGTGTACCTGTCCTTCGAAGTTGATGGCCATGCTAGTGGTCTGTTCCGTGGGTGGGGGTTGTGGCGAGGCAACAATTTGGGTTCATTAAGTATGGAATGGTTTGCCATATTTGTTGTATGGGTATGTTGTCAGTTATGAGGAGCCCTTTTCTTATTTGTTGGCATTGGTGGTTTTGAGAGGGGTGTTTTTGGAGAACAACTGCAAGGGTTTTCGAACTTCTTGTGTTTCTCCTGTTGTTGGCCGGTTTCAGCGTCTTTGTTGTTGTTCGTTCACATTCACTTGGAGGTTCATTGAAAGCAGGAGAGGCAAGTGCAAAGCAAGGGTTTTTTTGTGCGCTAGCAATTCCTTTTCCGCTCTGGCTAGCTTGTTCTAGAAAAGAAGTAGTGTTGGTTTTCCTCATCCTGGTGGCTGTCGCGTTTGGAAAGGTATGTCTCATGTTTTTTGCCCCTTTCTAGATTCAACTAATGTGCAATAGTTTGTTGTTGGTTCAGTTTCCTTTCTAGTGTGGGTTTTATTAAATTCGACAAAATAAATTCTTCTTTTTCGATTTATTTGAGGTATGGTGTTAAATTGTTTGTTTTATGTTCAAATGTGTTAGAGGTTGTTTTCGTTATTAGAGGGATTATGTATGCACATGGATTTAGGGTTTGCTCTGAGTCATGGCTTCGATTCACCATGATTGTTTTTAAATTTCCTTCCTTCATCCGTTAATTTTTGCTTTAGCGTTTTTATGTGTGCATGGACCAGTCTACTGCAACCTTCTTTGTAGCTAATTCGGTTATTCCCCTTCCATTTTCAAGGTTGTGTGGTTCAACCGTGAGTTCTGTCAAAGGGTTAAGTCCTAAAGCCCTGGACAATGTTGTTTGATAGTGATCATATGTCCATTTGTGGTGGCCTGCGGTGGAAATGTTTTTCACCATGTTCATATCAATATGTTTTATTAATTATGTAAATATTGCATTCTTTTGATGTGATTCATGGCTTCCAGTCTAATGGAGATCGTGATGCGAATCGAAGTGGGTTATTGTTGCTATTTTTTTAAATACTAGTGCAAGGTCTTCTTGCGTGCCATTATAGTTTCATGTGGATCCTTTTCGGTGATGGTACAATATATATGTTTACTTGGTTTGTTGTTTTGATTATTTGGATTACTAGAAAATATGTCTTCGCTTCTAGTGGGTTGTGATGGACATGGTTTTTCACCATTATGCCACTAATATGTTCTATAAATTTTGGAAATTTTCCATGCTTTTAGTGTGATTTATGGCTTGCACATTTCAATGGATATGATCATATGATTTGAAGAGGATTGTTGTTGCTATGTTTTTAAAAAAGGGTGCATGGAATTGCTAGATGTGATTAGATTTCTAGTAGATGCCTTCTTAAATGGTTGATACAATGGTATATGTATGTATGGATTCTTCCTTTGATTGTTTTGATAACTTGCAGCTGAGTTGCATGTATTTTAGTAATGAACCAAATGTAACAGTTAACACACAGAGGAGAAATTAATCTTTGTTTGCAAGCATCCGAGTTCTATACATTATGTTTCTTCTTATGCCTGGGATGCAAGAAATTTTTACAGATTTAAATGCATGGCATTAGGTTTAGAATAGGTTTACAATCATGTGGAATCTAAATGTACATGCTCCGAGGTTCAAAATATGTGTGTGGTGTAATGATTGGAAATCGAATCATATGATTTCCTTTGCCACTTTGCCATTCATATTCGAATTTCCTGCAAAAAATAACCAGTTTCTATGGTTCCACCTGACTAGAAGCTTGGATCCTATGGTGCCCGTTGTCCATCCCATGTCAAACTTATAAAATTAGGCTGATATGGGCTAGGTGTATCCATGTGATGTGTACAATTCTCATCCCTATGGTTTAATTTGACGGGTGTGATTGGTTGTGGTTTGGCATTGCATTTTCGCAGCTTATGATTTCCCTTTGCATTGCCCATTTCGACCAATAGGTTGTATAATTGATGTCTGTAACTGTTTCAAAAATGAGTGTTGAATGTGCTTTTTGTTTTCTAGTTTAGATTAAACATTGTCTAGACCATGTTTCTGTGTAGAAAAAATGGGGGTTTTCCATACCCTTAATAATATTTTGTTCAATTGGTGTTTTTATTTTCTATTGTTCACCGTGGGTGCAAACCAGACTCGGTGACATGTTTTTGAGTCCTCATATAATGCATTGAGAAATAAGTTTTGTGATGGTTTGTTTGATTTTAGAGCCTAGTAAATATTGACAAGAAGTATTCTAATGATCTGAACTATGATTAAATGAGGGAATGTCCAATAATCTGTTGATACCCTTTAGTATTTGTGTGTTTTCCATCCTTGGTTTAGTTGCTTGTAGATGTTTGAATTTTAAATCCATTTATTTTGTGTATATGGAATGTTTTTTGGTTTTACCTTTTGTAAAACAATATACAGTCTCAGTTGATGGACTTTGTTTCCTGCTTGGTTTTCTATCATTAATATACCTCTCTTGAAAGTGCATGGAAATGGAGAAAAATTTGCACAGCTTGTTGTTGCTCTAGCATCTGGAAAAAATATGGTGGATGGAGCCTAGAAAAAACAAATCCCACTTTGCCATTCATATTGGGGTTTAATGCAAGAATTACCCAGTTTCTATGTTTCCACCTAACCAGATGCTTGGTTTCTATGATGTCACTTGGAAATCTCATGTCAGCATTAAAAATTAGGTCGATTGGTGCTATGGGAATCCATGTGATGTCTAGAATCCTTATCCCTATCATTTAATTTGATGGATATGGTTGGTTTTGATTTGACATTTCAATTCTCTAGCTTGTGTTTTGTCGTTACATTGTCCTTTTTTTGTCCAACAAGATTCCTAGTTTATGTCTGCAACTACTCCAAAAAATGAGTATTTAATGTGCTTTCTCCTTTGTACTTTGGGTTACACATTTTCCAGTTCATTCTTATTTGTAAAGGAATGGGGATTTTCCCATGTCCCTGATAATATTCTTTGCTTTGCTGGTTCTTTTTCCCCATTCTTCATCATGGATACAAACCATCCTTGATGACATGCCTTCATCGCTCCTATAATGCATTTGGAAATAAGTTTAGTGATAATGTGTATGGTTTTAAAGTCTAGAAAATATTCACAGAAAGTATTATAATGATCTCAACTATGATTTAATGAGGGCATGTTCAACAATCTTTTGATGTCCTTCACTATTTGTGTGTTTTCCATGCTTGGTTAAGGTGCTTTTACATGTTAGAATTTTACAACCATTTGTGTGTTGATCTTTCTTAAGGTGCAAAATCAACTCTACTTTGTGTGGGAACTCTTTCTTAATGCTCTGAGATATGATTTGAGCTATGAGAAAGCTTTGCGCAAATTGTTGTTTTAAACAATTGGCAGAAATGTTAAATGAATCCAAGAAAACAAAACAAATATTCGAGGAACAAATTCTAGTGCATTTAGTGAAGCAATGAACAATAAAAAAAGGGAAACATAAAAGGATGAGTGGTCCTTTGTTTTGCTTGTTGTCGTATATATTGATGTTTTCATTTTATAACCATGTCAATGCCATTCGCATTGAATACATAGTGTTTTTTTTTATTGTGCCATGCAAAATGTTGCAATCTAGGCACGCATACACACACACACACACACATATGTACTTGACATGTTGATAGTGCATTGTCTATGGCAGTACTTCATTTTCTCTGGTAAAGAACAATAGAAAAGGAAAAAAAGGGGGAGGGGGGAGGGGTTCATATGCTTTGCTTGTTGGCATATATATTGATGTTTTCATTTCATAGCCATGTTCAAGGCATTTGAATTACATAGACAATGGTTTGTTTTACATGTTTTAGGAATTGTTGCTATATAAACATAGTTCTCTCTCCCCCCTCTCTCTCTTTATATATATATATATATATATATAGGTGACATATAACCTGTTTACTGTGTTTAACAATATTTCATTTATTTCAGAGCCTGTGATTTCTAGGACCAAATTTAGTTTCATTTCTATTTGCTACAGAGATGTGGATAATGTTACTGTAAATGTGAAGGTCCCTTCGGTTATGAAACAAATGTTTGCAGTGCATCTATTTGCTGCAGATATGTAGATCACGTTCTTCTAATTAAGGGTTCATTTTTTTTGCTTGTTGTCAAATATATTTATGCATTCATTTTATGTTAGGTTGCCCACCAGGAAAATAAGGAATAAACTCAAGAAGGAAAAAGTAAATAGGCGTGAAAGCGCACTGTGTATTTCTCATTAATCAACTATACATATAAATACAATGGGAAATATCCCTTAGATTTCATATTCCCAAGTGGACTCTTGGACTCTCGGGTGACTCTTAGTCTCCCTGAGGATTAGACTCCAACAAATCCCCCCTTAATCCGAAGGGTGTTTATGAGTCCAAGAAAAAGAAGAGAGTTGAATAAGTGGAAGTGGATAGCTACCACCAGCTAAACATTTCCATCTTGAACATCCTTTACTAAGAAGGGTAGTCAGAAGCTTGCACTTGCTTCTGCTAAATACAATGGCTCTTTGAAGGGATGTTTTTTAGGCTGGCCATCAACCGAAATGGGATATCAGAAGGATGAAATCTTCTACTATGTGTGTGGTTTAATGTTGACCACAAATTCTCGAACTTGGCGATAACAATCGCTCATACGTTCTCTGTAACTTGGCTTGAAGGCTCATAGGTTCTGTCTGGAATGGTTGGGATGGGCTAACACCAAACCAACTGGAGAGCTAAAAATAGGAAGTGAACAGCTGCAACTTGCTGAACATTTCCATCTTGACAACTGTTTTCCAAGTTAGCTAGAAGCTTGCACATGCTTCTGCTAAATGAAGGTTCTCTCGATACCGGTGGTTTTAGGATGACCACCAAATATGGAGCTCAGTCAAACATAGCTCTTCACAGGCTCACTTGTTCTGGCTCACTTGCACTTGATCACTTGTTACTGACGGTCTTCATCCCCCCCTATTAGGAACAATGTGAGGAGAGGAGAGTCTCATGGTGTCACAACTATACACAAAACACATGAGTACTCTATGTCATGGTTCTCTTCTGTCTGAGTGTCTATATCACTGAATCTGGCATCTGAAACTGGATGTGGATCATGCTTGTTTGATCTCACTTACTTGTAGAGGGCCATGGCTTCTTGTTTTTAGATGGAGGATTCAAAACTTGATGCCTGACATCATGTTCCCCCCTGTCAGGTACAAAGTGAGGAGAAGAATATGTCTCAACTACAAGATGTGTCAATACTCGTGAATGAATTCTCCGATATGACTTGTAAATCTTCTTATCTATTGACGACCAATGCCAAGAACCGATCCACCCATAATGAATCTTCTCTCTTGCAGGTTTATTTAAACTGAAGGATCTGTCTGATGAGTGTGTATGTTTTCCACATTGCTTATAAGGGTGAAGATCAAAAAAATTATCTTTCATATGGCTAACTCGATCACAGTGTTGGCATGTCGAACTTTGAATTGATGTGGATGAAGATGGAATCTCGTGGATGAATCCAGCACTCTAAAATTGAATGGGCTTAGAGAAGTCAGGAATGTGAACTGTCACTTCCTTGTCATATCCAATTAGGTCGCTTCTATGCTTGTTATGTTTGGTTTCTTCCCAAGGTATGATGATGGGCTTGGAAGGAGCAAGCAGAACCTTTGCATGCATGTCTTCGTCTTCATTTTCTTTCACTTATGTACTGGCGCCACTGATTCACTCATGTGCTTCTGAAATGGAATCAATTTGTGTAGGATGCTGAAGAGAATCATGAAGGGGATTCTTCTGAACATGAACAGTTTCAGAATGTATTTCTTCTTGTTGAAGTTGCAACTCAAGCTGTAGGAAATCAAGTGTGTCTTGTGAATCTTTTATACAGTCTTGGATGTGAGTGAGAGTTCTCTTGTCGATCATGACAATGCTGTCGACATAGGAGATAAGTAGAGTGTTCAGTAACTCTACAAGACCAATTAATATTTCCATTGATAAAGTGAAACTAATAACTCACTCAAACAATGAAGGGCTTCTTGCAATTTCATCCGGTTACAAATACTTGACAAACTCATAAAATGATGGGTGTCGGTCTCCGCCGAGAATGCACCCGGTTACAATTCAAATCAAATCTTATTTGATACTTACAGAAAACAATTGCAAGTATCAAAATGCAATTAAATTTAAAGAGAATTCATTGTTCGCAAAATTTAAACATGAACTGAAGAAGGAATGCTAGAATGCTTTACCTATGAATTCTTGAGTAGAGTGATCACGAGTAAATAAGCTACTTTCTGTAGCTGTAGATCCACCAAAAGGAAAAAGACTACAAAGGGAAAAGATGCAGTGCCCCAAACCCAGATCCAAATGAGGAGTTGTTTTCACCAAATGAGGGAGAACTGTTGTGCTCTGAGAAACAAATGTAGGAGTGTTTTCTGTCAAAACCAAAACGAGAATCTACTGCCCCAAATCTGGATAGAACATTGTCTCCTTTCCAATGCTACAATATGGGATGCTTCTTAATGTTTGAAGAAAGCTAGCTCGGCTCTAAGATTGAACCAACGCACAAGGGAGCTCATTCACCAAGCAACAATTTAACATAGAAATAAACCCTCAGCGAAAGCAACATTGAAACATATTGGCTTCCTCGAAAGACTGTGGGAGGAAATGCTCACATGGATGTAGGTCACACGGCTGGAAGTTAAGTCACACGTTGCATCTCTCACCAATCGAGTCTACGTTTTTATTTTTTCACTTTCACCAATAAGTTCACAGCTCTCAGACATTAACCAGTATTCACATTTCATGGTTCAACGCATGAGCAGCATCTCCGATCAGAGTTCTCACCAAGATGGAAATTCAAATGTAGACTTCATTCTTCATTTGTAGCAAAAATAATATTAGTAGTCACCAATTGATAGAGAGGAAGCTTGTAGCATGCCAATACATAGCTTACCGGAAGAGAGAGCTCGATGGTCTCACAATGATGGAGTCTAGGTCACAGTATGCCAGTACATATCCTCCAAATTGACCATGAGTTTTCATGTTAAAACGCAACAATATCCAATCCCATGCGTAGCTTCATCAAAAAGGAAATCTACAGCCACTCCACAAGAAGGATATGCAGTTACTACAAAGTCTTTACTCAATTTGTGGATGGATTCGAGCATCAATCAGGTCATGGTAGCACTCCATGTAGCTCCGGTGATTAATAGCCTCCACACTACAATATGCATCTCTACGATAAATCACAGAGGTAATGGTCTGACTCTTTCATGCAAAATCTGAAACTCAGAAGCTCGCAACAATTCACCACACAGAAGCTCATAGCACTCTGAAGGAGGATGCTGGTTGATCCTCTAGTCATACTAATAAATAATTCACATGGACGCAGCTTTTTGGATATTGAGAACACTCCTTGCTGGTTGCCGCTCTCAAGATGATGGTGGTCGCAACACTGAAATGATCTTCAACACTCTCCAACAATTTTTTGCATCTCGCAGAAGCATTAGAGAAATTTTGAGGTAAAAAATGGGCCTCAAAACAAAAGAAATGTACTATAAAATCCAACTAATAGGATTCAAGGTGATGATGTCAAACATGGGGGATGAATCACCATTTGTTTGGTCAAAAGGTAAAAAGGTCAAAGTCTAAAAACTACTTCTTCAACTCGTATTTTTAACTTATCTCCCTGTATATTCACTCACATTTGGAGTAGGAGCAGTCGCTGGATGGGGAATTCAGTTCTGCATCCAACGAGTACCCAATTGGTATACTATTGATGGACCCCGCTGCCCAAAAAACAAGGAATACATTAAAAAAAATGTGATGATGATGTCATCATCACATTTTTTAATGTATTCCTTGTTTTTGGGGAAGCGGAGTCCATCAAAAGTATGCTGATTAGGTACTCGTTGGATGCGGAACTGAATTCCCCATCCAACGACTACTCCTACTCCAAATTGGAGTGAATATACAGGGAGATAAGTTGAAAATACGAGTTGAAGAAGTAGTTTTTTCTCTTTTCCTCCAAAATTTGATGAGGTATGCTAATATTATTTTATTATTTTCACTATTATTTTATAATTTTCCCTAGGAGGCCCATTTTAGACCTCAAAATTTCTCTAATGGAGGTTGCAGCATTCAATAGTTTGGGAGATGAACAGTCACCATAGAGATGAGTCCCACCAATCTTCACGTGGTCACGGGAGTATCAGGAAGCCTCACGCAGTCCCTGGAGAGTAGATCATGGGTGGATGCAACCTTCAATTTCCATGAATAGGTTAATATTTGTCTTCAAAATTTGTGATACAGATAGGCTTCATCGCAGCACCTTTCTTCGTGAGAGTGGACAGAAAATAACTCTTATGGCTCGCAATATCAAGTGATATCAGAGCCACACCATGCAGGAGATTTTGTATGCACACACTTCGCTCAACAGTTCTAAAGGAAGCTTCCAGAAGTTCCATGAAAACCTCAATGATTCTTTTCACGAGGGTTTCTAGTGAGATACATAAGGTAAATGAAGCACCACTAGCAAAATATGCAGCTTTTCAATGCAGTGACAACTAATGACCACAACATGCTTTACACGATGCACCAATGCTGGATCAAGCAGCTCTCCACATAGTCGTATCAAAATAATACCTCCACGAGCAGTTGATATCAATACAAGAGAGTTCAGTTTCCATGCACAATACCTCCACAAAATGCTCCTTTGTGAGCTTGATTCGTGGGTGCACTTAGTCGACAGTCTCTTCCAGAGGTTAAATTAAATGATCACATAGCCTAGTGGAGTCGCACAACAGACCTTGCAAGACTATTGATTGAATAATATGCAACAATATATCACAGCAGATGGACGTTCTACAAGGGTGCGATCTCTAGTTTTAAGAAACCTAGATGGGTCTAGGTATACGGTGAAAACACGAAGTTGGGTAACCCTTTTGGCTTGTTTTTGACAAACAAAACTGCTAAATTTTATGGTTTTCAATATCAACCTCTTCAAACCCATATCTCTCTTAGGAATTTCAACTTGAAGTAAACACATGTTTTAGAGAATTGAATTATTTTTGTACATGTATTTTTTATAATTTTTTTATGGACATATCGTGGGACAAATTTGGTGCACACCAACGACATATACTTGAAAATTTTAGGTACGGATAATGAGTGACCTGTGTGGATGCTGGTTTTTTGATAGATGGTTATTCATTTTAGGGAAAAAAAATGTATGCTCATAATATACACACAGTACACTTGTGCATGGACTATATTTTGAGTTTTTTAAGACTTGGGAATTGTTTTTTATTATTTATCAAAACAACATATGTTTAGAAAATGGTGCATTATCCACACATGTTGGTAAGCTTCAATTTTCTTTTTAGTGTGATTCTTATTGGAAAAACTAAAAGTACCATTTTGAAGAGGATGAGCCAATTATGATCTCTGTGAAGATTTCAAATTTTTTGGTGTTGTCTTTGTTATGATATTGAATTTTCATTTAGGGTGATTTTCATAGTAATAAAATTATTAAGGGATACTGTTTAGAAAAAATTACTAATAAATAGAAATTCAAATCGAAATGAAACAATTATTATATCATTGGAAACTAGATTCCTATATGAATCCATTGCTACCAAATCCGATAAATAATATTTAAAATTTGTAGGGGTTTGGGCTTGTTGAAGTTGTAGGTTCCAGAAATATGC
The DNA here is from genome assembly GCA_027924585.1 of Larix kaempferi. Taxonomy (NCBI): domain Eukaryota; kingdom Viridiplantae; phylum Streptophyta; class Pinopsida; order Pinales; family Pinaceae; genus Larix; species Larix kaempferi. The sequence continues at coordinate 920,071 of BSBM01000588.1, forward strand.
CAGATATTTTCACAGGTTTTGTTGACCATAAACTCTCAGCCGAAAAAATATCTTCCCAACTCTCGGTCGAGAATTTTTTTAAAAATACAGTGCAGTGATTGGTTCAAACTCTCGGCCGAGAGTTTAAACTCTCAAAATTCTCGGCCGAGAATTTGAGGTTGAATTTTTTTCCCCTTTTCATCCACGTGCCCTCTTTTTTTTTCACTCCGTTGTCACAGAATTGTTTCCCAGCTTTACGTTTTCACCCTATACCTTTGACTATCACTCGGTTTCCTTCTTCATCCAAACAAGTATAAGTTTTATTATTACAATACAATATGGCATGGTGTGCATCCAACCAATCCATGCCAATTAGTACATCATATGACCCCAAGGGTATGATGTTTAACTCTGCAAACATTTTCAATACTTCATTTCTAAAGGACACGCTTTTACAAATTCTGTGATTTTCCTCTTGGCTCCTGTAGCTAACTGTACTAGACTTGTTGTTTTAAGTTTACTTCTCTTCAAATGACATTTCTCAACTAGATTTGGTGCAATGTAACTATTTCTATCACCAAAATCAATCAAAATTGTTAAATTTTGAGCATTAATTCACAATACTCTAGGATATTTGCTGAAAGAATAACATATACAGTATATCAATGCATGACAATCACAATATGACAAGCATTACAAGAATCAAAAGCATAAGAGACAAGAGACACAGAGTTTCCATGGGGAAAACCCTAAGGTGAAAAACCCCACAACTTCCTCAGAGATAGAGAGAGCAATGGCTCAACCAAAGTACAACCAAATAACACTGAGATAGTCTCCTAGTAGCAGATGATCCTCCTCCTCACTAGTGCGCCACTTTCTGAGTGAGAGTGAGTTACTTTTCCGAGTGTGTAAAATAGAGATCTCCTATCTCTATTTATACTAACCTTTTTTCCCAGTGACCTTATGGGGCCGACTTGTCTAACTAGGTACATACACATTATATTATATATAATTCAGGGCCGACCCCACATGGTGGTCTAATAACCCATCGGCAAGTACACACACTTGCGACACTTGTTAATCCACATGACGACACTTCCTTATAGAGGAATGACACATCTCTTATAAGGGTACAATAAATATATATAAAAGACACAGATGAAATACATTCTGAAGTTACACATACATCAACACTCCCTCTTAACTAAGAAGGTATTTCTCGACATAGTTCTGCTAGACAAGTCTTCTTCTCGGGATCATCGTCATCATCATCGTCACTGCTGCTGCTATCTCAACCAATCTCTGAGTCTACTCATCATAGGAAGTTCTACAGAGCCAGTCCTTTTTCATACTGGATGTAGGCCCACCACCTGTAGGTCTTCATCATCACTGGCCATACTGTGGAAACCTCAGGACTTATTACGTGCATCACAAAACTTGGCTGCTGCATCCCAGGCTATTACGAGCACACAGCTCTACCTGTAGGATCTCCCAGGAGCACATTACATGTGACCCATCACAAAACCTGGCTGAAGCATCCCAGGCTATTACGAGCACACGACTCGACCTGTCGGATCTCCCAAGAGCACATTACATGTGATCTCACCACAAAACCTGGATGAAGCATCTCAGGCTGTTACGAGCACATAGCTCTACCTGTCGGATCTCCCAGGAGCACATTACATGTGGTCCACCACAAAACTTGGCTAAAGCATCTGAGGCCTTTTTCATCCTGTCCAGATCTCCCAGGAGAAAATTACATGTGGTCATGGAAAAACCTGGCTGAAGCATCTGAGGCCTTTTTCATCCTGTCCAGATCTCCCAGGAGCAAATTACATGCCATAGGACAAAACCTCGAAAGAGCATCTGCCAGATATCCCATGGCACCGAATTACATGCCATAGGAAAAACCTCGAAAGACTATCTGCAGATCTCCCAGGGCACAAATTATATGTCCTCCCGAAGCAAAACCTCAAAAGAGCATTTTCCAGATGTCCTAGGGCACCGAATTACATGCCATAGGCAAAACCTCGAAAGACCATCTGAAAATCTCCCAAGGCACAAATTACATGCTTACCTGCACAACCTGATCCACGGCCACAAAGTATCATCTAATACTCATCATACATCATCCTGATGTACACATGATCATCCTGATCATCATCACTGCAACATCCTGCTGCATTTCATCTGGAGAAGCTTGTCATCCATGATCATCCTAATCATACAATGCATCCATCTGATGCACACCAAGTATCTACCTGATACATATCATCATACATAGTGTATCCACCTGATACATAGATACATGACCCACACAATGTATCCATCAACATACATGATCTACCTGATCATACTTGATACATATCAATATACATGATCTACCTGATCATACAATGTATCCATCTGATACATATACAGATACATGGTCCAAGCATCCAACATGATGCATATACACAATACATATAAATGATCCAACCGATCATATCCAACATCCAACATGATGCGTACATACATATAAATGATCCAACTGATCATATCCAACATCCAACATGATGCATACATACATACATAAAAATGATCCAACTGATCATATCCAGCATCCAACATGATGCATACATATATATACAAAAAATGATCCAACTGATCATATACAGCAGAAACCAGAACATCATCCTGATGCTCATCATCCAACGCTTGCATCCACATCCATGTGAAGGATCTTCCTTCCAACATGCTTGGAATGGCTTCAGCAAATGTGTCCATGACTTCTTCCTCGAAGTGTCCTCGATCTGAAGAACACCAAGCCTCTCTCTGAAGTACTCAAACTTCACCCTGGCTAGTGGCTTCATCAGCACATTTGCAATCTACTCATTTATTGCAACATATAGGAGCTTCACAGCTCCTCTCTGCACCATATCCCTGATATAGTGATATTTGATCTCTATGTGTTTCGACCTGTCATGAAACACTGGGTTCTCGGATAGGTTCAGACAACTCTGGTTATCACAGAAGATACCAGTAGCATCCAACGGGAGATCAAATAACTCAGACAGTAGCTTCCGTAGCCATACTGCCTCACAACTAGCTGAACAGGCTACAACATACTCTGCCTCAGCTGTACTCAGTGCTACGTAGGACTGCTTCCTGCTAAACCAAGAGATCACACCTGATCCCATATTGAAGCATCACCCAGATGTGCTCTTCCTATCTGCCGCACTGCCTGCCCAATATGAATCAACATAACCCTGCAAGTTAAACTTTTGATTCGCTTCATACTTGAGCCCATAATCCACTGTACCCTTTAGGTACCTTAGAACATGCTTTACAGCAATCAGGTGAACACTCCTCGGATCCGTCAAGAACTGGCTCAATGTGTTCATAGCAAAGCAAATGTCCGGTCTCATGTTCGTTAGGTACATCAAGGACCCAATCATCTGACGATACATAAAGACATCAACTGGCTCAGATGAAGCATCGCATAGAAGCTTCAAATTCGATGCCATAGGTGTGGCCATGGCCTTGCAATCGATCATCCTGAATCTCTTCAGGATATCTACTATGTACTTCCCTTGACCAAGGAAGATCCCACCTGCACTTTGCCACACCTCCATGCCTAGGAAATAGTGCATCATTCCCAAATCTTTCATATCGAATTCAGCAGCAAGCTTCCTCTTAGTATCTGCAATTAGTCTGTCATCTCCTGTTACAAATAGGTCATCCACATACAGGAGTATAATAACAGGATTCCCTTCTTCAACCTTGTAGTAAAGGTTGGAATCCGCTTTACTCTTGGTAAAGCCCAAACTAGATAGGAAACTGTCCATCCTACCATACCAAGTTCTGGGAGCTTATTTCAAGCCATACAAGGCTTTCTTCAATCTGCATACACATGTGACTCCCTGTCAAGTCTTGGGACTGCATCCCAAATATCTTCTTCATGATCGATGAATCATGGCATTCCATTTCTTCATCCCAGATCCTGGGAACTTCAATATCTTCAATATCTTCAATAGATATCTTTGTTGCTGGAACAAATGTTGTAGTCCTTTTGTAGGTGAAGATATACGGTCTTTCCTACAAAACAAGTTAAATTGCATGATTAGAAACATCTCATAATTTTCAGAACAAATTCTTTACACATAAAGAAATATGTCATGCAGTTAGCAGTTATCTTAGCCAATGCTTCAATACAACATTTATCCATGTTCCACAACTTTCTAGATGCCTTCCAGTCTCTACCAGAACATTGTTAAGAGTTTGCACTACTCCCAACATGTCAGCAAAGAGGTTTCATTCTAGATAAGTAGCACTGGAATGTTGTATAGTGCCATAGGCCACTTACCCAATGCATATTAGTAGTATACCGTTCATTAAATCATTTTAATATGCACAATGCATCTACTAAGTCTAGGAACATAAACATAATATTATTTAAACAAACAAAATAGGCAAGAAATGATAATTGAAATACTTATCTTTGTTTGTTTGTTGGGTGGACTCCCTTTGAGTCTTTGCTTCCTGGAAAGAGCTGCTGAAATAGCTTCTTCTACACCTTTCTGTTGTGGAATGTAGGAAGATGGTCAACTCCCTCTGAAAATCTGCATCCTTGCAGGAGCTACTGGAGTGTGCTCCCTCTTGATCTTTGCTTCCTGGATTACCTATCCTTGAACTTATATTCATCCTTGCTGACATCAATCTTCTTGAACCCAGAAAAGACCTCTTCTAGAGTCTTGTTGTCCAACATATTGTGGGGTGTTCTGTTCTACACATATCCAGCTGTTCTAGCTACTTCTGCCCATAGATGCATAGGTAGATCCTGGTCATGCAGCATTTCCCTTGCTGCTTCCATAATAGTTCTGTTCTTCCTTTCTGCAACTCCATTCTGTTGAGGATTATAAGGAGCATTCAACTCCCTCTTAATCCCTGAATTACTACAAAGCTTCTTGAAGTCACCTGAGGTGAATTCTCCACCATTGTTGGATCTGAATGTTTTGATCTTCTTGTCAGTTTGATTCTCCTTTAAGGTTTTGAATTCCTTGAACTTATCAAACACCTCATCTTTGTTCTTCAAGAAGTATACCCAAGTCTTCCTGGACAAGTCATCAATAAATGAGACATAGTAAACATACCCACTTAGAGAACTAGATGACATAGGACCACATACATCTGAGTGGTTGATTTCTAGGATGTCTTTTGCCTTGCCTTCACTGCTTGGGAAAGCCTTCTTAATGTTCTTACGTTTTGCACATCCTTTGCAAACACCTTCATGTTTGGTCTTGATTTCAGGAAGACCCTATACAGCCTTGCTTGCAATTGGAAGTGCCCTATAGTGCATATGAGCAAGTCTTCTATGCCAAAGTTCACTTGGCTCCATGGATTCATGCACCATGGCATGTTCAGGTTGTCCCTTTAATTTATACAAACCTCCCTCTTGCTCTCCAATCACTAATGCATCATCTATGGTCTTTCCCTCTAGCCACATTAGGAATTGACCATCCACAAATGCAACCCTCATACCTTTTGCATCCAATGCAGAGATTGAGAGTAAGTTCTTCTTGAGCCCAGGTACATAAAGAACTTCTTTCATCTTCAAAGATTTTCCAGAATCTAGGTTGTAGGAGGCTTCACCACTTCCTTTGATTGGGTATTGATAATCATCCCCAAGTTTCACCTTATGGGGTGATTCATGTTCAGATAGATTCACAAAAGATTCCTTAAACCCAATCATGTGTTTGGAAGCCCCACTATCAATCAACCAATCATTACAACCATGGGAGATGGTACCTGTGAGAGCAGAGATTAGAACATACTCTTCTTCACTAGATGAGTTATCATCACTTTCTGCCCTAGCCTTCTTCTTGGGTGGTTCATCATCCTCGGCAGCATGAGCATGAAACCTTCTTTTGATGCCCTTCTTCTTCTTGTTGGATTTGTTGTTGTCCTTCTTGTTATTGGGGCAATTTATGGCAATATGTCCTTTCTCATTACAGGTGAAGCATATTCTTCTTTCTTTGAAGTGATGTGAAGATTTCTTGGAGTGAGATGGCTCTCTCTTGGACTTCCCTTTCTTGGTGTGAGCTGTGAGAGCTTGATCTTCATTCCCCATCTTTTCTTCTCGTGCCACAAGCCTTGCTTCTTCTTGTGAGCATTCTTCCCGTAGTCTACTGAAGGAGATCAACTTCTTCCTTGCACAAATTCCTTGGATAAAGGAATCCCATGACCTGGGTAGGCCATTTAGAGTGGTCATCACTACTTCACCATTCTCCACCATTTCATCCACTGCTTCTAGTTGTTCCTTGATCTGGGAGACCCTTGAAAAATAAGATTGAATGGTTTCTCCATTCTGAAACTTTACTCCTTTCAATTGGTTCCACAGGGTCATCTTCCGATTTATGTTCTTCCCTTCAAATAGCTTGGTCAAAGAGTCAAACATCTCCTTGGGTGTCTTAAGAGAAGACACATGGGGTATGAGATGGTATTTGATAGAATCAACAATGATTCTCTTTTCCTTGACCAAGTTCTTTTTATGCAATGCCTTGGCCTCTTCATCCTCTGGGATAGGGATGTCTTCTTTCACATATGAGTCCAACTCATTTTCTTCCAAGATTAACCCAATCCTATACTTCCAGGCTCGGAAGTTATCAGCCCCTTCAAGCTTATCCTCAAGCCTGGCGTGGAGAGACATCTTAAAGAGTACTTCAAATGGAAATAGAAAATATTTAGGTCTTACCACTTGAAACGTTGAAAACTGGATCTGGTCCCGGATTAGGGTTTGTCGAAAAAAAACCCTAAAAATTCCAAATGTGAATTTCAAATTTATGAAAGGATAGAAAGATGTGCTTTGATGAGATGATCAGCCTGGTGCATTTAGAATTCGAGATTAGCAAAGTTTTGCCCTTCAGAATTGCCTTTTTGTCCTCCCGAGTTCACTTGGGAGAGCTGTGAATTAGGGTTTGAGTTTCCCGGAGATGTACCCAACCAAAAATCTCTATCCAAAGCTCTAAACTTCGATTTTTGCAAGGAGCTTCCAGCTATGCCTTCAGATTCCAGAAATTCCTATTTTTGTGGAAAGCCTAATTTTTAGGGTCAAATCTGAAAATGCTCGGAATTGAGTTCTGATTAGACATATAGATGCGCCTTGATGAGTAGAGTCAATCTACTATACTGATTTTCAAAAATCCATGGAGAGAAACCGAATAAACAAGGAACTCAACCTTCTGTTACTGCAAAATGTCTTCTTCTCAGGTTAGCTCTGATACCATGTTAAATTTTGAGCATTAATTCACAATACTCTAGGATCTTTGCTGAAAGAATAACATATACATTATATCAATGCATGACAATCACAATATGACAAGCATCACAAGAATCAAAAGCATAAGAGACAAGAGACACAGAGTTTCCGTGGGGAAAACCCTAAGGTGAAAAACCCCACAACTTCCTCAGAGATAGAGAGAGTAATGGCTCAACCAAAGTACAACCAAATAACACTGAGATAGTCTCCTAGTGGCAGATGATCCTCCTCCTCACTAGTGCACCACTTTCTGAGTGAGAGTGAGTTACTTTTCCGAGTGTTTAAAATAGAGATCTCCTATCTCTATTTATACTAACCTTTTTGCCCAGTGACCTTATGGGGCTGACTTGTCTAACTAGGTGCATCCACATTATATTATATATAATTCAGGTCCGACCCCACATGGTGGTCTAATAACCCATCGGCAAGTACACACACTTGCGACACTTGTCAATCCACATGACGACACTTCCTTATAGAGGAATGACACATCTCTTATAAGGGTACAATAAATATATATAAAATACACAGATGAAATACATTCCGAAGTTACACATACATCAACAAAAATAGCTATGGTTTTATTAGCAATCTTACCTGCTACCTTAATCATTCGGGACTGGTGGTCAGCTTGCCTCCCATCCATGGTTGCCTAGATCCTCTGAGCACTTCCACCCACATCTCCAACAGTTGAATCCTCTTGAATGTTGTGAAGGTTATATTTCTTATGCGGGCATTGATTGTCAAAGTGATTTTCCTTAAATATCCAACATTCCATAGGTGGTATTTTTCCTGAAGGCTCTTCCCTTGGTTGTCCTTGTTGATAAGAATTACTATTTTTGAATTTTGAAGGATGGAACTTTCTTCCTCTTCTCTTTTTTTTTCATCTTCATATCCTTCCAATTCTTTTGATATGGGGCCTTGCTCTTATTCTGTTCATATAAGTGTTTTTCCTTCTAGATGGCATCCTTAAGGTTCATTGGTCTATCATACTAGGTTTTGTCTCTATAAGATTCAGGAAGACTACTTAGGAACCTTTGAATCATAAATGAAAAAAACATATAAATAGGAGGGAATTTCTCCCAAGGAGGGTGCACTAGGAAAGATGGGCACACTATAGTATGCATGAGGTGCAATAATAACTCCATAATCCATTAAAAAAAAATGGGGTCCGTTGTACAATGTTTGGGTGACCAACACTACTAAAGTCACCAAGGCACAAAATGAACTAGGATGGAAAAATACCATTTAACAACAAGTTATAAGGTACTAGGGATGTCCCCCATTCCCCCTCACACCATGAGATCCATGGTCTCCCATATTCTTTTAGTTTCCTTTGCTGAGCCAATAACAACATTAGCATTAATAATAATAATTCCAAAATCACATCATCAAACAAATGAGCATAAGTCCATTGTCACAGTGTTAACAAATAGAACATAAGTCTGTTGTCAAATAAAATATCATATGTTTGGGGCTTAACAACCGGGGAATTACAATGACCACCACCAAAAGTGGTCCACTTACTTGCAACAGTTCCACTTGAACATTAAATATAAGAAGGGCAACACCAATCAAGTTTTTCATTGTCTCAATCAACCTCTAGTAGCAGCACTGACGATAGTGCTCAACTCTTATGGCCACAAGACCTTTGGGTGGCCTCAACTATATGACAATGATCCTAAATTTGCTTCCATCTATCAAGAACTATGTGCAGGCACACTAGTGACGGACTTTCATCTCCAGGAAGGATTGTTATGCCACTTAGGCCATATCTGTGTTCCTTCAAGAGAGCGTGTGAAGATTATTTGGGAAGCACATTATAGTCAGGTGGGAGGGAACTTTGGAACCAAAAAAGATAGTGGAAATATTGCAGAAGTATTTTTATTGGCCCAAGCTCCGACAATATGTCGGTCGATATATCTGATCCTGCACTACCTGCACCATCGTGAAACCTACCATCAAGAAGCAGGGGTTTTACACTCCTTTGAATACTCCCAATGGGCCATGGAAATCCATCTTCGTGGATTGCATTTCAAGACTACCTTCAACCAAACCTAATAATGAATGTGTGTTTGTGGTCATGGATCTCTTCTCTAAGATGGACATTCTGATAGCTTGAAAGAAGAGCATCTTTACCGAAGCCAGTGTTAAGCTCTTCTTTGAGCACGTTTGGGTTCATTTCAGGCTGCTACATACTATCATTTCAGATCGGGACAGTAGGTTCCGAAGCACCTTTTGGTCTATCCTATGGTCATTGATGGATACCAATCTCACCAAGTTGACTTCCTTCCATCCCTAGACTGATGGAAAAATAGAGGTAGTCAACCGGATGATTGTGTATATTCTAAGAATGTACATTTCTAAACATCCACACACATGGGATGAGAGCCTTCCATATGTTTATCATATCTATAACAGATCCCTTCATATCCCCATTAGCCATAGCCCTTTTCAAGTGTACCTGGGGTTCCAACCACTGGACCCAATTGATGTATATCTTCCCATTCCATCCGCACATGAGGAATCTTCCCATGCTTAGAATGAGGTTGATAAGGCCACCATATTTGTTGAAAAAATCCAACACATTTTCCAACAAGTCCATGAAATATTGGAAAAATCCAATACCAAGTACAAGCAGTGACATGACCAGCATCGGGTTCCACACAAGTTTCAGGTGGGTGATAAGGTTTGGTTGCATTTGCATAAAGAGAGGCCCACAGGACCCCATCGTAAGATTCATCCACTTCGATATGGGTTGTACACCATCACCAAGGCAGTCAGTGAGAATGCCTTCGAATTAAGTATTCCTTCATTCCTTGAGGTGCACCCAGTATTTAATGTGAGCTCCTTCTCCCATATTTTACACCATTATTGGACACATTAAAGGTGGCACAATAGTTGACACCTACAGATATTAACCCTGACTACATGGAATAGGAAACCACCGATCGGATCATGGACACACATGTTAAGGGAACCTTCCAACAGAAGATCCAACTATATCAGGTTGTCAAAGAAGGGCATCGACTCCACCAAGGAAAGTGGCTCACCAAGAGACAAGTTCAGCATAAGTTTCCCCATTTGGTGGGGGCACTCAACCCAACGGAGACCATTTCTTCCTAATGGGGGAGGACTGATCTAGGTGTATATAGGTGGCCACCCAGCTATTCCGCTAGCTCAAAACAATTTTCCATTTTGTCAATTTTATAGTAATTTTTCTATAGTTTTTTGGGTCCTAATTTTCTAGTAGTTTTGGCTGTGGGTATGAGGCTTTGTAAGATAAAATAAATTTGGACTCTCATCGATTATTAGTTTCTGTTTTTGTTTCCTACTTAAGTTAGAGTATAATCTCTTTCATAACTTTAGTTTTATATCTAAAATTTGAAATAGTGCTAGAAATACACTTTTAGACAGAGTAATTTGCCTAGGTAAGTTATTACCTTTAATAGGTACTTTGAAATATATTTTCTATTTCCTTTTGACAGTTAGATCTTCTTTTGGAAAAAATATTTTCCACATTCTAGGCATTCTTAATGTGCATGTACCTTAGATTTTCCAGTAATGAAATCATGTTTAGAATCTAATGAACCTCATCATCCTTGACAAACACAAGGCCAACATCATTCGTCTACTTTGTTTTTCCAAATGTTGCTCTTGCAATTTCCAATGAGGTTAGTTTTTTTCCACAGGTCTTGAATATGACAGTGTGAAAAGAGAAACAATGGGATAACACCATCATATACAATTCTATTGAGTTTAATATTGGTTTGAGGCTACCATGAATCACCTCAAATGAATCTACTAGCTGCCATCATATTCTATCTCAAATTTGCTACGCAGAATGCTAGGAATAAGGCTAGAATAGTGCAAATATATCTACAATGAGTGCTTATAAAAAATTATCTCCATGTAAGCAACCATGGAATATAAATTGAGACTTTTTTTTTAGTAAAGAATTCTCCCCCAAGTCCATTATCTTGAGTAAACGGTGGTTGAACTATGCCAAAGGTCCAAAGGTAAAATTCTTCAATTAAAGCTAATTGTATAACATCTCACCATCAAGTTCCCATTTTTTCAACATTGTTGAGGGACACCCTAAAGGATTGAAAGAGTTCATTACATGGAAGAGGCTATGAAATTTATTACTAAATGAATATTTTTCCCTCCATCAAGATAACTAGTGTGCCTATTTGCATCCTCAATCTTGTTTCTACTTTGTCATTTCCAAGGGTCAAAATTTAGGCTTAGGACTAGTTTGTATTCTTCAAATCTCTAGTATGTTAATGACCTTCAATTTTCAACTCTAAAATTCCAAAATTTCAACAAATTTTTCTATTGTTACGATCTCTTTGGACCAACTTTATTTTACATCGTAGTATTTTTGAAAATGAAAAATATTCCCACAAGAAGGATAGGAACATTGTTGAATACTTCTTGTGGCCCAGTGTTAAATTGTTCTATTGAATGATTGATTTTGAATATGATTTGATGCTTTTAGGGTATCCTAGGGTACTCCTACAGATTGGTACCACTAAATGCATTTCCTAGTCCCATCAATCTACGTGTTGGTCATGTGTTGTACATTAATAAAGTTATCTTATCTCAACTACTATTGAATTCATGTACACAAGTCCACCAACACACCTATGCTTGCTCGCTGCCATATAACAACAAATACCTTAATATAATAAATATATATTTGTTGAATCGCATAACTGCTCTTGTTCTGTTCATTTTTGTGGCACTTAGAATGATGTATGTGGACCTTAGTTATTCAGGTTATGCCCAAACTTTTGGACCTCTGTAAAATAAAATAAAAAAACAATAACTTTGATAGATTGGAGAAATGATTTATACATAACCTTAGGTAACGACAAAGAGCAGTCCTTCCAAGTGTCTAATGAAGAGTATTTAAGAGCACAACTATATATATCTATATATCCCACTAAGGTGAAATACTATCCACAAAAAATATCTTGGTAAACAAAGAAGAAAAAAACTTCAAGAGAGCCAAGCTATTCCTAGTTTTGGTCTAAGACTATCTCGATGGATTTTAAACACTTAGAAGGAGCTGTGAAGGCTGTTGAGAAGATTTTATTTTCTATATTATGTGGTCAATTTCTTTTTGACAGATCCAAATAGGCTTGCTTTTCCTCAATCATAATTGTTCAGGAAAAAAAAAGAGTATTTTAGATATAAGACCATCGACATTTTAAGAACAGAAGTAAATTCAGAGAGCTCTGTATTTTTTTTAATAATTGTTAAATTGCACACAAAACAAATGACCTAAGCTCAAGGGATATACCAGGGTTCAAGTAGAAACTTTGACGACTACAACTAAGTTGTGCTACCTTGAAAGAAAAAATAATATATAACCCAAACTCTAGGGTTTAACCCTTTGGAATTTCTCTACCATGAATCCAAGTTGTCTTTGTTGAGGCCCGAATCCCTTTACCTTTTATGAAGGTAGGATGCACGAGATCCATGAAATACTTGTAGGTTCACCTTGTTGATATGCTAGAACAATAAATTGGGTTCATGCACAACCATGTTTACAGTAGACCCAAAAAATTGGAAAAGGGTTAGGCCTTTGGTAGAGGAATTGATCCTCATAAAAACTTCACCAATGTCTAATGCACAAAAAGAAAAATTAGTCTTCCAACTGACTCTTTATCTTAATACCGTGCAAACCTTGCCTCCACAGGTTGCATTGAGGAAGTAATTTAAGACCTGTCACAATCAAAAACTTCCAGTCAAGACTTGGAATTTAAACAAAATAAAATCTTATAAGGAAAAACAAAAAGAAAAGAAACTAGTACACCTCTCTTAGCTATGCTACTTCAACATCTTTTGATTGAAGGTATAGGGTCTAGTGTTAATTTGTAGAGTTGCAGAAAAGGTTCCAGATAGGGGCCGAAGCCTTGCCCAAAAAACTAAACCAGCTCCCTATGGTTTTCGCATCCTCCAAAACTATGCTATTTACAACTAAAACAACTAGAAAATTTTCTCCATTTTAGAAACTTATAGATCGAGAATGGTGCAGAGTAAAAAAAGTATTTTTCATGAATGATATTAACATTGGTTTTCATGTTAGGTTGAGACCAATTGAATGCAATGGAACCAACCAACCCAAAAAACCATAGGGTTCCTAAGAGCACCAAAATCTTCACAATTATAGGAATACAAATACCTAAAGGATCCAATACCTAATTACAAGAATAACAATCATCTACATAAAATAGGTTGAGATGCACTTTTAGACTAAGTAATTTGCCTAGGTCAGTTATTACCTTTAATAGGTACTTTGAAATATATTTTGTGTTTCCTTTTGAGAGTTAGATCTTCTTTTGGAAAAAATATTTGCCACATTCTAGGCATTCTTAATGTGCATGTACCTTAGATTTTCCAGTAATGAAATCACATTCAGAATCTAATGAAACTCATCATCCTTGACAAACACAAGGCCAACATCATTCGTCTACTTTGTTTTTCCAAATGTTGCTCTTGCAATTTCCAATGAGGTTAGTTTTTTTCCATAGGTCTTGAATATGACAGTGTGAAAAGAAATCCAATGGGAAAACACCATCATATACAATTCTATTGAGTTTAATATTGGTTTGAGGCTACCATGAATCACCTCAAATGAATTTACTAGCTGCCATCATATTCTATCTCAAATTTGCTACGCAGAATGCTAGGAATAAGGCTAGAATAGTGCAAATAGATCTACAGTGAGTGCTTATAAAAAACTAACTCCATGTAAGCAACCATGGAATATAAATTGAGACTTTGTTTTTAGTAAATAATTCTCCCCCAATTCCATTATCTTGAGTAAACGGTGGTTGAACTATGCCAAAGGTCCAAAGGTAAAATTCTTCAATTGAAGGTAATTGTATAACATCTCACCATCAAGTTCCCATTTTTTCAACATTGTTGAGGGACACCCTAAAGGATTGAAAGAGTTCATTACATGGAAGAGGCTATGAAATTTATTACTAAATTATTATTTTTCCCTCCATCAAGATAACTAGTGTGCCTATTTGCATCCTCAATCTTGTTTCTACTTTGTCATTTCCAAGGGTCAAAATTTAGGCTTAGGACTAGTTTGTATTCATCAAATCTCTAGTATGTTAATGACCTTCAATTTTCAACTCTAAAATTCCAAAATTTCAACAAATTTTTCTATTGTTACGATCTCTTTGGACCAACTTTATTTTACATCGTAGTATTTTTGAAAATGAAAAATATTCCCACAAGAAGGATAGGAACATTGTTGAATACTTCTTGTGGCCCAGTGTTAAATTGTTCTATTGAATGATTGATTTTGAATATGATTTGATGCTTTTAGGGTATCCTAGTGTACTCCTACAAATTGGTACCACTAAATGCATTTCCTAGTCCCATCAATCTATGTGTTGGTCATGTGTTGTACATTAATAAAGTTATCTTATCTCAACTACTATTGAATTCATGTACACAAGTCCACCAACACACCTATGCTTGCTAGCTGCCATATAACAACAAATACCTTAATATAATAAATATATATTTGTTGAATCGCATAACTGCTCTTGTTTTGTTCATTTTTGTGGCGCTTAGAATGATGTATGTGGACCTTAGTTATTCAGGTTATGCCCAAACTTTTGGACCTCTGTAAAATAAAAATAAAAAAAACAATAACTTTGATAGATTGGAGAAATGATTTATACATAACCTTAGGTAAAGACAAAGAGTAGGCCTTCCAAGTGTCTAATCAAGAGAATTTAAGAGCACAACTATATATATCTATATATCCCACTAAGGTGAAATACTATCCACAAAAAATATCTTGGTAAAAAAAGAAGAAAAAAACTTCAAGAGAGCCAAGCTATTCCTATCTTTGGTCTAAGACTATCTCAATGGATTTTAAACACTTAGAAGGAGCTGTGAAGGCTGTTGAGAAGATTTTATTTTCTATATTATGTGGTCAATTTCTTTTTGACAGATCCAGATAGGCTTGCTTTTCCTCAATCATAATTGTTCAGGAAAAAAAAGAGTATTTTAGACATAAGACTATCGACATTTTAAGAACAAAAGTAAATTCGGAGAGCTCTGTATTTTTTTTAATAATTGTTAAATTGCACACAAAACAAATGACCCAAGCCGAAGGGATATACCAGGGTTCAAGTAGAAACTTTGACAACTACAACTAAGTTGTGCTACCTTGAAAGAAAAAATAATATACAACCCAAACTCTAGGGTTTAACCCTTTGGAATTTATCTACCCTGAATCCAAGTTTTCTTTATTGAGGCCCGAATCCCTTTACCTTTTATGAAGATAGGATGCACGAGATCCATGAAATACTTGTAGGTTCACCTTGTTGATATGCTAGAACACTAAATTGGGTTCATGTACAACCATGTTTAGAGTAGACCCAAAAAATGGGAAAAGGGTTAGGCCTTTGGCAGAGGAATTGATCCTCATAAAAACTTCACCAATGTCTAATGCACAAAAAGCAAAATTAGTCTTCCAAATGACTCTTTCTCTTAATACCGTGCAAACCTTTCCTCCACAGGTTGCGTTGAGGAAGTAATTTAAGACCTGTCACAATCAAAAACTTCCAGTCAAGACTTGGAATTTAAACAAAATAAAAACTTATAAGGAAAAACAAAAAGGAACGAAACTAGTACACCTCTCTTAGCTATGCTACTTCAACATATTTTGATTGAAGGTATAGGGTCTAGTGTTAATTTGTAGAGTTGCAGAAAAGGTTCCAGATAGGGGCCGAAGCCTTGCAAAAAAAAACTAAACCAGCTCCCTATGGTTTTCGCATCTTCCAAAACTATGCTATTTACAACTAAAACAACTAGAAAATTTTCTCCACTTTAGAAACTTATAGATCGAGAATGGTGCAGAGTAAGAAAAGTATATTGCATGAATGATATTAACATTGGTTTTCATGTTAGGTTGAGACCAATTGAATGCAATGGAACCAACCAACCCAAAAAACAATAGGGTTCCTAAGAGCACCAAAATCTTCACAATTATAGGAATACAAATACCTAAAGGATCCAATACCTAATTACAAGAATAACAATCATCTACATAAAATAGGTTGAGATGCACTTACCAACAGTTTAGAGCTTGTTTTGGGAAACCCATGCTCTTGCATATTCAATTGTGCTCTTGTTTTCTTCCGCACAACCCTATGTCTCTCTTTTGACCCCTTGCAGAGCTAACCCACAATGAAATTCATTTTTTCGAGCTTTGCACAATTGTTTTCCTTCTCTTTTTTCAATTACAAAATAAACTTATATATATATATATATTATTACATAAATATTATATATAACTTATAATAAATATTATAATTTATAATGTTATAAGTTTATAATTTATACTTTGGAACAATATAATACATTGAATGAGCATGTGGGAATCCTTTTTTCTATTCTATAGGCCCTTATTTTCATTTATTTTTCCCTATTTTCTCTCCAATTTTTTTATAATTTACCCTTTTTATTCCCGTTCATTTATCCTATTTTTATTTTTTGTTTCCTTTTCTTTATTATATTTATTAAATTGTCATTTATATTCTTGTTTTTTTTTTTTGAATTTATTAATATTAATATTAATACATTATATATATCAATATATTAAATATATATAATAAATATATAATATATTAATATATTAACTTTATGTAATAATAACTATATTATATTAATATTACATATTATGTAGTAAATTAATATATTAACTATGTAGTATTAACTATATGTATATTGTTTCAAAAAATGGCTTAGTTTCAATATTTTTTTATCCTAAAAGGTTGCTGCACACCAAATGGTGTCTATACAGATTCACACTTTGAATGGTGGTGCTTGTTGAAGTCAACATACCCAAACTAGAGGCAAAATTTGGCGATGATGACCCAACTATGTTGGTGGTAACAATGCTAGAAGATATTGTTGAATTGTTCACAAATGAACCAACACTTGGCGGAGGAAAAAAAGCCATATTCACGAGGTTAATCATTATAACCATTGATTCATAATAATATGTGCCACATTGATTTACCTGTAACAGATCCTATGGTATCCATAGTCGTACGATCAAATATGTAACCCAATTAGGAAAAAAGAGAGCATAGAGGGAATAGAGTTTTATTTTACACCATTAACAATTTATTTATTCAATGTCAACGTGAGGAAATATTAGAATCATGGTAACTCTTTTTTTAAAAAGAATTTTACAAAAATGGAGGATTTTTTTTCTTTTCAAAATGGAGGATATTGACGATTTTTTACAGGGGAGAAACCTGAGGGAAACTTTATAAATTTTCAAAATCAGGCATGAGGAGAACCATGATGAATGGATGCATATGGATAATTAATGGAAGTTGTGAAATTGACAATTTTTAGCTAACATGATGACACAATATACATGAACTTGTCGAAACTTAATAGACTGCCGAGAGGGTCAAATGATGATGGTTTTGTTCAAACAAAATATGAATGTGACCATTATGATGAGCCAAACATAATGACACCAAATTCACAACATAGCAATGATGAGAGGGGAAGACAATAAATATCCAAGACTCGACTCGACCACACTATGATGATGCACATGATGCAACTTGGAGGAACTGTCGAAGGGATAATACGATAGAAAAACTAGTGAAATAAGATATGGACATGATAAGAACATCAAACTAGATGTGACAGTACAGATGAAATGATATCACAAAATGGTTCAGTAGGTTTTCCTATGGCGTCATGTTTCGACACTAGCTCATTTTTCTAAATCCATTTACAATGTTACTATTTAAATATTGTAACTTCTAAGAATATTGTATTTGTACTTTATCCGGAGATGTTTCATTCCTCTGCCGGGACCTTATTGTATATCCGGAGATGTTTATTCCTCTGTCGGAATGTGGTAACTTGGGTTATTAGACTTCCGTAGTGGGGTCGGCCTAGAGTCACTTGTAATGGGGTGTTTAAGTCCCATAGTGGGGTCGACCCAGTCAGCATTATGTTGAGTGGTTAAGTTGGGGGCCGACCTAGTTAGGGTTAAAAGCCAAGTGAGGTAAAGTATAAATAGAGGATGTGTGATCCTCATTTAACACACACACTCACTTGTGAAACTCGCATAGGAGAGGGAGAGATCTACAAAGTAGAAGAAGGGGCTCATGTTTGGGGATTACATCTTTGTATTTATTGGTCATCTATATTGAGGAAGCTTTGATGGGTTTTCTACCCCATGAGGGTTTCCTAGGATAAATTGTGTCTCTTGTGTTTATGTTGTGCTTGTTGTTCTTTCAATGATCTTGTATATGCTATTGTTGTGAAATCTAATGGAATATTGATGTTATCTATATTAGCATATTGAATCTTAACATGGTATCAGAGCTATCCTGGAGGAAGGCAATGTATGGCACTTACGACACTTGTCTCTCTTGCGACAATTTGAAAGTTAGGGTTTTGTATAGCAAAACCTAGTCATTGTGGAACTTTCGCTATAAATAAGTTTTGGCGAAGGTTCAGGATCTGAAAATTGGACAGGACGAAGATGAAATTTTCCTATACCTTGTGTCCGAAGCTCAGCCTCATATTCATTGTACTTTCTGAGACATGATCCGTACAAGTTAGGGTTTCTGCCTCTTATAGAATGCAATCCTAAACAGGTGACCTAGGGAAAAAGGTCATATCTCGGGATAGGAAGCTCCAAATGAAATTTCGTAAAACGTGACAGTTAGGGAATGGAATTTAGTTTCACAGGTCCATTTTTCAGAGGCCGAAGTTGAAAAAGTGACACGTGGCACTCCGTACAAGTTCACTATGCTATTTCATCCCTTAAACTGGCCATGTTGGTAAAATGAGCATATCTCTCTGATGGAGAATCCAATGAAGCTCAAACCTATGGGTTTGGAAACATGATAGTTCAAGATACCATAGGCCGAAGTTTTAGACCCTGTAGATCTGAAATTTCAGAGATACACCAGAAAAAATACAACACATCTGAAATGTCTCAATAGAGGAAATCAAGGAAGAGGAGGAAGAAGCTCTCACTTAGGGTTTTTTCAGTTTTTAGGTATGGAAGGACTTGATACAATGTTGGAGACACCTGATGCAACATTGGAAACTTTGATAATGGATTTTTGATCCATTCATCATAGATATTAATCCTCCATCAAAATATTGTGGGAGGAAGGAGATTGAAAATTAGGGTTTCCAAGTAAGAAGAAACCCTAGCAAAGTTGGGAGACTCATAGGGAAATAAGGTTTAAATGGAACTGATATTATATCATCCTAGCACCATGAACATACATAAGATGTTTACAAGTGATCTACCTTGGATGGTTAGGTTTTTACCCTTATAGAGAAGACTACTCGATAGGTACATCAAGAAAGACAAATCGAGTTCTATGACCATGATGACATGAAGACAAAGACTCATCCATAGTAGTTGATCACATAGAAGCTCTACTTATGAGGATGGATAGAAGTTCAAAGACATATAATCATGATGCTATCATAAAGGGAAAATAGATATCAAGCGGGAGGCAACCACACAAACATAAAAGATAAGTATTTGAGTTGTTATTTGAATTACTTCTTGAATCTCTGAATAGTCAATGATATTGCTCATAATAGTTGTATGCATATTTGTATTCCTAGAATATATCATGCATAGTGTAAGCATTCATATAGCATTGAACAGTATACTACTAATATGCATATGAAGGGTAAGTTGGACAAACATTCCATTGTTTCTTTTCTAGAATGAAACCTCTTTGCTGACATGTTGAGAGTTGTGCATGCTCTTGATAGTATGTTCTAGTAGAGATGGAAGGCATCTAGATAGCCACTGTATGCATATAGGATATGGAAAAGTGTCGTGCCAAAATATTGGTCAAGATAGTTGCATAACTATGTGAATCATATCAGTATGCATAATAGGTTATCATGTCAACATGATTTGATGATTACGAAGTATTACTAATCATGTAATTAACTTTGATTTGTAGGAAAGATCATGAAGAATGATGAACACCGAACAAGTGATGGATGTTCAACAAGAAGACTTACAAATCAAACATACTATAGAAGGCTCATGGCTAGAAGATTCTCTTAGAAAGAGGAAGAGGATCATGACGAGATGTTTGATCCAAGTGGCTAGATAAGACCATTCTCTTAAGGGTGTAATTGAAGAAGAACTGCGAATCGAGAAAACTCCTAGGATTCAATTGAATAAAGCTATGTACGGGTACCCAGGATTGATAGTCATTTGATGAGCTTAATGATCACCATGGGTGATGCGTATTTCAACCTTTGCTACAAGGTTGAAGATGGTTTCTATATATAGATGAAATTCTTCTCTTAAATGGATGCAAGAAGGAACTCACCACAGAGTTCAAATGATCTTGAGTCTCATATTAGTAGACCCATCTGACGGGAGATGGCATAGATAGATAGGCAAAAGATCACTCAATGCAGACTATGAATGATGTTTAGTCATGGAGGGAGAATTGATAGCTTCTTGACAAGCTTGGGCTTTACCAAAAGTAAAGTTGATCCTAACCTTTACCTTAAGGTTATGGATGATGAACCTATCATACTATTATTGTATGTGAATGATCTCTTGCTGATAGGGAATGAGAAACAGATCATGGAAAGCAAGCATAAGCTAGCTACAAAATTTGAGATGAAAGATCTCAGATTGATGCACTACTTCCTAAGTCTAGAAGTATGGCAAGGCCCAAAAGGAATATTTTCTCAACCAGCAAAAGTATGCTGTGGAAATCTTAAGAAGATTTGATATGTTGGAATGTAAATCCATGACCACTCCCATGGATTCCAACTTGAAGCTATTAGCTGATGACTCATCAGAGTTAGTGGATGTGACTCTATACAGACAGATTATTGGGTCATTGATGTATCTGACGAATACTAGGCCAGATATATACTTTGTT
This sequence comes from Larix kaempferi, assembly GCA_027924585.1. NCBI lineage: Eukaryota > Viridiplantae > Streptophyta > Pinopsida > Pinales > Pinaceae > Larix > Larix kaempferi. Next base: position 941,311 of record BSBM01000588.1, read on the forward strand.
GTGAACACCTTGAGTCAGTATCTAATCAAGCCTTGACGTGTTCACCTAATAGTTGAAAAGCATGTGATGAGGTACCTAAAGGGTACTATAGACTTTGGTCTATATTATCTTGGATATCATGCCTTCAGATTGTATGGCTACACAGATGTTGATTGGGCAAGAAGTGTATCAGACAGGAAGAGCACATCGGGCAGATATTATTGTCTGGGATCTGTCATGATCTTGTGGTTTAGCAGGAAGCAATCTAGTGTGTCTCTCAGCACAACTGAAGCGGAATATATAGTTGCTTGCTCTGCCAGTTGTGAAGCGATATGGCTTCAGAAGTTGTTATCAAGATTGTTTGACTTAGAGATGGACCCCACTGTGATCCTGTGTGACGACCAGAGTTGTATCAAGATGACAGAGAATCCAGTATTCCACGACAAGTCAAAGCACATAGAGATCCGATATTTTTAAATAAGGGATATGGTGCATAAAGGAGCTATAAAGCTCGAGCATGTGGGCACTGATGAGCAAGTTGTTGATGTCTTGACCAAACCTTTGTCTTGAGTAAAGTTTGAGTATTTCTGAGACAAGCTTGGTGTAGTTCGGAAGGACCCTCCTCAAAAGGGGGAGTGATATGGTTGATGATGATATGTGGATACTTGTATCGATGATGACGATACCTGTATTGATGATGAGGTTTCCTATATCGATGGTAAGGTCGATGATGAGGATACCTATATTGATGATGAGGATACTTGTATCGATGACAAGGATACCTTTTTCAATGATGAGGATACGTGTATCGATGATGAGGATACTTGTATTGATGATGAGGATACCTGTGTCGATGATACCGACGATGAGGTCGATGATACCGACGATGAGGTCTATGATACTGACGATGAGGTCGATGTGTGTTCCTTAGACTTTGTCTAAGCAGACGAGTGGATTGTATCATCCCTGGACTTTATGTCATAAAGAGATTGGGATTAATCATCCTGTAAGTGGTGGGATTGCATCATCCCTAAATGGTTGGTTCAAAATGTACGTGATAGGATTGCATCATCCCTAAACATTTGGTTCAAAATGTACGTGATAGGAATGCATCATCCCTGAACCTTTGGTTCAAAATGTACGTGATAGGATTGCATCATCCCTGAACCTTTGGTTTAAAATGTACATGATAGGATTGCTTCATCCTTGTAATTATGTCTTAAAGTGATAAGGATTGATCATCCTCTAAGTAGATTTGGATTGCCTCGTCCATAGACATATTGTGGTGTCTTAAATTGACAGGGATTGATCATCCCGTAAGTGGATCAAGATTGCATCGTCCTTGGATTCATGTCCTCAATTGATAGGGATTGAGCATCCCGTAATTGGGTCATGTGTGTTGCAGATGTTGTTGGTTGAGAGATCCAGATGATGATGTTGTTGATCAAGAGATCCAGATGATGCTGTTGATCGAGAGACCCAGATGATGATGCTGTTGATCGAGAGATCTAGATGATGATGTTGTTGATCGAGAGATCCATATGATGATGTTGTTGATCAAGAGATCTAGATGATGCTATTGATCAAGAGATTCAGATGATTATGTTGTTGATCGAGAGATCCAGATGATGCCGTTGATCGAGAGATCTAGATGATGATGTTGTTGATTGACAAATCCAGATGATGCTGTTGATCGAGAGATCTAGATGATGATGTTGTTGATCGAGAGATCCAGATGACGTTGTTGATCGAGAGATTCAGATGATGATGTTGTAGATCGAGAGATCCAGATGATGTTGTTGATTGAGAGATACAGATGATGATGCTGTTGATCGAGAGATCTAGATGATGTTGTTGATCGAGAGATCGAGATGATGATGTTGTTGATCGAGAGATCCAGATGATGCTGTTGATAGGAAGATCTAGATGTTGATGCTGTGGCTGATCAAGTGCTGCAGAAGATGAAGACTCAATACTGAAGATGTTGATGTTCCAGTATTTAAGATCTTGAAGATGTTCCAGTAACTGTTTGAGTTACTGATGAAGAAAGCTTCCAATGATTTATAGATGTATCATGTACCATGTAGTTGATGACTCCTTGCTCTTGTAGATGTTGTTAGAATATCCTTCTCATTAAGGGGGAGTGTTGAAATATTGTAACTTCTAAGAATATTCTATTTGTACTTTATCCAGAGATGTTTTATTCCTCCGCCGGGACCTTATTGTATATCCAGAGATGTTTATTCCTCCGTTGGAATGTGGTAACTTGGGTTATTAAACTTCCCTAGTGGGGTCGGCTCATAGTCAATTGCAATGGGGTGTTTAAGTCCCCTAGTGGGGTCGGCTCATAGTCAATTGCAATGGGGTGTTTAAGTCCCCTAGTGGGGTCAGCCCAGTCAACACTATGTTGAGTGGTTAAGTTGGGGCTGACCTAGTTAGGTTTAAAAGTGAAGTGAGGTAATGTATAAATAGAGGATGTGTGATCATCATTTAACACACACACTCACTTGTGAAACTTGCATAGGAGAGGGAGAGATCTGCAAAGGAGGAGAAGGAGCTCATGTTTGGGGATTACATCTTTGTATTTGTTGGTCATCTATATTGAGGAATATTTGCTAGGTTTTCTACCCCATGAGGGTTTCCCAAGATAAACTATGTCTCTTGTGTTTATGTTGTGCTTGTTGTTATTTCAGTGATCTTGTATATGCTATTGTTGTGAAATCTAATGGAATACTGATGTTATCTATCTTAGCATATTGAATCTTAACAGTTACAATTTACCAAATTTTAATACTACAAAAACATTATAACATTGTAAAAATTTGGTAAATTGTACAAATTCATTATAAAAATTATAATTTTCCATTTTCAGAGTGACACAACTAAAAATGACCAAATAAATGACCAATTGTTATGTGGTCATTTTTAGTTTAGTTATGTGGTTATTTGTTATCTTAGCTTGGGATGGTTTTTATTAATGCTTGTACCACAAATGTATTGAAAATTAGTTATGATACCTTGGGAAGGATGTAAAGCTCATAAGCAAATTTCTTTTGCTCCAAGAATAGAAGACTACGTACAAGGTCATTAATGTAAGTAGTGCAAATCTACCTCATGCATTAATGTTGAGCTGTGACACATGAGGGAGTGTACAATTTATGAAATTCTAACACTGCATCCATCTGCAGTGTTAGAATTTAGTAAATTGTACAAATTTATTCTCAAAATTGCAATTTTCCATTGTCGGAGTGGCACAACTAACAATGACCAAATAAATGATGAATTCATATTCTTAATGTTATTGCAATGTGGTCATTTTTAGTTTAGTTACTTGTTATTTGGTCATATATTTTATCTCGTGGCCCAATTGGTCATTCCTTTGGTCATTTTTAGTTGGCTCACTCAATTTTGGTCATTTATACCTTGAAAAAACTGTGGTGACCAAATTTTTTGGTCGCTTGGTCATTTATTTCTCATTTTCTACTAGTGAGATGACGAACCTTGCTCTTGTATCCATTTGGATGGTGGAAAAAAATTTAGTATGACTACAGCTAGTGAAGTTGGAGTAGGCCTCTAGTGGATTACAAGATTTGACTACTACTCGTTCATATCCTTTTTAGACTAGGACCCAAGGATTCCATTCTCTTCCATTTCAGTATCAGAAGTCAACTCTATTATAGGTCTCTTTCCTAATGTGTTAGTCTTGTGAGGATTTCGAATAACTAGTGATGATGTATGAGGATCTAGATACAAGACTCCTTTGACCCTCTCCCAACTTTCCGGGTTGGCCATTTTGTCCATATAAAGGTGTGGTTCATGAATATACTCATATAACCTGACCAACCTCCTTTTTTCCAACAAAATACCTTTTGGGTCATATTTCCAACTAAACCATATTGGAATATTTAGAGTAGCCAACATCTCTTCAACCATGGACTATGCATTTATGGTTTTAACTATAAACCGACCCACTTCTTATGGAAATTTGAAATTTCTAGTGTTATTATGCTTCACAAAGTGCATAGCCTCATAATAGAAAATTTTCCGAATGTATTCCAGGGAAAACAATCTAGGAGTGAGGAAAACAAAGAGATGGCATGGAGGCAACTCAGTCCCAGAAATCCTAATCTCAGTGTGGCCTTAATAACAGAACCAATCTCCTATGTCAACTTCTGGACTTAATTGCAATAGAATTTTACATTCGAGAAAAATTCTAAGAGGAATGGCATCAAACAATAGAGTATATATTTTGGACATGACAGTGTTTGAGAATTCCAGCAAACCTTCATTTGTGGTATGAGATTTGGACTTTTTCATGTCAATCTAGTTAAAGAAGTCTTTGTTGTGATATAAAATCATGTACAAAAGATAGGATTGATACCTAAAAAACTTCATAGAGGCAAATTTATTTAATTGGTTATGCATCATTTCCACCAAAAAACAACAAAGCCTAGATTAATATATGGTTCTTGACAAGAAATATTAATTATCAAAAACATACCCAAGATTCTATCATTTATTGTCAAGTCATAATTATAACCTAACACCTAGCATGCCATGGAGATCATAGCTTGATCTTGTTCCGAGAAAATATCCATGTTGTAGGCTAATGGTCTGGATGGTAGCTCTGCTTCTGGAGGTAGTAGTGATCTAAAGAAGAGTTCTATACTCTCTGCAAACAATTCTCTAAATTTATAATTTAGGGACTCTTCATTGAATCTGACCAAGTTAAATCTTCCTCAATTTCCAACATTTCTTATAGGAACTCTTTGTTATTGGGTAAATCATAGATCCAATCTTGAAAATGACGACCCTTTTCTCGGGAGCATGCAAATCCACACACCATTTGACCAATTCTAATAAGGATTAAGATTTGGGTATAATCACCTTGGCCAACTTGAAACTCTAGGGGTTCAAGTATTCATTTCCTCCCTTGGTGTGTGTTTCCACGTCTCTTAAGACATAGTGAAGTTTTGCAACTGATAGTACTGATCATAAACATAAAAATTGTTATTTACCAGGTTCTCCTCTTAGCTAGATGGGTTACTGGTGGATGGAGACAATAAAACTTCAAAAGTGGAAGCCATGGCAATAATTCAAGGTTCTTTGGATGATGAAAAAACATAATAGAATACAAGGGAAATATGGAAGAATGAGATGGAGACTGAATATCTCCTGATGTGGCTTGCAAAAAAATACTCAGAAGTTTGAGTACTAGGCATTTACAACATAGGATTTGAATTTTGGCACATTCAATAAAGGGACATGTGGAAAGAGATCACTTTTCCATACAACAAGGTGTGGAGGTCATAATGGTAGAGGTCAAAAACGTTAGGCCCATGGGAGTGGGTCCCATTTGCATCAGATACAAGGTGGCATGGTGGTTTCATGGTCAAGGGAAAGACCTAGACTGCTTTGGGAGCCTTAAGATCTCTCATGTTGACACGTGACCTAGCAGTTTTAGGTTTAGGCTCATGGGATGAGATTAACATTTGTGCTCCTCGAGAGGCCCAAAGCACTCTCTATGAGTGATCGTCTAACCAAAATCTCATTAACTCTCCAGCCTTCATGTTATTCTTTAACAGTGGGATCCAGTCTCCTGTCCCATCACTCTAACAACTTTTGGGATGTGATGTGCAAGTGTGGGCTCCCAAATGTAGTTTCAGGCTTGAGGAAGGGTGGCATGCTACACCCACTTTTGCAAGCCTCAAGAACCCTACTATTCAAGGGTGAATACACGAAGGTGGTTCACGATTTTTGGTAAGCGAAACCCAAAATACTTGTTTTTCATACCCTCGATTGAGGTATTTTCAAGCCCTCGATCGAGGGCTTGGTTAAACCCTCGATTGAGCCATTGCTCGATCGAGGTTGGATAAACCTCGATCGAGCCATTGCTCGATCGAGGTTGGATAACCCTTGACCGAGTTGTTAAGACCAAAAAAAAAAAAAAACAGGGCCAAGCCAGCCGACCGGCCCTGTTTGAAAATGACTTCTCGACCGAGCATCCACAAGAGAACACCGACCCCTCGACTGAGTGTCTACATGAAAAATTCCATGCCACGCCCACGACCCACACCATATCCTAGCCATGTCTGCCACTACACCAAGTAAGTGGGGTTCCAACCTTCCATTTGTTTTTTTAATACAATTTTTTTTTTCATATAAATTTGTGTGAATGTTGCAATTTTGTTTTCCAAATAAATGTAACCATTGAAACCAATAACCATTTTTTTGTGTATAAAAACCATTGAAGCCAATAACCATTTTTTTGAGTAGAAAAATCATTGAAACCAATAACCATTTTTTTTTGTGTAGAAAAACCATTGAAACCAAAAACTATTTGAAAAAAAAAACAAAACAAAAAACCATTTCAAAACAATAACAAAAAACCATTTCAAAACAAAAACAAAAAACCAAAAACCATTTGAAATATGTCTTAAATTTTAAATTTATGTTGTATTTTTTTTAAAATTATTAATATTTTGTTTATATCAACCGGTAGCATTTCATTGCATAAAATGATACCGGTTTTATTTTAAAATGTGTTTTGACAAGCAGAAATGCTGCCCGTTTTTTTTCAATCCTCTGAGAACGCCAAGAGGATTGAAAAAAAAAAAATCATATTACGTTGTCGGTTTAACAAAAAACATTAACATTAAAAAAAATTATTTGAAAACCTTTGAAATTGACAATGAAATTTTAATTCAAATTGAATTTGAAATTTGAAATTAAATTAAATTAAAATTGAAATTGAAATTTTCAATTAAATTAATTTAAAATTGAAATTTAAAATTAAGTTAAATTGAAATAGAAATTTTATGTTTTTTTTCAATCCTATGTGAATTCCAAGAGGATTGAAAAAAAATTATACATATTGGGTTCCCCATTTTTTCCCAATATAAGCTCATATAACCATGTAACAAAAACTATTAACATTAAAAAAAACAATTGAAATCCTTTGAAATTGACATTGAAATTTTAAATTCAAATTCAAATTGAAATTTAAAATTAAATTAAATTAAAATTGAAATTTTAAATTAAATTAAAACTGAAATTGAAATTTTGAAATATGAACATTTGATCAAAAGTTTGTAGTTTCAACATTCAAATTATTTAGGATAAAATCACATTTGATATGACATGTTACCTATTGGTGTTCACTGATCAAAATTGCAATTTGAAATTTCAAAATTGAAAATGAAAATGAAAATGAAAACCAAATTGATATCGAAATTGAATTTGACAATTGAAAATTAAATTGAAAACTGAAAATGAAAAGTAAATGAAAACTAGGAATTGGAAATAAAATTAGAATTTGAAATCGAAATTGGAAATTGAATTTGAATTTGAAATCCAAATTTGAAATTTTGAAATTGAAATTAAAATTGATTTGAAATTTGAGATTGAAAACCGAAGTCGAAGTTGGAATTGAAATTGAAATTGAAATTTAAAATTGTAAATTGTAAATAAAAATGATATCAAAATTGAAACTGGAATTGAAATGTAAATTTGAAATAGAAATTTGAAATTGAATATGAAAATGAAAATGAAAATGATATTATATTGGAAATTGATATTGAAATTGAAATTGAATTTTGAAACGAAATTGGAATTGAAAATTGAAGATTGAAATTGGAATTGAAAATTGAAGATTGAAATTGAAATGGGAAATGAAAATTGAGAATTGAAAATGTAATTAGAATTCAAATCGAAATTGAAACTTGGAATTTGAAATTGAAAATTGAAGATGAAATTGAAATTGAAATTGACATTGGAATTAAATGTGAAATTGAAATTTGGAATTTGGAATTGAAATTGAATTTGGAATTGAATTTGAATTTGAAATTGAAATCAAAATTTGAAATTGAATTTGAATTGAATTTTAAATTTGAATTTGAATTTGAAATGTGAAATTTGAAATAGAATTTGAAATTTGAGTTTGAATTTAAAATGTGAAATTTGAAATAGAAATTGAAATTGAAATTGAAATGTGATGTAGAGAGTTCTCAAGAGAGAACTTCATTGCTTCCCGCTCGGTGAAGCACGAGAGGATATCCGACGTCACCCAACAAGGTGGCCATCGACAGCGCGCCCGTTCACCAAGGAGTGAGGCCATTCCGGGGTCGGCTGGCACTGGTGGAAGCAACAGGAGAGATAGTGTGTCGGTTCATCACGACGACATACATCTTGATCCCTAGGAGGGGGATGTGCGGCAAGACACGAGTGCATTAGGTCCATATTTTTTGTTAGATACATTTTCAGTAAATTTTTAGTATATAATGCATTGAATTTCAGTTCCAAGTTATAATATATATTTTCAGTAACATTTTTGTTTTGGTTTGGATCACAAGTCCATCAGGGCAATTGTACGACGATGAGGTCGCATGCATCACTCTCGCTGATATCACTACCCAACGAGAGTGGGTGCACGCATGTGTCTGCACATTGAGGGAGGATTCTCCCACCTGACGATCATTATTCATGATGTTATCAGCAGTGGATGACATGCTGGCCCTCTATAAGAGGGTGGGACCTCTTAGTGACATTTGGTGTTTTGCATGCCAGAGGAGGAGATAGGATGTCATGGGTCCCCACAAATGGGCGGATGTCAAAGTCACCATAAAAGGGCATGACATCAAGTGTACTTTGTTCTACATCCCTCATGATCGCCCTGCCGGTCATCCGCTTAGACTCAAGGAGTTTAAGTTGGAGGCCGCTGCACCATATGTATATGATAGATTCGTTGGAGCGTGGGACATGTTCCCCCACCATGACCAGGTCCCATTGTACTTTGCAAAAAATATTTATGCAGAGTTTGTTTTGGATATGCACCCAGATTACACCAGCATAGGGTATGAGTTCTTTGGAGCTAGTAGGGGACGCTCCTACCAATGTCCTGGAGCTTGTAGAGACCATGCCTTCATGCCACCCCCTCCGAGGTTGGTACCGATTCTAGACAGGATGGTTATCAGGTCGGAGGACGTGGCACAGTCATCCCAGATTGTTGCAAAGGCTAGACATGACATTGCAGAGTCATTGTTCACTTCCATGGGAAGTGTTGCTGTTGTTGTGCATGGAGAGGCATCCAGATCACCCCCTGCACCTGCACAACCAGAAATAGAGTGGGTCGATGATGACCTGCTCAGGATTTTGGATGGCGAGGCCATATAGGGGTATGAAATTGTACAGGGAAAAGGAAAGGGCATTGCTCCTGATGATAGACATGAGGACCGCGAAGGTCCTAACCAGTCGGTTCTAAACACAGAGGTGAGTTTTAATTTATGTTCCAATTCATTATTTAATCACATTTAGTTATTTATTTTTGTACTTTATGTTTCATTTTTTGAATTATAACTTAATGATGTTTTAGTTTTAATTTTTAATAAATCTAACTTATTACATGTAATGGCATCACTACAGGCGGGTGTCAATGCTACAATGAATTTCTCAGATGATTGGGATGCAGCTCAACCACGTGGTCTCTATGAAGGGCCATCTACCCATATTTCTACCGAGATGCCAGATATCACCATTGAATCGATGAAGATCGAGGCCTTCCTTCATATTTTACCGACTCAGGGCCAGCATCGGTCTACTACAAATGAAGGCAATCACATGGACGATCAAGGGCCTTGTGGGGGTAGTGGCCAATGAGTTGATCATGTATACATTTCCATGTTTTGGATATTTTCATATTTTATATATTTTCATGTTTTGGATGATCTATGTATACGTTTTCATGTTTTGGATATGGATTTCTATCATTTATACATGGACTTTTATCATATATGGACTTTGGATATGGACTTTTGGATATTTTGTATATTTTATCATATTGATGTCTTCATTTGTATTTTTTATCTGATTTGAAATCGACTGTTTTTTATATTACATCTGGATATAGTTATTACAGTTACAAATTTATGTTTTGTCATTTCAAATGCAAATTTAATGTGCAACGATTACAATATAAAAGTTCAATCTCAATGTGCAGTTACAATTTAGTTCAATTTAAAATTTCAATTTTGACTACATTACAGTTGCAAATCCAAAATTTAGAATTGGATACATACATTACAATTCCAATTCAATTACAATATAAAATTTTAAATTTAATGTGTAATTTCAATTCCAATTCAATTACAATTTAAAAGCTTAATTTCAACTACATTACAATTGCATAAATGAAATCAAAATTTAAAATTATAATACATTTGAAATTACAATTACATTATGTTGTCTACACATTACAATTCAATTACAATTTACCCATTCCAATTCAATTACAATTTAAAATTAAAATTTCAAATTTAATGTGTAATTTCAATTGAAAATTCAATGCGTTGTTACAATTTCAAAGTTCAATTTCAATTACATTACAATTGCATTTGAAATCAAAATTTAAAATTAGAATACATTGTACAATATAAAATTTAAAATTTAAAATTTTACATTGTATAGATGTATTTTAAATTCTCAATTACATTACAATTGTATTTGAAATCAAAATTTAAAATTAGAATGTACATTACAATTTAAAATTGAAATTTTACAATTACATTATGTTGTCTACACATTACAAGTCAACTATCTAGTAGATCTTTAATTTTGTTTTTAAAGCATCTAAAAAATATTTATAAAACTATTATGGAGGAAGTTCATGGAGCACTGACCATACATTCAAGTGTATTCACATTGGAGCACTATGACCCAATTTTCACAAAAGCCTCCCATCTAGTATTTTTAATCTTGGCATTAAAGCATCTACAAAAATACATTTATAAAACAACCTCCACACAAATATCCAAAAAAATATTCAACAAGACAACATGACAACTATGTTAATGATGCAAGTGGCATACATGTAACTCATTCATCTGGCCAATCGGTTATAGGAATGCAAGTCTCCATAATACGATTATGGTAAGCTTCTGTCATCTTCCATCTATTTGGCTCACCTCTCTTCACCTTGATTTATGTTAGATGTATCTAAGCTGCCACCACCAAATGACTGTATTGGCATGATATATATTCAGGCATAAAATCTTTGTAAATAATATGAGCACCCTGTTTTTTCACTCTTTCAAAAAAGTGTCCCATTAGAACCAAGTCTCCAATTTGGTATGCGAAGTCTCCATCTTGATAGGGTTGCAACAACCTTCTTTTTATTTCTGTGCATCGCATCAAATAATATGCCACATTTTCTTGGTTGTGGGGGGTGCAATGACAACGAATACATCACCTACAAGATAAATTATAAATATTATTCAAATGTGCTACGTGCATTTATACAACATTTGTATATGTGTAATATATAGTGAACTAATTAACTTCATGAAGTCTCTTGTACCTTCCCTAACCATATCAGAAACTCGATCATGATCTAATGAGACCATTGCCTCATCAGTGTGCATCTCTTTCCATGTTGGAATTGGATGTGGGCCCTTTGGATTAAGAGGGACATATTTCCATGGTTTCACATATACATCATTTTCACAGTGATGAAGCCCGCATCCATTTGCATCAATGCAAAAATTGCAAAAACAGGCATACTTCCTCATTTCAATGGAAAATATGTCACCCATGTCTTTAGTTCGAACAGAATGTAATTACCTCGTACCAGGTATGGTCTCACAATACCACGACATGGATCTATTCACATCACCAAGGGAAACATCCCAAAAGAACCTGCATGGGATTCAATTTGTCATATATAAATTCCTATCGAGTATGTGTTCTTTTGGAAATGATGATATTGAATGTTATTAGCTTATTAATTGAGTTTGGAGTTTATTACCTCCACACTGGCCTTACTTGTTCGCGACCTTGATGTCTCAAATGATGTGTGCACCAATCAACTACTTCAGTGGAGCATTTGAGACAAGTTGCACCATGACTCATCTGGTACCTACGAAGTGCTCGTTTCACACATGCACCTGCGCCATCATGTTCACCCTTTCCATGCCTTGTTTCAAAAAAGCTCCAGTTGTGTCGGATTCCTATCTCTTTGTGAAGGTGACTCAACCAATAAAATGAGCATGCCGATTTGAATTGCCCTGCACACCCATCTGACCAAATCCAATGTTTAGTAAATGATATGCCTCTCTGCCTAAATGAATCATAAATCAACCCAAAGCAGTGTTGAACGAACAATGTGTCATGCTCACGATCATCATTGACATAAAAATGGTAATCCTTGATCACTTCACGTGACCGAGGAGTGTTATCCCTACCATCAATGCTTTCCTGAGCATGTCTGTACAATACATGTATGAAGATAGACACCTAGTCAGAGTGATAGTACTCACTTTGTATCTCTCTATGAGGAGAAAATGTGTAGTTCTCATCAAATTCTACCACTGATAAGATTGTGCTCGGCTCACATACCTCACGAGAATTTTTGAATTCTGAAGCTTGCCACCTGGACCTATGGGAGTGCTTTATGTATTCATAAATATGACTTTGAAACTTATCCATGAAATCTGAAACATGAATCTCATCCTCGAGCAAGTCGATCCTCTTAGATGGCACAGATGAAGAAGATGATGGATTCATGGAGACATACTCATACCTCTTCCACATAACTATGATATCTGACAATCCATGGTGTGTTGGATCGATAGGAAATTTCCTATGGAACAATGTCAAATCACCGCATTCAGGGCATATTCTCCCACCTACACACCTCTTATTGAAAAACACTCATTCAGGATTCATGTTTCATAGTATCATACAAATAAAATATCGCATTGTGCGAGGAGCTAGTTTACTGTTCCAATGCCTTTTGCAAAAATCTAGAAATGTGTCATAGTATAGTTGAAATTCAACGTGGTACCGACAGCAACAAGTGTCGTGAATCGTATTCAGCCTAATATACCACGGTTTCAATTTGTTGAACATGCTAAATGATATTTGAACACCAGGATTGGTTTCTTGGAATTCCTCATAAATTGCAACTCCCGTCATCTCCGTCACATGCTTATAGTGATCCTGATAAATGCCTCTAGATAAACATTGTCGCAGGACATTCTTTAGATCTGGAATAACACAAGAATGGCCATCCCAAAACTCTATCACCTTCTCTCTAATGCCCACTGCCATCCTGCCTTGATATGGTTCCCTACAAATAAGAGCGCAACAAGCAACTTCATCATTTTCATCTATCTGGACCCTAAATTTAGTATATTTGAACAATGTTCTTTTTGAAAATTTGAGCAATGATGCCATTGTTGATACCATTTGATTTCTTGAGGTGCTTTGTGCCATAAAAACCGTTGTAATTTCCCTACGAGCAACCTGAATTTCATTATTTCTTGATTTTCCAAATGAATATAATGCAGTTCTTACATTTTCTATTGCATTCTCGCATGTATTTTTTATTTTGGCATCTTGAAAACCCAACAACTTTGTGGCACGTTTCAATTTTTTGTGTTTTATCAACCCATGTAGGATTTGAGCTTGTGCCATCGTTGAATGTTGTTCAAAATATGGCTCAATTATGTTACTGACATGCTCTCTAACTGTCCGGTTAGGGATAGAGTTCCCAATCTCTTCTCATGCAGAAACAACTGCACAATCCTCAAGACAATTTTCACCCCTTCCAACCCCACTGCAACTCCCAATTATACTAGAAATGTGAGAGGGAAAGGTGTCATGTGATGGCTGATCAAGAGGGGGCAAACTTTGAAATATAAATAACAAAGGGATGAAATAAATAAGAATATCATTACAAATAAATAGTAAATAAATTAAATTATGAAATAGTTAAATTTTTTGGAAAATTGTTACTAATTTTGTATTCTATATAAAAAATTGTTAAAAATATTATTACAAACAAAATATAATAAGCCTAAAATGAAAAAAAATAGTTAGTATATAACAAATTATTAGAGAAAGATAAAATATTATATTTAAATTATGTAGCATGTAATTAAAAAATTTACTTTGGTTGTCCTCCATTGGAACTTGTTGCACCAAAGGTGCATCTCAAGCTTGCTCTTCATTGTCATTTTGTTGACGACCATGCTTCCTTTGTTGTTTTATTTTACTCCCCATCAAACTACAATGAAAACAAACAAAGTTTTCTTCAAATTGTTATAACAAGCAACAATATGTTAATATGAAATTTTAAAATATGTCTACAAAGAAATCTTACATGTCTAATGAACTCTAATTGAACAACATCAAAATCACAAAGCTCTAATTGAACAACATCAAATTCACATAGCTCTAATTGAAAATAAACTAGCAATGAGTTAAATTAGTGTTGCTGATCAATTGTTTAGTGATTATATAGAGGTTTCTTGTTATTTTTGCGAGGGAATGGTGGTTGGAAACATTAATTGTCCAACTCCTTTCCTGAGTTCTTCTTTTATGTTTTTTTTACACAGACAAATCCTCAATCGAACTAATTTTACAAACCCTTGATCGAGCAATAGACCTCGATTGAGGGCTTAAACATACCTCGATCGAGGTATATGTAAAAACCTCAATCGAGGTCATATTTATCCCTCGATCAAGGTATTTTAAATACCTTGATCGAGGGCCTAAAAACAGGCCGAGATCCCTTTTCACTACAGAGGCTTAAACTATGTCATTAAATGCACATTAATGGGCGGACTTGATACCATTGGATTCATCAATGAATCCTCTATCCATATACATAAAATTTACAAATTTTTGTCTTTGTATGTCTTTTGTTTTAAATTTCTACTAAAACTTGCCCTAAAAACCCTGTCAACAACTTCGATTGAGCTCAAAGATAAATCAACAACATTCAAAATACACATCCAAAATATTTGAAAAAATACACAAGTACTAGATAAGTGCGTCCTCTTCAAAATCGTATTTTTAGTTTTGCAAATTATGTAAACAATCAAAATATTTGGTGCACACACACACATGTGTGCAAAATGCGACTGAAATATTCATTGGTCAGTTTCGAAAAATAATAATAACTATAATTTTTTGAGAAAAATTAAAAAAAAAATATGTAAGCACTAGTGCATTCTGTCTAGATCATGTTCACATATTTTAGTTTTTAAAATTATTGCTTTAACATTAAATTATTGTGCACACACAAACCACTTATTAATTTCTCTTCAAATATTTAAGTACACACGCTTCATTAAATGAAAATTTGACATGATAAATGGCATTGGTATATTTCAAAAAAAACTTCATTGGAAAGCCAACATAAATCTCTACATTTCATTTTTTAACCGCATGTCGAAATTCATGTGAAAAATATGAGTTTCGAGGGATTCAATTTAATACATGGGTAAAATTTTCGTTTTTCATTGCCATATTTGGCCAAAAAAGAGTTACCCATCTTCATGGAATCACCCTGATACGTGTCCATGGTGGTTTGTCTTTAGGCTTATTAATTTTAATTAATACTCGATCAATTTATAAATCTTGGGTTTCTACCAGTTGTGGATCTCATCCTCTGCTTGATCTATGACATTGATTATTTGTTGCTTTAACAATCGCTTCTAATGTGATGTTCTATAGGTTGTTCTTTTCATTATACATTTGGTCATCAACACTTATCTTGACATGATTTCAACTTGCTAGTACCCTCGATACCATGTCTGTATGGCTCTTTGGTCACCATCCTTCGATTGGACAGTTAGAATTTTCACAGAGTTTAAATTTGATCACCGTCGGGGTTGATTCACACCAAGCTTTCTCTGCGAATTGATTTCACATGAATGCCACTTTTTATTCTTTTTTAGGTTCAATATTGATAGCAACAATGAAGATGCTTCTTGGGGAGATGATTGAGTGGACAAATATGTCTTCTTGAACTTAATATATGAATTTGTAACCCCAAGTCATCCAATTTTCTATTATACTCTTCCACCTAAGACTTGTACTATTTCATGTTTTCATTATTTATGTCCTTCTCCTGCTACAACATTAACAATTTTGGAGTCTGAACAGGCTCTGCATCCGGGATATTCAACTTCTTATTTAGATGGGAAATATCATTGTCCTTTTTCTGTAAGAGAGACTAAGCATGAGAGTTCTCAGCTAGATTTACCCTCAATGCCACATTCTTGCTCTCCAGCTCCTTTGCGGTGATCTGCTTGGATTTGACAATTGTTTTATCTACTCTTAGAAATTTATCCACCTTTTGAAGTGTCATTCTTAGCTTCCTCTCATTTGTTGATGACTACAACACATATTTACACATCAATTCATTGGCTTGTCTATAGAAATCAACTTTATATAGGGGGGTGAACTACCCAAAATCTACCTTGCACTCCTTTTCTTTCTAATCCTTAAAGGATTTGGGCACTAGTACCTTTGGTTCTATGATAAAAATTATGAGTGTTATTTCCTTATGATCTTCTACGGTCAGCAATATTTTACCCCTTACATCTATCTTTCATATAAGCTCCTTTATTGTCTCCATAATTTGGCTTCTTATATTCACATATTTATTATAGAGTGTGGGCTGCACTTTTGTTGTGCCTACAAAAGGTGATCGTCGTTGCATCTTATGTGTGTGGAGGACTAGTGAAGGTTAATTCTTTATAGTAATAATGGGAAAATGATTACTAGCTAGTGGTTGTTCTAACATTTATTTTAGTTCACTTGGTTGTTCCTATGTCTGAGCATGCTCAATTAATAATTTTTCTTCCTTAGTCTCAGCTTCAACTATGGACTTCTTGTTTAGAGGATTTGTCTACCTGATCTAGAAGGATATCGGTGGCCACCCACCTATTCCACTGGCTCAAAACAATTTCCCATTTTGCCAATTTTCTAGAAATTTTTATATGATTTTTTGGGTCCTAAACTTCTGGGCTGTTTTGAGGCCCTAAATGACCTTTTTTGGCAATTTGGGGGGCCAAATGGTTGCCTATGGCATGCATTTTTCCCCATTCAAAAGTTGTAAATATCGGATAGACCTTTCCATTGAGATACCGAGCGCCCCAAACGGAGATCGTATGCAAAAGTTATGACCCCGGGAAATTGATTGTTCAACTAACCACCTTGGGGCCGCAAACTTTATGACGGTTCATCTTCTAGGGTTAGGTTTTTGGATGTTTGGGATTCTTCGCCTCATGCTTATGATAAATAGTCCCTTTCGGCCTCTCTTTGTATTCATCTTGGCACGAATGAGCATAGCGGCCAAATCTCTTCTCAGAGATAGCTACCACCATTCTAGCTATTGTATTTTACAGTCTGTTCTATTTCCGATATTTAATAGAATATGTGTTTACTGTATCATTGTGTTCTTTGCAATATATATCTGTATATGATTTTGTATATGTTATATTATTTCATTCCTGCATAAATCTGGATCAGTGGTATCAGAGCAATCTGCTCTTTGATTGTTTCTCGGTGCATGTTCTCGACGAGGTCAGGATACAAAGAGTTGGGCCTCGAACTAGTTTCACTTGGGGAAGATCACTCTCATCGCCCCAAACGGCCTCCCATGGTATATGAAAAGGGAGACAACGGAGCATGAGATCCTATCAAGTTGTTGCTCGAGGAAGCCCTCATGCGACAGAGGAACGAGATGATGGATAATTTCGCCCACGTCCTTCGATGCATTCCGACGGCAATAGATACACCTTCAATGAGCAGCCACTTCGGAGATGTGTCTCCCTTCAAGGTACAAGTTAACTTTGATACCCCTTTATTTGAATGCCAGATCGATGCTGATGCCATAGATAAATGGTTGAATCTACTAGAAGGGTATTTCTCTGTCCACAATTTTTTCGACAGGGAAAAGATCACCTTTGCGCTCCTCAAGGTTGTCCCCCATGTCAAAAATTGGTGGGAAACTTATTGTGAGAAAAATGCATTAGACGAGTCTAGATTGTTTAAGGCCAATCCCACTTGTTGGGCCTCTTTTATAGATTCCCTTAAGGAACAAGATTACCCTATGGGAAACTATGATGACCAGTACACAAAATGGACCATTCTACGTCAAGAGAGGGACCAAACGGTGTCGGAGTACACCAACAACTTTCATACCTTGCGCACAAAGCTGGGTATCAAGGACTCCGAGCAACACCTAGTACTGAAATATCCCAGTGGCCTACACCGGTACATATGAACAGAGATGGATTTCCTGGAAATCTCTTCACTCAGGTTTGCCTATCGATATGCTATCAAAATTGAGCAGAAATTTCAGCAAAAGAACAAGCGTGACTTTGGACCTACGCAGAAGCAGGGTAAGGGAAACTATGGCTCGCAAAACACGAGGCAGGGAAAGGACAACCAATCCCAACCACAAGCGAAGAAGGGTAACGAAAAGACAAAGAAGGACACCGAGAAGGGGTGTGAGTTCCATAAAAGCCCCTGGCACAACACTGATGAATGTCGCTCAAAACAATCATTGGTGGCTGAGATCAAAGCTTCAGAATCAGATCCCGGTTCTGATTTTGACTCCGAACCTAATTTCACAACCACGTAAAAAGGGAAGTAGATCATTGATGCAGAACCCAGTGCCGTTGTTTCCACCACACATATTCAACCAGAGGAGCTTGAAGAGTCAGAGGAAGAGGAGCACCTTTTACACTCTAGATGTGGGTGAAGAGAATTCCCCTACACTTTGTTGTGGACAGCGGCAGCCAAAAGAACTTGATCTTAGCAAAAGTCATCAAGAAATTGGAGCTACCAATAACACCACACCCACAACCATACACCATTGGATGGCTAAGCTAAGGACAAGGGATCAACATCAGTCACCAACGTCGCCTACCATATGGCATCAAGCCCTTCAAAGATGAGGTATTGTGTGATGTGGACCCACTTGAAGTATGTGATGTTATGTTAGGACAACCATATATGTGGAAGCGTCATGCTGTATGTGAATCACGACCTCGCAGTGTCATTGTCACTTTGGGAGGACAACTCTATCGGATACCAGAGACAGTTTCACCTACACCAACCAAGCAGGGTAGGAAGATAATCTCCCACACTGGGAAATTTTCCCTATTCGCAATTTCCACTAAAGGAGAACATAAAATCGCAGAGACATCCACAACCTCTGCACATTATCCCTCTACTCAGCAGAAACAAGAAAAACACAAAGTCAGTGCAGCATCGCCTATTCAGGTACCTCTACAGTGCAAGGACATGCATTCAAGGTGCTCCTCCAAAAAGAAACCATCCACACCGGTGCATACCAAGGATACCACAACAACCAAAACTATTGAACAGCTCCATCGCATCCAACAACAACAATTACAACCCTCTGAAGATTTCAAAGAAAGGCAACCTTTCCACTTCAGCAAATGCCGCACTAGGAGCTCAACTCGACACACAGCTCGACATATGATAAGGGATTTGACGTAATGGAGAACATTGCTTCCTAAGGGGGGAGGATTGATCCAGATGGATATCGATGGCCACCCACCTATTCCACTGGCTCAAAATGGTTTCCCATTTTGCCAATTTTCTAGTAGTTTTTCTACGATTTTTTGGGTCCTAAAATTCTAGGCCGTTTTGAGGCCCTAAACGTCATTTTTTGGTGATTTGGGGGGCCAAATGGTTTTCGAATGCATGCATTTGGCCCCATTTTAAAGTTGTAAATATCAGATATACCTTTCCAACGAGCTACTGAGCGCCCCAAACGGAGATCGTATGCAAAAGTTATGACCCCGGGAAGTTGAATGTTCAACTAACCACCTTAGGGCCGCAAACTTTATGACGGTTCATCTTCTAGGGTTAGTTTTTTGGATGTTTGGAATTATTTCTCTCATGCTTATGATAAATAGGCCCTTTCGGCCTCTCTTTGTATTCATCTTGGCACGAATGAGTATAGCGGCCACATCTCTTCTCAGAGATAGCTACCACCATTCCAGCTATTGTATTTTACAGTCTGTTCTATTTCCGCTATTTAATCAGAATATGTGTTTATTGTATCACTGTGTTCTTTGCAATATATCTCTGTATATGATTCTGTATATGTTATCTTATTTCGTTCCTGCATAAATCCGGATCACTACTCTTCATCTATATCCATATATGCATTTGCTTCTTTAGATGACCTATTATCTCTTGTTTGTGTCTCTCCAAATTGCCTTGACTTTCTCCTAGTCCATTAAATTAGCTATCTTCTCCCAATCATGACAAGGCATACAAGTGTATGTAGAATTTGTATTTTGAATCATTTTCTTAGAAATGACCTAGTGAGGGTCATAGGGCCATTTTTATATCTTCTCCAGAGTCAACATCTTCAACAAATTTTTCATATTTAAGAGAGGGAATTTCTAGTCTCAATCATGAAAGGTCCTACATATTTGGAGAGTCTGGAGATGATGGGGTGCTTATACCTCACAAAGTGTAATTGATCAGAGAAAAATATTTATTTGACATACTCCATAGCAAACACCCTTGGGGTTATAAAATCAGGTAGCTTATAACGCTCCTCTTCAAATCCATAGATCCTCAAAATAGTATACTCTTCATACAAAAACCAACCCCAACTCTAGTATCAAGACTTAGTTGTAGAAGCTCTTGATATTCAGAGAAAAATCTAGGGGGAGATTAACCATGCAACAAGGAGTATGCTACTGCCATAACCTTGTTTGTAAATTCTTAGAAATTTTGATTTTTTGGCTTCTCAAGGACCAGGTCTATCCATGTGTAGACATGTAGTTATTTTCCTTCTTGGTCCTTGACTTTTATATCTAGCCCTTGAGAATGTTCAAAGTTTTGATATAGAAACATTACAAAGAACAACGATGGATAATGGGGAATTCTACTAGCTGGTTGTGGATTTTCTCAGATATGTGATTACAAAGGTAAAATAGGGTGGTATAACCCTATTGATGGATTTAGGAGGAATAATAATCCTAGTATAGCTTCATCTACAACGTTGTCATCATCATATCCCAAGATGACACAAATTAGGGTTATGGGTACTTTTGATTTATCTGAGAAATTGGCAATTGTACTATATGGAGGTGGACTAGTTGGGACAGGGGCACCTTCTTTCAGATGTTGAGCTAGGAGGTTTCTTCTTTCCATAGTCTCAAGCTTTAATATGACAAAGGTAGGGATTATTTGTCCAGAAACTATAGGGATGGTAAGTCTAAGAAACATAGTATTTTGGCTAGGGCATCTACATATATGATGCATAAGATTATGGATTGATCATAGGAGTATCTAATGGAGAACCAATTGATCAATTCTAGGAAAGGTGTGGTTTGGGGACAGAGTGCATGAGCTAAGTTTGTTTCCCACATGTGGAACGTGTCTTTTTTTGTAGAAAAGTTGAATTCCTCTTTAAGGATGGTGCTACAAAGGCCTAATGTGGTCATGGTTGTGTCGAAGACATCAACATCATGATTGTAGAGGTGCTTGTCACCCAAACTCATGGGTTTTGGGGGTTTATCTTTGGATGAGGATTAAGGAGGCCATGGGTAATTTTATTGTTTTATAGAAAGGTAACAAAATGGAGGTAAAATAGAAATCACCCAAAGGGTAAAATTTGCTAGCATATGGCTTCTTGTATCATGCAATGGAGTTGATTTGGTTGCAGGTTCTACACAGGTGACCTTCTTTTTCCTCGCAATAAAGTAGAATGAGAAATAATTTGAATATTCCCCCCTTTAATGGTCTAGAAAATTTGGAATTTGAAAATAGGCGCATAATTATTGGATGACTTTGATATGATGTCATATGATGTCGGGCCCTCTTGACACGTGTCCTTTCTTGAGTGGTACACATCGATTCCAGCTCACCTTTCCTTTCATTCGTGGAGGCCCCCTTTATGATTGTATAAATATAGGTGGAAAATGACCCTTTGGTAAACCAAGGTGGTAATGGCTCCGGCCTAGAGTAGTTTTAAAAATCATCTTGAGGAGCCATTACCAATTAGAACTCTCCATGCATCCTCGCTATTTTGGGCCAACATTTCATCAAGGTGATCTAATTCTCCTCGCATCTTCACGATGTGCTATTGCTTCTCACCATCGATCTTTCAGGTGAGAAGCCCATCACGATCTACTCGCTTATGCTATAACCCCTTTTATGTTTTGTGCGCTCGGTCTTGCTTTCAGTCTTGTGCTCTTCCTTGCCTTAGCTCCCAGTTGCTATTTCTTTTAGCTCTTGGTCATTGAACCTTAGTCACCCCTCCCATATCCTTGGTCCTTTCGGTTGCTTTTGTGGCTCATTAAACATATGTTTAATCTCCCACGGGCTTAGAGTAACATAGGCTTGGCCCCTTTCTTGAATTTCATGCCTATTTTCATTCATATTTTGAAATTCTGAGTAACCTTTGAGGCTTAGGACAACTTGAGCGCTAACATGACACACTCCTTTTTAAACCATATAATATCCTCCCATTAAAAAAAAAAACTTACTCAAATTTACAAAATATATAAACAATACCATAAATGAAGCCTTTTATAGTCATACCTTTACCATATAATTCCAAATAAAAATCTCCTCTTGAGTGTGACATATCCATGGGGGCTTCACTAGAAGGAAATATAATATCACGTTCATTCATATTGCGGTATTAAATATTCATGAAAACCTAAAAATTATATTGCTTATATATTAAGGGGCAAAGGGTTTTTTTATTTAATGTAACAATACAAAAATACTTTGGGGTCTTTTTTATATGGGTAGGCTGACAAATATCTGCCAAATGGAGATGTCGAGATCAAAGCCGGATGAGAAATCGGATTGAGGCAAGGCTCGGGCTTACCAGTATGTAGGGAAATCGCGTCTTGAGGCATGCTTGATGCGAGGGGTTTCATGGTGAAGTGGGTTGCTAGTCGATCATAGTCGAGAGACAATGGTCATTGACAACCAATTGTTACCAATAACACTCAGCCAATTGTTACCAATAGCCTTGGGAGGCTCTAAGCCTCCAGGGCCTATTATAGGCCCTCGATAGGCCTTGGGGGATCGAATACCCAACCACTCATGCCTATTACAGGCCTTGGGAGGTTTAGTCAGCCTCCTAGAGCTTGTTATATGCCCTGGGGGCTTGGATACCTATACCACAATAGGCTTAGTCAGCGATTGGGGAACTACAACATGCAATCTAAATGTTGTACTAGGTGCATTGGCTCTAGTGACATACAATAAGTGATCTCCTATCTCTTCATTAGACCATTAGATGTTGCAAATCATAATGATATGTGGTTGAGTAATTGCATTGTGGGTGAAGTAATGTGCATCCACAATATACATCGAAAGAAGCAAGGTGCATTGTAGAATGCATGTGGGGTCATAAGAGGGGTATCATATCAATATACTAGGTAGAAATATAAAGGGGTATAAAAAATGTTAATAAAAAAATTGATACATACAATATATAGTGAAAATAGGGTTTTTTTTAAATCGGGAAGGCATATTGGGAGGGGGTTAAAAAAACAATTTTGGAAGGTATTTTCCAATATTTAGTTAAATTAGGGGTATTGTTTCATATGCCACGAATGAACGTGCTATGATAGCGGTTTATTGAGTGAAGCCCCCATAGACATATCCCTTTTTATAAAATGATCTCTTTTCATATATTAATAATGCTTGAATATTATATAATAGTACATACCTTGAGGTGGGCTCTCAGCTCTTCCATACATTTGCGCTTAACCATTTTTTGGACTTTGACTTCTTTCATCTTTTACTTTGACATCTTGGCTGTCATGTGGACATTGTTTTACACCAAGGATCTTTTGTACCAGCTGTTGGATCTTAGACCTTCCATAGAAACCTTCAATGAATGTCGTTTACTCCCTCGATGGTCTTCTGCAAGAATCGTCCCATGAATTATTCATGGGATTTCTCCTCATGCTGCTATCACCGAGCCTTCAAATTTTTCTACAGCATTCTCTTTCACATGGGAATGGTCATGCATTATCAACTCTCTACACGTTAACCTTTATTTTCATGCATATTTTTCATTGAATAGTGGAAGCTTTGAAAAAATCGATTTTGTAAGTTGCTTGCGATTAGTCATGACTACTTCAAATATGTAGATTTCACACTCTCTTAGATATGTTTAATCTCTCTCCCAGGCTATTTCTTGAGCACTTCAATCAAAGAATGCTTGTTTGAGAGATCTTTCACTTGAGTGGTGAAAGATGGATCTACACGGCTTGGAACAAATTTATTTTACTATCTCGACCTTCTTCATGATGGAAGAATACTTCAAAACAGGGTAGATATTTACTTCTCTACCATAGTCTACTATAGTATTCTCCATAGATTGTAGGTTGTAGCTGGACAATCAACGATAGATAATCTAATCTTCTCCAATGGATCTACTCTTGGATCAATGTGCTCTCCAAGAGACTTAAACTAGCTCTAATACCATGATGAATTTTATGGAACATATGAATTCAATGCTAAACAAGATGCTTCTCTTACGCTTTATTCAAAAGAAACTTGATCAAGCTTGATGCTTACAATAATTTTTTACCCAAAGACATGTATGTGAACACATACAAAAATTGCAAAATTTAGACTCTAAACTTAGACTGAATTGGCTCTAATACCATGATGAATTTTATGGAACATATACATTCAATGCTAAACAAGATGCTTCTCATACGCTTTATTCAAAAGAAACTTGATCAAGCTTGATGCTTACAATAATTTTTTACCCAAAGACATGTATGTGAACACATACAAAAATTGCAAAATTTAGACTCTAAACTTAGTTGCATGTGAATACATGCAACTATGACTATTGAACTAAGACTCAACTGAGTGCTTGCATGGTGGGAGTAATTACCATTCTATAATGCAAAGCAAATCCATTTGGAAATATCATGCAGATATTGTTCTCAAAAACTTAACAGTTTACATAAGCATGGTGACACAAAATTTGTTTTTTATTGTTTCTCTTTTCTTCGTTTAGCGTTTGATTTTTTCTAGAGAACGAAAGGGAAAGAGAGGGCTGATCAATGCAAATATTAACTCTCTTTTCCACATTTTTATTGTTGGAGAGGGTGGATCAAACAAAATGCTTCTTCTGAAGAGAATTTTTAGCAACCAAAAGGTGTGATATTTCTTTAGTTATGGCTTCTTGCTTTGGTTCACTATTCCGTAGTTTTGCTTAAATTTGAGTCAATTTTCTAAGGTTGAACCAAGTAATTTTTCCCATCCATTAAAATATTGGCTCTAATTGTTCAACTAGATGTAGATCCACTCAATAATACACTAGGGTATTGTAAAATATTCAAACACAGTTCTAAGGAGTGCAAAGCTAGTTGTACCTCAAAGAAAATGCAAGTACAAGCATGTAGGCCATTTAGTCCAAATTGAAAGCAAATAAAGCTCAAATTGAATTTCAGATTGAAGAATACCCTAGTGTATTGGAAAATCTTAGGGAGTACAAATCGAGTTGGCCATAAAAGAAAATGCATGTACAAGCTTGCAGTCCAACTTGGAAACAGGCAAAGCTCAACTGGAAATTCAGATGGAAGAATATGCAATAAAATTATTTACATTAGAATCCAAGAAAGATGCACTTGAGGATGAGATTCTAAAATTGTCAAACAAGATTATTGAGCTGGAAAATATTTTTATTGTGACATCAAACAACGTGGATAAACTGCTGCTATCATTAGACAAAATAATTGAGCTAGCTCAACCAGAAAAAAAAAAATGCTAGTTATTCAGAAAGATCGGCTTGAATTGATTGTCTCAATAGCCAATTTGAGGATTCTATTTTTACCAATGCAAGCATGCAATCACAATTTCAAGGTAAAATTAAATTTATTTTTGTGCATGTATTACTTGTTTGAAGAACTTTTCTATGCCCCACATTATGCTTATTTTTCTTTTGTAATGGTATCACAACTAGACCAAAAGATGGAGCTCTAGCAAATCTTGGCTCTTACAACAAAACTGTCTACCAAGAAAGAGGTAGAAAGAGCTTGAAGCTAAAGCATAACTACATAGTACACAACAAAAATTGGATTAATATATAGGAAATTGGATTAAGATATAGACAAAAAAGGCAAATTGGAAGAAACTATCGCAAAACTACAGGAGAATATTGCCACACTATCAACAAAGTTCAAAAAGGATAAGGTTGGTTTGGTTTCCAAGTAAATATTTGCACAAATTTAACAAGATTTCATCATACCTTCAAAATAATTTTAGATTTCAAGCATTTGTCCTATGCTAGTGGTTGTGCCATGCCAAAAAATACTTGAAACATTTGATGCAGTACCTCTGTTATGGCATATGATGATGTCAACGACACGTCTATCCATTTATTTAACTAATAAGATATTTTTATATTGTATAGATGAAGGCTTATAGCTCATCATTTTGGAGTTGAAGACATAAAACCAAAATGGATATGACAATGCACATGAAGTTATGCTACAACAAAAAGGAGAGGAAATTGAATCTCTTCTTCAAAAAGTTGCAGAAGGTAATTTGACAATCAAAATAGGCGATATATTGAAGTAAATCTACTTCGCTAGGAGTTAATCAACAAAGCTCAATTGATGCTATAGCTCCAAGAAAAATAATAAGCACTGGAAGAAAAACATGCACAAGTTCAGAGACTACCCAAGTAACTTTTCACTTTCTGATCAATGAGTCATTCATTCGGTTGTGCTCTACATTTTATAGAGTGTTGTTTTTTTAAATGGTTTACAATGCTCCCATGATTTTGATTCCTTCTTCTGTAGCTGTATAGATACCATCCTTTAACAACCGATAAGAATAGAAAGGTTGGCCCTCAAAGGCATTGTTTAGTTCAGCTATCCTCTCCAATGGGTGCTCGATCTCTCTTGCTTGTAGTGGTGTGAACCAGTGGCTATGAGAATAAACATCTAGAATATCTCCAAGGGGTGCTCGATCTCTCTTTCCTATAGTGGTGTGAACCAGTGGCTATGGGAATAAACATCTATATTAGGTCAATCGTAGCAGGAAATAACTAGAAGCATCGATAGCTGGGAGCCACTAGGTCACACTCGAAGCTGGGAGTCATCAATGGTGTAGACCCTTTGGAAATGTGCAAGCATACGACCACTCGTACTTAGCCATAACAAAGATGGACAAAGCTAGGAACAACACCTAAAATGGAGCAAGGAAGGGGGAAAAGGTGGGCAATGCAAGGGAACAACACATGAAATGGAACAAGATTGCATGTAACTATGGCGGGACAATGACACCCATTGTCCTCAAAGTCTACACATGTCCACCATCCACCGTGACTAGAGACACATTAACACTGTTGTGAATTTTCTAAAAGCATTGTAATATGAATAGTTTATAAAATTCTAGTTAACTAATTCTATCTTGGAGATAGCATTAATATATCTTAATCATCAAACATTGGATATAAGTTAAGGAAATTTGCCTTTGCTTCAAGATGAGGCCAAATTGTTGAATTTTCAGAATTTACTTCAATCTGATCTAGGATCTTAACTGAGAGAACAACATGTACAGCATATCAATCATGGAGACAATAATGCAAACACACAAGAGACACAAATATTTACTTGGGGAAAACCATAAAGGTGAACAACCCCAATAACTTCCTCAGAGATAGATAGAGCAATGATACAACCCAACCATAATAGATAGACATATCCTAGCAGCAGATCCTCCTCCTCCATAAGTGTGCCACTCCTCCTTGAGTGCATGAGTGAGAAGTGAGTGAACAAATAGAGTGCCTCCCGCACTCTATTTATACTTGACTTGACTTGCCTTTTACATAAATCATGTAGGCTCGAACTTAACCACATAACATAATGCTGACCGGGCCGACCCCCAATAGGGTGGTCTAATAACCCTTTGACCCACATGACTTATACAAGGCCGACCCCAACAAGGTGGTCTAATAACCCATCAAGTATAAGTTACGACATTTACAATATAAATGACGACACTTCCATATAGAGCAATAATACCATCTCTATAGGAGTACATACAACATACATATATGAAATACATTCCGAAGTTACATATACATCAACACTCCCTCTTAATTAGGAAGGTATTTCTCAGCACAGGTCTTCTAGCACAAGTCTTCTTCTCTGGATCATCGTCACTGGATAATCGTCATCGAGTCATCATAATCGTCACTACTGCTGCTATCTCAATCAATCTCTAAATCTACTCGTCATAGGAAGTTCTACAGAGCCAGTCCTTTTTCATACTGGATGTAGGCCCACCACCTACAGGTCTTCATCATCACGGGCCATACTGTGGAATCCTCAGGACTTATTACGTGCATCACAAAACCTCGAAAGAGCATCTGCCAGATATCCCAGGGCAACGAATTACATGCCATAGGCAAAACCTCGAAAGACTATCTGCAGATCTCCCAGGGCCATATTATATGTGACCTCACCACAAAACCTCGCAAGAGCATCCTAGGCTATTACGAGCACACAGCTCTACCTATAGGATCTCTCAGGGCACGAATTACATGTGGTCACCACAAAACCTCACAAGAGCATCCCAGGCTGTTACGAGCACACAGCTCTACCTATAGGATCTCCCAGGGCACGAATTACATGTGGTCATGGAAAAACCTCGAAAGAGCATCCCAGGACTGATTACGGGCACACATCCCAACCTATCGGATCTCCCAGGGACACGAATGATATGCCATAGGACAAAACCTCGAAAGAGCATCTACTAGATATCCCAGGGAAACGAATTACATGCCATAGGAAAAACCTCGTAATACTATTTGTAGATCTCCCAGGGCAACGAATTATATTTCCTCCCAGAGCAAAACCTTGAAAGAGCATTTGCCAGATATCCCAGGGCACCGAATTACATGCCATAGGAAAAACCTCGAAAGACTATCTGCAAATCTCCCAGGGCAACAAATTATATGCTCATCTGCACAAACTGATCCACGGCCATAGAGTATCAACCTGATACTCACCATACATCATCCTGATGTACACATGATCATCCTGATCATCATCACTCAGTGCTTACATCCACAACCATGTGAAGGATCCTCCTTCCAACATGCTTGGAATGGCTTCAGCAAATGTGTCCATCACTTCTTCCTCGAAGTGTCCTCGATCTGAAGAACGCCAAGCCTCTCTCTGAAGTACTCGAACTTCACCCTGGCTAGTGGCTTCGTCAGCACATCTGCAATTTGCTAGTCCGTCGCAACATATAGGAGCTTCACAGCTCCTCTCTGCACCATATCCCTGATATAGTGATATTTGATCTCTATGTGTTTCAACCTGTCATGAAACACTGGGTTCTCGGACATCTTCACACAACTCTAGTTATCACAAAAGATACCAGTAGCATCCAACGGGAGATCAAATAACTTAGACAGAATCTTCCGTAGCCATACTACCTCACAACTAGCTGAACAGGCTGCAACATACTCTGCCTCAGCTGTACTCAGTGCTACGCAGGATTGCTTCCTGCTAAAACAAGATATCACACCTGATCCCATATTGAAGCAACATCCAGATGTGCTCTTCCTATCTGCATCACTGCCAGCCCAATCTAAATCAACATAACCCTGTAGGTTAAACTTTTGATTCGCTTCATACTTGAGCCCATAATCCACTGTACCCTTCAGGTACCTCAGAACATGCTTTACAACAACCAGGTGAACACTCCTCGGATCTGTCAGGAACTGACTCAATGTGTTCACAACAAAGAAAATGTCTGGTCTCGTGTTCATCAGGTACATCAAGGACCCAATCATCTGACGATACATAGAGACATCAACCGGCTCAGATGAGGCACCACATAGAAGCTTCAGATTCGATGCCATAGGTGTGGCCATGGCCTTGCAATCCATCATCCCGAACCTCTTCAAGATCTCTTACTGCATACTTCCCTTGTCCAAGGAAGATTCCATCTGCACTCTGCCACACCTCCATGCCAAAAACAAATAGTGCATCATCCCCAACTTCTTCATCTCAAACTCGGCAGCAAGCTTCCGCTGTGTGTCGGAAATCAATCTATCTTCACCTGTAACAAACAGGTTATCCGCATACAAAAGTAGTATCACTGGATTTCCTTCCTCAACCTTGTAGAAAAGGTTGGAACCCGCTTTACTCTTGGTAAAGACCAAACTGGATAGAAAGTTGCCTATTATACCATACCAAGTTCTGCACATATATGATTTCCTGTCATGTGTCTCAGAACCAAGTGGTTGCTCCACATACACTTCTTCTTCAACTACACCATTCAAGAAAGCTGTATTGAAATCCATCTGGTGTATCTTCTGTTTCATCACTTTTATATTCTCTATGCTACCATTTGCAGCATGCTTGATCTTGATAGATCCATATGGAAGTCACAATAGACTTCCCTTCATCTCTTGGGACTGCATCCCAAACATCGTTCTTCATGATCAACGGATCATGGCATTCTTCCCGTATCCTGGGAACTTCAATATCTTCAATAGATAATTTTGTTGTTGAACAAATGTTGTAGTTCTTCTTTTGTAGGTGATGGCATATGATCTTTCCTACACAACAAGTTAAATTGCATGATTAGAAAACATCTCATAGTTTTCAGAACAAATTCTTACACATAAAGAAATATGTCATACAGTCATGCAATTGTTTTAACCAATGCTTCAATACAACATTTATCCATATCCCGTAACTTTCTAGATGCCTTCCAATCTCTACCAGAACATTGTTAAGAGTGTGCACAACTCCCAACATGTCAGCAAAGAGGTTTCATTCTAGATAAGTAGCAATGGAATGTTGTACAGTGCCATAGGCCACTTACCCATGCATATTAGGAGTATATTGTTCATCAATGCAATTATTCTAATATGCATAATACACAACCTAATTCTAGGAACATCAGTATATACATTATTGAACAGTATTATTTAAGAAATGACAATTCAAATACTTATCTTTGTTTGTTCGTTGGGTGGACTCCCTCTGAGTCTTCGCTTCCTTGCAGGAGCTATTGGAGTCCTAATCTCAAGTAGCTTCTTCTACACCTTTTTGATGTGGAATGTGAAGAGATGGTCAACTCCCTCTGAATATTTGCATCCTTGTAGAAGCCACTGGAGTGTACTCCCTCTTGATCTTTGCTTCCTGGATTACTTGTCCTTGAACTTATATTCATTCTCGATCCCTACGCATGCTTGTTAGTATCACCATTGTGTTATCCTCTAGGTCTCATACGTAATCAAACATTCATTAGTATAATCACAATAATCTCAAGCATGTATAGTCAGGATCATTTCAAACACAGATAATAAACATTAGTGTTCAAGGTTTCAGGGAAGTCTTCTTTTACTCATGCATATTCTTATTTGATCATAGGACTCTTTTGGTTAGTTAAATCATCAATCAAGATAAGAGATATAATATGCATAAAATCCGTGATTACTCAAACCTATACCTTCATGATTCTTCTGGTTAGTCATATCATCAATTACAATATGCATACAACCATGACTATTCAAACCTATGACTTCATGAACAACACAACAGTATAAGATCCTAACTCAAGGTAGGATTCTATCTTGATATAGGAAAAACATACCTGGATTAGCATGCTAGCTAGTTATGTCTAACATACTCATATGATGTCTTCTTGTTCTTCTTCAATGACTTGTGCTAGTAACCTGTATATCTTATAGGTTAACCATTATAAAACCAAGTTATACATACCTCGTAAATGGATCTTCTATGAGATCCATGACAATGGATGAATCTTTGTCCTCATGTCATCATGATCATATGTTCTTGAACCAGAACATGATTTGTCTTTCTTGGTGTACCTTTCATGTTAGTACACAACATAAACCTCATACAACACCATAATGCATTAGTACAATCATAAGTGTCAACACCCTAATCAATGAATATTTTCTATCGTGCATTCATAATTTTATTAAGGTGATATGACAAGTCTAAAATCAAGATTGTACTAACCGTAATAACATGAAGACAAACATACCATAAACTTAATCATGAACAAATCTCAAAACATACCTCGATGAGTCATACCTGTCGAGATCGCTTGTAATCTTCTTATGTAAGGCCTTAGCCTCATCTCCCTCTAAAACAGGAACTTATTCACTTATGCAGGTGACCAATCCATCTTCTTCTAGGATTAACCCAATCCACTTGATTTGCAAGAACTGGATCTGGAGCTGGATTAGGGTTTGTCAGAGAAACCCCAAAAATTCAAACTTTGAATTTCAAACTTCTGAAAGGATAGAAATATGCGCCTTGATGAGCTGATCACACTGGTATGCTTAGAATTTGAAAACTGCAAAGTTTCACTCCTCAATTTTTCCTTTGAAACTTCCGGATTCACTGGACACGACCCCGAACTGGGGTTTGATGAAGCCCACTCTTCTGCCCCATCAAAAGGTTTGATCCAAATCTCTAAGCTTCTATTTTTATGAGTAGCTTCCAGCCGTGGTCACAGATTTCAAAAATTCCCATTTTTGTAGAAGCCCTAATTTTCCACTTTTCTGATCAAAGTTCCGAACTAGGGTCTGATCAAGCCCGGCCTTCTGCCCAACCAAAAATTCTGATCTTGGTCTCTAAATTTTGATTTTGATGAGTAGCATCCAGCCATGGTCTCTGATTACAAAAATTCCAACTTTTTCCGAAGCCCTAAATTCCGGAAGCCATGAATGAAGGTACTAAAAAATAATTCTGTTTTGACAGAAATATGTGCCTGATTGTTTCTGGTGTAACTCCGAAATTTTTGCTCCATAGGGTCAAAAAAATCTTCCTGAGATAGCCCAACCTGTTATCTTTCCATCCTGATAGGTTTGACCTCAATTGGACTCTCTGAGAGAGAGTTATGCTAGGTGTCGCAACGTGACCTGTTTATGGGATAATACAAGAGAGCGAACTTGTACGACGTGCCACATGTCACTGCTTCAACTTCGACCTCTGAAAAATTTTCCTGAGATAGTAAAGTCTGTGTACTACCTGTCACTTTTTATGAAATTTCATTTGGAACTTCCTAGCCCAAGTTATGGCCTTTTTCCCAAGGTCACATGATTTTGACTTAGATCTGGAAGAGGCAGAAACCCTATATTGTACAGATCCTAAATAACATTGTACAATGAATTAGAGGTTGTCCCTGGGCCACAAGGTACATGGGGAATTAATCTTCGACCTGTAAAGATTTCAGATCCGAAAACTTCACCAAATCGGATTTATAGCGAAAGTGCTACGATGACTGGTTTTTGCTATATCCAGCCCTAGCAACGTAAGTGCAACAAGTGTCATACCTGCCATATCATGCCTTCTTTCAGGCTACCTCTGATACCATGTTAAATTTTCAGAATTTACTTCAATCTGATCTAGGATCTTAACTGAGAGAACAACATGTATAGCATATCTACAGCATATCAATCATGGAGACAATAATGCAAGCACACAAGAGACATAAAGATTTACTTAGGGAAAACCATAAAGGTGAAAAACCCCAATAACTTCCGCAGAGATAGATAGAGCAATGATACAACACAACCATAAGAGATAGACATATCCTAGCAGCAGATCCTCCTCCTCCATAAGTGCGCCACTCCTCCTTGAGTGCATGAGTGAGAAGTGAGTGAACAAATAGAGTGCCTCCCGCACTCTATTTATACTTGACTTGACTTGCCTTTTACATAAATCATGTAGGATCGAACTTAACCACATAACATAATGTTGACTGGGCCGACCCCCGATAGGGTGGTCTAATAACCCTTTGACCCACATGACTTACATAGGGCCGACCCCAACAAGGTGGTCTAATAACCCATCAAGTATAAGTTACGACATTTACAATATAAATGACGACACTTCCATATAGAGGAATAATACCATCTCTATAGGAGTACATACAACATACATATATGAAATACATTCCGAAGTTACATATACATCAACACAAATATGACCACAAAATATTTGATTACTTGAGATAAAGGTTGATTGATTCTCATTTGTTGAGACAAAGATTAAAACTAAAATGTAACAAAAAAAATTTGGTTACAAGTTTAATTCCATATGCAAAATAATACTAAAAGTCGATAAACTGATTACTATAGTCCTGTCACCTACCCAAATTTCAGAAATTATTATTTTATTAGCAAAATACTTTATGTTAAATTTAATTACAAAGTTTTGTAATTACGATCAGTTTTGATCAAGGATGAATGTAATTACTGATTATTAATATTTAAATAAATTAATTAGGAGACAAACACCCAAGGGTACTGTTAAATGAGTGTTCACTGACCCACTAGGAGGAATGGAAGCTATTGGAAGGTATGGGACAGATGGCAGCAATTGCACCACACCACTAACTATTGGTTATGGGACAACTACCCCTAAAAATGTGGCATTATCCCCCAGGTGGTGGGAGTGGGCAGGAAGCTCATTTAATGACCCAATCACAACTAAAAAGGCCTAGGCAGCCTATATAAGGAAAATTCGAATTCAGCAGGCAGCTCTTACACAATATTTCCTGCAGGAATATTTCCTCATGTGCATCAGGTGATCACTGAGAGATTCGAATAGGGAGGCTAGTTGTGAGTGAAATCATAAGTCTGCAAACTATTGGTGAAGGAGAACCAGAGGTGCTGGAGCAGGTCCCTTGGACTGCTAGCTCTTGAATATTCAAAAGTTATTTGTTACTGCAAGAAGAGATCCTAAATTCCTAAGTTTCTTCCTCCTAGTGGTTTAGTGAACAGGCTCGGGGGTCCTAAGGCAAGTGCTTGACTATCTTTAGGAATTGGTTGGGTGGAACAGTCTTCTTGGGTTGTTTGTTCCCTACAGATTTTATCCAGGTTTTACAGTTTCTACTTTATTTCAATTATTAGTTCTGTTTAAGTAAAAAATTTAATCTCTATTTTGAAGAAGAATTGTGTTCTGATTCTGTTTGAAAGTCTACATGTTAAAGTTTCAATGATGATTTGAATTGATAAACCAATATCTACATTTTTCCACATGCTGTTTTATGTATCGTACTCCAATGTAGATAAGAAAATTAAGAATATATGAGAAGATAGGCAAACTGCTACTGATTCGATAGACAAGTGCAGTTATTGAATTGTGTTTCCATTTTCTGCCCTATAATTAATAGTAGTAA
This sequence comes from Larix kaempferi, assembly GCA_027924585.1. Classification (NCBI taxonomy): domain Eukaryota; kingdom Viridiplantae; phylum Streptophyta; class Pinopsida; order Pinales; family Pinaceae; genus Larix; species Larix kaempferi. The sequence continues at coordinate 976,309 of BSBM01000588.1, forward strand.
TTACTATACAATATCTATTATAGTATAGAATATTCCATTGATTTCATGGAAAACAAATATAGATTATTTACTGTATGATTTCATTGTGTTTTTCCTATCCCTATTTTTTATAGGAAATCAATGCATTTCAAAGTTCTGTATATTATAATTAGAAACAAATATTGTTGTTACAATAACTAGAAGTGCCAGCTATGAATAGAAGTAAAAAATTACAGTATTTACACACGTCACTCATACTGTGTTTTTCATCACAAATTTACTGATAGAATAATTTCCTAAAATCATATCAGTATTATCAGAACTGAAAACAAAGGAATTTTAAATCCTATATTGTTTACACTTATTATTTTACTTTACAAATCGCATGTATTATCCAATCTAAGTGTTGTAATTTCTATTATACTACGAACTGCATATAGTACTAAAAATATAGAATCGTATCAACTTTAAAACCCTAGACCGTATTGTTTTAGGTTTTCATTATCATTATCCATGTTAACATAAAAACACATATTATATCCACATTTAAATTATAGTACATCATAAGGGCTATGCTGAAGTTACATATAAATAATATCTTTCTGTTTCAAAGACAAAACTAGAATCTGGGCGTGGCCCTGTTCTTTTCCTTTTTAAACATTTATTTATTTTCAAAGTCAAGACTCGAACTAGGGTATGACCCTGTTCGTTTCCATTACAAACGAAATGAAAACCATTTCAGCATCACATAATACAGATTCTTCATCTACGACAAGCATATAGACTCTGTCCTAGCTTGAAAATCACAATATCAACCTACAATAAACAAACGTATAACACAAACAAATAGCATAGAATGAAATAGAATATTTTTCATTGTCGAGAAGAAAACATTGTATCCACAGTGGACGAGCTTCAGCTCCATATTCATTGATTATAGCATAATCCAACAGGTCGTGTTCAAGGTTTAAACTAGTACAAGTCCCAACTCCAAGAAGGGAAACCATTGTCCGTAGAAACAAAAATATTACAACATGTTTCCGAACAAAATCGCATAGGGTTTATTCCCAAACTTTAGACATTTTAAAACAAGTCCAAAAACCCTTGGCACTAACATGTAGTATAACTTCCATTTTGACGAAACTAGACATCAAAGTTTAAAGACCAAGTATCATACAAACAAACGAGGATTACATCACTGTACAGACATCTTTTGAATAGCAAAAAGATCTTCAAAGTTCTTCAACTGACAGACAATGCCGAAGCATGGTGGAACACTGGTTACTCATCCTCTTGAAACCACAACATCAAAGTCAAAAGGCACCTACGAGGGTTTGAGACCCGGAGCTTATCAGGAATGGAAGCACGTCGTTCCTTTCCAAACCCTTGCTCAAAGTTGTTCTTCGAACCCTGCAACTGACGAAAACCAAAGCTTAGATTTTTACAACAGTAATATTTTATTTTAAAAACTGAAAAACCGAAACTTCAACAAAGAATCATTATTCTTCTCGAGAAAGCTTACCTTCTCATCAAGCGGCCAAGTTCTTAGCATTCACCAGAAAAATGACGAGAGCTCTGCTGTAGATGAGACCGGGGTATTGTTATCATTTGTAGGATGGTGTGTTTCACTCAATCTCTACAAGAACAACTATAAACTATCAACTCGATAACAACTCAAACTAGAGAATCAGTCTTTTATTACAACGCCATTACAAAAAGACGAGACCTGGAACCTTCAAGCTTAACCTATAGGTCATGAGATCGAAACCATTTACGAAGCTTTCCAAACCTAGAATTCAGCAGCCTATCGCCCACACAGATCAAAACAATAGAACAATGAACGACATTCAAATCTCATAAACCAAAAACGACAGCAAAGGTTAGGGTTGCATCGGATGATCCAAATTCATCACAATCAACGTGCATGGGTGTGTCAGCGAGGTTGCATTGGGTCGAACAGCCCTTGCATTTATTCCTATATCATTTCACATGCATTGCCATGCCACCTTGGCCCACGTTGGATCGTTTTACATCCAGCTCGGAGGAGTATCAAACTTACAACCATTACGCAGTGGCCTCGAAAATCACCATTACATCGAATTCATATTACGTGGATCATTGGAAAGTCCTTGTCACATGGAGTTTCAATTCAATCTTTTAATGCAGGATCAAGTTACGATCTCCACAACAGCTCAAGTTTATGTCATTTTAATGACCGTCAACTCGCCCCCCTATCAACATAAATGCATGTCAGCACTCTTTATTACAGCGATATAATTGCAAACGTATGAAACATAACCATAGAATATTACGTGTCAGTTAAATCCAAAGTTCATTTAGTTTCCAAGTTACGATTACAACACATATTATTGTGTTATATTGATCAACGATTATATATATATATAGTTCCAACCCTATGTCATGTTTAGATTCATATTGATATATAGTTTAACATTCTAAAGTTTATATAGTTCCAAATTGATATTCACAAAATTAAAAACATTATTGTTATTTTTGCATAGTAGTTTTTAGTTCTAAGTTATGGTCGAAATCTTGACATATCATTTGGATATTAGTGCTTATATAGTCACGTAATAAAGTTCCAATTTCATGTGAATTCAATATTATAAACATTGATATATATTGTGATTAATTTAAAAATGTCAAAGTATTGCATAGAATAGAAATCTATAAGAGTTATGTGGTCAACAAGATAATTATAGTTTTCATTGTGCAACTATTTTTGGAATCTCAACCCATAATTAGATAATAGCATAAAACCATATCAGAGCTACGTATTCCATACCCTAACTCTTAATGCAATGCATTTTATGGTTAACAATACATTTACGACTTTAGTAGTATACAAGTATTTATTATCTTAAGACGACGACAGTGCCAGCTACTACAACGACGATGATTTCAGCGACTAATCTACCAGCCTGATGATGTTAATAGATGACGTATTGAAATCTTAGTAGAGTTGTAAGATAGCCTTTGGAAACAGTAATCATAACCATGCAAATCATACATGTATACTTTTGTGAGTCGAAACAAATTTCTAACATTCTATTTATTTACGACGTTGATTTTTAACTATACACATACTTTGAAATTTACGCAGTCTGGGAACTTCTTACCTGCCATCTGCACATAGAAATATTTCAATGCTTTAGCGTTGCAGCTAAGTAAACTCCAGGGTACCTCGTACGACACCCTTGGACATCAAAAAGCAAACTGTTAGTGTCATGTCAGATTAAAAGTATCGCATCATATTTCTGACCTATCAATACATTTATTACAATGATCATGGTTGTCAATGATGTGTTAAAATTTTCATTATCACTATGTTACTAAAACAAAAATTAAATTACATTTAGTACTGACGACTTTTTAATTAAAATTGTCGTAATCAAACAATTATTATTTCCGCATCTATAAATTTTGTATTTAATGTCGTTTTCAAAAGTTTTACATTTTTATGAAAATTTGGGATGTTACATGTGGTATCAGAGCTCATGTTCGAACTCTAAGCCTGAAAGAGGTCCAAGAACACGCAGTAGAAAATTTTATACAGCAAAAAAAATTACTAATTTGAATTTGAATTATGATGTTATCCATAAATTATTTTTAAGCTACAGGTATGGAGAATTCAACTGATCATGTAGACAACAGATTTCAACCAAACAACCACCGCTCAGGACAACACTATGTAGAAGGAGGTCACGGTGAACTAAATAACAGTTCGTCAGAATTGTTACATGCTTTTCATGAATTAAAGGCAGAAATCAGATCTGTGAAACAAGACAATGAAAGAATTATGTAGGCACAAGAACAATTAAATCAAGTGCTATTTGAACAGTGCCCAACTGAGGAGCAAGAGAGAGATAATGAAGATATCTCTAAAGTTGAGGATATGCCTCATGCTAATGAAAATCAGAAAATGAAAACCAGTGAGGTGAAAAACAGTTCAACCTCATCATGAGATGCTATCGAAGTGCGTAAAAAGAAATGTAACTACACCAGTGATAGCAGTGAAGGAGATTTCAAACCCAGAAGGAAAAATCATAAGGAATATGAGTAGATTTCTGGGGAGTTCAAAAAGATTAGACCTCCAACTTTCAATGGAGAAACTGAGAAGGGCGAGACAGCTGAAGCTTGGTTGTCTAGTATGAAGAAATACTTCCAAATCTATAACTATTCAGAGTTCTTGAAGGCAAAAATGGCTATATATAACTTGACCGGAAAAGTGGATATTTGGTGGCAGGACATCAAAAGAGTAAAGGGCATCAAAGATAAAGATGTAAGCTGGAGTGCTTTTAAACAATATTTTAAAAAGAAGTATTTATCTGAACACTACTATGAAGAAAAATCCAAAGATTTCTACGATTTGAAGGTTGGAGGTATGAGCATGAAGGAAATGAACAGTAAATTTATGAACTTACTGAGATATGTGCCATACCTCATAGAAGAAAAACCAAAGATTCAAAGATACTTGAGCTACCTACCTTTCAATATTAATGACATAATCGAGTACGACAGTCCTAAAACCTTGGAAGAGGCTATGAGAAAGGCATTTTTCTGTTATGACACCAATCAAAAAAGAGAAGGAATTTCAAACTAGAAGAGTCATAAGCCCAGCAACTTTGAGCAGTAAAAGAAAATTTTCAGATTCAGTGGAAATTCCATATTCCAAAGGAAGAATTTTCAGAATCAGAATTTCCAAGAGAATAATTCGATAAACAATTCACAGCACCTACAAATGCTCCTAATAATACTAGGACTAATGAGCAAAAGGCACCTATCAAATGTTTTGAATATCAAAGTCCCCATTATGCATCAAAATATCCCTTAAGGAAGCAAAAGGCTAACAACATCAACTCTATTCAAACTGAACCTACTGTTGGAGACATGGCGAGGGAGATGCCCAAAATTAATGCAACACTCGACAATAGGCAAGCAGATCATCAAATCTCCATGGTATAGATTGAAGGTATGCTTTTAATTGACCCAAGTGCTAGCTTAAGTTATATATCACCAGATATTGTGGAAAGTCTTAAGTTGAAAACAGAAAAGTTTAGTAAATCTTGGTTAGTTAGACTAGCAACTGGAACAAAGAGGAAACTATCAGATTTTATAGAAATTTGTGCTTTATCCATGAATCATTTACAAACACAAATTAAGTTGAATATTCTAACTTTAGGATCTTATGATATTATAGTTGGGATGGACTAGTTAGAAGCCCATCATGTCATTCTGGACTATTACAGAAAAAGATTTACATGTTTAAATGACGAAGGAAAGACTGTAGAAATAAAAGGCATCCCAAGGAAGGTAATCCTTAGACAGATTCCAGCCATACAAGTTAAGAGGGCAATTAGAAAAGGATGCCAGTTGTTTGCAGTAAACGTAGTAAATGATGAGTTTACTGGTAAAGAGGACAAACTGAAATTAGAGGACATACCTATCCTAAAGGATTTTAAGGATGTATTTCCTGAGGAGATTCCAGGATTACCTCCTAAAAGAGTTTTAGATTTTACCATCGAGTTAATACCAGGAGCAATACCAAATTCAAAAGCTCCATACATAATGAGCATACTGGAATTAAACGAATTGAAATCACAGTTGAAGGAATTTATTGATAAGAAGTATATTAGACCTAGTGTGTCTCCTTGGGGAGCACCTGTCATCTTTGTTAAGAAGAAAGATGGAACCCTAATACTGTGCATAGATTATCGCCAGCTTAATAAGATGACAATAAAGAATCGGTATCCATTGCCCTGCATAGACGATCTATTTGATCAACTGCGTGGAGAAATGATATTTTCAAAGATTGATCGAAGATCAGGATATCATCAAGTACGGGTTAAGGATGAAGATATTTTCAATACAGCTTTCAGAACTCGGTATGGACATTACGAGTTCGTAGTCATGCCATTTGGCTTGACTAATGCCCCGGTTGTATTTATGTGTTTGATGAATAGTATTCTGCACAAATATTTAGACAAGTTTGTTGTTGTGTTTATAGATGACATTTTAGTGTATTCCAAAAGTAAAGAAGAGCATGATGAACATTTATGGATTATCTTACAAGTTCTGAGAGATCATCAACTATACGCTAATTTTAGCAAGTGTGACTTCCACAAGGACAAAATTCAGTATTTAGGACACATAATTTTGAAATAAGGAATCTTGGTTGACCCCGACAAGATAAGGGCCATTAATGACTGGCCGGTTCCTAAGGATGTGTCGGATGTAAGATCATTTATGGGCATTACTGGATATTACAGAAATTTTATAGAAGGTTTTTCGAGGATTGCCAACCCCGTAACTTCTTTGCAGAAGAAAGGGAATAAATTTGTTTGGGATCATAAATGTTCTGATAGTTTCAAGAAATTAAAGGAACTATTGACTACAGCACCTATCTTGAGGATAGAAGACCCTAACAAGGATTTTGTAGTTTGTACAGATGCATGCAATGACGGAATCGGTGGAGTCTTGACACAGGAAGGGCATGCAGTGGCATATGAATCCATAAATATGAAAGTACATGAAAAGAACTACTCTACCTATGATTTAGAGTTATTGGCAGTAATTCATGCCTTAAAAATGTGGTGTCACCACCTTATTGGCAGAAAATTTACGTTATTGACAGATAACATGGGTCTAAAATATTTATTAGACCAGACAAACCTGAACACTAGACAAGCTAGATGGTTGACTTTCTTAAGTGAGTATGATTTCGAAATTCAGCATATTAAAGGAAAAAAGAGCAAGGTTGCAGATGCCTTGAGTCGTAAGGAAAAACCGAATTTTATTTCAACCATCAGTACTTATTCAACTGATTTGGAAAATCAGATTCTTGAAAAGAGTGAAATAGATGAAGAATACATAAAAATGAAGGAAAAGACAGCAAACAACAGTTCTGAAAATTTTATGGTAGATTACAGCATGAAGGAAAATGGGTTATTACTGTATAAAAACAGATTGTATGTACCAGACATACCAGAAATAAAATTTCTAATATTAAACGAGATGCATAAAAGTCATTATTTTGGTCATCCAGGTTATCAAAAGACCATTACTATGCTAAGAAAATAATACTATTGGCCCAGAATGAAGGATGAAGTAGCAGAGTACATAGCTAAATGTTTGGATTATCAAAAGGTGAAGGTTGAACACCAACATCCTGCTGGATTGTTGCAACCATTACTAATACCAAGTTGGAAATGGGAAGTGATCAGCATAGACTTTATTACTGGATTACCTAAAAATCAGAAACAACATGACTCCATTAGGGTGGTAGTGGACAAACTCAGCAAAGCAGCACATTTTATACCTCTGCAGACCACTCATAAAGCTCCAGACATTGCAAAAATATTTATGAAATGGATATTTTGACTACATGGGATACCGAAAGTAATAATTTCAGATCGTGACTCTGAGTTTACCAGAAACTTCTGGAGGTCACTGTTTAAGGGATTGAATACAACCTTAAATTTCAGTACAGCATTTCATCCACAAACGGATGGACAGACAGAAAGGGTAAATCAAGTTTTAGAAGATTTATTAAGAATGTATGTTAAGGATCAGCCTGGTAAGTGGGAAGACTACTTGCACTTAGCAGAATTTGCTTATAATAATCATTATCATGCATCAGCCAGACTTAGTCCTTTTGAAATTCTTTATGGTAGGAAATGTGATACACCTGTTTCGTGGAATGATCCAGTAAATAGAGTTGTTTTAAGACCTGAATTATTGCAGGAGTTAGAACTAATTGTGAAACAGGTACAAAGAAATTTAAAAGCTGCCCAAGATAGACAGAAAAGTCAAGAAGATTTAAAAAGGACTCAAAAAGAGTTCCAGGTTGGTGAGCATGTATTCCTCAAGGTAAGACCGAAAAAGAGTTCATTGAAATTGGGAAGCTATGCCAAGTTGGCACCCAGGTATTGTGGTCCTTTCGAAATATTGTCCAAAGTTGGACCAGTGGCATACCAACTGGATTTGCCACCAAACTTAAAAATAAATAATGTTTTTCATATATTGTTTTTAAAGAAGTATGTACACGATGCGTACACGATGCTACTCATGTTGTAAACTGGAATGATGTACAGGTGGGACAAGACGAAGAGTTTCTAGTAGAACCGGACTGTATCCTCGGAAGGAGGGAAACTATTCTCCGGAATCGCACCATCGGGAAAGTGAAGGTGCAATGGAAGCACCTTAGCCCAGAAGAGGAAACCTAGGAGTTGGAAAGTAGTATGCAGGCAGCATACCCAACTCTGTTTCAGGAACACTCAAGGAGTGACTAACCAACATCGAGGACGATGTTGAGACTTAAGGGGGGGTGTATGTCACCTACCCAAATTTCAGAAATTATTATTTTATTATCAAAATACTTTACGTTAAATATAATTACAAAGTTTTGTAATTATGATCATTTTGATCAAGGATGAATGTAATTACTAATTATTATTATTTAAATAAATTAATTAGGAGACAAACACCCAAGGGGACTGTTAAATGAGTGTTCACTAACCCACTAGGAGGAATGGAAGTTGTTGGAAGGTATGGGACAGATGGCAGCAATTGCACCACACTACTAGCTGTTGGTTATTGGACAACTACCCCTAAAAATGTGGCATTATCCCCCAGGTGGTGGGAGTGGGAAGGAAACTCATTTAATGACCCAGTCACAACTGAAAAGTCCTAGGCAGCCTACATAAGGAAAATTTGAATTGAGCAGGCATCTCTTAAACAATATTTTCTGCAGGAATATTTCCTCATGTGCATTAGGTGATCACTAAGAGATTCGAATAGGGAGGCTAGTTGTGAGTGCAATCATGAGTCTGCAAACTATTGGTGAAGGAGAACCAGAGGTGTTGGAGCAGGTCCCCTGGACTGCTAGCTCTTGAAGATTCAGAAGTTACTTGTTACTGCAAGAAGAGATCCTAAATTCCAAAGTTTCTTCCTCCTGGTGGTTCAATGAACAGGCTCGGGGGTCCTAAGGCAAGTACTTGACTATCTTCAGGAATTGGTTGGGTGGAACATGTTGAGCCCAGAATTGGCCCTTTTTGACCATCATTTATCATCTTCCATGCCCTTGTCCTACACCAATTATCTTGGCAATTAGACTTATTGTCCTCATCTCATTCCCCAAATTACCAAGGTATGGCCGATTATTGTTTTATTGTATTAATACTTATGATTGTGATAATTAAAGCTGTGCATCTCTTAATATGTGCTAACATGATGCGATTTATGAAGGTAGTTGAGACAAATAGACTGCAAGAAGATCGGAGCTGAACAAGTCATAAAGGAAGGGATGTTTGTTCCTTGTAGAAGGTTCCTTGGGGATCGAATCATTAATCAAGGCACAGTCGTGACAGGGCAGCTGTAACAGAAATTGCTATCTTAAGTATGTCGCTGCTCGAGTCCAGCTGTGAGTTGGAAGGACCGTCACTCTTGGGGCAGTTAATAACTCTCTCATATTTGGTATTTCTGTTCTGCCATGCATTGTAACAGCCAGATTATTTAGGGCGCCTGAAGATCAGAGATCTTCATGGCTGCCCAATTATAGGATTAGATGTTACAATTTGTATGTATAAATATGGGGAGTTGCCTCGACCCAGGGGTTGGACAGCAAACAATTAATTCATCTTGTATTAGCAGCCAAGCCAAACTGTGTACTCATTCTTCTGTTAATATAAGGGGTTACTTCTGAGTTAAAGAGGGTGTTGTTCAACCAGCGTCTCTGTGTGAAGACTGGGCCCGTCTTCCACAGAGATTGCTGAGTTAAATTAGGATTTCATCTTTCTTGTTGTGTGATGCTTTGTTCTTTCTTTTGTACGCAGCAGCAATATTTATTGTGTGGATTTCTCAGTAAAAGATTACATTTCTGTGAGATTGGTGAATGGTATAGAATAACAGTCGACTGAGTCAGGGTTGCTTTATATATTTCAATTTATGTTCACACTGCCGTGTTCATCCTACAATTGAGACGTAATCCCAGGAGCTCTTACAATTTAGCTTTCCTTTTATGTGTTGATTGATTTCTATTTTGCAATTCAGTTTCTTAGAACAGTTGCTTCAATCTCTTTCATTTGAAATTCTAGAGTAATGTTCAGTTCATGCTTTATGATTCCCAGCTTGATTAGATTAGACAAGTGATTATTTTAGAATGCGAGTGAGATTTCCTTTTTGCAATCGTTGACTAGATCTGATACCATTTCCTCTTGATGCATAATAGAAAAGAATTATAGTATAGCAGTTAGAAGGCAATTGGGATTGCATAGATTCTTGGGATGAACATGGATGATAGAAGATAAAAGTATTCACTTCTAATGGTTTTGTGTTTAAGCATATATTGTGCACTTATCCTTTGAAATAAAAGACTTTCTCGGGTTGACAATAAATTTCATATGCTCTGTGTGTTTGGTATTAATTTATCTGCAAATAGAGTGCTTGACATTTTGGCGCCGTTGCCGGGGAAGGATAAAAATTAAACACTAGTCATTAGTCGTATTTGATAATCGCTTTTAGACAGTCTTTTTGTTTGTTTTTGAATGATCTGCTTCGCATGAATACGAGGAGGGTAAAACGCGATCACCTCCCAACCCCCAAAACCCCACAAATTACTAACAATGCAGGTGGTTCGGGTCGTGGTCGAGGTCCACCGCTGGGTAGAAGAACATTCATCGATGACCTTGTTGACAAAACTGATTCAGCTGTCAGAACTCGTCAACAGGAGAATCCTATCAGAAGAGGCCCTGCTGATCTTGGAATGCCAGCATCAGGATCCACAGTGGAAGATACAGGAGCAGCTGTGATTCCTGCATATACCCCTACTAAAGAAGGAATGGCTGATTCAGCTGTCACATTTGAAGAATACGCAGTTGTTACAACTGAGGTAAGGAACGCAGGAACGAACGAAGGAGAGGATACAGAAGAAAAGATGAATAACAGACATGAGAACGAAGAGGAAGAAGCAGTGGTACAATACCATCATGAAAATGATTCCCTGCTAGAAGAAACTATGGCTACATTGCAATTCCCAATACAGCAGCTAGAAGGGACAGCTCCTATGAAAAACATCTCACCGTCGGTGTTGCCTCGCTTCCATGGCAGGGCGGCAGAAGATCCAGATGAATTCCTTTTTGAATTCGATATCCTCTTTCGCAGCTATGATTATGTCACAGACGCCCAAATGTTGAAGCTTTTTCCTGCCACCCTGAAGGACAATGCATTACGATGGTTCATGAGCCTTGGGGGAGGAACTGTCGCTAACTGGAATAAGATGAAGCAAGTGTTCCTGGAAAAATATCAAGAATATTGTAACACCAGGGACAAAAGGGAGGAGTTATTCAAGATGGTACAGAAGGAGGATGAAAGTTTGGAGGATTTTGTAGAGAGGCTGCTGTACAATGTGCAGAGAGTTGGGCAGACGAACATGGGACTAGATGTGCTCAAGATAATCCTGCTTCGAGGGATCAGGGACGACTGTTTAGACATGTTAAATTTGCTAGGAAAAGGAGATATCTCTAAAGAATCTTTTGAGACAATTGTGGAATTATGTAAGAGATACTCCAGGGGATCTTCTAGGCATAACAAGCAGAATAAACGAGATAAGCTGGAACGTGATGTCTTCGACAGAACTCAGAAGTCATCCAATGGGGGAGCTACACGTGCGGAGATAGGCAATCTTCTTGAAAATTTTAAAACAGAAATGATGAGCTCTATCTCTTCAAAGATTGATGTCTTGAAGGCCAAGCAAAGACAGGCAGTGGAGGATCTCACATTAGGCGTGTTCTGTCCTCGATGTAGAAAGACTCATCCACTGAAAGAATGCCCTCTTGACAAAATACAAGTGTGTCAGCTGTGTGAGCTGAACCATGATATGAAAGAATGTCCCACATTGCCCCAAGTGAAGGCTGTTCTGCAGGCATCAACTCCAGAAGTGGATTCATCCTACTTCATTGCACAGAAGAAACCCTGGCAGCCTCGGAATCAAGGTATGTCTCCCGATTCATTTCCATTTTTGAATAATTTGAATAATTGGAATACTAATATGCAAAATGTGAATACACAATTCCCTTCAAATTATGCTCAGTGGAATTCTCCTCAACCTGTGATGCAAGGTTATAATTCATGGAGTCCTTGGACACAGCCACCACATCAACCTACATCATGGTCTCCTGGATGGAGGAATTTCCATCCTGGGAACCAGTTTCCTCAACCACCTCCACCTCAACAGTTACCGTATTCTCCTCTATATCCTCAATTTCATCAATATCCTCAATACCCACCTCAGCAGTCGCAGCTGCAGCTGCAAAATAATCCTGTTCCTAACATACCAATACGGCCTCAGCTGCCTGCCCAACCTAACCCTAACCCAAATAATAAAACAGTCCAGCAATTGGAAGCTCTCAATATGCCGGCCTACTCTCTCTCCCCTATACCTTGTAATGATATTCGCCTACGGTCTGGGAAGATAGTAGAACGTGTAATTTCAGAAAATATTCCACCATCTTTGCATGACAAAGAAGAGAGTTCCCAGCATCCATTTGATCCGGTTTCTATCACTGAAGGTGCTGAGCATCCCTCAGATGGGATGGCTGAAACATTAAACGATAAATCAGATAATACGCAGCCTACCCAGCTGGTAGGGCAACCACCATACCCTGAGAGACTGATGCTTCCAAAAATAGGGGGGAAACCTCAGTTCAATCTCTTAGGAGAATTGAAGAACCTTTATGTTAAGATTCCCCTTTTGCAAGCCCTTCAAGATGTACCTATTTATGCTAGAACTGTTCGGGACCTGTGCACTAAAAGACCGGGAAGGAAACCCAGAGATCCTCCTACTGTTCATGTCATAGGGAATTTATCTGCCTTAATGACCGGAAAAACCCCTATAACCAAGTATGAGGATCCTGGCAATCCTACTGTCACTGTACACATAGGACAAACGCAGATACCCAACGTACTAGTAGATTTAGGAGCTGTGATCAATGTTATAACAATGGAGACTGTAAAGAAGCTCAAATTCACCAATATTAGACCGACCCCTACCATCTTGGAATTGGCAGACAGATCCACCATCAGACCCGAAGGGATTTTGGACGACCATGTCATTTCAGTAGACTCATGGGAATACCCTGCCGACTTTCTGGTATTACAACCAAAATCACAGCTGGGGGGACACCCATTGATCTTGGGGAGGCCTTGGTTGGCTACAGCTGATGCTTGCATCAGCTGTCGATCAGGATCTATGACTATATCTGATGGTATGGAAACCAAAAACCTCACCCTGTACCCTCCAGCACGGCCGAGTCTAGAAACTGAAACTTCCCTTTGGATAGAACAAGAAGAGGAGGAGGATGTTCAGCCATTACTAACAATAGGGAAGGCACTAACCTTCAAAAATGAAACAGAAGACGATGCCATTAATAATTTCATTAGCGAACCTGCTTCAGTAGATAAGGAAGTTTATCAACTCCTGAACAGTACCCTTGGGAAGGAAGAACAAGAACAGCTTACGGAGGAAGCACTAGTCAATGACACAAACATAATCCCAGTTTTGAAAAACTCGAGAAGCATTCCTATTGAGGTAGAGCCTGGAAAAACTTTGAACATCAATCCTGGTCTCTCCTCAGAAGAACAGATGCGCCTAACCAATCTCTTGAAGGAACGTAAGGGGGCATTCGCCTGGGAGTATACAGACATGAAGGGTATTCCTTCCAGTCTGTGCACTCATCATATTTATATTAAAAACGACTCCCGGCCTGTATGTCAACCCCAACGATGCATGAACCCCAATTTGAGGGATATAGTGAAGGAGGAAATCCAGAAACTCTTGGAAGCAAGATTTATCTATCCTATTTCAGATAGTGAGTGGGTTTCCCCACTTGTAATTGTGCCCAAGAAAAATGGTAAATGGAGAGTCTGTGTCGATTATAGGGAGCTGAACAAGGCTACACAAAAGGATCATTTTCCTCTGCCATTTATTGACCAGGTACTTGATACCCTCTCAGGAAAGAAGTTATTCTCCTTCCTGGATGGGTTCAGTGGGTACAATCAAATTCAGATTGCTCCAGAGGATCAGGATAAGACCACCTTCACTTGCCCCTGGGGAACGTTCGCCTACAGGGTGCTTCCCTTTGGCTTGTGCAATGCACCTGCAACTTTCCAAAGAGCTGTGATTGGCATATTTTATGAATTGGTTAATGATAGTATGGAAGTTTTTATGGATGATTTTACTCCCTATGGCAAGGATTTTGAGGAAGCACTGGAGAATTTAAAGAAAGTTTTAATTCGCTGTGAACAGGCTCGCCTCTCACTAAGCACTGAAAAATGCCACATGATGATGAGTGAGGGGGTGGTATTAGGACATTTCATCTCTACTGATGGTATTCAAGTGGATCCTTCAAAAATTAAGGTGATAAAAAATATACCAACCCCTTCAACTCAGAAAGAGGTGCGAAGTTTTCTGGGACATGCTGGATGTTACAGGAGATTTATAGAAAACTTCTCCAAACTTGCTTCTCCTTTGTTTTCATTGTTAATGAAGGACGCACAGTTTGTGTGGAGTGCAGCATGCCAGACAGCATTTGATAAGCTTAAAGAGAAACTGTCCACAGCCCCTATTTTAAGGGGACCTAATTGGACCATACCTTTCCACATTTCTTCAGATGCTTCTGATACTGCCATTGGAGCAGTACTAGGACAGCAGGATGGTCAAGTACCTTATGCTATTTATTATGTTAGTAAAAACTTAGCCCCTGCTGAACTAAATTATACTGTTACTGAAAAAGAATTCCTTGCTATTGTTTATTCCATTAATAAGTTTCGGCATTACATTACTGGGTATCCTACATTTGTGCATACTGACCACTCTGCCATTAAGTATTTAATGAACAAACCTGTCACTAATGCCAGAGTAACCAGGTGGCTTTTATTATTACAGGAATTTGATATTACTATTATAGATAAACCTGGAAAAGAAAATGTTGTTGCTGATTTTTTATCACGATTTACTAACAGTGATGATAGTTCACCTGTTGAGGATGATTTCCCGGATGAACATTTATTCGCACTCTCAGCTCATTCACCCTGGTATGCAGACGTTGCTAATTATTTGGTTGCAGGGAAGCTTCCGCCACATATGTCTAAACGAGAGAAAAGAAAAATTATTCAGCAAAGTGCCAGGTATTGTTGGCTCAAAGGCCATCTCTTTTACACAGGACCTGATCTTGAGATTAGAAGATGTGTAAGGGAAGATGAGATCTTTCATATACTGAAGGCCTGTCATGATGAACCTTGCGGAGGACACTTTGCAGACAAAAGAACAGGGCATAAGGCGTTGCGGATGGGCTATTATTGGCCGACACTGTTCAGAGATGCTAAAAGATATGTTCAGTCCTGTGACAGCTTCCAAAGGATGGGTCAACCTAATAAGACAGATCAGATGCCTTTACAGCCCCAAGTGGTACTAGAACCGTTTGATAGATGGGCATTGGACTTTGTTGGTCCTATCAACCCTCCTTCCAAACAGAAGGTTTACATTTTGGTGTGCACAGATTACATGACCAAGTGGGTAGAAGCTGTAGCTTTGGCTAAGGCAAATGACTAGGCGGTGATTGATTTTCTGTACAGTGAAGTTTTTACCCGTTTTGGGGTACCAAAGGAAGTAGTTACCGATGGGGGACCACAATTTATTTCACATCAATTTGAATCCTTGCTCCGGAAGTATCATGTGCAGCACAAGATAGCTTCACCTTATCATCCCCAGGCCAATGGTCAGGTGGAAAGCACTAATAAAGTTATCGAAGCAATCCTTACTAAAACAGTTAAAAGCCATCGAAGGGATTGGGCTGACAGGCTTCCAGAAGCACTATGGGCATATCGCACAACTTGGCGCAACACCACGGGCTTTTCTCCCTATGATCTGGTGTATGGAAAGAGTGCCATCTTTCCAATTGAATTTGAGATCAAGACCCTGAAAACAGCCATTGAAATGAACCTGGATGTAACAGAAGCCCAGAAAAGAAGATTGAATCAATTAAATGAATTGGATGAGAAACGGTTAGCTGCAGTAGACCAGACTGTGCTGCTTCAGCAACAGAGATCTAACTGGCATGACCGATTCATCAAAAAGAAAATCTTTCGTGAAGGAGACTGGGCACTATTATACGACTCCAGATTCAAGAAGGATTTTAAAGGAAAATTACGTACAAGATGGTTGGGTCCATATTTGGTTGACAGGGTATTTGACAACGGCACTGTTCGCCTGGTGACCATTGATGAAAACCGTATACCATTGCTTGCTAACGGCCACAGACTGCGACTGTATCGGAAGCCCATTTCGAAAGATGCATTCATTTCACAAATTGCTGCTGATCCAGACTATCAATTGGCACCAGAGCAGGAACTTTTCTCTACCTTTGCCAAATCTTAAACTGAAAATTGTATTTGCTGTACATAAATAATTTCTTGCTGTAGCGTATAGTTGTTGTTTTCTTTCTTTTTTGCATTTGATCTCTTTGCTTGCTGTCGTCTTTCAAAAATTTTTAGGGAAGCGCCAGGAGAACGACCAGTTTGGGCCCGTTAGATGAAAATCTCCCTGTGCCGTCCTTGCTTAAAAAAAAAAAAAAAATCCGACAGCTGCAACATATTTTCCGGCAGCTATATATCCTTTTCCGGCAACCACATTATCCTTTTCCCTAGCAGCCGCAAAAATCCTTTTTCCCGCTTGCCGTCGATTTTTTTTTCTGGTAGCTGCAACATTAGCGGCTGCAACATCGGTGGCTGCAACATCGGCGGCTACAACATCGGTGGCTGCGACATTAGCGGCTACAACATCGGCGGCTGCAACATCGGCAGCTGCAACCCCAGTCCCTACGGCTGCCACCTCATCTTCCCCGCGGCTGCCACCTCATCTTCCCCACGGTTGCCACCTCATTAACCAGCTATTGCCACCTCATTTTCAGTAGCTGTAATGCCCTTTTTCCGTCAGCCGTCAATCTTTTCCGGCAGCTGCAACTTCGGCGGCTGCAACTTCGGCGGCTACAACATCGGAAGCTGTAACATCTTTTTCCGCAGCTGCCACCCCATTTCCCAGCGGCTGCCACTTCATTTACCAGCCACGGCCATTTCATTTCCCGGTAGCCGTAATACCCTTTTTCCGCCAGCCGTCAATCTTTTCCGGCAGCTGCAACTTCGGCGGCTGCAACATCGGAAGCTGCAACATCTTTTTCCCGCAGCCGCCACCTCATTTTCCAGCGGCTGCCACCTCATTTTCCAGCGGCTGCCACCTCATTTTCGTGACAGCCGTAATTTTCCCTGATATCGTAAATTTTTTTTTTTTGGCTGCCGTGAATTCTTTTCCGGCGGCTGCAACTTCTTTCCCGCCAGCTGCAACAGCTTTTTCATCGGCCGCGCTATCATTTCTTTGGCAACTTGCAGTGGTAACTCCCGTGTTAACAGAAGAATTGTTTCAACCTGCTAATAATGATGCTGATTCATCCCAGTCATGCCGGCGAACTCATCATTCCAATCCCCAGGACGCGATGGCTTGTGTTTCACCGACGAAAGAAATTAGGGCCTTATCCGAGTCATCATGATCCCACGTCTGATTGTGCACGTGTTCGGCTCCGTGACGTCACCAACTGCATGCTCCACCAGTTTCCGCAGCCTTCCGACGCACAGTTTTACGAGGTATGGCTTTCATTTATCACGTGATTAAGCATTGATATCATTTAAACGATATTGGTCGTACCTTCACTCGTACCACCATTTATACCTGATTAAACCTTTCCCTCGTACGACGTAATACTAATAACTGCCACCTTCCCCAATTCGGCATGGAAATTTTAAACGCTTTTCTGTGTTCAACTTTTCGAATTTGCTCATTCGCTCAACGTCTCCGCTCAACGATTCGTGCATTCTCTGTGCTGCAACTTCCATTCTGGGATCCTGTAATCTGTCGAATAGCAGTCTCAGCCCGCAACTAGGACCATGGGCATTCCAGTTCACCATGAACCTTTCAATACCCAGGAACTCAGACGGAATCTGCAAGTTCTTGCCATTTTTCAAGCTGCTGGCTGGGTTGAGTTCTTTGAGCGATTGGACGGATTCGATCGGGACGCAGCCCTGCAATTTGCCTTAAATCTTACTAAAACGCACTCCACAGTGTGGGGGCTGTGTATAGACGTCTCTGAGCTCATTATATCCGAGGTTACAGCTATCCCGATGGTGGGAAAACCTTGGTTTAACCGTCGAGTCCCTGCAACGGTTGCACGACAAGAATTTTTACTTCCAGGAGAGCAAGTTGAAGCATCGAGGAGAGGGATTGCACTGAAGTCACTGCCGCGGCCATGGGACCAGGTTGCTGTCTTCCTCAAGAAATACATTACCTGCGAAGGTAGATACCAAACTGTGTATAACTCTGACCTTCCTTTGCTTTCTCATCTCCGCCATGGCATTTTGTTGAATATTCCATTTTATTTATTGCACGACTTGCGTCATATGGCAACATTTGTTCAGTCTGCGAAGCACCCACTGTCCTCTCTCACCCACCATGGCCTTATCAAGTTAATTATTGTAAGAACCCTTGCCCAACATAATATAACTTGGGAACAATTTATAACCCGACCACAGCAACCAGTTCCCTTGAGGGTCATCCCATTGCAGCAATTACAGGTTCCACCACAACAGGAGGACCGGAGTTCCTCCAGTGAAGTTGGGGGGAGGGATGAAATGGGAGAAGAACAGCAATCGGGGGCACAGGAAGGACCATCCGGGGTGGGTAAAACCATAGAGGAAGAACAACCGGGGGCACAGGCAGGACCATCCGGGGTGGGTAAAACCACAGAGGAAGAACAACCAGGGGCACAGTCAGAGCCATTCGAGGTGGATGAATCCCCAGCACAAGCAGAACCAGTGGGGGATGACACTGCATTTGAAGGAGAGCAAGGGGAAGCACAAACAGAGCCATCAGGCGACAATGTAGATGAAACCTTCGTGGAAAACCTAGATAACAGGGCAGCTCCGACAGCAGAAGGTGAAATTGGAGCAGCATCAAATGCTGCGACAATGGAACCTGAAGATGACGGAGCTAGAGCAATGGAAGAAGATATTGAGCTGGTCACAATCGAGTCTTCACCTGAGTGGGTAGGAGGAGGAGCTGTGATTGAAGAAGAACAACATGGGGGGCAGGGAAATATTCCTTTAACTTCAGTTTTGCCCCCCTATATTCCAGCTCCACAAGAAGAAACACCACAAAAAGAAAAGTCACAAAAGAAAACACCACAGAAAAGGAAGAGGGCCACCAATGAGTTTGATTTAGTAGCACCAATCAGAAGGAAACGAACTCGATCAATCACAGCAGCAGAGGCAGCTAGGAAAAAATGGGCAACCTTAGAGACATAGGTTGAGCCCCCAATCCTTACACCAAGACCGAGGGATGCTCCACAAAGGCCAGTGGAGGAAGAACCTGGAATTGAGGGACTCTTGTATGAGAATGCAATGCTGAAAGAGGACCTCCAAGCACTTAGAAGGGAGCTGGAAACTTGGAAGGAAACCTGCAGAAAGCAGGGTGGAAGAAAAATGTACACATTAATAGAGGCTGCAGACCAAGTGGAGGAATCGGCTTCTGCTGGAGCTGGAGAAAAGGATGAGCGAATACTCTGCCCCACCTGTGGGGAAATCTTTGAGGAAGCAGGCCATAAAATTTTACTTAGCACTTATTCATCACAACAGCCTGTAGCCACAGCAGGGAAAGCAGTGGAAAAAGAAGATGCCGTCACACAAGAACCAACACTTTTAAACGTCCTTGCTGCAGCTGCCACTTCCCATGATGCAAAAATTATAGAACAGATGGGAGAAGAAATTGGAGTGGAGGACGCCCTGGAGATGTATAAGGAATGTATGGTAACCCCAAAATGTTCCCACGACATAGAGATTATAGAACAGATGGGAGAAGAACTTGGAATGAAGGATGCTCTGGAGCTTATAAAAGAATATAGTGAGACCCCAGAATGTTCCCACGATACAGAGATCATGGAGCCGAAGGATACTCTGGAGGTTAGTGAATAATTTTATGTTGTAACCTCAGAATGTTCCCAGGACACAATAATTTTAGAAGGAGAGACAGAAAGGCAGGACAGTGATAAACTGGAATAGGATGCTGTAACACAAGAACCAGCAACCCTGAATATAATTGTCCAACCGGCCAAGCAGACAGGAGAAGAAGCTGGGACAGAGGATACTCTGGAATTTAATGATGAACTCTGGGTTGTAACCCTAGAGGACTCCCATGATACAGAACTCATAGAAGAGGAGCTGCAGCAAAAGAAGGATGAAGAAGTAAGCCAGGATGTTGTTACACAAGAGCCAACATCCTTGGAAGCTGCAGCAAGAACTCCTGAATTGCAGTTGGAAGATAACCTGGGAGTGGATATCATTCCTGATACACAGTGGAGTGAAGATGAACAGGTACAGACACCATGCTCAGGTGACACTGAAATCTTGGAGGAGGAGCTGCAAATTGAAAAGGATATCCAGTCTCAGCAGCAGAAGGACAAAGAAGACACTGTTACACAAGAACCAGTGTCTCCAAAAGCAATAAAGGTAGCTGCTGAAGAAGGATTAAGGGATGTTGCTGTTACACAAGAACCAGCAACTCTCCTGTTAAAATTAGATGCGCTGGAAGACACTGTCCCACAAGAACCAGTGCTTCCACCTCCTAGAGATGTCATTGAGTTGGATTCAAATTGAGGATTTATTTTCAACTCCCCCAGGCTTAGCATAATGAGACTGCAGAAAGATTCCCACCACACCAAGTGCATTCCCAGATATCAGCAAGTAGCAGTGGAAGGGAAACAGTGAAGTTGGAAGATGCTGGGTTACTCACAGAAGCCTTTCAAAAGATAGATGAGATGCCTGAGTTCCCTACATTCCTTCCTCTCTCCTGGATAGAGCTCAGTTCACGATTCAGATGCAGGTTGTTGCATGAGGACATGCAACAGGGTAGTTGGGGGGAGATGTTGAGCCCAGAATTGGCCCTTTTTGACCATCATTTATCATCTTCCCTGCCCTTGTCCTACACCAATTATCTTGGCAATTAGACTTATTGTCCTCATCTCATTCCCCAAATTACCAAGGTATGGCTGATTATTGTTTTATTGTATTAATACTTATGATTGTGATAATTAAAGCTGTGCATCTCTTAATATGTGCTAACATGATGCGATTTATGAAGGTAGTTGAGACAAATAGACTGCAGGAAGATCGGAGCTGAACAAGTCATAAAGGAAGGGATGTTTGTTCCTTGTAGAAGGTTCCTTGGGGATCGAATCATTAATCAAGGCACAGTCGTGACAGGGCAGCTGTAACAGAAATTGCTATCTTAAGTATGTCGCTGCTCGAGTCCAGCTGTGAGTTGGAAGGACCGTCACTCTTGGGGCAGTTAATAACTCTCTCATATTTGGTATTTCTGTTTTGCCACGCATTGTAACAGCCAGATTATTTAGGGCGCCTGAAGATCAGAGATCTTCATGGCTTCCCAATTATAGGATTAGATGTTACAATTTGTATGTATAAATATGGGGAGTTGCCTCGACCCAGGGGTTGGACAGCAAACAATTAATTCATCTTGTATTAGCAGCCAAGCCAAACTGTGTACTCATTCTTCTGTTAATATAAGGGGTTACTTCTGAGTTAAAGAGGGTGTTGTTCAACCAGCGTCTCTGTGTGAAGACTGGGCCCGTCTTCCACAGAGATTGCTGAGTTAAATTAGGATTTCATCTTTCTTGTTGTGTGATGCTTTGTTCTTTCTTTTGTACGCAGCAGCAATATTTATTGTGTGGATTTCTCAGTAAAAGATTACATTTCTGTGAGATTGGTGAATGGTATAGAATAACAGTCGACTGAGTCAGGGTTGCTTTATATATTTCAATTTCTGTTCACAATGCCGTGTTCATCCTACAGTTGAGACGTAATCCCAGGAGCTCTTACAATTTAGCTTTCCTGTTATGTGTTGATTGATTTCTATTTTGCAATTCAGTTTCTTAGAACAGTTGCTTCAATCTCTTTCATTTGAAATTCTAGAGTAATGTTCAGTTCATGCTTTATGATTCCCAGCTTGATTAGATTAGACAAGTGATTATTTTAGAATGCGAGTGAGATTTCCTTTTTGCAATCGTTGACTAGATCTGATACCATTTCCTCTTGATGCATAATAGAAAAGAATTATAGTATAGCAGTTAGAAGGCAATTGGGATTGCATAGATTCTTGGGATGAACATGGATGATAGAAGATAAAAGTATTCACTTCTAATGGTTTTGTGTTTAAGCATATATTGTGCACTTATCCTTTGAAATAAAAGACTTTCTCGGGTTGACAATAAATTTCATATGCTCTGTGTGTTTGGTATTAATTTATCTGCAAATAGAGTGCTTGACAGAACAGTCTTCTTGCGCTGTTTGTTCCCTACAGATTTTAGCCAGTTTTTACAGTTTCTACTTTATTTCAGT
Source organism: Larix kaempferi (assembly GCA_027924585.1). Lineage (NCBI taxonomy): Eukaryota > Viridiplantae > Streptophyta > Pinopsida > Pinales > Pinaceae > Larix > Larix kaempferi. The sequence goes on from BSBM01000588.1 coordinate 998,818, forward strand.
TATTAGTTATGTTTAAGTAAAATTTTTAATCTCTGTTTTGAAGAAGAAATGTGTTCTAATTTTGTTTGAAAGTCTGCATGTTAAAGTTTCAATGATGATTTGAATTGATAAACCAATATCTACATTTTTTCACATGTTGTTTTATGCATCGTACTCTAGTGTAGATAAGCAAATTAAGAATAGATGAGAAGATAGGCAAACTACCACTGATTCGATAGACAAGTGCAGTGATTGAATTGTGTTTCCATTTTCTGCCCTGTAATTAACAGTAGTAATTACTATACACTATCTATTACAGTATAGAATATTCCATTGATTTCATGGAAAACAAATATAGATTATTTACTGTATGATTTCATTGTGTTTTTCCTATCCCTATTTTTTATAGGAAATCAATGCATTTCAAAGTTCTGTATATTATAATTAGAAACAAATATTGTTGTTACAGTAACTAGAAGTTCCAGCTATGAACACAAGTCAAAAATTCCAGTATTTACACATGTCACTCATACTGTGTTTTTCATCACAAATTTACTGATAGAATAATTTCCTAAAATCATATCAGTATTATCAGAACTGAAAACAAAGGAATTGTAAAACCTATATTGTTTACACTTATCATTTTACTTTACAAATCGCATGTATTATTCAATCTGAGTGTTGTAATTTCTATTATACTACGAACTGCATATAGTACTAAAAATATAGAATCGTATCAACTGTAAAACCCTAGACCGTATTTTTTTAGGTTTTCATTATCATTATCCATGTTAACATAAAAACACATATTATATCCACATTTAAATTACAGTACATCATAAGGGCTATGCTGAAGTTACATATAAATATTATCTTTCTGTTTCAAAGACAAAACTAGAATCTGGGTGTGGCCCTGTTCTTTTCCTTTTTAAACATTTATTTATTTTCAAAGACAAGACTCAAACTAGGGTATGACCCTGTTCGCTTCCATTACAAACGAAATGAAAACCATTTTAGCATCACATAATAAAGAGTCTTCATCTACGACAAGCATATAGACTCTGGCCTAGCTTGAAAATCACAATATCAACCTACAGTAAAGAAACGTATAACACAAACGAATAGCATAGAATGAAATAGCATATTTTTCATTGTCGAGAAGAAAACATTGTATCCACAGTAGACGAGCTTCGACTCCATATTTCATTTCTTATAGCATAATCCAATAGGTCGTGTTCAAGGTTTAAACCAGTACAAGTCCCAACTCCAAGAAGGGAAACCATTGTTCGTAGAAACAAAAAGATTACAACATGTTTCCAAATGAAATCGCACAGGCTTTATTCCCAAACTTTAGACATTTTAAAACAAGTCCAAAAACCCTTGGCACTGACGAGTAGTACAACTTCCAGTTCGATGAAACTAGACATCAAAGTTTAAAGACCAAGTATCATACAAACAAACGAGGATTACATCCCTGTATAGACATCTTTTGAATAAAAAAAAGATCTTCAAAGTTCTTCAACTGACAGACAATGCCGAAACATGGTGGAACACTGGTTAATCATCGTCTTGAAACCACAACACCAAAGTCGAAGGGCACCTACGAGGGTTTGATGCCCGGAGCTTACCAGGAATGGAAGCACGTCGTTCCTTTCCAAACCCTTGCTCAAAGTCGTTCTTCAAACCTTGCAACTGACGAAAACCAAAGCTTAGATTTTTACAACAGTAATATTTTATTTTAAAAACTGAAAAACTGAAACTTCAATAAAGAATCATTATTCTTCTCAAGAATGCTTACCTTCTCATCAAGCGGCCAAGTTCTTGGCATTCACCAGAAAAACGACAAGAGCTCTATTGTAGATGAGACCGGGGTACTGTTATCATTTGCAGGATGGTGCGTTTCGCTCAATCTCTACAAGAACAACTATAAACTATCAACTCGATAACAACTCAAACCAGAGACTCAGTCTTTTATTACAACACCATTACAACAAGACGAGACCTATAACCTTCAAGCTTAACCTACAAGTTGCGAGATCGAAACCATTTACAAAGCTTTCCAGCCCTAGAATTAGGAAGCCTATCAGCCACACAGACCGAAACAATAGAACAATGAATGACATTCAAATCCATAAACCAAAAATGACGGCAAAGGTTAGGGTTGCATCGGATGATCCAAATTCATCACAATCAATGTCCATGGGTGTGTCAGCGAGGTTGGATTGGGTCGAACAACCCTTGCATTTATTGCTATATCATTTCACATGCACGGCCATGCCACTTTGGCCAACGTTGGATCGTTTTACATCCAACTCGAAGGAGTATCAAACTTATGTTGATGTATATGTAACTTCGGAATGTATTTCATCTATGTATTATATATATATTTATTGTACCCTTATTAGAGATGTGTTATTCCTCTATAAGGAAGTGTCGTCATGTGGATTGACAAGTGTCGCAAGTGTGTGTACTTGTCGATGGGTTATTAGACCACAATGTGTGGGGTCGGCCCTGAAATATATATTATATTATGGATGTACCTAGCTAGACAAGTCGTCCCCATAAGGTCACTGGGAAAACAAGTTAGTATAAATAGAGATCAGGAGATCTCTATTTAGATCATTCGGAAAGTCATCTCTCTCTCACTCAGAAAGTGGAACACTAGTGAGGAGGAGGATCATCTGCTTCTAGGATACTATCTCAAGTGTATTTCAGTTGTACTTTGGTTGATCCATTGCTCTCTCTATCTCTGAGGAAGTTGTGGGTTTTTTCACCTTAGGGTTTTCCCCACGGAAACTCTGTGTCTCTTGTCTCTCATGCTTTTGATTCTTGTGATTCCTGTCATGCTTATTGTGATTGTTATGCATTGAAATACTATATATGTTATTCTCTCAGTGAAGATCCTAGAGTATTGTGAATTAATGCTCAAAATTTAACATGGTATCAGAGCTAACCTGAGAAGAAGACATTTTGTAGTGACAGAAACTTGAGTTTCTTGTTTATTGGATTTCTCTCCATAGATTTTGGAAAAGCAGTATAGTAGATTGACTCTACTCATCAAGGAGAATCTATCTGTCCAATCAGAATTCAATTCTGAGCATTTTCAGATTTGGCCCTAAAAATTAGGGTTTCAACAAAAATAGGAATTTCTGAAATTTGAAGACATAGCTGGAAGCTCCTTGCAAAAATCGAAGTTTAGAGCTTTGGATCGAGATTTTGGCTGGGTAGATCTCCGGTATACTCAAACCCTAATTCAGGGCTCTCCCTAGTGAACCCGAGAGGACAAAAAGACAAATCTGAAGGGTAAAGCTTTGCTGATCTCAAATTCTGAATACACCAAGCTAATCAACTCATCAAGGCGCATCTTTCTATCCTTTCAGAAAATTGAAATTCACATTTTGAATTTTTATGGTTTTTTTTACAAACCCTAATCCGGGACCAGATCCAGTTTTCAGCATTTCAAGTGGTAAGACCTAAATATTTTCTATTTCCATTTGAAGTACTCTTTAAGATCTCTCACCACACCAAGCTTGAGGATAAGCTTGAAGGAGCTGATAACTTCCTAGCTTGGAAGTATAGGATTGGGTTAATCCTGGAAGAGAATGAGTTGGACTCATATGTAAAAGAAGACATCCCTATCCCAGAGGATGAAGAGGCTAAGGTATTGCATAAGAAAAACTTGGTCAAGGAAAAGAGAATCATTGTTGATTCTATCAAAGACCATCTCATGCCCCATGTGTCTTCTCTAAAGACACCCAAGGAGATGTTTGACTCTTTGACCAAGCTATTTGAAGGGAAGAACATAAATCGGAAGATGACCCTGTGGAACCAATTGAAAGGAGTAAAGTTTCAGAATGGAGAAACCATTCAATCTTATTTTTCAAGGGTCTCCCAGATCAAGGAACAACTAGAAGCAGTGGATGAAATGGTGGAGAATGGTGAAGTGGTGATGACCACTCTAAATGGCCTACCCAGGTCATGGGATTCCTTTATTCAAGGAATTTGTGCAAGGAAGAAGTTGATCTCCTTCAACATATTGCGGGAAGAATGCTCTCAAGAAGAAGCTAGGCTTGTGACCCAAGAAGAAAAGATGGGAAATGAAGATCAAGCTCTCACAGCACATGCCAAGAAAGGTAAGTCCAAGATGGAATCATCTCATAATAGGAGATTCTCACACCACCATTATCATAAAAATAAGAAAGATCTCAGATGCTTCAATTGCAATGAGAAGGGACACTTTGCTTCAGATTGTCTGAAGAAGAAGAAAGACAACAACAACAACTTCAATAAGAAGAAGAAGAATAACAAAAGAAGATATCATGCTCATGCTGCTGAAGATGATGAACCCCCAAAGAAGAAGGCTAGGGCAGAAAGTGATAGTGATAATGACTCATCAAGTGAAGAAGAATATCTTCTAATTTCTGCTCTCACGGGTACTATCTCCCATGGTTGTAATGATTGGTTGATTGATAGTGGGGCTTCCAAACACATGACTGGGTTTAAGGAATCTTTTGTGAATCTATCTGAACATGAATCACCCCATAAGGTGAAACTTGGGGATGATTATCAATACCCAATCAAAGGAAGTGGAGAAGCCTCCTACAACCTAGATTCTGGAAAATCTTTGAAGATGAAAGCAGTCCTTTATGTACCTGGGCTCAAGAAGAACTTACTCTCCATCTTTGCATTGGATGCAAAAGGTATGAGGGTTGCATTTGTGGATGGCCAAGTCCTAATGTGGCCAAAGGGAAAGAACATAAATGATACAGTAGTGATTGGAGAGCAAGAGGGAGGTTTGTATAAATTGAAGGGACAACCTGAACATGCCATGGTACATGAATCCATGGAGCCAAGTGAACTTTGGCATAGAAGAATTGCTCATATGCACTATAGGGCACTTCCAATTGCAAGCAAGGTTGTAGAGGGTCTTCCTTAAATCAAGACCAAACATGAAGGTGTTTGCAAAAGATGTGCAAAAGGTAAGAACATTAAGAAGGATTTCCCAAGCAGTGAAAGCAAGGCAAAAGACATCCTAGAAATCATCCACTCAGATGTATGTGGTCCTATGTCATCCAGTTCTTTGAGTGGGTATGTTTACTATGTCTCATTTATTTATGACTTCTCCAGGAAGACTTGGGTATACTTCTTGAAGAACAAAGATGAGGTGTTTGATAAATTCAAGGAATTCAAAACCTTGATGGAGAATCAAACTGACAAGAAGATCAAAACATTCAGATCTGACAATGGTGGAGAATTCACCTCAGGTGACTTCAAGAAGCTTTGTAGTGATTTAGGGATTAAGAGGGAGTTGACTGCTCCTTATAATCCTCAACAGAATGGAGTTGCAGAAAGGAAGAACAGAACAATCATGGAAGTAGCAATGGCAATGCTGCATGACCAGGATCTACCTATGCATCTATGGGTAGAAGTAGCTAGAACAGCTGTGTATGTGCAAAACAGAACACCCCACAAGATATTGGACAACAAGACATCATAAGAGGTCTTTTCTGGTAAGAAACCTGAAGTCAGCCATCTCAGAATATTTGGTTGTCTAGTATATACTCATGTCCCAAAGGAAAAGAGGACTAAACTAGATCTTTCAGGAAAGAAGGGTATCTTTGTGGGTTACAGTGAAAGCTCGAAGGCTTACAGAATATACTTTCCAGGGTTCAAGAAGATTGATGTCAGTAGGGATGTAACATTTGATGAAAACTCAGCATTCATCAAATCAAGGAAGGAACCTATCGAAGTTTATGAAGAACCTAAGGAAACTAGATTTCAAGACACTACCATGACTGAAGCAGTTCCATAAGTTGTTTGTGAGTTTGAAGATCCGCAAGAACCTGTAGATCCACCCCGTGAGGATAACTCTCACAAGAGGAAACTTACATGGGCTAGAGAGCTCATTCAAGATGCAGAAAGATTTGGCATTCCAGAAGAAGAACACAGAGCAAAGAAGAGAACCAGATCACATACCAGCTACGTTGCTTTACTCTGTGACATTATGAACAAAGAACCTTCCAGTTATGAAAAAGTAGCGGAAAAGAAAGAATGGAAGGATGCCATGGTTGAGGAATACCAATCAATAATGAAGAATGATGTTTCGGATGTTGTCCCAAGACCTAAAGAGAAGTCTGTTGTGACTTCCAAATGGATCTACAAAATCAAGCATGCTGCAGATGGCAGTGTAGAAAAATACAAAGAAAGATTTGTAGCTCGTGGCTTCTCTCAGAAAGAGGGAATAGATTATGAAGAAACTTTTGCACCTGTATCCAGGTATACTTCCATCAGAACAGTACTTTCCCTAGCTATAGCAATGAAATGGAAAATACACCAGATGGATGTCAAGACTGCCTTCTTGAATGGTGTAGTTGAAAAGGAAGTATATGTGGAGTAGCCACTTGGTTTCGAAATACATGACAGGGAGTCATATGTGTGCAGATTGAAGAAAGCCTTGTATGGCTTGAAACAAGCTCCCAGAACTTGGTATGGTAGGATGGATAGTTTCCTATCTAGTTTGGGCTTTACCAAGAGTAAAGCAGATTCCAACCTTTATTACAAGGTCGAGGAAGGGAATCCTGTGATTCTACTCCTATATGTGGATGACTTATTTGTAACAAGAGATGACATATTGATTGCAGATACTAAGAGAAAGCTTGCTGCCGAGTTTGATATGAATGATTTGGGAATGATGCATTATTTCCTAGGTATGGAGGTGTGGCAGAGTACAGGTGGGATCTTCCTTGGTCAAGGGAAGTACACAGTAGATATCCTAAAGAGATTCAGGATGATGGATTGAAAGGCCATGGCCACACCTATGGCATCGAATCTGAAGCTTCTATGTGATGCTTCATCTGAGCCGATTGATGTCTCTATGTATCGTTAGATGATTGGGTCCTTGATGTACCTGACAAACATGAGACCATATATTTGCTTTGCGGTGAACACATTGAGTCAATTCCTGACAGATCCAAGGAGTGTTCATCTAGTTGCTATAAAGCATGTTATGAGGTACCTGAAGGGTACAGTGGATTATGGGCTCAAGTATGAGGTGAATCAAAAGTTTAACCTGCAGGGTTATGTTGATTCAGATTGGGCTGGCAGTGCTGCAGATAGGAAGAGCACATGTGGGTGCTACTTCAGTATGGGATCAGGTGTGATCTCTTGGTTTAGAAGGAAGCAGTATTGTGTAGCACTGAGTACATCTGAGGTAGAGTATGTTGCAGCCTGTTCAGCTAGTTATGAGGCAATATGGCTATGGAAGCTACTGTCTGAATTATTTGAACTCCCGTTGGATGCTACTGGTATCTTCTGCGATAACCAGAGTTGTGTGAAGTTGTCCGAGAACCCAGTGTTTCATGACAGGTCAAAACACATAGAGATCAAATATCACTATATCAGGGATATGGTACAGAGAGGAGCTGTGAAGCTCCTGTATGTTGCGACGGACGAGCAAATTGCAGATGTGTTGACAAAGCCACTAGCCAGGGTGAAGTTTGAGTACTTCAGAGAGAGGCTTGGTGTTCTTCGGATTGATGACACTTCGAGGAAGAAGTGATGGACACATTTCCTTAAGCCATTCCAAGCATGTTGGAAGGAAGATCCTTCACATGGCTATGGATGTAAGTGATGGATGATGAGCATCAGGATGATGTTCTGGTTTCTGCTTTGTATGATCAGTTGGATCATTTTTATTTGTATGTATGTATGCATCATGTTGGATGCTGGATATGATCAGTTGGATCATTTATATGTATATGTATGTACGCATCATGTTGGATGCTGGATATGATCAGTTGGATCATTTATATGTATGTACGCATCATGTTGGATGCTGGATATGATCGATTGGATCATGTGTATGTATTTTGTATATGCATCATGTTGGATTCTTGGACCATGTATCTGTATATGTATTAGGTGGATACATTGTATGATCAGGTAGATCATGTATGTTGATATGTATCATGTATTTGTATTTGTATCAGGTGGATACACTGTATGATCAGGTGGATCATGTATGATGATATTTATCAGGTAGATACTTGGTATGCATCAGGTAGATGCATTGTATGATCAGGATGATCATGGATGACGAGCTTCAGGATGTTTCTCCAGATGACATGCAGCAAGATGTTGCAGTGATGATGATCAGGATGATCATGTGTACATCAGGATGATGTATGGTGAGTATCAGGTTGATACTCTGTGGCCATGGAACAGGTTGTGCAGATAAGCATGTAATTTGTGCCCTGGGAGATTTGCATATAGTCTTTCGAGGTTTTGCCTATGGCATGTAATTTGTACCCTGGGATATCTGGAAAATTCTCTTCCAAGGTTTTGCTTGGGAGGACATATAACTTGTGCCCTGGGAGATCTATAGATAGTCTTTCAAGGTTTTTCCTATGGCATGTAATTTGTGCCCTGGGATATCTGGCAGATGCTCTTTCGAGGTTTTGCTCTATGGCATGTAATTTGTGCCCTGGGAGATCCGATAGGTTGAGCCGTGTGCTCATAATCAGTCCTGGGATGCTCTTTCGAGGTTTTTCCATGACCACATGTAATTTGTGCCCTGGGAGATCCGATAGGTTGAGCCTTGTGCTCATAATCAGTCCTGGGATGCTCTTTCGAGGTTTTGTGGTGACCACATGTAATTTGTGCCCTGGGAGATCCGATAGGTTGAGCTTTGTGCTCGTAATTAGTCCTGGGATTCTCTTTCGAGGTTTTGTGGTGAGGTCACATGTAATAAGTCCTAGAGATCTAGATAGGATGAAAAAGGCCTCAGATGCTCTTTAGGGTTCTTGCTAGTCAAGAGACTCTTTTAAGGTTTTGTGACGCACGTAATAAGTCCTGATATTTCCACAGTATGGCCAGTGATGACGAATACCTGTAGGTGGTGGGCCTAGATCCAGTATGAAAAAGGACTGGCTCTATAGAACTTCCTATGATGAGTAGAGTCAGAGATTGGTTGAGATAGCAGTAGCAGTGACGATGATGATGATGATGCATTGATGACGATGATCCCAAGAAGAAGACTTGTCTAGCATATCTGTGTCGAGAAATACCTTCCTAGTTAAGAGGGAGTGTTGGTGTATATGTAACTTCGGAATGTATTTCATCTATGTATTTTATATATATTTATTGTACCCTTATTAAAGATGTGTTATTCCTCTATAAGGAAGTGTCGTCATGTGGATTGACAAATGTCGCAAGTGTGTGTACTTGTCGATGGGTTATTAGACCACCATGTGTGGGGTCGGCCCTGAAATATATATTATATTATGGATGTACCTAGCTAGTCAAGTCGGCCCCATAAGGTCACTAGGAAAACAGGTTAGTATAAATAGAGATCAGGAGATCTCTATTTAGATCATTCGGAAAGTCATCTCTCTCTCACTCAGAAAGTGGCGCACTAGTGAGGAGGAGGATCATCTGCTTCTAGGAGACTATCTCAAGTGTATTTTGGTTGTACTTTGGTTGATCCATTGCTCTCTCTATCTCTGAGGAAGTTGTGGGGTTTTTCACCTTAGGGTTTTCCCCACGGAAACTCTGTGTCTCTTGTCTCTCATGCTTTTGATTCTTGTGATGCTTGTGATGCGTATTGTGATTGTTATGCATTGATATACTGTATATGTTATTCTCTCAGTGAAGATCCTAGAGTATTGTGAATTAATGCTCAAAATTTAACAACTTACAACCATTACACAGTGGCCTCGGAAATCACCATTACATTGAATTCATATTGCGTGGATCGTTGGCAAGTCCTTGTCACATGGAGTTTCAATTCAAGCTTTTAATGCAGGATCAAGTTATGATCTCCACGACAGCTTGAGGTTATGTCATTTTAATGACCGTCAACTCGCCCCCCTGTCAACATAAATGCATGTCAGCACTCTTTATTACAACGATATAATTGCAAATGTATGAAACATAACCATAGAATATTACGTGTCAGGTTAATCCAAAGTTCATTTGGTTTCCAAGTTATGATTACAACACATATTATTGTGTTATATTGATCAACGATTATATATATATATATATATATAGTTCCAACCCTATGTCATGTTTAGATTCATATTGATATATAGTTTAACATTCTAAAGTTTATATAGTTCCGAATTGATATTCACAAAATTAAAAACATTATTGTTATTTTTGCATAGTAGTTTTTAGTTCTAAGTTATGGTCAAAATCTTGACATATCATTTGGATATTAGTGCTTATATAGTCACGTAATAAAGTTCCAATTTCATGTGAATTCAATATTATAAACATTGATATATATTGTGATTAATTTAAAAATGTCAAAGTATTGCATAGAATAGAAATCTATAAGAGTTATGTGGTCAACAAGATAATTATAGTTTTCATTATGCAACTATTTTTGGAATTTCAACGAAACCCATAATTAGATAATAGCATAAAACCATATCAGAGCTATGTATTCCATACCCTAACTCTTAATGCAATGCATTTGATGGTTAACAATACATTTACAACTTTAGTAGTATACAAGTATTTATTATCTTAAGACGACGATAGAGCCAACTACTACAACGACGATGATTTCAGCGACTAATCTACCAGCCTGATGATGTTAATAGACGACGTATTGAAATCTTAGTAGAGTTGTAAGACATCCTTTGGAAACAGTAACCATAACCATGTAAATCATACCTATATACTTTTGTGAGTCGAAGGAGATTTCTAACATTCTATTTATTTACGACATTGATTTTTAACTATACACGTACTTTGAAATTTATGCAGTCTTGGAACTTCTTACCTGTCGTTTGCACATAGAAATATTTCAATGCTTTAGCGTTGTAGCTAAGTAAACTGCAGGGTACCTCGTAGGACACCCTTGGACATCAAAAAGCAAACTGTCAGTATCATGTCATATTAAAAGTATCACATCATATTTCTGACCTATTAATACATTTATTACAATAATCATGGTTGTCAATGATGTGTTAAAATTGTCATTATCACTATGCTGCTAAAACAGAAATTAAATTACATTTAGTACTGACAAATTTTTAATTAAAATTGTCGTAATCAAACAATTATTATTTCCGCATCTATAAATTTTGTATTTAATGTCGTTTTCAAAAGTTTTAAATTTTTATGAAAATTCAAGATGTTACAAGTCCCTGCCACCTGAGGCAAATTGAAGCAAATCAGCTTCGTCAAGAGTCAATCAACGAAGCTCAATTGATAATATTATAGCTCCAAGAAAAATAAGAAGCACTAGAAGAACAACATGCATAGGTTTAGAGACTACCCAAGTAAATTTTCACTTTCTGGTCAATGAGTCATTCATTTAATTGTGCTCTAGAGTGAAATTTTCTTTTTTCTAATGGATTACAATGCTCCCATGATTTTGATTCCTTCTTCTATAGTTGTTTAGATACTAGTCTTCAATAACTGAAAAGCATAGTAAGGTATGCCCTTGAAGGATTCATTCAATTCAATTATCCTCTTCAAGGGGCGCTCAATCTCTCTTTCCTATTGTGATGTGAACCAATGGTTAGGGGAACAAACAACTGGAGCAGCTCCAACAATATAGCAGGAAGCAGCTATAAGTGTCAATAACTAAGAGCCACTAGGTCACACTAGAAGCGTGGCAGTCAATGATTGTATAGATCCCTTTAGGAATGAGAAATCATAGAACTATTAGTACTTGGCCACATAAAAGATGGGCATAGCTAGGAACAACACCTAAAATGGAGCAAGGAAGGGGGCAAAGATGGACAAACCCAGGGAACAACACATGAAATGGAACATGATTGCATGTAACTATGGTAGTGCAATGACATCCATTGTCTTCAAAGTATACACATGTCCACCGTCCACCATGACCAGAGACACATTGAGACTGTTGTGAACTTTTTAAAAGCATTGTAATATGAATAACATAAAAAAACCACTTATACTATGAAACGAGAACTCGACACATCTCTCGTTTTTCTCTCTCCTAATTTTAGTAGCTACTTTTACCTCCGTTTCAAAAAGGGTTGATACCAGTATCACACATTTTCATTTTGAGGCATTTTTTAGGGGCTTTGAATTATCTTTATCGTAAAATATTTTTAATTTCTATTTTCAAGTGTGTTTTTTGAAATTTAACAAAATAAAATAGATTTTTAAGAAATTTCTAATGAAAAACATATACATTTTGCAAGTTTGTCTATAAAATAAGACATTTTTATGGACAAAATAAGAAATTTTTATTGACAAAATTGTAAAAAATTCCAAAAAATAAAGACATTTAAAACCATTTTCAATCAATTTTCGGAGATTTTTTGTATAAAAATGATACTATTTCATATTATTTTCCGAAAAGTGACGATTCACATAAATTCAAGAAAAACTATACAATTTATTTGTAAAAAACATATTAAAAACATTATATATAGAAATTTATTTCTAAAATAAAGTATGAAAGTCGAAACATTATTAATATATCTTATCAAAAAAATTTCAAATTTAACATTTTCTTCAAAACATGAAACTAATCAACAATATCATGCAGGCCAAATTCTTCATCAAAATTGGAATTTTCTAGAGCTTGGATTTCCTTAGGGACATCAATGTCCTCTTCCATTGAGTCTGCTATGTATGCAAGATCCCCAAAGTGCTCCTTTCCAAACACCCCTCCTAATGGGGGTTAAGGCTCTTTTGACATCTTTGCCACAAGTGTTTCACTAAACTCTCCTTTCTTCAAACCAACTTTTTGCAGTTCATCTATAAGAACTTGAATATCATTAATTCTTGCTTTATGTAATTGCATTGTAGTGGATCATTATCAATGGATATGCAATTTCTTCCTTTCTATAAGGATCATTCTATTGTTGTACCTAATCACCAAAAACAAAAATAAAGTTAAGTCAAATAGCATAAAGAAGCATAATTCAAAAAAATAAAATAATGAAGAATAAAACATACAATCAAAGTTGATATATGCTTTCATATGTAGCATGAGAAAGTTTACCTGAACCCGAGAACAAATCTAAGACCCAATCTCCTTCTCTTGAAAATGTATCTATGAGATAATTAATCAACGCCTGTGGCTTTTGATAGATGTTTATAGTCACTCCTTTCAAATCCCTTTCCTCATATGTCAATTTTTTAACCACGGCATTGTAACTCAACAACTGACTATATTTTCCTCCACTCTTTTCATTGATTAAAAGAGATTCATAAGTCTCATCTTTTGTCCAAGTTGCAAGATGTATGCTTTCAATATCACGTAGGAATGGATCGTTGCTAGAGCTACGAACATTAGGCTTTTTCCTGTAACAAAAATATAAAAAAATTAATTAACTTATCAATAAATATAATTGATTTATAAATTCAAAAACTTGATAATATAGTGCAAATATATTACCAATAAAGTTGCTTCCTTTTTTTTCCTTTACCCTTGAAGGTTTTCAACAACCCCCCTAATTGTGTGTCCAAATGGAAAACAAAAAATATCCATAGTGATGATGTTGTGACATGTACAAATCCTGAAACCACTTTATTGATTGATTGGTAAGTATAAGGCTCACAATCATAAGTAGTGTTTCAGATATTGTATCCATGAGGGATATCTGCAATCACTAGTGCATACTCCTTTTTAGGAACAAGATTTGCAATGTCTGCACAGTCACCTAAAATGAATTTATATTGCACAGTGTCAAGCCCATTCCAAATATAATGATCAATTGTATCATCAAGTTCAACTTTTGCAAGACGTTGTCTCCTTTGTCGTTCTATCTTGGCTCTTTGGATATGAATTTTGAAGGACTCTGGTACTCCATCTGTACCCCTCTTTGGAATCTTCAAATGGAAATGATCTCTATAAGTAATAAAATAGAAATGACTTGAATTAGAAAATAACTAAAATAGGATGTATCATAGATCAACATACCTTCTTAAATGCAACAAAAAATTGTTTTAAAGTTTCTATCGAGCTTGAGTCTTGATAGTTGCATTTGACATCTTCCCAACTCTGCTCATTCAACATTATAACCATCTCCTCTTGTATTTTCATGTAGACCTTGTGACTAGACATCAAAACAATAAATGATGTTTACAATCATATATAATAATATAACAGAATACTTAGAACATAACAAAAATGTTAAACTCAAGAAAAAAACACCGTACCATAAAATAAAACATCAACTTGCTTGTCAAATTTGCTGCACATTTCCTCCATGGATAATTCACCTGACTTTACTCGTGATAGTACTGTAGCTATTAATATTTCATCCTTCACACCTTTTATTGTTCTCCAAGGTGTAATAGTAATGTCTTCTGGCAGATTCTTGATGTCAGGACCTGCCTTACCAACACTCCATGGAAAAACTCTACTTTTTTCACTTTCTGGTTTTTTATGCCAATATTCTCCCACAAGCTAAATATTTCATCAATCAAATCCAATGTTTTCCCAACTCTGAATTCCAACTGGAAATAGGTATCTACAGCTCTGAATGCACCACTTTCTTTGGCATTCTTTTGTTCCACATTATCCTCTTTAATAGGGATACCTATTTCCAACAACATTATCTCTGAAAACTTGCATCAACTCTATATTTTTCCCCACTGCATATTTGCAAAAAATCTTTGTGGATAAATCTCACCCTTTGAATAAATGTCATTGTCAGCCTATATTCACTATCTGTGTTATGATCCCATGCCAACAAATTTGCTTCTACATATGTTAAACCAACATAAATGATGCATTTAACTATTTCAAAAATAGGGTTATTGGGATATTCTTGCATCAACTCTCTTCTTGCCTCTACAGAATGATTCCCTCCAAGAACATAATATTTGTAATGAAAACATATTGTTTGATCAAATTCATCTCTAGTAAGAACATCTTCCGGGTCAACAAGGACTAGGTAGTCAACCACATGTGCATAGGGATTGTGCCTCATCAATGTTTTCAAGTTGTGAATATGCAAGTGATGTGGTTTTCTAATTATAAATTGATCTTTCCCTTCTGTGGGTCTATAAAGTTGATTCACATTCAACTCAAATTTATGTCCATTGTTAACGAAATAATCCCTCCGCAATTGATCTTGAATGGAATTTTGTATTGTCTTGACAATGCCGTCCTCTAGATCAACACCTGGAGTAATGATTTCCCTTCTACCACCAGATTTTTCACTCTCAGATTCAGGAATAACATTGGTTTCAGTAACAACAGATCTCCTCTTTTTCTGATTTGAAGGGGTTCCTTCTAAATCAACAATTCCTTCAACAGGAATCGAGGCACTCTCTGTTAGATTTTCATAATTTAATTCAAGATTATCTAGGATCTTATCTAAGAGACTAACATGCACAACAATTCAAACACAAGAGACAAGAGACACAAATAATTTCATCAGGGAAATCATAAAGGAGAAAACCCGGCAAATTCCTCAGAGATGGAATGAGAAACAATACAATAATCCCCAAAAGTAGAAATGGTCTCCAACAGCTTCTCTCTTCTTCACTTGTGCGAACTTGTCCTCCTACTCACTTATGCGAACTTGATTAGTGAGTGAATGATAAAATAGAGAGGAGAACCCTTTCTATTTATACTTTAACTTTCACTTGGCCTTAACCCCAAACTGGTCGGCCCCTAGGTGTAACTTATTGGTTTGACTTCTCTAGGAGAGTCTAATAACACATGAAAGAATCAACTCTGGGGTCTAATGCCCCGTCATACAATGGAGGGTTAACCTCACTGACTTTACATGACTCAAGTACAATAATGACTCTCCCGACCGGAGGAATAAACATCTTCGTCGGAGGTACAATAATAAAATACAAATACAATATAAAATATACAAGTGAATAACTTCCAAAGTTATAATTACACTAATACTCCCTCTTAACTAGGAATGTATTCTCTTGACACAGTCATCAGCACAAGTATTCGTCACTGGATCATCATCAAAGCTGGATCGTCATCGTCACTGGTGCTGCTATCTCGACCATCAATCTCCAATCTACTCGTCATAGGAAGTTATATAGAGCCATCCCTTTTTCATGTTGGATGTAGGCCTAGCCTCCATGTAGGTCTTCATCATCTCTGCAAGCAAGCCATCAAGTAGGTACATCTTAGGACTTATTATATGCCTTTTCAAAACCTGCAATATTTTCCAGGACTGATTATATGCCTCTACAAAACCTGAAGGAGCATCCTAGGACTGATTATATGCCACTGCAAAACCTACAAGATCTTCCAAGACTGATTATATACCTCTGCAAAACCTAAAGGAGCATCCTAGGATTGATTATATGCCACTGCAAAACCTGCAGGATCTCCTAGGACTGATTATATGCCTCTGCAAAACCTGAAGGAGCATCCCAGGACTTATTATATGCCACTATAAAACCTACAGGATCTCCCAGGACAGATTATATGCCACTGCAAAACTTGAAGGAGCATCCCACGACTAATTATATGCCTCTTGAAAAACCTGTGTACCCTACTGTTGTCTCATCACGTCCAAATCATCTCAATGTCAATGGAGCACAACCCAAATGCACGTCACGCAACACTTACATCACCCGACATGGGAAAACAAATCTACCACCATTCAGAAAATACCCCAACCCTTACATATACACCATGGGAGGACATGTTGAGATATTGTAACTTCAAAGAATATTATATTTGTACTTTATTATTCCGGAGATGTTTCATTCCTCCGTGAAGATCTTATTGTATATCCGGAGATGTTTATTCCTCCGTCGGAATGTGGTAACTCGGGTTATTAGACTTCCCTAGTGGGGGTCGGCCCTGTATGCGTCATGTGGGTCAAAGGGTTATTAGACCACCCTAGAGGGGTCATCCCAGTCAGTTGTAGTGGGGTATTTAACCCATTGGTTAAATACGAGCCTACGTGTACTTGTGTAAAAGATATGTCAGAGTAGTGTATAAATAGAGGAGGTGTGTTCCTCATTTGTCACACACACTCACTTGAGAGAGAGGCGCACTTGTGGAGGAGAGGTCTGCTATGGTGGAGGAGGAGATCATGTCTTTGGTTTTCATCTTTTTATATTGCTGGTCATCTATATTGAGGAAGCTTTACTAGGTTTTCTACCCCATGAGGGTTTCCCAAGATAAATCTTTGTCTCTTGTGTTTATGCTATGCTTGTTGTTTCTTCAGTGATCCTGTATATGCTATTATTGTGAAATGGAATGTAATGCTGCTATTTTCTGTCTTAGCATATTAAATCTTAACATGGTATCAGAGCTAACCTGAAGGAAGGCAAGGTATGGCACTTACGACACTTGCTTTACTTACGACAATTTGAAGGTTAGGGTTTTACATAGCAAAAACTAGTCATCGTGGAACTTTCACTATAAATCCATTTCTGCGAAGTTTCAGGGTCTGAAAAGTTTACAGGTCGAAGATAACATCCCCAGGTCCCTTGTGTCCAAAGGGAACCCTCACATTCATTGTACTTTATGAGTTATGATCAGTACAAGTTAGGGTTTCTGCCTCTTCCAGATCTCAGTCAAAATCAGGTAACCTTGGAAAAAAGGTCATAACTTGGGCTAGGAAGCTCCAAATGAAATTTCATAAAAAGTGACAGGTAGTACACAGACTATACTATCTCAGGAAATGTTTCAGAGTCTGAAGGTGAACCAGTGACACGTGGCACACCGTACAAGTTAGCTATCCTGTTTTATCCCATAAACAGGTCACGTTGCGACACTTGGCATAACTCTCTCTCAGAGAGTCCAATTGAGGTCAGACCTGTCAGGATAGAAAGACAACAGGGCAATATATCTCAAAAAAAAATTCAGAGGCCAAAGTTCAAACAGTGACACGTGGCATGCCGTACAAGTTCGCTCTCCTGTTTTATCCCATAAACAGGTCACGTTGCGACACTTGGCATAACTCTCTCTTAGAAAATCCAATTGAGGTCAGACCTGTCAGGATGGAAAGATGACAGGTCAAGCTACTGCAGAAAACGTTTTCAGACCCTGTGGAGCAAAAATTTCAGAGTTATAGCAGAAACAATCAGGTGAATATTTCTGTCAAAACAGAATTATTTTTGGAGCACCTTTATTCATGGCTTCCGAAAATTAGGGTTTCGGAGAAAGTTAGAATTTTTGGAATCAGAGTCCACGGCTGAATGCTACTCAGGAAAATCAAAATTTAGAGACCAAGATCGAATTTTTTGGTTGGGTAGAAGACCGGGCTTGATCAAACCCTAGTTCGGGATTTTGATCAGAAAGATGGAAAATTAGGGCTTCAGCAAAAGTTGGAATTTTTGAAGTCTGTAACCACGGCTGGAAGCTCCTCAAAAAAATAAGAGTTTAGAGCCTTGGATCGAACCTTTTGATTGGACAGAAGGGTGGGCTTCATCAAACCCTAGTTCGGGTTCCTGTCCAGAAGATCCAGAAGTTTCGAAGGCAATTTTGAGGGGTCAAATTTTGGAGATTTCAAAAGTGAAGTATGCTAGTTTGATCAGCTCAGCAAGACACATCCTTCCATCCATTCAGAAGCATGAAAGTCAAAGATTGAATTTTTAGGGTTTCTCTAGCAAGCCCTAATCAAGCTCCAAATCAAGTTTCAGGGGGAGTTGAGACTAAGGCCTTACATAAGAAGACTACAAGAAGTCTCGACAGGTATGACTTAAGGAGGTTCAGGTATATCTTGAAATATGATTCTTGATTAAGTTCATAATGTGTTTGTCTTCATATTATTTATTAGTACAATCTTGATTATTGTTAGAATTGTCTTATCACCCTAGTAACAGTATGAATGCATGTGAATGATCGAAGACATTCATTGATTAGGGCTATATGATTGTACTAATGCATTATGGTGTTGTGTGAGGTTGATGTTGTCTGCTAACAAGATACAGGTACATCACAAAAGACAAATCAAGTTCCATGACCATGACAACATGAAGACAAAGACTGATCCATAATATTTGTTCTACTTACGAGGTATGTATGACTTTGTTATATTATGCTTAACCTATGAGACATGCAGGTTCTAGCTCAAGATCTCTAAATCATTGAAGAGATTGTTTAGGTATGTTGTACATAACTAATCCAGATATGTTTTCTTATGTCAAGTTAGAATCTTACCTTGTGTTAGGATCCCTTATATAAGTATACTTGGTATGATTGGTTATGCTTATTCATAAAGTTAGTAATCAAGGGTTTATGCACATTATGTCTCTTGTCTTGATGATTTAATTAACCAGAAGAGTACTATGATCAAACAAGAATATGCATGAGTAAAAGAAGACTTCCTTGAAACCCTGAATACTAATGATCATGACTATACATATTCAAGATTATTTAGAATTAGAATGTTTGGAGAATATACTAATGAACGTATGTTTGTGTATGAGATCATGAGGATGACACTAGTTCACACTTAAGCATGCACAGTGGTACAGAATGAATACAAGTTCAAAAGACATATAGAAGATCAAGCGGGAGGCAACCACACAAACATAAAAGATAAGTATTTGAGTTGTTATTTGAAATAGTAAATGATATTGCTTGTATGCATATTTGTATTCCTAGAATATATCATGCTGAGTGTAAACATTCATAGAGCATTGAACAGTATACTACTAATATGCATATGATTGGTAAGTTGGACAAACATTCTGTTGTTTCTTGTCTAGAATGAAACCTCTTTGCTGACATGCTGAGAGCTATGCACACTCTCGATAGTATGTTCTGGTAGAGATGGAAGGAATCTAGATAGCCACTGTATGCATACAGGATATGGGAAAGTGTTGTGCCAAAGTATTGGTCAAAATAGTTGCATAACTATGTAAATGATATCTGTATGCATAATAGGTTATCATATCAATATGATTTGATGATTATGAAGTATTACTAATCATGTACTTAATTTTGATTTGTAGGAAAGATCATGATGAATGATGAACACTGAACAAGCGATGGATGTTAAACAAAAAAAAAGATTTTCAAATCAAACACACTATAGAAGGCTTGTGGCTAGAAGATTATCTTAGAAAGAAGAAGAGAATCATGATGAGATGTTTGCTCCAAGTGGCTAGATAAGACCATTCTCTTAATGGTGTAATTAAAGAAGAAGTGTGAATCAGGTTCTGTATGGGTTCCCAGGATCGATAGTAATTGATGAGAATACATGTGAGGATTGCATCATCCTTGAACACAAGTTCTAAAGTGAGCCGTAGACAAGTGTCTCCGAGAAAGAAGAGGGATTGTATCATCCTTGAACACTTGTTCTAAAGAGAGCCGTAGATGTATGTCTTCAAAAATGAAGTCCTTGGTGGACATGAGAGGATTGGATCATCCCTGGACTTCAGTCCGAAAGAAGAGCCGTAGACGTATGTCTTCGAGAATGAAGTTCTTGGTGAACATGTGAGGGGATTGGATCATCCCTGGACTTCAGTCCGAAAGAAGAGTCATAGACATATGTCTTCGAGAATGAAGTTCTTGATGAACATGTGAGGGGATTGGATCACCCCTGGACTTCAGTTCGAAAGAAGAGCCATAGACGTATGTCTTCGTGAATGAAGTTCTTGGTGAACATGTGAGGGGATTGGATCATCCCTAGACTTCAGTCCAAAAGAAGAGCCGTAGACGTATGTCTTCGTGAATGAAGTTCTTGGTGAACATGTGAGGGGATTGGATCATCCCTGGACTTCAGTCCGAAAGAAGAGCCGTAGACGTATGTCTTCAAGAATGAAGTCCTTGGTGGACGGTTGAGGATTAAGTCATCCTTGGACGTAGTCCTAAATGTACGGTTGAGGATTAAGTCATCCTTGGACGTGGTCCTAAATGTACGGTGGAGGATTAAGTCATCCTTGGACGTGGTCCTAAATGTACGGTGGAGGATTAAGTCATCCTTGGACGTAGTCCTAAATGTACGGTGGAGGATTAAGTCATCCTTGGACGTGGTCCTAAATGTACGGTGGAGGATTAAGTCATCCTTGGACGTGGTCCTAAATGTACGGTGGAGGATTAAGTCATCCTTGGACGTGGTCCTAAATGTACGGTTGAGGATTAAGTCATCCTTGGACGTGGTCCTAAATGTACGGTGGAGGATTAAGTCATCCTTGGACATGGTCCTAAATGTACGGTTGAGGATTAAGTCATCCTTGGACGTGGTCCTAAATGTACGGTTGAGGATTGAGTCATCCTTGGACGTGGTCCTAAATGTACGGTTGAGGATTGAGTCATCCTTGGACGTGGTCCTAAATGTATGGTTGTGGATTAAATCATCCTTGGACAGTAAATCCAGTAATTCCGAAAGGAAGGATAGTCCTAAATTAATTGAGTGGATTAAATCATCCTTGGACAGTAAATCCAGTAATTCCGAAAGGAAGGATAGTCCTAAATGAATTGAGTGGATTAAATCATCCTTGGACAGTAAATCCAGTAATTCCGAAAGGAAGGATAGTCCTAAATGAATTGAATGGATTAAATCATCCTTGGACATTAAATCCAGTAATTCGAAAGGAAGGATAGTCCTAAATGAGATTGAGTGGACTAATCATCCTGTAAATAGATTGGGATTGCCTCGTCCCTAGACATGGTGAGATGTCTTAAAGTGATAAGGACTAATCATCATGTAAATAGATTGGGATTGCCTTGTCCCTAGACATGGTGAGATGTCTTAAAGTGATAAGGACTAATCATCCTGTAAATAGATTGGGATTGCCTCGTCCCTAGACATGGTGATATGTCTTAAAGTGATAAGGACTAATCATCCTGTAAATAGATTGGGATTGCCTCGTCCCTAGACATGGTGAGATGTCTTAAAGTGATAAGGACTAATCATGCTGTAAATAGATTGGGATTGCCTCGTCCCTAGACATGGTGAGATGTCTTAAAGTGATAAGGACTAATCATCCTGAAAATAGATTGGGATTGCCTCGTCCCTAGACATGGTGAGGTGTCTTAAAGTGATAAGGATTGATCATCCTGTAAGTTGATCTGGATTGCATCATCCATAGACATGAGAGTTGTCTTAAACCGAGAGGGACTGATCATCCCGTAAGCGGATCAGGATTGTATCATCCTTGGACCTATGTCCTAAAGTGAGAGGGATTGATCATCCCGTAATTGGATCTTGTGTGTTGCAGGGTATGCTGCTATTGTGTATACTTGTATTGATGAGGATACTTGTATTGATGATATGTATACTTGTATTGATGAGGATACTTGTATTGATGATGTGTATACTTGTATTGATGAGGATACTTGTATTGATGATGTGTATACTTGTATTGATGAGGATACTTGTATTGATGATGTGTATACTTGTATTGATGAGGATACTTGTATTGATGATGTGTATACTTGTATTGATGAGGATACTTGTATTACTGATATTTATACTTGTATTGATGATGTTGTTGATCGTGATGATCTAGATGACGATGCTGTTGATTGTGATGATCTAGATGACGATGCTGCTGATCGTGATGATCTAGATGACGATGCTGCTGATCGTGATGATCTAGATGACGATGCTGTTGATCGTGTGATGACGATGCTGATGATCGTGTGATGACGATGCTGATGATCGTGTGATGACGATGCTGATGATCGTGTGATTACGATGTTGATGATCGTGTGATGACGATGCTGATGATCGTGATGCTGATGATGATGTTGATGATCATGTGATGACGATGCTGATGATCGTGAGATGATGATGCTGATGATCGTGATGATCCAGATGTTGATGTTGCTGTAGTTGTTCGAGTGCTGCAGAAGATAAAGACTCAGTACTGAAGATGTTGATGTTCCAGTATTGAAGATGTTCCAGTAATTGCTTGAGTTACTGATGATGTTGAGAAAGCTTCCAATGATTTATAGATGTATCATGTATGATGTTGATGACTCCTTGCTCGTGCAGATGCTGTTATAATATCCTTCTCGTTAAGGGGGAGTGTTGAGATATTGTAACTTCAAAGAATATTATATTTGTACTTTATTATTCCGGATATGTTTCATTCCTCCGTGAAGATCTTATTGTATATCTGGAGATGTTTATTCCTCCGTCGGAATGTGGTAACTCGGGTTATTAGACTTCCCTAGTGGGGGTCGGCCCTGTATGCGTCATGTGGGTCAAAGGGTTATTAGACCACCCTAGAGGGGTCGGCCCAGTCAGTTGTAGTGGGGTATTTAACCCATTGGTTAAATACGATCCTACGTGTACTTGTGTAAAATATATGTCAGAGTAGTGTATAAATAGAGGAGGTGTGTTCCTCATTTGTCACACACACTCACTTGAGAGAGAGGCGCACTTGTGGAGGAGAGGTCTGCTATGGTGGAGGAGGAGATCATGTCTTTGGTTTGCATCTTTGTATATTGCTGGTCATCTATATTGAGGAAGCTTTACTAGGTTTTCTACCCCATGAGGGTTTCCCAGGATAAATCTTTGTCTCTTGTGTTTATGCTATGCTTATTGTTTCTTCAGTGATCCTGTATATGCTATTATTGTGAAATGGAATGTAATGCTGCTATTTTCTGTCTTAGCATATTAAATCTTAACAGGACACACCTACCACCATGTGAGAATGGCTCCTATGCATCTGCGTCTTCTGGAATCATCACTTTCCCATGGAAGGAACCTCGATCTGGAATACACCAAGCTTATCTCTGAAGTACTTGAAATTCACTCTGGATAATGACTTGGTCAACACATCGGCTATGTGCTCATCTGTCGCAACATACTGGAGCTTCACTACTCATCTCTACACCATATCCCTGATATAGTGATAGTTGATCTTGATATGCTTTGACTTGTCATGGAACATAGGGTTCTTAGACAACTTCACACAACTATGGTTGTTGCAATACATACAAGTCGCATCCAACTAGAGATCAAACAAATCAGATAGTAGCTTCCTCATACATAGTACCTCACAACTAGCCGAACAAGCTGTGACATACTCTGCTTCGGATGTACTCATTGCCACGTAGGACTGCTTCTTGCTAAACCAAGAGATCACACCTGATCCCATACTGAAGGAACACCCCAAAGTGCTCCTCCTATCAATGGAATTTCCTGCCCAATCTGAATCAACATAACCCTCCAGGGTTAATCTTCTGATTCGCATCATACTTGAGCCCATAATCCACCGTACCCCTTAGGTACCTCAGAATATGCTTTGCAGCAATCAAGTGAACATGTCTCGGATCCGTCATGAAATGGCTCAGTGTGTTCATAGCAAAGCAGATATCTAGTCTTGTATTTGTCAAGTACATCAAAGATCCAATCATCTTACGATACATCATGGCATCAACCGACTCTGATGAGGCATCATTCAATATCTCCAGGTTCGATGCCATAGGTGTGTCCATGGCTTTGCAGTCCATCATCCCGAACCTCTTCAGGATCTCTACTGCATACTTCCCTTGTCCAAGGAAGATTCCATCTGCACTCTACCACACCTCCATGCCTAGAAAGTAATGCATCATACCCAAGTCCTTCATCTCAAACTTGACAGCAAGATTCCTCTTCGTGTCAGCAATCAACCCATCCTCACCTGTCACAAACAGGTCATCTACATAAAGTAGAAGTATCACTGGGTTCCCTTCTTCAACCTTGTAGTAAAGGTTGGAATCTGCTTTACTCTTGGTAAAGCCCAAACTAATCATGAAGTTGTCTATTCTGTCGTACCATGTCCTGGGTGCATGTTTCAATCCATACAAGGATTTCTTCAATTTGCACACATGAGTCTCCTTGTCATGTGTCTCAAATATGAGTGGTGGATCCACATACACTTCCTCCTCTACTACACCATTCAAGAACGTTGTCTTGACATCTATCTGATGTACCTTCCACTTCATCACTGCACCCAGAGCAAGTATTGATCTGATGGAAGTGTATCTGGATACAGGTGCAAATGTCTCCTCATAGTCTATCCCTTCCTTCTGGGAGAAGCCACGTGCCACAAATCTCGCCTTGTGTTTCTCTATGTTTCCATCTGCATCATGCTTGATCTTGTAGATCCACTTGGAATTCACAACAGACTTCCCTACTGGTCTCAGGACCACATCCTAGACATCATTCTTCATGATTGGCTGGTACTCCTCGATCATGGCATCCTTCCATTGCTTCCTTGATGCCACTTCTTCATAGTTGGAAGGTTCCTTGTCAATGATGTCGCACAATAGGGATACATAACTGGAGTATGGCCTCGTTCTCTTTCTTTCTCTATGCATTCCTTTTGGAGCGCCATATCTCTTTGCATCTTGAATTGCTTCTTGTATCCATGTTGGTTTCCTCTTGTGAGAATTCTTCTCACGTGGTGGATCTATAGGTTCTTGTGGGTCTTCTATCTTGCGTTCTTCATGATCTTCTGGATTTACTTCATTCATTGTTGTATCTCGGATCCTAGGTGCCTCTGGTTCTTCGATGTCTTCAACAAGTAGCTTGCTGGATTTGTGATATGTTGAGTCCTGGTCGAATGTTACATCCCTGCTGATGTTGATCTTCTTGAACCCTGGAAAATATATTCTGTAAGCATTCGAGATTTCAATATATCCCACGAATATGCCCTTCTTTCCTGAAGGATCTAACTTCATCCTTTTCTAATTTGGGATATGTATGTATACTGGACAACCAAATATCCGGAGATGGCTTACCTCTAGTTTCTCACTGGAGAAAGCTTCTTTTGGTGTCTTGTTTTCAAGTACTCTATGTGGAGTATGATTTTGTACATACACATATGTTCTTGTAGCTTATTCCCATAGATGCATTGGAAGATCCTGGTCGTGAAGCATTTCTCTTGTTGCTTCCATGATTGTTCTATTCTTCCTTTCTGCAACTCCATTTTGCTAGTACGGATTATATGGAGTGGTCAACTCCCTCTTAATCCCCGAATCTCTGCATAATTTCTTGAAGTCTTCTGATGTGAACTCTCATCCATTGTCTGACCTAAAATTTCTTCTCTGTGTGGTTCTCGATCAAGGCTTTGAATTACTTGAACTTACTAAATACTTCATCCTTGTTCTTCAAGAAATATATACATGTCTTCCTAGAAAAATCATCAATGAAAGAAACATAATATACATACCCATTCAATGAACTGGATGGCATTGGTCCGCATACATCTAAATGGATTATTTCCAAGATTCCTTTTTCCTTTCTCTCGTTGCTTGGAAGTGACTTCTTTATGTTCTTTCCTTTTGGACATCCTTTGCAAATGCCTTCATGCTTTTCCTGGATTTCTAGAAGACCTTCAACTACTTTTCTTGCAAGTGATAGTTCTCTATAGTGCACATGTGCAAGACTTCTATTGCATAGTTCACTTGGCTCTACTGAGCCATGGACTAGGGCTTGTTTAGGTTTTCCCTTTAGTTTGTATAAACCCCCTCTTGCTCTCCAATCACCACAACATCATATATGGTCTTTCCCTTTGGCCACATAAGAACTTAGCCATCTACAAATGCAACCCTCATACCTTTTGCATCTAAAGCTGATATGGAGAGAATATTCGTCTTTAGTCCTGGTACATACAGGACATCTTTCATCTTCATAGACTTCCAGATTCTATCTTATAGGAGGATTCATCACTTCCTTTTATGGGATGATGGTAGTCATCCCCAAGTTTCACCTTATGGGGTGACTCATGTTCAAATAGGTTCACAAAGGATTCCTTGAATCCTGTCATATGATTGGTAGCACCACCATCTATAAGCCAATCATTGCTTTTGTGTGTGACAATGCCTGTGAGAGCTTAAATCAGAACATATTCTTCATCACTTGAAGAATATTCATTGTCTTCTCTGTTTCTCTTCCTTGGAGGTTCATCATCCTCTGTAGTGTGAGCATGATGTATTTTCTTGTTGTTCTTCTTCTTGTGGGAGTTGATTTTGTTCCTGGGACAATCTATGGAATAGTGTCCCTTATCATCACAAGTATAACATCGAATGTGAGAAATATCTCTCCTCGATCCTCCAGGGTTCTCCCTCTGATTCTGGTGGTGGTGTTTACCCTTCTTGTGATGAGGATGCTCCCTCTTGTTGTTTTTCTTCTTGGTCTATTTTGTGAGAGCCTGGTATTCATTACCCATCTGTTCTTCTCAAGCTACAATTCAAGCTTCTTCCCGTGAGCACTCCTCCCATAGCCTACTAAAGGTGATCAAATTTCTTCTTGCACAAATTCCTTGAATGAAGGAATCCCATGACCTAGGAAGATCATTCAAGGTGGTCATTGCTATTTATCCATTCGTTATATCTTCCGCCGTGGCTTCAAGTTGTTCTTTTATCTGAGAGGCCCTTGTAAAGTAGGACTACATGGTCTCTACATTTTGTATTTTGACATTCTTCAATTGGTTCCTCAATGTCATCTTCCTATTTATATTCCTCCCTTCAAATAAGGTAGCCAAGGAATCAAACATCTCTTTAGGTTTCTTCAGAGATGACACATGTGGTATGAGATGGTCCTTGATAGAATCTGCAATGATGCTCTTAGCCTTAACCATGTTCTTCTTGTGTAAGGCTTTAGCCTCATCTCCCTATGGAATTGGAACCTCTTCATTCACATAGGTGTCCAATTCATTCTCTTCTAGGACAAGCCCAATACTATACTTCCATGCTCGAAAGTTATCATCCCCTTCAAGCTTATCCTCAAGCTTGGTGTGGTGATACATATTTAATGAGAAACTCAAATGGAAATAGAAAAGCTTTAGGTCTTACCACTTGATTTGCTGAAACTGCATCTGGAGATGGCTAGGGTTTGACAGAGAAACCCTAAAAATTCAAAATTGGAATTTGAAACTTTTGTCTGGATAGAAATATGTGCTTGAATGAGGCGATAAGGTCGGTACACTTGGATTTTGAAAATCCCAAAAATTGACCCCTCAAAAATGAGTTGTGAAATTTTGATCTGCAATTTCTCACTTTTTCTAGTCCAAAGTCAAATTAGGGTTTGAATTTCCCGGATTTTCACCCAACCAAAAACTTCGATCTTGGTCTCTAAATTTTGATTTTGCTGAGGAGCTTCTTCCTATGCTGGTTGCACTCTAAAATTCCACTTCTGTGAAAAAACCCTAATTTCCCGCAGTAGTGACAGGCCAAAAAGTGAAAATGCTCAGAATCCAATTCTGCTTCGACGAAAGAATGCACCTTCCTTAGGCGAGTTAGCCTATCCTTCTTTTGTTGATGATATACGGAGAGAAACCCAACAATTAATAATCCCTAGCTTCTGCAGCTACCGCTAGTGTCTTCTTCTCAGGTTAGCTCTGATACCATGTTAGATTTTCACAATTTAATTCAAGATTATCTAGGATCTTATCTGAGAAAATAACATGCACAACAATTCAAACAAAAGCGACAAGAGACACAAAGAATTTCATCTGGGAAACCATAAAGGATAAAACCTGGCAACTTCCTCAAAGATAGAATGAGCAACAATACAATAATACCCAAAAGTAGAAATGGTCTCTAGCAGCTTCTCTCTTCTTCACTTGTGCGAACTTGTCCTCCTACTCACTTATGCTAACTTGATGAGTGAGTGAATGATAAAATAGAGAGGAGCACCCTCTCTATTTATACTTTAACATTCACTTGGCCTTAACCCCAAATAGGTTGGCCCCTAGGTGTAACTGACTAGGCTGACTTCTCTACAAGAGTCTAATAACTCATTAAAGACTCAACTTTGGGGTCTAATGCCCCATCATACAATGGAGGGTTAACCTCACTGACTTTACATGACTCGAGTACAATAATGACTCTCCCGACAAGAGGAATAAACATCTCCGTCAGAGGTACAATAGTAAATTACAAATACAATATAAAATATACAAGTGAATAACTTCTGAAGATACAATTACATTAACACTCTCAACCATATTTCTTTTACAAGATTGTTTGTTACTCTTACTAGCAGGAGTATCAAGCTCATTTGCAACAATTTCATCATGTTCAATTGGGCAAGATGAAGATTTAAATATAACCCTTCTAGTTACCTAATTTGATTAACGGATGCTCTTTCCTCTTTGTGCTTGTACTTCTTCAGTTTGAACATTTGACACTTGTTTCTTCTTCCTTGCTTCTGGTCCCTTTTGAATAGCGGCATTAATGACATCCATAGGATCAGACTCTGTATAATAAATTCCATTCAACATTTTTGAAATCGAAATGGAAAAATCCTGCAAAATAAAATCATTACTGTATTAAATCTATTACATTGTGGTATCCAAGTTATAACAAAACCAACTTAAGAATAATATCAATATTCAAACTTACTCTCCCGCTGTTAATTTCATGCACGACCCCTTGACAAAAATCTGTGAAATTTTCTTGAACATTATATTTTGAAATCTTCAAAGAATATTGGATTTTGGCAAAGGTCCTGGCTTGTTTCACTTGCGCATAAACAATATCTGTACTTGGCATCACACATATATCTCTCAGCAATCTCAATAGATGGTAATCTGATTGAATATATGGAAATGCAGAACAATATAAGAGAATGCTTTCTGGTTTTCCTCGATAGTTTTCCTTCAGATGCCAATGATACTCTGTTCTGTCTTCTTATGCTGCATGTTTCCATTCTTTAGCATTCTTCATTTTTAATTTTTCAAAGCTAAGAACTCTGTCTTGAGGCTCAACATTCTCAGATCCCTCAACTATTTTTTTCAATGCAATCATCGCCGCTCTTATTCCAGAAATGTTTACAGATATCTTTCTTGATGCCTTTGTCCCTATATCCAAAATGTAGAATTTTAAAATAAATCAACAAACATTCATAATCTAAACAAAATCAACATCAATATTCACTATAAATTGTATTTGAAAAATGTTTTAAATTTTTTTTTCTTAAATTACATTCATAATCGTCGTTTTTTACGTTTTGAAAAATATTTTTTAAAAAAAAACCTACCCCCTAACCCCCCTAAAATATATAATAATTAATTTATTTTTTTAAATAAACCTACCCCTACCCCCTAACAATATAATAAAAAATTAAAAATAAAAATAAAACTAACCCCCCCCAACAATATAATAATTTTTTTTTTTAATATTTAAACTAACCCCCCGGTACAATATAATAATTTAAAAAAAAATATTTAAACTAACCCCCCCGGTACAATATAATAATTTAAAATATATATATATTTAAACTAACCCCCCCTCCTCGCGCCCCCCCTTTCCACCTCCTCCCTCCTCCCCAAGCCCCCCCCTTCCCCAAGCCCCCCCCCTTCCCCCGCCACCCTGCACCCCTCCCCTTCCCCCTCCTCCCTCCTCCTCGCTCCCCCCCGTTCCCCCTCCTCCCTCCTCCCCGTGCCCCCCCCTTCCCCCTCCTCCCTCCTCACACCCTTACCCCACCACCCCGCGCCCCTCCCCTTTCC
This sequence comes from Larix kaempferi, assembly GCA_027924585.1. Classification (NCBI taxonomy): domain Eukaryota; kingdom Viridiplantae; phylum Streptophyta; class Pinopsida; order Pinales; family Pinaceae; genus Larix; species Larix kaempferi. The sequence goes on from BSBM01000588.1 coordinate 1,029,133, forward strand.
CCTCCTCCCTCCTCCTCGCGCCCCCACCCTTCCCCCTCCTCCCTGGGCCCTCCCTTCCACCCACCTCCCCCTCTGCATCCCTTTAGCTACTCACTTGGTCGACCAAAGGGAAACAAAGGGAGAGCGAAGGAGGAGGAGGGGGAGGAGGGGGAGTTGGGTGGTGGGCAGAGGGGGAAGGGAGGGCGTGGGGAGGAGGGGGAAGGGTGGGGGCGTGGGGAGCAGGGGGAAGGGGAGGGATGTGGGGTGGAGGGAGAGGGAAGAGGGAACTAGAGGGAGGAAGGGGAAGTGAGGGGGCGCAAATGGGCCGCCCGCTTGGGCGCCAAAGGGCTGCAGGCGGCTCACTTGTGCGGGGAGGAGGGATAAGGGGTTCGTGGAGGAGGGAGGAGGGGGAAGGGGGGACGTGGGAAGGGGGCGCAAGGAGGGAAGTGGGGAAGGGGGGCGCACAGGGGGGGGGGAGGGGGGAGGAGGAGGGAGGGGAAGGGGGCAGCGTGGGGAGGGGGCGCGAGGAGGGATAAGGGGGCATGGGTAGGTTAGGGGGGGTTGCTTTAATTTTTTTGTAGGTTAGGTAAAAAAGAAATATTTTTATTCTAAACCCAAAGCTAATATTCGTGGGATAGGGGGAAAGCTTTGCCTCAATTTATAATACATGAATTTAAAAATATATATATATAACTAACCCGAAAAGTGGTAGAGCCTCCTCTCTTGAAAGTGCTAGAAGCTCCTCTCTGCAATCTTCTCGTTCTTCTTGAAAACCTTTGTGAATTGCTCCAAAGACTAAACAATCGTGTATTAATAATATAGATTAGATTTAAGTTTACCACTCTTAAGAATGTGAAATAAACAAAATTGTAAAATAATAAAGCCATAAAGCCATAAAACAAGCATTATCAAATTAATAAATCCATAAAACAATCATTGCAAAATTAACAATAAAACTAACTAATTTATTAAAAATAGAAAAAGCACTAACCTTGAAAGTGTTACTAAATTGCTCCAAATTAAATGATGAATAGTAGGAAATCTAAATGGTTTATATAGCCGAGATTAGGTTTAACATTACTTGTTTTACGAATGTGAGATTCAAAAAATGAAATTAGTTACTGAATTATTATTAAATTTATAGAAGATAGGTTTAAATGAAATAATTACTAATGTTATGAATGTGGGAGTAAAAAGAATGTAAATAGCCTTACTTTATTACAAATTGTATATAAAAAATGTTATAAGAAATTTTACTAGTCTAATATGCCTGGGATAGAAATATATAATTAGTTAATACATTATTTCAAATTTTTTTATATCATAAATTTATTTTTTTTATTAGTCTTATGAATGTGCGCTTTAATTTTGTAGGGAAATTTTGGAGGGAAATTTTTGAATGAAAAATTTTGAACGAAAATTTTGGAGGGAAGTTTTGGAGGGAAACATTTGGAGGGAATATTTTGGAGAGATATTTTCATTCTCATAGCCCTAAGATCGTTGGTTGACAATTGCACCGTACTACTTTTTGCTGAGGACTATGGTAAAATTTCATTGTCTTATCTATTAAGATTTTTCTATAATTCTATCTTTTAGTCAGAAGTCATGGACTCATCTGAATTAAATTCCAATGTCAATGAAGAGTTGTGTTGTTCATCTAGCCAAGATACTAGTAGTGCAACCAATGTAATCAAGCATGTTATTCAAGAAATTCCTAATTATGAAGATTTTGAAGACACTAGTAATAAAGGGAAAGAATGTAACGATGATGAAGAGCTTCCTCTATGTGGGGATGCTAAAGATAGTAAGAAAGATTTTGATGACAATTTTTCTCCCAGTGAGGATTTTGATGGGACTAATGATTATTTTGCCGAGCAAGCATGTACAAATATTGTTGATGTTTTTCTTCATAGCAATGATTCTAATGGGACGAATGATTATTTTCCTTCAAGAAAGGATTTTAATGGGACCAATGATGATTTTCCTCCCAACAAGGATTTTTATTGGACTGAAGATTATTTTCCTCCAAGTGAGGATTTTAATGGGACAAATGATGATTTTGGTGAGGAAGAAGACATCAATAATGGTGAATATGATTTTCCTCCAAGCGAGGATTTAAATGGAACTGATGGTGAGTTTCCTCCATGTGAGGATTTCTATGGCACCGATGATGAGTTACCTCCAAGCGAGGATTTCAATGGAAACGATGGTGACTTTCCTCCAAGCAAGGATTTCAATGGAACAGATGATGACTTTCCTCCAAGTGAGGATTTCAATAGCACCGATGATGATTTTCCTCCGATCGAGGATTTCAATGGCACCAATGATGATTTTTCTCCGAGCGAAGATTTCAATGGAACCGATGATGATTTTCCTCTGAGTGAGGATTTCAATGGCACAAATGATGATTATCCTTCAAGCAAGGATTTCAATGGCAGCGATGATCATTATGTTGATGATGAAGACAATGATTCTCCTCCAAGTAAGGATGTTACAGGAACCAATTATGAAGACAATGATTCTCCTCCAAGTAAGGATTTTACAGGCACCAATGATGTCAATGTTGAATCTCAAGAGTTCCCTTTCAGTGAAGAATTTAGTGCCACACATAGTGTTGATGGTCACATTGATATGTTAGCAATTGATCAACTTATTAGTGATCATGACAATAATTTTCATACTGAATTTGGTGATGATATTTTCAATGAGGGGGGTCATATGCATCACAATGAAAATATTCATTCTAATGAGGATGTTGTTGCAGACATAATGGTCCAAGAAATGTAGCAAGAAAATCCAACGTAGAGCAAGATTAAGTGTAGGACTAGACCTTTTTATGTCAATCCAAATCATTCCATTTATACAAGGTCTAGGAAAGAATTGCTCACAAGTCCAAGTTCCATTACTCCTTTGATTTCGAGAGAATGTTGCCACACAAGTTCTTTGAAAATTTTAGGCTACAATTATTCCTTAGAGAAAAGGAAGATGTATTTATCAATGAACAAAAGTATGGAAAATTCATATTTAGTGGGGTGCATGATTTCTACTAGGATAGTTTATGATTATTGCATTGGAAAAGTTATGCTTTGTAGAAAGGAATTCAAACGAATTCACTCAATTGGTAATCTTTGATTATCAAGAATCCAAACAAGACTAGAAAAGTATCCTACATTTTATTCTGATGATTATCAGGTACGAATCACTGGGCCATCAACACACATTGCAATATCATGGATGCATGATCTATTTTCCAAGCATGGAGAGAGTATGCCAAATAGAGAAACAATACACATACCAAATCATTTCACAAGGCAGGAAATCTACAACTTATACAAGGATTATGTTCAAGGTGGTCAAGGAAATGGAAACTTCATTAGATATGCATATTTCACAAGAGTATGCCAAAAAGAAGCTCAACAAAATCTGCATTCCAAAGAGGTCAAGGATGGGAGTCTGCAATACATGTGCTTCTCTTAAAGAAAGAAGGGATAGATCAGAAGGGATAGAAAGAGGTATGTTTGCAAAAAAAATTTAGATAAATGTCAATTATTAAAGCTAGTTAACAATATTTTTTGTTATGTTGTTTGTAGATTCCATAATCAATGCACTGCAAGAACATCGCAATCAGCAATCAATTGAACATCAAAAGTTGTACAAACATCGCAAGAAGTGTTATGATTCTCCACATAAGTATATGGGTATGATAATTGATGGCATGGATCAGAAAAAAACACTCTTGCCACATTTTGTCTATGTGCCAAAGAATTTAAAGGAGGAAAATTTTATTTAGTTTCACTTGGTTGGGTGTATGGTTTTTAATGGTGAAATGATTCCAAGGGTTTACTTTACAGCTCCAAATATTCACAATGATGCAAATTTGACTATCACCATAATTCACCATGTCATTACTCATTGGCATGGTGATCTTCCTGAAGTTCTATAACTGCAATTGGACAACACAAGCTGAGAAAACAGAAAACAGGTCGTGTTTGGTTATCTAAGCATGCTTGTTGAATTGGGAATTTTTAAAAAGGTAAAATCTAGTTTCCTTCTTGTTGGGCATACACATGATCATATTGATCAAATGTTCAGCCATTTTGCAAGGACATTGAGGAGGAAGAAATTCGGGAGCCTACCACCATTGATTGAAATTGTAGGAAAATCATACCATCCAGAGCCTATTGTACAGAAATTGGAAGAAATTGTTGACAGGTGAAGAAAGGTGCATTGAAAAACTTAATGGCATTATATTTCAGCATCAATTTCGTATAAAAAAAAATTGATGGAAAAACACTATTGTGGAGCAAGAAGTACTCAAGTAGCACAGAATGGGGGCCTTCATTAGGTTTGGCATTTCTGAAATTCATCCCAAATCGTCAAATGTATGCTTCAAATTTATTGTTATTGCAATCATCTGCAGAGATTCATGATGCAAGGCGACATAGTAGAGATGTTGATTCTTCTCAATGCTTGGAAGAAATAAAAATCTCTATCGAAGATACATATGAGTACTTTGATGTTGATGATTCTGTTTGGTGGGAGTCTTTTTTCATGGAGCAGAGTGACATAATTTCAAACTCTACAAATGGAGATATATATTTGAAGTCTCCATTTGCTTGGCCACAAAGTTTATCAAATGAAAATGAGGTAACAAATGTTGAACCTCGAGCTGTTGAGTTTTCTCAAGTAGAGGAAAGAGAAACGTATATTGGCTCTAGAAGATCATCCAGAAAGCATCGAGAGATGGAAGACCTTTACAGGGGCTCAGTACAAGATGTCAAGGAGGGTTGCATGATTGTAGTTTTGGATACAGATGATGCACGCCATTATCCATTCTGGATTGCAAAAGCTATGAAAGTCAATAAAGAAAATGAAGAAGTAGTATCAGTAGAAGTACATTGGTATGCAACAGATACACACCCATTTGATGGTGTGTACAAGGAAGAGATGGTGGTTGAGAAAAAGGTTTGCAGAAAGAGAAAAAGAAAGGGTCAAAAAATAAATCATCGCCACATTGACATCTTGAAATTAGAGGAAGTTGATATACTTGTTTATGATTTCGAGTTGACAAAGAAAGACACTCTTCGCTCCAAGACTATAGAGATTATCAAGAGGTTGTTGCCAAAACAAGAAGTTGCAAGATGGGAGTCTACTAAACCAAGTCATAGATCCCGAAGGAATATGGCATCTGAAATGATGGGCATAGATGTAGACTCAGATGGTGCACCCATTGATAATAGAGAAGAATATTGGTCATCTACATCTTCATCCAGTCCTTCATCTGCAGAAAATGTAGATTATGATGGGGTGTCAGGATCCATGGATGAATTTGAATAATTTCACATGAAGCATTTTAGATGCTTTTTATTAGTATGACGTTTGTAATTGAAACTCTAGAGGATTTCTTGAATATTTATATGAACCATTTGTTCTTGTATGGTCTAATATATTATTTCATTATGAATCGCATCATAGTTTCTTTGTTTTTATATGGTTAGAGTGGTGAAATTATTTATGAAATTTGTTTTTTTGTTTAATATGCAAGTTTCCAAAAAGTTGTAATTTATCTCTTGAAGGAAAAAAACATTTTTCCAATTTAGGGGTTGATTTTAAAGTTTTTGTAAACAACGGTATGGGATGTTTAGGCCATGGCTCTATTTTTTACCCTGGAAAAAAGTACGTGTATACTGGTATCAACACTTTTCTATTTGGGGGGTGTTTTTGGTGTTTTTTTGCAAAAATCATTGTTTTTAAGGCTAGAGTTCTCGTTCATAGTATAAAGTTCTCGTTTCATAGTATAAGTGGTTAAAATGTTACTTAACTAATTCTATCTTGGAGATAACATTAATATATCTTAATCTCCAAACATTGGATATAAGTTAAGGAAATTTCCCTTTGTCTCGGGATGAGGCCAAATAAAACCAAAAGGTATTCAAATGGTGGAGAGAAAGGTTGATTGATTCTCATTTGTTGAGATAAAGGTTAAAACTAAAATGTAACAAGAAACTTTGGTTATAAGCCTAATTGCGTGTGCAAAATAATACTAAAAATCGATAAACCAATTACTATAGTCCTTTCCATCTTGAAGGCAATATGGACTAATAACATCCTGATGCCACAAGTAAGGAATCATCATTAGTATCCTACATAATTCAGAGAAATTGCATCACGAGATGCTTCTTAGCCAAAGTGGGCAGAGATGACAAACTTAAACATAGCCCTTGCATCCAAACTAATCAATGGAATTATGTATGTGTTTTCAACAAAGTTTTAGATATCATACCCTTATGGCAATGGACTCAAACATGGTAATAAAAACATAAACTTTAACATTGAAGAGTTTTAATGTTGCCATAAAAAATAAAATTCCATATATGTATTATATTTCTTCAACTTGTTTTCCCTCTAGTAGAGAATATCTTGCCACAAGGAATCTTTTCGTAGTCATGGGAATTAGCTTTGGATGTAGCCCCTAACTTCAATGATACTTTGTATGCCCACTTTTTTGTATTGGTCACATTTCCTTACCTTTCATCCATCGTTTTCTTTAGTTTTATTTCTATGTACAGTAGAAACAACCTTCTTATCTCATAGATCTAGTTTCTGGAGTGATCACTGTAGCCATTTTTAAGTCGACATTTTGAATCCTCAACCGGATCCATCATAACAAAAAATAGCCACTTGGTGGGAGTTGGATTTGTAAATAAAACCTATAAATAATAATCTAGGGGAGCGAGATCAATCATTTTACAAGTTGGCTTGTAGAAGTAAAATTATTGCATGCTAAAAACAAGAGATAAAAAACAAGACTACCAACACCAACAATGTAAAAGGAAAGAAAATTATAAAAAATATTTGAAAACAAAAAAAGATAAACTGTAAAAATCAAAAGGCACAACAGAAACCATGAAAACTAATTAAAAACAAGAGCAACAAGTTGCAATGTTGATGACAATAGAAAAAAATAAATGAGAAAAAAAGCATAGAAAATTTTTGGTGTGGATTCGCTATTATGACTAAGCACCTTACTTCTGAAGAAGGAGCATTGATTCAAGGTAGTTATGCAAAGAATCAAAGTCCCCACAATCGTAAATCAAATAGCCTTTTGCAATTGAAATATGACTCTTCCCTTCAAATTTGATCCATGTGAGAGTTCTTTTGCCATAGCAAGTACTAAGGATCTAATTTGATCCATGCGAATCGACCATGTGAGAGTTATTTTTCCATAGAAAGTACTAAGAGTAAGGATCTAATTTGATCCATGTGAGTTGACAATGTGAGAGTTCTTTTTCCATATCAAGTGTTAAGGAGCTAACGTACTTACGTTGTAGAAAGCATGTTACAAAAGTTTACAGTTTCCACTTGTAAGGCCTAAGACAACATATACCATGCCCAAATGGGGAAGCTTTGTAGAAGGGCCTTTAACTTTGCACATGGTAATCATGTGATTAAACATATATGCTATGTTCCCATGGGGAGGGAAAAATCCGTTAGGTTTTGAAACTAATCCAATGACCCTAGATGTGAATGCCTTGAAAGTTGAAATGAATCATCTTCCTCGTGATATTTGGTTCTGCTCCTTTCATCCCACTTCCCACACACGAAAACCTTCATTGAATTAAAAGCGAATTGGCACATCAATTGAAGGAAAGACATATTAAGATCATGTGGTGGAGCCATGTATGCAAAAAACCATATAAAAGATTAAAAATGTAACAGGTGGTTCCCATTCGTGAGTGGCCAATTTATATGCCACGACATTCCTTTTATTAAGCATCATTGGCCATCCTCATGAGAGGGACCCAATTTTTTTGATACATCGATATTAATTCAATTGTGATTGTATAGTTTGGTGTGGTGTTAACAAGTCACTAGCCCGAGAAAGATGAGGTAGTTATCATTCGAGCCAACCATTGATAAAGCTCCTATAAAGCCTCCATCTCATGTATGTCATATTTTACTTCACCTACTTTTTGGCATGCAATTTTATTGAGATTTGGCATCCTATTGAAGAGGTGCCCATGTCCATGATGATGTATCCATTCTAGTGGCGAATATTTCCTGTAGGAAAACAATTTATCTTGTCAATTGAAGTCTGAAAACTAATCTAATATTGACTTAAAATAAACATAAACCTTAGAAATAAAATACTAGGAACCCTAGCGACATACAAGCATAATTGACTTAACTGTTTCCCGTGTCAAAATGGTATCTCCCTTTATATGATCATTCTTAGCTGTCATCTGGAGCAGCACATCCACAAAGTCCTTAGCACACTCTCCCTCTACATATTACAAGTCTTTCATTTTGGACATCAATAAGAACATGATGATAATGATATCCTTTATTTTCATTGTTTTGAAAACCTCATAAAATTTAAAAATTCATCTAATTGGAAAATGACATGAACATGATGATGATGATGAACATGATATCATATGTTTTCATAATAAAAAATACAAAATTTAAATCTTCATCTGGTTTTAGTTTGACATGAAGAGGCACATAATTGTTCTGACAATTGGGTCTAATTCAAGTAGTTGATAGGAAGAATTGTTATCCTCGTCACCTAAGTTCAAATCCTTCTAATGACATGTTTTCTCTTTACGAGCCAATTGCACTTGAGATTCTTCATGATCTATTGTGATTGTCTCACTGTTACTTATAGGTTGGAGGTTGAGGTATATTGTTACATATAAAAAAAAAATCTATGAATGCATTGCATCTTATATCTCATGATAATTCAATGACAAGTTCAAATACCATGCATGATTTAGATTGTGTGTTCAAATGCATATATCCCACACACTATGTAACTTAATAGGGATGATGATCCTAGTAAAAGTTACATGATGCAAATATTAGCATGTCATTTTGAAACACGATTTACACTTTTTACCACAATGATAGTTTAGATGAACTATCCTTAATTATAGAAAGGGTCACTACATCTTGAAACAAATCAAGAATGGTGAGTTGGCTCTACAAGTTAAACGATTTACCCTAGAGGCCTCTTCTGTCAAGTGTTTTGAATTCTCTAGGAAAATGACTTACATCTAAAAACAAATTTTCAATTATGACTTGAGTCAATCAATCATGTGAACCATTAGATTTTCCTAAGTAAGATAGTACTAATGATGCCCTTCTCCATGAGTCCTTGGCCATATAGGATTTTATATTTTCCTTGGCGTTAAAGTATTGGATTTGTATCATAGGGTCAAATTTGATATCTTGAACATTTGACTTTAAGGTCATAGTACAATTTACCATGATCATGTGGGTGATAGAAGATATGTTGTTGTGTTAAACATGTTTTAGATTTAGCTTTTATTTATTGTAATATTTATTTCCTATTTAAATGGTGTGCTTTACTTTTAACATTGTGGTTTAATTCTTGAAAGTGCGAGGTTATTACGAGAAGTTGACACTCGAGTGCCAGAATTCAATTTAGATGCCAACAAACTACTGAAATACCTTTGTAAGAGTCTTATAATGGATACTCCTTACAAAATTTTCCATCGCTCGTAAAATCCATACTGTAAACAGGTCTGGCTTTGGAGATCCACCAACTAGTGCAGTTTATCAAATGTAATATTATATACATTAATAATTATAACCGTTGAATATATGTTATGCCTAAACACCTAGGCGATAATTCTCCATTTAACGATCCCAGTACGCCTCTCAGTACCGGAGTTATACAAGTGAATCTGTCGAGATCAAGCGTGGCCATTCGCGGCCGTCCATATTTCCACGAAGGCTGCGTCGACCAATCCCTTATCGCTAGGCTCAACGAACATGACTGACAGCTCGCATACAACCATGACCACGACTGATGTCATCACGACACATGGCGAACGGTTTGCCCGCTCCAAAGTTCGAAACAATTTAAACTTTGAAAAACTTTGGGTAATGAAAATTTGCAGAGAGTACTTTCGGAAAATGACCACAATATGTCATCGACATAATAACTAAAGGGGGCACAAATTAAAAATAACTAAAGGGGCAAAAAAAATTAAGAAAATTAATTAAAAATAAGTAAAATTGAATAAATTAATAAGATGAAAATCAAAACAAAAATAAAGAAATAATAAAAATCAGTTTTATAAAAATAAAGAGAAAATTAAAATATATATATATATATATGAGAAAAGAAACTAAGAAAATTAAAAATAATTCAAACTAAACAAATTAATAATTTGAAAGATCAAATTTAAAGAAAAATAAAAATAAAAGTTAATAAATAAAAAAATAAACAATCTTTATAAAAAATAAAAAACACAAAGTAAAATCATATGAAAAAAAAAAACTGAAAACGCATGAAACAAATTAAAGAATTAAATAAACCCTAATTATAACAAAACAAACAATAATAAAAAAATTCAAAAACATAAAGGCAAAAATAAAAAAAATATAATAAATTAGAATTGTAAATAATAATAAGCAATAAAAAAACATTAAAAATGAAGGAGAAGAAGAGAACTTAAAAACATAAAACTCAATAGTTTAAAATAAAAATCCTAAAAAACAAATTTAACATAAAACAAGGGCTACGTGGTAGCATATACCTGTCGACGTAGCATTTGTGGAGGATAGAATGAAGCAATATTATGCAAAAGAATATTATAGTTACAGCTTTGCAAATTGATAATTTGGGAGCTTTAGCTAGTAGAAGTTCATGATATACATAAAACTAGCATTTGTTCCTTGAGGGGCAAAAATGAATACCGGTAGGAAAAGAGGAAAGTTAGAAGGAACAAAAACATAGGCACAGGCAGTGAAGGATACTGGTAGGAAAAAAGCAAAGTTTGTAACATCTTTCTCTTTGAATAAAAAAAGATCGGGCAGTAGATAAGGAGGTTTAGTGCCCCCATACATCCTTATGTATGTGCCTTCTAATGAGAAGTAGTAGTCTCTGTACTCACCTATTACAGCCAAGGCATTGCCTGACAAACAATTTGGTTCTTTATTGAAGAGAAACCAATAAAGGGGCATGATTACTTCTTTACATAGTAGTTTGTAATACCCTTGATATCGATGAGCCCAAGTTATTTGGTATGCTGCACGAAGGGGAGTCTCAGACCGTTGCCAAGTACATCCCAACTTAGGGAAAGGATTCTTGACTAATATACAATCAATGAGGTAAGAAGACATGAAAAATTATGCTTTATGTTGTGAAAGGCCGTTTTGAGCTGTAGCAATGTTGGATGCCATACTATCTGATATTATATCTTCCCAATTGAAGACAGTAAGTACAATGTGTGGCAACGTGGTAGATCAATGGAACCCAACTGAGTTTATAGTTGTTTTCGTTTGGTAGGCCAAAGATTCCGTTCAACATTAGGACCATGATTTGATAGGGGGTCCTTAAGTGTTGGTTGTCATATTCCCCGCTACCTGTGGGTCTTAGTTTCGTGTCTGGTACCATCATCTTCTTTGCACACTCAAAATTATTTATATTAGCATGCCTTACCCAATCATCAGTAAGCATAACTTTGGAGGAAGGAAGCTTGTATGCGGCTGGAAGGGGTCCTGGTTGAAAGGAGGCGAGTCCTTCTCCATTGGCGTTTGAAATGATCTTGGTGGTTGTATCTACATGGGGCAGAATCCACCCAATCACCTCTGAGCAATGAAACAATTATGGCCAGGTTGTTGCCTTGTGAAGGGCAGACCTCTTGATGTTTTGGTAAACCATTTGAGGTTTACATCTGGTATTTTTCCATCTCTGATAGCTATGTATAGGTCACACCATTTGAATTATGGAGGAGCCCTTGTGATGGGTTCGGTGTCTTCAAACATTGTTTCAATTGGTATAATTGGAGTTGCTTCTACGTTAGGCTCAATCTGCTTGCCCTTCTTCTTGTTGGATTTTTTAATCATACCTGATGTGAAAACATAGAGGGTGAATAGTGAGGGACTTGACATGTGTATAAGGGATATAATATTGAAGATTGAGCAACTAAGAAGTGGTTAAACAACAATTGAAAGTTGATGTTGTTCGGCATAGGTATGGCGTGCAAGGCAAGGCACATGGCCCTTGGCAGGTTCTATTAGTGTGATATAAATGTTTATGCCAAAATATTCTTTACATAACATAGAAAAAGCAAGTTGAGAAGATTGAATGCCAAATGAAATTTGGCCTACACTTAAGTGTTTGCATTACTAAATTGTCTAAACTTTTGTTGTTGTTCTAACTATTTTTTGCTTGCACTCCTAATCACTCTTATTTATTCAATTGGAAATAATTCAGGTTGTATTGGACAACTTGAATCACTGTATTGGCACAAAGTTGCTAGAGTGTCGACGCGTCGCTGCGTTTTGGCGAGTTTGTGCTGATCATGATCGGCACAAACGAGAATCAGGAGCTCGTAAAGCTTAAATCATTGATCATCAGGATAGCTACCTATAAATCTCGCAAAATGTCTTCGTTCTGGTTCACTGCAAACTGACACTTAGGTTCACTTAGAATGGTTGCAATGTGTTCTCTTTTGTAGGAAACTGCCCTTAACCATGTTTGGATTTTTGGGCTAGCTGGGGATGGATTCGGTGCTACATGTGTCATGCTCGAAGGAAATGTCATAAGATTTGGCATTAAATATTATGGTTTGTGGCTTGCACTCTTATTTATTCAATGTCTATTAATTCAGGTTGTATCGGAGAGAAATGTAGTGGCACAACAGTTTGCTTGGAAGACATGTATAAAGTGTGTGTTATGTTAAGCAGTTTAAAGTTGAATTTCTGTGTGTTATGTTACAGCTTACAACAAAATTGTGTGTTATGCTTCTAGAACTAAAATGCATCTCCACCAATATTAAGTATATGAAAGTGGAGAATTTGTTAACTGCTACATCTTTTTGGCGAGTTGCAAAATGAGCATGCATCAAGCATGCTTGATATCTGTCGCATATTTTTGGCAAGAATGTGATATGTCTCCAATATTAAATCCAACTCGCGAATATTAAATATATGTGTGTGTTCTGTTGCACACTAACATTATTTGCTTCACATGAGATGAGAATCTCATGTGCAATTAGTTAACTTAGGCTGATGGTGAAGTTACTTAACTTACCCTCTAGTTTAGTGAAGTGTGTAAAAGAGATGGACAATTGGAGTACTCTGTTACTCATGGGAGCTAAAAAAGATACTGAACCAACATCAGAGAAATGTGACAATGCATCATGACCATGGATGATGTTATTTTCTTCACATGAGATGAGAATCTCATGTGCACTTAGTTAACTTAATTAACTTGACCTACTTTTTCTTAACATTTTCTAAAATTAAATCTTAAACTTTAATCTCAATTTGAAATTCTAAATTTAATAAAATTTAGTATCTTCTATACTATTATATAATTTCTGAAAATTAAATGTTTTTTTCCCAAAACCTTAATCTTAATTTGAAATTCTAAGTTGGATAAAATTTGGTCTTTCTATATTATTACATAATCCATTGCATTTCTTCATGTTTAATGGAGCTAATGAAAAATAAAATATTTGTTTTCCATTTAATTCTTATAAGTATGCATTTCTTCATGTTTAATGGAGCTAATGAAAAAATAAAATATTTGTTTTCCATTTAATTCTTATAATTATAAAAATCAAGCCTTTTAAAATTTGAAATTTGAATTTCCATGTTTGATTAAATTTAGTCATTTCCATTATTTAATCAAGTGCACTTCTCCATATTTTTTCCATTATACAATCCGGTGCACTTCTCCATATTTGATAGAGCTAATAAATAAAGAAAGTATTTTTTTCTCATTTAATTTCTATAATTATAAAAAATGAGCTTTTTTTAAATTGGATTAATTATTTAAACTCCCACTCAAAAGTTGCAAAGATATTACTAAATCTAATATACATCATCAAATACTATCAATATGATATAATATTTGATTTTCTATATATAGATATATATATCAGTTAATTAAGATTAAGATCTACCAACTTACAAAACGACATATATAAAAAAACAAGTGCATGAAAATTAATGTTTACCAACTTACATTTACATGAAGATGATGCGTTTTGCTATTAATATATTAGTTGTGTTTCGTTATATGATGCATTTTGCTATTAATATATTAGTTGTGTTTCTTTATATATAAACTGGTTCATTAAGATTTGGAAACTTAAAGAATTAGATGGCGACTATGCATTCTGTTGATTAGAAGAAAAGAAAATAACAATCAGTACCAAAGAAACACTAATGAAAGATGAGTTATTTCAATTTACCTTGATTTGAAAAGTAAAGAAATATTTTCAAAGAGAGATTTGCCAATACATAAGGCTTTGTTACAAATCAGATAAATAAATAATTAAAAACAAAATATCGTTTATTCAATGCATTCTTTCTGTCTATGTATGGCAGCCTCCTGCCAACTCCATGATGATGCCTTATAACTTATCTAAATTCTCATGAAGTCATGCTTGTTATGTACAAAATAATCCTAAAAGGAATGGCATCTAGTTGACAGTCCAAATAGTTTTCTCATGTGCATTTGGTTGACAGTCCCAGTAGTTTTCTAATGCTTAGTACAACGATCTGTGAAGGAAATTAAAGTCTAAACCTCCTACCACTTCTATTTTTCTTCATAATTTCTCTAGGCCCCAAAATATATACATATATATTGGAAAAATGCTACCACAACACAACGAAGAAAAGAGGTCGTCCAGGACTCCACAGTATTACGCCATAAATGCCAAGCAAATCCCAATACAATATCCCAAGCAAAGTTGTCAGTCACACAATTGACAGCTGTAGGTCAGTTATAATTCTCTGCACAAGAAGGATGTGGATAGTTCGGACAGGTGTGTGGCCCCAGTGACGACCAGGCACTATGACCACTCGAATCGAGTGGCGACTAAGTCGATCCCTCAAACATGCATGTGTTACATCTGGCCATTGACTTGCATAGGCCCTGTAATGGGCTAGTGAGCTCTGGTCTCAAAGTATAGATCCTAGACTCCCATATTGAAAATTTGAACCACCACAAAGAAAATCATCTCCTGCAATGGAGCAATGTAGAAGAAGCTGCGCCATGTGCCAGATCGCATATATCCGGAGGCATATGAAGGGTTTTTTTTTTAATGTGTTTCGACTCCATAGTATTACTCCATAAACGCCAAGCAAATCCCAATACGATATTAAAATCTGTAAGTGATGAATTCAAGCCTTTATAGTTGTCAATTTGTTTCAGTCGCACAATTGACAGCTATAAGTTAGTTACAATTCTCTGCACAAGAAGGATGTGGATAGTTCTGACAGGTATGTGGCCCCAGTGATGACTAGGCACTATGACCACTCGAACTGAGTGACGACTAAGTCGATCCCTCAAACATGCATGTGTTACATCTAGCCATTAACTTGCATAGGCCCTGTAATGGGCTAGTGAGCTCCGGTCTCAAAGTATAGGTCCCAGACTCCCGTATTGAAAATTAGAACCACCACAAAGAAAATCATCTCCTGCAATGGAGCAATGTAGAAGAAGTTGTGCCTCATAAATCCAGAGGCATATGAAGGGTTCCTTTTTAATGTGTTTTTTTCCAGGATTGTATATGCGTGGTTTACTTAAGGACATAATAAATGTTGTGCCTGGTTTACTTAAGGAAATAATGAATGTTGAGCATTAATGAGTTGTAATGTATACAATATCTTGTTTACCAAGGAAAATGTTTGTTCTATTTGTAAACTGATGTGTGAAGATTTGTGCAATTGTGAAGAAAACCCTCACTATGCTCTTCTTGCTTGAGCAATTGAAGGATTATGAACAAAACCAGCTACGTCATCTACAAGGGCATGCTTATTTTATTGTTTTACAGGGAATTTTGGCAAAGGTTGATGCATGCGGGTGTTCATGTGAAGAATCGAGTGAAGGAAGAATTTTTGAGCTGAGAGAGACCATAGGAGCTCTCAAGATTTTCAGCAGTAAAGGAGCTCTCAAGAATATTTGAGCTGAGAACGACCATAGGCCTCAAGTGCTAATATTATCCATGTAAGCAAATACCCCATATGGTTCAAATTATTTAGTTGTGTCATGGTAGATGATTTAGGCATAGTTTATTTGAAGAATGAATGTAGGCACAACTTATTTAAAGAATGAATGTGTCGTTGTGGTGCTGTAGTGCTGCAGGGATCACTGGAGGACTATTTGACTATTGTAGAGGCAATAAAAAAAATTGGATGTAGTTATCTCTGCAATAGGTGGAGGCGCATCACAAATGCGAATACTGGATAGTTTAATGGAGTCGTTTTTGCTGTAGCACAATATTATAAGGCTATCAAACAAGTTGGAACAATCAAGGTATGAAATATACGTATTTTTAGGAGGTGTTTCAATAAGTAGTTTAGTTTTAATTTCGAACCTTAGCTCACAAAAATCAAAGATACAAAAGTCCAAAAATTTTGAAGGTTTATAATTTAAAAAACCAATGAAAACAGATTCATGGAAACTTTAACTAGTTTTTTTATATTACAGAGATTGTTGTGCTAGCCGAATTTGCGAATGACTTTGACAAAACAGTGAATGCAGTGCAGCCTTCAAAGAGATCGTACTTCACAGTAAAAGTTGAATTTCATCAATCAATTGAGGGCCAAGGCATTCCTTATGCATACATATGCTACAACAGCTTTGCCGATCTGTTTGTCTCAAATTTCTGGCAGAGGGGGCTTCGAGTTCCTCTTAGAGATAAAGTTGAGATAATTGAAAATGGGAATTCCAAGGGTGTGTATGCGGGGAAGAAGGATCCGCTACGGGGGAGGGGAGCGCAGAGGGTGGATCGAGGATAGGTAAAATGCGAGGAAGGAGGAGATGGAAGGGAGTGTTGGGGAGGAAGGAGTGAGGGCGCAACAGAGGGAGTTGCGCGGAGCAGCAACGAGGGATGAGATAGGGGGAGCAACGCTGGGTGGAGCAGCAGCGAGCTGCATGGAGAAGGGAGTGGCGACGGTGGAGAGTTCAGCACCATCACGACGGCACCATCCACGTGGCAGTACTCCATTCGCTCTATGAGCGAGGAATCTAGCCAACATGGATGGTTATGCTTCTCCACTGTGAAACACCTATGGCGTAATTATCAAATTCTTGCCACTGTCTGTGTCAATTTCTATGCTCTTTTACATCAAAATCTTTCAACTGTCTTTGTAGATGTCTATGCTTCTTGTTAGACTGTGTTAGGTTTGATATTTCAACAACAATCAATGTGTCTTAGCTTCGCCACGCTTAGTAGTTCATCTCTATAAAAAGGTCGAGGTTGGGTTTTTAAGATATTTAAATATCTCTGCATTAAAACATAATGCAGATATTGACTTTTAAAAATTCACAACATTATAATAATAATTCTCGGTTGGGTTTTTAAGATATTTAAATCTCTCAGCATTAAAACATAATGTAGATATTGACTTTTAAAAATTCACAACATTATAATAATAATTCTCGGTTGGGTTTTTAAGATATTTAAATCTCTCAGCATTAAAACATAATGTAGATATTGACTTTTAAAATTCACACCATTATATAATCTTTAATTGTTTTACCCATAAGAGATATTAATCTGCAGTATTTAAACACTTCAATCCATTGAAATTGTGAATTGGTCTCAGATTGTTAAATTGTTTCAAAACTTTTTTAGGTTTTGATATCATATTGTATTGGTTTTTTATAAGAAAAAAGGACTTCTAATGTTTATTACGATTATGATTGTAAATATTAATATATTTACATTACGATTACGATTGTAAATATTAATATATTTACATCATATTTAAAACAAAGTCATATTATTGGTTTACATCAATTATATTATTCAATCATTCGTTGCATTCATTATTATGTTTTGTATGGATTTTAATTAATGTTTTGCATGTATATGCAGAAGATGAAAAGGGCAAAGAAAGCTCCAGATGGAGCCCTAAATGCATGGTTTTGTTCAGTATATCCAAATTTACAAGTGTCACCTAAATCAGTTCATTGTCGGTCACAATTTCATATGTATAAAGGCATATTCCAAAAGCTTGTGTTTATATGTGACTATAATATAGATATACACATCATGTATTTTACAATATATATATATATATATATTAAGTAATTATAAAGGAAATTATAAAGGAATGGGATGTGATTTTAGATGTGATGTCGAGATTAGTATTTGATAAGCTCTTGGGAACATAAGAGATTGGAATTGAAAATGGAAATCCTACGAAGGCATCCTCTCGCTGCCATCGTTGCCTGCAACTGAACCTGAACCCGGTGGCTCCCTTCCCTCTATGATCGAAATCCTCGCTGCTTCTCGAATGCTCTTCCCCTTGTCCCACCACTAAAAGAAGAGTGTTTTTATTCAGTCGGTCTCCCACCCACGCCTCGCTGCTGGCATCCATGGCCTCGGGAGCGGAGGGCTTCTCTTCTAGCTGCGGCAGATTCAAAGGGCACTGCAAGCTTCCCTCTTTTCATGAGGACCCTTGAGGGCGCTTCTATTTGCATGCAGGCTCATCCCTAGGACTGCGTTCACATGCTAAAAATAAAGATACATCAAGCAACAGGGATTTCTCCTAGCTTTCAAAGGATTTTATTTGAGGGACGACAGCTTGAGGATCGAGCTCTACTTCAGAGCTACGAGACAATGACTAATGAAACCATTTCGCTAGTCTCTCGGCTGTGGGGAGGAGCTCCTTCTTCCACTCCCCTCAACTCTTATAAACATGTTGTGAAAACAGGGCTTGCTGCTTCATCGTGATCCAAGGAAAAAGTTCCTGGAGCAAAGGTGCTCTCAGGATCTGCTTTCATTTCAGAGCATTCCACAAAACCTCCAATGGTAGAGATAGAAGATCCTCATGTCTATGCCTATACTACTCTCTATGAGTAAAGGGTCCTCATCTGTCGCTTCAACGGACTATGGCCTTCCACTTTGGCACTAAGAGAATGGATCAGTAAGACATGGGTGCCTGATCCAGGCGGATATCGGTGGCAACCCACCTCTTCCAACTGGCTCAAAACAATCTTCTGGCACTTTTGGTAATTTACTATTTTTGGCAGTTTTCGGGTCCTAAACTTCCGGAGCCGTTTTGAGGCCCTAAATGACGTTTTTTCAGCATCGAATGGTCGAGAAAATATGAGTCCATTCCGAACTTGATATTTTTCATTTGTGGATATAGTCCTTGGATAGATATTTCCAACGAGCTATTGTGCACCCCAAACGGAGATCGTATGCAAAAGTTGCGACCCCGGGAATTTGATGTACTAACTTACCCAAACGGGGCCCACATGACTTTTGGTGCTTCATCTCCTAGGGTTAGGTTTTTGGATGTTTGGGATTCTTTCCCTCATGATTATGATAAATAGGTCCTTTTGGCCTCCTTTTGTATTCATCTTGGCACGAATGAGCACAGCGGCCACATCTCTTCTCAGAGATAGCTACTACCATTCTAGCTGTTGTATTTACAGTCTATTATATTTCCGATATTTAATAGAATATGTGTTTACTGTATCACTGTGTTTGTTGCCATATATCTGTGTATGTGAATATATATCTCTGTATATGATTCTGTATATGCTATCTTATTTCATTCTTGCATAAATCCGGATCAGCACCAGATCTTGAGTTGTTCCTATGTTCCAAAGGGTTCTTCATTGTCAACTTCGCCAATAACGAGGACCACCAACTAGCGTTAGAGAAAGGGCCATGGTTCTGGGGAAAATCTGGTCTTTCCATGCAGGAATGGTTCCCCACTTTCAACCCTATCACAATGAATGCCATGAATACTTCGATTTGGGTAAGACTCCCTAATTTACCTCTGCAATTTTACACTCCATATTTTTAACCTCCATTGGCAATACGTTGGGAAGGTTTATCAAGATTTATACAGACCATACTTCGAAGGGATTCTTCACTTATGCCCACATTTGTGTTGAAATCGACCTCAGCCAAGGGCTACCGGATAAGATCTTTTTCGATTGGACTGAGGATGATCCTTACTTGCAGTTGATCGATTATGAGAATATTGCCTTCAGGTGCCGCTCATGTCAACAACCAAGGCACCTCCAGGCCTCTTGTCCTATATCCCCAACCCCTCCCTCATCCTTTGGTCCACGAAAGAATTCCAACAGGTGGCAAGATCCCAAACCCCGTAGAAGTCATGCGACTTCATCTTCGGATGGAAAACGACAGCACAAAGAAGCTTTTGACCCTCCGCCATCAACAATTCCTTTACATCCCCCGTCAGAGGAGCAACAACCAACAGAGGATTTAATTCACAAGCCCTCGGTCTCAATTCATCGTCTGGAAGCATCAATAATTTTGACTTCAAAACCCACATCTCAGTCGGGGAAATCTCCCCCTGTGCATGGTGAGCCAAATGATATGATCATGGCCATAGCTCCACTCTCAGGGGATCAGAAATGTCCTCATGAATCGGATCATTCCGACAGTGATAAGTAAGCACATGCAGTCCCTCCAACTCGCGGGGATGGAATACCCCCAAATCAGTTGGCCTTGGTGGAGAAGACTGTTGCACCTCCCAGCTCCTCGGTTGGATTGATGTTCGTAAGAAAAAGGGAAAAAAAGAGCCTCCTCGGTTCACTCAATAAACCGATCCTCTCTCCTAGTCTTAGTCTTGTGTCATGTTGTTTTTCCCGTGCATCCCTTGTGGATCTCTTCCAGCACAAGGGAATCTTCAGTGGTTCCCCCACTTCTTTTTGGGGGTTGGCTGCGTCTTGACCTTTAAGGGCAAGGATGGAAGCTTTTTTGTAACACTATGTATAATTTTCCTGTTTGAATAGAAGGATTTTACTCTCTTACTTACAAAAAAAAAATATGCGATATCAAGAACAAAAAGTAAATTTAAACACTATGTATGTATATATTCCATCACTAAAATGTTTATCTATCAAGATTCTCACTCATGTGATATTTTCTTTCGTGATACTGTAAACATGCATATATATTAAATGAACAAGTGATGCTATGCTGCCGTGACTCGTGAGCTCAGAAGTTATAGTACAATATATAAAAAATATTTAATTTGTGAATGTACACCCACTATTAAAGATATGAGAGAAACAAACTTACCAATTTGTAATGAGTTAACTAATCTTTCAAATCTTGATAAAAAGGATAAATATACCACTAAATTAAATTTAGAAACAACTCATTTGTTAAAGATTTAGAAAAAAAATGTTGTCTAATAATCAATTCCACTTGAACTTCGGTCAAGTGCGATAAGGAAGATCTGGCTTACCTTTTTGCAGGGAGCATCTCCGGAGAAAATATACATATCTATTTTTAGTGAAGAAGAACGAAGTCATGGCATCAGGCCACACCTTAAAATGATTTAAACAAAGCTACCCTCTCGAAGAGAGGACATAGAAATGGTAAACATGTAGCAAAAATGTCATCGCAACGAAATGAATCATACAAGAAGTGCCACATTTATGTATATGTCCGAGCATTGTAAGAGTCTAATTTGAAATGTAGTCATGTGTGTTCTGATCCCATGTGATTATCTTCCCGGTGCCATGGAATCATGGTCATTCGGCCATTGCAATCCGCGGAAAGCATTAGCAAGTGATTGCGAGCTCTGTACATGACGAGCCACAATATGCCTTCTCGAAAAAGCACTGACTATGAGGCTTCAGAACATTACTAGAACGACAGTAAGTCTATCATCTACAATGGAAAATATGGACAGAAATGAGAGTAGCATGAAGATAATTCATCCAATTCATAGAGTGATAGCTTCATTGGTAAGTACTATAAGTCAAAAATCAGTTGCCATTAATTTGTAGGTTTTAGTTCATCCAATACTGTCATGTTTCCTCAATCAAATCCTAATTCTAGTATCCAAAATTCTTTAATGAGATACTAGCTTCCAATGATAAGATGATAAGTACTTGTGGATAAAATGACCTTCAAGGACTTTCAACCTACTACAGATAATGCATATTTTCAGTTGCAGCAGTTGGAATATTTAGCAAATGTATAATATGGTTGTGCAAAGAGAATGTTCCTGATTCTTAGAGGAATAACTGGACATGTCTAGATATCCTCCTGGAATTGTTCTCACAGAGCCAATTGTGCAAAGAAAATGTGTTGATTGTGCAAAGAGAATGTGCATACCTGTGCATAGTTACATGAATCTTTCGGGAATAATTGGAAGACTCCTGTGCCCAATGGCAGATTCAGACATCTTTATACAACATGCTTCTCCAAGAGTTCAAGTGTTGGACACTGACACCAACTACAAATTGGAGGACTTGGAAGACTCCTTCTCTGTGAGTGCCTGTAGAGCTCCAGGACAAGGATTCGGAGCTCCTGCAGAGCACTCGTATAGGCCAAGGCTTCAGAGGCAAGTATTAGTACAACCAAATTTCTCAGGTACTTAAAAGCAGCCTTCAACACTGAGCAATGTCTTCAGAACTGGAAATAGAAGAGGCATATTTGACATAAGCATCCTTTAACACTGCTCAATGTCTTCAACAATGTCTTCAAAAGTGGCAATAGAAGAGGCATACTTGACATAGCTCTAAGGTGAAAATATCAGAACATGCTAGGACAATGGAGAACAAATTCCATGGCAACAACAAAGTGCATAAGAGAAATAGCATTGTGTTGTCTTTGAATTATGATTTGAGGTATTATGAGGTGAGAGCAGTGCAGACACTTAGGCGATGCATAAAGGCGGTGAGACAGCAAAGCGGTGCATGAAGGCTGTGATCATTTAGGCGGTGCATGAAGGAGGTGAGCCAACAAAGTAGTGCATGAAGGCGGTGAGCATTGATAAGTGCATGAAGGCGGTGACCATTGATAACAATGACCCTGTAATTCAATGCCCATTAAATGTATTCAATGCTTAGGCTCGAGCACCCACCATGTCGCCGCCGGCTCTGCAATAACACTCTGAACATTTTAGCCAATAGCATTGAAGTTAAGCTTTTCCAAACTTAGGATAAAGGAACTACATAAAATAACACATGTGAAAAGTTTGGTTAAAATGCACAACTAAGACACAGCAAACTAACTAATAGCTAGTCAATACAAAACTAGAAACAAAAGAAAGCTAAAAGTGAGAAGAAAAAAGAACTTTTAGAGCAAACAAACAAATTAAAAAAAGAAAGAAAAGGAAAAGCTAATGATAAAACAATAGGATAAAAATAAATGATTCATTTTAAGAAAAGAAAAATTACAAGGGAAAGAAAATAAAATAAAATAAAGAAAAAGAAGAATTTGGGGAAACCAATAAAAAAGAAGGAAGAAGGTTAAAATAACACCAGCTAGTCATACTTGTTCATGATGATTTCTTGTTAATCCGAAGCCAACTTTCACTGATTTCAAAACCCCCATCTTTGTTCAGGTTATTGTGATGCTTCTTAATCTCTAAAGCTTCTCTAATTCTTTGTTTATAATAATGATCTGCCATGGCAAGGATTGATGTGTTCTTTAGGCACACATGATGCTTAGTCTTAAGAGAATGCTCAACAAGTGCAGAAGTGCACGCACACTCCTTTATGATGCCAGTGCCATATTCTTTGATCCATACCTAAAATGAACGACCAGTTTCTCAAATATAGCACTTCCTCTTTATTAATGGCTACCGTGGTCACTCCGGAAACTGAATGATCTATTAACAAAGATTACCATGAAAATCTCAAATCTCTGAAATTCTTATCTTTTATTTATTGTTTTTGTTGCTCCATTCATATTGTTTTTTTTCTAGAGCTATCTCAAAACCCAACAACTCATTTTCTCTTGGTTTCATTTGCACATCACTTTCATGCAAGCCTCATCAATGCTATGGACCTCATATAATGTGAGTTTTCATTGAAATAAGGTTATAAAACTTTCAAGTAGTAGGCAAATTTCTTTTGGAACCATGTCATGTAATCTTGTAAACTTGACCATTATCATGGTCTAAGACACTCCCACCATATTTATCGATCCCTTTGTAAAATACTAGATACTATCCCAGTGATATGATCATTTTTTCTCAATATCACACAATGTTTCTATATTAGCATAATCTCATGTCAACATACACATACATATATATTTTTCAAAGGAAAAATTCATAGGTGAATTTAAGGATGCTTCCCCACATTTGTGAATGGCATGCCTTAAGGAGAATTTGATCCAAGCACCTATTGGCACAAAACTAGTCACATACCCAACAACATTAACAATAACAATTTGACCTAACCCCTAACATACATACACATATGTGGACAACTTGTCATATAAACCTCATTGAAGTAGTACCATCAACTTACCATTTGAAAATACTCAATAAAAACTAATCAATATCCGTTACACACATTTTAAAATTAAAATACATGAGAATGAACTTGAATCCACACACATATATTACAAATTTGAAAAAACATATATAGTGGGTACACGCACGAAGCTGGTACCCAAAAAGGCCGCAATGGAAGCGCATGAGCGGAAAAAAATCAAGGGCGCGCACGCGCATTCAAACACGCGTATGCGCTCCTACTTCGACAATGTCGATCATCCACGTTGGTGAGTTGACATTGAAAAAATGTGCACACACACAAACGCAAATATATGTGCACACAAGTGTTTGTAGCACGTACGCGCTAAAACACGCACACATTCCCATGCATAACATTTACACCATTAATTGATTGTGTTTATTATGGTGTTGGTATCCCCATGGACCCCCCGTTGCACGTGTTGGGATCATAACCAAACCTGGGGTACAAACACGGTTGAAACAACATCATCTATGAAACTGGAAGATCAGGCTCCACAACCAACAAAGAGATCATGGGGTTAAGGGGCGAGCAGTAGTATCCCACGTCTTACCTGCAAGGGTCATGCCCGGTGCAACGCCACACGGGATTTGAAATGTAAACATGCTTAGAGGGTGAAAGAAGAGGATTGAGACCTAAATGAACGTTTCATAACTCAAGAGCTACGATATGGGGATGAAATGATTTGGGCCCTGGGGCCTAAATCATTTGGATATGAGTGTTTTTCACACCAAAGACGGCCCATAGGGCCTCAAACATGGACGAGTAAGAAAATAATACAAAAGAAACCCTCTTGTAAGTCCAACTTTCAAAAAAAATTGTAAGGGGCCCTTGGATTTTCCCTGGGGTGTGTTGTGGTCACAACAGTGGGATACATGAGCCATGAGTAGGTTTTGTAAACTGAAACAAGGGCTTTAATCCCTAAATGACCCTCTCAACCTCGAGTGCCATGAACAAAGCCTAAAAGCCACAACGTGAGCCATCTATAAGGTGTCTTTGGAATCAAAGTTGAATGCGAGTGTCATTACAATGTCTTGGGAATCATATATGAGTATTAAACAAAAGTCCTTGTCAATAATATTTTATTCTTGGGAATATGAACACCATTAGTTGTCCAATATAGATTATACATAACATGCTTTATGCACTATGGATGGTTCTTGGACCCTTAACCCTAGTCTTGGTAGAAAAACAATAGCCTCAAGCCCTTGGCCATGGTTTATGGAGGGAAATAACAATCTTAAACCCGAAACATATTTTTTCAAGATCAAATGCAATGAATGCATCCTTATACTACCATGAAATACTATGGATATGTTGCACGGCCTTGAACAACGTCAAAGAATGAAAACATGTTCCTTGAGATCTTATTGAAGCACAATGAGCTCAATTGAATTCCACTTCAGCCTTAATTGAAACTTCTTAACCTCAAGCATCGTCAATAACACATAGAAGCCATGACACTATCCCTCTTCAAGGAGTCTTTTGCATATGAATTGAATATGGTTGCCATTATGATGTCTTGGGGTTCAAGGATTTATCTTGGCTCCTTAACCATGGCTAGTGGAGGGAAACAAGAGCCTCCAACACCAACTCTTGCTTCTTAGGCACAAACACCATGAAAGAGTCTCTAGACCACCACATATGAAATCTATAGGGTATTAGTCAACTTCAAGTGTGTTATGTGTGCCATGACTAGGTTAGTTGTGAACCAAAAATGGGTTTCAAGGTCTGACCAAGGTATAGGGACAACAAGAAGCTCCTCATGCCTTAAATGAAGCTTATCAGGCTCAAGCACCATGAACAACACCTACAACTCAAGAAGCTTCTTAGGATACGATGTTGATTTCTTCTTCAAACCACCACACATAACCCTTGTGGGGTATCTCTAGCAAATGCAGAGGGATACATATACCATGATTAGGCTACATCGCTCCTTAAACAATATTATGTCATCATCATCATATTCATAATCATCATCACCATCCTCATCGTCATCATCGACCTCATCTTCATCATCATCATCATCTTCATCATCATCATCTTCGTCATCATCATCATCTTCATCATCATCGTCATCACCATCTTCATCATCATCATCATCATCGTTTCCATCGTCATCACCACCACCATCATCATCATCATCGTCGCGTCATCATCATCATCATCATCATCATCATCATCATCATCCTCATCATCATCATCATCTTCGTCATCTTCATCGTCATCATCATCATCGTCATCATCACCATCATCATCTTCATCACCATCATCTTCATCTTCATCATCCTCATTGTCATCCTCATCATCTTCTTCATCCTCCTCCTCCTCCTCATCATCATCATCATTGTCATCATCATCTCCCTCTTCCTCATCAACATCTTCATCATCATCTTCTTCTTCATCATCATCATCATCATCATCATCATCATCGTCATCGTCATCTCCCTCTTCCTCATCAACATGTTCATCATCATCATCTTCATCATCATCGTCATCATCATCATCATCATCACCATCATCATCTTCATCATCATCGCTGTCGTCGTCATCACCATCAACATCTTCATCATCATCTTCTTCATCATCATCATCATCATCATCATCATCATTGTCATCATCATCTCCCTCTTCCTCATCAACATGTTCATCATCATCATCTTCATCATCATCATCATCATCTTCTTCATCATCATCATCATCATCATCGTCATCATCGTCATCGTCATCTCCCTCTTCCTCATCAACATGTTCATCATCATAATCTTCATCATCACCATCATCATCATCATCATCATCACCACCATCATCATCTTCATCATCATCATTATCGTCGTCGTCGTCATCATCATCATCATCATCATCATCATCATCATCATCATCATCATCATCACCATCATCATCATCATCATCAACATCTTCATCATGATCATGATCATCACCATCATCATCATCACCATCATCATCATCATCATCATCAACATCTTCATCATGATCTTCATCATCATCATCACACCATCATCATCTTCATCATCATTGTTTTCATCGTCATCACCATCATCTTCATCATCTTCTTCATCATCATCATCATCTTCATCATCATCATCATCTTCATCATCATCGGCATCATCATCATCATCATCGTCATCGTCGTCGTCGTCATCTTCATCATAATCATTACCATCATCATCGTCATCTTCATCATCATCATCAACATCTTCATCATCATCATCATCATCATCATCATCATCATCATCTCACACTAGTAATGATTCAACAAAATTAGAGAAGCTCCTTATATCCAAAATTAGAGAAGCTCCTTATGATGATGAGGACGATGAAGATGGTGATGAGGAAGAAGGTGATGAAGATGAAGATGAAGATGAAGATGATGGTGATGAAGATGATGAAGATGATGAAGATGATGATGATGATGATGACAATGATGATGACGATGATGATGTTGACGATGATGATGATGTTGATGAAGATGATGATGATGATGAAGAAGAAGATGGTGATGGTGGTGGTGGTGACGATGGAAACGATGGTGATGATGATGATGAAGATGGTGATGACGATGATGATGATTATGATGAAGATGATGATGATGATGATGATGATGATTATGGTGATGACGACGATGATGATGGTGATGATGATGGTGATGATGATGAGGAGGAGGAGGAGGAGGAGGAGGAGGAAGAGGGTGATGACGATGACGATTATGACGATGACGATGATGATGACGATGACGATGATGACGATGATGATGATGGTGATGATGACTATGACAATGACGATGACGATGACGATGACGATGACGATGAGGATGACGATGATGATGACGATGGCGATGATGAAGATGATGATGATGATGAAGATGATGATCATTCTCATCATCATCATCATCATCATCATCATCCTCATCATCATCATCGTCCCCATCTTCATCATCTTCATCATCATCCTCATCATCATTGTCATCGTTCTCATCTTCATCATCATTGGCATCTCCCTCTTCCTCATCAACATCTTCATGATTTAGGTGATGATGATGAAGATGATGAAAATGAAGATGAAGATGAAGATGAAGATAAAGATGATGATGATGAAGAAGATGACAATGACGATGCTGATGATGATGATGATGAAGAGGGTGATGATGATGAATACTATGAAGATGATGGTGATGACGATGATGATGATGAAGATGATGATGAGGAAGAGGGTGATGATGATGATGAAGATCATGATGAGGAAGAGGGTGATGATGACGATGATGATGATGTTGATGATGATGATGAAGATGATGATGATGATGAAGATGATGATGACGATGAAGATGGTGATGACGATGATGATGATGTTAATGTTGATGCCGAATATCATGATGAAGATGCCGATGCTGATGCTGATGCTGCTGATGATGATGAGGAGGAAGAGGGTGATGACGATGACGATGATGATAATGAAGATGACGAAGATGATGATGATGATGATGATGATGAAGATGATGATGATTATGATGAATACCATGATCATCGATGTCGTCATCATCACCATCATCTTCATGGTATTCATCATCATCATCATCATCATAAAAATCACCATTGTCGTCGTCATCATCATCATCGTCGTCATCTTCATCATCATTTTAATCTCCCTCTTCCTCATAAACATATCCATCATCATCATCTTCATCATCTTCATCATCTTCATGATCATCGTTGTCGTCGTCATCACCATAATCTTCATCATCATCATCATCATCATCATCATCATCATCATCATCGTCAACATCACCATCTTATCATCATCCATCATCTTAATTATCATCATCATCATCTTCTTCATCACCATCTTCATCATCATCATCGCCATCACCCTCTTCCATCATCATCTTCATCATCATCATCATCATCATCATCTTCATGATGATGATGATGATGATAACGATGGTGATGATGATGATGACGACGATGGTGATGATGATGATGATGATGATGGTGATGAGGATGATGAGGATGATGAAGACGTTGAAGATGATGTTGATGATGATGATGATGATGACGACGATGATGATGAAGATGGTGATGACGATGATGATGACGATAGTGAAGGGACAATGATGATGAAGATGGTCATGAGGATGATGATGACGACGATGAAGGGATGATGATGATGAAGATGGTGATGAGGATGATGAAGATGATGAATATGAAGATGATGGTGATGAAGATGATGATGAGGATGATGATGATCATGAATATGATGATGGAGATGACGATGATGATGATGAAGATGAAGATGATGGTGATGAAGATGATGATGATAAAGAAGATGATGATGATGATGATGATGATGATGATGATGATGTTTATGAAGATCATCATCATCATCATCATCCTCATCTTCATCATCATCATCATCATCATCATCCTCATCATCCTCATTGTCCCCATCTTCATCATCATCATCATCCTCATCATCATCATCATCTTCATCATCATCATCATCATCATCATCATCATCATTGTCCTCATCTTCATCTTCATTATCATCCTCATCCTTATCTTCATCATCATCATCATCATCATCATCTTCATCATCATCTTCATCATCATCATCATCACAGTCGCCATCTTCATCATCATCATCATCATCATCGTTGTCGTCATCATGAAGATGATGATGATGATGATGTGATTATGATAATGAAGACGATGATGATGATGATGATGATGGTGATGAGGATGATGATGAGGATGATGATGATGATGAAGACGTTAAAGATGATGATGATGAAGATGATGAAGATGAAGATGATGGTGATGAAGATGATGAAGAAGATGATGATGATGATGAAGATGAAGATGAAGATGACGATGATGATGATGATGACAATGATGATGATGATGGTGGTGATGATGATGAAGATGATCATGATGATGATGATGAAGATGATCATGATCATGATGACGACGATGATGATGATGATGAAGATGGTGAATACGATGAAGATGATGGTGATGACGACCACACCGATGATGATGAAGATGATGAAGATGATGATGAAGCAGATGATGATGATGAAGATGGATATGATGATGATGATGATGATGATGATGATGATGATGATGATGCAGATGAAGATGATGGTGATGAATATGATGATGATGATGATGAAGAAGATGACGAAGATGATGATGATGATGATGATGATCATCATCATCATCATCATCATCATCATCATCATCATCATCATCTTCGTCATCATCATCACCATCATCATCATCATGCTGCTCATCATCATCATCATCATCATCCTCATCTTTATCCTCATCATCATCATCTTCATCATCATCATCATCGTCTTCATCTTCATCATAATCTTCATCATCATCATTATCATCGTCATCGTCATCACCCTACCTCTAACCACACCTCCCATCTCTCTTTCTCACTCCCTACAACTAACACCCTCTCCTCTCTCTCTCGCTCTCTCCCTCCTCTCCTCCCCCTAACAATTACTAACCCCCTCTCTCAATCTCTCTCTCTCTCGCCCCCTCTCTAACCCCCCTCCTAGCCCCTTACCCCTAACTAACCCCCCCTCTCTCACTCTTTATTCCTTGCTTCTACACCTCCCTCTCTCTCTCTCTAAACCCCCTCTCCCTCTCCCTAACCTCTCCCCCATCCCCAACCATCCTACTCTTTCTATCTCTCTCCTACTCCCCCTAGAACTAAACCCCCTCCTCTCTATCTCTCTCCCCTCCTCTCCCCGGCCCTTACTAACCCGGGCTCTCTCAGTTTCTCTCTCTCTTCCCTACACCTCCACCTCCCTACGCTTCTCAGTAAATCCTTGAGCATTGGTTTGAGCGCAGTATAAAAGGCCAATTTGCAGGCAATCTCTGCTACAAGGTATTTTCCTTGTAGTGAGAGAGAGAGAGAGGGACATAGGGGGGAGAAGAGCGGAGGGACGTTACATAGAAAGAGAGGGAGAGAGAGATAACGATTATAGAGAGAGAGTGAGAGGATGACGTTTAGGGGGAGAGGGGAGCATGGTTAAGAAGATAGTGAGAGAGGGGGGAGGGGAAAGAGGGGGATCAGGAAGACATGGGAGGAGTGAGAGGGAGAGTGTTGGTTGTGGAGCTTGATCTTCCAGTCTCATAGATGATGTTGTTTCAGTCCTATTTGTACCCCAGGTTTGGTTATGATCCTGGCACATGCAACGGGGGGTCGGGGAGAAATTTTTGTTATGAGTTGTTTTTGATAGATGAAGATGACATCAAAACTACATTTCGGATTAATAAACAAATGTGCACACATGGTATTAGCGCATGCGCACTTTTAGTGCGTATGCGTGTATTTAAAACAACGCGCACGTGCCATTTAAATTTTTAAATTTTGGCGGCCAATTCCTTTCCCACCAACGTGGTGGATGACTTGGCCGCTATGGTTTTAGGTTCGTGTTGCCAAACCAAGTGGCTTGGACTGTGTTATAACAAAATACATCTTATTCTATAACTTCTTCTGTTTCTAGCATGATTTTGTGTATGCTACACTTGTCCACTGCTAATGAAATTGCACACACTTGTAGAACTATGTGTGCAGATTCCGAATATGAATTTTTTTATTAAATCTATTATTTGTTTCTAATTTTTAATTAATTTTAATTGCACTAACGTCAATCTTACAAAAAAAGTAGGTTATTTCTTTCGTCTATAACTTTTGATTGGCTCACCTATTTTGAAAACGGAAAAGAACCCATACAAGTACACACAAAGACCTACATCCTAAAAAAAACAAAGTTCATTGATTATGTTAAGACCATGATGTCGGGGACCAACGCTCGACCTAGTCATTTTAGGGCTTGGCTGACTTCCTTAATTAAAATAAAAAATAAAATTAACATAAATAAATATGAAAAAATAGCACTGCACTAGAACGACCTGCTATCTACGTTTGTATATAGTTTTTTTCACAAAATTCCACCATTTGCATACCAAACCAGGGGACCAATGCAAACATATTCATTATGTTTTCTTAAAAAAATAACATACCAACCTTAGGAGAACCCCATTTTTGGGGAGTTATACTTAATTTCCATAAATAATATTTATATATTTCAGAAGGTAATCCGATTGTCTACGTTTCTTCTTCTTACGCCATATTACAAAAAGTTGTGTAGGTAGCTCTAATATTGTTTTCGACGTTCTGATTTCTGTTTTTCCAAAAGTCCATTGTGACTAATGCGTCATGATTGGCCAGCATTAGCTTGCACCGACCCTAATATAAACTTCAAAATTTGTAATATATATATATATATGAGAGAAAGAATGAACTTGAGTATATATATATATATATATATGAAAAAACATTTATAATATAAATTTTAAAATTTATTATATATATATATATATATATATATTTCAAATATTTGTTTTATAGTTTATCATTTAAAAATATTTATTTTCAATTACTGAAAACACTAAATTTTATCTTCTAAATATATTAATTTTATTATACCATGAATTAAAATATAAGTACACACAACCTTGGGCTATTATCGTAACTCGTTAATTTAAATATATTCATTTTATTGTACCAAGAAATAAAATATAAATACACACAACCTTGCGAGAAATAAAACTAACACCCTCCAAAAAGCTGAACTTGAATATATATATATGAAAAACCATTTATAATATAAATTTTAAAATTTGTTATATATATATATAAATAGTTAAAATATTTGTTTTATAGCTTATTATTTAAAAATATTTATTTTCAATTACTGAAAACACTAAATTTTATCTTCTAAATATATTCATTTTATTATACCATATATTAAAATATAAGTACACACAACCTTGGGCTATAATTGTAACTCGTTAGTTTAAATATATTCATTTTATTGTACCATGAATTAAAATATAAATACACACAACCTTGCGAGAAATGAAACAAATACCCTCCAAAAAGCATCTAGATCTCAATACAAAATATTGTGAAAATTGGTTAATTATTCTCTAATAATGTTGCTTTCATAATCAATATAGAACCCAAATATTTGAACGATACGTCATTTTATCGAGACACATTACGAATAGAGGATAAATCATGTATAAAAGAAGAAAAATGATTAATTATTCTTCAATAACGTTGCTTTCATAATCAATATAAAACCCAAATATTTGAAAGAAGACACATTACGAGTAGAGGATAAATCGTGTATAAAATATATAAATCTCAAACGTCGATTTCAACTTTCTTGTACAGGTTTCCAATCTGATCAAAATATATAAATTATAATTTTTTTAAAGATAACTAACAACAATTTAATTAATATAAAATTTATTATTTTTAAATTGTATAATTGATAATAAATACATTTTAAATTAAATATATATAGAAAAGAAAATATTATATGTTTCAACCTTTTTATATATTTTTTTTCTAATTTTTTCATAAATATATAATGGATTATATTGGAAACTAAAACATAGAAATTACTCTCTCATTTACATACATATTAATCTTTATCATTGAAATAGGGTAAAACATAAAAACAAGAACATACTAAAAAGAACGTGTGTAAATTAGGAGGTAAAATTTAAACTGGGAGAATGAACATAATATTGGATCTTGATTTTAATATTAGAGTTTTTTAAAAATATGTACATATTATAATAAGTAAATGAAAATTAATAAAAATATATATTTTTTTAAATAATGGTTAAATAATATAATTTAATTAAGTGTTAATTTTTGTTAGCCCCATAAATTAAGGTGTGGTTTTTTTTTACAAGGTTACTCTAGTTCAATATCTTTAAAAGTGAACATTTCTAATAAACAAAAAGAATATTATTTAATAAAGCACTTATTCATTCACAAAAACACATTATATATTATTTTAATTTGCAATACATACATTTGATAACAATGTTATTAATGAATAATCATTTAGGAAATCTATGTAAAAGGACTTTTTTTTTTCATATTCATTTCATTCATCATGAATTAAAATATCAATAAACACCTTCCAAAAAATGCAGAGATTAAAAAAAAAAAAATTGTGAAAAATGGGTTATTTTTTCTTCAAAAATTTTTCCTTCACCCAAATATTTGAACTATACATCATTTTATCAAAAACACATTGTTTTCAGTTTATTATTTCTAAATTATATAAGTGACAACATATACACTTTAAATTGAGTGTGTATACAAAAATTGTATCATATATATCAACTTATTCATATAAATTTTTATAAATTTTTAATAAATATATAATGAATTACATCTTTTGGAGACTAAGACATAGAAGTTACTCTCGTATTTACATAAATACTAATCTCTACCATTATTATAAAAACCACCATTTAATAGCAACTTTAGAGTACACATGTACCCCAGTAAAAAATAAAAATATATATATACAAAACATTGAATTTTAATTTTAATAGTAGAATTCCTTAAAAATATATGAAAAAAACACTATAAAAATGAAAATATATTAAAAATAATTTAAATAATAATTATTAAATAATATTATTTAATCAAGCATTCATTCATTTACAAAACATTATATATTAATTTAATTTGTAATACATATCTTTGGAACAATTTGATTGGTGGATAATCATTTAGGAAATCGATACACTCCTTAAAATGACTTTTTTTTTGGAGGTACCATCCAATACCACGCTTTATCCCACATAATTATCAATATTACAACTCCACCAAATCCAATTCCTATTCCTAATCCCAATGCAATTAAAGAGATATGTTCATCCACATGCCTTAGCCATCCTTGACCTTTACTATCATTTGTAGAAGCTCCATCTTTTTTGTTGTTGTTATTATGTGTTTCTTCACATGGCTGTAAAGGACTGCATGCCTCTAAAGGACTCCATAGGCACTTATTTCCTTGAAATGAATTTTTGTTGAAAGTATCAAATTGTGTTCCTCGTGGGATTTGGCCACAAAGACGATTAAATGATACATTTAGAGATGCCAACTTGGTTAATTTAGAGAGTTCATGAGGAATCTCTCCACTCAAATTATTTTTAGCCAAGTCTAACTCTTCCAGAGTGGATATCTCACTAAGAGATGTAGGAATTTTTCCATCTAGCTGGTTTCCAGATAAATTCAGCAACCGCAAGGAGCTCAAATTTCCCATGCTTGAAGGTATTTCTCCGATAAAATTATTGTTGGATAAGTCAAATATTGTGTTCGTGTGCAGCACATAAGTTATTGTATACTCAAAGCCCTTGATGTTAATCTCCACATGTACATATAATGTATCACTAGTAACCTGGGAGGATCCAAAGATGCCAAATCCTTGAAGTTGTCCTAGATTAGATGGTATTCTTCCACTTAATTTATTATTGGATAAATCCAACACCTGTAAGCGAGAGAGATTTGTGATCCATTCAGGGATACCACCCTGAAGTTTGTTGTAACCAACATTTAAAACTCGTAACTCTTGAAAAGATGCAAAGTATTTGGGAAGCTCACCTGTGAATCTATTTTTCCTTAAATCTAATAGACGAAGCTTGGTACAGTTAGCCAAAGATAGAGGCAGAGTCCCAAAAAATCTGTTAGAATGAGCAACCAGAACACCCAACATCGCTGGAAACTCTATGTCTAGAGGTCCACTAAGTGTATTCTTGGACACCGATATTGAATATAGTTGTTTACAATTACGTAAAGATGTGGGGATCTTTCCATTCAACTGGTTTTTAGATAAATGCAACCTGCTTAAATAGACGCATTTGCCGATTTCCTCAGGGATTGTTCCACTAAGTCTGTTGCGGGTAAGCAACAAATGCTTCATCATTTTGCAATTCCCTAGAGATGAGGGAATTCTTCCACTCAAGTTGTTGAGGGAAAGTAACAAATACATCATCATTTTGCAATTCCCTAGAGATGAGGGAATTGTTCCACTCAAGTTGTTGGACCTTAGATATATGATCTCTAAGTTATGGAGCGAGCCCAATTCCACGGGAATTCTTCCACTCAAATGGTTGGAACCTAGATACAGGCTCTGTAAGTTCTGTAGCAAACCCAATTCCACTGGAATTCTTCCACTCAACTCGTTGGAAGAAAAATCAACAGAACATAGCTGAGTACAATTACCCAAAGCTGGAGGGATGTGACCAGTGAGATTATTAACATTAATGGACAATTCTCGCAGAG
Organism: Larix kaempferi; assembly: GCA_027924585.1. Lineage (NCBI taxonomy): Eukaryota > Viridiplantae > Streptophyta > Pinopsida > Pinales > Pinaceae > Larix > Larix kaempferi. The sequence continues at coordinate 1,065,578 of BSBM01000588.1, forward strand.
ATGTGCAATTGTTCAGAGAAGTTGGAATACTTCCGGTGAGAAAGTTGTTGCCTAACTCGAGAAATTCCAATTTAACTAGACGACCCAATTCTGTTGGTATGGTCCCTGTGAAACTATTATTTGAAAGATCCAAGGTATTCAACAAGGAAAGGTTGCCAATAGATGGCGAAAGAGTACCTCGGAGACCTAGTCCAGTAAGGCTTAGGTCATACACTCTGTTAGTGTCCATATCGCAGGAAACGCCAGGCCAAGAGCATACATTCTCCGAATTCTCAGCTGTCCAGTTGGACAGATATCCTAGTGGATCCAATGTGATGGCCCTTCTGAATAATAGAAGCGCCTCCAAGTCCGTTTGATGAGTAGATGATGTCAATTGATACGCTGAATCCTCGATACTGCGTTCTCTGGAAACAAAATAATGGGGCTGAACAGATTTAGTAGTTCCAGCAGGGGTATGATCATATTCCCCATCGATATAAGATGAAGAAGAGTAACTGAAAGTAGCGGCAGTCACAGCATCCATCAATATCAAGATGAAGATGAGAAAGCTGAGAAGCATCGACAGAAGAGCAGTGTTATCCATTTCTCTCTACCTCCAGACTGCAGCGTTATGTGAAATCACTGCTTTGCCATGACCAGTACCACTATGCTCCTTTAAAGTCATAAAAATTGAGCCGTGTTGACTGGGGAGGCCGTGTTGACTGGGGAAACTTACTTGGAATTTTGTTAGGTGCAATGGACTGGAACGGGTGGGATAAGACTCCGATTATTTCGACTTTGACGGTCCATATAGGCGATTTAATGCGGATCCAATGGTCCAGCCTCCTGAAAGCCATTTAATGCGGATCCAATGGCTAACCTGTTGCGGCTGCATTAAATGGCCGACAATAAATTAAATTAAATGACCGACAACAAATTAAATAAAGCTCGCTATAGATACATTCAACTTTTGATAACAACAATTGACTGGAAAATACACAACAAGAAATCACGAGTTTAACAGCACTGCCTGTATTGACTGGAAAATACACAACAGGAGATCACGTGTTTGACTGTGTATCATTAGGGACTAAGATTTTAAAGAAGCGTGGCATTCACATTAAGTTCGTAAAAATCTATTTTAAGAAATAACAACCCTTCGAATTCAATGGGCCACGGGAAGAATCTACTTGTATCATGTATGTTTATAAAGACATAAAACACTCATTAAACTTTAATTCCATGTATAAGCACCGGCATGGATATTTTTTAAAAAGGCTTCCCTTAATTTAATAATAATAATAATATTACAATTGTGTAGTTGACAAATAGACAAATAATGTGTAGTTAATAAATTAGAAAATTTCATTTAGTGAAGAAGCTATAAGCAAGCAGGGGAGGCACGGGTAGGATTATCTTCGATATCGAAAGTAATAAAGTCATCTCCTTTTCATGGGGACTTAAAAAGAAAACTAACAACGAAGCTTAATGGCTTGCCCTGCTCCACTTCCTGGAATTAGTTGCTACCCTCAGCATGGACAATCTGAAGGTCTTCGGTGACTCAAACCATGTCATCCAAAGAATGAGATATAGGATAAGAAGAAGAGGCTCAAAAAGCCATAGAATTCAAAGAAGAATCAATCTCCTATCTCTACCACAGGATTCACATTACTACCACATTCTTCGGGGGATTAATATTGAAGCAGATGAAGCAGCCAATAAGTGAGCTACCCTAACTATGGGTCAAATCATTTACAACAATGAGAAAGAGGATTTCATATTTATACCCTAACCCTTTCCCATTCTTTTGTTTTAGCCACTTTGGCATTTTTGAATTTAGTTTGGTTATGCCCCTCTCCCGCAGCTTGGTTATGCCCCTCCCCGCAATTTTGCTGAAGGCACATGGGCCTTCACGTGGCCCTCTCTCCCCTCCTTTCATCTCACGCAAGTCGGTCTTAACTACTCCCTCCCTCCCCCGGGGTTTATTCGGCACCATGGACTCCCCTTCTGGCTCTACTTCTCTTCAGCTCTCGGCCGACTTTGACAACTTCCTCTTGAATTCTGGCTCCGCTCCTTTTGGTTTTAGCTTCCCTGAGCCTTTCTCCCATCCTATCCCCTCTTGTAGCAACATGGCCGGCATGATGGAAGGAGTTGCGGCCCTGAGAGCTACCATTGCCAACATCAAGGATCACCTTCGCAGAATCTTTGAGGCCATTTGCACCAGCGTCAAACATAATAGTGAAATTGCCTCCGACGTCAGGAACAATTCTCAACAACTCACCTATCAAGACTCCATAATTGATGATTTAGAGAGAAATCTCTTCGAACTTATGGGCAAAGTTGACATAATCAACGAAGATGTCACAAGCATGGCTAGAATGACCCAATGCAGTCATTACCAGGAATCCCCCACTGTGAACAAAGAAATGGTGGATGCAGCCTCTGTGCAACAACATAATTATTGATAGTTTGGTCTTTTCTCAGAAAGGGTTCTTCATTTAGCTTCTATTTTGAATGTTTTTTGTATACAGTTAAATTCTCAGTTTGTAAGGATTTATTCCACCTCTACTACAGAAAAATATAGGAAGCAACAAAACATGAATTTCATAGCTAATCCAAGCATGCTTGTATGCACTATAATGCTCTCATTTTTTGAAGAAAAACTCCTTTTTATGTATTCAATGGCTCTGCACAGCCTTTTTCAACTATATATATATATATATATATTTACCCTGTTTCTAATAATAATAATAATAAAAAAGCTATAAGCAGGGTGTATGTATTATGTCATATGGAATTTATATGTTATGTTTTTTTTTAAAACCTTGCATCTAGTCTTAACCATAATTTATTTGTCAAAATAATATACTTACTTTGCCATAACTACACAAAAACAATTTATTTGTTAAAACGAATACTTACTGGACTATTGAACAATTTTAAAATTGAAGGACTCTGGCATTTAACATGTATCTATTAACTAAAGAATTTAATAGAAGAAAGCCCATAAATTTAGTCAGCCCATCTCTAATTGGCCTACAAAGTAATCCCAAGGATTGTGCTAAATCGTTGTTGTTTGCAAAATGTCCTTTTCTATATGCCTCCATATTTGTTCCATGGACCATTTCTCTCTTTTAAACATTATATCATCCATTTCATGCTTTTCCATAAGAAATTAAAAACAAAATATATAAAATATCTTCTAGAATTTCTTTAAGAGCTCTTTCATTCAGGCTTATACATTTTTGTGATAAAATTTCCTTATAAAAAAAACTCCATAATTCCCCATTAAAAAAAATATTCCATATTTATAATCCCTCTTTTGTAAGCCATTCCTACCAGGATTTAACTTACAACTATCTTATACCAACTACAACGATGCTAAATCCTATTTCATATAGAATATTAATGAGTGTCCTAATTTTTTATACAAAACAACATGGCCTTCTTTAATTGAATATGCACCCTTCCCTCTATTCCAACACAATATCTAATTGTTTTATTTGTCAAATTCTCGTGTTCAACGCCGATGATATGTATGTGATATTCTTACATCCGAAAAAGCTGTCCTTAATGTTTTTCCATGAAATAAATTTTAGTCCACGTTGATGTCTCGTTGTTATATATTTGAACCAATAATCCTTATTCTAATCTAATTAATTTTTCGTTTCATAAGTTGCAATTTTCAAAATACACGTTATCTTAAAACAAAATTACCATTTCAAAAATCATTTAAAAATTGAGTTAAACCTACATCGTAATACATATTGATCTTCTTTAAAATTTAATATCCATATACTAAATCCTTACATAAGATTATTTTCCATCCTAACGATTCCTTCCGGGATTCAACGTTTACTATACTATGACATTTAAATTTTACACCAAAGTGACTTGTTCATGTAGAAATGTAGAAAACGTATTTTTCTTAAATAAACATATTATTTTTAAATGTGAGTTAGACACTATCTCAATTAAAATTTGACAATAAATCATAGCTTCTTTCATGATAATTATTTGTTTAATTTCAATTAATTATACTAGAAAAATTATTTTATAAATCAAACCAAAATTAAAAAAAAAAAACTTAAAATCCTTAAAATTAATTAGATTAATACAAATTTAACAACTATAATTGTGATAAATTTACATATATTATGACTATTTGTAAATACAATACATACTTGACTAGGACAAATATAAATTAATAAAAATCTATTTTACAACATAACAACGCTCATTGTGAAAACTTTACATATTTTTTTTCCATAGAAAAAAACATATTCATTGATCAAAAAGAGCATCGAATACAATCCACAAGTGCTTATAGCACGGTATAATATTGTTATATTGTCATTACAAATTTCATACTTCATAATTCTTATCAAAATATTCAAAATTGTAAACAAAAAACTATATTTATCTCTCCAGACTTGCCCAGCTTATCTCCTATATATCATCTCTTATAGATACTATTTTGCATTTGTCTTCCTCTTCATGTAAGTCAGCTTTAGAAAGGCCATCAACCTCCTCATTTTGTTCACGATATATGTGGACAAACTCCACCTCTCCGAAATGTGCCACCAATGTGTCCATACAGTTTCCCATATTCTGAAGCATGTGGTTGTTGAAAGTTGTCACTTTATTCATTCTTTTTTATCCAAATTTCAGAATCATCATAGATTCTTAGAGTATTAATCGAAAGATCTTTTTCCTTCTGCAGTAGTAATCTTAAATCCAGCCCTTCTGCCAGATTATTTGTGCCTTCCCCTTCGTTAGCTTGTATTCTGATCTCTAGACCCTCATATCACAGCAACACTCCCATACCACAAATATTATCAGCACATGCACCATCAAAGTATCCAACTGTATCTCCCTCCTTATGTGTTAGTTTTTTAAAAATTATGTTCTTCCTTTTCCCCTCAGGTCCCAGGAAGTAATTGTAGACCGAAAGTATCTGTGTAACCACTAGGAAGCTAGGGATGTTGTGGTCTTCAAAGATCGACTGATTTCTTGCTCCCCATACATTCCATACCACCAGAAAAGGTAAACAACGCAACCTGTCCAACTCAGGTGCATCATACCATGACTTCAAAAAAACATTAAATGAATCTCCTTCCCCCAAGAATAACTTCCCATACCTAATTCTTTCCAGATCTGCAAAGTAAATGGGCATTTCAAGAAAAGGTGTTATGCGTCTTCATCCTCCTGCCTACATAAACAGCATTGACCCAGGCCAACCATATTTCTTCTTTTTAACATATCCCAAGTTAATACCCTTCCCTTCAATATTAACCATATCAGAATCTTACTTTTGAAAGGAGCCTTTGTTTTCCATATTTTAGTTCCCCACCATGGAGCTTCGTGGTTCATATTTAGCCATAATGTACTGTAAGCTTCCTTTGCCATAAAGGATCCACTCGCCTTCATCCCCAGCCATTGCAGCTGATCAGGAGCTTGTCCCAGGCGAATGAAACCTCTTCTAAGTTCCATCGTCCAGGTATCCCATATCTCCTTCCATCGTGCAGGCAGTTCCAAATCCCCTGTTGTCATCCAGTTTTGATGTTCGTCTGTAGTAATATCAACAAGCACCGAATATCCTTCCAATGCCAAAGTTTCTGTCAGCTCTGGTGGGAGTGCTGGTGTTCTGTTCACTCCTAGGTAGTAGTCTTGGCCAATTCTAGCTAGCCGACCATCTGCCACAGCCCACACCAAACGATCCTCGATGATGGGAAAAGTTGTAACTATTACCTTCCGGAATAGTGATCCACCCCGATAGATTTTCCCCGGATCACGAATCCAATCAGTTACTGATAAACAACCACAATATTTGTATAGTAGTAACGATTGCCACTTACCTTGTTGTGATACAAAATGCCACACCGTCTTTGCTGCCAAAGCTTTACCCAAAGAAAATTAATCCTTAAAGCCCCATCCTCCCAGCTCCTTCGGTTTAGAGATAGAACCCCATGATGTCCAATGAATTCCCCTATCATTTTTACCCGACCATAGGAATCTGAAGAATAATTTCCTAAGGGTGTGCAAAACCCCCTGAGGAATCTTAGCATTAACCATCCAATAAACTGGAATAGCACTCAAAATACTGGAAATAAGGATAGATTTACCTCCCTTAGACATAAATCTATTGCACCAGAATAGAAGATGCTGCTCCACCTTATCAATAATCCATTTCCAGTCTTTATTGCCATATCCATTCGGTTTCAGATGAAACCCCAAATATTTAAAACCTTCAGTTAAAAGGGAAGTCTCCATAGGCATTATCTATATGAAGTATAGCAGTTCTATGTCTTCTAAGTTAAGATAATAGCATGTTGATTTATTCAAGTTCACTATCATTCTTGTAACCACAATGAACAGCCAGAAAAGATCTTTAATGGAGTGAACCTCTGCAACAGTATTTCCGAGGAACAACAAGGCATCGTCAATGAAGAAAATATGTGTAAAACGTATATTTCCGAATCTTAACCCCGACACTAAACCTCCATCTGCTGCCTCAATGATAATGCGGCTCAGTCCATCCATTATCAACAAGAATAGATATGGAGAGAGCGGGAAGCCCTGCCGTAGCCCACGAGCCGGTGTGAAAAAACCAGAAGCTGCCCCATTAATTAACACAACAAATCTAATCGTAGTCATGCATGACCATATCCAGTTAACAAAAGGTATGCCAAAACCGGTTTGTATTAATACCAGTCTAATGTAGAGCCAACTGGTACGATCATATGCTTTAGAGAGATCAATATTCAACACCTTAGCTGGCAATTTCTGTGTTTTGATAGTATGAATGCATTCTTGGGCACTCCCGATCGCTTCATGTATGCTTCATCCCGATAAGAAACCAAATTGTTCTGCTGTGATGTTTCTATCCAGGATAGGTTTAATACGTTCTGCAATAATTTTTTAAATTACCTTATATAATGCATTACACAGTGAGATTGGATAGTAGTCCCCAAAAGTCTCTGGCTCGTCCATCTTAGGAATAAGGGAAGTAAAAGTTGCATTTATACAATGTAACAACTTGTCGGTCACCCTATTCTTCTCGACCACCCACAGAAGGTCATCTTTCAAAATTTCAAAGAAGGCCAAGTAAAACATAGATGTCCATCCGTCAGGGCCTGGGCTACGGTCTTTCTTGAGCTTGGTAATAGAATTCAATAATTCTTCCATAGTGATCGGAGCGTTTAGAGCCTCCAAATCTTCCTCCGTAACCCACTTGTCAAACTTTGTAACCGTAGTTATCATTTCAGGAAGATGTATATCTGCTGGTTCTTTGTAAAAATCATGGAAAACTCCACGCCATCATAAGCCAACTGCTCAAAACCCCCAACCTTATCGCCTCGGCCATCCTTTAATTCCCATAATGAATTAATCATTTTCCCATGATTAATCATCTTGTGGAAAAAGCCCATGTTTTCATCCCCCTGTGTCAACCACACAGCCCTGCTTTTCATTCTTAAGGCTGTTGCTCTTTCCATCAAGAGCCCGTTCCTGCGTTCCTCCAAACGAGCCAAATCTAGAACCAGCTTTTCATCCAAAGACCCTCCATGCCTTTCATAGAAGTTCGTAATTTCCTTTTCTGCCTCCAAGAGCCTTTTGTCCAAAGTCTCTCTCATCTCCTTCACCCATACGATAGTTCTGTTTTTCAGCAATTGAAGATTGTTAACAAATTGTTCCTCACATGAAATGGAGGAGGAGGTATCATAATGATGCCAATGCAACCGAACTGAGGACTGAAATTCTGTAGTGTGAATCCACGAAGGATTGAACTTAAAAGGTGTCCTAGGATTATCCCCCCCATTCTCCATACTACACATGATAGGCATATGGTCAGAACAACCTTCATAAACCCTCCAGGTCTTGGTTCTATCCACCTGGAAGATCATGCCCCCCATAAACATGTAATGGTCAATCCTCTTCGCAATAGTGGCATCCCCAGATCTTCGGTTGTATCATGTGGGTTTCAGAACCACTGGCTCCAGGTCCAAGATATTCTTCTCTTCTAGAAGCTTCTGCAAGAAATTCTGGGTAGGGTCCATCCGTGCACCTAGACCCCAAACCTCACTGCCCTATAACGTAAAGTTTAGGTCACCTGCAATGATAAAAGGGTAGTCCATTAGAAATGACTTACCAAAAAACTCATTCCAGAAAGGAATTTTTCGGGTGTAAGGTCCACATAAGTTCAGTAAGTTGAAGTCCATCCCAATATCCCTGCACCTGAAGGTTGTTCCCAAACCTGACTGGAATCCAAAACAATTTAACAGGGTTATATGACTCTTCCAACCAGTTACCAATCCTCTAGATTGTCCCATACTATCCTGCCATGCAAAATCCCAATCCCTTAGAACTCTCTTCAATCTGTCCACCACTCCGATTCCCCCACACATCGTCTCCTATAACACTACAACATCAGGACCATTCTGCTCTATCACCCTAGCTAGTGCCAACAATTTTGGGTTGCTGGCTAACCCTCTACAGTTAAAAGAAAGAATCCTCATAAGAACACCTTCGATGAAGGCAATTCTCTAAGTGCCCGATTAGCAAGAATTACAGATAAATTGTCGTTGAAGTCCAACCTATGGACCTTCCAGCTCCCAAACTCAAAGTGCCGACATCAGACCTAGGGCTGACAGAACCCTTCCCATTCTTTCTTAAGGATCTCAGGGCATAAGAATGAGTGGAATCCCCCAAAACCCTATGAGTCTCCAAACTATCCAAACTATCACTCTGAACCACCCGGTTACAGATAAGGGTCTTACAGTGACGTAAGGATAACTCAGGGCTAGCTAAAACCAAACTGGCCAGTGGGCTTTCGAACTGTAGCTTCTTCATCAAAGTTCCATCAATTAAGGAATTCAAGGGCTTAAGTAAAATGCACTTACCCGATGAAAGTTACATAGCTGGAGAGCCAGCTTCACTGATTTGTACTTAATCAATAGTTTTCTTCTCCTTGTTTGCAATAGTGTTCACCGGAATGATCTTTGCCAGGGAATCAGTGATATCCTTCTCATTTCTGATCATATCTGCCATTTCCAAAACAAATTCCACCCCTCTAGAGTCATTCCGGTTAAGCCCTGCGATCTCTGCCTCTAAGGGTGTACCCAGTGAAGGCCCATGGGACTGTAATAACCCAAAATCGTCAGAGTGCCTTGAATTATTAGTATGTTTGTTGTCACCATATCCCTCATTCTTCGTCATCTTCCCCGTTCCATCTTTCCTTACCCACACCTTCTTGGAGAAAGGCAAAGGACATCCCGAAATAATATGGCCGTAAGCATGGCATCACCCACAACAGAACGATATATTGATATAGTCCAGAGCCTGTTGGTATCTAAAATTACCAGCTATGATTTCAATGGCCTCTAGTAACCTTAACGATAAGTCCATAGTCACCAGCACTTTGGCCACCGTCCTCCTCACTATAAGCTTATAAGACTGATCCACAAGCACTGTTTTCCCTATGCAGTTCCCCAATTCAGTGAGAAAGGCATCGTTCCAAAATTCCATTGGTAAACCTGGAACCTTCACCCAGACCGGAGCTATGCCGTTGTGTTCTCTACATGGGTCAAAGCAGGGGTTCCATAATTTCAGATTCAACACTGTCTTCCCCCACACCCAACTACCTCTCAAAATCCTGGCAGCATCAGAAACATCCCTAAATTTAAAGCCCAACCAGCCTTTAGTCATGATAAATAATTTTGGGACATAAGGTAACACCGGTCCCCAAGTATGCAGTAACCAGGTCCTCAATGGTTCCTCCATTATACGCACCCCATAAAATCTTCCCACCAACATTTTACCCACCAGATTCAGAATGCCCTCCACCCTAATATCCTCCCTGACAGTTAATTTAATACCCTGTCGTTTCTTTATCATCTTCTTTTGTTTCTGCCCTCCATTCCTCGTAGGTAAGGAATCCTTCACAGTGTTACCATCCAGATTCTCATAGTTTTCGTCCAGATTCTCATAGTTTTCCAAGCTCCTAAATGAATTCACCTCTAAACCCTCTGTTCCAATATTATCTGAACAAAACTCTTCATCATCCTTCCTTGTTGACGTGGAAGAGGTCATTTCGACTCCCAAAAAAAACTCTCCTATTTAGGCCTTCAATGTTCCTGACAACATCCTTGAAAAGAACCCACCCCAAGAAGCCTAACGTACTCCTGCACACATTGTAACATAATCCTTCCCAAACACCATTACCCAAGTATATATTTCAATCACCTTAGAAGGGTGTATGCTGCTCAGAAAGATGAGGACAAAGCCATTTGGAAGCTCTTTTGGCACCATTTGAAGTAGAGGTCAAAGCCATGTAACACCATGTACAATGGACTTGTCCACCAAACTCATGCTTTGTTTGTTTTAAGAGAACTCTCCGGTTTGCATATTATGAGCATTTGTAAATACATACTTGACTAAGACACATATATATATAGCACAAAAAAATGTGACAAACTAATAAAGCAATCACGTCTCTAAACACATAGAACACTCAATTACATAGTCAAATTGACTTGGACATGGCAAACAATGAATCAATAAATTTGCAAACAATCAATAAAGTTATTTGGAATTTGATACCCATTAAAATTATATGGAAATTGGTATTTACATGTACAATATTGCAAAATTAAAAAAGATAAAAGATAGTTGATATTTTAAAGTTTAATGTTTAAATGTAAATTTACGTTCGGATATATATATATATATATATATATTAAATTTTAAAAATATATTGATTTTAAATGTAAGTATTAGTATTTTTTAAAATTATGGATATGTAAATATGGAATTTGATACCCATTAAAATTATATGGAAATTGGTATTTATATGTACAATATTGCAAAATTAAAAAAGATAAAAGATAGTTGATATTTTAAAGTTTAATGTTTAAATGTAAGTATTAGTATTTTTTTAAATTATGGTTATGTAAATATTTAGTTGAAAATGTATTTGTATATTAAAATGTAAAAATAAATAAAATTATGGAAAGTATTTAAAAAAAATTCACGTCGGCTTATAAAATAAAATATTATGAAAAGTAATTAAAAAAGAGATGTTTGTTTATAAAACAAAAAATTAAAACTTAAACCCGGATCTATCAATCAAGAGAGATTAAATTTCTTGAATTTAAATTTTAAAAAAGAAATACACCTCAAGAAAGTGGATCCCTCTCCGTGCTTGATAGATACAGGTTTAAGATGGATCTATACTGGTTTAACAAAAAAGAAAAAAACTTAAATGTCGTGAAAAAATAGGAAGACAAAAAACCATAGTATTTTAGCTATATTGAACCTATATTGTCAATGCAAAAAACATATCAATCACCATTCTTATTGTCTTTTCAAAATAATAGAATGTAGATGGAGTTGAATAATTATTTATAGACATAGAATAATGAAATATTGTAAGGTAACAAGATAGTCTAAGTTATTCATATATACAAGATTATCTATGGCATTAACAACATCATTTACATTCCAAGTTTGGATGAAGATGTTTATTTCAAAGTATCCATTCTTCTCTTATCAATCTCATTATGTCTCTATGTGTTTCGTGATAAAGAAGAAGGGTAAGAGCTAGTAGGAATGTGGCTCCTCTATCCCATATAGATTCTTGTTGTTCTGTATTTTTTGACAATAATCGTACAACATGAAAATGTATTGCATATGCATCTTTGTTGATCAAAAGAAAGAAATGAAAAAGAATATTATTAAATTATTTTAATGTGAGAAATAGATATTTATCCAAAAAAAAATTCTAAAATCTACTTCCATGAACTGAAAATGTATAATGATGTTGCATAAACTATTCATTTGTGTAATAATAATGTTATGGTAAGAGACATACAGATAGATATAGCATGTACTTGAAGAAATCAATAAAATTGAAAACAAAATTAAACTGCAAGCATATTAATAACTCGTTTTCCGTTCCCTCTCAAACAAATAAAAGAAAACAAATCCAGTGACAAATAATCAATACATAAATTTTGAAAATGGTGTTTTCACAAAACGATTTAGGTTTATGACATTAATATAATTCCTTCTAAATTCATATTTGCATTTTAGAATGCACATCTTTAAATTATTGTTAAATTAATCTTCGTGGTGTAAGTTGTTTAATTATACTAGTGAACAAAATCCTTGAAAACAAAAAATACTTAAACCTAGCACATGATACTAGTGAACATAACCTAAAAAGACATATAAATATACCACTCAAATGATTAAAAGCACACAATTTAATCAAACATACAATACTATGTAGTAGCCAATCATACAAACACTTTTAGGCCTTGACAAACAAGATGTTTTAATATACATTCTCATTTGTTAATTTCTACAGTATGACAAATTTTCCATTTATTTTCTCTTTATGCCATGCCACAAGTACAATCTTATCACACTTGACATCTTTAGTATCTATCTTTCAAATTTGGAGGTTGATAATGAGCTTTCAAACAAGGGTCTTTAAATGTTTATAGTTAGTTGGACTATGGGTTGGCAAAGAATTGATTGGAGGTTGATAATGAGCTTTCAAACAAGGGTCTTTAAATGTTTATAGTCAGTTGGACTATGGGTTGGCAAAGAATCAATTGCATTTACTATAGAAAGATTATCGTGAATGATACATGTTTAATACCCATTTATCCTCTTTGGGGTAGTAGCTTTCCCTTAATCCCAAGAGTGACATGCAATGAAGATGTTATAGTCCAAATATTGAAGTTAGCATAGTAAAAAAATGAACATATTGAATTTTCTTGAAGGCTCAAGATGTGTCACTAGGGAAACTAAATAATAACCCAGTAAAACCATGTCCAGAAGAAAATATAATTAAAATTATAAATGGTTTGCACAAATTCTAATCATAGATCCACTTTATACCATTTTCATACATAAAACATTGACATGACAACATTCTTTTACTTTTACAAGTCAGTCGTATGTTAAACATCATAAATAGAGGGAAAACAATTCATTCTTTCGTATGAAAGCTTCAAGTTCAAGCACTATAAAATGAATAAAAAACCAATAGATATTGTTTCCTCTTAATTGATATGATAAACCACCACTTCCTACTCCCCACACTAAAACCTATGGGTATGGACAACCAAACCCACTCACTCACTCTTACTCCAATTGAGGAAAGTGATGTTTGAAAAAACTAGAAATGGATGTCGCGATTGCCATAAAGGAGAATAATTGAACATTCATATGCATATACATGCATGCAATTCAATAAAAACAACTAAATATAGCTAATTAGTGCAACTTCCTTAATTAGGAGAGGGTTGGAATAGGCTTGACCCTTCTTCGACATAGAAATTTTGTAGTAAACAAACATCAAATTGCACTTTGCTCCAAACTTACATAAGCATATTCATTCTATAGGGAAACATAAACCAAAGCACAAACAAAAGAAAAAAAGGAGTGGGAAACCTACTTTGTATGGACAACATCACCGAGAGTGTTATGAACCAAATCATTATAAGATAGCATAATATAATAGTGTACACACGATGTACACAAAAATGTAAATGTAATGTAGATAATAGAGATGAGTTATTTAATAACTCCTTAAAGTCTAGGAGAACCTCCTCCAAATACTCCAAGACATTCATACATCCAATTCGCATCTCCCCTTAATGGTGACTACATGCTTTCTATATATGCATATTCCAACTCTTTACCTATGTGGCCCATTTATTAGGATGACTCTATTATATATACATTTATATCCATTTACACCCATATATGCCCCCCGTGGGGTGATATCATATATATTTAGTCCCATATATTCCCCCATCGGGCCATAACATAACACCTTCCTTCGAAAATATGTGTCCAAGAAAAGCTTTGTAGTTAAGGGCACTTTACATGTGATGAAACCAAGTAATAGGATTTTCTTGTATTTCTACTTTATTGTTTCCACTAATGATGATCCATCCGTGCAAATTTAATTATTTTCGGTCTTAATTCTTGATAGTTGGTTGTTCCATAATTTTCTTTCCTTTCATTTCAATTTTTTATTGTGACTTCTCCAATTTGTTGTACTTTTTGGTGTTTGATAATATCTTGTCGAGTAATGGTTTTTTAATGCGCTATTCCATGAATATTGTTGATTATTCCATCTTCTTTATTTCCAGTGTTAATGTAGATCTTCTTGTCTTTCTTGGAATTTTTCTTGGTAATGAGGACATCAATATGGTTTCATATTTGATGGTTTCCTTTCCTTATGCACACCCATATCATCAATTCTCTTTTAAGAGATAATGGCATCGTCTATTCGTTGTGCTCGGTCTTTGACATAAGGGGTTCATGTTGTTGACCAATATCTTATCACGCTCATTCATAAAGGGGGGTTTTTAAATTGTGAAAATTTAAGGCCAATGTATTGGAAGTATTGGTTGAGTGAGGAGGGGGATGTAGGTTACGAGGGGCATATAGATATTGGGGAGATATAAACACGGGTATCTAGTAAAAATAGGGGATATCTGGTAAAAACAAGTTTTTTTTAATTTATGGGAAATATGTATTGGGAGAGGATTCAATAAAAGGATTTTGGTAGGTATTTATCAATATCTAATGAAATTAGGGGAATTATTTAATATCCCATGAATGCACGTGCTATGACACAGTTTCATTGAGTGAAGACCTGGTGGCTTTTGATTTATCTATGATTTGAGATAATATCCTCATTTTTTACTTGTACATGTTCATGCCAGATCTCAACTTCTTAAATTATTTTATAGTGACCTTCTAGAGTCTTTCCTTGCTCTTCCTTTTGAAGCTACAATGTGATTACATTCAACAAATGTTTATGACCTTCTTCAATTCTAGATTGCATTTCTGGTTTTACCTTGGGAACATTCAAAGCTTCTTCAACCTTCTCACAAATTCCCCCTTAAAGTGTTTTGGTAGTTTCTTCCTCCATGATTCTTGTTTTTTCTTGATTTTGACCATGCTTATTTTCTTCTCTCAATCTCTTGATCTCATCAAGTAGTTTTTTATTATGTTTTCATAATCTAAATATTTTTTATCCTTCTTTTTCAATTTTCCCCTTTACTCATCCTTTTCCCATTTTATGAAAATATAATAGAAAATGAGTTAACAAATAAACCAAATCCTTAAGATAATATAACATATATATTAAACAGCGTGTACACAAAATGTAATTGTGGACCACAAATCTAATATATATAAGAGAGATTAGTTATATAACAACTCCTTAAAATCTACGAGAATCTCCTCCAAATACCCCAGGACATTCATACATCCAATTCCATATCCCCTCAATAATGACTATATGTCTTTTATATATACATATTCCAATTCATTTCACATGTGGTCCTTTTATTAGCCCTACCCTATTACACATACATCTACATCCACCCCATGCATGACCCCATTAGGGTCATATAATATATATTCACTCTGATGATATGTCCTCCTTGAGTCATAATAGAGAGTTTTATCAACATTTTCACTAACTCTTCCTTCTTCTATTCTATGATGGAATAGAGGCATTGATAAGAACAAACACAAGAACATGAATAATTTTCACTTAAGTGTGAGAAGTGAAAAAATAAATATTTCCCACTCCTCCCATGCAAGTGAAAGTAATTTTAAGTTTCTCATGGTTATGGTTAATCATCATTATGCTCCAAATATTTTCCCTTTGCTCTTGTTCTATATTGAACACTACTTGTTTTCTTTCCTTGTCTAAGCTAAGTATTATACATCAACTCCCCTACAGAGCATGGAAAAGTCAAATGTTATTTCCTCAACGTTATCTATGATCTCATGATCATTATATCTAGATAAATCTTGATTTGCCATCTCTACCATTTCCACTATATTTTCCTAGCTTCACTAAGCCTAAAGTTATTTTATTATGCAAAGGCTTAACGAAACAAAAAAAAATGTTAGAAATTACCCCAATTTTTTCCAAT
The DNA here is from genome assembly GCA_027924585.1 of Larix kaempferi. Taxonomy (NCBI): domain Eukaryota; kingdom Viridiplantae; phylum Streptophyta; class Pinopsida; order Pinales; family Pinaceae; genus Larix; species Larix kaempferi. Next base: position 1,081,531 of record BSBM01000588.1, read on the forward strand.
GGATTAGTAATTTTTGAACTCTAGCACTATTATAGTGTGAAGAGTGGCATAATGGTTAAATCCTTTTCACATGTATGAGAGGATTGAAAAATATCAAATCTTTCCCTTTTATATTATAGTGGGCATTTATACCATGTTAATACGATGTTAGAGTTCTAGATTTCTATTGACAAGAATTTATAGATACCAAAAAAGGACATGATAAAATATCTTTTAATACTATATTGCAGGTATCATATCTTTATATGTAAATGTGTATCTAGTGAGTTGGTTATTGCCCCTTTGCTTTTCTGAAACTACCCTTGTCCATAAAATAGGTGGCATTTTCCCTTCTTTGTTCATGGCAAATTAGTCTCTATTACATATAATCAAAAAAAATGAATGAGGATAGGTTTTGATATCTATAGAATAACCACACATACATATTGTTCAAGAAAATACATGCATCACCGGATGCAGGTGTAATTACGGCCACGAGGCCACATGCACCTCGAGACGTGGTAGACGAAGGACGTGAGGGGGTGTCACGTTACGGTATGCCACCTAGAGATAGGATAGAGGGTTGAATGTTCGTGCATGCGAGGAGTTTGGTGTAGTGCGGGATAGATGAAAGGTTGATTACAACATTTAAACAGAGAGTACAGGACGAGATTTGCGAGCAGTGAAGAATTGGATTGAACACCACAAAAAGCCAAGGTGATGACTGAATCGTATATTGCGGGAATGATAACCATCAAAGTGGAGACAGAGATGCGACAAACGAATGACGATGCCATTAATATCCATATTAATTGTGCTCTTGAAGAAATGATATTGATGCAGGAGCGAGGCCCAACAGGTATATAAAAAAAAAGCTGTGAAAGGCAAGGTGCAGAAACAAGTGGAAGCTTCGTGGGTGTAGAGACAACTGGAAACAGCCACAATGGCTCCTCACCAACGTATGTGAATTCATAGAAGTGGTAGAGGACATAGCGAGCGAAGGGTGGATGAGATAGAACTTGGGGAAGATCTTATGGAGGGGATCCTCGGGGCCTCATATTGATGAAACAATAACAACCATGGAGGAAGAGGAAAATAATAGGCAGGTGGAAGAGCACGGGATGGAGGAAAGGTTGAATCCTTATTATATTTTGAGGAAGTTTTTGGCGAGAACTATGTTGGAAAGAGAAATTTTTGGTGACCTGGTAAAGCAGGTCTTAACCAATCTCAGAGAGGATATGTTAAGAATCTTGATAGATACGGAGGGGGTGGTGGACTTGGAAAAATAACTATTTGAAGAGGGAGGGTGAATGCAAACTCACCTCCAAATGACTCGATTCATCCATCACCAGACCCAGTTCAGCCATCACCAAACCATCAGGAAAATCCTCCAAAGAGAAGAATGTCATCAGTGGTGGGAGAAGGGTAATATATTTGCACTGATGTTTTGTTGGTATGGTTCCTGTTTTGGCTCTTGTTGCTCGAGTGGGGTATGCTTCAGGCGATGGTTCTGTAATGGCTTGGTGCCAAATACATAGACTATTTTGTCTTGGGCGGGTGTATACAATGTGTAATAGCCTATGTTAGGATTATGCTGGAATGCTTTTGGGTTGTCTTGGGTGGGTGTATACAATGTGTAATGGCCCATGTTAGAATTTTGTTGGTATGATTTTGGCCAAATTTTGGAAAATTTCAAAATAACAGATGTATTGGGGTATGGGATAGTTTTTTTAGTAAGAAAGTGGAATCTGGAATGCAATGAGAGGATCAATCTTGTGTGGTCTGAGAAGACCAATTTTGTAATACTATGTACAATTACTCTTTTTAAATTTTAATACAAAGTTACTACTTTTACTCACAAAAACAAATACATGCACATTAAGCACTAATTTGTCGACTTCTTTGCTTCTTGAATTGAAAACTCTATATCATTGTATTGATGAAGCAATCCATTTTCTAAAGTCTATTCAATAAATTGTGATTTGAGATGTCACAATATAAGTCTAGTCAATAAATTATGATTTGAGACTTCATGGTAATGAGGACAACGATCATTGAATGCTATCTATGAACGTTTCTTGACTCATCATCATTATAAAGAAAACATGCCACTTGAAGTAACTCATTGATTGTTTGTAAAGGGACAAACATTCACTCCTAAGAGATGGCTTTGGGTTTTGGGTCATTGAAATGTCTCCACACATCCAAGGACGATGAGGTATTTGTCAATCAAAATAACTTGTTGATGATATAATAATTGTGTTTATAAATTAAATCAACTATACAATGTAAAATAACATATTAATGATAGATATCCTAGGAAAAGATATTTAAAAAGGATTGTATTGTAAAGCAAGCATTGAATGTAAAATAACATATTGATGATAGATAATAGAATGTAAAATAACATATTGATGATAGATAATAGAATGTAAAATAACATATGGAAAAACATATAATAAAAAGAAATGTTCTAATATTCCTTGGATAGTTGTTCATTCGCTATGTTATTAAGTAAATTTTTAATTAGGCATGCCATTGAACATGTTAGTGTGGGTCCTTCTTGAAGAAAATGAGCATGTTTTTCTTGTTTTTCATTCTTTTGAAAAAAGTATCAAGTGGCTTAGGTAGGCCTTGATGATTCACAATTTTGTTCATTTTTGGTCATCACATGGAGTTTAGATTGACTACTATTTTTCCTACTTTCTCTATTTCGTGATGAATATTATTGTCTAAATCATAATTACAGTCAATCAAAGGTCATTGCAATGTTGCTTGGATAACCAAGGTAAATTTTTCATTTTATATGTTATTTTCCACGATTTATAGTGTGAATTTATTTCTAAAATGGAATCAACATATTGCATCTATTTACCTTGATCTTATTGCAACCTTGCCTATGAATTGCAGATCTGATACTAGTTCTAGTACCAACTATTACAAATCAGCTAGTATACGCGGTGTGGATTTCTCAAATCTCAAAGTGGCATACAAGCATTAAGTTTTGGAGGTTTTAGTTTCGAGATGCTATTCTATGGGCTCGTGTTCTCTATGCCAGTGCAACAATCAATCTAGAGCTTTCATATTTCATGAGACAGTTGAAGATCCAACTTGATATTCTTTTCAATGTTAAATGCCTTATCTTTAGACATGTTTCATGTCATAGAGATAAGGCTATAATTGTATCAATGAGTCATCTGTTCTGGAAGCTAAATGTATTGATAGTTTGAACTTATTTTGTTAATGAGATGGAGGTTACATTCTTTTCTTAGTATTTAATTCCGGTTCTTATGTTGTTTTGTTATGACTCTCTAACTCTATAAAGGAACAATTGTATTCAAGAGAAAGGATGAGTTGGATAGTGTGTAATTTGATATTGTTGTTATCCTGAGTTTGTAATGCGATCTATCTCTGAAGTATTGAATAAGCATGGTCACTTTTTAATGTGAGATATGTAATATTTGTTTGAGGTTAATGGAGATAATATTTTTTTAGCACCCGAGAAGAACCTGCAACAATTAATTGATGAAATACATGATATATCAGATCAGAGAATATTTTTATTGATTGCGGGCCACTTCGAGGGGGAAACCTCCTTTGAGCAAGCTCAATACAAATAAATTCATGGTGCCTTCATTGGCCTCAACACAAACTTATATACTAATTCTAAGTGCCAATACTATGGGTCAATACCATGGGACATATAATACTATAGGACGACTTACAAAGCATATGCATCTAATACTATGGATCAATACTATGCGATAATACAAACTATGGATCAACAAATACTACAGGATGACTTACAAGGCATATGCGTCCAACAACAATATACTAGCAAATTAAAGAGAAGGGTTGACATGGGTTCCTAACATCCCCTCCCCCTTAGAAAAATCTTTTTCCTCAAAGCTTTAAATGTGAAAATTATTGCTAAATCTGAAGGAGTGGTTCCCATGTAGCATCCTCTTGTGCCACTGAATTAAGACCTTTGTGATAGAGCGAGAGAGAAGCTGACGAGTGCACCAATTGAGGACGGCCTTCGGATCCAAAAGGATGGATCCTTCATTATCCAGTTCTAGAAAAATAGTTTGTCCTCTGATGTTGGTGCCAAGAACTTTCTTCAGACAAGAGACATGAAATACTAGATGAATGCGGGAAGAAGGAGGAAGGTCCAATTTATAAGCCATGGACCCAATCTTCTGAAGAATCCTATATGGCCCATAGAACTTTGGAGCGAGCTTATGATGCCCTTTGAATTTCAGGGAGGATTTCTTGTAAGGATGTAGATGAAGAAAAACCATATGACCTGCTTGAAAAGTGCACTCAGAACGGTGCTGACCGGGTTGTTGCTTCATTCGATTTCTTGCCATGTGAAGATTGTCCCGCAAAATGAGAAGAATCTGATCACGGTTTCGAAGGACCGTGTCAACTGCCTAAACTGGTGAACTACTAGGGGTGCATGGAAGAAGAACTAGCGGTGCATGACCATATACTGCTTCATATGGAGTCATTTTAGAGGCAGTGTGGTAAGAGGTATTGTACCACCATTCAATGAGAGTGAGCCACTTTTCCCACTGATGTTGTTGTTCGGAGGTGAAGCAACGAAGATAAGTTTCCAAGCATTTATTGATAATTTCAATATGACCATTTGTTTGTGGGTGATACCCTGGACTCATCTTTAGTTTGGTGTCAGTGTGGTGAAATAGTTATGTCCAAAAATGACTAGTGAAAGTTGCATCGCGATCCGAGACAATGGAAGAAGGGATTCTATGAAGACGAAAGATCTGGTCCAGGAAAATTTGTGCGACTGAGGAGGCTATATAGGGATGGCTAAGGGAACAAAAATGACTATATTTGGAGAGGCAATCAACCACAACCAAAATCACTATCTTCCCTCTAGATTTAAGGATCCCTTCAATGAAATCCATAGAAATATCTGTCCAAATCCATGTAGGGATGGGCAAGGGTTCGAGCAATCCCGGAAGGAGTGTTGTTTCACCCTTATTGCGTTGGCAAGTATCACATTAAACCACCATTTGTTGAATTGTCCTTTTCATTCCCTGTCAAAAGAAGTTACGCCATGCTCACTCATACGTTTTGAGGAACCCAAAGTGCCTCGCTGATGGAGAAGCATGGAGTTCATAGAAGACAGCCTATTGAATATCTGTACTCTAGGGAAGCACCAGACGACCCTTCTATCTCAGGGAAGCACCATCCCAAGAGTAATTTGGTACATCAGAAGGGTTGTTGTCCAAGCGTTGGATGATTTGAGATAATTAAGATTCATTGGCATAGCCCTATTAAACAGATTGCAACTAATTTGGAACATGCATAGAAATAGATGAAAGAGAAACTTGGTCATCAAATGTGCGAGAAAGAGCATCCGCCACAATATTGTCCTTACCCTTCTTGTAAGTGATCTCATAGTCATAACCCATGAGTTTTCTAACCCATTTCTGTTGTGATGGGGAGGATACATGTTGTTCTAGGAAATATTTCAGACTCTGGTGATCAGTCTTGATGTAGAAATGATTCCCTAATAGCTATGGTCGCCGCTTCTGCACTACATCCAAAATAGCCATCATTTCCTTCTCATATGTAGAGGTAGCTAAATATTATCTAAAAGGGCTTTGCTAGTGCACGCAGTGGGATGTTCATCTTGAAGGAGAACAACACCAAGTCCATTGCCGCAAGCATCACTCTCAATAGTGAAGGGATTGGAAAAATTGGGCATAGCTAGAACAGGTGTAGTACACATAGCTTGTTTCACTTTTCAAATGCACACTCAGTAGCATGTGTCCATGTAAAAGCATCCTTTTTCAATAGAGCAGTTAATGGAGCTACAACCTTCCCATAATCCTTGAAAAACTTGCGGTAGTAGCCAGTCAATCCCAAAAAACCACGAAGGCTCTTGAGTGTATGAGGAGGCGGCCAATTATTCATGGTAGATATTTTGGTAGGATCCACGCGAATCCCTTGTGCTGAAATAATGTGCCCGAGATACTCTACTTCCTTCTGTCCAAAAACAAATTTAGATTGTTTGGCATGGAGATGATGGTCAGACAAAATTTGCATTACAAGATCCAGGTGCTGGAGATGTTCATCCCATGTTTTACTGTAGATGAGGATATCATCAAAGAAGACCAAAATGAATTTCCGCAAATAGGGTCGGAATATTTTATACATCACTGCATGGAATGTGGAAAGAGCATTAGTGAGGCCAAAGGGCATGACCAAAAACTCATAGTGGCCATCATGTGTGCAGAAATATGTTTTAGGGATATCATCCTCATGAACATGAATTTGATGATACCCAAAACGAAGATCCAACTTAGAGAAAAATTGAGCACCATGAAGCTCATCAACAACCGGAATTGGAAACTTATCCTTGATTGTGAGGTGATTAAGTGCTCGGAAGTCAATGCAGAGGCGCCATGACCCATATTTTTTTCGGACAAGAAGAACTGGTGAAGAAAAGGAACTAGTACTAGGGCGAATAATACGTTGCTTCAGTAAGTCCCGAACAAGCATTTCAATATCTTTTTCTGGTGAAATGGGTAGCGATAGGGCCTAATGTTGGGAGGAGTGATCTGAGGAAGGAGTTGAATACGATTGTCCTCTGGCCTTGAAGGTGGCAATCCCATTGGTTCAACAAAGACACCTGTCTATATATCCAAAATTTGTTGTATATCCAAAGGAGTAGTGGAGACCGCTGATGGTTGCATCTGAATGGAATGGATTTGAGTGATGGAACTATGTGAATTCTTCTTAAGGAGTTTCTCCATGCGATGTGAACTGATGATGCTAAGAGACCCTGGTTGTAATCCTGTTAATGTGTGTTTTTGTCCATTGGTTGAAAATTGCATCCAAAGTTCAGCAAAATCCCATAAGATGGGGCCAAGTGTGCATAGCCAATGATTACCCAAAACTACATCACATCCACCTAAGGCCAAGGCAAACATGTCAGAGCGTAAGTTATCATCTCCAATAGAGATATGAACATTGTGACATTTCCCTTTGCAAGGTAAGGTCCCCCCATTGGCAACCATGACTTCAAAGTTGGAGCAAGGATGGATAAAATAATCAACTTGTTTGGTGATCCGAGGGTTAATGAAGTTATTGAGTGCTACCAAAATCAATGAGTATTGTAAGAGGAAGCTTCTTGAAGTAAACCCTGACCCACATTGTTTGGGGGGTGGTGATTCCAGCTAAAGCATGGAGAGATATCTTTGGGTGGTGACCTAATCATCTATTGTATCTGGAGCTTCTTCACCAATTTCAGAGGTAGGTGGAGAATCCACATCCAAGAGATAGAGATTTTTCTCAACACATATATGTCATCGAGTGAATTTCTCATCACTATTATAACAAATCCCTTTTTCTCTGCATGCCCACATCTCTGTTTCAGACAAATGCTTGATAGGTGTTGGTCGAGGAGCTGACGGGATGGGAGGTCATTGGGAACCCATATTTCTAAAGGGAACAAAAGTGGGTTTGGAGCATTGTTGGGCTACAATCTTGTCTAATGCTAACTTAGCCAACCCCAAGGATTCCATCATTGTGTTGGGAAAAAACATTTTGACCTCAGATCGGATTGCATCCTTTAGACCACTGATAAAACAAATCCTGTAGAATTCATCAGGAAATCCTTCTGTGTGATTAACTAGTTTCTCAAATTCTGTTTGATACTCTCTGAGAGTGCCAATTTGGCGAAGTTTAGTGAGGGATCCTATGAAGTCATCAAAAGCACTAGGACCAAATCATTGCAAAATGAGTTGGCAAAAATCTAGCCATTTTGGCTCTTCATGAGCCTTGATGTACCAACGGTACCATTGAAGAGCTTCCTGTTCCAAATGAAAGGATGCAAGTGGAACTTTGTTGACATCAAAAGTATTATGCAGACTGAAATATTTTTCTACCCGATAGATCCATCCAGTCGGATCAGTACCATTGAAACAAGGAAAATCAAGCTTCGAACCACGAAAATTTTTGGAAGAAGAGAACCCATTGTCTGAAGAAGACTCTGACTGTCGTTTATTGTTCATGGATGAATGCTCAAGATGGAGGCCGAAAATTTTTTCATCCAGATCCTGGAGTTTGATTTTGAGGGCTGCAAGTTCTTCCTCTATGGTTTTTGCTCCTACGTGGGTACAACCATAACCCAGAGTTTTTTTTTTTTTGAGTGGGTAAAAAAACAAAAATAGAAACTGTTTTAGTAAAGGAAAATTTGGATTTGGGAAAAATTTGATGGGTAATTTGGGTTTGTCTAGGTTTTGGACACTGTCGAATGGAGAGCGAAGCATAAAATGAGGATTTTAGAAGTGGGGTGAAAGAATGAAAAAATTTGGCAGAGAGGGAATAAGAAGCAGATATAGGAAATGAACATTGATTGGGTGAAAATCGAAGAAGTTATGGCAAACCCTTAAAATACACAAATGTGGGATTTCTGGATTTGGAAAGTGGAATTTTGGATAGGGTCCTCAGGAATGAAATATGCAGAATGGGATTGCAGGGGTGTCAGTGAATTTTCAAGGGAAACATAGTTAAAACTAGGGAGATATGGAAAAAAAATATTTTTTTTTTGGAATGGATCTGCAATGGTGCAGAAGTGATCGGCAACAGTTCTGGCAGAGTTAATATGCGATTTATCAGTTGAAAATAGATATGCACCCCAAGTATGCTCAACTTCCTAACAGTTCAGGGGATTCACTCGGCCACCAATGTTGTCTAACGACTTGCATTTGGGGAAGTACCCCTCACTCCACGGCTCACGTAAAACTGATAACCGCTTTGCCACAAATGACAGCTCTTGGTTTACCTCATGGGTGGGAACTAGTCTAAAGGATCCATTGGACGTGGTCACTATCCTCGTGCGCATTTCTATTCCAAACTAAGTATTCGATGGATTCAATGAGAAAGAAGTGTATACAAAAGCACTATTAGGATATTCTTTTCATTATTGTTGTCTATTTATGACAACGAAGTCTTCAACAGAATTCTATGCTAATGATTTAAAAAAATAATTTTCATGATAATTGTTTAAGAATATTGAAAATTGGTAAATCATTTAAGAATATATCTTCAATGGCTTATAGTTTCATGTTATTTGTTTAAAAGTAAATAGTGAATGTGATTTTCTAAGTGAAAAAAATTAATAAACAATTAAAAATAAAAAATAAAAATGAAAAAGTTATTAGATATGAGATTCTGGCCTGCCAAGAGAGACTAATAGGAAACTTCTAAAACATGACATGGAGGTTCACATAATCCTTGCAGGCATTGATGGTCTCACAACTCGATTGAAGGGGACAACAATCGTTTTCCAGATCTACAATAGGAGGTGGTGTGGTGTCCAAGAGAATATTGAATATATTCAAGAATAATGGAATAACATGCTCACTATCTGCTTCTTTGAGCTTTAGACCATACACCTGAAAAAATGGAACATGAAATATACCTAGAGATGAATGAGTAGGATATTAAAATATACCATGATTCCATATGCAAAGATTTGGATCTTCACATTTCCAAGAGATGCAATGATGAGCTCCAGGTTTCCAAGATGGCCAGAAAATATTTGTGTAACCATGTTCATTATATAGTTCACCACGTACACCACCACCGTGGGCAGGGCAAGATGCCATAGCAGTTTGGAATCCAAGAATACAACATCTCTCATCATCTTGGTCTATGGCTGGTTATCGACATTGGATTTAAAATCACTTCCAGACGGGTTATATCATCGACATGGCCACTACTACCATTGTTGGCAGCCTCAAGGAGATGTTCCTCCACTTGAATTATCTCTCATTTCTTGAAGTTAAACTGTAGGATAACTTGAAGAAATCCAAAGGTGGGCACAAATTTCCTTGAACTACTTTGCAATACTATGTTTCAATCTCGGAATGTATTCATGCTCTAAACTTACTTTGCAATACTATGTTGCAATCGCAGAATCATTATTCGTTAAGATGGTGTAGAAAATCAAGTTGTTTTTCTGTTAGCCAAAATTTAGTTATGTTAGCACCTTCATCAAGGAGGCTGTTGTTGTATTTCTCAACTTTCAGTGAAAACAATGAATATAAGTTCACAAACTTTCATTGAAAACAATGAATAAAACTTCGCTGCATTTAGGGTTCTCATTTTATTGCTTCTTTTTCTAATTATTATTATTTTCAAGTTTTTCTTATTATTATTTTCAAGTTGATCCTTTGAATGTCAAAATGATCTTGGTCCCACCTATCTTCAACTATGTGAAAAGCAATTTGTTGAGTAAATTATTAAGATATTTTTTTATGTGAAAAACAATTTGTGGAGTAAATTATTAAAATATTTTTTTTATAAAAACAAATAATTTGATTTCCAATCAATAATTTTAGTATAAAAAGAAAAAAATTGTGTAAAGTTATTTTGCTAAATAAATCAAAAATATTTTTATTTTTTAAAACAAATATGTACAAGCAATCCTATTATCAAGAATAAAATGTGTATGTTATCTCTTTTAACTTATCATAGGACTAAATATTATGGAATTAATAATTTTCCTTTCATCCATATTTTTTAGAAACAAAAACATAATAACAAATTTAAAAGAAAATATTCCATATTTTTGTCTTTAAAGGGGGTTTTATGAAACTTTGTATAAATGTTTGTACGATTTGGTCTGTGCCTTGCAGGATTCAAACCTAAGGTGTTGAACCCAAATGTTTTCTTCGACATGTAGGTCAACAATGCCCAGCCGACCGGATCGTGATGGAACTCGATTTCGTCGTGGCGTCGAAGGATTCCAATAACTTCCATGTGTTGATCATCAGCGAGAGAGTCCAATCTACACCGAAGTGGTGTTGAAGACACTCGAGAAATTCCATGCACTAAGCACTGGTGAGAGAGGCACCAAACACTCCAAAATCCCATGCACTACAAGGGATCCACATTTCATGCCAAGGAAAAAAATTCACACAGGGCAATGGAACTGGCATGGAGTTGATTTGTTTTCCAACATAGTAGCATAATTTGGTCATATTGGTATTTTGTGTAGGGAAATTTGGAACAAATTCAAATTCATTGAATATTCACCGTAGGTGTAATTACGCCAAAGGCGTTGTTTAAGGGAATGGTTCCTCTAGCGGCTACGTCGTCTATCGATGACCTATGAGGAGCCCCCCCCTGTCATACCAGTAAACCCTTAAATCTCTTCTGCATCATCCTTAAATCTACCTAGAAGCTTCCTGATTGCAGGTTATAGGACTTTGCAGGTTATCAGACTTAGCATAATGGATTTGTTTCCAAATAAATGGATAGGCATACGAAAACACTCCAAATGATTGAATGAAAAAATGGAGGAAAAGAGTGGGAAAAATATTATCGAAATAGTAGGCCACGAGAGGAACCGTCCACCATTTTTCTACAAGAGGAAATGTCAACTAGTTTTCAACCTCTTGGGAAGTGCAACCGACCTTATATCTCATTCTCTATAAAATTTCTACATTTTCACAAAATAGGAGGCCCTGGGATACTGACATCGCTATGGTGACTATGATTATACATTGTTAACCAGACTATCCCTATATGAAAACAGAGCAATTATCCTCCCTCTTGACGAAATTATTAAAATTATTAAAATTGAATCAAATCATTAAATTAAAAAGGTCTTTGATCATTTATATAAACTAATATACATGAATGAGCTAACATTCATTACTATCTTCAATGGCTCTATGTATTGGCCTATCATAAACCTATCATAATATCAATATTCCCATTTCTACTATTGATAATATTGGAGGTTAAATTATGCCTACTGTTAGCACTCATAATTTGTCCTTTGGTTGTGGAAGGATAGTTCCAAGGTAGCTTTTTCAAACCAATATTTAGGAGGAAAACTGGCTTCTTCCCTACTAGAGAGGGCTCTCTCAACAAATAAATACAATGGCCATAAATATTTCATAATAATTATGCTTTAATATTTTAAATGGCTGAAACACAAGGGTACCATTGGGCATGGAGTCAAAATCAAATATCTTTTAAAGATAAACATAGTTTAAACAATGTGGTTTTTCACAAAGGCAAGGTAGTTATTTCTTCACAGTCGAGTTCTTGCTTGCAGGTGGTAATATAATAAAAAGAAACAATACATTAACATTGGGCACGATTGCAGATGAATCCAACATCAACTTTATAAGAAAAGTTATGAATACTTAGATCCCATAGATCAGAGCATAATAACATGAATTATGATCTAAATAAAATATCATCTAAGAATGAAAGAAAACATAATGAAAAAGAGGTAACAGAAATGATAATCACATAAGAAGAAGAAAATTACAGACTGTAAATAGATAACACAAGAATCTTTGCTTTGGAAGATGTGCTCAACTCTGTAGGAAATTTGTATTAATTCTTGAAAAAGCTCGATACAAAATCAGTCTCTCTTTTACAGGTTCCAACCCTTGATTCGATCATAAACCTTCAAGAAAACTCTTGTTCAATAGATTTAAAATTTCCCTTTTTCAATTTATTATAATGTGTCAAAATTTGCAAAGGGTTCCTTTTATCCTCCCACCTTTCAAGAAAATGATTTACAAGTTCATCGTAAGAAGGAACAGATCTTGCAAGAAGGGTTCTAAACCATTTTTTTACTTCTCGAGACAAACTTTGAGCTACCAATCTCATTTTTACTTCATCATAATCTACTTCTTCAAGATCAATAAAGTCATTAAACCTATCAATATGCTACTGAGCTGTATAATTTCCTTCTCCATCATATAATGTAATCCTCTGAGCATAATTCTGAGGAAGGTCATGCAAAACAACAGGTGAATCAAGTGGGGCAAACCTTGCATCCATGATTACAAGAGGATTTTGAATAGTATTATGAACTTGTGATGGAGGATTTTGAACTTTTTTTTCATTTAACTCTACTTTCCCTGATTTTTGTAAATCTTCCCAAACAGATTGTAGTAGATACGAATGAAATCTATTTTGATAAATAACAGTTTCTTTTAAATTTGTTTCAGACTTCGACCTAAACAAATATTGTTCAAACTTCACATTTAAACCATTATCTTCAATATTCAATAGTTCTTCTTGAAAAGGAGAAAATAAATTTTCTGATTGACATGTACCTTCTTTATCTTTCCCTTTATTCCTTTTGAGAATATTTTTAGGACTTTTTACCACTTGAAATGACTGGGGATCTGGATTGCCTCTCGTATAAATCTTTCTGGAAGCCACAATTTCTTCTTTGTAGTCACATTTTAATTGAAATTCAAACTGGAGTCGACAGGGAAAAATACAACCAATATGATCAAATCTCTTGTTTTCTCACATAAATTTGATCTTTCTAAATTGTCGTTCTACCCAGGGAAGATTTGAACTTTCGTTCCCCGGCAATGGCGCCAAAATTTGAAATATATCATTGTAAATTATGTAAAACATATATAATATCACTATACCGAGGAGATAAAAGAAAAATCTTTGAGCACTAGTAAATCTGGAATTGTTTCAATTGAAAAATCAGAAATGAAATTCATATCCAAAGAGTCATAATTTGATTCTGTCAACAGTTTTTCCAAACCTTTCCCTTTAATCATCTTTATAGGTTTGATTTCCAGATCATATTCCAATAATACTGCAATCCACTTAAGCTCTTTTTCATGCAGGGTCTGGTTGAGTGAGAATATCTTTTACAACAGTAGTTGGAACATAAGCAATTATATGTGAATGCAATATATAAACTCTGAAATCCTTTAAAGACTTGATCAATGCATATGCTTGTTTTTCCATGATATCATACTTCAATTCTACATCCCTTAAAATCTTACTAAAAAAAGAAATAGCTTGTTCCATATTTTCTTGATTTTTCTGTAATAATACACTAGTTATGGTATGTTGTGAAGAAAAATAAAATATAATGAACTCGTTTGAAAAATATGGACTGATTAGAACAGGAGCTTCTGTAATGGATTTTTTGATGTCTGTGAAAGATTTCTTAGCTTCTGTAGTCCATTTGATGTCATTAGTTTTCTCTGACATATTTGTAATATTCCTTAAAATTTCTGCAAATCTTGGAACAAATCTTCTCAAACAATTTACCCTTCCAATGAAAGATTGAATCTCTTTCTTACATCTTAGTATCCCAATCTTTTGAATAGTTGTCACCCTGTCATGATCAATTTTGATACCATCCCTTGATATTACATGACCTAATAATTTACCTTATTTCATGACAAAATTATATTTTTTGGAATTTAAAGATATACCAAACTTTCTACACTTCAAAAATACTTTCTCCAAGTGTTTCAAGTGATCTGTATCTGATTTTGAATAAACTGTGATATCATCCATATACGCTACTACAAATTTGTTTTTTTCTTCAGCAAATGCGATGTCCATGGCTCTTTGAAATGTTGCTCCTGCATGCATTAATCCAAATGGAATTTTGGCATACATAAAAGTTCCCCAAGGTGTTTTAAATGATGTTTTCTCTTGATCTTATGGAAGAACTTTGATCTGATTATACCCTAAAAAACCATCTAATAGAGATATTCTTTCTGCTCCTACAAATTTCTGTAAAATATGATCCATCTTAGGCAAGGGTTAATTATCTTTCAGAGATACCTTATTCAAATTTATGAAATTGACACAAAGTATTATTTCTCCATTCTTTTTTTTAGCATGAACCAAATTTGCTACCCATCTTGAAAATATGAAGGACACAATAATTTTGGCATCAAATAGTTTCTTAACTTCTTTTTCAATCACTGGGAGCAACAAGGGATTTATTCTTCTGAGTTTCTGCTTAAAAGGATTTTCATTTGGTTTGATAGGAATTGTATGTTGAATAATGGAGGTATCATATTCTTTCAAGTCTTCATAACTCTATGCAAAAACATCTAAAAATTTCTTCATTAACTCAACATATTTACTTTCTTCTTTTGATGGAATTTTTTCAATTTTTCACTATTTTAGGCTTTTCTTTTGTCCCAATATTGCAATCTTGAATTTCATCTTCATGAGGTAAGACTTTTGGATTTTTGGTTACATCATTTTTGCCAAATAACTTTTCTAAAGGTATAAGACCTTTTGGAATGACATTGTTTTTAAGTTGGATAATCTTGTTCTAAAACTGTTATTTCAAATGCCTGAATTAACTGTGTTGCTGGAATTTTGAGCTTATTTTTCAATAATTGCATGGTATTTTAAGTTGGATAATCTTGTTCTAAAACTGTTATTTCAGATGCCTGAATTAACTGTGTTGCTGGAATTTTGAGCTTCTTTTTCAGTAACTGGATGGTATTTTCCTTTTCATTCAATTTTTTTTGGTTTCCTGACCCTTATTTGGCTCATCATTTGTTTCCACCAAATCAATATGTAGCTTCTTAATTTGTTGTTGATGAGCCTTATTTTTAGTCTACTCCCGTTTCAATTGAATTTCCAACCTATTCACTGTACATTGTAGTTTTGAAATCTTCAGGGTGGCTTTCATTAAGTCTGTGTAGATTACCTCTCCAGTTTGTCTATGCAAATGAATTTTATCAGGAACTGGTATCTTTGATTTGAAATCCTGTGCATTATCTGTCACTATTCTCATAGGACATCCAAACCTTGAGAGAATATTTTCTTCTAGGAAATTAATAATAACTGTATTTGTGGAATTCCTAGTAGGTATAGCTTCAATCCATTTTGTGAAATAATTTGTGACAGTCAAGATCCACTTGTGTTGAATAGAAGAATTTGGGTTAATTTTTCCAATAAAGTCCAATACCCATTGCTTAAAAGGTGCCTCTACTAAAATTGGCTTTAAGGGTAAAGGCAAAAGTTTCCTCTTTCCATAAAAAATATGATGCTCATGACAATTTGAAATTTCTTTATACACATTAGAAAAAATAGTTGGCCAATAAAAACTTGCTCTCAAAATTTTGTTGATTGTTGTTTCCATGAATGATGACCTCCACATACTCCTTGATGAAATTCCTTCATGATCTGTTGTGCTTCATTTTCTAGCAAACAATTCAATAGAATTCCTCTTGGATCTTTCCAATACAAATATTAATTTAAAATACAAAATTTTGTTTCCTTTAATTTCATAGATCTTGATCTAGTTTTGCTCAACTCAGGAGGTGCTTGTAAATTGATAGGACACAAGATTTTAGTTCTTTTCGAATTCATGACAACTCTTTCGGTTTGGGAATAATTTTTGGCGCACTAGGAGACGAAGTCCGGGAAACCTAGGGTTTGTTCAGGGTAGAAGTGAATGAAATGAGACTTATGAATATTATGCACATCTACATCCTGTTTCTGTAAATATCCCAACCTGTTCTTTATCTCATTAATTGTATTTATGGTCATAATGGTGTCAAATACATCCCCATCTCTATCCTCGAGAACTTCCTCTAAATTTATGAATTCCTCACTTTGGACTCCTACTTCACTCTCACTTTCCATTATGTAAAGCTCTCAAATATCTTCATGGGTTTTGAAAGCCTACATGGCAATGGATGAGCTGTAAAAAACATGTTTTTTCGTCTTCTAACTACATGCAACATGTCCCAATTGCTCAATGCTAAATGAAAAATGTCGCTACTTCACGTTGGCTTGGTTTTTTATACCCTCCGAACGGCGGTTTCACAATGGAGGAAGGTGGTTTCCCTTACCACTTCTTCAACTTGCGAAATGATGTAGTATCGACACGTGGAGGGTGGTTTAGGAATTCGCAACCACCCACCACTTCACTTTCACGTGCATGTTGGCAATGCGAAATTGATACAAACGATCGATATTTTTTCGATCAATCAACGACCGTCGATTCTCTCCTCCTTTTAACCGTGTACCAACAGTTGTTTCGGCAATTTTGAAATGTGTTATATATCTTGCTTTTTCCTCCAGCGGAACCTACCCCCATCATTGATCTTATTTTCCACTTCGATCTGGACCGTCGATTCCTTCATAATATATCACGAGATGTTTCATTAGCTACTTTGGCTCCGCTTTAACATTTCCAATGGTCATATGGAATGTTTTACCCAGGAAATTTTAAGCCCTTATTTTGAGCACCTTGCTTGCCAACCTTAGGTGATATTAAAAACCAAATTTGGAGATATGTTATCTCCCAGTCAACTAAAAAATATTGTTCCAACACCTGTGGAGGTTAAATCTAGCAAAATCTATTGTAATTATCTATTGGCGCCAACCAAAATATGATGATTATATGATGCCAGGCAGGCCATGATTATTAGTAATGTTGTTTTTTTGTATAGTTAAGCAATAAACAATGTAGCTATAACTTACAATAACAATAGATGGTTACAATGGTGATGACATATCAATCTATTTTGTATTATCATAGGCTTCTCAAAAAATTTCCATTTTGACCCCACCTTTCAAGGACAAATAAAATATCCCTGGGTTCCTCGTAAATATTTTTGAAAATGCATTTAGGAATCTAAAGTCATCATAGAATTTCCCCAAGATTGTAACTGCCATCCTCTTAAGCACGCAAAGAGAAATAACTTCATGTATAACCGTAACATTCCACTTGTTGAGATGGTTGGCATCTAAATAGGGTGATATGTATGGCAATTCCATCCAATTCCTTGGCCATTCCAATGATTCCATCATTTCCTTCTTCAACATGATTGAAGGGTTTTAATCCATTGTTGAAACACTCCCGCCTCCCTCTTGAAACAAATTTGGATATGAAATTTTTTTTCGTTAACCTCCTTCAAATCTCTTTTCACATATATTCTAATCCATACTTATTATATGCAGGTTTTTCTGACATTTGTTAAGGTTTTCATACTTATTATTTGCATGTGTTTTGACATTTATTCTATTTGTATTGAAAAAGAATTATAATTTCTTTACTTCCCTTTTTTATGCAATTGATATATAATTATATTTTCTTTAATTCTCTCTTTTGATACAATAAATATATAGAATTTTCAAAAGGTTAAAAAATAAATTAAGACAAAACTCAAAAATTTAAAATGTAATTTTTTTAATTTAAGTAATAAAATATAAAGTTAAATATACATTGACGTGTATTGGTTTGAGTGGGATAGCGTTATGAAATGAAATAAAAAGTATTAGATCAAATCAATAATCTCATGTCAATAATAAAGAAAAAATATATTTGTGTTTTTATATTATATATAATTTTAGTGTTTCTTTAGGATAACTTTATTATGAGTAAATATAGAGTCAATCTAGGCTTATTATTTTTGTAATATCCATTTGTTTGGTTTAAAACCTAAGAGAGTTCAAACGAAATCATTGTGTTAGAATTGTTTTGTCAACTTGTGGAGAATATAAATGGAAAATAAAGGAAGGGAAGGCATAGAAGAAATTTAATAAATAATGAAAATAAGAAAAATAATACAAGAGAAAGAAGAAGAACAACAAATAAACACAAGGAAAAACGATAAATAATGAACATAGAAAAAGATAAAAGAACCCCCCAAAAATCATCATAACTACTAATATATTTGGAAGTGAAGAATAACAATTAAATAAAATGTGCATACAATATTTTGAAGTAACGAAAAAATATGTTTTCAAAATACTTTGAAGTTATGGGCCTATGTTGTCGCATCATTGGATAATTACATTGGGTCTCCATGGGACCACTCTCAACCAAAGAACATACCAATTCCACCCATAAATCGAAGTAACAAGAAACAAATCCCCCTCAAGATGGCTTAGGCATTGACCATTTATAAATCACAAAGAATGCCATTGATAAGGTCAACAATTGACATTGGTAACAATGAACATCAAGGATTGACCTTCACAGGCCTCCTAATTTACTAGCTTATGTTGTTGCGGCATTTGATAATTTCATTGGGAATCCATGAGACCACTCTCAACCAAAGCACATATCAATTCCACCCATAAATCGAAGTAATGAGAAACAAATCCCTCTCAAGATGGCTTGGAAATTGACTATCCATAAATCCCAAGGATTGACATCAACAAGGTCAACCATTGACATTGGTCACAATGAACGTCAATGTTTGACCTTCACAGGGATGCCACCCACTGAAACATTAGAAGGAATGTGAATTGCACCATCGTTCTCCTTTGAAAGTTATGCAAAGATGAAAAACACTTCATATGTGTCACTTTGAGAAAAACACGAGGTACACCTTCATTCTCTGTCCCTTTCACACTTGAAATTTCAATCCCCAATCCCTGCAAAATAAAAATACCAATGTTGATATCCAATATATTTAGAGTCAAACTTGATCACTACCTAGCTTGTTATTGTTTTACTCGCATATGCATACTTTTTTGTATGACAAATTAACGTACAATTCATTTACTTGCCATTGATTACATTGATTTCTATCTATTGCTTATTAGTACTTGCAACAATATTTTCTTTTCAATTTCATCTACCACTATCTCTATCATACATTAACTAAACTTACATTCAAACACATAAAATTATATTCTCTATGTGTTCTCTCGCTTTAGGGGTATGCTAGTTATATTTGATATCACTTCTTTAAAGCTCTAAGAGTTGCTACAAGGTTTACAAGTCATAAACAATTGCGCCGCGTTGACGAGGACCAGAGAGGTGAAAAGAGTTGTTCGGAATTTGGAAATGAGTGGGATACATCTCCGCTTATTTCGGTTGTGCTCATCGTTCTTACCGCTTATTTCGGTTGGACTTTGTATCAGAGAAAACAATATCGTTCTTTCGGCTTATCTCGGTTGGACGGTGTATCGTACAATTGCTGCATTGTGTGGAACACCGTGTATCACAAGGGTTTGAGAACGCGTTCAAAATCATGATTTTGCTTTGACGTCACACCACACTCCCTATTTTTGTTTGGGTGTATTGAGAACTTTGTTTGGTTGGTTGTTTACAAGTTTCAAAGATGGCCAAATCCGAAAAATCAGTATACTATAGTTTGGACAAGCATGCCATTTGAGACGGAGGATTAAAGCGATGGAAAACATATCACATTCATTGGAATCTGATAATAAATCATGGTTTCCACACCACGATCTAATTATATTTAATCATATTTTACAAATAAGATGGAATTTGGCATCTATTAAATTCATTACAATTTATATGGACAACAGTGGAAAATCTAAAAAGCAAGTTTTGTTATCCTCTATTCAAGTGGGGCCTATTTAGCCACTTTGTCAAATCTCCACTTTTTGTCTTTGACAACACATCGATTCCGTCTATACTCTTTCTCTTTCTCGAAACACTTTCGATTTCGTCTATACTCTTTCTCAAATCACTTTCTCTTTCTCGTCTTTTATGACACATCGACATGAATGGAAGAGGTCATATTTATAAATTATTATTAGGTTTTTATGTGTTCTAACACATGTAATAGATGGTTGTAGGACTGATGTGTTCTACGTAATGTTAGAGTTAATGTAGAAATGTAAGGCTGTATAATAATGATTGGATTGTGTGTATCTCATAAGTTCAGGAGATAGGTTTGAGATCCATGAATATAGGATCTGAGAGCTTAGTTTGTTGAATATTATTTCATTATATATTGTACTTATTTCTCATTAATTAATTGAATTGGTTTTATACCATTCCTGGGTGTATGTGCGAGCCTTTGGGCTCTGCACTTCTTCCTCTTTTATTTTTCTTAATTTGGTATTTGTGTGTGCTTGGTGGCCTGGAGTTGAGTTGTATCTCCTCCTGATGCAGTGCGAATGCCTATTGAGGCTGTTGTGAAAGCCCCTGCGGCTTGCTGTAAGAGCCTGCTACCTCCTGCCCATTGAAGCGTGGTGCTGAAGGGAGATCATCACTGTGGGAAGATATTGCTGAAAGCCCTGTTTGGCTGCTATGTGAAAGCCCTGTTTGGATGTGAGAAGTGCCCTTCGTGGCCTACTGCTGTGAAAGCCCATTGAGGCTATGTGAGTGCCTGATTGGCCTACTGTTGTTAAGAAGCCCTTCGTGGCTGTGGGAAGCCCTTTTGAGGCATGCTGTGAGAAGCCCTTCGTGGCTTGATGTGAATGCCCATTGTGGCTGGCTGTGTGATTGCCTATTGAACCCGCTGATCGCTGCCTGAGAACACTGCTCTGTGTGAAAGACACGATCTATGTTGTTGTGCACTGGAAGAACGTGAAAGAGATCGCTGATGTGGCTGCTAATGTGAAGAGATCATTGCTGCTCACCGTCAATTTCAAGAGCACGCTGCCCAAATCACTGATGTTCCACCCTCCTGCACCCGATTACAAAGAAAGGATAGGAGCTATCGCTGCTACATTTCGGATCGCTGCTAAAGGAGCCAACATGGAAGAGGAGCGTATTAAGTGCTGTGAAGGAGTTGCTTGTTGCTACCTGTAGTGGAGGAAGCATCCACCTGAGGGAGAGACCGTGAGTCACCAGATCGGGTGTGGATGAGAGCCATCATTCAGTCAACTATTTCATAGCCTACCAATGAGATATTGTTGCTACCTCAGATTGCCCAGGTCTGTGTTGGAGGAGAATCAATTCGCTGCTACATTGTTGTTGTAACTGCGTGTTGAGGTGGAGTCAAAGCTGCCCGTGAAGGGAACATGTTGTTGCCTGCAATCAAGTGGAGCCACCAGTTAACCAGTCTAAACGATCATCCGACTGATAGGAGCCATCTGTTCATGTTCGCTGTTGAAGAAAGAGCTGCCTTCTGTTGCATAGAAGAAGCGTGGAGAAGAAAGGAGAACTGGCGTGGCTGCTGGCTTGTCTAGCTGCCTAAATAAATAAAAGCAATCAATATGTCTTCTCATATAATGTATGATGCTACAATACAATTTGAGTATGAACCTAGATATGATGAAGAATATCTGACAATAGAAGAACAAATTTCAATTACGCTGGAAATGATTTTAATTGATAAGTTGCTGGTTGGATTTAGAGCACCTGAAGAAACAATAGTCGATTTTGATGAAGAGTTGAAGTTTATTGCAAACTGGCTTGAAAAGCCAAAGAATGGTGAAAATGTGGACTATGTTTGTGATAAAGAATGTATCAGGTTTGCAGACGCTGAAGAGATATTGTTGCAGAATTCCACTGCACAGAATACAATTGATTGTAGACGAGCCTGGATGACAATTACTAATTTTACAGAATGTGTTGAACCTGAAGGAAGATCCAGGACAGCAGAGGCCCAATCAAATAATAGATTGCACTATACATCAATGTGTGAAGACTTCAAGCTCTCAAACTGGAAGAGCAGGAAACAGGAAAACATAAACAAATATTATCTTACATCAACTAAGGTCAAAATGAAGTAGAAGGAGGACTCTAGAGTTCAAGGCTTGGAACTCTAGATCGTTAATTTGCTTTGCTGATTTGTAAGCCTGAAACTACAGGCATATTTAGTATTGTGAACCCATTTCTACATTAAAGGAGGATGTTAGAGTTAATGTAGAAATGTAAGGATGAATAATAATGATTGGATTGTGTACACCTCATAAGATCAGGAGATAGGTTTGAGATCCATGAATATAGGATCTGAGAGCTTAGTTTGTTGAATATTATTTCACTATATATTGTACTCATTTCTCATTAATTTATTTGAATTGGTTTTATAACATTTCTATCTGTGTGTGCGAGCCTTTGGGCTCTGCACCTCTCCTCTCTGTTTTATATTTCGTAATAGATGGTTTTTATGGGATAGAGATGCCCACTATCCCCTCTTCTTTTTATACTAGTTATAGAAGGGCTGAGCCGTCTCATTTAACATACTAAGGATAATGGGAAGATTACTGATATTAAAGTCTCACAACATCATTTTATTATGTATTTATTATTTGTTGATGACGTTCTTTTATTTGGTATTGGGGATGAGCAAGAATGACTACATTACAAATTTATATTGGATACTTTTTGCTATGCATCCGGGATGTAGATTACCTACCCAAAGTCATGTATATATTCTCTATATTTGGGGGATGGGGTCAAGGCTCGCCTGCCGTTTATTTTCACTGGATATACAGGATCTTAATTGTGGATTGACATATCTAGGTTATTTAATCAAACCAAATACATATTTGGTTTCTGACTGGTTGTGGCTGGTAAAAAAGGTTGAAAAAAAGATATCTTGTTGGCTCCACAAGAAGCTAACCATGGGGGAGACTTGTTTTACTTAATTTGGTTCTGGCAAATTTACCTATATACCGACTCTCTCTTGCTCGAGTACCTTTATCCATTCTTGACAGGATAAGGAAATACTTTTTCAATTTTCTTTGGAAGGGATATTTTGAATGTCGTGGTTGTCCTTTGGTTTCGTGGAAAAAATTGTCTACTCCAAAGAGCAGTGGCGGTTGGGGTATCCGGAATATATATTGGGTTAACAAGGCCTTACACCTCAAGAGCTTGTGGATGAGCCTTACAGATGACGGATTGTGGGGCATAATTATTCATGGATTGTGGGGCATAATTATTCATGACAAATACTTATTTCAGAGCACAGTGATTAATTGGATTAGAAGGGAAGATAAGAAACCTACTCACTGCTCGGCGATCTGGCTGGGGTTGGTGGAAGTATTCCCATATATGAAGGGATGGTTGTCATGGTTGATTGGTAATGGTTTCCAGGTCCGGATTGGCTTGGAACCAATAATTGGGCTACCAAATTCAAATTATTTTTCAGCCGCGTCCCTTCAAGCTCTACATCTAAATGGTATTATCTTCTTAAATCAGGCTGTTAATAGGAATGGGGTTACACAGGAAAGTGCTTACTGGATAAATGTTGGGGAATTAAACCTGTTCGGGACTGTGGATGGAGAATGAGAACTCTTTATTACTGGGCTTGTTCATGTAGGGATTAAAATTTCATTTGAGTTGGATCAATTATATTGGGCTTTCGACTGTGGGGATGGCTCTGTTACAACTGCATTAGCATATGTGGCTATAACATCTAAATCTCATGTCACAGAGCCCAGCTGGTGGAGTGCATACTTATGGAATTGGGATATTGTTAATAAGATCAATTTTTTTATTTAGATGGCCCTCAAGAACAGACTTATGAGGGGAGATCGTTTCCGACTGCATGGGGTATTGGGCCGTGTGTATGTTCTCTGTGTTTTAAGGAAGAGGAGACATCAGAGCATCTATTCCTTCGATCCTCCTTTGTTTTACAAATATGGGAGGACATATCCTTCGGGTATAAAATTACGGGGACTTGGTCTGAAGATTCCTTATCGTCTTGCTTATTGTACTGGTACAAACATCAGAAGAACCATATTACATTCCCATTATTTTTCTTTTGGGTTTGTGGCATCTCAGAAATTCTGTTTTATTTGAAGACCGTCTCTTTACATGGAGTGGGGCAATTTCTTTCATTATAACATTTATGACAGATTATGTTGGGACATATCCTACTATTGGCACAGTCCATAGTGAGTTTCCGACCTTGGATTATATTAGCCCAGTAGGATACTTCGATGGAGCAGCACCACTGGGGAGATGCGGTGTTGGATGCTTGTTGATATTGGATCTTTCTCATCATATGGAGATGTCCTTCAGTTGTGGTGGGGGAAGTAATTCCCGGTAAAAAAAACTTGCCCTATGGGGTCTCCTTGTTTTGGCTAATAGTTGTGGGATGAGTAGGTTACATATATATGGTGATTCTATTGCAATTATATAGTGGGCCGCAGGAAGACACAGACTTCACGTGCCTATTTTGTCATACTGGAAACAAATAATACTATCATTGCCAAATTCATTTGAGGACATCAATTTTCTCTTTTCTCCATGTGACTCAAATTTATAATTAGTTTGTAGACTCCCTATCGAAAAAGGGGCTTGGACAGGAAGAGGGTTGGGCTCACATTAGAAAATATTGGAACAAACAGATTTATGAAGATTCAGAATTTCGCATTTACTAATGTGGTGTTCCTATTTTGTATTTTTTTTTTTGCCACTATATAGGATTAGATATTTAGATAGAAGTTATATCAGATATATAGTAGTAGTTAAAAAGATAGAAGTTTGAATGAGGAAGAGAAAAAACTTTGTAATAACATGATGAAATGCCCAGAATTAGATTTTGAAAACAGAATACTTGAATATGACATATATCAATAACTGAAAAACATTTTGTAACAGCTTAAATGAATATTGTTCGAAAGGATAAGAATAATTGTGTAGTTTCCTTGATTCAATTATGAATAGCAAGAAGCTCTTTTTTCTCCTGGAAAAAAAAGTAATAAATGATTGATATTTTAAAATATTTATACCTTATATAATTATATAACAATTTAACTTTAAAATATTCAATTTTTAAAAATTTCAAACTAATATTTTTTTTCAGCTAAAAAAACCATACTACTGGTATTCATATTAGTGAATCAAATAGTACAAAATGTAAGTCTAGAGGGACCTATGATCAGTCACAAGCTGATACTCACTTTCCTCATGAGAATATACATCCAATCCCATACAACAAAAAACATATAATATCCTTGAAAGTATAAATAGCTACAAATTAATAATCAAAGATCTGTTCCGAGCCATGATCAGTCTTCATTGTAGCTGAATGAAATTCTTCCCAAAAGATTACTCCTTCTATATTTATTTAACATGTAAATATTAATTTTTTATTAAAATAAAATTATGTTATATGAATTAAAATAATTAATTACGCCGAAAACGTTCTTTTTACGAAAGATAATCCATGTTCCTGTAGCAGGATTCCTCGTCTATAGGTGCAATAAAAATCGGCCACCTACATTCCTCTGCTAATTTGGCAATCAATCTGCGACTGAAGGCGTCTTACTGTCCGTCTGCTATTTTAGCGGCTTACCCTGCATTCATTGCATCCATTGGTAGATTGAAATCTATGCGTAGTTCGAAACCCTATGATCAGGATTAGCCGCCATGAATATGATACGACATTTATATGTTTTAAAAAGTAGTATTAAGAGAAGGTCTTACTAGCGCAAGGCTCGAGTACTGGTTATCTCATCTCTAGGGTTACGTTGTCAACAAAATAATTAGTATGGGGTTCTACCCGGGATCCACGGTTGTAATTAAGCCACAACACCATTCATATTTTCTCATTTCATGTCTGTACCAGGATGTATTTAATGAGGTACGTGTTAGGATATTTAGACACTTAGGAGTTAGTTAAGATCAACTTGTGTAATATATCCGTTAGGGATAGTGTGTTTCTTTAGTATGCATTAGTATGCATTTGTAAATACTTAATCCGACGGTCACGATATGTTTCCGACATAGAGTGATCCGACGGCTCAACTTCTCTTAGATCAAACCTAACCTTGATCCGTGGCTTAACACCCGATTGGTCCATGATCTCTATTTAAAGAGCATGGAGGGTCATTGTTTAGTTGATCGATTATGAGAAGCTCATTTGTAACTTTCTTTCTTTGCATAATAAATTGTCCCGTAGAAGCTATTTGGCCGGGGCCGTGGAGTGTTTCCCTCAAGGGGGTTTAAACCACGTCAAAACATCTGTGTGTTGATCTGTGATCTGTTTGTGTGAAGTGGTTGCTCTTGGTGTTCGGTCCTTTGGTAGTACCCTGTGTACCCGAACATGGTATCAGAGCTTTTATGAAGTGCCGCTTCCGGTTATGATCTAGATCTTGAACTGTTGTTGCCGAAACTCGAAAGGGTTTCTAGTTCTGATATTTCTGTGTATTTCTGGGCTGTGGGAGGTGTTCCATTGCGTCCGGAGCGTCGTTTCCATTGGGAAATAGTTTTCGTTTGATCGAAAACGGTTCCCGGTTGCTCCAGAAACACGTTTTTCATCAGATCTGAAGGTATAATGTTACAGTGACGCATTTTTTTTATTTCGTTTTTTGAAAAGAAAAATATCATATTTCATCTTTTTTTACTGTTAGATTTTTTTTGGTTCGGTTTGTTGCTTTTCCGTCTGCGTATGCTTTTTGCCGTGCACCTTGAGCGATCTCGGCAAATCAGAAACAGAAGCAAATCAGAAACAGAGAGAAAACGTAAACTTTCCGGGCAAGCTAACAAAATCTAACTCCACAAGTGTGGGAAAGTTTTTTTTGTTTCGATTTGTGGTCTGTTTTGCAGGAAAAAGGGCAAGCACGCAAACCGAGCAAGAAGAGTAAAAAAAAAAAAAAAAAAAAAGCCCCCTTCCTCATTTCCATATTTTACATACCTTTTAAACTAGCTCACTTGGTTCAAAGTTGCTTTATTCCTTAATAGGTCTTGAGTTCAAGTCTTAGGAAGTTACTTTTAAAAAGAAAAGTGCATACAATTTCTATTTTCAAGTTACTTTATTGTAAAAGTGCATCTCACTTAAATAATAAAAAATAAAAATACAAGTGAGTCACTTAAGTTTTTTTTATTGTTGCACTATTTAAAAGTAAATCATTGTAAAAGTGAAATCACTTATTTTACAAAAGTGATTCACTTAAAGCAACTTTTTTGTAAAGTGATTGTCAAAAGGTTCATCTTGGGAAGAGGGGGGTTCTTTTTTTAGCTGGACGTTCTCTAGCTGCCACGTCACTATTGGGGACATCTTCAACAGTTTCTTTGTTCAAGCATAACTTCATCATACAGAGTCAGTTTTCAGTGCCGTTTTTTTTGAAACCGCCTATTTTTTCGAGCTCTTCACATCCAGACTATTGGTTTTTGCTTTTACAGCCATTAATTTACAAATATGGCCGCCCATTGTGATATTCTACTTAACAGTTCCAACTATTTCTCATGGAAATCTCGTATGGAGGATGTTCTACGAAGTAGGGGACTTTTCAGAATTACCACAGGGAAAGAAAAAGAACCCACTGATGATGATAAGAAAATAAAATGGGCAAATAGATGTGATGAAGCTCGTGGATTGATTGGGATGTCAATCTCTACTGATTTGCGATTCCACATATCTGGAATTGATGAACCTAATACTGCTTGGGACAAGTTGGAAACTGTGTTTGGTAAACACAATGAAATTCGAGGTCACCAACTCGAAAATGAGTTGATTTCTTTAAATCCAAGTGACTTTTCATGCATTCAAGATTATTTATCTAAGTACAAAACTCTCAAGCTTTTATGTGCAGAATGTAAGATTGAGAGGGAAGACAAACAGTGCATTTATCATATTCTTTCCAAACTTGGACCTGCATATTCTGTTTTTGTATCTACATTTTACTCCATGAAAGCATCATTGAATGCAGCTAGCTATCAAGAGCCTAGTCTTGAATCCTTTTGTGATTCTTTGATTAGGGAACAAGATAAACTCATTCATCTTGGAATAATCAACAATGCAGATACATCTGGGAAAGCATTATTGTCCCAACAGAAAGAAAAGTCCAAGCCTCCCAAGAAACAAAATTTTCGCAATAATAAGTCAAACAAGGGTCCAAAACCCTCTCAGTCAGCTCCTTCTTTAAAAAATGACAAAGGATCCAAGCAAAAAGGCAAGAAGACTGAGCGTCATTGCAACTATTGCGGGAAAGATAATCATGATGAATCTAAGTGTTTCAAGAAGATGGCAGCCTTGGAAGCAGCAATGAAGAAGCACCACATCAGCCTAGATTCGCCATCAGAATCTACCTCTCATGGACATGCACTTTGTGCTTCTGGTTATTCTTATAATGCATCTTCTTCTTCTACTTCAAATGAATGGCTCATTGATTCTGGAGCATCTTATCATATGGCTAAGGATCAAGCCATCTTTTCTACTATGCATGAATGTAACACCAAACAAATATTTGTTGGTGATGATAGATCTCTAAGTGTTGTAGGAGCTGGAACAGTTCCAGTAGATAATGGTCATTTTAGTGATGTACTATGTGTTCCAAAAATTTCCTGCAATTTGTTATCAGTCTATCAGATCACTCATTCTGGTGAAGGTAAAACTGTGACCTTTACACCTCACCAAGTTGTAATCAAGGATTTTAAAGATCCTCAACAGGTCCTAGCTACCGGAATTGTTGATGGTATTACCAGGTTGTACAAGTTTAACAACTTTGGGTCATCACCTTTCCCTTCAGTTTTTGTTGCTCATAGTGATAACTTGAGCAAACTTTGGCATGAGCGATTTGGTCACTTAAATTATCGCTCATTGCAACAACTATGTAAAGAAAATATGGTGACAGGTCTTCCGATGGTATCTTGCAGAGATGGTGTTTGCTCCGGTTGTGTACTCGGAAAACATCATCGGGACAGTTTTGACAAACGTGCCTCTTGGCACGCCTCGGTTCCCTTGGAGCTTGTGCATAGTGACTTGTGTGGTCCTCTTCCATCTGCTTCCTTTTCTGGTTTCAAATATTTCTTAACTTTCATTAATGATTACACCAGACGCACTTGGGTTTATTTCCTAAAACTTAAGAGCGAAGTATTTAACATGTTCTTGGCCTACAAGGCCCTTGTTGAAAAACAATCTGGTCATCAAATTATTAAGTTAAGATCTGACAATGGAGGAGAATATGTTAACAAACAGTTCACTACTTTCTGCACTGAACAAGGCATCCAACAACAACACACTGTTCCATATACACCACAACAAAATGGTGTAGCTGAGCGGAAGAACCGCACTTTAAAAGAAATGGCTAATTGTATGATCCAATCTAAGGGACTAAGTCTTCAATTTTGGGCTGAAGCCATTAATTGTGCAAATTACATAGTTAATCGCACCCCCACAAAAGCATTACAAGGTATAACACCGGAAGAAGCATGGAGTAAAATTAAACCTGATGTAAGTCACTTTCGTGTGTTTGGTAGTGAAGCATGGGCTCACATTCCGGATGAAAAACGGAAAGCATTGCAGCCTAAAAGTGAAAAGTGCATATTTGTTGGATATTCTGAAGATGTAAAAGGTTATAGACTTCTTCAACCACCTTCTCATGCTATAATCATTAGAAGAGATGTTAAATTTGATGAAAATATCTTGGCCTGCGAGCCTAACTCGGCGAGTGTGCCATCTTTGGCCTGCGAGCCTGATTCGGCGTTTGTGCCTTCTTCTTCTTCTTCCAACTTCCTTGACAGGTTTTCAACTCCAGTTTCTGATGATGACAGTGAGGATGAAAATCCACCTCCGCCTGCTCATGTTCCTCCAGTTGCACCAGCACAAGTGCTTCCTCGATGGGTCCGTTCAACATGTGAAGCAGCTGGTGATCTTGCCGGTGATCCTAGAGATCAACGTCGAACACGTTCTCAGTTTCAGCGAGCCTCTTCTCTTTTGGCTCAAGTTTCCGAGAATCATGATCCAGAAACTTTTGCAGAAGCTTCAGGGAATCCAGATTGGGATGCAGCCATGGATGAAGAATATCGTTCCTTAATGGCGAACGATACTTGGGATCTTGTACCTCTTCCAAAAGGAAGAAAACTTGTCAGATGTAAATGGGTCTACAGAACTAAGTATGCATCAGATGGAAGTGTTGAAAGACTTAAGGAAAGGTTAGTTGCCAAAGGTTTTTCTCAAGTTGAAGGGATTGACTACAATGAAACCTTTGCTCCCGTCGCCAAAATGAACTCCATCCGCCTTGTTCTTTCCCTTGCAGCCTTACACAACTGGGAAGTCCATCAAATGGATGTCAAGTCTGCCTTCTTACATGGTGATTTACAGGAGGAAATTTACATGGAACAACCTCCTGGCTATGTTCAGAATAACTCTAGCCTTGTCTGCCGCCTTAAGAAATCCTTATATGGCCTTAAGCAAGCTCCTAGAGCTTGGTATGCCAAAATGGATAGCTTTCTCCTTGACACTGGTTTTTCTAGATGCCATTCTGATCCCAATGTCTATACCAAGAAAGTAGGAAACCATCTCATCATACTTGTTCTCTATGTTGATGACCTTATTCTTACTGGTAGCGACCCTAAGCTTATAACCCATGTGAAATCCAGTCTTAAACAAAATTTTGAAATGTCAGACTTAGGACATTTGCATTATTTTCTTGGTCTCCAAGTTCTGCAAACCAAAGAAGGAATCTTTCTTTCTCAGTCTAAGTATGCTTGTGACCTTCTTCGTCGCTTTCACATGGAAGATTGTAAACCAGCCCCTTCTCCCTTCCAGTCTGGAGTCAAACTTTCTGCCACTTGTACTTCACCTGAAGTCGATGCCACCTTGTATCGTCAGCTTGTTGGTTGTCTCTTATACTTGACTCATTCCCGTCCTGACCTTTCCTTTGCCGTCGGTAGAGTTGCCCGTTATATGCAGACACCTCATGAAAGTCACTGGAAAGCAGCTAAAAGAATACTTCGATATATTCGAGGTACAGTTCAGTTTGGGATTCATTACAGTACAGGGGGGAAACCTTTGTTGGTTGGTTTCACTGATTCAGATTGGGCCGGCGATCCTGATGATCGAAAGTCTACTGCAGGTTATGTTTTCAGTCTGGGATCTGGACCTATTACTTGGGCTTGTAAGAAACAACAAGCTCTTGCTCTTTCTTCAGCAGAGGCAGAATATCGAGCAGCAGTTAATGCTAGTCAGGAAGCTTTATGGCTTCGACAGATCCTTTCAGAGTTTGGATTCAAGCAGCAGCAGCCTACTCCACTTTGGTGCGATAATCAAAGTGCCATCAAGCTTGCCAAAGATCCAGTTCTACATCAACGCAGCAAACACATTGAGCTACACATGCACTTCATCAGAAATCTTGTTCATGATCGTGTTCTTGAAGTGCTCTTTTGCCCTACAGATGATCAAGTTGCAGACATCTTCACCAAGTCTCTTACAGAAGCGAAGTTTTCTAAACTTCGATCTATGTTAGGAGTTCAGGAACTTGTCATTAAGGGGGGATAGGCTCTAATGCCTCCTTCCTTCTCCTAATAGTGTCACTTTTGTAAATCCTTCAATCCTATCCCAAGTTGTTCTTAAGGGGGGATGTTAGGATATTTAGACACTTAGGAGTTAGTTAAGATCAACTTGTGTAATATATCCGTTAGGGATAGTGTGTTTCTTTAGTATGCATTAGTATGCATTTGTAAATACTTAATCCGACGGTCACGATATGTTTCCGACATAGAGTGATCCGACGGCTCAACTTCTCTTAGATCAAACCTAACCTTGATCCGTGGCTTAACACCCGATTGGTCCATGATCTCTATTTAAAGAGCATGGAGGGTCATTGTTTAGTTGATCGATTATGAGAAGCTCATTTGTAACTTTCTTTCTTTGCATAATAAATTGTCCCGTAGAAGCTATTTGGCCGGGGCCGTGGAGTGTTTCCCTCAAGGGGGTTTAAACCACGTCAAAACATCGGTGTGTTGATCTGTGATCTGTTTGTGTGAAGTGGTTGCTCTTGGTGTTCGGTCCTTTGGTAGTACCCTGTGTACCCGAACAGTACGCGTTGATGGTACGCATCAACATATTTTTGTTAACACTTGGCCAGAGCGACATTGCTAGTTTTATTTTATTGTTTACTTTTGATGGGGTTCATGAAAGGCAACAATCCAAAATTTGACTCTGTAGAGTCTTTCCAGTTAAAATCCCTGAGAATATCAAGCTTCGATGGAGTAGCAGGATACTAACGAGGGAGACAATGGGAATTATGACACCTTTGGTCCTCTATGGACACGAGATAAGTCACTGTTTTCATTCTCAGATAATAACTCAGTACTAAGTACTCCTTTAATCAATACTGGTTCACCTGGTATATTTTCCAATGCAGGGTCCATGGGTGATCATAACTCACACTTCGACAGTGGCTTATTTGGTTCTCGTGATAATTTTTCAAAGTTTGATTTTATAAGCAGTTTCAAAGATGTTGGGCACAGTAGAGGTTTTACTTCATTTGATGATACTGATCCATTTTCCAGTGCCGGGCCTTTCAGTTTCGAAGGACAAACACCAAGACACACATCTTATGTTCCAGTGCCGGGCCTTTCAGTTTCGAAGGACAAACACCAAGACACACATCTTATGGTTGGAGTGCATTCACCTATATGTAGATATATAGAATAGTACTCGCCAACAGATTCAATTTGTTCTCCATTTCAGTGATTTCCTATTGCTAATGAAAATGATGGAATTTGGAACTAACTCGGCCCTTATTTATTTATGTTTTCTCAAACTTCTCGTTCCTTGCTATTTCTTACCTACTTGATAGTAGGAATATCAGTAGGTTGATTAAATTCACATATTCAACATATACTCGGAGGTTGCCTAGGCGAATTGTTTTTTTCTTTTTGAAACACCTTCCACAAACTGGCTCAAACTTTGCTAGAGAGAATACAAACTTCGAATATCAATATGCGTCACTTTATCACTGCTTACAAAAGGTCAAAATAAGAAATAAGAAATAAAATTTCTGTACAAAGTGCTAAATTTCTGTACAAAGTGCTTGGATTTAAGTTGTAACACTTGTTATATCCATATTTTTAGATTTTTGCACATTGATTCCATATCATAAAATCCCTCCATGGTGATTAATCATTCCCTTCCCGCTTTGTTATTTCAATGTTATCCATATTTTTAGATTATTGCACATTGATTCCATATTATAAAATCCCTGCACGGTGATTACTCATTTACCTCCTGCTTTGTTATTTCAATGTTAATTTATACATTGCTCTTTTTATCTGAGAGGCACGCTGGGGGTAGCTTCTAGGTGTGTTATTGGATATAGTAGGAGCCATTTCTGGTTGGATAGCCACACTTCTTTTCATGTGGTCTCCCGTGTCACAACTGGTACAGTGCGTAAACTTTAACCATCTATTATAACTGCGAATGTCTCAGAGGGAACCATCACTTTGCCTATGAAGAACTTTGCCACCAAAACTACGCATGAACTTCACCTTATGAAACCTAACATCATCCTTCACATTATGAAACCCAACATCATCCGATGCTCCACCAGACGGGTGATCCAGATGCGCCGAGGAGCTCCAGGGCCTTCGAAACTCCCCCTGGCGAGTCGATCCATCATCAAACAGTCACTCACCTTCATCCCCCGGGTTAAAGAACTATGCCATTTTCGCAGGCTGATTATATGCAGTACCATAATCACTTGTAACTCTGCAGTCAAATTGCCCCACTTGGAAACATAAGAATTACTCCCTGATACCATCTTCCCACTAGTGATACCAGGAACGCCCATTAAGCCCTTGTGGCTATCGGGCTAATTCCCATCACCATCTATGATTTTCGTCTAATACATTATAGATCTGCCCTCGGTCTCCTAGGACCACCCTTAATCTCCATTTGCGAGAAAGCCATCGCAAATTCCTCACCGGTCCTGATCGAAATATTTCGAGCACCGAACCACTCATTGAATCAACTATTCAACGTTGAGGAACCTATTTCAGCACTAGAGAAGGGGAGATTCCCCGCCATAGGCCTGGGAAACATACCCTTTGGTTCTATTGAGGTCTGGGCTATGGACCTATAGACAACCCCACCTGGCGAGTCGATCCATCATCAAACAGTTACTCACCTTCATCCCCCGGGTTAAAGAACTATGCCATTTTCGCAGGCTGATTATATGCAGTACCATAATCACTTGTAACTCTGCTGTCAAATTGCCCCACTTGGAAACATAAGAATTACTCCCTGATACCATCTTCCCACTAGTGATACCAGGAACGCCCATTAAGCCCTTGTGGCTATCTGGCTAATTCCCATCACCATCTATGATTTTCGTCTAATACATTATAGATCTGCCCTCGGTCTCCTAGGACCACGCTTAATCTCCATTTGCGAGAAAGCCATCGCAAATTCCTCACCGGTCCTGATCGAAATATTTCGAGCACCGAACCACTCATTGAATCAACCATTCAACGTTGAGGAACCTATTTCAGCACTAGAGAAGGGGAGACTCCCCGCCATAGGCCTGGGAAACATACCCTTTGGTTCTATTGAGGTCTGGGCTATGGACCTATAGACAACCCCACCTGAACCTACTACTAAACCTACAGATTTTTGCTCCATCTCCCAGTGCACAAACCCTTGAAATCCCTTCAAACCCTTCTTCAATCTTTTGATTCATGTTGTCAGAAATATCAGATATTAGGGGCAAATGTATTTTGGCTTGAATGGTTACCGGTGGATTCTATATATGCAGTGTTCGTGAGCAATATGACGGTACTTTAATGGAATTGTACTTTCCCTACCACGATGACCATGCTTTTCAATTAACTGTTGAGAGAATTTGAAGGCATTTTTCAGTCACAAGTGTCCATTCCTGGTATATTTGTGATCTTCAAGTATGGGTGGACTTATTGACATCTTTTTGATGTGAGATACCATGCTCTAGGACTCAAAACAAAAGTAAGAATACAAAAAAAATGACTAGATGTATGATCTCTGCATGAAATAAAGAGTTTGTACATATATGTGAGAGGCTTCAGCAAGTTGGTGGGGATGTTCTTCAACGCCTTCGTGCAGGTAATAGACTTTGGAACATTTGATTCAGACAAAACACGAGAAACTGAAAATAGTTCATCCAGAGATACTGGGGGGTTGGCTGGAGCAAGTTGGAGAGGAAATTCCAAAATGAAAGGTGTTGCGAGTGAATGAGTCATTCCTTTGCATCAAAAGTGTGTCTAACTAACAGATTCATTGAATGCTTATTGAACACTGAAATCAACCACAAGAATGCAGAGACAACCCTGTCTAAACCCGGAGTGTGCACATCCACTTTGTAAAGCATTAAATGTTGTAGACAGCAGCTATTACCACAGATCATAAGCTAAGATTCATCGTGCATTAAATTGATTTATCCACTTTATAAAACGTGTAAGATTACATCATCATAAGCGTATGGCTTTTAAACTTGCAAATATAAGCTGCTTTGAGGAAGACAAGGACGTCCATTAGAGAGGTGCAAAGATTCCAAATGGAAGAATGCTGCGTAAAGTCAGAGATGGGCCCTTCCTGTGTATATTGTAATTTGTGATGTAGATAGTACAGTTGTACAAGCAAACTGGGCCTCACCAAATTTCATGTTCCTATACTCGATTCTCAATATATGTATCTGATACTGTTAAGCAACCTACCCTCTCAACGAAAAACATTCACCTAACCCAAAAAAGAACAAAGAAGATAGCTCTCAAGGAGCACTGATATTTTCTTTGTAGAATAGAAGTTCGAGGGATGTGGAGACCACGAGGTCATGACCATGGCGACAATCATTTGCGACGGTGGAAATAAAGTTGGTGGAAGCAACTGGTTGTCCGTAGTTTGATAGATTTTGTTATCAAAAGAATATATACATTCTCATTGTATATATATCTTAAATAAAAATTAAATTAAACATAAACATGATAGGGCTATCTACATTGCTTAAAAGGTTCATAACAAATTCATTTGTAAGTTGAAACTTATTTATGATTTTTCAGCCTCATGTGACATCAAACATGCTTCGATTGTAAATTTCAATTTCAATATTTTAGGGATTTCAATTTGTTAATTTGGAGTGTTAATTTGAAGTTTAGGTGATCTATTTATTACTAAGCTTAGCTTTGAGTTGGCTTTAACTCATTGCATCAAGAATAGAACAATGTTTTATGATAAATTCAGATTTAAGATGGCTCTATGTTGATTTTAACTTGACATAAGGTATCTATAATTTGCTATAATTTTGATAAGCTCCCTTCCCATATTTAAATACAACTTTAATAAGCATAATCTACAACAAATAACTCCCTTATGTTGTATCAACAAGCTAATCTTCTGTTACAATTTTTCTCTTGTTTTATTGTAGATTTATAAGGTGGTTGATTTGCTACAAATTTAGCAAGCTCTATCAAGTGTTTCTACTTTATTCAATCTACTACAAAATTATACAAGCTTGATACATAGGTTCTGTTACAAGCTTTCCCAATAGGATTTCCATAGTGATTAGAGCTTTGATTCACTCAACAAAACTCGCATGGCTTTAGCTCTAACAATTTGCTTTGTTGTTATGTTCAATTATCTTGCTACAAATTCTATATTGATATCTTGTAAGCTCATGCTACAACAATGGAACTCTCAAAACCATTGTATTGAAATGATTGGAGTGTTTCCCATGCTCTATGGTTAGCCATTGGAAACATGATAGATCGCATTGACAGGATTTCCTATGACAATTGAGTTTCCTTTTCCTACCTACAAACATTCTTTTGAAGTTGTGTTGTAGATTTACGTGGCTCTTCTCTTGGTACTCTTTGTCAATTTCCATGGTTCATGGACTCTTAGTTTGGAAACATTGGATGGTTTCCTTGTTGTGTAGAGGAATCAAAGACTCGTCGATTACAAGTTGAAGCATAAACTGCATATGCAGTTAGATCATTAACTACCTTGATTTGAAGCAAAGGATATCTAGATGTGTGCAATCTATGAAGAAAATAGTGATAAACTATATTTGACTCACGAGAATACTGAATCCTATGGAATGTTGTTGGAGAAATTACCCCTTCAATATCCAAGCGATGAGTGATTCATTGAGGATCCGAGACTACAAATCTATTCATGATTAGGTTTTAGGTATTGTCATTTTCAAATTCCTCCATTGTTTTTTAAGTGTAGTTGCTATGATATTTGTCATTTTCAAATTTCTTCCATTATTTTTTTAAGTGTAGTGATAATATATTTATTCAATAATATAAATTTGATAACTTTGAATAATGTTAAATGGATGGAAACAATTTCTACACATAATATTAAAAATTTTGTGGATCGTTTTAATTTAAAAGTAAAATGTGTATAATAATTAAAGTTTATTGAATTTTTTTTTTGTAGCATTTGATTGGTTGATTTTTAATATTGTAAGAATTTGCAAATACAATATTTTATTTTATTTTTAAATTATGAAATGGGTAGTTAGCTTTTCCTTGTCAATGAAAGTATGTAATTATTTATAAAATGAATATATATCTTTCAAATTGAAATACAACCTAGCCTTTTAAATTTGATTATTGTTAAGCACCCTAACTTGGTAATTAGAAGGTCTCATCATTTGATATGACACGAAACAACATATTAAAGAAAAATAATATAGAATGTTTTAAAGTGAGGAACACAAGCTTTGAAATAATAAAACTATGCATCACATCTAGATAACAAGGTCTATTTTATAGGCTCTAAGACTATAATCCATATCCATGCAAATAAATACTTAATTTTGAGTTTAAATTTTGATTTTGAATTTTTTTATAGCAATTGTATAAAAAATAATAAAACCTAGACATCCACATAGAGATAACAAGGTCTATTTTATTGGCTCTAAGAATATAATCCATATTCGTGCAAATGCATGCTTACCTTAACTATGAAGAAGGTCATTCCTTCTCCAAAATTACCTTGATTTGACCCAAAATTAAAATTGAGTTTTGATACCACATTGTTCTGTAGAGACCATTTCCTCACAATACCAACTAAATAAGCCTCTTAAGGAGGACCAAAAATAAATAAAATGC
Organism: Larix kaempferi; assembly: GCA_027924585.1. NCBI lineage: Eukaryota > Viridiplantae > Streptophyta > Pinopsida > Pinales > Pinaceae > Larix > Larix kaempferi. The sequence goes on from BSBM01000588.1 coordinate 1,119,800, forward strand.
ATGTAAATGTGTAATAAATTAAATGCAATGGAATTATACAAACATGGATGAACATATTTCATGGAAACCAAATTCCCATCATCAAATTTAAACATAATCATAGTCAAACCTGATTACTAACTATGAAAATGTTTGGGGCACATGAAAACAAAATTTGTCAAAAAACAAGCAAAAGTGTTACCCAATGTCACATTTTCACCCCTTATAACATAAGTTGGTTCAAGACACTAGCTGCATATGAACAATTTTCTACCCAACCATAAGTATCCAATGCAAATACCACCCCCAAGATGGGATCTGAGACCACTAGGTGGAGGAACCAAGCATGACATAATCAAAGGCATATATATTTGTGACATTGAGGATACTTTTTGAAATACTATAAGATAATTGTTGAATTGTTATTAGATAGTCTTTAGATTTGTTACTGAGATATGTATGGACCAATTGGTGATAAAATGAGGTCTGTAATTTGTAATTTGATAATGCTTTGGATTGTATTTATATATGTTTGGTTTGGAGGGGAAAGACTAGCACAACCACTTAACTTGTGGTTAGTGAACACCGATAGGTTAAGAGTTAAGTGTCATGAATAAGTTATGTGTTACTTGTTCTCCATGCTTAGTTGTAATCACTGGTTGTCGATGCTTAGTTAAATGGGTTGTTTGTCACTACCTGTTATCCATGCATGAACTACATGTTATCCATGCACCAACTACTAGTTCTTATATATATATATTATAATTGTTTATTTCGAATTTTGAACGACGACCATAACATCAATATGGACAATACACTTGTACCATCCTCCTTCAATCTAGGAAAATCATAGATGGTAGTCAGCCCAAATTCTAAGATATAAACACATATTGGTGTAACCAGTGAGATTATATATTTTTCCTGAATCTAGGGATCGTGATGAAGGCTTCTAAGACATGCTACTAAGCATATGAGGAATAATGAATGCAATTTGTTTATTAGGGAAACTAAAATAATTACTTCTGATTCATTTTTTTGCAAAATTGCTTCCAATTACTTCCACGACCTTCGTGATTGCAAGGCATTGATGAGCAATTGATTTTTAGAGACTTCCAGCTCACGTTTATCAATCATATGATATAGGTTTAACATGGTTACTTGATAAAGTGAAAGTAAGAATATCCCATTGGAATTTCGTACCAACAAATTTAGAACCAAAATTCATTAAATTTAAGCACAAACAGATTGATAACCAAAATTTTCATTAACTTTCAACACAAACAGAGTTAGAACTAAATAATTGTTCACCTAATATTTTTCCTTAGTGACGAGTTGCACAAACCTCTTTTCACATTCGTTGTACATAGCGTACCTCAAGTACAACTTTCATAGATTCATGTGCCTTTCAATGGTGGTTGTTCTTCACAAAAAAGAAAAATCATTCATCTATGTTATCAATTTGTTTACAATTCATAACCTTTTCAGGGTTTTGTACACATTTTGTTTAGCTCTCTTGGATTTGTTCTAAATTCGTTATTGTTGAAGGCAAATATAATAAAAAACATTTATATCCTATACCATGACAAAAATATTGTTGCACCGAGTGAAACGAGGTGCTCTACAGCCTAGTATGGCGGAGATGTTGTAACGTTTGTGATGTAACAAATTAATTAAAAAAATTCATGTTGGCTCATAAAATAAAAAATTATGGAAAGTATATTAAAAAAATCCATGTTGGTTCATCAAAAAAAATATTATGAAAAGTAATTAAAAAATAGATGTTCCTTTATAAAATAAAAACTTGAAATTTAAACTTGGATCTATCAATCAAGGGAGATCAAATTTCTTGAGTTTAAATTTAAAAAAAGAAATACACCTCAAGAAATTGGATCCCTCTCGGTGCTTGATAGATATGGATTTAAGATGGATCTATGCTGGTTATTTGACATTGCGAAATAATTTATTAATTATAATTATTTTAAATATACTAATAAATTTCCATTTTCTTATAAATATTTTCATTTCATTCTTAATAATGATTTCAAAAAAAATTACAAAATTACAAAATTTTATAAAATCTTTTCATTTCATTCTCAAAGTTTAATAAAATTTAATAATAATGATTTCAAAAATATGAATAATTAAATAATTACAAATTTTATTAAAACCTTTTATTTCATTCTTAGAATTTAATACTTTTAAGTAATAGAAACAATTCACATATATTTAATTACAAAATTTTATAAAATCTTTTCATTTCATTTTCAAAAATATGAATAATTAAATAATTACAAATTTTATAAAAACCTTTTATTTCATTATTAAAATTTAATACTTTAAAGTAATAGAAACAATTCACATATATTTAATTACAAAATTTTATAAAATCTTTTCATTTTCATAGTTTAATACTTACAATAATTTTAAGTAAATGATACAATTCACAATTTTAAGTACGAGAAACAATTCACAACATTTTAAATATGAGAGATCTATTATTAAAGTTAGATAGCATAGTATATAATTCAATAAAACTTATACTATATTTTAAATGAATTAATAATTCTTTTTTTTAAGAGGTGATAAAAAAACATTTTAAATTTTATAAAATTAAGATTATAAAATCTATTGTTAATTAACTTTCAAAATGATTAATCAATGCAAAGTTCCAAAAAGTAGGGTATTATAGATTCAATGAAACTTATATTATATTTTAAACTAATTAATAAACAAAAAGTGGGGTATTATAGATTCAATGAAACTTATATTATATTTTAAACTAATTAATAAATTTGGTTATATTTTAAAGTAATTAATAAAATTGTTTTTAATAAAAGTTTATAAAAAATATTTTAAATTTTGTAATACTAAGATTATAAAATCTATTGTTGATTGATTATCAAAATGCTTAATCAATACAAAGTTCCAAAAAGTGGTGTATTATAGATTCTTTATATAATCTATCATTTAATTTATTAACCTAATATGAGAAAGGAATTTATGTATACTTAGATTGGTTATCAAATTTGGGATGGTAAGTTTTTGCATTCAATTTGTTGGTTGACTAAACTTTCAATGTATTGATAGTTTTTCTCCGATGTAATATTTGGCGCTTGTGGGTAGGGGTTTGAATCCTTGGTACCCGTCCATAAGGTCATGATTTTGGATGATCATCAAAGCCTATGTATTAGGGAATTGTCCTTCAAGTATGAGGTTTGAACTTAAAAGCATAAATCAATTTATGCTTTGAGATGAAATTAAATTGCTATTCCAAATTTATCTTGGTACGCAGTCCATACAACTATCTCTTAAGTCCCAAATCAAGTATACTTATATTTTAGGCCAACAAGCAGTGGGAAATAGGTCAAAGTTGTATAGATGAGTTGAATTAGAAGTTTACCATAATAATGTTGGAAAGGCATTTAAATCATTCATTGATTTTTATTGATGTGTGTTTACCATAATAATGCTAGAAAGACATTGAAATCATTCATTGATTTTTATTGATGTGCTTTTTAGAGCTCTTAAAGAGTTTGAAGTTGAATTAAACACTTGAACCATTTCGATCATGGTAGAATATCAAGTCGTACCATAAAAATGGGAATAACACGGCAATTATTTGTTTTAGTTAATCTTAAGATAACATGGAAATTATTCCATGAAATGTGACGTGTATTAGTTAATCATAAGAATAAGATAGAAAACATTCATTGAAATATGATGTGTTTTAGTTAATCTTTACTATTTGTAATGAGAATTTTATATTTGTTTTATTTTTTCATTTTTTATTCATCATATTTTGATTATACAAAAAAATATTTTGAACAATTTCTTTTTTGGTTTGGGCCAAAAATTGTGGAATCAAAGTTTTACTGATTGCAAAGATTCTTGAAATTGATATTAAAATTTGTAGGTTTTCTATTATAATATTTAAGATTCATTCCATTTATGTAAACCTATCCTATATTGATATTTAAAATATTGATAGCCTAATGTTATTTAGGTATTCAATAGTATATATAGTCAGCCAGTCTTGGGAGTATACAATATTTTAGAGAAAAAATAATAACTTAGTAGATACTAAGAGAGATATTAGTTACAAAAGGATACAAATAATACACAATACTTTAGTTACAAATCCAAGGAAAACTTTGATACAATGCTCTCTCTAACTTTCATAGCATGCAAAATACTAGGAGACCAAGTGAAGCCATCCTTGAGGAGTGAGTCAACAACCATATTAGAAGAAATTTAAAAAATGGATTGTTTGTTGTTCATCCATTTAAAAACCAAGGAAAGAGTCACCATATATGTGAAATATTCCTAGTAGAGGCAATCACATGAGAGCATGTAGAGCTAAGGGTTGATCCTACAAATACAATGCCTCTCCAATACCATTCTTAGATCTACATGCAAAATTCCCTATACAATTGTGCATGTAACTACTAACTAAAACAAAACAAAAAAAATGGAATTGAAACATGTAAACTAGCATTGGATTGATGTGCTTGGTTTTGGCATGTCTAAACCCTCTATCTCTTTCTCTTCCCTATATGCTCCCATGCCCTCATTCACCATTGTATGAATTTATTGAAGGAGGGTGTACTAATATTGTAGTCGTTAAGGCTATTGTATGGGTTGTTGTATGAAATCTTTGTTGAAGTACCTTTTTTGCATGCTCCTAGAGATTCTTTGCTCTTTGTTGGACACTTTCTAAGGTATTAAAAATCCAACACTCCTTTTTAGAGAGGAAGTGTTATTCATCAAAACATAAGATACTCCCTTTGCATCTAGAATCTCCCATCAATCAAGGATGTGGTCAAACAATTGACCATCAATAGACTTGAAGAAACACGAATCTAGATCATTACTTCCTTTTGTGCTTTGAACTCTCTTTAGAATATTCAAGATGAAAACCTTCTATACAAGGAAACATTAGTGACCTATGAACCTCCTTTGTCCTGGATGTTATCTTCATTGGTCAAACTCTTCTCACACCAAAACATGCATTGTTCTAGACTTCATGCGATAATGAACTCCTTTGTATGTAAGGTGTAGACAATTATATCATATCTATTAAATAATGAATTAAAATTTGCACCAAATTTAACATAATCAAACACGAAACAATCTCATGGATATTGAAATCCAAAGATGGTGATTCATGCATCAACCCATCTAAGGCAACGCCTTCTTCCTAGGAGATTTCTCCAACAATTGGAGTAAGAGTCTCATCAAGGTCAACTAGATATTGCTTAGAGAATCTATATTTAGCAACCTTCTTAATGCTAGAAGAACCCTCAATCATGGAATCTTTGCATACTTGCTCAACTAGATCCACGAGTAGTGGGTAGAGGCAAATTCCACAACCCTAAATGCACTTCAATTCTTGTCGTGTTTGTGGAAGCAACACTTGTCAAACCAAAGAAATCCCAGGTACAATGATGTCTGTTTCTTTTCACTCTAGTCACTACTGTACTTTTTAGCACCATCTTTTGGAGAATGGGTCAAAATATGTAAGAAAGTATACCTAGTGGCCTTTACAAAAATTTGGATGCTTGGTGTCCTTTGAATGCTACAATATTATATTTTTAAATTGTAATATGAATGCATGGATACAAATAGGAGCAAAAATTGTTTTCTTGAATGCTATGGGGTTGTTGTTTGTGGCAGTGCTATTCATAGGTGTTAACAATGTTTCTTCAGTCTAGCTTGTAGCTGTGGATGTTGAAAGAACTATTTTCTCTAGAGAAATGGTAGCACATGGGTGTATTGGGTGAATAGCTTCGAATGTGAAAACTGAATATAAGCAGATGAGCATGTAATTGGATAGTTAAGCAATGATCAAGTAGACCTTTCTGACTGGGATCATTTTGCATCAATGTAAATGCATATTTAGAGACAAATGCATAATGCTAGAAACATCGATGTTGTATTTTTTATAATTACAAATCAAGCTCTCTAAAATACATGTCCTCTATTTGCATCACAATTTGAGTATGTACATTCTATTTGTAGAAAATACTAAGCATTATATCCCTTTCATCTTTATACTTAAGATATGCCTCAAACTTTATCCATATACTCAACGTATGCCTTAAACGTGATCCATGCTTGAGTATCCAGATGTATTTTTGTTGTTAGATATTGAATGGTTGTCCACTATTATAGTCAAGTTATTTTAATTAGTTTCTTAATTAAACATGCTATTTGAATACTTGGTTATATGCAAATTAAAAAAGTGCATGACATGATTAACAATGTTTTTTTGCTTTTTGATAGATGAAAGATGATGGTTTGATCTAGGGTAAGTCTATTAGTTGTTTATCTATTAATGTTGGATAAATTAACTCCATACATTGGTTCAAGAACTCAAGTACTTGAGGCACTATATCCTTTGTAAATAAACAATCATTCTTACTAATCATCTCTCCTTTATGTTTTTTAATTCACAATACAATAACTACACCTTAAATGAGATGATTATCTTCATCAATTTCATTTGTCTAATAAGTACAAAATATAAATTGATAATAGAGATGTTGATATGTTGTATAGACCTCCTTGTAAGTTTTTCATTTCTCAATACATTACTAAGAGTAGAGTTGTGCATACTCCACAAACCACTCTTGCTACTACTGTTGAGGCAAGTAAAGAAATTGATGAATGGGTATTGAAATCTATATAAAGAACAATTGTTCAATCAACTAATAGAACTCAAGGTCTCTTTTGATATTATTGAGTTTGATTATCTTCATTTTTCTATTTATGTCAATTAGAATACTGGTATTATTACTGTAAAAACTTGTAAAAGTAAAAGGAGAAAGAATAATGAAAATATAATGTTCAACTTACTCAACAATATGTTAACTTGTCTAAATTTATAAACAAGAAATTGAGAATGAAGCTTTCTAAAGAAGGATTGAAGAATTGAAAGCCACTCCTATGCATCTACTTTTGGTGAATCTCCTTTTCCTATTCAATCTACATCTACTTTTGCTTATGGAGACACTATTCTTGCATCTAACATTTTTGTTGATGTTCCTCTATCTCCTGTAATTCATAAGGCTTGATGTGTGCTGTTCTTCCTCATGAGCATAAAGGATACTATCAACTAGGTTCTGGAAACAAACGAAAAAACCACAAGCTTGCAAAAGATTCAGTAAACTATTACTACCTCAAATGTTAATCCTATTGATGATAGAATATGCTAATCCATTTGATGTTTTCCACTCTTAGTAGAGGAGAATACAAACCATGAATGTTCTTATTGTTGCATTTGCTAGATTGGAGTCTAAATGCCTTGATCACATTTTAGTGTTAAAAGATAAAACAATTGATTTTGGTTTTATGCCTTTTTGGATAAATGATAAGCTAGTCCCTAACCTTGTGCTCTTTTCCTCTCAACATTCATTTTGCCCCTCCTGGGGCAACTGATGCCCATTTCTTATATAACCGACAACTCGCTACTATTTATGCCTCTCTCCCTCTATTCTTTTAAACCATTGGCATGCCCTTTTATATGTTGTCAATTTCACGGTACATAACAATCCATTTGCTTTGAAATGGTGTGGATGGGATCACTTTATGTGGTTTCACAACTATACAATGCACATTTTTCAACAAAAGTCAAAGTATCTCTACATTCACATTCAAATAAGAATAAGATAATATGGTGTTATATATTGTAGAGGAGGGACATATATATGGAAATATCACAACTACACCCTTACCAATTAATAAGGAATCATTGAGTCTTTAATTCAAAATGAGATATAAGTTATTCATAAGTTGGAGAGTTTGGAGGAAAAAATGAGAATTTTCCATAGTTGAAATTTCCACATATGATGGCTAAGCAAAGTTGATCGAAATACAATTTTTTTCCAAACAACCATGAAAAATCATAATTATAGTAGAACTCCCTTCCTTTGAAAGACAAATTTTAGAATCAAACCAAGAGATTGCAAAATGAGTTAGCATCATACTTTAGAAAAACTTTAATTGGAACACTCTTAGATGACTCTTTGTGACATTTGTTTTAATACTTTCTTTTCAGTTTATTGCATCAACTTTACTTCAAATTTTTTCCCCTTTCGACGTTCCTTTGCACCTTCTGGGGCAATTGCTAGTATAGTTATTCTTTCTCATTCCATCGAAAGTTGATATAGTTACACTTTAGGTACTCTAAACACATCGAACACTCAATTAACCTACATGGTCATATTGATTAGAACATGGGTGGGTGAAAAAAGTTCACAAAATTAATAATGTTAGTTGAAATTTGATATATATTAAATTTATTTGGAATTATTTTAAATAGGTTGGATTATATTAAATGATCTTGTAACTTGTATTAATAAAAAGTAAAAGAGATTTCCTATTTTAAGTTTACTAGTAAATGTTTAATTTTGATAATATTCAATTAATTATATTTACATTTTCATAAAAATATATTGAAAGAAAATAAAGTGTATATTTATTGTTCGAAAAAAAATTTGATACATTTAAGTATTAATTCTTTATTAAAATATAATAATGTTAAATATAATTAAAAAAATTATAATATTTTTTAATAAATATTTATTTTTTCGAATCTTCCACATTAAGGTGTGTTGACTTAATCCTTAATTTCAATTTAATTACTTAATTGGAGTTCACGGTAACAATTTGGATTTCTAAATAAAAAACATGATTTTCGAGGAGATGGAAATCAAGGGTAGAGGATGGGGGGAGGGTTTTGGAGTATGTGGTGGAACTTTGGAAATTTATGGTTAGGGTTTGAGATTTCCTTCGGTAACTTGGAGTCCCATCGATCCCTTCTATTGATCTAGTACCAACCAAGAGAAAAAATTGGGAAGTTTCATTTTTTACTGCAGTTTTCTCCCACTTTTAACTAGGGTTTTTACATTATTTCTCCATTTTTACTCGGATTATTGTTTTTTCTGTCTATTTGGTCATGACATCAAATAACTTGTTGGTTCCACAAGGTTTTAATAATGTTTATGAAAAATATTTCTTTATTGACACCTTTGCATATTTTCCTTTGGAAACGCAAAAAGGGGGTTGTACTCCAAATACCCTATTTCCTTTTCGTACAAATCCTAGGGTTTTGGTTGAAGTTGTGGAGATTAGGGACTCTTAAAGGGATACAGATGGTAAGGTTTTGGCTGTTGAACTTACTCACTCGACGATTGGTGAGATTTCCCCTTTTCAACTGAAGAGTCGAAAGGAAAATGCCTTTGATCTAGCCTCTATTCAGGGTAAAGAGAGGGTTCTGGTTGGCTACCTAGGGTTTTCGGTACGAAGGCGAAGGAATATTAAACAAGAGAAAGCAAGGCAAGGTGAAAATCTGTGTACCCTAGGTAAGGATGTCACTTTTGATATGGTTTTATTGTTATCTAAATGTATGCTTTGAATATATTAAATTGTCTCGTCCAAAATTTGTTCAGTGGATGGAAAACTGTTGGAAACCCTTAATAAATTACACGCCTAGGATTAATGTCCTGGTAAATGGTTGGTATAGTTTTCAATTTCTCAGGGAGGAAAGTCTATAGATTATTGTTGATCGTTTATGGGTCATTGGAGAGGATTCCTTGGTTTTTCATCATTGGCATGTTGGCTTCAACCCATGGAAGGAAAAGATATAGAAGAGGCATATTTGGGTTCTGCTACTAGGTTTAGCTATGCAATGTTGGTCTTTCAGAGGTTTCATGTCTGTTGAAAATTCCATAGGTAGGTTTATCTTGGTTGAAGAGGTGAATTTATTAGCATGTGATAGAATACTTCCAAGGGTTCTTGTCGAAATTAATACGTCTAAAGGGATTCCAACAGAGATTGAAGTGGTTTGGAGTGAAGGGTCTTTTGTCCAAACGGTTGATTACTGGAAAGTTGCATTTCGGTGTTTTTATTGCCATGAAGTTGGACATTCAAAAGATGTTGTCCAAGGCTAATCAACATTAATGAAGAAAACCCTGATTCCTCTTCATTTATGAGTGACTCAAAATATTTAGATTTACGATCCATCAAGACATCCCTCTTGATCGCAATTCGGCTCTGGCCTCACTTGGTAAGCTAAAAGATACCCTCAAAATTATATGAAATTTTGTTTCCATTTGTAAAATACCATTTAGAAAATGTCATCACTTCTCTTATAAATATTGTGGATTCCCATGTTCTGAGTCCAACTCTTAAAATTTCGAATGGGTTTTATTGTGGTGCTCTTCATGATAATGAAAACCTGACTGGGACAAAAGGGATATATAATTTTCAACAGTTAGATGATTCATGTCAAAGGGTACAGGTTTAATAATTTTTCTCCTTCAATAAATCATGCGGAACTAGCCCCTGAAGAGTATTCTCCTCATACTCCCTTTCCATTTTCTGATACAAAGGATGTCTATGCTAGGGAGTCTATATCTTTGCATCCTAATTGTAATTTCTCCAAAGAAGTGATCCTGATTTTTTCGAGTAAACCTTTTGATAATTCGGTTCTCCCAATATCCTCAATTAGGACACATAATGTCATTGTGAGGAAGAAAAAAGAAAAACTAGATAAGAATTCTGACCCTTCCTTGGGAAAATTCAAAAACCCTAAAATATCAAACATTACCTCTATTGGTAAAGCAATTTCTCGTCCTCCTTTAGTAAATTGTCATCATGGGGCCCTTAGAGCAAACCAAGCCATATCAGAGGTTTCTCAATGATCCTTATGACCTTCAACATTAGGGGTTTCAACAGTTCCCATAAAAAACTATTATGAAAAGGATCATAAACTCTATAAATCCTGATATAGTTTTGCTGCAAGAAACAATGATTCCCATTGCGTCGGCTTGTGATAATTTCTTGAAGCTATTCCCTTCTTGGAATGTTTATGGTACAGATTCAGATGGTCTTTCTGGTGGGTTGTTGGTTGGTTGGAACCCATATAAAGCTCAGTTTTCTTCTCATAATACAGTTGCTGGTATTTTTCTTGAAGGGAAGTTGTTGGGTCTAAACATATTTATAAAAATTCTTAATATTTACGGGCCCTATAATAGGAGAGAACATTTTTGGGATAATATCTTTCAGCCGGGTATTTTAAATGACACAAATCTAATTCTCACGGGTGATTTGAATTTCACCTTATCTCCAAATGAGGTATGGGGTTCGGGTTGCAAGATGGATCCTCTTGAATCCTATTTTAGGTACCTTTTTGAAGGGGAAAAGTGTGTAGATATCACTCCAAATGTCTTGTTTCCCACTCGGTTCAATGGGCATACTAGCAGAGGTGGTTTGGAAAAAAGGTTGGATTGTTTTTTCATGTCTGAAAATATATGTAAGGATTTGTATCGGTACAAGTCTTGGTCTATTTCTTTGGGCATTTCATATCACAAACCTGTTTTTCTTCACCTGGATTTTGATAAAAAAAAGTTCATTTTCCTTTTAAGTTTAATCACACCTGGTTAAAGGAAAATAATTTTTGTGAGATGATCGAGAATAAATGGATGGAGTACTCAAAGAAAACTTTTCCTACCTTCACTCAGGCACTCCTTTATAAACTTAAGAAGTTCAAATTTGATGTTATAAACTAGGAGAAATTGAAGAAGGAATCCCTTGAAGTTGACTTGGTCAAAATTGAATTGGAACTCAATAGTTTATCCGAGAGTATAGACGTGGATCTCTTTCTGATGATAGAAGAAGAAAATTTTATGACTTGCAGAGTGCTAGATAGAAAATCCTTGCACATGTGGAGGACTCTTGGCAAATTAAAAGTCGAGCTATATGGATGACAAGCTATGATAAAAATAAAATTTGTTTTCAAAAATTGTCTAATCAGAGAAGAATAGTTAATTCTATATGGGATCTTGAGGATCAAAGTGATAACATAATGTCAAATCAAGATGATCTTCAGGACGGTGTTGTATCTTTCTTCAAAGAAGTTTATTCAAAAGACAACTCAAGTATTTCTTCTCAAATGGACTCGGTGAAACTATTTTCGAGAATGTTTAACAATGAATATATAGCTTATATTGGAAGACATGTTTCTTCTGAAGAGGTCAAAAATTTTCTTTGTCAATTTTCCAAAGAAAAATGCCCAGGCCCTGATGGTTGGACAACCAATTTTTTCCTTCATTTTTATGATTTGATGGGAGGGGATCTAGTCGAGATGGTTGAGGAATCTAGAAGGTCCAGAAATATTCTAGGAATCTTGAATGCAACTTATATTTCTTTAATCCCAAAATTAGATAAGCCTCTCTCTTTTAATGATTTTAGGTCGATATCTCTATGTAATCTGTCCTATAAGTTGATTTCTAAGATAATATCAAATATTCTTAAACTTGTCATGGAAAAGAACGTTTCTCAAGAACAGTTTGATTTTTTATCAAACAGGAAAATCCTGGATGCAATAGGTGTGGCACAATAAATTCTTCACAGTATTAAGTCCAAAAAAATACAAGCCTTTATATTGAAGATGGATTTAATAAAATCATATGACGAAGTGGATTGGGATTTTCTCAAGATGATTTTGCTTCAAATTGGACTTCCTCTTGAGATCGCAAATTGGATTATGGCGTGCATCACTAGTGCAAACTATGCCACAATTATAAATGGTCAAACTTCTTATGTGTTCAAATTCAGTAGGGGGTTACGTCAAGGTTGTCCCTCATCGCCCCTTATGTTCATTTTATTAATTGAAGGGCTTAGTATACTAATCCATGCTTCCAAAAAGGAAGGAAACATAAAAGGTATTTGTGTGACTCCTCTGATTCATATCTCTCACATTTTTTTCGTGGATGATGTCTTACTTTTTGGTAGAGGTACATCACAGGAATGGAGGGAGTATTTGCTTCTTATTAGAATCTTCTATAGCACTTCAGGAATGGATGTGAGTATGCAGAAATCCATGTTTTCATAAAATTGTATCGGATATGAATACTGAACAATAGTTAAGTGAACAAATCCATTTTATGTTTCCTTATCAGATGAAAAAAATCGATGAAGGTTTTAAATACTTAGGCCTTTTCCTAAAGCATAACTATTATAAGAAGGATGATTGGATATGGTTGGTTAAGCGAGTTGAGAAAAGGATTAATAATTGGTCCTATAAATATTTATCTTTGGGAGGAAGAATTTCCTTAGTAAAATCCGTGATACAAGGAATTCTTGTTTATTGGGATTCTTTATCCATGACTCCGAAGGGAATTCTTGAGGAAATTAGAAGACGTATGTTCCAATTCATATGGGTGAGAATTTTATCTCTGTCAAAATATCATCTAGTATCTTGGCATAATCTGGATCTTCCAAAGAAAGCGAGCGGTTGGGGCATTAAGCAAATTTTCTGGTTCAATGAAGCTCTCAATGCAAAATCCTTATGGAGGGGTCCTTTTGGTGATTCTCTTTGGAGTCAAGTTTTAAAAGGAAAATATATCAAAACATGTATGCTTACAGATTGGCTCAGGAAACCTAAAATTCCTGCAAACTCTTCGGTAATTTGGAAAGGTCTATATCAATGCTTGTTTATCATAAAGAAAAGGCAAAGTTCGAACACCAGATGGGGTATTCAAGTATTTCTTGGCATCGATCATATTATTGGGATGGGTGATACATATAGACTCTCTTTTGAATTGATTTGGGTCTTGCACAACTTAAAGTTATTTGTTCTTGCTCAAGTGAAAAAGGATCATGCTACTGGAAATCAGAGTTCTTATTGGTTAAATTCTACTAAGTTGGGCCTTAGTGGGTGAATCATAATGGAGTGGGACAATTATATTTTAAATTTAATAGCAGCTGGTATAAAGATATCAAATAGGAAGGATGGTTTAGTTTTGGAATGGCCCAGTTTAGATGGAAGTCTTATAGAAAAAATTAGCTTATGATTTTCTCTTGTCAGAATACTATGTTTATGAAAACAAATGGTATGCTATGAAAATTTGGAAATGGAAGCTTCTTGTCAAAATCATTTGTTTTCTTTGGTTATGTTTGGAGAATCATGTGCTCAGTTGGGATAATCTCAACAAAAGAGGTATGATTGGTCTGGGTATCTGTGCTTATTGCATGGGTGTTTCTGAAACGATAAATCATTTATTTGTATCTTGTACCTTTTCCTCCAGCGTATGGGAGATGTGCTTTCAAGCTCTTGATATTTATCACTCATGGGACTTAAATTCTCTTCAAGAATGTTTGTAGAATTGGATTTTTTTTTCCAAATTTTAAGGAGATCCTTGTTTTCATTATATGGGAATTATGGAAGAGAAAGAATAGGTTGATATTTGAAGGGAAAAGACTCTTGCTACACAGGTCTTCTCTCATGCTTTAAATATTATTTACGAATATTGCAATCCTCTTACTATTACAAAAAAGAGGGTCATCGGCATACTAAGGCTCAAATTAAATTGTTCAACAAGTTTTTTTGATGGGGCATATAAAGATGGATTGGGAGGTGTTGGTATGGTCTTAATTATCAAGCCTGGCTACCATTGTAAAATGAAATTAGCTATGGGACATGGATCAAACAACAAAGATGAACTTATGGCATGCTGGGGCTTTATGTGGTATGCTAGAAGTCGTGGTATCCAGATTTTACAAATTGATGGCGATTCAAAACTTATTATTGACTGGGAAAATGGATTATGTGATCTGGCTACTTTACATATTTATTCTTGGAAAAATCGAATTGTGGAGATGCATATATTTATTGATAGTCTGACTTTCACTCATATTTACAGAGAGTGCAACAGGGATGTTGACTACTTATCAAAAGAAGCTATTGGTTTTTTTAATGGTTTATTACATTTCGAGGAGTTTGTTGATGGATCTTGCATCAACTATGGTTCCTTATCTATTCTTTAGTTTGTTTTTCTCGAAATGTTTGTGCTTTGAATTATATATCTCAGACCTAGTTTGTATTAGTGTTTTGTCGATGGTTTTGGAGTAAGTTTTTTTTTTGCTGAAAGTTGTAGCATACTTTCTCTGGGAAAGTGTAAGAGTTGTATGTGATACAAACTGAAGGATGTAACTTTGATTTACCATGAATAACAAGTTACCTTTTTTTTTTTTTTTCTTTCTGCTTGAAAAAAAAACAATGTGGCTTTCTTCAAATTATCATTTCATTTATCCAATTTATTTTCTATTTTTTTTTTGTTTGATATGCAATGATATTTTATTCTAAGTTTCATATAGAATCTTTAGAATGTATGATCACAATTGAATTTTTTTTAAGTGGAGAAATGCCAACACCTATTATTATGAAGAATAAAGGTATGGCCATAATTACCTAGAGGCTCAACAAGAGCATTGCGTCACTTACAAGAATTGAACCTGTGTGAGGAGGGTAACAATCATTCCTCTGAGCCACCTAAGCTACTCAAACTGTCTATCATTGTCCAATTTGAAAATCAAATATTGGTAGAAATAATAAATGACGCAATTAACAATTGAGTTTCTTATTTTTTATGTTTGAAAAATATTAAGAAATGTCATTATGGCTTCATTTGGTATTTAAATTTGTTTATTTCTAATTGTTATTTACATTTTCATATTCCCACTCTCCACCAGTCACATTGTGGTCCCTCTACATGTTTTTCCCTGAACAAACATCATATACCTTCCTATCCATCTATGAAATTTCTTCATCAATACTACCCTAAGTTGTCTCCATACAAATCCTTGACCTCTTTCATAAAATTTCCCACTATTTTCTTTCAATTGAAATTTATTGCCCCAATGCTTCTTTCCTTGATATCATTTCCAAAATATATAGGGTTTTTGTAGTTTCTCTTAGTTATGGTGTTGTAGCCCAATTGTAATCGTGTTGGAGCAATTCACACACTAGATTTTTTCATTGTAGATGTTCTAGAAAGGGTCTTAACTAAGATGGCATTTTTGTGGTTCATTTACCTTCCCGAGATTTCCTTTGTCATGTACTTTTTTGTAGTTTTGGCAGGTATTTTTTCAAATTTGTAGAGAATTTCAAAGTTTATAGAAAAAGGTTCATGGATTGGAAGCTTATAATCATGGAAACACTTGCAACAAATGCTAATTAATCTCAAGTTTCAATAGTTGGTGAACATGCCTCCATTGAAATCTAGAATGTTGCCCTAACTCCATAAGCTAGCATTGCCAACTAATATGGGTGAATTTGATATCATTAATAATAAAGAGGAAATATATTCTCATAGGTTTGTTCTCACAAATAAACTAGGGTTTTTGTAAGAGTTTGGAATTCTATATTGAATTTGAACTAAACATTTGAAGCAGAATCCATAATTTCTCCTAAAGGGTAGGTACTATTTCTTTCTCAAACAAATTAAATGGATCATGATAAGCCTAGCATTGTAACTTTCCAACTCATGAATGTTCAAATCCATATTTAAAGACCATATGGAATATTTTTTCCCTCTTGGTCGGAAGGTTCTTTGAGGATCTCACCCAAAGGTTGGGAGATGCATGCACTATATAAACTATACTTTCTTTGGTTTTAAGGGCCTTGTGACATCAATTACAAACTTCATGCTTGCACCATAAAAAATGTACATTTTTGGTTTAGGGTCCTTGCAACAACAATAGAAATTCATCAAGAAAAAATAAATTTACTTCTTGAGTTCATGTTCATGTTGATTCTTACATTAAGATACCATTATGTTGTGTATTCCCTATCTTATCTACCTTACAAGTTGTATTTTCATTTTTTCGTAAACTTTTGTGTCATTCATTTTTATTTTATATTACTTCCCAGATTCAAGGAAGTTTACTTTAGTATTAGAATTTAGTTTAAAATTGTAATTATTTTTAATCTAATATTTTTATTTACATATCGTGTGGACATCTGTAATAGGAAAACCTAGGGGAGGAGGAGAGAGAGGCTAACATGGGTGAGGAGGGGAGAGAGTAGATTCATATAGTTCATATCACATAGGGTTTTTTACATCTCTTCGGTTATGTTTGGATTATAAGTTTAAATTTGTCATTTGAACTTGTGTATTTACATGTATCGGGTACACAATGTATGATTATGTATCGAGTACATAATGTATGTATGAACTTTATTTTTGGACTATATAAAATAAATTTATATGATTTTCCAATCTTAATTTTGCATGATCACTATCAATGTATGTTTTATGATGCTAGTCAATATTCCCGAGTAATAATATAGTTTAATTTTGTTAGATGTGAATCTTACGAACTTATAGCAAAGATACTATTGTCCTAGATATAGTTATTCCTGGCATTGATCCTTTATTTTTTAAAATATGATTCTCCTCAATGATCTAAAGCTTGTAGTTTGGAGGTGTTGTAGACAATCCCACTAATTGAATCATTTTTTGATAATTCTCTATTTCCCTAATTGTCCTAGATACAATGCTTTCTAGAATTGGTATAGATGGAAACTCAGAGATTCCTTCATGTTTTTTGATATTTCTTATATCCCGCGAGCCAATGAACCACCTGGTTGATTCCCTTGCTGTCTCTGCTAGCACGTTAATTCCTCCCATGTCTCCCAAGTTGAACTATGATATCCAAGTCAGGTACAGGCCATCCCTACCAGATAATGTCAAATTTTGGAAATTTTTTGAGAATGATGATGAGCTTAGTAGATTTCTCCAGGTTGTTGACGAATTTTCTGACATGCATATTGACCAAGAAAACCTGAATATAGAAGAATCTCAGAGATCTAAATTGAAAGGGAAAATAGTCCAACGTGACATTGTTTAATTGCTAGGAAATCATATACCTAGGGGCCTAGTACCTCTCGAAAGGCTGTTTGACCATAATGACATCCCCTTTAAACCTATGAATAAGGAAAAAGACCCAGCTGTCCATGAACATAATATAGGCAGCCAGGATCACCCTAAATTCATAAATCTGTCCACTAAGTTGACAGTTGATCAAAGGTCAGGTTATTGCAGCCTGGTAAAGGATTTCGCAGATGTGTTAGCTTGGGAATATAGTGACCTAAAAAATTATGAGGAGGACACCATTCGACACAAAATTCCACTGGAAAAGGGCACCACCCCTTTTAAACAGAAGCTAAGTCCTATCAACCCTCTCCTGTTACCTGTGATCAAGAGGGAAATAAAAAAAATCCTTGATGCTAAGATCATAATCCCGCTAAGGAATTTTAAATGGGTTGCAAATTTAGTGATAGTAAGGAAGAAGAATGGTGAAGTTAGGTTATGTGTCGATTTCAGGAATTTAAACAAAGGCTCCCAAAAAGATAACTACCCTCTGCCCAAGATGGAGCATTTACTACAGAGAGTGTCAAGAGCTAGGGTCATGTCATTTCAAGATGGTTTCTCGGGTTATGATCAAATTTCTGTACACCCCAATGATTAGGAGAAGACAGCCTTCACCACTCCCTGGGGTACCTTCATGTACGCCAAGATGTCGTTTGGACTGATGAATGTTGGGGCCACTTTTCAGAGGGCCATGGATATAGCATTTGTGGGGATTAAGGATAAGTTTGTCCTTATATACCTCGATGATTTCACAGTATACTCCAACAGTCATGAGGAAGATTTGAAGCACCTAAGGGAGGTCTTCCTGAAATGCAGACAATTTGGAATTTCTTTGAATCCTAAGAAGTCACAGTTTGCTCTTGGGGAGGGAAAGTTCCTGGGCCACATAATCTCAGTGCAGGGCATAAGGATTGATCCAGTTCGGGTTGAAGCGATTCAGAAGGTATCCATACCAAGGTCGAAAAAGGATATTTAATCTTTCCTCGGTAAGATAAATTTCGTCAGGGGGTTTATCCCAAATTTTTTTGAGATAGTAAAACACATAACCTCCATGCTAAAAAAGGGAGCCGAAACCAAATGGACAGAAAATGCGAGACACTCTTTCGAAGCCATCAAGTAGGCCATCATGGACGCTCCCACTATGATTAGTCCAGATTATACCAAGGTGTTTTACATTTTCTCTTTCTCCTCCTACGATACAGTGGCAGCGGTCTTGTTACAGAAAGATGAAGAAGGGCTTGATCATCCAATTGCTTTCTTCAACAAAACATTGAGGGATGCTGAACTGAAATATGATCCCATAGAAAAGCATGCCTACACCCTTATCAAGTCATTAAAAGCATTCAGAATTTATATCCTGCATGCAAAGGTCATAGCTTATGTCCCTTCAGCTTCCGTGAAAGATGTGTTAACCCATCCTGACATTGATGGCAAGAGAGCCAAATGGATAGCTAAGCTGATCGAATTCGACATAGAAGTGAAGCCCACCAGGTTAGTAAAACGCGAAGGTCTAGCCAAGCTTATGGCTGAAGAAAATTGCAAACTCTTAGACATAAATTTCATCGGAATAAACTCTGTTAATTTTCCAACAGAGGCGGCTGTAGTAGAATGACCTAACAGTCAGCAGGTGGCTAAGAATTTGCTCTCATTCGAGTGGTATTCAGGTATCATTCACTTCCTACAGAATTTAGAAGTTCCCCCTGGACTTGGCATAACCTAGGCACGATCTCTCAAGCTTAAATCTATAAAATTCTGCATAAGTAATGATCTGCTATATTGGAAAGATCCTGGTGGAGTTCTTTGAAGATGTCTTGATAGAGAAGAATCAGTTCAAGTCATGCATCATTTCCATTCAAGCATATGTGGGGGGCATCATTACTGAAAAACTACTGCCCACGAGATTCTAAGGGCTGGGTACTATTGGCCTTGTCTGTTCTTTGACGTACACACTTTTGTGAAAGCTTGTGACAAATGCCAAAGATTCACAGGAAAACGGCAGCTAAAATCCCTTCCCCTGAAACCTATTGTGGTAAATGGTCCTTTCCAGCAATGGGGCCTTGACTTCATATGGGAGATCAATCCTTCATCCAGCGGTCAACACAGATGGATCCTGGTAGCCACTGATTATTTCACCAAGTGGATAGAGGCAATTCCCACTAGAAACATTAATCATCAGGTTATCATGAAATTTCTCTACGAAAATATCCTTGTCAGATTTGGCTACCAAAAAAGGCTGGTAACTGATAATGCACCAGCTTTCAAAGATAAAGCATTAGTCCACATGTGCGAGTCAATGGGAATTCAATTGGTTCACTCTACTCCTTACTACCCTTAAGGCAATGGCCTCGCTAAGTCCTCAAATAAAAGTATAGTCAAAATCATCAGAAAACTGCTAGAAGAAAATCAAAAGAGTTGGGATTCAAAGCTAAAGTTTTCTCTTTGGGCTGACAGGGTGACAAATAAGAAATCCATAGGGACTTCCCCCTTTAGATTGGTTTATGGTACTAATGCCATTTTCCCAGTGCAGCTAATCCTGCCAGTGACTAAATTTATTCAAGAGGAACAGGATGAACCAAATGACATGGTAAGAAGAATGCTAGATTTGGTCGAATTGCAGCAGACTAGAGAACAGTTAGTGGAAAGGGAAGAAGCCCATCAGGAAAAAATAAAAATCACTTTTGATAAGAAGGCTAAGATGGAGAACTTTCAAGTTGGGAACTGGGTGCTGAAATGGGACACCCCAAGGCAGGATAAGGGCAAGCATGGAAAGTTCGATTCTCTATGGACAGGTCTGTTTGTGATAACTCAAGTGCAACAAAACAACACTTTCAAATTGCAGAGTCTAGAAGATGAAGACATGTTTGGGGGCCCAGTAAATGGGCGTTTTCTGAAACTCTATTTCATCTGAGGCTTCACAGCCTGGTCATTGTAATTACCGTTTCTGTTTTTTAAGTTTTAGCTTTTGGTTTGCAAAATAACTCCATGCCCAATGGAACACTAGAAGACAGGTTTTGAGTTTTTGTTTTCAGGGGAAAGGCATTAGACCTGTGGTTCTTGAAACCTCGCAGGGAGGTTTCCATCCCCGAGTAGGAGCCAGATGTTATCTCCCCATATAAATTAGGCTAGGTGCTTGTTTAGGAGATAGAAGTTTGGTCTTTTCATTTTATTGTATTTGAAGTTGCGTAGCATAGGATTGGATTATGTAGTGAAGCTTGAAATAACTATTGAAGTTTCTCTTCTCCAAATAGAATTTTCAGGTTTTGGTAGCTTAGGCAGGCCTATTGATGGTTCATTAGCTACCGAAAACCTCACTTTTAGCAGCTTGCTACGCGAAAGATGAAATGCTCCAACTACCGAAAGGGTAAGTTTACAGCACGAGTCATGGGAGAGTTTTCAGTGGATTGGGCGAATACGATGATGTTCATTAGCCACCAAAGGGTAGATATTTTCCGCAGTTCGCAGTTCAAGAATGAAATCTTCCATAGCTACCAAAAGAAAAGTCATTTTCGTGATCCATGGGGCCGTTTTCGGTTGCTTGGGCGAACACGATGGTGTTCATTAGCCACCGAAAAGGTGGATACTTTTTCGCAACTTACCATCCAAAGGCCGGATTGTCTATAGGCACCGAAAGCAAAAAGCAGTGGTGAAGATTGTTTTCCGGCAGCATACGGGGTTAAAAGCAGATTATCGGCTACCAAAACTGAGTCGGCGTCAATCGGTGGACACGTCAAATCAGGGGTTTGGTTGTATTTTAAAGGGAATTCATCATGGCTTAGCCGCGGAAAGGGTCACTTCAGCGAATACACAATCTGCCCCAAGGTGAGGCCGGACGCGATCATCATACCTCTGGCTAGATGGACCTCGTTTCCTCTCTGCATATCAGCGTTCTAAAATTTCATTCCTCCAGTATAATCATGCCGCAGTATTCATCATTACACCCTCATGATTAACCACCTTTTCACCCCCTCGGAGTCAATTCCCAAAAAGCCACACCACCTTTCCTCTTTCACCCTCACCACAATGATTGAATTCATTTTCTCTCTGATTTCATGTCTCTCCCTCAGTCCCAATTTCAGCAGCAGGCGCCACCAAGCACGTTGCAAATGAAGAAAGGAGGACGAGCGGTCCTGAGAAAGGAATTGAATGACATTTGCTACCTGGAGGCACATCCCGAGGTATGTCAATTCTTCAAAAATGCCAGCTGCTATAATGTTTGCAAAAAACTACAGGGTTCTCATCAACAGGTGGCCGAAGCATTTGCACTCACGTTTGATGGTAATAGGGCAGTAATAGGTAAGGAGGAATTCCAGGTGAACAAGGCCCTTATAGCCCAGGTGACATAACTTCCAACGACCGGAGAAAAGTGGTTTAAGACCACTGTCGCAAAAGATTTCGAATTTCAATCCTATCTGAAACCTGAGCATAAGAATCTGGTATGGAAGAAAGACATTAATATGTCATATCTGGAGGATAAATGGAAGCTTCTATTGAAGTCGATTCTAGTTTACATAACCTGTGAAGGCAGGTATAACAGGGTGTTGATTTACCATTTTAGATTAATGGATCACTTCACTGGCAAGAGCCCCTTAAATCTCCCCTTTTACCTCCACAAGAGCCTGACTAAAATGGCACGTCAAGTCAACTCCCAGCCAACCAAAATCCTAGGTAGGTTGTACCACCACAGTCTGATCAAACTCATAGTCTTTGAGTTGTTGCAAAGGAAAGGCATGAACTGGGATTTCTTCCTTTTCTGGAGTGAGTTCAAAACATAATTGCAATCGGAAGATGGAGAGAAGTTTTCCACCCCTAGAAGTGGGAAAAGGAAGACGAGGGCTACTTCCCCAATTACAAAAAACCCCTCTCCCTCAGCCCCCAAAGTGAAGAAAGCCAAAAGGAAATTAGAATTCAAAAGTAAAACTGAGAACGAGGGAGCTGTTTCAGAGGAGACCCCTTCGAAGAATGCAAACCTTCTAAACCTCCCTTACATAGATTCAGAGGAAGATGAATTGCAGGCAGCTGGAGCAAGAAATAAGGAGGTGGTGACATAGCAAAAGCTCCAGGAAGTAGCTCCACTTGTGATGGAACAGGAGACCAATTATGTTAACTTTCTTTCTCCTAAACCTGTGGAAGAGTAGGAAATTGAATGTGCAAACTTACCTTCCCCTACACCTGTGGAGGAACAAGGTCAGCAGGTAGCCGAAGAATTCATCCATAAGGCAAGGAGATCTACCTCTCATAAAATTAATAGACTCCTCAAGCAGGTGTATGAACTGGAGATACTCTAGAGAGTCATCAAGAAGAAGAATGAGAGGCTCACTGAAAGACATAATGAATTGTATGTTTCTTTTCAAGGGTTGACCAAGAAACATGGTAAGATGAGAGGAAGAAACATTAGGCTGATCAGAGAAAATATCCAGCTGAGGATGAAGGTCAAGTCTCTGAGAGGTGAGGAAAAAACTCAGAATCCCTAGCCCAAGGCACACTCTGACCTCAACACCTTAGCAGTAGCTGCAATTAGCTTTACTGACACTCCAGTTTTCGCCCAGGAGGAAGAGGAAACCAAGCAGTATGGAGAGGAGTAGCAAAGGTCAGAAAGGGTAGTTTTGTAAAACTTTTGCGGGCTGGGCCATGCACTGTTTTCGGCAGCTTAGGCGAACATAAAAATTGTTCATTAGCTGCCGAAACCCAGATTTGACAGTTTACGATATGCAGGAAGGACTCCCCTAGCTACCGGAAGTAAAGGCAAGTTTCAAACACCTGAGGGCAATTCGGTGGTTTAGGAAAAACACTAAAATTAATTCATTAACCACCGAATGAGGGGTTTTCGTAGCTTATCACCTTTGAGCCTAGTTTTTCTAGCTACTGAAAATGCAGTGGTCTGTCTTGGGGTGTCAAAACCTTTTTTTTGTTGGTCTGAGCATCTTAAAGGCATTTTTTCCAGGAGATTGATAAATGTTCAAGGCATCATGATCACCCTTGGTTCCAGACTAAGGGCGCCAGCAAGGTAAACAGAGGAATATTCCTGTTTCTTTTTAGAAAAAGACACCTATAGGTTTTTGCAGGCAGCAGTTTCAAACTTGTCCTCCAGCTCCCAGAGGCTCATTTCAATTGTCGAGTATAGGTGTATCAGCATGTATCAGTTACTTTGATCATAATAAACTGTCACATCTTTCATAAAACTATTCTTAGTTGTTATTTTTAGCAGATTCAATCCATCTTTTCAGGATCTGAAAAAAGTTTGTAAAGGCTATAAAGCTCATGAAATATGTAGAACAGGGGTTCGATTTTGGAGGGATTGAGCTTAACTTCTATTATCAAACTTCTCGTTACATTATCATTTATATAACCTTCTTTTTCCATATGTGTGTTCAGTTTTCCTTCTTTATCTTTTCATACTTGTAGTGAAATGCCTATTTCATGAGTTTCCATTTGTCTATGCCAGATAGCTGTAATCCTATCTTCGTATTGAGAACTGGATATCAAGTGCCTTTTGCTTATTGTGATTAGCCATTTATATGTATGTGTTGTATGTATGAGTCTGCTAGCATAATAAGAATTCTTCTATCTATCTTTTATAAACTTCCTGAACATCAGTGGCTAAAAGCCTTGTCTTCTTGAAATGTGTCCATGTATGTTTTGAGTATGTGAGTTTCAATCTCAGTTGTCCAACTTGATCCAAATATACCCCATCCTTCAAGATAAGTTTAAGTTACCAGGATTTTCCAAGTACAACCTAGGAAGACTCCTGGAGGGATAACAGAGCGGATAGTCTAGTGGCGACTTACGTGGCCAGACTTCACATGGTTTTTAATTGGAAATGTTGCTAGCCCTAAATGCTCGAGCTTACCTCGACGAGAGCATAACAAATGCATTCATTTTGATAGGGGAGGGGTTTGGAGAGGCCGATAGGATGCAAAAATTTAGGGTTTACAGAGTTGTTTTAGGAGGAACCTCTTATAGGGTTCGATACCCCGACCTTCCACTTGCAAGTTCTTCCACAATGAACTCTTAGGGTTGTCTTTCTCATTCGTTGAGTTTGCTAAGGTGGTTTGGATCTGGTTCTCGTTGAGCGTGGCCATGCTAGGTTTTAGGCACCCATTTCTTTTGCAAGGTAATGTACCAGTCTTGAAACCTATTAATTCGGTTGGTTCATGGAGTTTGCAGTTTTTGTTATTTCGTTTAATGAACTTCCTTTTTATACCTTTTTAACCATACAATATTTATGTGGTAGGTGTTCTTCGGATCTTGGTTTTCATGCCCGAGGTTGAGTGATGGCCACGGCATTAGAACCAGTAATCTTCGGTGGTTTTCCCTGTAGATTTCGGCTTGGTGACTTTTGTTCCTTCTTTGGTTTTAGCCGAGACTTCATTTTTTATGTCTGGTTGTGGAATGTGACCGCCGTTGTGATGTTTATGAGCTGAATAACAGAGTGGGGAGGATGGAATCCTCGACCCCCTTTCGGCATTTAAGCCTACAACATTTTCCAAACCTGGGTTAACATTGTGTACGTTGTAACTATGAGCAACATTGTGTCAACATTTTTACAACATTGTGTACATTGTAACTGCGAGCAGTTCTCCAAACCTGTGTTAATTTTGATTATAATGTTTTGTGTTTTAAAATGTGGTGTTCTGTTAATGGCTGAGAGGCAAAGGATAAATGTCTTCTGATGTGCTTTCAACCTGGAACTGGTTTAGTTTAGAGGATAGCTTTGACGGGTTTAAGAGGTCGAACTTAAAACTGAGACATAGTCTCAGATGTCTATTTTTTCTTGTTGCGGACGATGGTTACAATAGGATTGTAAAACCACTGTTTTAATATTAATGCTGCAAATGTTTCCTTATTCTTGGTTTTAGACAATGTACATGTTATTTTGGTATCGTAACTGTAATATCTCGAATGTTTGAACATGGGAAAAGAATTTAGTGTTTAGAAAGTGTTAAGGGTTTGGTCGTGAGGCTTCCCATGAACTTGTTTCAATACTATGGTTGTCTTTCGATTCTATCAGGGTTTCAAAAGTAATCTATAGATGTAAAGAAGGAACCCTTGTATGGTTTAACTCTGTCTTGTAACTTCTAATTGTTTTGATAAGTATTGAATGTTTACTATATGTGATGATATAAATAGTTACGGTTCTGTCAAATGGAACATTCATCTGAAACCAGAATTGTTTATTTTGATAAGTGTTTTCAATTTCTGACTATGGTAACTGTCCAATACTATAGGAAAATACTACAGAATGGATATAAGTCTTCAAAGGTAGGGAGAAAAATAGTGAGAGGCAAAAAAAAAAACTTTTACAGAGTTCAGAAAACATGGGAATGTTAATCCCCATTTTAATCTTCTGCTGCAAAATTAGAGATACTATCGTGTCTCAATAATATGGATATTTCTATGTTTGATTTACAACTATTTACATTTCATAAATATTGATGGATGACTAAAGTAAGGTTTAAATACTATAATGTAAGAACAATATTTACGTACTATAAGGAATAACTGACCTACAATGAAACCCTAGGTTTTGTGCAAAAATGCAATGTTTACGTGTATTGCTATAGAAATATTATAATTTCTGTAAGATGTTGTTATATTTTTCTAAGTCTAGACATAATGTAATTTAAATTGTAGAATATAATAGATAAGAGAAATTTCATGAAAGATAAATCAGCATTAGTCTACTCATTCACTGCATATCATCTATCTATTTTAATTTTCCTTCCTTGTACTAGAGTATGGTAGTGAAAACAGTGCGTGGAAAAATACAAGGAAGACATTTATTCTATCATTCATATACTTAATCATCATTCTATAGAATCATAACCAGATCAGAATTTAAACAATTAATTTTGCATGATGATAACTATCAGTTTTTAACTAATGAATTCTAAATCAACAATTACAGAAAATTAATTTAACTACTTAGGAATTGAAATAACAAGTAGAACCTGTAACTGTAGATAGGGTAGACAAACACCCAAGGAGGCCTGTTCCTCCCAACCTTCTCCAGAAGAAGCAACCAATCTATTTGCCTCCTTTGGACCCCCGAACCTGTTTACTGAACCACTCGGTAGAAGACTCTGTGTAGAAGCAAGGAACTCAGATTGTATAACCAACAATCAATGGAGACTTGCCACACACCTCAATCTCTTCACTCAGCAGTAAAACTCTGCACTTAGTAGTAAAAATTCTGCACTCAGTAGTAACAAGGAAGACTTACACCATGATAAAAAACCTAGTCTTCCCCTCATCGAATCTCTTGTGTGCATACAACATAACCACAAGGTAAGTTTCTTCGTCAGGAAAAGTGTTGAACCTCAGTCCAAATTCGATAGCTCTTAAAAAGATGCCTAGGTCTTTTTGGTGGTCAGTTTTCAATAAATGAGCCTTAAGCTCCAGTCCCATCTTTTAGGGCACTATGACCACAATTCAAGGGACTTGTCCCATACCAACAGCTAGTTACTCGCCTCATGATGCTGCCACTTGTCCATTTCCTTCTACCCTAGATTCCATTCCACCTAGTGGGTCAGTAAACACTCTTTCAACAGTTCTCCTTCGGTGAGTGTCTCCTATTTTATTTATTCAAATAATAATATTGTGCAATTACAGTCATCCTTAGACACTTGTCCAAATATAAAACTTTACAATAAACGTTAAGATAATGTTTTCTTCAAACATAAAATGTTTTCAGCAAAGGGGTATGTTACACGCTACACCCGAACCCATGCCGGGGGCCCGCTGGCCCCTGAACCCCCCAATTGGGGGGGACTGTCCCCCCCGAACATCTACAGGGGGGATAAGCCCCCTTTCTTCCCCCCATTGGGTTGATTGTACATTCCACCTGCACAACACATAAAAATCAAGTACAAACACAGATGAACAATAAGATCTTTGAATCAAGAAGATAATCATGCTCCACAACCAACACTTCGATGGGTGCTTGGTGATATTCTTACTTTGTCTGCTAAGAAAATAGTCTCCTAAACGGACCACTATAGTATCAATGTCCATAAACTATCTGGAATATCCCAATGTCATATAGATAGGTGTCCTAGGGGTCATCTACAATGCTAAATGTACCAATTGAACAACTCCTGATCAAATTTTTTCAACTCGGGTATTTCAAGTTCGCTTTGATTTCTTTCATGCTCCATGTCAACAATTCTGATCTTGATGGGTTCTGCAGTGCTTATCTCATCCAGTGGTGGCATGTTGAACCTATTCACTGCATCTTTTTCAAAGTTCCATATTGTCGCACAAATTTTCTTTACGTCATCAATAGCTTCAAGTGCTTCATCTTGTGTAGTTCCTCGAACTTGCTTCCAAGATTTTCATCTCTTGTTTATATCTTCAAGACATTCACTACGGAGTTTCTATATGGAGTTGTTTCCACTTGGAAATTCTTCCACATGCTTCTTAATCATGTTTTATTCATAATTGAATAGCTCAGCTTCATCTGTCAATCTTGCAGCATTCTCGTAATACTGTTGTAGTTCTCCAAGCTGAGTGAACAAATTTTATTGTGCTTCCTTCAACTTCGAGTTGACCTTGGTAGCTTCTTCTTTCATCATGCTAAGAGGAAAATTATTTTCCTCATTTCATTTAAACTTCTCTCATGTTCTTCTTTCAAGAGAATGATGTCGTTATCATGTACCCTTTTCAATTGCTCCTATTCCATAAAATATTGGTGTTCATGTTTGTCAAGTTGTTTCTGCAACCATTCTTCTTGTTCTCTATATTGCACAACTTAATCTTTGTACTATTTCATTTGGTTGGCCACATATTTCATAGAAGACACATTAACATTTTCCAACACTCCAATTAAAGAGGCATCATCGGAGGCTATCTCATCCATATATTTTCCCTCCATATTGAAAATTGTAATGTCATTGAACATACCTTGGGTCTTTTTCCTCTTCAATGGTTCCTTGGCGAGATTCTTACTTTGTCTGCTAATAAAATAGTCTCCTAAAGAGACCACTATAGTATCAATGTCCAGAGACTATGTGGAATCCCTCGATCTCATAGATATAGGTGTCCCATCCCAATGGTCATCTATAATGCTAATTGCTAAGGTTTTTGAGCATATTCTAACTTTCTCATCTCTTCTTCATCCTCTTTCTTATTCAACACCTCAGCGATGAGGGCTTCCTATTATTTTTGTTGTTTTTCTTAGAGGAGTTGAGACTTTAATTCTTTAGCATCAAACTCTTCCATCTTTCTTTTCTCCTCTTCAACAACTCTGCGGTCTTCTTCTTCTACAAAAAAATATCTACAAAGAATATCTACAAAATGCTTGAACATGTACAAAATGCCTTCTTCAAAACTGCTACAAAGAGAATTAGGATTCAACGATGAAGTCCTCTCACTCTCCAAAATCTCCCAAGAGTGGCTAAAAAGCCTCTTACAAAATGAGCAAATCTTACAAAGCCTTCAAAGGAACTTTGGCATCATATCACCAAAAAATCCATAACCCACCTCCAAATACAAAGGGATTTACAAATATTTGATCCCAAACTTAATGGGGAAAGATCCATTAAAATGAATAAAATATGGGCAAATCTCCATAAAATTACATGTTTGTTTTAAAAAAACAATAAACAAATCCGAATATGGTTTAAAACCATATTAAAAGGTGAATTTGTTTAGATCCGGGTCAAAAGGGAGGCATGCCCATATTGGGGGTTAAAACCATGATATTCTAATTTAAAAATATTAAATTATGTATCCCTTAACAAGTGGAGCCGTTGGTGTATTGGTTAAGGCGTTGGCATTGGGGGAGGAGGTCACGGGTTCAAACCCGCCGACCTCTCCCCAAATCACAATTTTGTTGAAAGGTTTATGCCATGGCTCTATTGTTGGACCTATGGTGGTGGTCATGTGGCATAACAAATGGGGCCGACTCACTGAGAGCTAATCCCTCGGTTCACTCCTTTTTAAAAGTAGAATACCATATAAATCAAAATAGTAGTTAAGAACACATCGGTTAAGAAGCAATCCACGAAGATCATGGCTAGCCTGACCCCAATAATTTTGGTAAACAGAGCTATATGATGGCCAACTGGATCGCCATGTGGTGACCTCCAATTATCCCACTTGGATGCCAACTATCACTGCCACCTCATCTTCCAGCCAGATTGCCACATCAACTACCAACTGGAATGCCACCTCATCTGCCAACTGGGTAAACTGAGCTATATGGTGGCCAACCGGATCACCACATGGCAACCTCTGATTATCCCACTTGGATGCCAACTATCACTGCCACCTCATCTTCCAACCGGATTGCCATGTCAACTACCAACTGGACTGCCACCTCATCTTCCAACTAGACTACAACCTACCATGTGGTTATTTGTGAGCATGCCACATCAGCACTATACTGGCCATGTGTCACCTTACAGTGGTGCCACAAGGCACCACTTTTTCCCAACTTTACATGTTTTGTCGAAAGTTCGGAAATCAATAAATTTCCCATCTGGAGGTTGTTTTGCACGAAACAAATACCACTGGAAATCTCTCATCGATCTCTATGCAGCTACAAACTTCTGTTCGCAATTTGAAGAATTTAATTTTGATTGATCTCGGAGATACTCCTGGATCAAATCTTCCCACTTAGAAGCTTTTGGACCACCAAAATCCTGAATCATTCAGAAAATAAGTGAGGACATGTTTGTCTCACTTGTCCCGTATCACCTGTCCATTCTTCTTGGAACCTATACATTTGACTCATCATAATAACAATCAACACTGCATTGACATTTTTAAGTACATTAATCCCATTTTCAACCAAATGTACGTTCAATATTGTTGAAACTAACCATACACTGCTGATCAGTAGAAAGCTAAATACCAAAATTGAACATACAAAAGAGATTGTACCCATATCATGCTTATGTTTTATCATAGGAACACTATCAACCATAATAGATGTATTGTGATGCAACGACACTTCCTTTTCATGCTTAGGATTCTTTTCTTACTTTAATTGCATAGACATAAGTGCCAAATTCCGACATGCATTAACGATCCTCTTCAGTTGTTTTGTAGTTCCCAATGATCTGTCATTTTTAAATGAATGTGAATGTACTATATACTCAATTCCTTCCTTAAAAAAATGATATTGATTATATTCTCTATAGAAAATTTCCTTTCGATCATATAAATACGTGTTACCCAACACAATTCCACAGATATCTAGTGGAACCACATCAAATTCAACTGCATCTACAAACTTGGATGTTATTGTAAACTTTAGATCACATTGCTTTGTTACTTGTAATATTTTATCTTTGCATACCCAACCTAATGGATAAGGTTTCCTATGTGGCTTTGTTTTTAATCCCAACTGCTTGACTACTTCTTCTAAAATAAGATTAGCTTGGGTTCCACTATCTATGAGTGTGTCGATCTTAGTTTGTTTTGTAATTACCCTTATATGAAACAATGCATTCCTTTTTATGTCCTTAGAACTGTCATGATCTTTAAAAGTAGAAGCACATGAAGAACCAATGTTAGAATCATTATTAACAATAGCTTTACCTTTCACACCTACGATTGATATCTTTGTTTCATCCTCAGAATCTGATCCAAGGTCCTCAACGATAACCATGGCCTTTTGCTTCTCTTTCCGATCTTTAAACCACTTCAGTTTCAATTCTGGATGTAGTACCCAACACTTTGTTTCTCCGTTCCCTTACTTCTGACAATGTGAGCATGTAGACCTCGCATCACCTTTCCTCACTATAGCTATATGCTTACCTTTCCATTTTCCCTTACCTTCTTTCGACTGGTTGGATTCAACTGAGGAAACGTTATCATGAACATTCTTCCCTTTGGATTCAATGTGTGTATCTTGCACACATACCTCATCAAATTTAGTACGATTAAACAGAAGTATTGTATGGCGCAAATAACTATGTGATCCTCCAATAAACTTGAGAATAGTTTCTTGAGTGTAAAGAGGTATACCCAAAATCAAAGCTCTCTTTCTAAATTCCTGAGTGTATTCTTGTACATTCTGACCTTTACCTTGTCTTAAGTTTTTCCAATCCATCATGGATTGCTGCATGTAGCCTAATGGATAGAATTGCTTCTTTAACGCAATAGCAAATTCATACCAGGAAGAAATAATTTTACCTTTTGTAAGGAGGTCTTCCTATGTCTTACTCTCCCACAAAATAAGTGCAGTGCCTCCAAGACGGAGAGTAGCCAACTGGATCTTTGCACTATCATTTGCAAGCTTCTAGATATTGCAATACACCTCAATCTGCCTGATCCAATCATCCATCTTTTATGTGTTAAGTTCGCCATTATCTGTAGGCAAATCAAACTTACTATCAAGTTTCAAATAAGGTAAATTAGACTTAGTCTTCTCAAGTTGTTTCTTTGGATTTGAAGAAGCAGTACTTGAGTTTTCAGAAGAGGAAGAAGAATATGGAGAAGAAGGCTCGTAAGGGTCTCCTCCTTCTCCCAAAGCATTATCCTCTTCTTTCTGCTTCTTCATTTTCTTCTTTTCCAATCTCTCTTGATAATCTGCAAACAAATTTTCTACTCTGTCTGCCATCTGACAGAAAGCCTTGGGGAAATCCTTCTCATCCTCTTCTTGGTAGTCTTCATCTTCCATTTTCTTTCTTCGTTGTGCACATCCAATATCTGGATTGAAAGTCTCAAGTTGGATTCACCTCGCTTAAGCCTTGATCTAGTTAACATTCACACTCTGCAATTCCCTGGTTAGCCTGCTCTGATACCAAACATGATCTAAAAATGACAGGATCTACTAACACTTGAATTTGCATGTGAATTCTTAAACCAATTAACTTATAAAAAGATTGAATATGGTTTAAAACCATATTAAAATGTGAATTTGTTTAGATTTGGGTCAAAAGGGAGCCAAGCCCATATTGGGGGTTAAAACCAAAAAAATCTAATTTAAAAATATTAAATTTCATATCCCTTAACAAGTGGAGTTGCTGGTGTATTGGTTAAGGCATTGGCATTGGGGGAGGAGGTCACGGGTTCAAACTCGCATACCTCCCCCAAATCACAATTTTGTTAAAAGGTTTATGTTGTGGCTTTGTTATTGGACATACGGTGGTGGTCATGTGGCATAACTATGTGGTACTTTGTGGCATAAGCCCTTAGTCCACTCCTTTTTAAAAATAGAATACCATATAACTTCAAATAGCAATTAAGAACACATAGGTTAAGAAACAATCAGATATCATGGCTAGTTGTATATTGTGGAGACTTTGGTGGAGGAAAGGTCGGGGATTCAATCCTCCTCAACCCCAATATTTTTAGTAAACCGAGCCATATGGTGGCCAATCAGATCGTCACGTGGTGACCTCCGATTATCCGATTGGCCCACTTGGATGCCAACTATCACTACCACCTCATATTCCAACCGGACAGCCATGTCAGTTGCCGACTAGACTTCCACCTCATCTGCCAACTGGACTAAAACCTACCATGTGGCACTCTATGAGCATGCCACTTAAGCACCGTACAGGCCACGTGTCACCCATACAGTGGTTCCACGTGGCACCCCTTTATGCCCAACTTTACATGTTTTGTCGAAATTTCATAACTCAATAAATTTCCCATCCGGAGGTCATTTTGCGCCAAACGAACGTCACTGGAATTCTCTTGTCGATCTCTATGTAGCTACAGGATTTTGTTTGCAATTTGAAGACTTTAATTTTGATCAATATTGGAGATCCTCCTGGATCACGAGTTCATCTTAAGTGACAGCTGGGTGAGATAAAGCACTGTGTGAAAAGTGGGGTGCACTTCTTCATGCAATATTGATACATCTAGTTTGAGGGTGAGTTCATCCCGAAGTTAGAAGAATATGATGCATGAGAAGAATGTATAAATATGTTATACAGGATTGATGAATTCGGTGTGAAGCAAATTCTCTTCTCCCTTGAAGACAAGGAGCTTCTCTTTGTGTGTAGGATATTATTATTGAAGCAAAGGTGCTTCTCCGATTGATCTCTCTTCTCTATTGCTTCTTCATCTTCACCAAGACTGTTTGGTGATCTGTTATTTTCCGAAAGCAATCTGTGATATTGTAAACGAAATACATTCTCTGCTATCCATTATATTATACTGAGAAGAGTTGTTGGGGTTTTTGTTCTAATTGTTTTGAGGATTTTCCCTCGGGTATATCTTGTGTTATGGTTGTATGAATTTCATGTGATTGAATTGTCTCATTGCTTCAAGTTTCCACATCTAAAAGAATTAAAGATCAAAGTTCAACCAAATTTCAAAAGTTAAAAAATCATCGCGTTGGGTCGGTAAAGAGGGAATGTGATATTCCTACTTATCAAGGTTTACCTAATGTGGATAAGTTTATTGTTGAATTTGAAGAGAAGGTTCCCAAACAACAGCGCTTATTATGCCTGGATGTCAAATTGAAAACAACACCGGCAAGATGGTGGGTTGTTCATAAGTAGTCTATAACCAGTTGATTGTAGTGTAGAAGATATTTAGAAATCTGGTTTGGTGAAGGGATCCCCTATATTGGAGAGAAGTATACTAGGATGACTAGCCTTGCAGATCATCTAGCTACTTGTAGTACAATTTGTTAGAATATACCCAAGCAAGAGTGGGTACACGTGTTCCTTCATACACTTGACACTATACCAAGGAATTGGTATATGTCGCTGGACCTAACATACACATCACCATATAACAAAGTACATCATCTATACCAAGGAATTGGTATATGTCGCTAGACCTAACATACACATCACACATCTAACAAAGCACATCATCTAACTTGAACTGTTAAGATTTAATATGCTAATACATAAAATAGCAGCATTACATTCCATTTCACAATAATAGCATATACAGGATCACTGAAGAAACAACAAGCATAGCATAAACACAAGAGACAGAGATTTATCCTGGGAAACCCTCATAGGGTAGAAAACCCAGCAAAGCTTCCTCAATATAGATGACCAGCAATATACAAAGATGAAACCCTGAGACATGATCTCCTCCTCCATCATAGCAGACCTCTCCTCCACAAGTGCGCCTCTCTCAAGTGAGTGTGTGTGTCAAATGAGGAACACACCTCCTCTATTTATACACTACACTGACATATCTTTTACACAAGTACACGTAGGCTCGTATTTAACCAATGGGTTAAATACCCCACTACAACTGACTGGGACGACCCCTCTAGGGTGGTCTAATAACCCTTTGACCCACATAACACATACAGGGCCGACCTCCACTAGGGAAGTCTAATAACCCGAGTTACCACATTCCGACAGAGGAATAAACATCTCCGGATATACAATAAGATCTTTATGGAGGAATGAAACATCTCCAGAATAATAAAGTACAATTATAATATTCTTTGAAGTTACAATATCTCAACACTCCCCCTTAACGAGAAGGATATTATAACAGCATCTGCACGAGCAAGGAGTCATCAACATCATACATGATACATCTATAAATCATTGGAAGCTTTCTCAACATCATCAGTAACTCAACCAGTTACTGGAACATCTTCAATACTGGAACATCAACATCTTCAGTACTGAGTCTTCATCTTCTGTAGCACACGAACAACTACATCGTCATCACACGATCATCAGCATTGTCATCACATGATCATCAGCATCGTCATCACACGATCATCAGCATCATCATCACACGATCATCAACATCATCATCACACGATCATCAGCATCGTCATCACACGATCATCAGCATCGTCATCACACGATCATCAGCATCGTCATCAGCATACTCTTCTATACACATGATCCTTCCTTTCGGAATTACAATCAATATTTAAGACTATCCTTCCTTTCGGAATTACTAGATTTACTGTCTCAGGATGATTAGTCCAATCACAATCATATTTAAGACTATCCTTCCTTTCGGAATTACTGGATTTACTGTCTAAGGATGATTAGTCCAACCACAATCACATTTAAGACTATCCTTCCTTTCAGAATTACTGGATTTACTGTCTAAGGATGATTAGTCCAACCACAATCACATTTAAGACTATCCTTCCTTTCGGAATTACTGGATTTACTGTCTAAGGATGATTAATCCAACCACAATCACATTTAAGACTATCCTTCCTTTCGGAATTACTGGATTTACTGTCTAAGGATGATTAGTCCAACCACAATCACATTTAAGACTATCCTTCCTTTCGAAATTACTGGATTTACTGTCTAAGGATGATTAGTCCAACCACAATCACATTGAAGACTATCCTTCCTTTCGGAATTACTGGATTTACTGTCTAAGGATGATTAATCCAACCACAATCACATTTAAGACTATCCTTCCTTTCGGAATTACTGGATTTACTGTCTAAGGATGATTAGTCCAACCACAATCACATTTAAGACTATCCTTCCTGGATTTACTGTCTAAGGATGATTAATCCTACCACAATCACATTTAAGACTATCCTTCCTGGATTTACTGTCTAAGGATGATTAATCCAATCACAATCACATTTAAGACTATCCTTCCTGGATTTACTGTCTAAGGATGATTAATCCAATCACGTGCATTTTGAACCAAGGTCTAGGGACGATGCAGTCCTATCCTCTATTCTCGGAGTCTACGGCTCACTTTAGAACTTGAGTTCAAGGATGATCCAATCCTCTCAAGTCCACCAAGGACTTCATTCTCGGAGACCTCACGTCTACGGCTCTCTTTAGGACTGAAAGTCCAGGGATGATCCAATCCCCTCAAGTCCACCAAGGACTTCATTCTCGGAGACCTCACGTCTACGGCTCTCTTTAGGACTGAAAGTCCAGGGATGATCCAATCCCCTCAACTGTCCACTAAGGACTTCATTCTCGGAGACCTCACGTCTACGGCTCTCTTTAGGACTGAAAGTCCAGGGATGATCCAATCCCCTCAACTGTCCACTAAGGAATTCATTCTCGGAGACCTCACATCTACGGCTCTCTTTAGGACTGAAAGTCCAGGGATGATCCAATCCCCTCAAGTCCACCAAGGACTTCATTCTCGGAGACCTCATGTCTACGGCTCTCTTTAGGACTGAAAGTCCAGGGATGATCCAATCCCCTCAACTGTCCACTAAGGACTTCATTCTCGGAGACCTCATGTCTACGGCTCTCTTTAGGACTGAAAGTCCAGGGATGATCCAATCCCCTCAACTGTCCACTAAG
Source organism: Larix kaempferi (assembly GCA_027924585.1). Classification (NCBI taxonomy): domain Eukaryota; kingdom Viridiplantae; phylum Streptophyta; class Pinopsida; order Pinales; family Pinaceae; genus Larix; species Larix kaempferi. Next base: position 1,156,683 of record BSBM01000588.1, read on the forward strand.
GACTTCATTCTCGGAGACCTCACGTCTACGGCTCTCTTTAGGACTGAAAGTCCAGGGATGATCCAATCCCCTCAACTGTCCACTAAGGACTTCATTTTCGGAGACCTCACGTCTATGGCTCACTTTAGAACTTAAGTTCAAGGATGATCCAATCCTCATCTGTATTCTCATCTATACAGGTACAAATATCCAAGAGCATGTATCACATCAAAACATATATACATCACTAATCAAAACATGTATACATCATACCAAAACATGTATACATCTAGCATGTATAATCAAAACATGTATACATCACATCAAAACATGTATACATCACATCAAAACATGTATACATCTAGCATGTATTCTCACTAATACATCTAACATCAAAACATGTATACATCTAGCATGTATTCTCACTAATACATCTAACATCAAAAGCAAAAGATATAAGAGTTCTAAATCTAAATAATTCTAAGTAACTAAGTGCAGCAAATTTAAGGGACAGACTTGTTATCAGATACTATGCTTCTCCCCCTTTCGAGGAGGGTCCTTCTGGACTATACCAAGCTTGTCTCGGAAGTATTCAAACTTTACTCGAGACAGAGGTTTAGTTAGGATATCAGCAATCTGATCCTCAGTGCTTATATACTCGAGCTTGATAGCTCCTCTCTGCACCATATCTCGTATGTAGAAGTAATGGATCTCAATGTGTTTTGACTTATCATGGAACACGGGATTTTCAGTCATCTTAATGCAGCTTTGATTATCACACATAATCACAGTGGGATCCATTTCTAAGTCAAACACTCCAGATAAAAGTTTCCGAAGCCATACTGCTTCACAGCTGGCAGAGCAGGCGGCTATATATTCTGCTTCAGCAGTACTGAGGGCCACACTAGATTGTTTCTTGCTGAACCATGAGATCATGGCAGATTCAAGACTATAACATCCACCTGATGTACTCGTTCTGTCTGAGACACTTCCTGCCCAATCAGAATCTGAGTAACCATGTAAACGGAGTTCATGACCTCCAAGATAATATAGACCAAAAATCTAATGTACCTTTTAGGTACCTCACTACATGCTTTGTAGCTATTAAGTGCACCTTTCTAGGTTCTACTAGATACTGACTTAGGGTATTTACAGCAAAGCATATATCTAGCCTAGTATTTGTTAAGTACATCAATGACCCAATGATTTGTCTATATAGGGTTAGGTCCATTAAATACGATGAGTCATTAACTAACAACTTCAAGTTGGAGTCCATGGGAGTGGCCATGGCTTTATACTCCAACATATAAAATCTTTTTAGAAACTTCACAACATACTTACCTTGATTTAAAAGATTCCTTTTGGATCTTGCCATACTTCTAGACCTAAGAAGTAGTGCATTAATCCGAGATCTTTCATTTTCATTTTTTGCAGCCATTTTCATGACCTGTTTCTCATTCCTTGTCAGAAAGAGATCATCGTCATACAATAATGGTATGATAGGTTCATCATCCACAACCTTAAGGTAAGGGTTAGGAACAGTTTTACTTCTGGTAAAGCCCAAGCTTTGTCATGAAGCTATCAATTGTCCATTATTCTCACTCAGCATGATATATTCTAGGAATACAAATATGCATACAAGCAATATCATTTACTATTTCTAATAACAACTCAAATACTTATCTTTTATGTTTGTGTGGTTGCCTCCCGCTTGATCTTCTGTATGTCTTCTGAACTTCTATTCATTCTGTACCACTGTACATGCTCAAGTGTACACTAGTGTCATCCTCATGATCTCATACACAAACATACATTCATTAGTATATTCTCAATATTATCAAAACATTCTAATTCTAAATAATCTTGAATATGTATAGTCATGATCATTAGTATTCAGGGTTTCAAGGAAGTCTTCTTTTACTCATGCATATTCTTGTTTGATCTAGTTAGTTAAATCATCAACCAAGATAAGAGACATAATATGCATAAACCCTTGATTACTAATCAATCATACCAAGTATACTTACACAAGGTAAGATTCTAACATGACATAGGAAAACATACCTGGATTAGTATACCTGCTTAGTTATGTACAACATACCTAAACAATCTCTTCAATGATTTAGAGATCCTGAGCTAGAACCTGCATGTCTCATAGGTTAAACATAATATAACAAAGTCATACATACCTCGTGAGTCTTTGTCTTCATGTTGTCATGGTCATGGAACTTGATTTGTCTTTTGTGATGTACCTGAACCTCCTTAAGTCATACCTGTCGAGACCTTTTGTAGTCTTCTTATGCAAGGCCTTAGCCTCAATTCCCCCTGAAACTTGATCTGGAGCTTGATTAGGGTTTGCTGGAGAAACCCTAAAAATTCAATCTTTGACTTTCACACTTCTGAATGGATGGAAGAATGTGTCTTGCTGAGCTGATCAACCTAGCATTCTTCAATTTTGAAATCTCCAAAATTTGACCCCTCAAAATTGCCTTCGAAACTTCTGGATCTTCTGGACAGGAACCCGAACTAGGGTTTGATGAAGCTCGGTCTTCTACCCAACCAAAAATTTGATCTTGGTCTCTAAATTTCAATTTTCCTGAGTAGCATTCAGCCGTGGACTCCGATTCCAAAAATTCTAACTTTCTCCGGAACCCTAAATTCCGGAAGCCATGAATAAAGGTGCTCCAAAAATAATTCTGTTTTGACAGAAATATGCACCTGATTGTTTCTGCTATAACTCTGAAATTTTTTCTCCACAGGGTCTGAAAACTTTTTTTGCAGTAGCCTGACCTGTCATCTTTCCATCCTGACAGGTCTTACCTCAATTGGATTTTCTGAGAGAGAGTTATGCCAAGTGTCGCAACGTGACCTATTTATGGGATAAAACAGGAGAGCGAACTTGTACGGTTTTCCACATGTCACTATTTCAACTTCGGACTCTGAAAACATTTCTTGAGATAGCTTGCCCTGTTATCTTTCCATCCTAATAGGTCTGACCTCAATTGGACTCTCTGAGAGAGAGTTATGCCAAGTGTCACAACGTGACCTGTTTATGGGATAAAACAAGAGAGCTAACTTGTATGGCATGCCACGTGTCCCTGGTTCACCTTCGGCCTCTGAAAAAAGTTTCCTGAGATAGTAAAGTCTGTGTACTACCTGTCACTTTTTACGAAATTTCATTTGGATCTTCCTAGCCCAAGTTATGACCTTTTTTCCAAGGTCACCTGATTTCGACTGAGATCTGGAAGAGGCAGAAACCCTAACTTGTACTGATCATAACTCATAAAGTACAACGAATTTGAGGGTTCCCTTTGGACACATGGTACCTGGGGATGTTATCTTCGACTTGTAAACTTTTCAGACCCTGAACCTTTGCAGAAATGGATTTATAGAGAAAGTTCCACGATGACTGGTTTTTGCTATGTAAAACCCTAACCTTCAAAATGTCGTAAGTAAAGCAAGTGTCGTAAGTGCCATACCTTGTCTTCCTTCAGGTTAGCTCTGATACCATGTTAATATTTAATATGCTAATACAGAAAATAACAGCATTACATTCCATTTCACAATAATAGCATATACAGGATCACTGAAGAAACAACAAACATAGCATAAACACAAGAGACAGAGATTTATCCTGGGAAACCCTCATGGGGTAGAAAACCCAGCAAAGCTTCCTCAATATAGATGACCAGCAATATACAAAGATGAAACCCTGAGACATGATCTCCTCCTCCATCATAGCAGACCTCTCCTTCACAAGTGCGCCTCTCTCAAGTGAGTGTGTGTGTCAAATGAGGAACACACCTCCTCTATTTATACACTACACTGACATATCTTTTACACAAGTACACGTAGGCTCATATTTAACCAATGGGTTAAATACCCCACTACAACTGACTGGGCCGACCCCTCTAGGGTGGTCTAATAACCCTTTGACCCACATAACACATACAGGGCCAACCTCCACTAGGGAAGTCTAATAACCCGAGTTACCACATTCCGACGAAGGAATAAACATCTCCGGATATACAATAAGATCTTTACGGAGGAATGAAACATCTCAAAAATAATAAAGTACAATTATAATATTCTTTGAAGTTACAATATCTCAACCCTAACATACACATCACACATCTAACAAAGCACATCATCTAACTTGAACTAACATACACATCACCATCAACATATAAATAAACATCAACATAAACATCGACATAAACATAAATAATAAAAATGGAGTATATACATGGATGTGGACATATATAACATCAAAGTGATGAAATATGCCAAATATAATATATCTCCAATCCAATAATTGCTATGACATATATGATCCACCTCTACTAGAGGCATCATCGATATATCTCTGACCAGAGCCAAAGCAAAACCACCTCCACCAATAGAGCAAGAGGCAGTATTAGCACCTTTGCTAGTCGAGCTAGAGGCATCGAAACCTCCACCAATAGAGCTAAAGGCATCAATATCCCTGCTAAGAAATAAATGAGCTCGGAGAGAAGCATGGAAAGGTCCATCAAGTTGAACCATATGACCCGCTCTAAGCATCTATATAATAGATTCGGTTGTATAAGGAAACAGTGGATGGTCAGGTCGATTGTACGATCAAAAGGTCGATCGAGTAGGATTAGAGGAGATGATGAAGTAGGATCGACATTTCAATCGAGTAGGTGTAGAGGAGATGATGAAGGAGCTGATGTAGGAGGAGGTAGAGGAGGAGCAAGTGGATGAGATGTCAACGAAGTCGATGGAGGAGGAGGGTAGAGGAGGAGAAAGTGGATGAGATGTCAACAAAGCTGATGGAGGAGGAGGTGGAATAATAGATGTCGAAGATGATGGAGGAATAGGAGGTGGAGTAGTTGATGTTGAAGTTGATGGAGGAGGAGGTGGAGTATTAGATGTCGAAGTTGATGGAGGAGGATGTGGAGGTGGAGGAGGAGGATGATGGTCATCGCTTGTAGCAGCTAATAAAATGAATTCACCAACAATATGTTGAATCAACAACCTCATATCACGAGGAACAATAATCCATATGTCTACAAGGTGAGGCTATCAAACAATGTCGTACACTCGTACAGGATGAACCCACAGCTGTTCCAACAATTTCTCCAACCTTTCTACCACATCCTAGCAATACTTGTCATGGGGCATGCGTGGATGGTGGCCAAGATGTCTTCTAGGAAACTGTGGCTCGAACTAATCAGCTCCTCCATATCCTCATCTTCTTGAGCAGGAGGAGGTGGCCCAATATCACAATTGAATGTGCCAATGTCTACAAAATATATAGTACACAATAATAATTAGACAATTTCATTAAAAAATTTAATATTTAGTAGATATTTCATTTTCATTAAGTATAAAGAAAATAACATGCAACTAGAGTAATTTAAATATAACACTAATATTACCTCTCTCATTTGGTGGCTCCTCCCCGATGAAGAAGATGATGTGGCACCCTCTCTAGTCCAATCCCAGCACAATGTCTAATGCACCTCCTTGCTTATCATATAGAGCACATCTGATGTGATCCTATCCTGGAAGTTAGGCTTGCCCCTTTTGGGCATCATCTACCCCCACATGTGCATACGCACCTTTGTCATCATCCTATAAGGGAGGTGCTGAAATGATGGCCTGGTCACCAGAAACCTCTCAAAAAATAGACAAAAAATATCTGAACAGAAAAGGATTTTGGACCTCCCATCAATCACTGCACGACATCTATCCAAAATCATAACAAAACTGCCACCAAAAAATGGCAGACCACCTAACCCTTCTAGGTCTCTGCAATAAAGAGTCAACATAATACAATAGAGGGGAACTAATTCGTTTCCTATCACTGGTGGAGTGTGCCAGAGTCATAACCAAAAGAGAGAGGCACCTAGCCTACTCTCGACCAAAATCATAAATCTTAAGCTTCCCACTGCTCATTTTAAAATTAGAGGGATGGATTACCACGTTATTTATGTATCTCTGAGAGTAAACTAGCCAACTATTTGTTGTAGCACCAACTGGGACATTAGGGAACTAGGGAAAATCCTCCCCTCTCCTAGATATCCCAGTGATTAAATAAACGTCCTCCTCAGTGGGTTGAAACCATTGATTGGGATGAATATGAAATGCTTGTCTACGATGATCCCAACATCAAATGAATTGATGCAACAGTGCATAGTTACCCTTAAAGGATGTAGCCTACCCATAGAACTTTAGGAGGGTGAAAACCCTCAAGATCTCTCATGTCTAAACAGTAATGGGGAGAGGGTACAAATCCATCTCTCTCTCCCTGGACTCTATGTCTTGGACCATGCTATATTCATCCACCCATAAACACTCCTACTGAGCAGCCCATCGCCGCTCATGTCTCTATTTCACATATAACATGAATTATTACCATAAAAAAATTTATATAAAACATGAAATATTTAATTCAATTAACATGCTATTTAATAACATCAACAATAATTTTGTTCTCAAAATAATAAATTTCTACAAGCGATGCACCTAAGAAATAGAAGTGCACCGCAAATGGTGCTTTTATTCATCAACTACACCACAATTGTGCGTTCATAGAAAAATGGCACCGACAACGATTTTTGATCATATGTTAAGCACCGTCACCGGTGCATTCCAATAAGTAAAACACGTTGCTAATAAAATTCTATAAATTTAAAATTTTATTTTTTGAAGTGTAGGAGTCTGTACATCTTTAACAAGTCCACACACCATAGCCGATGTGCCCACGTTGACTAGAAGCACCTCTGTTTATTTTATTTTATGGTTGACAAGGAATGTGTCCATGGTGAACCTACTACACGTTAGAGCACCGAAAACCAGTGCACTGACGTGCACTAGGAGCATTGCTAAATAATTATTTTTTAGAGTCAGAAATTTTGAAATTGAATTGGTCCATGTGTTTAGGCCATGTCAATGCACCATTGCATGTGCGCTTGCATGATCTAAACGTACCGCAGTTTATTTAATTTATGGTTGATGGGGAATTTTTTTACGGTGTTCCTACTGCATGTTAGAGCACTGAAAACTGATGCACTGACACACACTACGAGGACCATCAAATTATGATTGTTTAGGGTATGTAAATTTTAAGTTTCCTAAGGTGGTGCATTTAGATCACGTCAACGCATTGTTTCCAGTGCACTGAGGTGAACTCAAAGCACTATATAATTTTATTTTAATTTGTTCTTGTTAATGTTCACTGGTGTGTTCGGTACAGGTAAGGGAACCAAAAAATCAATGTGCTTATTTGTCCAAAATGCACCACGAATTAGTTCATATTTTTAAAAATAAAATTGGCATTATGGCGGTGCACTATGGAAGCTTAGCACACCGTTTAAACAGTGCATTCAAGTCATTCAGCTCACCGCACCCATAGTGCACCCTATCACATTTTACAGGGTGCACTGAGTATTGGTGCGAGCCGAACGGCTCAAACACATTGCACGATTTTTTATAATTCTTTTGACAAAAATGAAAAATAATGGCTTAATTTGAAAAATTAATCTGCTAAAAATTTAAATTATCAAGTAACAATTAATTGACCTATTCAACCACATGCCAAGGAGAAATCCTGGCTATGTATGGAGAATTTGAATTTTTTTCCCATTATCGGCAAAATTCAAACTCAAGTCAGCAGCCAATAGGAATGCGCAATGTGTCAACAATGAAGGAGGAATGAGCAGAGGTGGTAGGGCGTCCACGTGGGTGATGTATGTCATTGGTGTAGATGGCTTAAACGCACTATACAGGGGGTAAAAATGAGTTTGATTGTGTGGTAATTTTTTTTATGAAACCTTGTTTCGGTGCACCTAACAATAGGATGCACCAGGGTTGTTTAAAATATAATGACATTGCCATTAGGTTTTTAAATAAATTTGAAATTTTTTATTTTTTTTATGAAATACGAACCAATGCGTTCAATGACATGCCATGCACCTGGGCGTGTCTGCTTAAATAATGCACCGGGGCATGTTGGATTAAATAATGCGCCAAGGCGTTTAGTATTATAAAACACACCGCTATCAAGTTTTTAATAAATTTTAATGAGATTTTTTACTACAATAATAATTTGTTTTATTTTTAATAAAATATAAAATGGTGTGTTCGTTTCTACAACATGCGCTAGGCCATTCAGTATTATAAAATGCATTATGAATAGGATTTTAAGCAAAATTTTATGAGTATTTTAGTAAAATAATATTTATTTTATTTTATTTTTTAATAAAATATAATACGCTGCGTTTGGTGAAAATTCACGCACCGAGGTGTTTTGTATTAAAAAACACATTGTATTTAGAGTTTTTAATATAATTTAATCTGTTTTTAAATAAAATAATATATATTTTTAAATTTTTAATAAAATATAAAATGGTGTGTTCAATCAAGTGATGCATCAAAGCATTTAGTATCATTAAACGCACTGCTCCGGTTGCATAAAATTGTCATGTCAGTTGCATAATTGCTTTTCATCGATGGATTTTTGTAGCAGTGCAACATAATTTTTGGTGGCCCGGTGCATGTTGTTGGTAAATGCATTGCTGCGTATATAGTGAATAAAACACAGTAAAACAAATCCACTAAAACCTCTGGTCGCTTGCCTCCATTAGGGACCTCCGCTATAAACAAGGACTCCCCATTAATATCTAGTATCTTGCATAATTAAGAGAAATTACATCACAAGATGTTTCTTAACCAAATTGGGTGGAAATGGAAAAAGTAAACATAAGATGTTTGTTGAATTTATGTTCCAAGTCTGCATGCTTCCAACCTAATCAATGACGTTATGTAGCTGTTTGCACCAAAGTTTTAAATACCATACCCTTATAACTATTGACTCAAATATGGTAATGAACACAAGATTAGCATTGAAGAGTTTTTATGTCTCTTAATTTAGTGAGGATGATCCATAACAACTAAGTTTTCATCTATCTACTGTATTCCTTCAACTTGTTCCCTCTATTTGAGAAGATATTTCCATGAGGAATGTTTGCGTAGTCCTGGGTATCAATTTTGGATGTATCTCCTAACTTCAATGATATTTTTTATGTCCATGTTTTTTGCAGTGGTTGAATTTCCTTACCTTCCATCCATCTTTTTCTTCAATTTTATTTCTATGTATAGTGGCAACAACCTTCTTATAATTTATTAATTGTTTGTGTTCCTCCATTCCTATTGCTTTGTTTCTAGATCTCTTTCAAAACCCAACAACTCATTTTCTCTTGGTTTCATTGTACATCACTTTCATGCTAGCCTCATCAATGTTGTGAACCTCAAATAATGTGAGTTTTCTTTGAGATGAGGTTACAAAACTTCAAATAAGTATTTGATAACCATGTTGGTTCATCTTCCAATTTGTTGAATAAGGTAGATTTTTTTTCGAACTATGTAGTGTAATCTTATACGCTTGACCCTTGACATTGTCTAAGACACTCTCACCATATTTATTGCTCCCTTTGTAAAACACTAGATACTATCCCACTTATATGTTCATTTTTTCTTAGTACCACGCAAGGTTTTTGTATTAGCATAATCTCGTGTCAACATACACACACATATATATTTTTGAAATGAAAATTTAAGGGATGTTTCCCACATTTGTGGATGGCATACCTCGTAACATTGCCGAAGTAGCATAGTGCACTTGGCCGAGGGGAATTCTGTTAGGATATTTAGACACTTAGGAGTTAGTTAAGATCAACTTGTGCAATATATCATTTAGGGATAGTGTTTTTCTTTAGTATGCATTAGTATGTATTTGTAAATACTTAATCCGACGGTCACGATATGTTCCCGACATAGAGTGATCCGACGGCTCAACTTCTCTTAGATCAAACCAATCCTTGATCCGTGGCTTAACACCCGATTGGTCCATGATCTCTATTTAAAGAGCATGGAGGGTCATTGTTTAGTTGATCGATTATGAGAATCTCATTTGTAACTTTCTTTCTTTGCATAATAAATTGTCCCGTAGAAGTTATTTGGCCGGGGCTGTGGAGTGTTTCCCTCAAGAGGGTTTAAACCACGTCAAAACATCAGTGTGTTGATCTGTGATCTGTTTGTGTGAAGTGGTTGCTCTTGGTGTTCGGTCCTTTGGTAGTACCCTGTGTACCCAAACATGGTATCAGAGCTTTTATGAAGTGCTGTTTCCAGTTATGATCTAGATCTTGAACTGCTGTTGCCGAAACTCGAAAGGGTTTCTAGTTCTAGTATTGTTGTGCATTTATGGGCTATGGGATGTGTTCCATTACGTCTGGAGCGTCGTTTCCATTGGGAAATAGTTTTTCGTTTGATCGAAAACGGTCCCCGGTTGCTCCAGAAATGCGTATTTCATCAGATCTGAAGGTATAATGTTACAGTGATGCTTTTTTTTATTTTTATTTTTTTAAAGGAAAAAACTCATATTTCATCATTTTTTTACAGTTAGATTTTTTTTTGGTTCGGATTGTTGCTTTCCCATCTGCGTATGCTCTTTGCCGTGCACCTTGAGCGATCTCGGCAAATCAGAAACGGAAAGAGAAAGGGTTTTTCTCGGCTGCGTATGCTCTTTGCCGTGCACCTTATGCGATCTCGGCAAATCAGAAACAGAGAGAAAATGTAGACTTTTCGGGCAAGCTAATGAGATCTAACTCCACAAGCGTAGAAAAGTTTTTTTGTTTCGATTTGTGGTGTGTTTTGCAGGAAAAAGGGCAAGCACGCAAACCGAGCAAGAAGAGTAAAAATTAAAAAAAAAATCTCTTCCTCATTCCCATATTTTACATACATTTTAATCTAGCTCACTTGGTTCAAAGTTGTTTTATTCCTTAATAGGTCTTGAGTTCAAGTCTTAGGAAGTTACTTTTAAAATAAAAAGTGCATGCAATTTTTATTTTCAAGCTACTTTATTGTAAAAGTGCATCTCACTTAAATAATAAAAAATAAAAATACAAGTGAGTCACTTAAGTTTTTTTTATTTATTTTTGCACTATTTAAAAGTAATATCATTGTAAAAGTGAAATCACTTATTTTAAAAAAGTGGTTCATTTAAAGCAACTTTCTTGTAAAATGATTGTCAAAAGGTTCATCTTGGGAAGAAGGGGGTTCTTTTTCTGCTGGACATTCTCTAGCTGCCACGTCACTATTGGGGACATCTTCAACAGTTTCTTTGTTCAAGCATAACTTCATCATATAGAGTCAATTTTTAGTGCCATTTTTTTTTAAACCGCTTATTTTTTCAAGCTCTTCACATCCAGACTATTGGTTTCTGCTTTTACAGCCATTAATTTACAATTATGGCCACCCTTGTGATATTCTACTTAACAGTTCCAACTATTTCTCATGGAAATCTCTTATGGAGGATGTTCTACGAAGTAGGGGACTTTTCAGAATTACCTCAGGGAAAGAAAAAGAACCCACTGATGATGATAAGAAAATAAAATGGGAAAATAGATGTGATGAAGCTCGTGGATTGATTGGGATGTCAATCTCTACTGATTTGCGATTCCACATATCTGGAATTGATGAACCTAATGCTGCTTGGAACAAGTTGGAATCTGTGTTTGGTAAACACAATGAAATTCGAGGTCACCAACTCGAAAATAAGTTGATTACTTTAAATCAAAATGACTTTTCATGCATTCAAGATTATTTATCTAAATACGAAACTCTTAAACTCTTATGTGCAGAATGTAAGATTGAGAGGGAAGACAAACAATGCATTTATCATATTCTTTCCAAACTTGGACCTGCATATTCTGTTTTTGTATCTACATTTTACTCCATGAAAGCATCATTGAATGCAGCTAGCTATCAAGAGCCTAGTCTTGAATCATTTTGTGATTCCTTGATTAGAGAACAAGATAAAATCATTCATCTTGGAATAATCAACAATGCAGATACATCTGGGAAAGCCATATTGTCCCAACAGAAAGAAAAGTCCAAGCCTCCCAAGAAACAAAATTTTCGCAATAATAAGTCAAACAAGGGTCCCAAATCCTCTCAGTCAGCTCCTTCTTTAAAAAATGATAAAGGATCCAAACTAAAAGGCAAGAAGACTGAGCGTCATTGCAACTATTGCAGGAAAGATAATCATGATGAATCTAAGTGTTTCAAGAAGATGGCAGCCTTGGAAGCAGCAATGAAGAAGCACCACATCAGCTTAGATTCGTCTTTAGAATCTGCCTCTCATGGACATGCACTTTGTGCTTCTGGTTATTCTTATAATGCATCTTCTTCTTCTACTTCAAATGAATGGCTCATTGATTCTGGAGCATCTTATCATATGGCTAAGGATCAAGCCATCTTTTCTAATATGCATGAATGTAACACCAAACAAATATTTGTTGGTGATGATAGATATTTAAGTGTTGTAGGAGATGGAACAGTTCCAGTAGATAATGGTCATTTTAGTGATGTACTATGTGTTCCAAGAATTTCCTGCAATTTGTTATCAGTCTATCAGATCACTCATTCTGGTGAAGGTAAAACTGTGACCTTTACACCTCACCAAGTTGTAATCAAGGATTTTAAAGATCCTCAACAGGTCCTAGCAACTGAAATTGTTGATGATATTACCAGTTTGTACAAGTTTAACAATCACCTTTCCCTTCAGTTTTTGTTGCTCATAGTGATAACTTGAACAAACTTTGGCATGAGCGATTTGGTCACTTAAATTATCGCTCATTGCAACAACTATGTAAAGAAAATATGGTGACAGGTCTTCCGATGGTATCTTGCAGGGATGGTGTTTGTTCCGGTTGTGTACTCGGAAAACATCATCGCGACAGTTTTGACAAACATGCCTCTTGGCACGCCTCGGTTCCCTTGGAGCTTGTGCATAGTGACTTGTGTGGTCCTCTTCCATCTGCTTCCTTTTCTGGTTTCAAATATTTCTTAACTTTCATTGATGATTACACCAGACACACTTGGGTTTATTTCCTAAAACTTAAGAGCGAAGTATTTAACATGTTCTTGGCCTACAAGGCCCTTGTGGAAAAACAATCTGGTCATCAAATTATTAAGTTAAGATCTGACAATGGAGGATAATATGTTAACAATAAGTTCACTACTTTCTGCACTGAACAAGGCATCCAACAATAGCACACTGTTCCATATATACCACAACAAAATGGTGTAGTTGAGCGGAAGAACTGCACTTTAAAAGAAATGGCTAATTGTATGATCCAATCTAAGGGACTAAGTCTTCAATTTTGGGCTGAAGACATTAATTGTGCAAATTACATAGTTAATCGCACCCCCACTAAAGCATTAAAAGGTATAACACCGAAAGAAGCATGGAGTAAAACTAAACCTGATGTAAGTCACTTCCGTGTGTTTGGTAGTGAAGCATGGGCTCACATTCCGGATGAAAAACGAAAATCATTGCATCCTAAAAGTGAAAAGTGCATATTTGTTGGATATTCTGAAGATATAAAAGGTTATAGACTTGTTCAACCACATTCTCATGATATAATCATTAGAATATATGTTAAATTTGAATAAAATCTCTTGGCCTGCAAGCCTAACTCGACGATTGTGCCATATTTGGCCTACGATCCTGATTCGACGTTTGTGCCTTATTCTTCTTCTTCCAACTTCCTTGATAGGTTTCCAACTCCAGTTTCTGATGATGACAGTGAGGATGAAAATCCACCTCTGCCTGCTCATGTTCCTCTAGTTGGACCAGCACAAGTGCTTCCTCGATGGGTTCGTTCAACATGTGAAGCAGCTGGTGATCTTGCCAGTGATCCTAGAGATCAACGTCGAACATGTTCTCAGTTTCAGTGAGCCTCTTCTCTTTTGGCTCAAGTCTCCGAGAATCATGATCTAGAAACTTTTGCAGAAGCTTCAGGGAATCCAGATTGGGATGCAGCCATGGATGAAGAATATCGTTTCTTAATGGCAAACGATACTTGGGATCTTGTACCTCTTCCAAATGGAAGAAAACTTGTTAGATGTAAATGGGTCTACAGAACTAAGTATGCATCAAATGGAAGTGTTGAAAGACTTAAGGCAAGGTTAGTTGCCAAAGGTTTTTCCCAAGTTGAAGGGATTGACTGCAATGAAACCTTTGCTCCCGTCGCAAAAATGAACTCCATCCGCCTTGTTCTTTCCCTTGCATCCTTACACAACTGGGAAGTCCATCAAATGGATGTCAAGTCTGCTTTCTTACATGGTGATTTACAAGAGGAAATTTACATGGAACAACCTCCTGGCTATGTTCAGAATAACTCTAGCCTTGTCTGCTGCCTTAAGAAATCCTTATATGGCCTTAAGCAAGCTCCTAGAGCTTGGTATGCCAAAATGGATAACTTTCTCCTTGACACTCATTTTTCTAGATGCCATTTTGACCCCAATGTCTATACCAAGAAAGTAGGAAACCATCTCATCATACTTGTTCTATATGTTGATGACCTTATTCTTACTGGTAGTGACCCTAAGCTTATAACCCATGTGAAATCTAGTCTTAAACAAAATTTTGAAATGTCAGACTTAGGACATTTGCATTATTTTCTTGGTCTCCAAGTCCTGCAAACCAAAGAAGGAATCTTTCTTTCTCAGTCTAAGTATGCTTGTGACCTTCTTCGTCGCTTTCACATGGAAGATTGTACACCAGCCCCTTCTCCCTTCCAGTCTGGAGTCAAACTTTCTGCCACTTGTACTTCACCTGAAGTTGATGCCACCTTGTATCGTCAGCTTGTTGGTAGTCTCTTATACTTGACTCATTCCCATCCTGACCTTTCCTTTGCCATTGGTTGTGTTTCCTGTTATATGCAAACACCTCATGAAGGTCACTGGAAAGCAGCTAAAAGAATACTTCGATATATTCGAGGTACAGTTCAGTTTGGGATTCATTACAGTACAGGGGGGAAACCTTTGTTGGTTGGTTTCACTGATTCAGATTGGCCGGTGATTCTGATGATCGAAAGTCTACTGCAGGTTATGTTTTCAGTCTGGGATCTGGACCTATTACTTGGGCTTGTAAGAAACAACAAGCTCTTGCTCTTTCTTCAGCAGAGGCAGAATATCGAGCAGTAGTTAATGCTAGTCAGGAAGCTTTATGGCTTCGGCAAATCCTTTCAGAGTTTGGATTCGAGCAGCAGCAGCCTACTCCACTTTGGTGCGACAATCAAAGTGCCATCAAGCTTGCCAAAGATCCAGTTCTACATCAACGCAGCAAACACATTGAGCTACATATGCACTTCATCAGAAATCTTGTTCATGATCGTGTTCTTGAAGTGCTCTTTTGTCCTACAGATGATCAAGTTGTAGACATCTTCACCAAGTCTCTTACAGAAGCGAAGTTTTCTAAACTTCGATCTATGTTAGGAGTGCAGGAACTTGTCATTAAGGGGGGATAGGCTCTAATGCCTCCTTCCTTCTCCTAATAGTGTCACTTTTGTAAATCCTTCAATCCTATCCCAAGTTGTTCTTAAGGGGGGATGTTAGAACATGAAAAACACAACACTCTTTGAAGACATACATCTTGTTATATCAACCGGTTTAGCCAAAGCGTTAAAATGGTACATAGAGTTATTTCCTACAGCACTTTGAAATCAAATTCAATGAAAATTGTAGCATTTCCTTGTTGAAAGGAATCCCATGGATTCTTTGATGGAGCTACGGTAGATGGTGAATGTGTTGTTGGTATCTTCCTTGTTTTAAATCAAGCACATACTTTTAAACTGATGCTAGATATTGGTAAAGGTACAAATACAAAGGTAGAACACCTTTCCTTATGGTGCTTAATTAAATTTACAATTCTTCAGGGCATTGATACTGTAAAGATCTATAGAAGCTCCTTAACTATTTTTAATTCGACTAACAACTATGTAGACTTGCAATCTATAGGCCTTTTCCATTGGTGCAACAGAATTAAGGCCGGTTCATTAATGAAGCTTCACAATTGGTCTACAAATTACATCTACATAGAACTAAATGATGTTGCGGAATCCCTTTCAAAAGAAGCACTGAAACAACAAGAAGGCCCATTAGTTTGGACAGAATTTATTGAAGTTCAATTGGATTATGCTGGACATCTCCATTTCTTTGATACTTGATGATCTCTGTTTAGTCCCTAGACTCTTATTTTGTTAATCTTTTGTTTATTGATACCTCTTGTGTTGCCTGTTTTTTAACACTTTTATCTTGTAATGCTGATTACTAGCTTTGTGTATCCAGTAAGACAGACTACATTTGAATACTATCATGTACTTTTTGATTTCAAAGAAATATCAAAAATATGTTTTTCTTTTTCTTAAAAAATGATTATAAAATCGAGAAAAAAAATAAACAAACACTTTACAAAAAGTGTCGAAAATTATTATGAAAAATGGATTAATCTTTTCCATATTAATATATCATGCGGAAAAATGATCTAAACGCCCTTTAGAGAAAAGCGTCGAGATCCGCTGCATTCAAAATCGATATAGAAACCAAACATTCAAACCAAAAACAAAAAAGCAAAAAAAACAAGCATTCAAACCATACGTCATAACCAAACATTCAAACAAAAAAACCAAACATTCAAACCATACGTCATAACCAAACATTCAAACCATACGTCATTTTATAGACACACTATGAATAGAGGATAAAAATGAGTAAACTACATAGTAGACGAACTGTTAAAATAGAGTATAGACTATGTATGTATTAGACGAAGTGTTAAAATAGACTATGTGGTAGGGAGAGCAATAAAAAAAACAACAATATTTAGATCGTTATATTTGAATGAATTAATAATAATTTAAATAATATTTATTATTTTTAAATTATGTAAGTGATAATATTTTAAAATCCATATTTAGATTTTGTTTATTCATCATTCTTGTTATTCCGAAGGAATCAAGGAAAGCTTGAAATACAATCATTACAATAAAGTTCAACAAGAGCATCATGTCACTTACAAGAATTGATCCTGGGTGGAGAGGGCAACAATCTTTTCTCCCAACCACCCAAATTACAACCAATGAACTAACAAAATATTATGTATTATTATAATGTGTAATACACATTTTGGATAAAAATGTAATTGCTCAATAATTATTTAGGAAATCTATACACTCCATAAATAAAATGGTTTTTTATTTGGAGGTACCATCCAATTCCATGCTTTATCCCACATAATTATCCACATGGTTTAGCCATCCCTAGCCATTACTATTATTTGCAGAAGCTCCATCTCCTCTTTTTTTATTATTCTTTCTTTCTCGGCATGGCTTGTAAAGGACTCCATAGGCACTTATTTCCTTGAAACGAAGTTGTATCGAAAGTATCAAATTGTGTTCCTAGTGGAATTTGACCACATAGGCTATTAAATGATACATTTAGAGATGCCAATTTGGTTAATTTACAGAGTTCTTGAGGAATCTCTCCACTCAAATTATTTCTAGCCAAGTCTAATTGTTCCAAAGTTGATTTCACTAAGAGATGTAGGGATTTTTCCACCTAAATGGTTTCCAGATTAATTCAACAACCACAATGAGCTCAAATTTCCCATGCTTGAAGGTATTGCTCCAATA
This sequence comes from Larix kaempferi, assembly GCA_027924585.1. Lineage (NCBI taxonomy): Eukaryota > Viridiplantae > Streptophyta > Pinopsida > Pinales > Pinaceae > Larix > Larix kaempferi. The sequence continues at coordinate 1,174,187 of BSBM01000588.1, forward strand.
AAATTATTGTTGGATAAGTCAAGTATACTGTTTTCCTTCAACACATATGTTATAGTATACTCAAAGCCCTTTATGTTAATCTGCACATCTGAATCATATAATAATGCATCATCACTAACTTGGAAGGCGCAAAGCAGCCAAATACTGGGAATCTGCTTGCATCTTCATCTAATGTATGATTACTAACTTGGGAAGACCCAAGGATGCCAAATCCTTGGAGTCTCCCTACATTAAATGGTATTCTTCCACTTAATTTATTATTGGATAAATCTAACATATGTAATCAAGAAAGATTTGTGATAAATTCGGAGATACCATCGGATGGCTTATTATAACCCACACTTAAAACTGGTAACTTTTGAAAAGATGTAAGGTAATTGGGAAGTTCACCCGTCAATATATTTTTCCTTAAATACAATACCTGAAACTGAGTGCAATTGGCTAAAAATGAAGGTAAATTCCCAGAAAATCTGTTAGAATGAGCAAAGAGAACTTCCAACATCACTGAAGACTCTATACCTATATCTCCACTAAGTTTGTTCTCGGACACTTTTATCCATTTTAATTGTTCACAATTGCGTAAAGATTTGGGCATCTTTCCATGCAACTGGTTTTTAGATAAATCTAGTATCTGTAGATTAACACATTTGCCGATATCCTAGGGGATTGTTCCACTAAGTTTGTTGTCGGACAACATCAAATAGTTCATCTCTGTAAAAATCCATAGAGACGTGGGAATCCTCCCAGTCAAGTAGTTGGAAGAAAAATCAAGAAACGATAGGTGAGCACAATTGCTGAGAGAAGTTGGTATGGTCCCTGTGAAGCTATTATTTGAAAGATCCAATGCACCCAGTGAGGAAAGGTTGCCGATAGAGGGCGAAAGAGTATCTCGAATGGGTCGTAGGTGTAGGTGAAACACGAAGGTTTTGGTGTCATCTCTAGTGCAAACACTGATCCCATAGCATTGCCTGCCGATAATGCAGGAAACACCCTTCCAAGAGCATGCATTCTCCGAATTCTCACGTATCCAGCTGGACAGCCATCCATGTGGATCCAATTTGATAGCCTTTCTGAACGAGAGAAGCGCCTCCACGTCCCTTTGATAACTAGATTTCAATTGAAATGCAGAATCCTTCAGTGTGCGTTCTTTGGAAACAAAATAAGAATTAGTTGTTCCAACAAAATAAGAATTAGTTGTTCCAGCAAGGGTGTGATGATATTCCTCATCAATATAAGAAGAAGAAAACTGAAAGTTGCGGCAGTGACAGTTGGCATGAATATGAGAAAATTGAGAAGCATGGACATAACAGCGTTATCCATTTCTCTCTCCCTGCACCACTCCAGCGTCCTCAAAATGCGTTGTCGGTGAATTCACTTCCTTCACTGCCATGACTCCATGCTCTTTAAAGCATAGTAGCAAAATACGGTTGTATTGACAGTGTGTACAGAAATTCGAACCATGTTAAAGTACGGGAACATTCGAAATGATATGAATTCGGTACAGTCAATTATTTATTTATCTAATTTTGAACAAACTGAATTGGAATCGAATTCATATTGATATAATCAAATATCTGTGTTATTACTATTACATGTAGTTTTTTTATTTAAGTTTTATTTTATTATATGTAGTTTTTTATTTAAGTTTTATTTTATATCATTGTTATTTTAATTTTACATTTTAGTATTTATTATTTATCAAAAAGTGAATTTCAGTAGTTTTTTTATTTTTAAAGTTTTCAATTAAAAATGAATGAGATGTTAAAATTTGGAATGATTATGTATTATTTTATTTTATTTTTAAATTAAAATTGTATGTTTTTTGTATTTATAAGATGTCTGCTCTTGTATTTTAGTCGTATTTGATTTTTTTATTACATTTTTTTTCCTATTGTATTCGAATTATTTTCAAATCTGTACTCGAATCTTGCTACTATACTTTAAAATCATTGAAGAAGTTACATAGAAAAGTTGAAGAACCTTGAAAAACTGCACTGTGTTGACCGAGAAACAGAAAGGTGGAGAAAGTTATTTGGAATTTAGCATGTGGGGCCTTTGCATATAAACCTTACCATGTTGAAAGTGTCGTGTGGACCGTGAATTAGGTGCCAAGAAAGAGAAATGGGTTGATTGTGGTTAGGTGCCAATTGATTATGGTTTGGTGCCAATTGATTGTAACTTGTGGAATAAGTAATGCAATTTAAAGGATTAAAGAAACAGAAAAACATATTACATGATTTAGAGAATATTATATTTCGAATTCGATTTTATAGAAAGAATTTATAAATCAACTCACGATCTTGAAAACACCTGAAATCCACTGATACAAAGTAATTGAAGGATGCACGAGGAGTCACTTTAAATTGTCATATTGATTACAAGGCCGAAGTAAGTTGCAAGTGTTATCCTCTAATTAGGTGCGTACTTTGAACTTTTGGTTTACTTCGTCAAATGGACAAAAGAATCATATTTTATAATTTATTATAAAGATTTATTTTTAAGTGATATTTTAATTTTAATTTAGTTGAATGTATATTTATATTTATAATCACTTAATGTGATTATGTAAAGATTTAATCAACCATTTCTCTCTTTTGATCAATAACAGGGTTATCTTTTTATTCGTAACTGAAATGCTCAGCTCCATCTGTCAATCTCATGGCATTCTCGTAATACTGTTGTAGTTATCCAAGTTGAGTGAACAAATTTTCTTGTGCTTTCTTCAACTTCTAGTTGACCTTGGTAGCTTCTTCTTTCATCAATGCTCGGAGGCAAAGCATTTTCTTCTTGATATACCTACAATTGAAACTCTACATATTGCTTCAACATTTTCATTTCATTTAAGCTTCTCTCATGTTCTGCTTTCAAGAGAGCAATGTCGTCGTTATCATGTACCCTTTTCAATTGCTCATGCTCCATTAAAGGTTGATGTTCTTACTCATCAATTTTTTTCTGCAACCGTTATGTATGTTCCCTATATTGCTCAGCTTGCTCTTTGTACTATTTCATTTGCGTGACCACATCTTTCGCAGAAGACACATTAACATTTTCCAACACTCCAATTAAAGAGGCGGCATCAGCGGCTATCACATCCATATATTTTCCCTCCATATTGAAAAGTGTAATGTCATTGAACATACCTTGGGTATTTTGCCTCTTCATGTTATAAAAACTAGGATCGCAGAACAATAGCTTAAAATAAGATGCATAAATAAAACACATAAACACAATACAAGAAAGACGCCAATATACGTCGTTCACCCAATATGGGCTACGTCTATGGAGAAATTGCTAGTCCTTTTATTATACCGTATAGTAAATGAAGGGATACAACCCGCATCACATTTGCTGCAATTTCCTCTTCACTCTCTTACTGTCTCTCTCTCATACAATCACAGAGATCTTGTTTTCACAATACTACAACTATACAATAAGTAGTTGTATTACAATGCCTTCCTTTTAAAAAGGGATTACCATGGATAAATACCATGGGATACTCAATATCATGGGCCCATAAACTATTGGCTAAAAAACCACAGACCAAAAACAACCCAAAAAATTTCCTTTGGGGGATTCGCCCCCAAACCCACTTTCTGAGGGGCGCTACCCCCGAACTCCTACCGGGGGCCCGCTGGCTCCTGGACCCCCCAACTAGGGGGACTTCCCCCACTGAACATCTATGGGGGGGCTAATCCCCTCTGCTCCCCCCCGTTGGGATGATTGTACAATCCACCTGCACAACACATAAAAATCAAGTACAAACACGGATGAACAATAAGATCTTTGAAACAAGAAGATAATCAGGCTCCACAACCAACACTTCGATGGGTGCTTGGTGATATTCTTACTTTTTCTGCTAAGAAAATAGTCTCCTAAAGGGACCACTATAATATCAATGTCCATAGACTATGTGGAATATCCCGATGTCATATAGATAGGTGTCCTAGGGGTCGTCTACAATGCTAAATGTACCAATCGAACAACTCCTGATCAAATTTTTTCAACTCGGGTATTTCATGTTCGCTTTGATTTCTTTCATGCTCCATGTCAACAATTATGATCTTGATGGGTTCTATAGTGCTTATCTCATCTAGTGGTGGCATGTTGAACCTATTCATTACACCTTTTGCAAAGTTCCATATCGTGGCACAAATTTTCTTTACGTCATCAATAGCTTCAAGTGCTTCATCTTATGTAGTTCCTCGAACTTGCTTCCAAGATTTTCATCTTTGGTTTCTATCTTCAAGACATTCACTAAGGAGTTTCTCTATGGAGTTGTTTCCACTTGGCAATTATTCCACATGCTTCTTAATCATATGTTATTCATAATTGAATAGCTCAGCTTCATCTGTCAATCTTGCAACATTCTCGTAATACTATTGTAGTTCTCCAAGCTAAGTGAACAAATTTTCTTGTGCTTCCTTCAACTTTTGGTTGACCTTGGTAGCTTCTTCTTTCATCATGCTAAGAGGCAAATCATTTTCCTCATTTCATTTAAACTTCTCTCATGTTCTTCTTTCAAGAGAGCAATGGTGTTATCATGTACCCTTTTCAATTGCTCCTACTCCATAAAATATTGGTGTTCATGTTTGTCAAGTTGTTTCTGCAACGATTCTTCTTGTTCTCTATATTGCGCAACTTACTCCTTGTACTATTTCATTTGGTTGGCAACGTCTTTCATAGAAGACACATTAACATTTTCCAACACTCCAGTGAAAGAGGCATCATCGGAGGCTATCTCATCCATATATTTTCCATCCATATTGAAAATTGTAATGTGATTGAACATACCTTGGGTCTTTTTCCTCTTCGATGGTTCCTTGGTGAGATTCTTACTTTGTCTGCTAATAAAATAGTCTCCTAAAGAGACCACTATAGTATCAATGTCCATAGACTATGTGGAATCCTCCGATCTCATAGAGATAGGTGTCCCATCCCAAGGGTCGTCTGCAATGCTAATTGCTGAGCTTTTTGAGCATATTCTAACTTTCTCAGCTCTTCTTCATCCTCTTTCTTCTTCAACACCTCGGTGGTGAGGGCTTCCTATTCTTTTTGTTGTTTCTCTTGGAGGAGTTGAGCATTTACTTCTTTAGCATCAAACTCTTCCCTCTTTCTTTTCTCCTCTTCAACAGCTATGCGATCTTCTTCTTCTTTTCTTTTATGTTCTTCCTTAGCAACATGATCTTCCTTTTCTTTTCTTAGTTTCTCTTGGAGCATTTGTTGTTGAATGACTTATGCCCATGCTTTGTCTTTTTCCCTTTTCTCTTCTTCTTCCCTTGTTGTTGGTGTTTTCACTTTAGTTAAACTAAAATATGACACTTCAGTTAAAGAGAGTTAACTAAGTGATAACAAAGAATATATAGATTGGATATTAAGGTGAGGTGGAGGGGAGCGAGTGTGCTGGAAGCATTCCAATTGTGGTGGTCTGTCCAATATTCCTCCACTTTTCGGGCATTCCTGTGTATATACACTTGGGGCATATGGCTTGCCCGCAATAAGGTGATATTCCAGGACTGCAGGGTTCCACTGGAATCTGTCGTGGCACAAATGGTGGCGGTTACTCTACATTATGTGGCCCTTGTACAAGTGAGCAGAACTCGACCTGTGCAGGTAGAAACGATCGATATCTCCATGCCGTGGGCATTTTTTGATGGCGCCTCCTTAAACCAACAATCGGTTTGTGGAGGGGGGGGAGTCCTTTACAAATCAGAGGCGCATTATTTCCATCTGGTGGCTGGTTTGGGAAGAGGAACAAATAACTATGCAGAACTCATGTCTCTAAAATTGCTGATGTTATTTGCTCTTGAACAAGGATGCTTATCTCTTCAGATTTTTGGTGACTCCTTGTTAGTCATCAACTGGGCAAAGGAGATTACACTGTGTCATGTGATGGTTCTATTACCTATCCTGGAGGAGGTGAACCGGATAAAATTGTCTTTTAACCACATCACATTTACACATGTTTACCCGGAAAGGAATGGGATGGCAGACTAGCTATCCAAGGAGGCAACGCAGCAGGATTTAGCTCATGGAACATGGAGGATAACTATTCATTCTCCGGACGGCACATTCAGCTATTATCACAATCCATTTTATGAGGATAATGAGGCACTGCATTGATCAACCACGCATTTGTTGATTGGGGAGAAATGGGATGCCTGATCACTGAAATTCTCTCAACGGGAGGCATTCCACAGGCCTTTTTTATGATTTTGAGGACCGGCTGGAACAAGCTTGAAGCTATCATCATGCGCGGGCTGTAGCATATTTCTTCTGCTTACTGTATATGGCGGGCTGTATGGACAGCATTATTCTTGTTGATCAGAGATGGTCACGACCTTCACTTTTGAGACATTGTATATGTAGTCGAGATGCAGGCTGGAGGACAGCCATATCATCATATTTGAATTTGTAAGGGATTTTTTTTTTTTGCGAGCTGTATGGACAGCATCATTCTTGTTGATTAGCGATGGTCACGACTTTCATTTTTGAGACAGTAGTCGGAGATGCAGGCTGGAGGACAGCCATATCATCATTTTTGATTGGATTTTTGATGTCATTAATATGGGATGTAATATGTGACAATGTAGGGATCTTAGTGATTCTATTACATGTGCAGAATGTAATTTTGTTCCTCTTTTTGAAATAAAATTACGAATTTTTCCAAGGAAAAAAAAAACAAAGAATATATAGTTAACTAAGTGTCATTGCATGACGACACTTTTGTTAAACTAAAAGATGACATGTGAGTTGTGACACTTGCATGTCGACACTTAAGTTAGCTACCTAACTAAGTGGGAAATATTTCAGTTAAGAGGCAAGTTGATCGGAAAAAGACAAGATCTACTAACACTTGAATTTGCATGTGAATTCTTAAACCAGTTAACTTATAAAATGGCTTCAAATAACAAGCTTATCAAAGGCTTAAAAATATTTGAAAAAATATAAATCAACAAATGATGCAAGCCATAAGAATGGGGACAATAGATGACAAAGGAGTTCGTCCCTGATGGACTACGTATCCGGGTGCAGCTCCAATGAGGACAGATCTTATTAGTCTTCAACAAAATGCTTGAACAAGTACAAAATGCCTTCTTCAAAACTGCTACAAAGAGACTTAGGATTCAACGATGAAGTCCTCTCACTCTCCAAAATCTCCCAAGAGTGGCTAAAAAACCTCTTACAAAATGAGTCAATCTTACAAAGCCTTCAAATGCACTTTGTCATCATATCACCAAAAAATTCAATGCCCTTCCATGACCAAATTACATTGTTTATATAGCGCAAAAATCCATAACCCACCTCCAAATACAAAGGGATTTACAAATATTTGATCCCAAACTTAATGGGATAAAGATCCATTAAAAATGGATAAAATATGGGCAAATCTCCATAAAAATACATGTTTGTTTTAAAAAAAACAATAAACAAATACGAATATGGTTTAAAACCATATTAAAAGGTGAATTTGTTTCGCGCCCATATTGGGGGTTAAAACCACCAAAGTCTAATTTAAAAATATTAAATTATGTATCCCTTAACAAGTGGAGCCGCTGGTGTATTGGTTAAGGCATTGGCATTGGGGGAGGAGGTCTCGGGTTCAAACCCGTCGACCTCTCCCCAAATCACGATTTTGTTGAAAGGTTTATGCGATGGCTCTGTCCCTCGGTCCACTCCTTTTTAAAAGTAGAATACCATATAACTCAAAATAGTAGTTAAGAACACATAGGTTAAGAAGCAATCGACAGAGATCATGGCTAGCCCGACCCCAATATTTTTGGTAAACCAAGCTATATGGTGGCCAATCGAATCGCCATGTGGCGACCTCTGATTATCCCACTTGGATGCCAACTGTCACTACCACCTCATCTTCCAATTGGATTGCCACGTCAACTACCACTGCCACCTCATCTTCCAACTGGGTAAATTGAGCTATATGGTGGCCAATCGGATCGCCACATGGCGACCTCCGATTATCCCACTTGGATGCCAACTATCATTGCCACCTCATCTTCCAACCAGATTGCCACGTCAACTACCAATTATCACTGCCACCTCATCTTCCAACCGGAATACAACCTACCATGTGGTTATTTGTGAGCATGCCACATCAACAATGTACTAGCCATGTGCCACCCTTACAGTGGTGCCATAAGGCACCACTTTTTCCCAACTTTACATGTTTTGTTGAAAGTTCAAAACTCAATAAATTTCCCATCCGGAGGCTGTTTTGCGCGAAACGAATGCCACCGGAAATCTCTCATCGAGCTTTATGCAGCTAATAGCTTCTATTCGCAATTTGAAGACTTTAATTTTGATTGATCTTGGAGATCCTCCTAGATCAAATGTTCCCACTTAGAAGCTTTTAGACCACCAAAATCCTGAATCATTCAGAAAATGAGTGAGGACATGTTCGCCTCACTTGTCCTGTATCACTTGTCCATTCTTCTTGGAACCTATACATTTGACTCATCATAATAACAATCAACACTACATTGACATTTTTGAGTACATTAATCCCATTTTCAACCAAATGTACGTTCAATATTGTTGAAACTAACCATACATTGCTGATCAGTAGAAAGCTAAATACCAAAATTGAACATATGAAAGAGATTGTACCCATATCATGATTATGTTTTATCATAGGAACATTATCAACCATAATAGATGTATTGTGATGCAACGACACTTGCTTTTCATGCTTAGGATTCTTTTCTTCCTTAAATTGCATAGACATAAGTGCCAAATTTCAACTTGCATTAACGACCCTCTTCAGTTGTTGTGTAGTTCCCAATGATCTGCCATTTTTAAATGAATGTGAATGTACTATATACTCAATTCCTTCCTTAAACAAATGATATTGAATATGTTCTCTATAGAAAATTTCCTTTCGATCATATAAATACGTGCTACCCAACACAATTCCACAAATATCTAGTGGAACCACATCAAATTCAACTGCGTCTACAAACTTGGATGTTACTGTAAACTTTAGATCACATTGCTTTGTTACTTGTAATCTTTTATCTTTGCATACCCAACCTAATGGATAACGTTTCCTATGTGGCTTTGTTTTTAATCCCAACTGCTTAACTACTTCTTCTGAAATAAGATTAGCTTCGGATCCACTATCTATGAGTGTGTCAATCTTAGTTTGTTTTGTAATTACCCTTATATGAAACAATGCATTCCTTTTTCTATGCTTAGAACTATCATAATCTTTAAAAGTAGAAGCACATGAAGAACCAATGTTAGAATCATTATCAACAATAGCTTTATCTTTCACACCTGCGATTGATATCTTTTTTTCGTCCTCAAAATCTGATCCAAGGTCCTCAACGATAACCGTGGCCTTTTGCTTCTCTTTCTGATATTTAAACCACTTTGGTTTCAATTATGGATGTAGTACCCAACACTTTGCTTCTTCATGCCCTTGCTTTTGACAATGTGAACATGTACGCCTCGCATCACCTTTCCTCACTGTAGTTGTATGCTTACCTTTACCTTTTCCCTTACCTTCTTTCGACTAGCTAGATTCAACTGAGGAAACGTTATCATGAACATTCTTCCCTTTGGATTCAATGTGTGTATCTTGCACACATACCTCATCAAATTTAGTAGGATTAAACAGAAGTATTGAATGGCGCAAATAACTATGTGATCCTCCAATAAACTTGAGAATAGTTTCTTAAGTGTAAAGAGGTATACCCAAAATCAAAGCTATCTTTCTGAATTCATGAGTGTATGCTTGTACATTCTAACCGTTACGTTGTCTTATGTTTTTCCAATCCATCATGGATTGCTGCATGTAGCCTAATGGATAGAACTACTTCTTTAATGCAACAATAACTTCATTCCAGGAAGAAATAATTTTACCTTTTTTAAGGAGGTCTTCCTATGTCTTACTCTCCCACAAAATAAGTGCAGTGCCTCCAAGACGGAGAGTAGCCAATTGGATCTTTGCACTATCATCTGCAAGCTTATAGATATTGCAATACACCTCAATATTTCTGATCCAATCATCCATCTTTTATGCATTAAGTTCACCATTATATGTCGGAAAATCAAACGTAATATCAAGTTTCAAATAAGGTAACTTAGACTTAGTCTTCTCAATTTGTTTCTTTGGATTTGAAGAAGCAGTACTCGAGTTTTCAGAAGAGGAAGAAGAATATGGAGAAGAATGATCGTAAGGGTCTCCTCCTTTTCCCAAAGCATTATCCTCTTCTTTCTCCTTCTTCATTTTCTTCTTTTCCAATCTCTCTTGATAATTTGCAAACAAATTTTCTACTCTGTCTGCCATCTGATAGAAAGCCTTGCGGAAAGCCTTCTCATCTTCTTCTTGGTAGTCTTCATCTTCCATTTTATTTCTTCATTGTGCACGTCCAATATATGGATTGAAAGTCTCAAGTTGGACTTCACCTCGCTTAAGCCTTGATCTAGTTAACATTCACACTCTGCAATTCCCTGGTTAGCCTGCTCTGATACCAAACATGATCTGAAAATGACAGCATCTACTAACACTTGAATTTGCATGTGAATTCTTAAACCAGTTAAATTATAAAAAGACTGAATATGGTTTAAAACCATATTAAAATGTGAATTTGTTTAGATTTGGGTCAAAAGGGAGGCAAGCCCATATTGGGGGTTAAAACCAACAAAATCTAATTTAAAAATATTAAATTTTGTATCCCTTAACAAGTGGATTTGTTGGTGTATTGGTTAAGGCGTTGGCATTGGGGGAGGAGGTCATAGGTTCAAACTATGTGGTACTTTGTGGCATAACAAATGGGGCCGAGGGCTAAGCCCTCAGTCCACTCCTTTTTAAAAATAGAATACCATATAACTTCAAATAGCAATTAAGAACACATAGGTTAAGAAACAATCAGATATCATGGCTAGCCGGATATTGTGGAGACTTTGGTGGAGAAAAGTTTGGGGATTCAATCCTCATCGACCCCAATATTTTTGGCAAACTGAGCCATATGTTGGCCAATCGGATCGCAACGTGGTGACCTCCGATTGGCCCACTTGGATGCCAACTATCACTACCACCACATATTCCAACCGGACAGCCACATCAGTTGCCAACTGGACTTCCACCTCATTTGCCAACTAGACTAAAACCTGCCACATGGCACTCTGTGACCATGCCACTTAAGAACCATATAGGACATGTGTCACCCTTATAGTGGTGCCACGTGGCACCCCTTTATGCCCAACTTTACATGTTTTGCCGAAATTTCATAACTCAATAACTTTCCCATCCGGAGGTCTTTTTGCACCAAACGAACGTCACTGGAATTCACTTGTCGAGCTCTATGCAGCTGCAAGCTTCTGTTTGCAATTTGAAGACTTTAATTTTGATCGATATCTAGGATCCTCCTAGATCACGAGTTCATCCTAAGTGACAGCTAGGTGAGATAAAGCACTGCATGAAAAGTGGGGTGCACTTCTTCATGCAAGATTGATACATCTAGTTTGAGGGCGAGTTCATCTTGAAGTTAGAAGAATATGATGCATGAGAAGAATGTATAAATATGTTATACGGGATTGATGAATTCAATGTGAAGCGAATTCTCTTCTCCCTTGAAGACAAGGTGCTTCTCTTTGTGTGTAGGATATTATTATTGAAGGAAAGGTGCTTCTCCGATTGATCTCTCTTCTCTATTGATTCTTCATGTTTACCAAGAGTGTTTGGTGATCTGTTATATTTCGAAAGCAATCTGTGATATTGTAAAAGAAAGACATTCTCTGCTATCCATTATATTATACTAAGAAGAGTTGTTGGGGTTTTTGTTCTAATTGTTTTAACGATCTTCCCTAGGGTATATCTTGTGTTATGGTTGTATGAATTTCATGTGATTAAATTGTCTCATTGCTTCAAGTTTCCACATCTAAAAGAATTAAAGATCAAAGCTCAACCAAATTTCAAAAGTTAAAAAATAATCGTGCTAGGTCGGTAAAGAGGGAATGTGATATTCCTACTTATCAAGGTTTACCTAATGTGGATAAGTTTATTGTTGAATTTGAAGATAAGGTTCCCAAACAACAACACTTATTATCCCTGGATGTCAAATTGAAAGCAACATCGACGAGATGGTGGGTTGTTCATAAGTAGTCTATAACCAGTTGGTTGTAGTGCAGAAGATATTTAGAAATCTGGTTTGGTGAAGGGATCCCCTATATTGGAGAGAATTATACTGGGCTTACTAGCCTTGCAGATCATCTAGCTACCTATAGTACAACTTGGCAGAATATACCCAAGCAAGAGTGGGTACACATGTTCATTCATACACTTGATACTATACCAAGGAATTGGTATATGTCGTTGGACCTAACATACACATCAACATCTAACAAAGTACATCATCTATACCAAGGAATTGGTATATGTCGCTGCACCTAACATACACATCACACATCTAACAAAGCACATCATCTAACTTGAACTAACATACACATCACCATCAACATAAACATCGACATAAACATAGAAAATAAAAATGGAGTATATACATGGATGTGGATATATATAACATCAAAGTGATGAAATATGCCAAATATAATATATCTCCAATCCAATAATTTCTATGACATATATGATCCACCTTTGCTAGAGGCATCATCGATATCTCTCCGACCAGAGCCAAAGCAACACCACCTCCACCAATAAAGCTAGAGGCAGTATTAGCACCTCTGCTAGTCGAGCTAGAGGCATTGAAACCTCCACCAATAGAGCCAAAGGCATCAATACCCTTGCTAAGAAATAAATGAGCTCGGAGAGAAGCATGGAAAGGTCCATACAGTTGAATCATATGACGCCCTCTAAGCATCTATATAATAGAGTCAATTGTATAAGAAAATGGTGGATGGTCAGGTCGATTAGTATGATCAAAAGGTCGTTCAAGTAGGATTAGAGGAGATGATGAAGTAGGATCGACATTTCAGTCGAGTAGGTGTAGAAGAGATGATGAAGGAGCTGATGGAGGAGGAGGTAGAGGAGGAGCAAGTGGATGATGTCAACGAAGCCGATGGAGGAGGAGGGTGGAGGAGGAGCAAGTGGATGAGATGTCAACGAAGTTGATGGAGGAGGAGGGGGAGGTGGAGGAGGAGGCTGATGGTCATCTCTTGTAGCATCTAATCGAATGAATTCACCGACAATATGTTGAATCAACAACCTCATATCACGAGGAACAATACTCCATATGTCTACAAGGTGAGGATGTCAATCAATGTCGTACACTCGTACAGGATGAACCCCCAGCTGTTCCAACAATTTCTCCAACCTATCTACCATAGCCTAGCAATACCTGTCATGGGGCATGTGTGGATGGTGGCCAAGATGTCTTCTAGGAAACTATGGCTCGAATTGATCAACTCCTCCATATCCTCATCCTCCTAAGCAGGAGGAGGTGGCCCAATATCACCATTGAATGTGCCAATGTCTACAAAATATATAGTACACAATAATAATTAGACAATTTCATTAAAAAATTTAATATTTAGTAGATATTTCATTTTCATTAAGTATAAAGAAAATAAAATGCAACTAGAGTAATTTAAACATAACACTAATATTACCTCTCTCATTTGGTGGCTCCTCCCCGATGAAGAAGATGATGTGCCACCCTCTCCATTCCAATCCCAGCACAATGCCTAATGCATGGTCCTCCTCACTGCTTATCATATCGAGCACATCTGATGTGATCCTAGCCTAGAACTTAGGCTTGCCCCTTTTGGGCATCATCTACCCCCACATGTGCATACGCACCTTTTTCATCATCCTATAAAGGAGGCGCTGAAATGATGGCCTGGTGGCCTGAAACCTCTCAAAAAATAGACAAAAAATATCTGAACATAAAAGGAATTTGGACCTCCCATCAATCACTGCACGACATCTATCCAAAATCATAACAAAACTGCCACCAAAAAATGGCAGACCACCTAATGCTTCAGGTCTCTGCAATAAAGAGTCAACAGAATACAATAGAGGTGAACTAATGCATTTCCTATCACTGGTGGAGTGTGCAAGAGTCATAACCAAAAGTGAGAGGCACCTAGCCTCCTCTCGACCAAAAGCATAAATCTTAAGCTTCCCACTGCTCATTTGAATATTAGAGGGATGGATTACCTCATTATTGATGTATCTCTGAGAGTAAACTAGCCAACTATCTGTTGTATCACCAACTGGGACATTAGGGAATTAGGGAAAATCCTCCAGTCTCCTGGATATCCCAGTGATTAAATAAACGTCCTCCTCAGTGGGTTGAAACCATTGATTGGGGTCAACATGAAATGCCTGTCTACGATGATCCCAATGTCAGATGAATTGATGCAACAGTGCATAGTTACCCTTGAAGGATGTAGCCTACTCATAGAACATTAGGAGGGTGAAAACCCTCAAGATATCTCAAGTTTGAGCAGTAATGGGGTGAGGGTACAAATCCATATCTCTCTCCATGGACTCTAAGGCTTGGACCATGCTATATTCATCCACCCATAAAACGCTCCTACTGAGCAACCTGTCACTGCTAATGTCTCTATTTCACATATAACATGAATTATTGCCATAAATAAATTTATATAAAACATGAAATATTTAATTCAATTAACTTGCTATTTAATAACATCAACAATAATTTTTTTCTCAAAACAATAAATTTTTACAAGCGATGCAACTAAGAAATAGAAGTGCACCGCAAACGGTGCTTTTATTCATCAACTACACCACAATTGTGCATTCATAGAAAAATGGCACCGACAACGATGTTTGTTCATATGTTAAGCACCGTCACCGGTGCATTCCAATAAGTAAAACACACTGCTAATAAAATTCTATAAATTTAAAATTTTATTTTTTGAAGTGTAGGAGTCTGTACATCTTTAACAAGTCCACACACCATAGCCGATGCGCCCAATTTGACTAGAAGCACCTCTGTTTATTTTATTTTATGGTTGACAAAGAATGTGTCCATGGTGCACCTACTACATGTCAGAGCACCGGAAACCAATGCACTAACGTGCACTAGGAGCATTGTTGAAAAATGATTTTTTAGAGTAAAAAAATTTAAAATTGAATTGGTCCATGTGTATAGGCCATGTCAATGCACCATTGCATGTGCATTGGCATGATCTAAACGCACCGCGGTTTATTTAAGTTATGGTTGATGGGGAATCTTTTTACAGTGTGCCTACTGCATGTTAGAGCACCGAAAACTGATGCACTAACACACACTAGGAGGACCATCAAATTATGATTGTTTAGGGTATGTAAATTTTAAGTTAC
Source organism: Larix kaempferi (assembly GCA_027924585.1). NCBI lineage: Eukaryota > Viridiplantae > Streptophyta > Pinopsida > Pinales > Pinaceae > Larix > Larix kaempferi. The sequence continues at coordinate 1,189,479 of BSBM01000588.1, forward strand.
CTAAGGCGGTGCATTTAGATCACGTCAATGCATTGTTTCCAGTGCACTGAGGTGAACTCAAAGCACTATATAATTTTATTTTAATTTGTTCTTGTTAATGTTCATTGGCGTGTTCAGTACACGTAAGGGCACCAAAAAATTAGTGTGCTTATTTGTCGAAAACGCACCGCGAATTATCATATTTTTAAAAATAAAATTGGCATTATGGTAATGCACTATGGAAGCGTAGCACACCGTTTAAATGGTGCCTTCAAGTCGTTCGGCTCACCCCACCCATAGTCCGCCCTATCACATTTTACAGGGTGCACTGAGTATTGGTGAGAGCCGAACGACTCAAACACATTGCACGATTTTTTATAATTCTTTTGACAAAAATGAAAAATAATGGCTTAATTTGAAAAATTAATCTGCTAAAAATTTAAATTATCAAGTAACAATTAATTGACCTATTCAACTGCATGCCAGGGAGAAATCCTGGCTATGTATGGAGAATTTGAATTTTTTTCCCACTGTCGACAAAATTCAAACTCAAGTCAGCAACCAATAGGAATGCCCAATGTGTCAACAACTAAGGAGGAATGAGCACAGGTGGTAGAGCGTCCAGGTGGGTGATGTATGGCATTGGTGTAGATGCCTCAAACGCACTATACAGGGGGTAAAAATGAGTTTGATCGTGTGGTCATTTTTTTTTATGAAACCTTGTTTCGGTGCACCTAACAATAGGACGCACCAGGGTTGTTTAAAATATAATGACATCGCCATTAGGTTTTTAAATAAATTTGAAATATTTTTTTTTTTTTATGAAATATGAACCAATGCGTTCAATGACATGCCATGCACCAGGGCGTGTCTGCTTAAATAACACACCGGGGCGTGTTGTATTAAATAATGCGCCGAGGCATTTAGTATTATAAAACACACCTCTATCACGTTTTTAATAAAATTCAATGAGATTTTTTAATACAATAATAATTTGTTTTATTTTTAATAAAATATAAAACGGTGTGTTCATTTCTACAACATGCGCTAGGCCATTCAGTATTATAAAATGCATTATGAATAGGCTTTTAAACAAAATTTTATGAGTATTTTAGTAAAATAATATTTATTTTATTTTATTTTTTAATAAAATATAATACGGTGCGTTTGGTGAAAATTCACGCACCGAGGTGTTTTGTATTAAAAAACACATTGTATTTAGAGTTTTTAATATAATTTAATGTGTTTTTAAATAAAATAATATATTTTTTAAAATTTTTAATAAAATATAAAATGGTGTGTTCAATCAAGTGATACATCGGGGCGTTTAGTATCATTAAACGCACCGCTCCGATTGCAGAAAATTGTCATGTCAGTTGCATAATTGTTTATCATTGATGGATTTTTGTAGCAGTGCATCATAATTTTTGGTGGCCCAGTGCGGGTTGTTGGTAAATGCATCGCTGCGTACATAGTGAATGAAACATAGTAAAAAAAAATCTACTAAAACCTCTGGTCGCTTGCCTTCATTAGGGACCTCCGCTATGAACAAGGACTCCCCATTAATATCTAGTATCTTGCATAATTAAGAGAAATTACATCACAAGATGTTTCTTAACCAAATTGGGTGGAAATGGAAAACGTAAACATAAGATGTTTATTGAATTTATGTTCCAAGTTTGCATGCATCCAACCTAATCAATGACATTATATAGGTGTTTGCACCAAAGTTTTAAATACCATACCCTTATGACTATTGACTCAAATATGGTAATGAACAAAAGATTAGCATTGAAGAGTTATTATGTCTCTTAATTTAGTGAGGATGATCCATAACAACTAAGTTTTCATCTATCTACTGTATTCCTTCAACTTGTTTTCCCTCTATTTGAGAAGATATTTCCATGAGGAATCTTTGCGTAGTCATGGGTATCAATTTTGGATGTATCTCCTAACTTCAATGATATTTTTTATGTCCATGTTTTTTGCAGTGGTTGAATTTCCTTACCTTCCATCCATCTTTTTCTTCAATTTTATTTCTATGTACAGTAGCAACCACCTTCTTATATTTTATTAATTATTTATGTTCCTCCATTCCTATTTCTTTTTTTCTAGATCTCTTTCAAGACCCAACGACTCATTTTCTCTTGGTTTCATTGTACATCACTTTCATGCAAGCCTAATCAATGTTGTGAACCTCAAATAATGTGAGATTTCTTTGAGATAAGGTTACACAACTTCCAAGAAGTATTTGAGAACCATGTTGGTTCATCTTCCAATATGTTGAATAAGGTAGATTGTTTTTCGAACTATGTAGTGTAATCTTGTATGCTTGACCCTTGACATTGTCTAAGACACTCTCAGCATATTTATTGCTCCCTTTGTAAAACACTAGATACTATCCCACTTATATGATCATTTTTTCTTAGTACCACACGAGGTTTTTGTATTAGCATAATCTCATGTCAACATACACACACATATATATTTTTGAAATGAAAACTTAAGGGATGTTTCTCCACATTTGTGGATGGCATGCCTCGTAACATTGCCAAAATAGTATAGTGCACCTGGCCGAGGGGAATTCAAACCAAGCACCTATTGACACAAAACTAGCCAAATACCCAACAACATTGACAATAACTAGTTGAATCATATATTATTGTTTGTTACTTAAGCCATAAATTAATGAATTGAAATTGTGGTCTTAAAGTTTTGTGTATATATATTTTAATTCGTGGGAAAACTGAAATGAATATATTTAAAATGATAAAGTTTAATATTCTTAATAATATTTTTGAACTTAAACTAAAAAATTTCAAAATGTGATGAAATAAAATGAATATATTTAAAATGTTAAAGTTTAATATTCTTAATAAATATTTAGGAATCGAAATTAAATATTTTCAAATGATAATATAAAGAATCATATAATTTTAATTTAACAATATTTATTGAAAATATTAAACTTTATCTCTCATTCATATATATATATATATCTTAAAATTTTACTTTATATCTTATGATTTATGAATATTTAATTTCAACTTAATATTTATTGACGACACTAAACTTTACAATTGTAAATATATTGATTTCCTTTTACTCACGAATTAAATATAAATAAACAAAACCTTAAAGCTTCAATTGCAACTCATTAATTTATGGCTCAAGTAATAAACAATAATATCCACAATTGCAACTCATTAATTTATGACTCAAGCTATGGCTGATGCTACTTTTGCAACATAAGTTTTAACAAATTTACTTTCTACGTGAGAGGTCTGTGCGATGGATTCCAATGGCCTTTCCGGGGCATCTTGTCTTGTTAGAATCCACGGGCAATAGCTTTGAAACCATATAAAACTCTAGGTGGAATCCTTTTAGAAGGCTTTTTCTTGAAGAAAAACTTGATATTTCTATCCTGAACTGCTATGGACCTTACAACCGTAGAGAGGAATCTTGGTCCTCCCTCTTGGCTTCTGGTATTATGAAGATACCAAATTTAATCTAGTGCATAAAGCTAGAGCAGATCCTCTAGAGCAGATTTGGGGGCATAAAGCTAGAGCAGATCCTCTACAGGACTTTTTAAAAAATCTACTAAATGAATTGGGGTTGATTGATATTTTACCCCTTGTTATTAGGCCTACATGGAACAATGGAAGAAGTGGCAGTGATTTTATCAGCAAGATGAGTGAACAATTAATGGCCTTTCTACAAAAATATAGAACATTGGAGATAAAATCCTCCATCTCATATCATTTCCCAATAGTCTTACAATTGGATGGTGTAAAATATGGGCTTGTTTACCCTTTCAAATTCAACAATTCTTGGCTAATGGAACCCGAGTTTTGTAATTTGGTTAAAGACCATTGGAAAAATTGTTGTGTTGTAGAGGATACCTCTCCATTGGACTCTTTGGTCCACAAACTCAAACACCTTAAGATTAAGGTCTCTACTTGGGAAAAGAAAAAGAAAAAAGAAAGAGTAGGAAGCAAAATTGAAAGAAGTTGAAGGTCATTTGAGGAATCTTTTTGAAAACAACCCGAGCTGTACTTTTTTGTACGAGGAACGAAAGGAGATTGTGGATCTAAACAACCAAAGGAAAATTTTTATTTCAACAAGAGGAGATAGCTTGGTGCCTCAAAAGTAGGGCGGCATGGTTAAACTTGGGGGACAATAACACTCGCTTCTTCCATAATTATGCCACTTAGAGAAGAAACACCAATATTATTTGGGATATTAAAACTGAGGTAGGAAGACCACTTCAAAAAGTTGAGGATATAAAAATCTCAGCTATACAACACTTCTCAAAGTTGTTCCAAGAACCGGAGGTTTCTAACATTGGAGCACAACTTCAAGTTATAAAACACTTTCCCACTTTTTTCAATAGAGAGGAAGGAATGAGAGTTGGTGCTCCGGTCACACTTCAGAAGTTGGAAGATGTCATTAAGTCCTCTGCACATGATAAGATTTTGGGAGCAGATGGTTGGACAATTGAGTTGTTCTTGGCTTTCTTTGATATCATGGGGACAAGCTTCTACAGATTATTGAACATTCTAGAATTGAGGGTTTTGTTTCAAGAACTCTCAATCAAACATATATTGCCCTCATTCCCCAAAAAAACAAGCAGGACTTCTTTGGTGATTTTAGACCAATTACATTATGCAACTTGGTCTATAAGATCATCACAAAGATTATAGCAAATAGAATCAGACCAAAACTTGTTGATGTGATGACTAAGGAACAATTTGGGTTCCTTGCCAACAAATAAATTCTAGATGTTGTTGGGATTACTCATGAGTGCATTCACTCAATAAAAATGAAGAATATTGATATTGCAATCCTAAAAATGGATTTAGTAAAAGCATACGACAGTGTTAACTAGCTGTACCTGAGATTGATCTTACAATAGATCGTCCTTCCACTGGGAGTGACAAACTGGATAATGGACTGTGTTACGAGTGCAAACTTTTATGTCCTCATCAATGGCTCCCCTACTAATTTCTTTCATGGTTCTAGGGGTATTAGACAAGGTTGTACCCTTTCACCTTTCTTATTCCTGCTAGTAATTGAAGGATTGAGCAACCTTATTCATACTACCAGAAAGGAAGGTAAACTAAAAGAGGTAAAAATCACTGCATCTGTTATTATATCTCCTATTTTATTCGTGGATGATGCAGTTCTGTTTGGTAGGGGTTCAAAGGAAGAATGGCAACAATTTGCAAATATTATTAAAATATTTTGTGATGCCTCGGGAATTGAGGTCAACAACTCAAAATCCACCTTCTTATGCCACAATTTGGATCCAACAGTCTTGGATGATATGAAGAATATTCTTCCTTATCAAGACTCCAATTTGGTTGATGGCTTCAAATATTTGGATTACTTCCTAAAATGCAAGTGTTGCAGGTCAAATGATTGGAGATGGTTGATTCAAAAATTTGAGAAAAGGATTACAAATTGGACATATATATTACTTTCAATGGGCGGAAGAGTATATATTACTTTCAATGGGTGGAAGATTAATACTCTTGAAGTAAATCCTGACAGGTATACCAATTGATTGGTTCTCAATGGCATATATTCCAAAATCAATCATAAATACCCGGTGTAAATTGATGTTTAATTTTCTTTGGGGAGGCTCCATGGAAAAGAATAAAGTACATCTTGCCAACTAGAAACGCTTGTCTATGCTGAAACAAAAAGGAGGTTGGGGCATAAAAAATCTAGAATAGTTTAGCAATGCTTTAAGCATGAAGTTTGTGTATAGACGTATGTGGGGAAATGGTTTATGGAACCAGATAATTCATGGGAAGTATATTAAAATGGATATACATCTTTGGATACAGTCTAAAGAAATATATACTAAAAATTGTTCAGATTTTTGGAATGGATTCTTGAAATATTCACCCTCACCCTCGATATGTGATAATCTCACATGGGCGGTTGGTTCTGGGGATAGAATTCGGGTTGGAATTGATCAAATTGTAGGTTGTGAGGAGGGATATCAAATCTCAAATGACATTTTGGCATACTTACAGCACAATTGTTACACAAATTTATTTCAATTTAAAAAGCAGGGAAGTGAAAATACTGGTGCACATTATTGGCATTTTGCCATTGATTTGGGCATTGGTGGGGTTTTTCAAAAGGAATGGGATCATTGTATTTCTAGATTGCAGGCTACAGGCATTAGACTTACAAATTCTGAAGATAAAATTTCGTGGATAGGTAAGAATAGAAATGGGTAGGTTACATCAAAAGACACTTATATATTTATTGCAAATTGTGAGAATTGTATTGTTTCAAATTGGTAAATTGGTGGTATGAGAAGTTGTGGAAATGGAAAATTCCACAAAAATATAAACTGCTTTATATGGTTGATTTTGGAAGACGTGATTCTCACACGGGAAACCTCTTAAAAAGAGGTTGGAATGGACCAACTAGATGCTCACTTTGCACTTTGCATATGTGATGCATAATCAACTGAACATATTTTCATTTGCTTTTCTTTTACAAAAAACTTATGATCTATTGTATGTGCTAATTTGGATATTAATATGGATTGGGACAAGACCACATTGGCTGGAAACCTGTATGCATGGAAAAAGGACAAAAATGAACATAAATTACTCCCGACGATCATCTATTGGGTAATATAGAACATGAGAAACACAACACTCTTTGAAGACAGACATCTTGTTATATCAACCGGTTTAGCCAAAGTGTTAAAATGGTACACCGAGTTATTTCCTAGCAAAACTTTGAAATCAAATTCAATGAAACTTGTAGCATTGCCTTGTATAAAGGAATCCCATGGATTCTTTGATGGAGCTATGGTAGATGGTGAATGTGTTGTTGGTATCTTCCTTGTTTTAAATCAAGCACATACTTTTAAACTGATGCTAAATATTGGTAAAGGTACAAATACAAAGGTAGAACTCCTTTCCTTATGGTGCTTAATTAAATTTATAATTCCTCAAGTCATTGATAATATAAAGATCTATGGAAGGTCCTTAACTATTGTTAATTCGACTAACGACTATGTAGACTTGCAATCTATAGGCCTTTTCCATTGGTGCAATAGAATTAAGGGTTCATTAATGAAGCTTCACAATTGGTCTATAAATTACGTCTACATAGAACTAAATGATGTTGCGGAATCCCTTTCAAAAGAAGCACTGAAACAACAAGAAGGCCCATTAGTTTGGGCAGAATTTAGTGAAGATCAATTGGATTATGCTGGACATCTCCTTTTCTTCGATACTTGATGATCTCTCTTTAGTCCCTAGACTCTTATTTTGTTGGTCTTTTGTTTATTGATACCTCTTGTGTTGCCTATTTTTTAAAACTTTTGTCTTGTAATGCTGATTAGTACCTTTGTGTATCGAGTGAGATAGACTACATTTGAATACCATCATATACTTTTTTTACTTCAAAAAAATATCAAAAATATGTTTTTCTTCTTCTTAAAAAATGATTATAAAATCAAGAGAAAAAATAAACAAACACTTTACAAAAAGTGTCGGAAATTATTATGAAAAATGGATTAATCTTTTCCATATTAATATATCATGCGGAAAAATGATCTAAACGCCCTTTAAAGAAAAGCGTTGAGATCCGTTGCATTCAAAATCGATATAGAAACCAAACATTCAAACCAAAAAAGAAACCAAACATTCAAACCATACGTCATTTTATAGACACACTATGAATAGAGGATAAAACATGAGTAAAATACATAGTAGACGAACTGTTAAAATAGAGTATAGACTATGTATGTATTAGACGAAGTGTTAAAACAGACTATGTACTAGGGAGAGCAATAAAAAAACAACAATAATTAGATCATTATTTTTGAAAGAATTAATAATAATTTAAATAATATTTATTATTTTAAAATTATACAAGTGATAATATTTTAAAATCCATATCCAGATTCTGTTTATTGATCTTGAGTGGGGAGGGTAACAATCTTTTCTCCCAACCACCCAAACTACAATCAATGGACTAACAAAATATTATGTATTATTATAATGTGTAATACACATTTTGGATAAAAATGTAATTGCTCGATAATTATTTAGGAAATCTATACACTCCATAAAATGGTTTTTTATTTGGAGGTACCATCCAATTCCATTCTTTATCCCACATAACTATCAATATAACAACTCCACCAAATCCATTTCCTACTCCTAATCCCAATGCAATTAATGAGATATGTCTATCCACATGGCTTAGCCATCCCTGACCATTACTATTATTTGCAAAAGCTCCATCTCCTCTTTTTTTATTATTCTTTGTGTATCAAATTGTGTTCCTAGTGGAATTTGGCCACATAGGCTATTAAATGATACATTTAGAGATGCCAACTTGATTAATTTACAGAGTTCATGAGGAATCTCTCCACTCAAATTATTTCTAGCCAAGTCTAATTGTTCCAAAGTAGATGTCACTATGAGATGTAGAGATTTTTCCACCTAGATGGTTTCCAGATAAATTCAGCAACTGCAATGAGCTCAAATTTCCCATGCTTGAAGGTATTTCTCCAATAAAATTATTGTTGGATAAGTCAAGTATAGTGTTTTCCTTCAACACATATGTTATCGTATACTCAAATCCCTTTATGTTAATCTGCACATCTGAATCATATAATAATGCATCATCACTAACTTGGAAGGCGCAAAGCAGCCAAATACGGGGAATCTGCTTGCATCTTCATCTAATGTATGATTACTGACTTGGGAAGACCCAAGGACGCCAAATCCTTGGGGTCTCCCTACATTAGATGGTATTCTTCCACTTAGTTTATTATTGGATAAATCTAACATCTGTAATCGAGAAAGATTTGTGATAAATTCGGAGATACCACCGGATAGCTTATTATAACTCACACTTAAAACTCGTAACTTTTGGAAAGATGTAAGGTAGTTGGGAAGTTCATCCGTCAATATATTTTTCCTTAAATCCAATACCTGAAGCTGAGTGCAATTGGCTAAAAATAAAGGTAAATTCCCAGAAAATCTGTTAGAATGAGCAAAGAGAACTTCAAACATCACTGAAAACTCTATATCTATATCTCCATTAAGTTTGTTCTCGGACACTTTTATCCATTTTAATTGTTCACAACTGCGTAAAGATTTGGGCATCTTTCCATGCAACTGGTTTTTAGATAAATCTAGTATCTCTAGATTAACACATTTGCTGATATCCTAGGGGATTGTTCCACTAAGTTTGTTGTCGGACAACATCAAATACTTCATCTCTGTAAAAATCCATAGAGACGTGGGAATCCTCCCAATCAAGTAGTTGGAAGAAAAATCAAGAAACGATAGCTGAGCACAATTGCTGAGAGAAGTTGGTATGGTCCCTATGAAACTATTATTTGAAAGATCCAATGCACGCAGTGAGGAAAGGTTGCCGATAGAGGGCGAAAGAGTACCTCGGAGACCTAGTCCACGAAGCTGTAGGTGAAACACGAAGGTTTTAGTGTCATCTCTAGTGCAAACACTGATCCCATAGCATTGCCTAAAGATAATGCAGGAAACACCATTCCAAGAGCATGCATTCTCCGAATTCTCACGTATCCAGCTGGACAGCCATCCATGTGGATCCAATTTGATAGTCTTTCTGAACGAGAGAAGCGCCTCCACGTCCCTTTGATAACTAGATTTCTAGATTTCAATTGAAATGCAGAATCCTTCAGAGTGCGTTCTTTGGAAACAAAATAAGAATTAGTAGTTCCAGCAAGGGTGTGATGATATTCCCCATCAATATAAGAAGAAGAAGAACTAAAAGTTGCGGCGGTGACAGTTGGCATGAAATACGAGAAAGTTGAGAAGCATGGACTTAATAGCGTTATCCATTTCTCTCTCCCTGCACCACTGCAGCGTCCTCAAAATGCGTTGCCGGTGAATTCACTTCCTTCACTGCCATGACTCAATGCTCTTTAAAGCATAGTAGCAAAATACTGCTGCATTGACAGTTTGTATGGAATTCAAACTATGTTAAAAATATGGCGAAGATTCGAGATGATATGGGTTCGGTACAGTCAACTATTTATTTATCCAATTTTGAACAAACTGAATTAGAATAGAATTCATATTGATACAATCAAATATCTGTGTTATTACTATTATATGTAGTTTTTTTATTTATGTTTTATTTTATTACATGTAGTTTTTTATTTAAATTTTATTTTATATCATTGTTATTTAAATTTTACATTTTAGTATTTATTATTTATCAAAAAGTAAATTTAAGTAGTTTTTTTTTTAATTTTTAAAGTTTTCAATTAAAAATGAATGAGATGTTAAAATTTGGAATGATTATGTATTACTTTATTTTATTTTTAAATTAAAATTGCATGTTTTTTGTATTTATAAGATGTCTACTCTCGTATTTTAGTCGTACTTGACTTTTTTATTACATTTTTTTTTGTATTGTTTTCGAATCCGTACTTGAATCTTGCTATTATGCTTTAAAATCATTGGAGAAGTTGCATAAGAAGATTGAAAAGCCTTGAAAAACTGCACTGTGTTAACCGGAAAACCTTACCGTGTTGAAAGTGTTGTGTGGACCGTGAATTAGGTGCCAAGAAAGAGAAATGGATTGATTGTGGTTAGGTGCCAATTGATTATGGTTCGGTGCTAATTGTGGTTTGATGCCAATTGATTGTAACTTGTGGAATAAGTAATGCAATATAGGATTAAAGAAAGAGAAAAACATATTACATGATTTAGAGAAGATTATATTATTTCGAATTCGATTTTATAGAAAGAATTTATAAATCAACTCACAATCTTAAAAACACCTGAAATCCACTGATATAAAGTAATTGAAGGATGCAGGAGTCGTCAGTTTAAACTGTCATATTGATTACAAGGTGGTAACTTGCAAGTGTTATCCTCTAATTAGGTGCGTACTTTGACTTTTTGGTTTACTTTGTCAAATGGACAAAAGAATCATATTTTATAATTTATTATAAAGATTTTATTTTTAAGTGATATTTTAATTTTAATTTAGTTCAATGTATATTTATATTTATAATCACTTAATGTGATTATGGAAAGGTTTAATCAATTATTTTTCTCTTTTTATCAATAACAATAGCTGCATGTAGCTTAGTCCCTGCCATATAACATAGAAAAAAAAATCAATATTAAATAATAATAAAACATAATAAAAAATGATTTACAAATTCAATGTAATTTAATTATAACGACTAAACTGTACATAGTTATTGTTCTAACACAAAAAAAATCAATCAAAATAAATGAATTGACAAATAAACGTGTAATATTGATCTATTTAAAAATGCACATATAAAAAGATATAATAAACAAATGAATGAATTCATATAAATTTTCTATTTTAAACATTTAATGGATTGTAATTGAGTGTGAATTGGATTAACAATGATATGTTTAATAGGAATTGATAAATATGCTATTATTAATATAGCTTAATGGACGAATGGCTTGAAATTCGTTACTAGCACTATTCAAACATCTTCAGGGTGTATCATTTTATATAATTTTGTATTGATATGCACTTAAATTTAGACTTTAACTAACAAAAAACAGTTAGCTAATTAAGGTTGTCGGCTATATCAAAACAAGTAACAGATAGGTCATAAATAAATATTCTTGAGAGCAAACTTCAATATAATGATAATTGTTATCCAATCCTATTTAATCTATATCAATTATATATTATTCTATTTGTTCTAAATAATATTATATATACATTATATTCAATTTTCACAACATCTATTCTTCTTATTATTATTTCTAAATAATATATTATATAAGTTTTGTATACTAACATCATTACAACTTTACACCTCACCTTAGATTGAGTTAGATGCATTTCGATGTTGCTTCGCAAGAATATGGATTGGACTGTTCTCTTGCCATTCTCCAATGTCTAGCTCACAAGAACAAGCCCAAGCATCTCACAAGAGGAAGTTACAACCAATACATCCTATTTCCCTTGTATAACTTGTCCTAGGGTTTCCTCGTGAACCCTAGCAAATCACTCCAAGAAGACAAGTACAAAGAAAATTGTATGAAGAGAATGAATGAAAGGACTCTCTCCTTTGTCTATATATATGAGAGGCATGGAAAGCCAATAATAAATATGTAGGAAAATGCCCTTACAAGCAACCTAAACACTATACTCCAATGGTACACATGTCAAGTTCCAAAGTGATGTCGTCCACAAGCATGGATCCAAATGCAAGGACGCTCCACTACGTGTGTCCATGCTCCTCTTACAAGCCTACAATGGTTCCATCAATCCTCCTAAGCCATGTACTCCACTAGTCCACTCCACGTGCATGAACATTGTCACAACCCAAGCATCCTCAAGTCAACTCCAAGACTCCATACAAGTATCAAAGATAGCTTGAATTGTCTAAGGCTCAATGCCCTCCTCTAGAATGCAAAACACTCCTCCTCCTTAGTAGGGTGTTCTCCAAGCAAGTAACCATCTTCATGTGGCCATCATGTAGAACATCACTCGAGTTGTCAAGATATATCTAATACCCTAGGGAAGAATGCCAAGCAAACACTTAATTAAGGTCGGGAAACCACTAAATAAGCCATCTCCAGTGTGCAAATTCATCATCGGCCATATCCCATGTGCAAATCCATCTCAGACCATCCAAAGGTTGATCATAAACAATCATAAACAATGTACCCTGAAATTCATGAAGCACCCCCAGACATGGTGTGAACACTTTCAAAGTAACCCCGAAATCTAACAAAGGAATAGTCAATGTATGATCTAATAGAGCACCCCAACTAAGACTTTCTTGAAATGAAAATATGCATCTACGGAATGTAATTTTGTTATCATATAATAAAATTACCAATTTTTTTTAGGAAAAAAAATAGACACTATAAATAGTTAAGAAGTATCAAGGAAAACCCATGTCAATTGTTGCAGCTATATATAGACAACAAAGATATCCTTCTAGTTGATTCTAACAAATATCTCATATTATATTTCTAGTTGATTCTAAAAAGTATCTCATTTTATATTATCAGCATTCCTTTATTGTAATATTTGGTCTTCAAGATATTTAAAAGATATGCCACCACTAATCCAACGACTCATATAATTCTTCATAAGAAACCATTTGGTATGTTCAAATTAGGGCTAGCTGAACTATAACATTTATTTATCAGGAAGGTGGTCATCCATCACCTCGTTGACACTAGAATGTCAAGGATGACATATTGTCCAAAAGGGTTTCTTATGCTTTAAAAATTTCCCATCCAAACTTGGACATATAAATTCAAGACAACTTTTCCTATGATAATAATTGAGGTCGTAGCCTACAAGACTCAAGTACAATGTATATTCTTGTCCATTTAACCTCACACCAAAACCTGCCATCTAGAATCAGGATACTCGATACTCAAAAATATAGCTTTCCTTTCATTGGAGATGAGGCTGAATCCTTTTACCCACTCATTTGAGGCACCAATTTGTCACTACATTAATTTCATACTCTTACACAGCAAAGGAAGGAAGAAAATACAAATGCTACTAAACTCCTTCCCTTATATTTCATTGTGCGTGGTTCTGAGTGGAAGTATAGGCTTCTATCAGCCCTTCTCATTCTTAATGTTTAATCACTAAAATTGAAAGTCAATCAAGAAATATAGTTTATAGGAAAATTTATTCAAGGACTTCAAGACAATATAATAATGGCAACAATTAAATAGCAACCGACATGATTGATATAACTAATAACATGCAGAATATTGAAAACGATGCCATACCCGTAGCATCTTGACAAGAGTATGTGTGCCAATGTGGGAAAGTGATTTACTGATACGATTTCTTGAGCTTCCTTCCGGTTGATTAACATAACGTGCCACACTCTCGCCTTATTCATAAGTCTCCACCAAAACTGCTAGGTGTACAAGTGGATATAAGGGCTTGGGAAAAGACACATCTTTCCAGCTGCGAAAATTGTAGAGAAAGTGACTCAACTGTGCAGCTTCTCTAGAAAGATCAACTTGAGACAACATAAAGACAACAAACCCTTTTACAATTTCATCAAGTCGCAGCCATCTCAGTGCAGGAAGACAACTAGAAACTTTTGCAAACCAGTTTATTATCACAAAATCCCTCCAAATCACTTCACTAACTCCAGGATGCCTAACTTTCACTGGAATAGTCATAGGCTTTACCTTCTTACCAGCATATCGAAACTTCAGAGTATCTTTATGCACTTGTGCAATGCTGTTAGAAGCCACGGGCTCCTCTTCAAAGTCCTCAAATATTTCATCAATTCTACGACCAAAAGCCTTTTCAATAGTTTGCTGTGTATATGAAAATTTATGTGCCGGTGCCTTTGAGTGCAATTTGGTAAGTTCATTACATAAATCTCTGGGGAAAAGATCAGGACGTGTAGCCGCCCATTGACCCCACTTGATATAGGTAGCCCCTGATTTCTCCAAAGATCTATGAACAAGCTTCAACCACATTTCTCTATACCTTCCTCCAAACATAGATGCAAATGGAGCCATGGCAATAGCTGGTATGAATAAAGTAATTAAATAAAGTTCCCTTAGCACCAAAATCAGTCCCTCCAGGAATGACAATAGAGATGAAGTGAAAAGGGCATGTCTATTGAGTACTTGACTCTTTAAATGGAAACTGGGCTATTATTCTTGTGATTCAACCCACCTATTATGCGCCCATGAAGCCTACCCAATAATAACAACCAAGATTCGAGGGGTAAGATGTGATTTAAGGCAAGCCAAGCTCACAACACAAGCAATCTTACTAATATTCGGAAATGTGGGACCACCATAGTGGCATATCAGATATAATCTCCTCCATGCAGCTCGAGCATGGCAAGTCATGCCAGCACTTGGAGACATCAACGAAAAGCCTTTGATATTATGTGGCCTACAAAGATCATGCTGGAGTTTGAAGAATCTTGAAAGCATTGGGATATAATGTGCCTTTCTTGCACTTTCCTGGGCGAACCCATACTTGTCATCTATCCTACTCCAGTAGGACTTCTGGTACCGTGAATTATGAAATCTGAAATGGTTCCACAATAGTTTAGGTAACCCATGGAAAAATGGGTTTCCATGTGTGCTGGATTCTATATCTTGCAACGTTTGGACGGAGAAACCGCGTCCTACTTTCTTGCGCGCATCCATATGCTAAAAACCTGCAATAGATTATTAGTTCAGCATCACCGATGGGGATCAAGTCTAAATCCTGCAAGTGTCCTTGAGAGATTATTGAACCTTGTAATTAAAATGAAGTATGAGGTCAAACTTCTATGTCAAATTAAGGAAAGAAAAAAAAATGATTGACCTGTTAGAAATAGTAATTACTTCAGTTAGCTTTAGCTTTTACTTAAGTTACTATTTAGAAGTTCAGTTAATAAATGCAACAGCATGCTTTGCATGCATGCAAAAGCTAGGTTAAAGCTTTTAGGGTTTTCCATAAGTGTTTAAATACACATTACGTTCTTGATTGTATTACATCAGTTGATCTCCGTTTATGAATAAAGATTGAAGAGCCGTAGCTCATTCCGCATTATCTTTGTTTTATTTCTGCCTCCAACCTTCAGTTTGGTATCAGAGCATAGGAGAAGATCAAATTGGTAGCATCAATTTCCGGAGAAGCCAAAGCCGTAGCTTTGAAGAATTTGTAAGTTTAAGAAATTATTTTTTTTTTTTGGAGAAATTATTTAAAGAAAATATTTTTTTGGAGTACCGCGCCCTCCCTATAGTCCACAGAGCGGCACTTTAGGAACTATCGCGCCCATACTATAGGCTAAAGCGCGGCAGTTTGGGGAGATACGAGGTAAAAAATCTTGATTTCACCGCGGCCTCTCCCTAAGACAAAGAGCGGTAATTGGAACAAGGCGGCATTTTTGGACAAGTGCAAAAAAGTTTTTACTTTATGTGATTCTTTTTTGACTTTCACGCAGTTATTGAGTAAGAATTTTTTCTTTTTACAAGAGAAGAAGATATTTGAAGATATTTTTGAAATCTTGTTTAAGAGGGAGAATTATTATTTGTTTTTTTTAAAAAAGAGGAAGGGAGATTATTTTGAATAAGATCCAGTGAAAGACATCGCAGCGTCTATGGCTTCTAGCAGCAATCAATCTCAGATTTCTCCTCTTACAGGGAAAAAGGACTATGATGTATGGGCCACGAGGATGGCGGTTTATCTCAGGTCAGAAGATGCATGGGAATATGTCGTGTATGGCTATTCCGAACCTGCAGATGATGCAGCTTTTCAGGCCCTTTCAAACGCAGAGAAGGATGTCCTGCGAGCGCATAGGAAGAAGGATGCAAAGGCACTGCATCTCATAATGAACGCTTTGGATAACAGCGTATTTCCAAAGATATCAGCATCTTTACATGCCAAAGCAGCATGGGATACCTTGGCGACCAGTTATCAAGGTGCTGGTAAGGTTCAAACAGCAACACTCCAAAACCTAAGAAGAGACTTTGAAGATCTGAAGATGAAAGAATCAGACTCTGTAGACTCTTCATGACCAAAGTCATGGGGATTGTTAATCAGCTGAATATCTATGGTGAAAAGATTGGAGATCAAAGGGTGGTTGAAAGGGTTCTGAGATCCCTACCCCACAAATTTGAGTCGAAAGTTTCAGCGATTGAAGAAGCAAAAGATCTTAGTACTCTCTCTATAGACGAGTTGACCGGATCTTTACTTTCATTTGAATCCAGACTCAACAGGAATGAAGAATCCTCTCATGAGAATGCTTTCAAAGCACATGTCTCATTCTCAAGAAGCAGAGGAAGAGGCAGAGGCAGAGGAGAATCAAGAGGACGAGGCAGAAGTGGCCGAAGTAATGGCAATGGAGATCAAGATCACCATCATAACCATGAAGGCGGAAACTGCGACAAAAAAAGGTCAGATAAATCTAATATTCAGTGTTATTATTGCAATAAATTTGGGCATTATGCTCATCAATGCAAAAAGAAAAAGGCTGATCAAGCAAATCATAATGCTAATGTGACTAATACCTCTGAGGATAAAGATGATATGTTATTTCTTACATGTCATGCTGCACACGAAAGCCCAAAGGGACTTTGGCTTTTAGATAGTGGCTGCAGTAACCATATGACAGGTGACAGAGGTCTAATTGCAGACCTAGATGAATCAGTGAGGACAGAGGTCAAAGTTGGCACGGATGAGGTGGTTCCAGTTCTTGGAAAAGGAGTGGTCAACATTATGACCAAACAAGGCCAACAAAAGACAATCTCAGATGTCTATTATGCTCCAGGATTGAAGCATAATCTGCTTAGCATTGGGCAACTCACTGAAAAGAAGTACAAACTTGTCTTTGATGGATCAGATTGTGAAATTTATGACCCAAATCGACATTTGATCATCAAAATACAAGTGACTAGGAACAGGATGTATCCACTAGTCATGAATTGCAGCAGCAAGGTAACCTCTTTTGCTCAAAAAGCCACTTGCATGGATGATTATTGGTTATGGCATTTTAGATATGGACATCTTCACTTTGGTGGTCTCAAGTTTTTGCAGCAGAAAGAGATGGTAAAGGGATTGCCCCCTATGAAGGAGCCAGAAAGCAGTTGTGAGTGTTGCATCATTGCAAAGCAGCACAGGGATAGCTTTCCTAAAGGTATGTCTCGAAGGGCACATGCACCTTTAGAACTTATTCATACTGATCTAGTTGGACCAATGCAAACTCAATCGATTGGTGGAAGCTATTATTTCCTTACATTTATTGATGATTTCAGTAGAAAAACATGGGTGTATTTCCTTCGTCAGAAGTCTGAAACTTTTGGCAAGTTCAAGGAATTTAGGGCTTTGGTTGAAAAACAGAGTGGTTATCAACTCAAAGTATTGAGATCTGATGGAGGGGGAGAGTATGAATTAAAGGAATTTCATGATTACTGCAAGCATCATGGAATCAAGAGGCAATTCACTACAAGATATACTCCTCAGCAGAATGGTATTGCAGAACGCAAGAATAGAACCATCATGAATATGGCAAGGAGCATGCTGAAAGGAAGAAATGTGTCCCATGAATTTTGGGGAGACGCAGTGGCTTGTGCTGTTCATGTGATGAACAGATCTCCCACCAAAATTGTGAAGAACAGAGTACCAGAGAAAGCATGGTCAGGTATGACTTGTAATGTTTCTCATTTCAGAGTATTTGGTTGTGTTGCTTATGCTCATGTTCCTAAACAGCTAAGAAAAAAGCTAGACGACAGGAGTGAGAAATGTATATTTCTTGGATATGGTGAACAAACTAAAGCCTACAAGCTGTATAACCCTATTACCAAAAAGGTTATTCTTAGCAGAGATGTTTTGTTCAAGGAGGAAGAGTCATGGAATGGAACCATAGACAAGGGTATGGGAGCTGCAATACCCCAACCAGAAGATGGAGAAGATGAGGAGCTGATTGGACAACAAGATCCAGTAGCATCTTCACCAATAGCAAATACTCCAGAAAGAACACCTAGAAACTCAGTTCGAGGTGAAGCATCAAGTCCGGAGTCAGGTAATGAATCTGATTACAGTAATAAAAAGACTAGAAGATTGACAGATATTTATGATGAATTGGATGCAAATACCAATTATGTTTTTATTGCTAGTGAACCCGTGTTTTATGAAGAGGCTGTAAAACAAGAGCATTGGGTAAATGCTATGGACGAAGAGATAGATTCCATTGAGAGAAATGATACATGGGATCTAGTTGACCTGCCAAAGAATAAGAAACCCATTGGTGTGAAGTGGGTTTATAAAACCAAACTCAATGAAAAAGGTGAGATTGATAGGTACAAGGCAAGGTTAGTAGCAAAGGGTTTCTCGCAACAACCAGGAATTGATTTTGGAGAAACTTTTGCACCAGTGGCAAGATTGGACACAGTAAGAGCAGTTCTAGCAATTGCAGCACAAAAAAAATGGAAAGTGTATCAGATGGATGTCAAGTCGGCATTCTTGAATGGAATTCTTGAAGAAGAAATTTATGTGGAGCAGCCACATGGGTATGAAATAAAAGAACATGAAGACAAAGTTTACAAGTTGAAGAAAGATCTATATGGGCTTAAGCAAGCTCCAAGAGCTTGGTATAGCAGAATTGATTCTTATCTCATCAAAAATGGTTTTAGCAGAAGCAGCAGTGAACCAACACTTTACACAAAGGTAAATCAACAAGGACAGATTTTAATAGTTTGTTTGTATGTTGATGATATGATTTTTACAGGTGACCTCTCAGTAGATGAGTTCAAGGCAGCTATGAAGAAAGAGTTTGAGATGACAGACCTTGGATTGATGAGGTTCTTTCTTGGCCTAGAAGTAGAACAGTCAGAAAATGGTATATTTATCTCTCAAAATAAATATGCTAATGAAGTTCTTAAGCGATTCAGAATGCTTAATTGCAAAACAACACCTACACCAGTGGCAACAGGTACTAAGTTGAGCAAAGAAGATTGCAGTCCCAATGTAGATCCAACATTGTATAAAAGACTTGTAGGAAGTCTCATGTACCTCACAGCTACGAGACCTGACATTATGTTTGCTGTCAGCTTGATTTCAAGGTTCATGGAGTCTCCCAAAGACTCGCATTGGCAAGTTGGCAAAAGGATCTTACGATATGTTGCAGGGACTTCAAGCTATGGAATTTTATACTCAAGCACAGAGTATGATGTTTTGACAGGTTTCACTGACAGTGATTTTGCAGGAAGTTTGGATGACAGGAAGAGCACTTCCGGTCATGTTTTTCATCTTGGATCAGGGGTGATTTCATGGGCATCCAAGAAGCATCCCATTGTAACACTTTCATCGGCAGAAGCAGAGTATGTAGCAGCGACATCAGCAGCATGTCAAGCAGTCTGGTTACGCAGAGTTTTAGAAGGTCTTCAACAGAAACAAGAAGGACCAACCACAGTTTATTGTGACAACAACTCAGCAATTGCTCTATCCAAGAACCATGTTTTTCACCAGAAAAGCAAACACATTGATACTAGATATCACTTCATAAGAGAACTTGTGAACAATGGTGAAGTTCATGTTGAGCATTGTAAATCAATTGACCAATTGGCTGACATATTCACAAAGCCATTGGCAAAAGATATTTTTGAAATCCATAGAAATAATTTAGGCATTGTAAAAGCTGCAGTAGTCAGCAGTAGTAATTAAGAGGGAGTGTTAGAAATAGTAATTACTTCAGTTAGCTTTAGCTTTTACTTAAGTTACTATTTAGAAGTTCAGTTAATAAATGCAACAGCATGCTTTGCATGCATGCAAAAGCTAGGTTAAAGCTTTTAGGGTTTTCCATAAGTGTTTAAATACACATTACGTTCTTGATTGTATTACATCAGTTGATCTCCGTTTATGAATAAAGATTGAAGAGCCGTAGCTCATTCCGCATTATCTTTGTTTTATTTCTGCCTCCAACCTTCATGACCAATAATATGATAAATTTACCCTTCAAAGAGTAAGCAGGAATAAATTTTCATTTGAATGACGAGTTCAAAAAAAAGGCCCTTCAATTAAAATTAGAAAATCGAAAGAGAAACCCTTAATTCAAACTAAAAAAAATCAAAGAAAAACCCTTTGTTGGAAGGTAACGAGGTGTTGTTCGTACAGTGAAATCATAGGAAAAGGGAGTCTAGTAACTTACATTGTTTACGTATTTAACATCCTTCTTGTTACATATTTTAGGTTTCCGTGGTAGGTGGTTTTTGAAGAACAGGTTCTCAGATTATCCATGTGATTGATGGGATTTTGTGTGAAGACGCCATTAGAATACAATTGTGGAGTAAGACATAAAGGTTAACAATTCTCTCACTTTTTTTCTACGAGAACCTGCAAGCAAGACGAGGAGATCCAAACCTTGAGAAAAGTCGGCCAAACGAACCGATCGTGTTCTCTTCCAAATTCCTCAGTGGTCACTAGTTTGGTATAAAAGGCTGTAATAACTCTTGAATCCGTAGAGATGGTAGAGATCTTATAGAACCTTGTAATTATGATACAAAAGATTCCATATTTTAGTTACAATGATATTCACAACCAAATTTCCCCAAATTCATAGCATAATTAGCAATAAAAGAGCGACACCATTAATTTATTTATCCCAGATACTTATCATCTCTTCTATGTTTTGAATCTGTTCCCATTGTGTAAGCAAGCAAAATAACCACCGAATTTAGCAAAAATATTTGAACCAAAATAAAGGCAAAATACATATTCTATATGGGTGTGCCGCGATACTAAGCAAAAATATGTGAGTATAGTCCAATATGCATTACTGAGCTCCAATCCAAAACACATGAATCCAACCCCAATTGAGTAATTTCAACAGGAAATATAAAGCTCAACTGATAAACATCGTTTCAGTTCAAGAAATGTAGGCATTACATAAGTACGGGCATAAAAATATTCTCAGCTCTTCTTAGCTTCTTTGCAATATGCATTACTGAGCTCTAATCCAAAACACATGAATCCAATTCCAATTGAGTAATTTCAACGGGAAATATAAAGCTCAACTGATAAACAACGTTTCAGTTCAAGAAATGCAGGCATTACATAAGTACGAGCATAAAAATACTCTTAGCTCTTCTTAGCTTCTTTCCAGGAGAAATAATACTTAGGATCTCTCATGGGGAAGAAGGAACTCGCTCAGTCCATATCTACTTATCTATAGCCATATATATATCAGAGAAGTATTTCCCGCTCATTTATAACATGAAGCAGTACTATCATCTAAACTAATACAAGAGTAATGGAAATGGATTCAAATGATCAAGGGCACTTGGGGCCGCCTTGCTGAGTCTTCCAGTTGTTGTAGCAAGGGCATACTTGTTTGTTTCCATATTTCCCAGGAGGAACACACAGACACTTTGCACAACACTTTTGACAGAAGAACATGCATGGCTTCTTGTGAGAAGTGGCCGAACACCAACATGAACACCTTCCCCCGCATTCTGCAATCATATTCAATCACATTACATTATTACAAGACATTCATCACCTGTACTACCTGAAAGTAAAGATTAAAGAGTGCCAATACAAAATAAGGAGCATAAAAGGCCAAACCTAACGGATGAAGTCTGCCACTGCCCCTTCACTGGATGGACTAGAGATGCAATACTTAATACCAAGAAAATACAACATTACTAGATGTGACTTAACACATATCTATAAATTTGGATGTTTCGACATTATCGATAACAATGCCCACATGTTCGGCTACCCTTTTGTAAATAAAACTGAATACTATATGAACTTACTCGCTTTTGCTCCATCCAAGTGCCTCCATTACTGTATGGTAACGTTGCCTGCAGAATCAAAGAATACATAGTTATGCAAAATTGGCAAGGCTCTCACTTGAATAGTACAAAATTTAAATTGTGATTTGCAACTCACCTCGATATTCCATATGAACAAGGCGAATATAGTAACAAGGACAACAAACGAGAGAAGGCGTGGCATGAGAAATAAAGGCAGCGGATTAAACTTGCAATAGCTAGGTGACTCAACTCGAATTACGCTTGGCAGCTTAGAGGATGGACATGTATTGCATACTATTAATGGCTATTTCTTCGTGGCCCGCCCAGGTTGCATGGTCAACCAATGTATTAAATACAAAGCAGATAAAGTTAAGATAAAGGTAACTATTTTTTGTATTTTTCTTAATTTTTTTAATACATGACAATGATAAAAATTGTCACTTCAAGCCCTCTCATCCAATTAAAAGTGAACATCATTTTTCAAAAAATAATTTATAAATACTAATTTTAACCTAACTTTGATGTATATTTAGAAAAAATGAAATATCTATATTAACTAATACACAAACATGGAACATATAGTCTCTTCCTACGGCAGGGACTAACAATGTACCCTTTTCAATTTCTCCTACTCCATAAAAGATTGATGTTCTTGTTTGTTGTTTCTGCAACCATTCTGCTTGTTCCTATATTGCTTAGCTTACTCTTTGTACTGTTTCATTTGCTTGGCCATATCTTTCATGGAAGACACAATAAAATTTTCCAACACTCCAATTAAAGAGGCAACATCGAAGGCTATCTCATCAAAATATTTTCCCTCCATATTGAAAATCGTAATGTCATTGAACATACCTTGGGTCTTTTGCCTCTTCGATGGTTGCTTGGTGATATTCTTACTTTTTCTGCTAAGAAAATAGTCTCCTAAAGTGACCACTATAGTATCAATGTCCATAGACTATGTGGAATCCCTCTATCTCATAAAGATAGGTGTCCCAAGGGTCATCTGCAATGCTAATTGCTGATCTTTTTGAGCATATTCTAGCTTTCTTAGCTCCTCTTCATTCTCTTTCTTCTTCAACACCTCGACGTTGAGGGATTCCTATTCGTTCTATTGTTTCTCTTTCTCAGCTCCTATTCATTCTCTTTCTTCTTCAACACCTCGACGGTGAGGGATTCCTATTATTTTTGTTGTTTCTCTTGGAAGAGTTAAGCCATTAATGCTTTAGCATCAAAATATTCCCTCTTTCTTTTCTCCTCTTCAACAACTCTACGATCTTCTTCTTCTTTTCTTTTATGTTCTTTCTCAGCCACATGAGCTTCCTTTTCTTTTCTTAGTTTCTCTTGGAGCAGTTGTTGTTGAATGGCTTATGCCTTTGCTTTGTCTTTTTTCCTTTTCTCTTCTTTTGTTGCAATGATTTTCTGGGCTTCTGCTGCTTGCTGTGTTGCTAAAGCATCTGCCTCCTTTTTAATTGCTTCTTCTCTTTGCAAAGCCTCCTAGCAAACCTTATTCTCTTTATTTGTTTATGACTTTTCCCCTTGGGTTGATTTCTATGCATGTAGGTGATTAACCCTATCTTCTACTTCATAAGATTCCTTTATGGCTTCATCTCTTCTGAGTTTATCTTCTTCCTTTTTCATTTGCTCTCATTTTGCTTCAACTTCAAAATTTTCCTTCCTTCAGCATTAATTGATATTTGGAGAGCCAGCTACATGTTATGAAGATCCATTATGAGAGCCATGTCAAGAATTCTGCTACAAACTTTGTCAAACTCGTTTTCTCCCTGGAAGAGGGTTTCAAAAGAATCCTCTTCATTCTTGTAAGTGGAGTTCAGTGAGAGCGACTTAAAATAGCATTCAATCACTCTTTTAGGATCATGCTTCCTGTAAGTTATGAATCCGAGATTTAGGTCTTCTAGAGCATTTGCTTCTTTGCGGGCATGTTGGGTATTTGTCAATGCCAATGCATTGACGCTAATTGAAAAAGTTGGCCAAGACTTCTTTCTCATGCAGGACAACTACACTCCTATTCCCTTTGTGAATGTTTGGGAGGCAATCTCTTAGATGAACAACCTATCTAGGACATAGGACAATAACAAATGTGGGGAACCCATAACACCAAAAACTCGTATATATGTGAAAAATTATAGGGTAAACCAGTCTTCTGATGGCAACAACATTGCTCTTGCTTGATCTAACAATCTAGGAATCGGATTCTTAAAAGTACGATAACATAAAGGGGAAAATAAAAGGTTGCATATTTTATATCATGGAGTTTGTAGTTGGACAACCACAACTCTTTACAATAGACTTGGATATGTGAAGACTCGATCTTCCTATTCCAATTAATGAGAGGAAATGCATGCTAGCACAAACAAAATATAAGATATAAGCAATCATAAGGAATTTAGGATTCTTAGGTTTAGGTAACTCTTTGATTGATTTTAGGTGCCTAAGTCAAATATTTGCCATGTTTCTGCTATATGTTTCACTAGAGGTTCCCATTCCAATTGAAAATGTGTGGTGTTCTCCTCTCCATGTAGGATACACACCATTGATATCAATAACATGTATGACCGCCTCAAATACTGCACAAGGTATCTTCTATTTGCACTCTCTGTGAAGGATTTTCCCTCTACTCTCCATTATTTAATCCTTTGGACTAGGTTTAGATTCTCTTCATAAAAAGTTGCCATAAAAGTGTTGTTTAGATATATCTCTGGCTCTTTCAATTTGAACATCACCTGGAAAGACTCGGGATTGAGGGAACCAATAACGAACCCTCCTTCATCCAAGATTTATCCTGATCTAGAATCGGTATGATCCAAAATATATCTAGCTGCATCATTGTATGGCATTACATATGGTTGTGTTACAATGGCATGTATGGTACTCTTCCTTATATGATCGTAGATGTCTAAATCATTGTCATTGGGCGGATAATCTCCCATGGAAAATATTTGTTACATATCGTTCCATGCAGGAGAGCTGGTATCTGACAAGTTTAATCCTTCAATCAGAGCTTGTGGAGGGATTTCTTCCTCCTCTTTTTGAGCTGGGACCATTCGTGTTGATGCTCTTGACATCTCGCAATCACAAAAGGTGGAAGTGACCAAATAAACTTGAAGTGCAGAGCTATCCCATGCATAAATAAAAAAATGGTGAACCAACTTAGTTCAATCTTTCGAATATATCTACTTAGACATTAATATCATTAATTTTTAAATGATTTATTTACATTAATGGCTAGATCTAAATTTCACATGCTCCGTTGATTGGGATTAATGGAAAATGTGGTGAAGATTTCCAATCATATTTATCAAGGAACTTTTTTGGATTTATTACCAATGGATATGTTGTATGCATTAATAAATCAATAATGTGAGCGAATTTGGGATTAGCGACTCATTAAATCGCACAACTGCAGAGTATTCAACTAGTGGTAATTTCTCGGGAAAAGCTCCATTGCGCTCAAGGTGATATGGATTCACCGTTAGCAACTAGGTTGACTGTAAAGGACCACAATGCATGGTATATGGAATCAATATTAAATTTTGGTGCATAAGAGTCTTTCACTTCGGCACACCATGTAATCAAGGTCTGCAACCATGTCTAGTTTTAAAAAATAGTAATGGACAATATATAAATACTCTACTACATATCTATTTTATATAAATTACATAGAACATAAATTTAATTCAATATCTATTTTATATAAATTACATAGAACATAAATTTAATTCAATTAATCTAAAATTTCACTATCTCAAATATCAGTCCATTACAAATTGAAACAACAAAGTACAAGTCGTGAGTATCTCGACTATGTTTTTTAAATTTATATCTCTAAACACAATTGCACAATAAATATGATTGGAAAAAAAGAGGAGATATATATTTATTTTGGTAACCCAAACCATTAATTTAGTATTAGTAAAAGGAAACTCTATTTATGGCAAATTTTATTTGAGGATCAATAAAATTTAATAGAGGCCGATCCCATGAAAACTGGATTTTCTTACTTCCGCTAACTATATATTTAACAATCAATTCATGGAGTGTGTCCATGTTGTTGGGCTTAGTTTACTGTGGGTACCTGTTTTGGCGGAGATAGTTTTGGTGTGGACAAAGGCAAAGCGAAAGTGGTTCGTTGAAGCGGTCAACTTCAACGAAGTAGACAAGAAATCAAGAAAAACGGTTATGTTGATCAAGTCAAATGGGCAGAGTTGAGTCAGTTAGTTAAATTTTGTCCACTTACATTTATGAGTCAATTAGTAGGTTAGTGGGAGTGGGGAAAGCTAAGTGCGCCCTATAAATATGTAATGATAGGGAAATTTTGGGGTTATTATTGTTGTTAGTCTATTAGAGAGTATGTTGTCGGAGCTCTTTTTGGGTCTATAAATAAGCATTATGCTATGTATGTCAAAGTTATTTTTGAAGAATCGAGTCGCTGATATGCAGGCTGTGTGCGTAGTTATTTTGTAAGTCAAGAAGAAATATGTAAGTCATAAACATGAAGTGCTTATTATTTGGATACGACTCATAATAAAGACAAATCGCTTCCATAGTTTTTCCCGGGATGGGTTTCCACATTAAAATTTCGGTGTTCGTTTGTGATGTGATATGTGTTTCTTTCCTTTGTTGATGATTGATATGAATGCATGTGTGATAATCGAGAATGTTATGAATATGAAACATAATATAAATTATATCAATTTGGATATGTCATGGGTTATGCCGAGGTGAATGTTGTGTCGAAGATTTGAATCTGACGATGTTATAGATTTGTTAATGTAAAGGGTTGTTTAATGAATGGTTTGTATGCCAAGCTATTCTCCTTCTGCGCTGCAGAAATATGGTTCTTGTATTTTCCATAGGTACTTTGGGTGAGACTTCATCTTCCTCGCAGGTGTTTCCAAAAGGAATTAAACTCCCTTTCGGTATGGTATCTGTGGTAGTGTTTGTTGTTGTTATATGTTTGAACCTTGGTCGAAGTAAAAGTGCACCAACAAATGGTTTTGTTTCTAGGACTGGGATTTGTGTCGAAGGGGAATGTTGTGGCATTTGACTACGCCGAATATCTAGGATTGGTTAGATTAGTAGCTGAAGGAATTTACGAAGGAACAGAACAAGCATCCCCGATTGGACGACAAAGGTTGGTTAGGAAAGTATATTTTTACCGATATTCATGAGGATTTCTTCGGTGAGTTTCCTGTGATATTGCATGAATGTTAGCAAGATTGACTGAGCAGAAGAAAAATTTCCAAGGAGGTGAGCCTAGAATTTGGAAGCCTGCGTTGATACAGAGATTGAAAAGTGTGAATAACAAGATTTCACGTGTAGTGGATTACTGGTTGGGCAGCATAGTGGAGGGGTACATTACCGAATTCATTGTTGACACTATTAAGTCATATAGTGAACCAAAACGAGAGTTCTATGAAGGTACATGTGGTAAGTACTTGAGATCCTTAAACTTGTCAATCAAGAAGCTACTTTGTGAAAAATTTGTGATGCAAATGGAATCTGATGAGCAGAGCGATTGTGTGCGATGGGCATGGGAATTGTATGGAAGAAGGTCTGAATGAATAAATGGAATGAGTTGAAATGATAAGGAGAAAATAAAGTGAACCAGATGAATAGTGTGGGTTTCTACGAAGTGGGAGATGATTTTGATCTAACAAGAGGAGGAGAACTGTGACATGGAGAAAGGGTTGCAGTGCAACTGAAGGAAGAGACTATGAACCAATACCACAACTTGACAAGGATTATGGTGACGAGGAGGAAGAGTACTAGCTCATTTCCGAGGAAGAAGAGGAACCTGCAGAACCATTCCAAACCCGAGGATGCGACATACCCATGATCAAGTGTACATCCCTGGGATTTGAGATAAGACATAGTAATATTTCACAATTTGTCCAATCTAGTTATAGTAGTGGTAATAGTCAGAATAGTACTTCGCCAAGTAGGAAGGAATCAAGTAGTGGTCCATTAATAGTAAGTCAATCGAAACCCCAAAGGTCCAGAATGGTCGTGGATGACATGAAGTTACCTATTTTCAATGGGAATGGGTTAGAGGACCCATAACAACACTGGTTTTTATGCAATGCAGTATGGACTGTAAAACAAGTACAAGATGACAACATCAAATTGGCATAGTTAATTAAGACTTTTAGGGGTCATTCCTTAGATTGGTTTATGAAATTTTCTGAAGTTATTGGTACTCAACCAACAAAGACCTTAGCATAAGTTAAGGATGGATTGAAAATTGAATTCATAAGCCAAAGTTTGAATCAAAATGTATCATTAAATTGAAGGAAATTAAGCAAGCATCAAATGACTCCATTTGGGACTTCGACTAGAGGTTTAAAACCTTGATGGCTCATCCAAGCTTTCCAATGAATGACCTACAACATAAGGAGTGGTTTATAGCCGTTCTATTGCCTCACATAAGAGTTTCACTTATACAACAGAAAATTCTATCCCAAATAGAACCCTTGGAATTTGCCATGAAGTTGGAAGCATCACCTGTCAGAGAAATTGGAGCCGGTATGGCTCAAATCCAGTTCTAGTTGGAAAATTTGTCTATTCAGATTCAAGATATCAAGAAAGGTAAAAAAACTAAGAAGATGTTTGGTGCACTAGATGCAAGAACGAGGGTCATTGTAAATACTAATGTATGACATTTCATGATTATCTTAATGCTGGAAATCCTAGTCCGTTAAATATTGGAATAGATGTATGGTGCATAATTTGTCAGACTAAAGGACACCGACTAGAAGAGTGTTATTTGTTACAAAAGATGGTAAGTATTCCCCATATTTTATAGTGTAAGTTCTGTCGGTTTGTTGTACATGATGAGAAAAATTGTCGAGCATACCAGTTGCTCACTGAGTGCACTGCAAACATGTTCCTTATGAAGGGATAAGATATGGCTTAAAGAAGCAACACACAATTCAATCAACCATGAGGTGGATTTAGAGGTCGTGGATGAGGAGGATTTGGATGAGGAAGAGGACAAGTTATATGCTATAATTGTGGCACTCTGGGACATTATGCTAGATAATTCCTGAATCCTACTTCGACCTGCATGTAATGTAGGGCATTAGATAATACCATATAATATTGTCCACAACTTATAGTGAGGTGGCAGGCAAAGTAGAATCAAAACCTAAATCAGAACTAGAATGTGCAGAATATTTCTGCAGAACCGCGACTGAAGCAACCTACTGTCATTGTAGTAACAAGAGGTGGAGCTACGACAAGTGTTGATAAAGGGAATCATAGTAATCAGTGCAACCCGAGGGTGATACCAGTAGTTTAGAAATCATCACCATTTGATGTGAAAAAAGAAAAGGGAGTGTTCTTCGAAGATCAAGATTAATTTATTAAGGGTGCATCAATATCCTCCGCACCACCAGTATTTGAGTTGCTTGGCTCTGATTAAGGATGAAACTGCACTAAGGGAATTGCATAATATTATTGGAGAAACTGAGGGAGAGATTAGGCAAGAGAAATTTGTAATCATTTTCAATAGAGAAAAAAGACAGGTCGGGAACTGTGACTTAATGTGCAGATTGGTGACTACGACATTTATTTTACATTTGGGTTCAAATGTAAATATTCTGACCAAACAGACATCGGATAATATGAGGAATCCAAAGTTAGTATGGTCACCTATTTAGTTGTGGTTGGATAATCAACAAAAAGTTATACCATTTGGTAGAATGGTTGGTGTTCCCGTCGAAGTGGAAGGACTGTGTACTTTTGTAGACTTCGAGGTTATAGAAATTGTCAATGACACTAATCCATACCCTATATTACTAGGAATTGACTGGGCTATTCAGAATCAAACCATTATTATTTTTAAAAAGAGAATGATGACGTTTGAGAATGATGAAATCAAATTTGTTGCACCTCTGGATCCGTTGAAAGGATAGAGGTATGCAGAATCAATCAAAGAATATTATGATGCTCATGACTTAGATAACATTTACAATATATCCTCCAGTATAAATGACCCTATCAATCCTACAACATATTGTACACTCATCTGGAGGAGTGTTATCTCTTGCTCATCAGATTTTGGTGAAGCTCTAGAAAACTAGAAAAATAGGTTGCATGAAGTTTCACTGCGAAGATGTGCTCATGTTACAAAATCACTGCGCTGGGTCAGTAAAGAGGTATGTGATATTCCTACTTATGAAGTTTTACCTAACGTGTATAATTTTACTGTTGAATTTGAAGATAAGTTGCCTGAACAAAAACACTTATTATCCCTGGATGTCACCTTGAAAGCAACACCGGTGAGATGGTGGGTTGTTCATAAGCAGTCTATAACCAGTTTGTCACAGTACAAAAGATATTCAGAAAACTAGTTTGGTAAAGGGATCCCCTAGATTGGAGAAAAGTATACTGGGTTGACTAGCCCTATAGATCATCTACCTACCTATAGTATAATCTGGCAGAATATACCCAAGAAAGAGTGGGTACACATGTTCATTCATACACTTGATATTATACCAAGGAATCGGTATACGTCGCTGGAGTTGCGATAAGGAATTGCAGAATGGGACAATTTGTCCATGATCTTCAAGAAGACATTTAACTATAATGATGAAATTCCTATAATAGATGTGACTTTGCAGATTATCACGGAAAATATTTTTGAGGAAATCCTGGGACCAGTGTCTAATTTGCCGCAGTGGACAATGACAGTGGAAAAAGTGATGGAGTGCTACAACATCAGCGAAGGACCGGAGATGATGATCTGAGAGATATTCCTATTCTGGAACTAAAGGAATTCATGATCTGAAGGGACCATATATTTCATGTGACAAATTTATGAAGTCATTGAAGATTAAAAATGTAAATATTGGCTCTCCTGAAAATCCTAAGCTTGCAAATATAAGAGATTATTGGGATGATGAAACGGTGGGTAAGATTACTGACTTGTTGCATGAATTTCAAGATATGTTTCCTACTAAGTTTTTAGAAATGAAGGGAAATGCTGGTGACGTAGGAGAAATGAAAATCCCATTGAATCTACGTGCCAAGCCAATCAAGCAAAGACAGTATAGATTGAACCCGCGGTATAAGCAAAAATTCAGAGCTGAGATTGAAAGAATGCTTCATGCATGCATCATTGAGCCTATCGAAGAGTTAGAATGGATCACTCTTGTGGTAGTCCAAGACAATAATACTGGTGAAATCCATATTTGTGTAGACTTATGGAAGTTGAATGATGCTTGTCTACATGATCCTCTTCCAACTCCATTTACGGACGAAGTGCTTGAAAGTGTTGGAGGTCAGGAAGCATACTCCTTCACGGATGGATTTTCTAGATATCATCAAATAAATATTTCCAAGGAATACTGACATAAAATGACAACTACGACAGAATGGGGTTTCTTCCAGTACACAGTAATGCCCTTTGGCTTAAATAATGCTCCTGCAATTTTCTCAAGGGTAGTTGTTGTTGCATTTAAAGAATTCATTCATAAGTTTCTAGAAGTTTACTTTGATGACTGGACAGTATATGGGTTGCTCAAAAATCATATTGAAAATTTGAGGTTGATGTTAGAGCGATGTAGACAGTATCAAATTTCTCTGAATCTGAAGAAATGCATATTTTGCACCTCATAATTTGGCATACTATTGGGACATGTAATCTGCAAGCAAGGTTTGTTGGTGGATCTTGTGAAGATTGATATTATAGTTGATATACCTCCACCTACTTCAGTTCGACAGTTGATAACAACTCTAGGTCACATAGGATATTACATGAATTTTATCAAATCCTATGCTCAGATTACAGCGTCGATGGAAAAGTTACTCAAGAAAGATGCAAAGTTTCGGTGGAACAAAGAATGTCAATAGATCCTCGACACGTTGAAGGAGAAAATGGTCACAACACCTATTATGGTATTTCCTAACTGGAAAAAAAAATTTCATGTCCACGTCGATGCCTCATCTATCACTTTGGGCGTGGTTCTTTCTCATCTAGGTGAGGGTTCTATTGATTATCTGATTTCATTTGCTAGTAGAAAGTTGTCCACTACAAAAATAAATTATACTATGACAGAGAGGTAAGGGATTGCCATGGTTTATGCATTGCAAAATTTTAGGAATTATCTACTAGGAGGTTACTTTAAGATGTTTATAGGCCATTTTGCTTTGAAGTACCTCATCAACAAGCAAGTGTTGGGGGGGAATATCTATCGATGGTTATTGCTATTTCAGGAGTATGATTTTGAGATTGTTTTCAAACCAAGGAGGTTCAATGCAGGCCTCGACCATCTATCAAGGTTGGAGACAGGAGAAGAACCGACTAGTTTAGAGGATAACTTCCAGATGTGCGGCTCTTTTCGGTAAGAATGAGGCTTATGAGTATTTTCAATATATTGTAACATTTTTCTCTATATGTCTAGACCTGGGAGGATATACAACTATGCATAAGAAGTAGTTGGCTGTTAAATAAATAGACTATCGGTCGATAGACATTCAGTTGTAAAAGTTAGGACCGAATGAGGTATTACATCGTTGTGTTTTGGAGCACAAGCGACTAATAATCTTAGCCAAGGCTCATGACGGAGTGGTGGGAGGCCACTATACAAGAAAATATATTATGCAAAAAATCTTAAGAGAAGGGTTATGGTGGCCTACCCTTCATAAAGATGCTAAGGAATATTGTCATAATTATGACATGTGTTAAAGAATTGGAAAGCCATCGAGCATATATGAAATGCCATTAGCGCCTCAAGTCACATTGCAGGCTTCAACAAGTGGGCTATTCATTTTGTGGGACCCATCAACCCACCAGGAAAAAGGACTAGTGCGAGGTACATTATTAGTGCGAATGATTAACTTACCCAATGGGGTGAAGTTGCACGAGTACGGGATTGCACTGTTGCGATTGCTGCAAGGTTTCTGTTTGAGAATGTTATCACCAGGTTCGGCTGTCCCTGAGTGTTATTAACTTATCAGGGTGCACATTTTGTCAATAAAATTATAGAGACACTTAATGAAGAATTCCAGGTCTACCATAGAAAGAGTACTCCATACCATCCACAGGTAAATGGAACTATCGAAGCATTCAATAATATTCTGGAGCATGCATTAAAAAAAGTTTGCAATGTGAACCATGACAATTGGGACTTGAGAATCCATGTGATTTTGTGGGATTATATAACGACATGTAAAAGGCTGACAGTTCATCTTTCAAATTGGTGTATGGACAAGAGGATGCGATGCCCATGGAGTACATTATGCCCAGTTTAAGAATTGTTACTTTCACTGGTATGTATGATACTGGTGTTGTCGAAGAAATGTTATCACAGTTACTCCAATTGGAAGAAGATAGATTCTCCATGGAATTCCATCAGCACATGCAAAAGACCTGAGGAAAGGCTTGGCATGATCGCCACATTACTAAGAAGCACTCCCAACAAGGAGACTTAATTCTTCTCTATGACAGTAAGTTTTTCAAACACCTTGGAAAGTTACAGATGCATTGGCTAGGTCTATATGTCACTAACTTTGTGATGGAGGGAGGCGCAGTACAACTAAAAAAATTAGATGGTTAACTCCTTAATGGATTGGTGAATGTGAGCCAATTGAAGCCCTATAGGGACGATCATGGATCGTCATAGTAAAAAGTATTGAGTCCATGTTGTACATAATAAAAAAAAATTATGTGTCGATAGATGTCTCTTAGAAACCCCAGATTTATTTTCTATTGTAGTTAGTTGTGTCACAGTTTCCATGTCGTTGTATAGCTGTTTCAAAGCTTTGCGAAAACCCCAAGTTATTTCTTGTTAATTTTTTATGCCGGGGGTCTTTCTGTCAAAGTTCTATTTTGTCATTTGGAAACCCCAACTTCTAGTTGTGTCGAAGTGATGTATCATTTGAAGGAATTGGTGGTCCGTTGAAATAATCTCTATCGAAGTTTTGAAAAAGTGTCAACCTGTCAAAGTTCATTTATTACTAATTTTATGATGTGTTTAGTGGTGTCATTAGTGGTATTTTTGCATTAAATACTGAAAAGACTAAAGTGTGTGAATAGATCCATCGTTTTCACCATCATGATTGCAAGGATCGAGAACATTCAATTCACATTGGGAATGACAGAAGGATCGCTTGAGGGGATTGAATTTAAAAGGTATGCTCCTCTCTCGGTCGAAACTCATTGTTACTTGATCGTTGAAGCATATTGAGCACACTAGAGCCCGAGCTTAGTACGCCGAGAGATAGTTAAGTGTTATGGATTGATACAATGCAGGTTGATCTATTAGTAGGTAGTGAGGTTCAGGGCTTCGTCGAATAAGTCCCTATGTAGGTATTTTTCCCAATTATTCCTAAGCGGATGGAATTCGTCTTCCCACACATTCTTGTGAATGTGGTGAGGAAGACACGAAAAGGAAATAGACCAAATCCAGAGACGTGAACGAAGGGGAGACATGATGTTGAAGCGTCTGCATCTGGCTCTGCGACTATTTTTCCATAATATGTTCCATCGTGGCAGAAGAATGATCAACCTGTAAAATTACCAAAGAATGATTGGTACCCATTGGTGACAGTTCCAGTTTTGAAGGGTGTCATGGTTCAAGGCGAAATTCTGAAAAATATTTACAAGCTATCTTATGCGGACCATGACACCGCAAAATTCCATGAGTTCAACTACAAGAGCTACATGCAAAATATTTCTATGGATGAAGGTGCACTATTGGAGCTAGAACCAATGCAGTGGAATCTCAAGCTGAAGAGAGTAGGCCTTTTATCATTATTGCATATTCCACATTTTGGTCACACTGCGGAAGCGAATGCATGTGTGAAATAGGTATTGTTGTGATTCCGTGGTGGATGTCTATGGCTAGAGACCAAGGTGTCAGTGGATACTGACTTAATAGAAAAAATCACAGGGTTTCCCAAGGATGGTCTAGACCCTTCTCAATATGTTTTGGGCAAGGAACAAGACCAAGAGCTAGCAGCTAGGATGAAGGAAAAGTACAATTGTCGAAGAACTTGGGGGTTCGAAGTTTCCTCCATCAATGACCAAGTAGTGCGATTCGCTACAAAACTATTGGCGAACAAGGTTCTAAGGAAGGTTCGATCGAACCAAGTTACTTTGTCTGTCATTGTTGTAGTAGAGTAGTACTCCCAAGGAGTAGAGACGAATTAGGTGACATTTTTACTCAATGAATTTCTTGTTGATTGTGTAGATGCACAAGACAAAGGTCCCCCTTTACCTATTCTTGGTTATTATTATTGATTTCATTTGTAGGGTGGGAAGATATATAAAACTATTAGGGCATGGATCCAGTGGGGCCATGCCAGGGATCTCAATACATGAATTTGTGGCACTCTAACATTTGGATTAGGCATCAGGAAAGTAATGTCACATTGTATATGCAATTGGAGGCACTGAAGTATTATGTGGTGCAGATACCGCATATTGGTGAATTTGATGTGTCGAAGTACAGGGATGTGACGAGGTTTAAATCGGGGCCCAACCACATATATGTTCAAGTAAGGAGTGAACCACACCAGTAATGGCTGACTACTAGGTTTAAGTCCAATGATCTAAGAGTGGCCAGCAGAATGGCAAGTTCCCATTCATCCAGAACATATATCACTAGACTCGTCGCAGCAAGATCAACGATAGGAGGGAACTTCGGGTCAGCAGTAGAATACAAGACAAAACACATAGAAACTACAGTAGGGGGCGATGAAGGAAATACACCACAGTCTGCGCAAGAGGATCAAGAATCAAGTCAGACACCCATTGATATGGGTTTGGTGGATAAGTGCAAGGTTGGTACATCAACGCAAGGAGGAAGGAAAAATAGGAAGGTGCAGAAGTCTGACAATGTCCAAGCCTTAAGAGATGTTGATGTCAACATCTTGTTCGACATGATGACGAATGTTGCTAAGGAAATTCGAAATATTGCAGAAGAAAAAATGGTTCAATTATTCAACAACATCATGGATGTCCTGGATACTACACTGTGCTAGGAAGTAAAGAATATTCACATTTTGGATCCGTAGTAATATACTCCACCGCAGATCAAAGTTGCGCAAGAAGAAGAAGGTCAAAACCAGACAACTCCACTTCCTTCGATAGAAGGAGTCGTTAATATTTTTCCTGGAGCATTTACTTTTGATGAGCTAGGTACAAGTGTACAAATTCCAAAGTCGAGGTATATAGACCTAAATTTGTCTACATTACCAGATATGTTACATAAATTGCGAGAAAGTATTGCACAGGAGGTGAAGTCCAAGGAAAAGTCCCTCTTGGATCTTATGAAAGGATATAAGAATCAGGTGGTCGTGTTAAAAGACCTGTCTGTCGAGATTCAGTAGTACAAGGACCTACTTCATCAAGAAAAGGAGAAATTTTAGGAGGTTGTCGAAGTTACATGCCGCACAGTACCTAAGGCGGAGATTATTGAAGAAATGACATTGGAAGAGAAGCTGCAGCACCTGGAAGATTTAATTTTGGGATATAAATAGAAGGTTCAAAACTTGGAAGCTAAACTAGTGCCTAGCACTCCACCCGAAGTGGCAGCGCAACGATAAGCGAAAGTCCAAGAAGTCGTTCATAGCATTCAGGAAATGGAGTCCCAATGCATGAAAATGCATGAGGAAGTATTGGAGTCTTGGCATGCATTGTTTCAGGATGTTGAGTTAGAAGAGGTCACCACCAAGATTGGGGTAGCCTTAAAAAAGGTGCACTATCTACGAAATCAATTAAATACTATGCCGCTAGTCCAGAGGTACAAAAAATAAATAACTAGTGCATGAAATTAACCACCTGAGGATGCAGCATAGGAAGCAAATAGAAAGAGTACAAGTGCTCCAATCAGAGGCTGAGCGTGTATCATAATGTATTGGGAGTCAACATGCCTCCATTCATTTGGGAGTTACTTAGGTTGTCGAGGTGAGTATTGAACACATTACTGTTGAACTAGTCGAAGTTGTCAATGAGAAAAAGGATGAAGTCCATTAGTTGGTGGAAGTAACCAAAAATGCTTACCAAGAGTTCTTGTCAAAGCTATAGTAATCCATACCAATATCCTGAAGAGGCTTGGGATGAGCCACATGTGAGTGATGGGGGCCTGTTGGGCCTAGTTTATTGTGGGTACCATTTTTGGAAGAGATATTTTTGGTGTGGACAAAGGAAAAGCAGAAGTGGTTTGACGAAGTGGTTAACTCCGATAAAGTGGTCGAGAAAACAGGAAAAATGGTTATGTTGATCAACTCAAATGGGAAGATTTGAGCCAGTTAGTTATATTTTTTCCACTTACATTTATGAGTCGGTTAGTAGGTTAGTGGGAGCGGGGAAAGCTAAGTGTGCCCTATAAATACGTAATGAAAGGTAAATTTTGGGGGTTTTATTGTTGTTACTCGATTAGAGAGGATGTTGTCAGAGCTATTTTTGGGTTTGTAATGAAGCATTATGCTATGTATGTCAAAGGTATTTTTGAATAGCCGAGTCGCTGATCTGCAGCCTGTGTGCGCAAGTATTTTGTAAGTCAAGAAGAAATCTGTAAGTCATAAACATGAAGTGCTTATTATTTGGCTGCGACTCATAATAAAGACAAAGCGCTTCCATGGTTTTTCCCAGGATGGGTTTCCACGTTAAAATATGGTGTTCTTATGTGATGTGATATGTGTTTCTTTCCTTTGTTGATGATTGATATCAATGCATGTGTGTGATAATTGAGAATGTTATGAATATGAAACATAATATAAGTTATATGAATCGAATGATGTCATGGGTTATGTCAAAGTGAATGATGTGTCAAAGATATGAATCTATCGATGTTATAGATTGGTTATTGTAATGGGTTGTTTAATGAATGATTTGTTTATCAAGGTATTCCCCTTCTGCGCTGCATAAATCTTGTTCTTACATTTTCCATAGGTACTTTAGGTGATACTTCATCTACCTCACAGGTGTTGCTGAAAGGAATTAAATTCCCTTTCGAGTTGGTATATGTGGTAGTGTTTGTTGGTATTATATGTTTGAACCCTGGTCGAAGTAAAAGTGCACCAACACATGCTTCTCTTGAAAAAATATTATATTCATACATTGTAAAGACAATTAAAGACCACCTTCACTCTCCATTCGTCATATGTGTCATCACATTTATCCATAACCAATAACACTATCTCCATCTCTAGATTTTACGTTTCTCTAGGAAAATTTATTCTCTATATCCACTAATTCTACATCCATCTTTGGTTTTCACATTTCTTAATCTCAAATTGTAGATTATGCTATTGGATATGCCCTTAAAACTAGATTTAGCGATGGGGTTTTAAAAACCATCCCTAAAATTCATTGGAAGTGAGGTTTTGGAGGCATTTTGTAAAACACCAACTCCAAAACGTTGTTTTAGGGGTTGTTTCGGAAACACCAACCCTAAAAATCAAGAGAATTGAAGTTTTGGAGGATGTTTGTAAAAAAATGCCTTCAAAACATCAATTCTCATGACTTTCAAGGGTGGTTTTGGAAACACCGACCCTAAAACTCATAAGAATTGAATTTTTGGAGGCAGTTTGTAAAACACCGTCTCCAAAACATCAATTCTCGTGACTTTATGCATAGTTTTGGTAACACCACCACTAAAACTATTTTTCCTAGTGTTCCAAACCCTAAAATGCTCCTAATATTACACTGCTCATAATTAAATATTTGTTGTAGTAGGGCCTATGTAGTGTTGTTGGGACCTATGCATGGCCCATCATTAACCCCCTAACAAATAATTAGGACCTAATTGAGACACTTATTTGTGGCCTTATAAGACAAGATGAATCCATTTAGCCTTTGCTCATTTTGGTAATTGGTTCATTTTTTTTCTCATTACTTATCTTGAATACCCAAATGTTTGAGATTGCAAAGATATAAACTATGTTGGCTAATATCATCTCTTTGTTTTCTTATATCAATGACCGATATTTTGGCCATTGAGAAAAATTATAATATTTTTGAGGGGAGCCAAGCACTAAATTAGCATAGAAGGTTAAGACATGTAAAAATGAGATGAGCCAAAATGCGAAAACAAAGGAAAGACACAGAAAGGAGTGAATAAGCATGGTGGAGCGGAGAAAGTCAAGAGGGGCCACATGATGATTATGGATATTAAAGAATTAGATCAAATATATAAGGGAGCAAGAGTATAATTATGTTGGTGGAATGTAAATACATATACAATGTCTTTAGAAAAGGCATGATGTCCTACAATACTTATTGTTCTTAACCACTTCCACAAATGATTTTGACTTGGTGACATTTTGACCAATCATTGTTCTTAATCACCACATGACCTATAATTGTACAACATGTGTTAGCACTAGTTTGTTTTTTGAGATTGGGAGGGTTCGGATTCATGGAAATAGTGAAGGAGACCTCAGCTCGTAATCCACAAGGCCCAAAGGGTCGAAAATCAAAGCTCTGCATGGTTATGCCTAAGTTTGTAAAGGGAAATGATCGACAAACCTAAGTCTTAACATTACCAGCAGAGGTAAAATGCAAAACAATGTGCCCACAGTAGATGATAGCACCTATGAACGACATAGATCTGGATCGGTGGAGATCTATGGTCACAAGCACCCTTCGCGAAAGGAGTTGGAGGTGTATTATGAAAAGGTGGAATGGGCTAGCCAACGAGCATTTTAGAAACCCGATCAATGGCCGACGGTGTAGATCTACAGTCAAGAAGGACTTCGCTGATGTGACATGCACGGAGAAAAGAAATTTTTGGATCCATGAACTTTTGGTAGATGATACAAGTTTGGACAGGGCAGATTTGGCGGGAAAGCGAATCAACGGCAGAGACGGACTTCTCGGTTTGAACAAGCGCAGAGCATTGACAAACCACGGATTTGTGAACTATGGTAGGTGCCACTTTGTTGGAAGGTCAATATGTACATCATGAGATCCAGATCAATGGTCCACGTCCATCACACAGATCTAAGCTGTAGGGAAGGCAGTGTGAGGCAGGATTCAGAGCCACAAAGGATTGTGGGGTCAAAAGGGGGGCAGAGATCCACGACCCAGAATAGCTCCTAAAAATGGATGGTCCGGGAAGCTTCCTTGCTACATAAGATGAAGGGATGAAATTAAAGGATAAATAATATAAAAATCTCTTCTGCACAAAGATTCATATCCCATTTGTCCTATTTGATTGGGAAAATGACAGTAGCAAACTATGCAGAAACGAAGAAGTCAACCAAGTGCCCAAGCCATCTGTCGATCAACCAGGTAGGTTCTCTGCTCCATACTAAACTTTTTAATTGTTGAATTAAGTGAAAGGGAGCCCCCGGGTTTTGAACTTCAAAATATAGAGGCACTGATAGTAGACAGAGATGCCGAGGTCTACGACACTATGATGACCCATGACCCCATTGAGACTATGAAAAATAAGTTGAAGCTGGTTAAAGAGCGAGGTATAGATGGCAAAGTCCATCAGTCCTTTTTCATCTATTTACAGTTGACCAAACCCCAGGTTTTCCCGAATTTGTCGAATGGCGCGCCTCCAACTACTCCTCCACTGAGAGGACGATTATGGACGCATCCAACTCCCAAATCATTTTTCAAATCAATCCCCAAACCATTAGAAAGGCCCTGTCAATCCCAGATGAGTTTTTCTAGAGAGCTAAAGGGTACAAAGAAGAAGTCCTAATCCAGTTTTTCAGAAAATCCCCTATTGAATTAAAACATAATTTCTACAAGTCCTGCCTAAATCCTACTGTCCCATTACAAGAACATGCTTTCCCAGCTGAGGCCAAGCTATTCACTAAAGCATCCAAAGGTGTTATCGCCATGATCATCCAATTCCTAAGTTTATACTCTGATATGTAGGTCACAGAACCTTCAATGAGTTTGCTTTTTGTCCTAGGCACTTTCCCCCTAGAATCAAATGACCCAAGTCAGTCTACCCAATGCGCATGCCTTAGGTTTGATGAGGTTTTGGCTGACAGTATACACTCCTAGCTGGTGGATTTCTAGACAACAAGGACTTTCAGATTTCAGTCCTACTTACTAAAAATGTTCCTGACATTCAATGAGGAAAACTTGCAAATGCCTGAGGTGCTACTTACTCAGTAGATGTACACTGATTACACCAAATTCCATAATGAGCTCATGTATGATATTTATAATGTCATCTTTCAAAATAAGCTTCCAATAGTATTGACAGAGATGCAAGAATTGCTACAGCCTTCTCCCGAGAAGAGGGTAGGATACTGGTTTCTCTCAGAGCACAGCATAACCATCATGGTTTATGGGTTTGCTCATGCACCCTATGTGTTGCCAGCTTTCCTTACCCCTAGATTGTTTACATTGGAACTCATCAGACAGAAATTGAAGGTGGAAGCTGAGCACTTTCTGGATCATAGAAAGGCCTCAGATATTACATTTCCATGGGTTGTAGGCCCATTCCTTGTCAAAGGTAAGGCTGCCCTTCCATCCATCAAATGCAAGATAAGGGAGATGGGGTTTGAAACAGAGGAAGCCATAAACTATGACCCCCACCATATCATTTCCAACAGGAGAAAGGAAGTCAACAGGAAAGGTTTTGTGCATTTTGAAATTGCAGGCATGGCAGAGACTGCCAATTTGTTAGAATTTCCTAGCAGACGCCATATGGAGATAGACACACCTGAGAGCTCCTCCCTTTTGACATAAGGAAACACATCCCTAGTGACTAGCTCTTCTATCATGGTCCCATCAGTGTCAGCGATTGTGCCCCTAGCCACCAGCTCATAAAATCTAGCAAGGTGGATGACATTGACCCTATGGACATAGAGTAAGAAGCTGAAAGGGCCCCAAAATGGCAGAAAACTGAGGAGTCTGAGCAGGAGCTATTACCTGTGGTGACTGATAAAGGAAAGAAGAAATAAGGGGATAAGCTGCTAGCATTTGAGATCAAGGAGTATGTGTTTAACCCAGCAGCCACTGAGCCTGCTGCCTTGAGCTGCAGTTTAAGCTAGACTAGAGCTGAGTTGATAGATGAATACAAAGTGGACTCAGGGGCTTCCTCAGAGGAATCAAAATTATATACAGAGGTAAGGCAGATTTCAAGCAAGGAAGTGTCTCTAGTGACTAGTAGGAGCCTTGCTCAGAACACCCTGATTTTGGCCTTGGCCACCAAGAGCAAGGCCACTGAGCTAAGGAGAAATTTAGAGGACATCGCTGTGCCAGATGTAATAAAATTGCACAAAGAAACCGGGGATGTTATTTATACTAAACTGTTGAGGGTAGCGTTAGGGATATCAAAGTTACAAGTCAGTAAGAGTAAGGTTTCAGCCAACTCAGGAAGGAAAAGGTAGAGAACAAATCTCATAAGGCACAGATCAAGAAATTGCAGGGTGAGATATTGGCCATTGAGGGTCAGGAAGACAAAAGAGCCCACATTCAAAACCTACTCAACAAGAAAGACATCACCATCCGATCACTGAAAAAGAAGTTAAAAATCCCCTCTACCCAGTTAGTGGAAGTCTCTCAGCTAACAGAGCCGGAGGAGAAGAGAAAAAATTTGCAGACTGACTTGACAGACTATAGGGTTAAGCTATTGAAGCTTGAAGAGAAGGAAAAACAATGGCAGGAAGACATGACTTTGGTGGTAAGCAATGAGAAAACTTTGAAGGCCAGGATTGAGGAGCTTGAGAAGAGGCTGCAGGAGAAAGAAAAGGAAGTAGAAAGCATGGCCACACCCTCCGTAGAGGCTGGTGATTTCTCCATTGTGGGGGCTATGGCCCAAGCAAGTTTGAAAGACATGAAATTAGAAAGGTTGAAAAAGAAGAATGGGAATCTGAAAACCCTGCTGGTTAATGCAGAGAAAGGGAAGGAGGCTTGGTAAACCAAATACCAGGAGTTGCAAGGTAAATATGAGGAGTTAGAAGGACAAGCTACATGGCGGACTTCTTTGCAAGAGGCCAAGAAAGTCTATTGGAATGGTATTATTGAAGAATCAGAAAAATTGAGGCCCTTCCTTGATTTTATTCTGGATAAGGAAGTTGTGATCAAGTTGGCCAAGAATAGTGTGACAACAGCCAACGAAAAATTGAATAAAAAATCTGTAGAGCATGCTGGGAATGCAATTGAATTCTTGAATGGCTTGTCTGAGGAGGAGGTTAAGACAACTGGCATAAAAGACAGGGTGTCCATCATCATTGGAGCCAAAAGAGTGATGCATAAGCATCAACAAGTAAAAGCTACTCAGGGTAGAATCGATGTCATGGCACAACAGGTCAAGTATTTCAGAGACATGTTTGACCCTTTGTTCAAGAAAGGGTTACCTCTCTTTTGGGAGGAGGATGGAACAATGCTCACATAGGAAGAATATCAAAACAGGTTGGCAGGGTGTAAAATGGATTACACATATTTTGCAGGTATGAATCAATTTCTATCAGGGAAGACAGTGGTGGAGAAAATGGCTAAGGATTTTGAATTAGGCATGATGTTCAAGGAGGCTAGTGCACATCTTCGGAGCTACTCTTATAAGGATCACACAGAAATGTGAGTCTTATTGAAGGAGGTGGCCACCTCAGAGCTACCAACTGCCAAGCTATGGAAGCTCGTTGAGAAGTATGGGAAGGCAAAGTTGGTATTGC
This sequence comes from Larix kaempferi, assembly GCA_027924585.1. Taxonomy (NCBI): domain Eukaryota; kingdom Viridiplantae; phylum Streptophyta; class Pinopsida; order Pinales; family Pinaceae; genus Larix; species Larix kaempferi. Next base: position 1,233,362 of record BSBM01000588.1, read on the forward strand.
ACTCTTGAAGATTCAGTGGTAGTTGAATGTCAGCATGGAGAAAATATTTACTATGACATTTTGTTCATTTCACTAGAGTCTGTTATCATGTTGTAAAGATGCTCATTAAAATTGTGAAGGGAAATTAAGCCTATTTTTACCATCTCTGTTGCTTTGTTATAACTAATTTTCTCTAGTGGCGAACCTGTTTGAATAGGTGTCACTTATATTGTAACAATGTTCTGTTGAGATAGCTCGAGCCTGAGGGCTAAGAACATCTACATAATCAATGTAATAGGAGAGAAAAGGGTTAGAAATTTCTGAGACCCGAGAGGCTTTTTGTGTTAAGCATTTTGAGACACATTTAATAAAGTATGTCAGAGCCGAGCAAGTGATTTTACCAGAGATTCATGTGTTATTTTTTCTTACATTCTGTATACTCTTTTTCTCATGTGAATGTTTTCTTCATTGTTTAATTCATGTTGTTGTTCTTTTTCATGCTTTGATAAGTGAGTATTGGGACCGAATTCATAAATTTTATGTTCTGTCTCTTTCATTCTAAGCATCCACAAATATTTTCTGCTAAAGTCGATACATAATTCATCTTAAGGTGCTCTGTGTTGATGGTTTGTTAATATTTTCTTCTATGTCGCCAAACAAAATGTCTTTGACTATAAGTAGGTAGCTATCTTGCCTCTGTGAGGATTTATTTTGCAAAGCACTATCACTTTAATGATTTTTGTAATCTGACTCCATTTCCCAAGGAACTTCTGCACTGTTTTCAACCAAACAATAACTCTATCTCAGTTTTATACATATATTTGGCCTTGTTAAACCAAATTTGTGAGAGATCGCTCTCTGGAGAGCAAGAAGCCAGCTTACCTTTCCTAAAATGGTTCTGTGGTTACCCCAACTTAGCTTTTCTGCAACCTTAAGGTCCAATTTGGGTGCTAACATAATGGCGTCGCTGCCGGGGAGCGAATGTTGCATTATCCGTGGGAGAAATGACAAAAAGTTCAAATTTTCATAGAAAGAAGGAATTTTTGTGGGCAAACAGAGATTTATGAATTTGAAGAAGGTTGTATATTTCCCCTGGCGACTCCACTCATCAGGATTTTCATTGGAAGATGACTCCACTGGGAGGATTGACGACTCCACACCTATTTCCAAAGAAGTTTCAGAAGGCATCCTGGCCCCTAGAAGGATCCATACAAGAGGTAATCCCATTTTTGAAATTTTATTAAGTGTGGAAAACCTAGAAATTCTACTTAGGCATAGAAGTGGAAAAGAGAAAGCTAGTGCTTCTAATACTGAAAGATCTGTGTCTAAAAAAGAGTTATATGATTTTCATGAATTGGATTTAGAAGCAAATGCTGGGAAATCCCTGTTAAGATCTAAATCAGAGTCAGACCTAGAGAAAACAGGAGTAAATCCAAATAGCTTTGATTCATACTTGCTAGACCCTGTGTGGTATAATTTTCCAAACACTGTTAAAGTTGAAAGTAGTAAGCCTCATTCCCAAACCTCCCAGCCTCATATTTCCAACCTTGCTAATAATCCTCCTCAAAATCCTCCTAAGAATCCACCTGATGTACCACAAAATCCACCTAAGCCAATGGTGGCTAGGTTTGCACCCTTAGATCTGCCAGTTGCTTTGCATGATCTCCCCCAAAACTATTCATAGAGAATTTCTTTGTATGATGGAAATGGAAATTTCACAGCTAGGCAACTCATGGATAGATGTGAAGATTTTGTTGACCTGGAGGAAGTGGGTTATGATGATGCAAAAATGAGGTTGTTTGCACACAGTTTCTCTAGGGAAGATAAGATATGGTATAAATATTTACTAGTAGCATCTATCACTACTTTTGCAACTTTTGAAACATTGCTTTTAGATAGGCGGGAGGCAATAAAGATACCTTTTCAAATACTGTCTCAATATAACCATTTAAGGAAGGGGAACTTTGAGTCTGTGCATGATTTTTCTAGTAGATTTATGAAGGTGTATAATTCTATCCCAGCTGATATAAATCCCTTGGTAGGTGCTTCTCAACTCCATTGTGTAGATGCATTTGATGGGGAATTTTCATGTATGTTGAGGGAAAGAAAGTCACCTACCTTGTCAGCTATGCTAAAGGATTCCCTAGAAGTAGAAGCAAACATGATGGCTTTAGGGAAGTTGAAAGATAAAACAAAAACAGATAAAAAGAGAATAGAGAACCAACCATCCTCTTTTGCCCCTTCCTCTACAAGTGATACTATGTTTGAGATGATGATGAAGACAATGGAGAAGTTGATGGATAGGTTGGCCCTAGACAACAAACCCCCTAATAGAGAGCATCCTAAAAATCAAGTAAGGAATCCTAACTTTAGGGGGCCATTTCCTCAAAGAAACAAAAGGAACCCTGATGATCAGCAAATAAGACCCCATGTCCCGGAAAATTTAGTGGATGAAGAAAGACAAGAGGATCCAATAAGTGACCAGATTCACCACTTTGATGACCTTGACTATGAGATATACTTCACTGAGAAAGAGCATGATTTCTTCACCCAAGAAAACACTAGTCCTATTCCAGAGCTAGATTCAGAGCAATATCAAATGGGCTATCAGAATGTTGTTGATGACTTTCAGAGAAAACTAAAGCTAAGAAATCGTGATATAACAACAAATAGAGGGAATTCTAGTCCAAGTCAGCCTGCAAATACCCAGTAGAGCTCAGAAAAGCAGCAGGATGTTACTACACAGAAAAACCCAGAAAATAAAGGGCAACAGTCAAAGGAAATGAAGCAATCATAACCCATTGATATAGGAAAACCAGTTGCATCTTTCCATTTAAAATCTGAGTTGTCAAAGGTAAAAATATCTATCCCTTTTAATGAGCTATTAAGAAACAATGAATACAGGGATGTGAGGAACCTGCAACAATTAATTGATAAAATGCACAATATATTGGATCACGGAATATTTTTATTGATCACGAGCCACTTCGAGGGGGAAACCTCCTTTGATCAAGCTCAATACAAATAACTTCACAGTCCTTCATTGGCCTCAACACACACTTATATACTAAATCTAGTTGCCAATACTATGGGTCAAAACCATGGGCCAATACAAACTATGGATCAACAAATACTACGGTCATCAAAGCATATGCGCCAAACAACAATAACACAAACTATGGATCAACAATTACTATGATACGACTTACAAAGCATATGCATCCAACAAAAATATACTAACAAAGTAAAGAGAAGGGTTGGCATGGGTTCCTAACATCCCCTCCTCCTTTGAAAAAGCTTTGTCCTCAAAGCTTTAGATGTGGAAATTGTCATTGAATCTGAAGGAGTGGTTCCCATGTAGCATCCTCTGGTTGCATTCCGTTCCATTGAATTAAGACCTCTGTGATAAAGTGAGAGCGAAGATGACAAGTGCGCTTATTGAGGACGGTCTCCAGCTCCAAAAGGATGGATCCTTCATTATCCAGTTCTGCTAAAATAGTTTTTCCTTTGATTTTGGTGCCAAGAACTTTCTTCAGACAAGAGACATGAAATACTGGATGAATGCGGGAAGAAGAAGGCAGTTCCAATTTATAAGCAACGGACCCAATCTTTTGAAGAATCCAATATGTCCCATAGAACTTTGGAGCGATCTTATGATGCCCTTTGAGTTTCAGGGAGGATTGCTTGTAAGGATGGAGATGAAGAAAAACCATATCACCTGCTTCAAAAGTGCGCTCAGAACGGTGCTGATCAGCTTCTTGCTTCATGCGATTTCTTGCCATGTGAAGATTTTCCCGCAAAATGCGAAGAATCTTATCGTGGTTCTGAAGGATCGTGTCAACTGCCTGAACTGGAGAACTGTTGGGGGTGTCTGGAAGAAGAACTGGCAGTGCCTGATCATAAACTACTTCATATGGAGTCATTTTAGAGGTAATGTGGTAAGAGGTATTGTACCACTATTCAGCGAGAGGGAGCCACTTTGCCCATTGATGTTGTTGTTCAGAGGTGAAGCAAAGAAGATAAGTTTCTAGGTGTTTATTGATAATTTCAGTCTGACCATTTGTTTGTGGGTGATACCCTGAACTCATCTTCAGTTTGGTGCCAGTATGGAGAAATAGTTCTATCCAAAAATGACTGGTGAAAGTCGGATCACGATCCGAGACAATGGAAAAAGGGATTCCATGAAGATGAAAGATCTGGTCCAGGAAAATTTGAGCGACTAAGGAGGCTGTATAGGGATGGCTAAGAGCAAAAAAATGACTTTATTTGGAGAGGCGATCAACCACAACCAAAATCACTGTCTTCCCTCCAGATTTAGGGATCCCTTCAATGAAATCCATAGAAATATGTGTCCAAATCTGGGTAGGTATGGGTAAGGGTTCGAGCAATCCTGGAAGGAGTGTCGTTTCACCCTTATTGCACTGGCAAGTATCACATTCAACCACCATCTGTTGAATTGTCCTTTTCATTCCGTGCAAAAAGAAGTTACGCTGTGCTTGTTCATATGTTTTCTGGAACCCAGGGTTCCCTACCAATGGAGAAGCATGGAGTTCATAGAAGACAACCTGTTGAAGATCTGTGCTCTAGGGAAGCACCAGAAAACCCTTGTATCTCAGGGAAGCACCATCCCAAGAGTAATGTGGTATAGCATAAGGGTTGTTGGATAAACATTGGATGATTTGAGATAATGAAGAGTCATTGACATAGCCCTGTTGAGCATATTGCAACCAATTTGGAATAGGCATAGAAATAGCTAAAAGAGAACCTTGGTCATCAAATGTGCGAGAAAGAGCATTCGCCACAATATTGTCCTTACCCTTCTTGTAAGTGATCTCATAGTCATAACCCATGAGTTTGCTAACCCATTTCTGTTGTGTTGGGGAGGATACACGCTTTTCTAGGAAATATTTTAGACTCTGGTGATTAGTCTTGATGCAGAAATGATTCCCTAAGAGGTAGGGTCACCACTTCTGTACTGCATGCAAAATAGCCGTCATTTCCTTCTCATATGTAGAGGCAGCTAAATTATTACCTGGACGGGATTTGCTGGTGAACGCAATGGAGTGTTCATATTGAAGGAGAATAGCACCAAGTCCATTGCCACAAGCATCACTCTCAATAGTGAAGGGCTTGGAAAAATCGAGAATAGCTAGAACAGGTGTAGTACACATAGCTTGTTTCAGTTTTTCAAATGCACACTAAGTAGCATGTGTCCATGTAAAAGCATCCTTTTTCAATAGAGCAGTTAATGGAGATACAATCTTCCCATAATCATTCACAAACTTTCGGTAGTAGCTAGTCGACCCCAAAAAACCATGAAGGCTCTTCAGTGTCTTAGGAGGCGGCCAATTGTTCATGGCAGCGATTTTGGACGGATCCACGCGAACCCCTTGTGCTGAGATAATGTGCCCTAGATACTCAACTTCCTTCTGTCCAAAAACACATTTAGACTATTTGGCATGGAGATGATGGTCAGAGAAAAGTTTCATTACAAGATCCAGATGCTAGAGATAATCAACCCATGTTTTACTGTAGATGAGGATATCATAAAAGAATACCAGAATGAATTTCTGCAAGTAGAGCCATAATATTTTATTCATCAAGGCTTGGAATGTGGAAGGAGCATTAGTGAGGCCAAAGGGCATGACCAAAAACTCATAGTGGCCATCATGTGTGCGGAAAGCTGTTTTAGGGATATCATCCTAATGAACCCAAATTTGATGATACCCAGAACGAAGATCCAACTTGGAGAAAAATTGAGCACCATGAAGCTCATCAAGAAGCTCATCAACAACAGGAATTGGAAACTTATCCCTGATGGTGAGGTGATTAAGTGCTCGAAATTCAATGCAGAGGCGCCATGACCCATCTTTTTTGCGGACAAGAAGAACTGGTGAAGAAAAGGAACTAGTGCTTGGGTGAATAATACCTTGTTTCAGTAAGTCCCGAACGAGCATTTCAATCTCTGTTTTTTGGTGATATGGGTAGCAATAGATCCCGATGTTGGGAGGAATTCTTCCAAGAAAAAGCTGAATACGATGGTCCTCTGGCCTTGAAGGTGGAAATTCCACCGGTTCAGCAAAGACACCTGTATATCGATCCAGAATTTGTTGTAGATACAAAGGAGTAGTGGAGACCGCTGATGGTTGCATCTGAATGGAATGGATCTGAGCAATGACACCATGTGAACTCTTTTTAAGGATTTTTTCCATGCGATGTGAACTGATGATGTTGAGAGACCCTGGTTGTAAGCCTGTTAATGTTTTTTTCCGTCCATCGAGGGAGAACTGCATCCAAAGTTCAACAAAATCCCATAAGATGAGGCCAAGTGTGCGTAGCCATTGAGCGCCCAAAACCACATCACATCCACCTAAGGTCAAGGAAAACATGTTAGAGCGCAGGTTATAATCTCCCATAGAGATACACACATTACGACACTTCCCTTTGCAAGGTAAGGTGCCCCCATTGGAAACCATGACTTCAAATTTGGAGCAAGGAGGGATAAAAAATCAGCCTGTTTGGCAATCTGAGGCTCCATGAAATTATGAGTGCTACCAGAATCAATGAGTATTGTAAGAGGAAGCTTATTGAAGTAACCCCAGACCTGAATTGTTTGGGGGGTGTTGATTCCATCTAAAGCATGGAGATATATCTCTGGCTAGTCGTCTTGAGACGAAGGGTCAATAGGCAGCTCCTGAATGTCGACCGGGGCATCCATTGTATCTAGAGCTTCTTCACTAATTTAAGAGGCAGGCGGAGAATCCACGTCCAAGAGATAGAGCTTTTGTTGAACACATCTATGTCCCTGAGTGAATTTCTCATCACAATTATAATAAATCCCTTTTTCTCTGCATGCCTGCATCTCTGTTTCAGACAAATGCTTGATAGGAGTTGATCGAGGAGCTAGCAGGATGGGAGGTCGTTGAGAACCCATATTTCGGAAGAGAACAAAAGTGGATTTGGAGCATTGTTGGGATGCAATCTTGTCTTTTGCCAACTTATCCAACCCCAGGGCTTCCATCATTGTGTTGAGACAAAACATTTTGACCTCAGAGCAGATTGCATCCTTTAGACCAATTATAAAACAACTCTGGTAGAAGTCATCAGTTAATCCTTTAGTGTGGTTTGCTAGTTTCTCAAATTCGGTTTGATACTCTCTCTGTGAAAATACTCACAGCAGATCTAAGAGATGATGTATACCTCACAAGAGTAATTATGATTAAGAAGGAAAATAGAAGGAGAGTGAACAATACAATATAATGAGCAACAGAATAATATGGTACAGTAGAACTCAGATAGAAGCAATAATACTTCACACACACTAATTAATTAATCACAGTATGGACAAATAAATAGTACAATGGTAGAGAGGATTCGAATGCCTAAGGTGGCAATTCGAATTAGCCTCTCAGAGTGATCATAAGATCAATAGAGTGTCATCGGAGCACAACTAGGTGTCCTCATGATCATCGGAGCGCAACTGGAAGTCTTCATCATCATCAATGGAGTCATCAATGCTCAAGTAATTGTCAACCATCAGTCAAACTAACTCTGGTAGGTGTAACTGAGTGTAACTCAATGTAACTGACTGTAACTAAGTGTAACTGACTGTAACTGAGTGACAACTGGACTGGTAGGTGAAGAAGGGCGAGTTGCTCCCTAAAATCAAGGAAGAAGGGTGCATTAAGCAACTGGAGGGCTAAAACTGAATAGTGAGAAGCTCCTGGGGGCTGGCTAACTGAGGGCTAGGTGTTGGACTGATGACTGGGATGCATGCAAACCCTAGAATGCATGCAAACCCTAAAGGTGCATGCATGACTGAAAATGCAAATGATCAAAATACTGGTGGGACTAGGATGGAGTATAGGAATATCCTAACACCCCCCCTTAATCCATCCTAGGCCCTGGTAACTAAGACCAAAGGTCACCCAATACAATGAATAATAACAATCAATAAACCAAGGAAGTGGGAAAATTTCATGGGAAACATACCCCCTCCTCAAAAAATAGACTGTAAGGCACACATAAAAATAAATGCTCCAAACTCAAGCATGTGTGATGCTTGGTCATATGTCTGGAGGTATCTTCTTCTTGGGAAGAAGTGGATCATGCTCAAAAAGCATGTGCTTGTACTTGCTCTTCAAATCGAATGTGATGAGAACAAATCCAACAGTATGAGAATGATCCTTGAACCTGTGATTCGAATCAGCTGAGGTAGGATCAAATCTGTGAAAGTGCATATAGTCTTTTGTCTTCTCCTTCGAACCACCATGGGTGAGATTATGCCAAAATTAACTATTACATGTTTGCTTGAAATCAAAATCAGATTTAAGACTTAAAAAACAGTTTCTTGAGATCTCCTTTGAACCAGTAGGGGTGAGATCAAAACTATCATATGCATGAGAAATTATCCCAAGCAGTAATTGCTTAGAATCCAAATTAGATCCAAGACTTGAATCATGGTTTCTTGAGATCTCCTTTAAACCATGAGAGGTGAGATCAAAACCAATAATTGCATGAGAATTTATCCCAAGCGAATGGCAATGGCCATAATCTTCAATAACCTTCTAAAAGCATGAGTTTATGATCATATAGCAGTATAAAAGAGGAGATAGCTGGAGAGGAGCGAATGCATTACCTTCAGTAGCTGTTTTGACCTCTGAAATAATCATGTGATCATGATGCAAACCAACAGATTCTGGTGCAAGAGAGGATTTAGGACCTTCTGCAATATCTAGAGTGTGAGCTGGCACAGAAAGAGAAGAAAGTTTGAGCATGAGTGGAGAATCTGCAAGTTCTTTGTCAACAACTTCAATATGAGATGATACTGGTTCATGATCTGAGAGATCATCAAGGGGAGCGAATGCAACATGATTTGAGAGACCATCAGGAGGAGCGAATGCATCATGATCTGAGAGACCATCAAGTGGAGTGAATGCATCACCTTGCTTGCTTTTGAAGGGATTTGGACCAAATCCATCATTCTTTTTGTCGAATCTTTCGTCCAGATGAGCCCATAACTCTTTTGGAGTTTCAATATCAATGATGGTCGGGTACAATATGTAATCAGTCATAGTAAGCTTCATTCTTCCAATGTGCATGTCACCTTTATTCAACCATTTAATCTTCTTTGTAGAGGATTCGAACTCTCTTTCAAAATAGCAATCAAAGAGATCATGGATCTTTAAATATGCTATCATTTTTTGTTTGCTTTCAACATAGTTGAGTCGAGAAAGAGGAGGGATTTCTTCTAAATTCATTGAAGATGTAGAGGACCTGCAAAAACAATATAGATTCACTGCAACTGCTACTGCTACAAAAATGCAGATTCTGCTACACTCGAAATCTTGGTAATAACCTACAAAAGCTCTCAAGAATGGAGATAAACAATACTCTCAACATGCTCTGATACCATGTGAAAATCCTCACAGCAGATCTAAGAGATGATGTATACCTCACGAGAGTAATTATGATTAAGCAGGAAAATAGAAGGAGAGTGAACAATACAGTATAATGAGCAACATAATAATATGGTACAGTAGAACTCAGATAGAAGCAATAATACTTCACACACACTAATTAATTAATCACAGTATGGACAAATAAATAGTACAATGGTAGAGAGGATTCGAATGCCTAAGGTGGCAATTCGAATTAGCCTCTCAAAGTGATCATAAGATCAATAGAGTGTCATCGGAGCACAAATAGGTGTCCTCATGATCATCGGAGCGCAACTGGAAGTCTTCATCATCATCAGTGGAGTCATCAATGCTCAAGTAACTATCAACCATCAGTCAAACTAACTCTGGTAGGTGTAACTGAGTGTAACTCAATGTAACTGAGTGTAACTGACTGTAACTGACTGTAACTAAGCGTAACTAACTGTAACTAACTGTAATTGATTGTAACTGAGTGTAACTGAGTGTAACTAAGTGTAACTGACTGTAATTGAGTGTAACTGAGTGTAACTGAGTGACAAATGGACTGGTAGGTGAAGAAGGGCGAGTTGCTCCCTAAAATCAAGGAAGAAGGGCACATTAAGCAACTGGAGGGCTAAAACTGAATAGTGAGAAGCTCCTGGGGGCTGGCTAACTGAGGGCTAGGTGCTGGACTAATGACTGGGATGCATGCAAACCCTAGAATGCATGCAAACCCTAAAGGTGCATACATGACTGAAAATGTAAATGATCAAAATACTGGTGGGACTAGGATGGAGTATAGGAATATCCTAACACTCTCACAGTGCCAATTTGGCAAAGTTTAGTGAAGGCTCCTGTGAAGTCATCAAAAGCACTAGGACCAAATCGTTGCAAAAGGAGCTGGAAAAAATCAGGCTATTTTGGCTCTTCATGAGCCTTGATGTACCAACAGTACCATTGAAGAGCTTCCTGTTCCAAATGAAAGGATGTAAGTGGAACTTTGTTGACATCAAAAGTATTATGCAAACTGAAATATTGTTCTGCACGATAGATCCATCCAGTCAGATCAGTACCATTGAAGTGAGGAAAATCAAGCTTCGGACCATGGAAATTGTTGGAAGAAGAGAACCCATTGTCTGATGAAGACTCAGACTGTCGTTTGTTGTCCATCGCTGAATGCTCAAGATGGAGACCGAGAAAATTTTCATCCAGATCCTGGAGTTTGGCTTGGATGGATGCAAGTGCTTCCTCCATGGTTTTTGCTCCTATGTGGGTGACAACCATAACCAGGAAGTTTTTTTTTTTTTTGAAACCACTTATACTATGAAACGAGAACTTTATATTATGAACGAGAACTCTAGACACAAAAACGTTGATTTTTGCAAAAAAAACACCAAAAACACCCCCCAAATAGAAAAGTGTTGATACCAGTATACACGAATTTTTTGTTGTTGTTAAAAAATAGAGCCATGGCCTAAACATCCCATATTCTTGTTTACAAAAACTTTAAAATCAACCCCTAAATTGGAATTTTGTTTTCTTCAAGATACAAATTACAACTTTTTTGAAACTCACATATTAAACAAACAAACAAAAAAATCATAAATAATTTCACCACTCTAACAAATAAAAACCAAAGAAATTATGATGCGATTCATAATGAAATAATATATTAGACCACACAAGAACAAATAATTCATATAAATATTCAAAAACTTATTTAGAGTTTCAAACTTCTTTAGAGGTTAAAACCCATTTTATATTTTTACAAATTTTAAATATAGGATTTGAAATGACAAGAAAATTATCAATTAAAAAAAGTTAAAATACTAAATTTTATAGTTAATCAAAAGTATTGTTTCCGACATTACAAGTTTAAGAATGAAACATATATTAATTCCAACATTTGTTTTGTGCCCAACTTATGTTTTACATATTATATATGAATGTAAATATTTTGATTTTGATTTGGGCGCCCAAGTGTTATTGGATATGTGATATGTGTGACAAGATTTCCCTATTTAAAGGTTGAAACTTATTGGAACACATTGATATCTTATCTCTTAAATTGCCTAGTGGATTGGGGTTGTCAAGGATTGAAATATTGTTTCTTTTTTCTATTATTTTTTTAATATTTCATAACATCCCTAAGGATGAAAATTCACATGGTTAAGATATGGGAAAACTCTAGTTAAGAGATTAAATTTTTGTGTTGGAATTAAAAATCAAATAGTGAAAATCTCTAGTTAAGAGATGAAAGCACTCTTGGAATAGTTTGTAGTATTAAAACACATTTATATCATTACAGTATTAAAATGCTTTTTGAATTTGTAATCGCGTCAAACTTCTTAGACGTGAGTGAGAAACTCCCGCTCACTTGGGCCCCCAAGGGCCGCCCTCATGGCCTGCTCAATGCCGAGCATCAAGCAGGCCGTGAGGGCGGCCCTTGGGCGCCCAAGTGGGCGGGAGTGGAACAATCCTTTGTCATCAGCGATTGTAAAACTGATAAGGCGCTCACGAGATTCATGTTCATTCGTCTCTACGGCCAATTTGAACTGCCCCTGTAGAACTCTTCTAAGCCAAAATGAACTAATGAACAGTCACATGGAGACTAGAGCAAATTACAGTGAGGAGACACTAAATTCCCCACCAAATTAGCTGGGAAACGGTGCGAATGTGGGGAACGTTGGTCCGCTAAACTGAACATAGAATAGGTAGTGTTTCTACCTTCTGTTTCAACAAGATCATCCCAATCTTTCGGAAGTATGTCGCAGCATGCCATGGAGGAATCCATAGTTTCCTTGACATTAAAAAGTATGAATCTTTTATTCCTACCATCACCGTCGCAGCCATTTGGTGCGTTTCTCACCGTCGTCGTTATTTTCACTAGGCTGGGTTTGAGCCTTCCATTAGGGCAGCAAGGAGATGTACCCATGTTGCATATTCTTCTTTTGTAACTCGGGGACTGCTTCTCTTTGGCAGGGCAGTTAAGTATATATATATACAATGTAGTTCTCCCTTGTCAAATTGATACAGTGAATCTTTGGGTAGCGAAGTAGAAAATGTGGCCACATGAATCTTCCACTGTACGGTTTCAACACGCAGTATTCCAATCACAGATTTCGACGATATTATCCGACAAAAACACATTTTATTATAATGGTCTATATCGAATGGCTATCAGCTGACAACTCTCATGCGTAGAAAATGGACAGAGAATGTACATTTTATTATAATTATTCCTGAAATGTGTTTCAAAATGCGTAGACAACGGACTGAGAAAACAAAAAATAACAGTACTCCATGGTTTGTAGACAGATTACTGAAAATAAAACTCACCCAGAAGTTGGAACAATGTTTTGTAAATCATTATAGTGATTGAGAGAGAGTTAGGTAATGATATAATTAACCAACTACCACGGAAATTAATTTCGAGCCACCATGATTGGATGTGTGGCAACTATGATAACGAGATTTTGAAAAGTTTTCCTCAAGGACGCTTAACTACCATTTGCTTTGAAAGAGGAAGCACTCACTTGGGCGGAGTGGCTCCTGCTCACTTGGGCACCCAAGGGCCGCCCTCACGGCCTGCTTGATGCCCAGCATCAAGCAGGCCGTGAGGGCGGCCCTTGGGACCACTCACTTGGGCGCCCAAAGGCCGCCCTCACGGCCTGCTCGATGCCGGGTATTGAGCAGGCCGTGATGGCGGCCCTTGGGCGCCCAAGTGAGTGGGAGATGCTCACTCACGGATAAGAATTTTTACATGATTACAAATTTAAAAATCATTTTAATACTGTAATGATCTAAATGCATTTTAATACTGCGAATTGTTCCAGAGAGCGCTTCTAGGATCCGTTTTGCCGCAAATTGTTCCATAGAGCGCTTCCAGGATCCGTTTTGCCAGATTTGTTTTGCATTGAAGTAGCAAAGCCATCTGAGGATAGATTTGAAAGAAGAGATTGCAAAACGGCATCCAGATTGTTAATAAATGATGTTTCACTCACATACTTGTGGGGGCTACACCATCTTCCCACGGTTTGATTGTCGGCTGCAAGACCGACTGTAATCACGACCACCACCATAATAGCCAAAAGTGGAAAATGATCAAGTTCTGCCATCGGTCTAGCGATTAACAAATATTTGGGCCCCCAGTGGTATGCATATATCTCAATAACTTTCAAAACTACCGGATTCCATTGAAATCAAATTTCTTCTTCTGAAATGTAGACTCTGAATGAGGAGAAGATCATTTCAATAGAGACGAAGTAACAAACACGTAACTATCTCAAATCTTAGGAGGAGTGCTTTGGTGTAGGTTTCAAGTCTACTCTAAAAGAGAGGTTTGAATGGAAACTATCATCCGCTAAGAAACCTGCGTGGTGTGTGACAAAGTGGCATAGGGGTGATCTGTTGAAAAATATTATCTCTTGATCGTGTATGGCGTTGAGAAACCTGCATGGTGTGTGGCGAAGTGGCATAGGGGTGATCTGTTGAAAAATATTATTTCTTGATCGTGTATGGCGTAGGGGTGATCTGTTGAAGATTCTTAATCGTTGACAATTGAATATTTCATATTTATTAACAAGTTTTCATATTTAATACTGTGATGATCTAAATGCATTTTAATACCCCAAATAGAACTTGTAAAGATTTAGAAAAATAAATTATAATAGAGGAACTTGAACTTGTAACTACATTTAATAAAATTATCAAATATATGTATATATTGACAACAACTATCTTCATTTTAAAGATTTAGATTATTTCCGTCATTCCAAAGATAGAAAGATTTAGGTTATTAATGTTTAATAATGATTTTGATGTTTTATAAAAAGTGTAAAAGGTTTTAATTTAGATATAAATATTAGTAAAAGTAATATTTATTGTACATAGGTATCTCTTTAGCTCAATGTTATGATATTTTCACAAACATATATACCTCATTTCCACAGTCTTGTACATAGGTTTTCAATAGTTTAAGAATTTTGTTATATATATTATAATAAAATCAATAAAATTATATTCAAAGAAACAATTGATAAGAGTGGTGGGCAGGCATATAGTGGCAATTAAGATAACCCTCATTGTGAAGTTTGAAGTGTTCTATCTTTCTAGATATATTTTTAAGAATGGTGCAAAGGCATATTTTATATTGCCAATTAAGATAACCCTCCTTGTGAAGTTTGTGGCGTTCAACCTTTCTACATAGATATATAGATATATTCCATGTCTAAATTTTTAAGCCACGAACTAGGCTTTGAGTGTTTATATCAATTATTTGTTTTCTTTAATGTGATTGTGATTATAGTCACTTGCTATAATCATATATTTTTCTTTTTAATATTGATAAAATACAAATATTTGGGTTCCTATGGAGTCTTAACACTTAGACATCTGTGTTCCAATTGATTAAATATATTTTCCCTGTTTATAATGTATCATGTTCATAAAAATCAATGGTATAGGGAAGAGATGTTTGATCTAGTTTTTTCATAGAATGAAGGAAGAAAGATAAAATGGAAATATACAAAAGAAGATATTGCAAAGAACATAGTAATATAAAAAAACTCAAATTCTATTAATGGATGAAATAGTAAAAGACTGTAAACCACAAAGTAATACAAAAATCTGTGAAGATAGATGTATGTGTTAGCTATGCTCATTCCAATAAATATTACAAGAGACTAAAAGTGCCTAATAACTTAAAGTGTTGATTAGTTTCATGTCTTGAAGAAAATTTTAAATTTGACAATTTTTTGATAAGATATAGTAGTAATGTTTTGACTTTCAGACTTTATTTTAGAAATAAAATTTCTATATATAATATTTTTAATATGTTTTTTACAAATATATGGTATAGTTTTTCTTGAATTTATGTGAATCGTCACTTTTTCGGAAAATAATATGAAATAGTATCATTTTTATAGAAAAAATCTCTAAAAATTCATTGAAAATGGTTTTAAATGTCTTTATTTTCTGAAATTTTTTATAATTTTGTCAATAAAAATGTCTTATTTTGTCCATAAAAATGTCTTATTTTCTAGAAAACATTTGCAAAATGTGTATGTTTTTTTATTATAAATTGCTTATAAATGTATGTTATTTTATTAAATTTCTAAAAACACACTTGAAAATAGAAATTAAATATATTTTACGACAAAGATAATTCAAAGGCCCAAAAAAATGCCTCAAAATGAAAATGTGTGATATTGGCATCAACCCTTTTTGAAATGGAGGTAAAAATAGCTACTAAAATTAGGAGAGAGAAAAACGAGAACTGTGTCGAGTTATCGTTTCATAGTATAAGTCGTTTTGAGTGGGTAGAAAAAAAAAAATTGTTTCAGTAAATGAAAATATAGATTTGGGAAAAAATCTGAAGGGTAATTTGGGTTTTATTAGGTGTTAGACACCGTCAAATGGATAGGGAGGCAGAAAATGAAGATTTCAAAAGCGAGGTGAAAGAATAAGAAAATTTGGCAGAGAGGGACAAAGAAGAAGAATTAGGAAATGAACTTTGTGGTAAAATTTGAAGGTGATTGGGTGAATGTCGAAGAAGTTATGACAAACCCTAAAAATAGACAAATGTGAGATTTCTGGCTTTGGGAAGTGGAATTTGGGATAGGGTCCTCAGGAATGAAATATGCAGAATGGGATTAGAGGGGTGTCAGGAAAGTTTCAAGGGAAACATAGTGAAAACAAGGGAGATATGGCAAAAAAACAGGATTTATTTTTTTTATTTTATTTTTTTCAGGAATGGATCTATAACGGCGTGCGAGAGATCAGAAACAAATAGATATGCAACGGCGCAGAAGTGATCGGAAACAAAGGGATCTGCAACAACATTGAAGTGATCGATAACAAATGGATCTGCAATGATGCAGAACTGACCGACAACAGTTCTGGATAGAGGTAATCTGTGATTTTGCAGCTGAAAATAGATATGGACCCCAGGTATGCTTGGATTTCTAACGATTCAAGGTATTCACTTGGCCACCAATGCTGTCTGACGGCTTGTGTATTGGGGCAGTACCCCTAACTCCATGGCTCAGGTAAAACTGATAACCGCTTTGCCACAAACGATAGCTCTTGGTTTACCTCACGGGTGGGAACTAGTCAATTAGGTAGGGGTCGTTGCCCTTTTTGTTGGCAGGTCCTCTCAATGGGCCAGCTACTTTGGGGTTCCTGTGGTATTGCTCACAATTATTTTAGGGCTTATGCCTAATTACTTTCCACAGTTAAGTGGATAGGGATTATTCCCAGATCCGAACCTACAATAGATGTGAAAAGAATTTGGCAGAAATTTCACCCAACGAGCCCAAGAAAGTGTTATGATACCAGATGTGAGGAACCTATAACAATGAATTGATAAAATGCATAATATATTGAGTCACAAAATATTTTTATTGATCATGATCCACTTCGAGGGGGCAACCTCCTTTGAGCAAGCTCAATACAAATAACTTCATGGTCCTTCATTGGCCTCAACACACACTTATATACTAAATCTAGGTGCCAATACTATGGATCAAAACCATGGGCCAATACAAACTATGGATCAACAAATACTACGGGCGGCTTACAAAGCATATGCTCCCAACAACAATAACACAAACTATGGATCAACAATTACTACAAGATGACTTACAAAGTATATGTGTCCAACAACAATATAATAACAAAGTAAAGAGAAGGGTTGACATGGGTTCCTAACAAGGGAAGAGATTACTAAAATGGTAAAAAGTGAGGGTGATTGTCAACAAGACATTTTAGAAGTAACAGATGATGCTCCCACCATTTTTTTTGGACCCAGACTTGAAGATGCAGGTGATGAAGATGTTCCCCCATTTTATCTGAGCCTGAATGTCCATGATATGATTTTGCATAATGCAATAATAGATTCTGGTGCATCTCATAATCTAATGCCCAAAACAGTGGTAGATAGCTTGGGTTTGGAGGTTACTAGGCCCTACAAAGACCTTTACTCTTTTGATTCTAGAAAGGTCAAATGTTTGGGGTTGATAAAAGACATGGTAGTGACCATTGCACAACTTCCAGCCAAGAGTATTGTGATGGATGTGGTGGTGGCTGACATTCCTGCCAAATTTGTTATGTTGTTGTCAAGATCTTGAGCATCAAGGTTAAGGGGGACTATGCACCTGGATTGGTCATATTCCACCATACCTTTGTTTGGAGGAAACAAAAGATTATACAGAGAAAAAATATTGGCCTCTGTGGTTAGCAGTCAGGATAAGCCTGAAAATCATCCCATCTATGCTGTCGACATTGACTTGGGATCTTCCATATTTTTTAATGATGGAACACACTATGATCCTAAAATTCCTATACATATTGAATTTGAAGAGAATGAGGAATTTTCTAAAAGGAAAGAAGCCTTAGAGAAGAAACAAGATGAAGAGGGCTTATGGACCATGTACTTTGATGGATCTTTGAGTAAAAATGGTGTTGGTGCAGGTGTTTGGATCATATCCCCAGGCAGAGAATTCAAAGCTTTGTCTTATAAATTAACCTTTGAGTGCACTAACAATGTAGCTGAGTGTGAAGCTTTTTGATGGGTTTGCAGGCCTTGAAAGACATAGGAGCAAAGAAGATACAAGTGTTTGGGGACTCAGAGCTTGTGGTAAATCAAGTGAATGATAGTTATCAGACCAAATTTCCCATGATGAGGGCCTATAGAAATGAGGTGTGGAACATGTTTGGAAATTATTTTTTAGAGCATAAAATCAGGGTGATACCTAGAATTGAAAATCAGGTAGCAGACTCTTTGGCTACTGCTGCTGGTGGTTTCAAGACTCCTACCTATTCTCAGAATAAATATGAAGTTGAGGTCGTGAACAGACCATCAATACCTGACAACTCAAAATACTGGCAGGTATTTGATGATGATATGTAGATAAAAAGGTTTCTGGAGATGTCTGACAAGTTTGTGAATACTCAGATTGATTCAGAAAATGAGAATTTGGAGTGTTTCCAGGATGATGAATCGACTGGAGATGGAGAAGCCGAGAACAAAAAATGGCAAAACACACTGGGAGGAAAGGATATCATTCAATTAAAGAGTAATTTTATCCCAAGAGGTCTAATTCCCATGGAGAACTTGTTTGATTAGAACGATGTGGCCAAAGACCCTAAAATGAAGCCTGTCGATGACGCTATGGAAGACCAAAACATAGGCACCGAAGAAATACCTCAAATTGTAAAATTGTCCAAGAAGCTGCATGCAAGGGAAAAGGACAAGTATGTGAAATTGATGAAAAATTACATTGATGTGTTTGCTTGGAGCTATGAAGACTTGAAGGAATATGATACCTCCATTATCTAGCACAATATTCCTATAAATCCAGGGGAGAATCCTTTCAGGCATAAGCTGAGAAGAATAAACCCAAAACTGTTTCCTGTAATAGAAAAGGAAATCGGGAAGTTGTTCAATGCTAAGATTATTGTCACCCTGATATTTTCAAATTGGATATCTAATCTGGTGCCTGTCAGAAAGAAAAATGGTGAAATCAGGATTTGCATAGACTTAAGAAATCTTAACAAAGTGTCATTGAAAGATAACTACCCATTGCCAAAAATGGAGCATATTATGTAGAAGGTGGTAGGATCTGAGAGGATCTCAACCATGGATGGGTTCTCAGGGTATAATCAGGTTAAAGTGTGTCCAGAAGACCAAGAAAAGACTGCCTTTCCCACTCCTTGGGGCACATTCATGTATGCCAAAATGCCTTTTGGGATGATGAATGCAGGAGCCACATTCCAGCATGCAATGGATATTTCCTTTTGCAGAAGAGAAAGACAAGTTTATGGTGGTTTATATGGATGATATAACAATTTACTCCAGGTATGACAGGGAACACCTCAATCACTTGGAGAGGGTCTTTGTCAAATGCAGAAAGTATGGTATTTCACTTAACCCAAAAAAGTCAAATTTTACATTAGAAGAAGCAATCCTTGGGAATATTATTTCAAAGTATGGTATCAAGATTGATCCAGAGAGGGTCAGTGCAATTCAGAAGGTTGGGGCACCAAGGAGCAAGAAGGAGTTACAATCATTTATTGGACAGGTGGGTTTCCTGAGGAGATTCATTCCCAGTTTTGCTGAGATATTAAGGAATATCAGTAACATGTGAAAAAGGAGAGCCAAATAAAGTGGACAGAAGATGCTAGAGAGTCTTTCAAGGGTATTAAGAAGGCCATCACTGAAGCTCCAATATTGGCAAGTCCAAACTTCACTAAGGATTTCCTGATATTCTCTTATGCATCTGAGCATACCATTGTTGGAGTACTATTGAAGAAGAATAGTCAGAATGCTGAGCAACCCATAGCATTTTTCAATAAGGTACTAAGGGATGGAGAATTGAAGTATGATATTATGGAAAAGCAGGCCTATGCCTTAATAAAGTACTTGAAGAATTTCAGAGTGTATATCCTCCATTCACATACAGTTGCTCATGTCCCAAATAATGCAGTGAAGAGCATCCTTACCCAACCAAATCCCAAGGGGAAGAGAGAAAAGTGGACTACTGTGTTTTTGGAATATGATCTTGAGATCAAGCCCACCAAGCTGATAAAGGGACAAGGACTAGCCAAGATGATGACTGAGGCTAATTGTTTATTTTTGCAACTAAATTTCTTGGCAAATCATTCAAACCAGCTTGATGCAGGAGTATAGGTAATTGTAGACTTTTCTATGTCCCAATGGTACTCTGACATTGTATATGTATTGCAAAATTTGCAAGCTCCTGCAAGGTTAAGCAAAAACAGAGCTAGGTCTGTCAAATTGAAGGCTGCCAAATTCAGCATCATGAACCGGTACTTGTACTGGAAAGATGCTGGAGGTGTGATGTTGAATTTCTTATTGGAGAATGAGGCTCGGCAGACAATGAAATAATTCCATAAAGGAGATTGTGGAGGGAACCACTCATGGAAAGTAACAGTAAACAAAATTCTGAGAGCTAGATTTTATTGGCCTACCATGTTCTCTGATGTCTATAAAGAGACTGTTACATGTCATCAATGTCATATCTTTGATGGTAAGAGGAAGTTGGTTTCACTTCCCCTTAACCCAATTTCAGTGGAAGCACCTTTCCAGCAGTGGGGGTTAGACTTCATTGGGGAGATAAACCCTAACTCTTATGGTTAACACAGGTGGATTCTAACAACCACAGATTATTTTACTAAATGGATTGAGGCCATACCTACAAGGAGGGCAACTGATGTTGTTATCATGGATTTTCTGGAAAATTACATTTTGGCTAGGTTTGGATGCCCCAAGAGGGTTGTAACAGATAATGCAGTTGCCTTTAAGTCCAGGAAAATGATAAGTTTATGTCACAAATACCACATAAACCTTAACCATTCCACTACTTACTACCCACAAGTAAATGGATTGTCTAAGTCTTCTAACAAGAGCCTAGTAATGATAATTAAGAAGCTATTGGAAGATAACAAAAGAGCTTGGCATACAAAACTCAAATATGCTTTGTGGGCTAATAGGATCAGCACTAAGAGGGCAACTAGGATGTCACCATTTCAGTTGGTATATGGGGCTGAAGTTGTTTTCCCCACATCTTTAGGGGTACCAGTCATGAAATTGTTGCAGGGGCAGGAGGAAGAACCAAATCATGTGCAGAGGAGGGTGAATCAGATAATTGAATTAAATGAGCTGATGGATAAAGCATACGATAGAGTGCAAGTGCACCAGGAGAAAATGAAGAACACCTTTGAAAGAAAGATTAAAGAAGAGCAGTTTCAGATTGATGATTTGGTCCTAAAGTGGGATTCTCCCAGAGAAGACAAGCATGGTAAATTTGACCATATCTGGGTAGGTCCCTATATCATCGCAACAAACAGAGGTGTTAATTCATTCATTCTAGAGCATCAAGATGGGTCTCCACTGACAGGACGTCCAGTGAATGGAAGATTTTTGAAGCATTATCTATCCTGAAGATGACAGGTAACCCTGGTATCATAATTTGTATATATTTTGGATATGTTGTTTTGCATTTACAGTTCGTATGGATGGTGAACCAAGAGGTTTTAAGCCCGAGGAGAAGGCCCTAAGATCTAGAGGCAAGCCATTTATTTTCTTTTTATTTTTATAAGCATAAAGAGGAAAAGCAGAGCTCTAAGTTTTGAAAGACAGCCCAATGGTCAGGCATTGGTCTGCAGGGTTCTTTGCTACCTCACAGGGAGGATAGCATCCCTAATAGGAGCCAGTAGTTAGCACCATTTTTGTTTTGATATTGGGAGGGTTCGGATCCATGGAAATAGTGAAGGAGACCTCAGCTCTTAATTCACATGGCCCAAAGGGTCGAAAATCAAAGCTCTGCATGGTTATGCCTAAGTTTGCAAAGGGAAATGATCAATAAACCTAAGTCTTAACATTGCCAACAGAGGTGAAATGCAAAACAATGCACCCGTAGTAGATGATAGCACCTACAAACGGCGTAGATCTGGATCGGTGGAGATATACAGTCATGAGTGCCCTTTGCAAAAGGATTTGGAGGCATATTATGTAAATGCGGAATGGGCTAGCCAACGAGCATTTTAGAAACCCGATCAATGGCCGATGGTGCTGATCTACGGTTAGGAAGGACTTCGTTGATGTGACATGCACAAAGAAAAGAAATTTTCAGATCCTCGAACTTTTGGTAGAGGCTGCAAGTTTTGACGAGATAGATCTGGCGGGAAAGCGAATCAACAACAGAGAGGGACTTCTCGGTTTGAACAAGCGCGTAGCATTGATAGACCCTGGATTCACGAACTATGGTAGGCGCCACTTTGTTGGATAGTCGAGATGTACATGAGATCCAGATCAACGGTCCATGTCCACTGCGCAGATCTAAGCTACAGGGAAGGCAACGTGAGGCAGAATTTAGAGCCACAAAGGATTGTGGGGTCAAACGGGGGGCATAGATCCATGGCCCAAAATAGATCCTGAAAATGGACGGCTGAGGAAGTTTCCTTGTTGTAGAAGATGAAAGCATGATATTAAAGGATAAATAATATGAAAAGTTCACTTGCACGAAGATCCGGATCCCATTTGTCCTATTTGCATTGGAAAACAACAGGAGAAAATTGTGCAAAAACGGACAAGTCAACCAAGTTCCCAAGCCATCTGTCGATCAACCAGGTAGGTTCTTTGCTCCATACTAAACTATTTAATGGTTGAATTAAGTGAAAAGGAGCCCCCGGGTTTTGAACTTCAAGATATAGAGGCACTGATAGTAGATAGAGATGCTGAGGTCTACGACACTATGATGACCCATTACCCCATTGAGACTGTCAAAAACAAGTTGAAGCTGGTTAAAGAGCGAGGTACAGACGTCCACAAAGTCCATCAGTCCTTTTTTCATCTGTTTACAGTCGACCAAACCCCAAGTTTTCCTGAATTTGTCAATGGTGCGCCTCTACCAAGAGGACGATTATGGACGCATCCAACTCCAAAATCCTTTGTCAAATCAATCCCCAAACCATTATAAAGGCCCTGTCAGTCCTAGACAAGTTTTTCCAGAGAGCTAAAGGGTACAAAGAGGAATCCCTAATCTAGTTTTTTAGACAATCCCCTATTGAATTAAAACATAATTTCTACAAGTCCTGCTTGAATCCTACTACCACATTACAAGAGCATGCTTTCCCAGCTAAGGCCAGACTATTCACTGAAACATCCAAAGGTGTTATCGCCACGATGAGCCAATTCCTAGGTTTAGACTCTGATATGTATGTCACAGAACCTTTAATGAGTTTTCATTTTGTCCTAGGCACTTTCCCCCGGGAATCAGATGACCCAAGTCAGTCTACCCAATGTGCATGCCTTAGGTTTAATGAGGTTTTGGCTGACAGTATACACTCCCAGCGAGTGGATTTCCAGACAACAAGGACTTTCATATTTCAATCCGACTTACTAAAAATGTTCCTGACATTCAATGAGGAAAAATTGTAAATGCCTGAGGTGCTAATTATTCAGGAGATGTACATTGATTACACCAAATTCCATAATGAGCTAATGTCTAAGATTTATAATGTCATCTTTCAAAAGAAGCTAGCAAGAGTATTGACAAATATGCAATAATTGCTACAGCCTTCTCCTGAGAAGAGGGTAGGAGACTGTTTTCTCTCAGAGCGCAACACAACCATCAAGGTTTATGGGGTTTCTCATGCACCCTATGTGCTACTAGATTTCCTTACCCCTAGATTGTTTACATTGGAATTAATCAAATAGAAATTGAAGGTGGAAGCTGAGCACTTTTTGGATCATAGAAAGGCCTAAGATATTCATTTCCATGGGCCGTCGGCCCATTTATTGTCAAAGGTAAGGCTTCCCTTCTAGCCATTGAATGCAAGATAAGGGAGATGGGGTTTGAAACAGAGGTAGCCTTTAATTACGACCCCCACCATATCATTTCCAATAGGAGAAAGGAAAGCAACGAGAAAGGTTTTGTGCATTTTGAAATTGTAGGCATGGTAGAGACTGTCAATTTGTTAGAATGTCCTAGAAGAAGCCAGATGGAGATAGACACACCTGAGAGCTCCTCCCTTTTGACACAAGGAAACACATCCCTAGTTCCTAGCTCTTCTATCCCGATCCCATCAATGTCAGCAGTTGTGCCTCTAGCCACCAACTCAGAAAAGTCCAGCAAGGTGGATGACATTGACCCTATGGACGTAGAGGAAGAAGCTAAAAGGGCCCCAAAAAGGAAAAAAACTGAGGAGTCTTAGAAGCATATAGTACCTGTGGTGACTAAAAAATGAAAGAAGAAACAAGGGTATAACCTACCAGCATTTGAGATCAAGGAGTATGTGTTTAACCTAGCAACCACTGAGCCTGCTTCCTTAACCAAGACTAGAGCTGAGTTGATAGATGAATACAAAGTGGACTCATAGGCAGCCTCAGAGGAGTCAAAATTATATACAGAGATAAGGAATATTTCAAGCAAGGAAGTGTCTCTAGTGACTAGCAGGAGCCTTGCTCAGAACACCCCGAGTTTGGCCTTGGACACCAAGATCAAGGCCATTGAGCTAAGGATGAATTTAGAGGACATCCCTGTGCAAGATATAATAAACTTGCACAAAGAAACCGGGAATGTTATTTATACTAAACTATTGAGGGCAACCTTAGAGATATCAAAGTTACAAGTCAGTAAGAGTAAGGTTTCCAGTCATCTCATGTAGGAAAAGGTAAAGAACAAAGCTCATAAGGCACAAATCAAGAAATGGCAGGGTGAGACAGTGGCCACTGAGGGCCAGGCAGACAAAAGAACCAACATTCAATTCCTACTCAACGAGAAAGACAACACCATCCAATTACTGAAAAGAAGTTAAAAATCCCCTTGACCAAGTTAGTGGAAGTCTTTGAGCTAACAGAGTTGGAGGAAAAGAGAGAAAAGTTGCAGACTGACTTGACAGACTGCACAACTAAGCTATTGAAGCTTGAAGAGAAGGAAAATCAATGGCAGGAAGACATGACTTTGGTGGTAAGCAGTGAGAAAACTTTGAATTCCAGAACTGAGGATCTTGAGAAGAGGCTGCAGGAGAAAGAACATGAAATAGAAAGCAAGGCCACACCCTCCATAGAGGCTGTTGATTTCTCCATTGTGGGGGATATAGCCCAAGCAAGTTTGAAAGACATGGAATTAGAAAGGTTGAAAAAGTAGAATGGGAATCTGAAAACCCTAATGGCTAACGCAGAGAAAGAGAAGGAGTCTTGGGAAACCAAGTACCAGGAGTTGCAAGGTAAATATGAGGAGTTAACAGGACAAGCTACAGGGAAGAATTCCTTGCAAGAGGCCAAGCAAGTCATTTGGAATGGTATTATTGAAGAATTAGAAAAATTGAGGCCCTTCCTTCATTTTATCCTAGATAAGGAAGTTTTGATCAAGTTGGCCAAGACTAGTGTGACAACAGCCAACGAAAAATTGAATAAATAACCTGTAGAGCATGCTAAGAATGCAATTGAATTCTTGAATGGCTTGTCTGAGGAGGATTTTAATACAACTGGCATAAAAGACAAGGTGTCCATCATCATTGGAGCCAGAAGAGTGATGCATAAGCATCAACAAGTAAAAGCTATTCAGGCTAAAATCAATGTCATGGCACAGCAGGTCAAGTATTTCAGAGACATGTTTGACCCTTTGTTCAAGAAAGGGTTACCTCTCTTTTGGGAGGAGGATGGAATAATGCTCACGCAGGAAGAATATCAAAATAGCTTGGCAGGGTGTAAAATGGATTACACAGATTTTGCAGGTATGAATCAATTTCTATCAGGGAAGATAATGGTGGAGAAAATGGCTAAGGATTTTGAATTAGGCATGATGTTCAAGGAGGCTAGTGCACATCTTCGGAGCTACTCTTATAAGGATCACATAGAGATCCGAGTCTTATTGAAGGAGGTGGCCACCTCAGAGCTGTCAGCTTCCAAGCTATGGAAGCTCATTGAGAAGTATGGGAAGGAAAAGCTGGTATTGCACTCTTGAAGATTCGGTGGTCGTGGAATGGCAGCATGGAGAAAATATTTACTAGTACATTTTGTTCATTTCACTAGAGTCTGTTGTCATGCTGTAAAGCTGCTCAGTAAAATTGTAAAGGGAAATTAAGCCTGTTTTTACCAGCTCTATTGTTTTGTTATAACTAATTTTCTGTAGTGGCGAACCTATTTGAATAGGTGTCACTTATATTGTAACAAATTTTTGTTGAGACAACTCGAGCCTAAGGGCTAAGAACATCTACATAATCAATGTAATAGGAGAGAAAAGGGTTGGAAATTTTTGAGACCTGAGAGGATTTTTGTGTTAAGCATTTTGAGAAACATTTAATAAAGTATGGCAGAGATGAGCAAGTGATTTTACCAGAGATTCCTGTGTTATTTTGTCTTACAGTCTGTATACTCTTTTTCTCATGTGAATGTTTCCCTCATTGTTTAAGTCAGGTTGTTATTCTTTTTCATGCTTGGATAAGTGAGTATTGGGACCGAATTCATAAATTTTATGCTCTGTCTCTTTCATTCTAAGCATCCACAAATATTTTCTGCTAAAGTCAATACATAATTCATCTTAAGGTGCTCTGTGTTGATGGTTTTTTCATATTTTCTTCTTTGTCACCAAACAAAAGCTCTTTGAATGTAAGCAGGTAGCTATCCTGCCTCTATGAGGATTTCTTTTGCAAACCGCTGTCACTTTAATCATTTTTGTAATCTAACTCCATTGCCCAAGGAATGTCTGCACTGTTTTGAACCAAACAATAATTCTATCTCAGTTTTGTACATATATCTGGCCTGTTAAACCAAATTTTTGAGAGATCCCTCTCTAGAGAGGAAAAAGCGAGCTTACCTTTCCTAAAGTGGTTCTGTGGTTACCCCAACTTGGCTTTTCTACAACCTTAAGGTCCAATTTGGGTGCTAACAACAAGCACCATTATTTCCCAAGCCTATACTTTTTCCCCTTCTTGATCTTCTTTTGTCTAGCAAAACTATAGAGGAATCACTGACTCCATGGCCACTGTTGAAGTATTTGTGGCACATGGACCATGCATATAAACCCAAGTCCTGTAAACATAATATTTCGCATGCACTTGGGATATGGTGGGATTTTGATATTTACAAATACAATGATGGTTTTTGGGGCCCAAGCCATGGTACTGTAGGGTTGAAAAATCGAGTATAACACCACAACAATTGCCTCTATGGATCATGGACCATGCTTAGTGCCCCATACAACCACATACCTAGCCTTACATGGGGAATATTCATTCTACAAGTGATATCACCATTTTTAGAATTGGTGCATCAAAGATGGTTCTTGGGGACCAATGACCATGTAATATTGGTTGATCATCAAAATGCACTAAGGTCTAGGACATGACCTTTGTCCATTGGATACCATGGCCTAAACCATGGTCTAGGGCCAAAATATATTACCTTAAGCCATATATCATTTATCTATGGGGCTCATGTGCCATGCATCAATTATATGATTTTGGTGTGTCACTTATGTATGTGAATTAGGTGCATCTATTATGTGCATGAGTTTGGTGCTGGTGTTTGATGATCTTAATTATTAGCATCTTCATCATTTCTTCTTCTCTCTAATTTTACGTTAATATTTTAAGCACCATTGTTATGATGGGTTTGTTAGCAACGTCAATCATGTGGATGTATAGAAGTTTTGTTGATGACCAATATGATCAAGTTTAGGTTATGCAAGTACAATTTAATATATCATTCACTTTTACAAATTAGTCTTATGATTGTTCTAAATGTTGATCACATATGCATACAACACCAAAATATTTTCCACTATGAAAGTTAGTTTTTTGGATTGTGAATTAAGGTGGACATGGTTACTAATTAGGGGGTTTCGGTTAGTCATGGGTTTTGGGTTGAGGATTAGGTGCCAAGTTGGGGTTATGGAACTAGTGATTTATTAGTGGGATGGCTCAGGTAAGTATTTAGTGGGTTAGGGGTTTTGGTGTTAATGTTTTGGTGCATTAGGTGCTCTTTGCAAACAAGTTGTCATTGTTATATATGTGATAGTAACATCCCCTAACTATAGGGTATGCAATTCACATATAAATCATCGCCCCAATAGGTTCATAATTTAAACAAATTCATGAATAGGTGCATGAATAATAAACACAATGGAATTAACAACTACAGTCATAAACATAGCATGCCTCAATAGCCTATTCATAACCAAGAATAAAATCTAATTTTTCACATTCATAAGCATAAAACAATACTTATTTGTTAAATGAATAGATCCAAGCAACTAGTTGTGTAAGGGTCACATTCTACTCAACCATAGGTATCAAATATTGATACTAGTGCCCCCAATCTATGCTATGAATCCATTAGGGCAAAGGAAACGACCACATGCTGCAATATCTCCTCATCCCAAACCGTTTTCTCTCATTTTAGAGCACTATAGGAATCTCACTCATGCATCACAACCATGACATTCTCTTCTGCTACCCCAAACAACACAAAGACGGTATTTTCCTTCACTACTCTATAATTACCTCAAGAAATATGACCCTTACATTTATTTTAGTATGTTCAATAAGAGTCCAATCTATAGTATTCCTTAGAGAAATCCATATAGAATTAAAAACAAGTCTTCTCAAGCATTTGGTGAGCAAAAAATAATAGTAGGTAAAATGGTCCATATCCTTCTTGTCCTCTAGGTTCACTTGAAACCATCATATTCACTCTAACACCTACAAATTCCTCTTTGCAATGCTTGTTTATGGCTAGTTTTCCCGAATCTGGTCATTGGTGATGGATCCAACAACAAGAAGCTATGTAGAGCTTCACCTATGCATTCCAAATGCATAACTCCTTGTTGCACCATTCAAATTTCTAGTTGTTTCATAGTATGGAAATGGTTATGGAAATCGAATGAACAATAAGAGGAAAAATCTCCTACTCCCCAATCTACTGTCCCCAAAAAATCTACCCACAAGAATATGGATGATAGCCTCCAAAGGAGGTGATAGGATGGTGGAAAAGACAACTATATGTTGAAGTACTCTTACACTTTGAGCATGGATGACCATATTCCAAAGTACTCTTACACTTTGTCATAAAAGTGTATTCATCCCATGCTTCCACAATTACATGAGAAGAATTTTCCCATCAACCTCACACAACATTCAATACTTGGATTTAATAAGTAAAAATAGGTAAATATCTCATTTAAGGAAAATGGAAGCAAAAGGATAAGTTATAAGGTTGACACTTGGGAAACATGGGATTAACTATCCCATAGGTCACCCCTTTCCTCTTCCACTCTTGTGGAATCATAGCCCCTCTTTAGTGCTCCTTACAGAACCAACTTGGACCATTTTATTATATTTCAGTATAATATTTGCATAGCTTCACATCACTATGATAAGACTACCACATAGTCCAATAAATGGATACTTGCATAATACATGCATAGCCACTCACTAGTCAGAACTTGGCCTCAAGCTCCGCACTAGGAATCCATACTAGCACATCTACATCATTTAAATAATTTGATTTAACGGACTACAAGGGTCAAACTAGGCCCATTGCAATGATGTTATAGGGTATTTTGCTACCATGGAGAATCCTCGTGTTAGGAGTTTATCATTTCACATCAATACTATTCTTCTAAATCATGTGCATGTATTGTCATTAACACCTCGTGTGTGTGTGTGTGTGTGTTATAAATGATCCTAGATACATAAGGATTGTAGGACAAGGGGTGCAAGTCCCCAATTAGTTAAGTGTTATAGTGTTAAGGTCTTGCTAAGGGTTCGGGGTTAGGCATGCTTAATTGGTTAGGGCTCAAGGATGGTCTATTACAAGTTATGGATCAAGGTCATCCGATTACGATTCAATAAGGTATGGAAACCATTTTATGTTTTTTCTTACAAGGGATGGTTCTTATGACTGAATACATGGTATATGGTTAAGTTCCAAAGCTTGAGGTCATAACATTCACCTTTGAAGTTCATGACCCATGCATGGTTCCCAAGTCTATCACATAAGCTTTATGGAAATATTTTTTTGCTTTTGAGGCTAAATGGTGGTGATATTTAGATGTAAAACACCATGGATGGTTTTTTAAATCTATGCCATGGTTTGGGATTAACTTATAGGGATTAATTTCATGTATTTTCCTCTAGGTCAAATGAGTCATTTGTTGTGCCCCAAATAACCACAAATGCCCTACATAGGATATCTTTAGCATATCGGTGATAATTACCATTTTGAGGATAGTTTGTACTAGTTATTCCATGGTCTAGGTGTGAAAGGAAATAAATTATGCCAAAACATATTTCTATGGGGATCCCATGCCATTTTCATCACTTAGGGAAATCACACATGCCCATAATATATAATCTTTGGAATATGAGTTTGATATAGTGGTTATTTCAAGGGTTGAAAGTCTCAATATGTTTCTTAGGTATAAGGGTATATTTTGGGGCAAAAACCCATGTTCTAAGTCCATAGACCCTATCTCTAACTAGGACTTACATGTTGTGTATGGATGCTTAAGCCACCACATAATCCATGTAGTCTTTGGCATGTGTGTGAAATGTCGTTCCATATTTGAAGGTTTGGTACAGCAAGGGTGGTTGTCACAACCCAAGTCATGTTCTAGGGTAAATATACAAATTTTTAGGCCATAACATGGGGATTTAGGGTTCTATATAGGCTATCCATGAGTCCCTAACCTATCTTTTCCACACGGCGGCCATTTTGAGTTTTTCCACATTATAAATGTTTCTTGGTGACTAATAAATGATTTGATACCAAAATCCATGTTGTTGGTATATAACATTTATCTATCGGGCTCGTGGTATTTCCATAGTAACCTACATCACTACATAAGGCCTCTATATGAAATACTTAGTATAGATGTAAGATATGGCCATTTATTTGAAGAGAGGCAAATGGGGGATGGATGTTGAGGACCATTCATGGTATAAGGTTGAATCTAGGGCCTTAGGTTATATTATTTTACTATGGAACTTATCATCCATTTGTGGGGTCCCAAACCACCACATTGACCTTCTATAAGGAATCTTTGGCCTACAAGTGGGATATGGTGGTCTTTTTTAAGTTTAGAACACCAAAGACAGTTCTTGGTTCCTATGTCGTGGTTCAATGCCAAAATATAGGGTATTATAACATAATATTTATCTATGGGGCTCATGAGGTGTGTTGCAAACTAGGGGAGTACATCCATTAGTTATTGTGAGTGTGTGTGTGTGTGTGTGTGTGTGTGTGTGTGTAAAGAGACAAGAGTAAATATGATACCAATAGTTCATTATATTATCAATAAAAGTACCAAATTACAACATAAGATAATAACCTTTTTATACATATGAACCAACATATATGATTACACATGGTTATTCGCATATGTCAGATGACCTACTAAACTAGTCGACGAGTTGGTTGTTGATCGACTAACATGCCTAGTTGCTGGCGTAAAATTGAGACCGATCTTCTTACACATGGGCCAACAAAAATGTGTCACTGTAGTCTAGTGTGCTAGATTTTCAATCCCCTTATGGGGGAAGGTCTTACCTGAAGCATATCCAATATCAACATAAGATAGGGAGCGGTTAATTGCATGGTTACGGTTGAGGGATTTTTGTTACTCATATCTGATATGAATTTGCGGGATCTTTATTAACCAAGATTTATGTGTGAATGTCTCAACAGTTAAATTCTTTAAAATACTTTAAAATGGAAAAAATTAAGATCACATGAGCAATAAGATTGCAAAATAATAAAGATGCAAACCATAAAATGAGATAGCAACCGATAATGGAGTTCATCCATGAAGGACTACATCTCCGGGCCCCTTCTAGTGAGACCAATTTTATTAATTTTCTTCAAATGATGCCATATAAATGCATTATGTGGACACTCTAAAAATCAGACAGTTTGTTGTAGAAACAGACTGCACCACTGTGACCATTTCGAAAAATCGTGAAAAATGAGTATAAACACTTAATTCTTTGCCTGAGACCTCTCCCTACCATGTACTTCGAGAAAAACCTCTCCTACACTGTACGGACTGGTACGGAATCCACCTTGGAATCTATGCCCATGTTGGAAAATGTGCCCATGAGCTATCAAATCCGACTGTCCTCGACAATGTTCAAACCATGGTTTAAATAATGGAATGTTTAGTTTTTTAGGGCTCATGGAAGGTGCGCCTGCTGCCCACTTTTGTACCAAATCCCGCATCACTTCAAATGGTTTCAGAACCAAATCCCCTACCAAGCTCGAAGGTATTGGTTTGGCGATATAGATGGCGGCTTATAGACCAGAGGCCTCAGGGTCAAATCTCGTGGGATGCTCTTTTGTGGTGCATACAATATATAACATATATATAGGGGGGGGAATCCTGTGGAACGCGGGTTATCCCATCCACTGTTCAAGTTTGTGTATAAAAAATATAACATGGGGTTGGGGGCTTATCCCTTGGCCCACACTTTTTCAAACGGCACCACCGATAAACCTTAAATACAGGATTACCTCCTATGTATAATAAGTGACATGCGTGGCATGTTGGTAGAAGCATGTTGGTAAGAATATTGGAGCGGTGGTAGGTCAGGGGTTTGAATCCCCTCCCCACCATATTTTTGTAACTGAAACCTTATTGTGGCCAACCAGACTACCTTGTGGCATCCTCCGGTTGGTCCATGTCACTACCAAGTGCCACATGCGGATAGGCCCACGTCAACCTGCAATTCCAACTGAACATGTTGAGTCATTTTCCTTTCCATGTCACCTACCAAATGGATCTCTAGGAGTGTGCCACATCAGTTTCATATAGTCCATGTGTCACCCTGATAGTGGTGCAATGTGGCACCCCTTTTTTCAATTACCTATTTTGCCGAAATTTTAGAGTGTGATATCTTTCACGTCCGGAGTCCGTTTTGCACAAAACAAGCATCGCCAAAAATATCTTTGCAAGCCCCACATGATGGCATGCTTCTATTTAGCATTTGAATACTTTAAATTTTGGTCATCTTGGGAGATCCTCCTAGATCAAACCTCCCCACTAGAAGCTTTTGGACTTCCAAAATCTTGGAATCATTCAGAAAATAGATGAGGGTACATCTCCCTCACCTTCCCGATCTCTATCCATCAATATTTACTTGGATGCATTCCTTTCAGACCCACATAAAGATATTCCATGTCTCATCTTTAGGAAGTCCTTATTCTCTTGTCAAGAATGATGTCTTCCTACAATTCATGAAGATACTCAAGTGCACAGTCATATGCAAAAGGAACATGGACAACATCCTCTTGATCCATGATTAGTGGAGGCTCATACAATTTCAAGTTTTCCACATTCACAACGGAATACATCTACATGTATGAAGGAAAATATAACCAAAAATAACCTGAATGGTTTACGATTTTTACCTTCACCCTTAAGCCGGTCTTTGCTGATATGAAGCCAAACTTGATCACCAACTTGAAAATTATGATCCACTAGATGCTTGTCATGACTCCCCTTGTACTTGGCTTAGCTCTTCTCCAACTATTCTTGTACTACATGGTGTACCAATTGCATCTGCTAGATAAACTTCAAAGCCTTGTTTGCATCAACTTGTCCATATTCCACAGCAAGGAAAATTTTAGGGGCTAATCTTAGCCCATGGCCTAAATTTAGGGGTTTTAAATTTTTAATGGGATATTTTTTATTAAGCACCCGTTAGGTATGATTAGCCCACATTGTATTTATTTATTTTTAGTGAATAGGAGGTTAGCCCCATCGAATTTAAAAAGGGGAGCTAAGATAAAACAATTTAGCCCTTCTAAAAATGGATTTAAACCTCTGTCACCCCACAAAAATCACAAGGAATCTCCCATTCATCCCTGATTTCTAGAAATGGTAGTTTGTAAAGGCTCTTTCACCTTCTATCGATCATGGAAATCGAAGATGAAGTTACATTAGTCCATATTTTATGGGTTGAATATCATTATGCAACTTTCTTAATTTCCACATGAGAAGGGCAGTTGATATTTACTATATGGTATTATAGTGACCCATTTTCATCTAGTAGGGTTCTAAATCCCATCACCTAAGATCCAAAGTTTCCCTAAGAAACATGGGGATTGTGAATCTTGTGATCAACGATGCGGAAATAATGTTTTTGTGGGTCTTTGGGGTGTTGGAATATTCTCACCATCATTTTTGTATTTTGCATGCCTGCATGCAATTCTGCATGCATCCAGTCATATGCATGCAATTGCATGCATCCAGTCATCAGTATGGTAGTCTCCCAACACCTAGTCCTTATTTTGAAGCCCACAGGAGCCTGCTTCTACTCATTTTTAGCCATCCTAGCCACTGATGTGCCCTTGTTTTCATCATTGGAGTATAAGTGTGCCTTCTTCCACCTATTTAGGAGTTACTTTAGTTAGTTCCATGAATAGTGGATCTGCTCCTTGATCTGAGGATTGATTACTAGTTTAATTGACTGAACCACTTAGATAGACCTCCAGAGAGACTATATTAGTTATATTGACTATTGACAACTCCTC
The DNA here is from genome assembly GCA_027924585.1 of Larix kaempferi. Taxonomy (NCBI): domain Eukaryota; kingdom Viridiplantae; phylum Streptophyta; class Pinopsida; order Pinales; family Pinaceae; genus Larix; species Larix kaempferi. The sequence continues at coordinate 1,267,820 of BSBM01000588.1, forward strand.
ATGCACCCACATTGGAGTCTCCTTCCCTAGATCAGTGCCCATGCACTCAGTTAGAATCATTTGACTGACTATTTGACTATTGTGACTATTGCCACTGGTTTTGATGATGTCTCCAATTCTATCCAAGCCACACTTTAAGCAGAATTCGAATGACCTTAGTGGCATTCGAATTCATTTGATTGTATTCAGTTATTATTCACTTTACAGAGTGCCAGCTCACAGCTGATGTATGATATAGAAGTTTTTGTCATTTCTTGTGTATGGGTGATTATTGAATCTCCATTTCTTCTTCTTCTTTCTGCACTTCATGAGTGAATTCTAGTGAGGTCTACTACTACTGAGTGATCCTAATCCTAAAATATCACATGGTATCAGAGCTGACAACAGCTATTCGAATTGCAGCAGCAACAGTTGCAGCAATTCCTTGAGCAACTATCTTTCATTGAGCACTAGAAGCCTCTGGGTTTACACAACAAATCCTGGTGCTATTTCTTTGAATTCACTGGAGCAATCCAGTGAGGTCTAGCCAGGTGTGAAGGACCTAGTCACATGTGCTTAGTTTCCTAAGGTAGTGTTCAATTTGAATTGCAGCAGATCTTCTTTTCATAATTCTCATTTGTTTTGCAGGAATCTCCCCTATTTAGCTTCGAATTCTTCAGTATCATGGATCTCAAGTTGAATTCATTCAACTACTTCGAATGGAAGGAAAATATGGACATCTTATTGAAGTCGAAAAGCCTTTCCAAAGTAGTGAATGGCTCTGTAGTTGATCCCACTGGTGCAGTAGAGAAATCCAAGTACTTAGATAAGCTTGATGAAGCAGTAGGACTGCTGCTACTCGATCTGAAGACTCCAAAGCAGGTTTGGGACAAGCTCGAATCCCTCCTCGAGCCCAAGCAGTTTCGAAACTATCACTGAGTATCTCAACAAATTCAAGAACTTGATTTCACAATTGAAGAGGTATGAGAAGGAAGAAAAACAATTGATTCTTTCCATCTTGTTGAAGCTAGGTCCTAATTATTCAGTGTTTGTTTTGACCTTCCAGTCAACAAAGTTGTCCATTCCAAAATGGAAATTCCCTTCGCTTGAAGACTTCATCCAATCCTTCACTCTTGAGGAGGAGAAGCTAGTGCACATGGGAGTGATAAAAGCCAATTTGGATTCATCTCTTACAGCTCCCGAGTCAAGGAGAGCGAATGACAAAGGAAAAAAAAAAAATCTGATAGAAAGTTGAATGACCAAAAGTAGGAGGAGGCTCCAAACCAGTCAGATGGAGTCTCGAATCCTAAGAAGGACAAGAAAAATCAAAAGTGAAAATCCAAGTGCACATACTGTAATCGAGGATATCACCCTGAGAGTTCATGTATGAAGAAGACCATAAATCTCATTGCTTCACTTCTTGAAAAAAATAATCTTCCAGTACCTGCATGTGCTAGAAAGAAAGAGAGTGAATCATCTGGATATGAGAACAAAGAGAGATGCCATGCCCTCATGGCAGGTGCATCAACTCAATCCCCCTTCATCATAGATTCTGGAGCATCAAGACACATGTCTTCCTCTAAGGATCTCTTCATTGGATTCGAAGCTATTGTTGGACCATCCATTATGTTGGGAAATGATTCTGAGGTCTCCTCTGAGGGGATTGGAAGAACCAAAATTGAGCATGGGTACTTCTCCTATGTACTCGATGTCCCCACACTAACTAAAAATCTACTTTTAGTATATCATATGACCCATAATGGAGAGCCGAAGAGGGTGATCTTATCTCCAAATGAGGTCGAAATTCAAGACATGGTATCAAGATCTACCATTACAAAAGGTGTGGCCATCCACAAGTTGAAACCGTATGAGTTCTCCCATTTTCTACCTCTCTTTAAACAATATGCTCTTCACACTCATGCGAATGAAGAGAGTAGGCTATGGCATGAAAGATTTGGGCATCTTAACTATCAATACTTGCAATACATGCATACTAAAAATATGGTTGAAGGGCTTCCCAAGATCAAGTTTTCCAAGGTCAAATGTCATGGTTGTTTGATTGCAAAGCATCCTGAAAAGAAATTTGAGAAGCAGAAGGAAAGGAAAGCCTCTCAACCTCTAGATCTGATTCATAGTGATGTTGCAGGGCCATTTCCATATCTATATTTTAACAAGGCAAGGTATATTCTTACTTTAATTGATGATTATTCAATATTTACATGGGTATACTTTCTCAGATTAAAGTCATGAGTATTTGGATTCTTTAAGTTTTTCAAGTCTCTGTAGAAAAGTTTTCAGATAGAGAGATCAAGGCCATTCGCACTGATAATGGAGGTGAGTACATCAAGGGTGACTTTCAAACCTTTTGTGCTGAAGAGGGCATTGAGATGCAACATACTGTTCCCTATACACCACAATATAATGGTGTTGTGGAAAGGAAGAATGGAACATTGAAAGAAATGGCCACCTGCATACTGACTTCGAAAGGGTTGCACCCTAGTCTTTGGGAAGAAGCCATCAACTTTTCCACCTATCTTCAGAACATAGTTCCTCACAAAGGACTCAAAGATATGACTCCTTTCGAAGCATGGATGGGATACAAACCTGATGTGTCTCATCTTAGAGTGTTTGGATCAAGAGCATGGGCAAGGATTCCAAATTAGAAAAGGAGATCCCTAGATCCACAAAGCAGAGAGTGTATTATGGTGGGTTATGCATTGAATGAAAAGGCCTACAACCTTCTTGATCCTTCTACTATGACCACATTCCTTGATAGTAGTGTATAGTTTGAGGAATGGCCTCTTCATGATGTTCATCCAGTTGAGAAAGAGAGCTTGCCTACCACACCTCCACTACTTGATGAGCTCCAAGAGAGAGAATCTACATCACATGACAGTTCAGATTCAAAGTATGAGAGTGAAGATGATGAAGAGTGAATGCTAGATCCATATCCACAAGAACCTGAAGATCTAGTACCTATCAGTGAAGATGAGCAAATGGAAGATCCAGATCTCTTGCACATGATGATCCTCCTCTTCCTAGATGGGCAGCCACTACTCTTAGATATGTTGTATATCTTGTTGGAGATCCACTTGATCTGAGGAGGAACAGATATGATTTTCAAAATGGAAGGTTTCATCCTTCTCGCATTACTGATCCATTTCTTGTCGATAGATCTTTCTTCGGTGGAGAAGTCCACTCACCATTTGGGGTGAGTGATGTACATGATTGATCATCCTACCACAATCTATATTGAGGGGGATATTTCTTCCCATTGGGTTTTTCCTCTTTCCTCATTTTATTTATTTAGATTGTTGAATGGGGTGACCTTTGGTCTTAGTTACCAGGGCCCTACCATTTCAGTTGTTTCTCATAATATAGCTTGCAGGGGGTGTTGGAATATTCTCACCATCATTTTTGTATTTTTCATGCTTGCATGCAATTCTGCATGCATCCAGTCATCTTCATGCATCTGCATGCAATTGCATGCATCCATTAATCAGTATGGTAGTCTCCCAACACCTAGTCCTTATTTTGCAGCCCCCAAAAGTCTGTTTCTGCTCAGTTTTATCCCTCCTAGCCACTGATGCGCCCTTGTTTTCATCTCTGGAGTACAAGTGCGCCTTCTTCCACCTATTTAGGAGTTACTTCAGTTAGTTCTGTGATTAGTGGATCTGCTCCTTAATCTGAGGATTGATTACTAGTTTAACTAATTGAACCACTTAGATAGACCTCTAGAGAGACTATATCAGCTATAATGACTACTAACAGCTTTTCATGCACCCACATTGGAGCCTCCTTCCCGAGATCAATTCGCATGCACTTAGTTAGACTCATTTAACTGACTATTTGATTATTGTGACTACTGCCACTGGTTTGGATGATGTCTCCAATGCTATCCAGGCCACACTTTGAGGAGAATTCGAATGACCTTATTGGCATTCGAATTCATTTGATTGTATTAAGTTATTATTCACTTTACAGAGTGCCAGCTCACAGCCGATGTATGATACAATAGTTTTTGTCATTTCTTGTGTATGAGTGATTATTTAATCTCCATTTCTTCTTCTTCTTTCTGCACTTCATGAGTGAATTCTAGTGAGGTCTGCTGCTGTTGAGTGATCTTAATCATATTTCCACATCGTTGATCGCAAGCTTCACAATCCCCATGCTTCTTAGGGAAACTTTGAATCTTAGGTGATGGTATTTAGAACTCTACTAGATGAAAATGGGTCACTATAATACCATATAGTAAATATCAATTGCCCTTATTGTGTGGACATTAAGAAAGTTGCATAATGATATTCAACCCATAAAATATGGAAGAATGTAACTTCATCTTTGATTTCCATGATCGATAGAAGGTGAAAGAGCCTTTAGAAACTACCATTTATGGAAATCAGGGGTGAATGGGAGATTCCTAATGATTTTTGTGGGCTAACAGAGGTTCAAATCCATTTTTAGAAGGGGTAAATTGTTTTATTTTGGATCCCCTTTTTAAATTCGATGGGGCTAACCTCCTATTCACTAAAAATAAATAAATAAAATGTGGGTTAATCAGACCTAACAGGTGCTTAATAAAGTAATCATTTAGGTTACTGGAATATTGCATCAAAATTACAAACAACCTTAACCAATTCATCTTTAATATTAGGATCACAACCTTTAAAAGAATCATTCTTATCAACATCCTTAGCTTTAACAATCATGAGAACAAAAATCTTACTAGAATTTACTAATCTCTTCATTTGACTTGCAGAAACCAAAGATATGTTAGTTTTTAAATGGTGAGCTTGAACAATGTACTAAACACCATCCTTGGTTAAATGGTACTTGTTCTCCTCTCTTTAAAATGTTTATTTCCTGTCATAAAGATAAGGGATACCTAAAACAATACCACACATATCCAATGGGACCACATCCAATTCAACTTCATCCATAAATCTAGAAGTGATTCCAAACTTGACTAGGCACTATTTAGAAACTTGAAGTTTTTCATTTTCACAAACCCATCTAAGTGGATATGGTTTGGGATGAGGTTTTGTTTCTAAACCAAGATTTTTAACTATCTCTTCTAAAATCAAGTTAGCTTGTGATCCACTACCAAATAAAGTATCAATTTTAGTATGCTTAGAAATCACCCTTATGTGGAATAACTCACTCCTTTTCTTTTCATCATGAACAACTTCAACTTTTGAAATAGAAACATAAGGATTTTTACCTTGTAATCCCATGGATGTAATTTTTGTCTCGTCTCCATAGTCTGACCCAAAATCAAGATGAAGAGTCGTGGTATTCTTTTGATCTTCCTTATTATTCCGAAACTTTTCTAGCTCAAGCTCTGGATGAAGCTTTCAACATTTGGATACATCATGACCCCTTTTCTGACAATGTGTTCATGTGGGCTTATCTCCTACTTTCTTTACGGTAGATGTGTGCTTACCTTTCCCTTTACCTTTGAACTTGTTTCCACCTGGTTTGAAAGGATTCTTGGAAAATTTATCAGAGGGAATCTTCCCCTTAGATTCGATATGGGTGGCTTGAACACACATCTCATTCAGGTTAGTCGGATTGAACATAAGAATTGTATGTCTTAAGTAACTATGAAATCCTCCTATGTATTTAAGAAGTGTCTCTTGAGTATAGAGAGGTATACCAAGTACCAATTCCATTATTCTAAATTCTTGTGTGTATTCTTTCACGTTCTTACCCTTACGTTGTCTGAAACTCTGCCAATCCATCATAGCCTGATGCATATAACCCAATGGATAGAACTACTTTTTCAACACTATAGTAAACTCATACCACGAGGAAATAATTTTACCTTTTGTAAGAAGGTCCTCTTTTTTTTTCTCTCCCACTGGATGAGAGTAGTGCCATCAATCTGTAGGGTTTCCAACACGATTTTTGCTTCATCACTTGTAAATTTATGGATCATGCAGTATACTTCAATTTGTCTTGTCTAGGTATCCAATTTCTCAGCTTTAAGTTATTCGTTAAACATAGGTAAATCAAAATTCACATCAAGATTTAATAATGGCATATTAGAAACATCCTTCAGATGAGCTTTAGAATGACAGGAATGAAAACAAGAATCAGAACCAGAACTTGAATCTAAACTAGAAGGTGAAGATGGAGGTTCAAGAGTGCCTCCTCCATTTCCCCGATTCAGTGAATAATTACCTTCCTCTTTTGATTTTTTCATTTCCCTCTTTTACAATATCTCTTGATAATCCACAAATAACTTCTCAACCATATCTGACATCCCGTAGAAGGCTTGATGGAAATCCTTTTCATGCTCTGATTGAGCATCATTCTTTGCCATTTTCTTCCTTCGAACCATATGTTCAATTTCTGGATCAAAAGGCGCAAGCTCTCCTTCACCCACTTTAAGCATGCCCCTATTAATCATCCACACACTCACAAATCTATGGTTAAGAAGTCTCTGATACCAAACATTATATGAATTTGTAGGACCTTTATTAACCAAGATTTATGTGTGAATGTCTCAACAGTTAAATTCTTTAAAAGAATTTAAAATGGCAAAAGTTAAGAGCACGTGAGCACTAAGACTGCAAAATAATAAATATGCGAACCATAAAATGAGAGATTAGTCGATAATGGAGTTCATCCATAAAGGACTACGTGTCTATGGTCCTTCCAGTGAGACCAATTTTATTAATTTTCTTCAAATCTTTCCATATACATGAGTTATGAGGACACCCTGAAACTCAAATTGTATGTTGCATAAATAGACTACACCATTGTGTCTGTCTCAAAAAATCATGAAAAATGAGTATGAACACTCAATACTTTGCCTAATACCTCCCTTAGAATGCGGTTCGAGACAACCCTCTCCTACGTTGTACAGACTGGTATAGAATCCACCTTGGAATCTATGACCACATTGGAAAATATACCCAGGACCTGTCAAATCCGACTTTCGTCAACCTAGTTCCAAACCATGGTTGAAATAGTGGCGGGTTTGGTTTTCGGGGCCCGTGGGAGGCACACCCATCTTGGTACCAAATCCTGCGTCACTTGAAATGGTTTCAGTGCCAATATCCTACCAATCCTGTAGGCATTGGCGTGGTATAAGGTAACGGGTTACAGACTAGAGGTCTTGGGTCAAATCCAGCGGGATCCTGTTTTGTGGTGCATACAATATATATATATATATATATAGGGGGGGGGGTGAAGCCTATAAACCACGAGTTAGCGTTGTAGTTGGTCACATTTGTGCAGAAAACATATAATATGGGGTCGGGGGATTAGCCCTTAGCCTGCCAATTTTCAAATGACACCACCGATAAACCTTAAATACAAGATTACCTCCTTTGTATAATAAGAAACATGCATGGCGCATTGGCCATAAGACTATTGGAGCATCAGGAGGTCATGGGCTCGAATCCACTCCCTGCCATATTTTTTGTAACTGAAACCTTATTGTGGCGAACCGAACTACCACGTGGCAGCCTCCGGTTGGTCCACGTCAGTAACAAGTGTCACATATTCATTGTTCCACGTCAACATGCAATGCCAAGTCAACATGCTAAGTCATTTTCCCTCCCATATCACCTAACACATGGCGTTCTGGGAAAGTGCGACATCCATATTTTTTGTAACTGAAACCTTATTGTGGCCAACTGGACTACTACATGGCAGCCTCCGGTTGGTCCACATCACTACCAAGTGTCACATATTCCTTGTTCCACATCAACATGCAATGCCAACTCAACATGCTAAGTAATTTTACCTCCCATATCACCTACCACATGGCGTTCTGGGAAAGTGCGACATCAATGTCATACATGCCACGTGTCACCCTTTTAGTGGTGCCACGTGGCACCCCCTTTTTCAATTACTTGTTTTGCCAAAATTTCAAAGTGTGATATCTTTCACATCTGGAGTTCATTTTGCACGAAACGAGCATCACTAAAAAGATCTCAACAAGCCCTACATGATGGCATGATTCTGTTCTACATTTGAATACTTTAAATTTTTGTCATATTGGGAGATCCTCCTAGATCAATATCGCAACAATATCCACCACAACTTCATTCATCCAAGTATATCGCAACATTACTTATTGAAATACAATATTCATTCAAGCATATCATGACAGTAAATAGAAATAAGCACATCCAAGATAGACATAATACATAAAATTTGAGGGGCCCAATAATACTTTTCATTACAGCAAATACTTCTTCATTATAGCAGATTACATCATGGCCCCAGGTCATTATAGTCATCGCGGAACTACCCATTGCAACATATGTAACCAAATAAATAAAACCTAAAACCAAGATACATGTATTCTGTTGTGGATCCCACTGTCTCTATATTCGGCTAGCTCTAATCTCACTCTAATAACTTAAATATTCTTTCTCTTCTTATCTCTAATTCCCTTTTTCCTCTTACCTTCTAATTCATTTTATACTTGTGGAGTGGGTCCAAAACTGGTCCAAAAATTGTTGTGTTCGTTACCTCTTTTATGCAACTCCCACTTTATTTCCATGCTTCCTTGTTTGGTCTTCTCTTCTTCTGCCTTTTTTCATACTTCTTCAAATATAAAGGAGCCAATAGGCCCCTACCAAAAAGGTTGACTCACCCTCGTTTCAACTCTATTGCGTTATCGATCCTTGTACATCTTCTAATGTTGGCCCTCCAAACGAAGGAGTCAACTTTGGTACTTTTGCAAATCCTGCTTTCAAAGTTGTTCAAACTCATCTAACTTCACCTTACATTTACCTACCAAAATGTTGGTTCTAGCCAAGAACTGGTGGGATTTCTCTGTATCTGGGAGGGTGTGTTTCTGCTGCATCTTCTTTCCTGTGGCTTTTCTACCAACATGTCCTCCCACAACTACAGTATTAAATTCCCATAGAGTGATTTCACACTCATGATCTAATATACATATGTGCAAGATTCCATAAATTCCTATTTTATATAATTGTCCCACAATTAATTGATATTCCACAACTCTTACAACTAAGTTCCTTTAATGTGTTGTGGAATAGTCATCTGGATCCTTTCATGTAGTCAGAAACAATGCGATCTCTTATAGGTGATATGGAACAACTTCCACTCTAAATAATGTTGTATCTAGTAGCTGGTCATCCACCGATCCGTTAGGTTCTCCATATTCTATTCATGACTAGTGATCGGGTCTGTGATTATGTTTTCCGTGCTTGACTATGAATTCAATGGAAAATTCCTGAAATAGAAGTATCCATCAATAGATTCTTCATTCTAACAATGGATTGTTTACCAAATACTTTTGAATGGAGTGATATGCGAAAATATTGAAGTGTCCTCCCAGTAAGTAGTGGTGGAACTTATGTAATGCATAAATCATATCCAATCCTTCTCGTTATGTTGTTGTGTAGTTGCTCTGTTTGTGATATCTTTCTACTAGTGAAGTAAACTAGATGGTCCATCTTGACTTCACTTGGATGGGCCAATATAGTGCCAAGAGTAATTCTTGATGCATCAACATGAATATGGAACTCCATTTCCAATCAAGAAATGCTAGGATCGGGGCATTTACCATTCTTTCTTTGAGTGTGGTGAATTGTTTTTCACAATTTCGTTCAATCTAAAAGTATAAGGTTTTTTCAACAATTGTTCCAATGGTGCCATGATGGATGCATAGTTACAGATGAATCTTCTATAGTACTTGGTATGACCTAAGGTAGATCGCAATTGTTTCACTGTCATAGGTTCCTATAAATTCACAATGGCTGTGATTTTCACAGGATATACTAGTACTCCATCTTTACACACAATATGTCCTAGCAAGTTGCCAAAAGGTACACAGAATATGCACTTCCATTGGTTCAAATAAATCCATATTTGTTTGCAACGATCCAACATAAGTTGAAGAAGTGTAACATGGTCTTTGATTAGGCTATAAACTGTTCATTCATCCAGATAGACTTCTAAGAACTTATCAAGGAATTCATGAAAATTTGTGATCATGATTCTCGAGAAGACAACTGGTGCATTCTTAAGTTGAAATGGCATAAAATTGTATGCTAATGATCCCATTTTAGTAGTAAATGTATTCTTCTTCTTATATTCTTCAGTGATCCTGACTCGATGGTAGCCTGACAATCCATTAGTGAAGGAGTATGCTTCATTCCCCACCACTTGATCCAATGCTTCATCACTGAATGGTGTTGGGAATGGGTCATGAATGCAAGCAACATTCAGGATATGGTAGTCAACACAAACTTGGATTTTGTATGTATATTTATTGCATTGGATCACAATGGGGCTGATCCATTTGGACTCATCAATTAGAAAAATCATGCTTACGCTCAACATGCGGTCAGTCTCCTTCACTTTTTTCTTGATCCATGGATTCAACCGATACATACGATGCTTTATAGGTTTTGCATCTGTATTTAGTGTAATCTTCATCTCACCTATAAATCCCTAAATTCCTTTTAGTTCTGTGAAGATTTGTGGAAACATGTCTTCATATTCTTTCAATAGTGATCTGAACTCAGGTACCGTTTGGTCATCCCAGTCATCCCCAACAGCTTCCATATTCAGTTTTCCTTCAGTACCGATATTGATTTTCTTTAACTTTAGATATCGCATATGGATTTCTCCAGTGTCTTTATTTTTGGTCTGTCGAACTTCCCAAGCACCTTCTAACTCATGGAAGGTTAGATGTCTCAGTTGTTCTAGTTCATGTGGTTTTGGATTGTCTTGATCTACCTATGCGTAAGAGATAGGTTGTTTTATTTCAAGGATGGAAAAGTGAAGATTCACCAATTCTTGAGGTGTAGGAAATCCATATGAATGGCCCACCTTCTACAATTGGTCTATAAATAGTGCTCCTTTGATGGCTATTAATGATTTGTTACCGTGTCACTTGTTGCAAAGAAGGAGAAATATTGACAGAACTTGGCACGTAGATTTTTCCAGTATTCAGTTTGCATCCATGTTTCTTCATGTAGATACCAATATTTTAGGATAGAGCCCATCTCATGAAATAATTGATGAACCCAAAACTTTCCATAAGCCTCCTGACTCCCACTAGTGCTCACACAAGTCAATGTATTTGTAGGGATTGGACTCCCCCATGTAGAATTCTTCCTCCATATTAGCATGCAAAAATGGCGTGAACTTGATCATCAAAGTTAGTTGGGTTATGTCCCAATCAAGCAAATCATATTTGTGCTTTTCCCACCATCTTGTGAAGGTCCCTTTAAGCATTGTGTCCAAGACATCCATACGATATTATTCATCCATTGAAGATTCCATTTTCTGGAGGAATGTATCCAAGACACTGGTGCTATCATATGTTGGTGTATTATTTGGTTCTATGTTGATCCATATGACCAATTTCAGATTCCCATTTTTTCAATTGTCCCAGGCTTCTTCAGAATCATTTTTAAAAGATTAGATAATTCTCCAACTTACTAATCCCTCTATAGTTGTATTCACATAGTCATCACTCTTTCATGTCGTTAAAGAATAAATGTTGTCCAAAAAATCCTATTCCATAGTTTATTGAATTGTATTTGTGCATCATGGACCTTGATCCATATCTAGGGGTTGTGTTACCTTCATGCATCATTTTCGAAGGTCATTGTTCTATTTGTCAAATCAATTATCCCATAGTTTTCATAGGCCTATTCAATTCCAAGTAATGTTGGATAGGGATCTGTTTGCCCATGATCTCGATTACTTCAAAATATATGGTGGTTTTTACAACCCCCAAATCCACTTCAACATTATCTATATGGAAAATGGGGAAAATGGGGTATGTATTTTTCATACGCAATTGAATGGGAGAATAGGCAAGATTTGGGGAACCCATTGCTTCCCATGACTTCTTCAACAAGATGTTTACATAAGAACATCACATTCTTAATATCATAGGAATGCAATTTTGCATCCAGTCATATTTCTTGGTTAGTCCTCTTCCTTTGTGTAATGTCCCCTTTTTGAAATTATTTAAAATGGTGAAATTTTCAACTTTTTTCCCTAGTTCGACCTTTGACTAATTTTGAGGTCTAGGTCTCCAAATTGCTCCAAATGCTCCCAAATATTCATAGAAGGTGTATGACTGATATTAAGACTTGATTATGATATTTAGGGATTATTTAGGACCATAAAAAGACTTCTGCAAGCCCCTTTAAGATTCTGGCCAATGTATGGAATTTTACTAGCAATTTGGGGTTCAAATCCCCCCAGTGTAAATGTTGAATATGGCTCTCCAAAAGCTTCCAAACCCACTCAAATTTCTAAAAAGAGGCAGATTATATCTAAGGGAAAATTTTAAGGTCTCATGTGCATCATTATTCAGTTTGTGAGGTCTTTTATAACCCTCTCCCAACAACTACATAATCACTAGTTTCGACCTTGGGGGAAATGGCATTAAATCTTCTTCAAATGGTATAAAACTGAGAAAGATGACTCCAAATGCTTAAGTACTGAATATGAAACTTGCATAACAATTAAATAACATTACATATATCAATAATCCATCAGTGGTTCACTTATACATTCTAATTTATCAACACATTATTGGCATACATCAACATAGTGGGGAAATTGGCACCATTTGCTCATTAATAACCATATTTACATAGTTCCACTTGGAATCTAGACTTGAAGACATGCTGAAAATAAAGAATAGATCATTCACATCATATGATAAAATAATGAAGCATCAGAAGCTCCCCCAAAGAGAACAATGGCTCACCAAGTGCGTAATTCCTCAAGGATCATGAATATGCCAAGAAATAGAAGAATGGTTGTAGAAGCAAGCTGAAAGAGATGTAACCATGAGTTTCCCTATAGATTAAACCTATACCAAAAGACTCCATTAAAGCTCCAAATGAAAGGTCTTAATGGCCTTTCCAATTACCAATTAGGATGGGAATCTTTCACCCTCGAAATTGGTGCTAAGGCAAGTAGAGTAGCACTCCACTAGCTCTCCTCTCCCAAATGCAAAATGAAAATTCTAAAATGATCAAAAGATGATATTATTATTTTTTAATGACTTTTATAGACTTCTAATTTCCTCCATGGGTTGAATTCCTTCCAAGAGCTTCATGCCAACTCAAGCTAGGAAGAGATTCCCAAGTATGCCACTTGTCCTTCCAATTCTAGCCCTCTCCTTCTCCAAATTCGAATTGGTGTCTCTTTGGCTGCCCTAACTCACTTGAATGCCCTCTTGGAGGCTATTTTTAGCCCTGGAATGTCATATATGTCATATGTCAGCCTTCAGGTCTGATTTGTGTCATAGGTGTCATAGCATCTTCATCATTGTTGTCATAGAGCTAGGGAATCTAGCCCAAGTGTCCCACTAGCTCCAAATTGCCTCTTCCTCTTTCATGGGAGTTAATCTTCCTCTACATTTCGAACTCATTGACTCATGCCAAGTATTTTTCCCTTCCAAATCATCCCAAGAACATTGTACTTCTCATGGATTCGAATTGACAAGAGGAGGATGTCGTGTGGCATAGAAAATCTAGCTTGTGTGGGTCCCACTTCCTCCATGTGTCTTCATGATCAAATGCCACCTTGATTTTACCTTGTATATATTTGTTTAGCTCCTGTATTAAATATTTATTCTATTCTAATTTCCACACATAATTTATTATCCCTCTTATTTCAAATCCCAATGCTTCCACCCCCCAACCTAGGGAACTAGTCATTTTTCCTCCATGGCAGTTCATTTGGATGGGTATATTACAACTTTGAATTGGAAATTTCTCTTAATGTGACCCACCTTGTCCATTTGGATCTAATTTAACATTATTACTAACTTGGACATCATTCTTGGCAATTATTTGACCCTTAGCATCAATTTTTCAAACTATCATGAGCATGGCCAAGGGCTTAGGCCATTGTGACCCAATTCAAAATTTTGGGACATGACACCTTGCCTTTGTTACACCAACTATAGGTTTCTTTTTGATAGTAGGGTAGATATTTCACCATCAATTTCCACATCATCAAATTGGTTGTGAATCACACCACATAACTTCTAAATGGATTTCTCATCTTCTAAAATATATTTTAGTAAGTGAAACTATAATGAAACAAAGTCCTTTGCTTTTTCAGTACCTGGTTCCTCGTCCTCATCTCTTGTATCATTTTGCCTAAACTATTGAGACGATCTTGTATTCTCTCAGGCTGGCGGAGTTGGTATTTGACCAAACATATATTTGGCCTTTCGATAGATCTCCTTCTCCTAAACTGGATATGCTTAGTCTTATTTGGTGCTACATTTATAATAAACGAGGAGTTTGGTCATCGTTGATTTGATCTGCATCTCGCTCCTTCCCAGGTCACAAAAAATCCTGTTGCAGTTTGGTCTTCTCGAGGTACATAGTTTATAAATTTGATCAATCTTCTTGCACGATCTTCCCATTTAGCGATCAATTCAGGACATTCCTCCACAGTGTGAGTGTTAGTGTGGCAATATGTACACCATGGTCTTTTGGAAAAAGGATCATCATGAGAAAGATGACCAATTTCATTGCAGTTGTAACATCATAAAGGAATTATATGACCTACTCCTCATCTAACATTGAATCCTCTTCCATGGCCCCCTCCCCCTATTCTTTAGGGTTGTTCTGCTAGCCGATATACGAAATGGTATAGCCTCTCTATTAAGGAATACAAGGCTCTACATTTCTCAGTGCTATGTATAGTAGATCCACAAAATTCATAGTAGACCATGTTGAGTATCGATGAGTACTTCTGTAGTATTGGGAAAGTCATGGTGGGTGAACAAATGATTTTCATACTAATCATTGGGAGAAGAACTTGGTGGCTCTGGATATGATGTTTGTCCTGCGAACTGAAATGGGTTCACCGTAGAACCTTGCACAATTGTCACACTTGGCCTTGTATTGAACTGTACACCTAGTGGAAATTGTCCTACCCTTGTCTTGGGAGATTCTAAAGCATGATGTCCTTCCATCGTGTAACCAATACACCATAACTGTGGTCAAGTTTCTTTTGGTATATTCAGATCATGGCGTCTTTAAGTTATTTATGCCAATTTATTGTGCATCTATTCCAGTTCACCAGAAGAAGATGAAGTTCCAACTCCCATGGATTCTAGAGAGTTTTCCATATCCTTAATCTTCATCACCTTCTCTAATGCGGTTTTGGGTGAATCTATTACTTGTTGTGATAGGGGTATCCTTGTCAATGGTATCAACCCTTGACTAAACCATTACTTATGAAGGGATTCATGGAATGGATATGTTAATTTAGTCAGCACATCCCTGAAATGTCATGTGTACGCTTAGGCTAATTCTTCATGCATTTGTCAAATTTCCCTTAATTCTGCAACACCATGATGTTCAAAATTTGGTTTTGAAAACTCATATAGAAACAGTTTCATTGTTTCCGCCAAAGTAGGAGATAGCGTGTTTGGATCCCACCTCTTGATGAGCCTCATGTATCACTGTAAATCCCTTTCATGAAGGGTTGCACGAAACTCTACCAATTTGGACTCCCCTAGGGTTTCCCTATCATTCCATATTGCTTCACATAGAAACCAATGATGAGTTGCGTCATCTCCTCTACCACTCCCCCAAAATTTTGGAAATTTCAAGGGTGATCCTACTGGTGATCCAACCATTGTTGTGGTTGGAGTTCCTATTAATACAAATCCTTGGGGTCTTGGTTGTGCTACAATGTTGCTACTAGTCTGCTAAGAACTACTACTATGTATTCCTACTAATGAACTACTTTGAGAACTATTGGTACTACTAGTCATCTGACTATGCTAAGGTAACTGTAAAACAAAATCTTGAGAGTTTGTTACCATATTTTTCAAGTGCGCCTAGGGGTCATTCAAGGGACTGCTAATTTCGTTTCTTCTAGTTCCTACTTCTGCGACAATGGGGGGTTTGATTTCTCGGGTACTTTTGTTTTCCACAAGTCCTGATAATTCTTGATGATCCTCGATTACGTCTGGGATGATTCTAGTGATAGATATGTCACTTCATTACACCACAGCTAGTATTCGTTATCCTACCTCTTGCTTGGGCCTTCCTACCAACTTCCTCTTACTGCGCTATCAGGCACCTCCATTCCGTTCACTCTTAGCCTTGCGCTAGCCAACTTCTCTCTTTTCTTCTTCTAGTTGTGTACTTCTTCTTCCTGCCTTTCTCATTTGGTATTTCCACCATTTTACTTGGATATTTTTATCTTCACTCTACTCACTCAACCTTAGATTTAGCACTGTCAACCTCCTCCATTTACGGTATATCTATCTTCCATATCAGAACATCATCACCGCAACTTTCCCCCTAAGAGAGAGGGGTTTAATCCTCCATTTTAATCCATTATAGAGGTAGAAACCCAAATTCAACCATGCAGGTTTTAATCCATAATGGAACTTTTAATAGGCTTCCCGTGGCTCCTCTCCTGAGTTTGTCCTCGGATATCAATTTCAATTTTGATTGGTTTTTTTGGGCTGCAAATTCCAAAGTATGGCCAGTTAGAGTCCTTTCTACCTAAAAAACAATGACTGTGGTTAAGGGTGAATCTAGTTGATTTAATCTGATCAAATCCCTTGGAGTCCAATCAACATTGTTTATCTATATGTTGTGGTACTCAAGTGATTCCTCAAGTAGTTGTATCCACTCTGCTAGGGTTACTGGAAGTTCAACCCATAGAAAATATATTGTCTAGACTTGGATACTTCCCACCCTTGCAGTTCAGCCTCCTAGTTTTCAAAGTTTTCAAGATTCGGATCCCACCATAAGTGGATCTGACTCGTCTTCACATAAGTATCCATATAGTTAACAAAGTCCCCACTAAAAACCAAGTCCTGACAACGAAATTATTTGTTGGCACAAAATTGAGATCGAGGTTCTTGAGCATGGGAAAACAAAAGGGCATTGTTGTAGTCTAGTGTGTTGGCATTTTCAATCCACTTAAGGGGGGAAATATCACTTAAAGCATAG
Source organism: Larix kaempferi (assembly GCA_027924585.1). Lineage (NCBI taxonomy): Eukaryota > Viridiplantae > Streptophyta > Pinopsida > Pinales > Pinaceae > Larix > Larix kaempferi. Next base: position 1,284,760 of record BSBM01000588.1, read on the forward strand.
CCAATACTGACATAAGATAGGGAGTTGTTAACTATATGGATACGGTTGAGGGGTTTCTATTACTCATATCACAATAATATCCATCACAACATAATTCATCCAAGTATATCGCAACATTACTTATCAAAATACACTATTCATTCAAGTATATCATGACAGTAAACATAAATAAGCACATCCTATATAGACATAACACATAAAATTTAAAGGGTTCAACAATACTTTTACTTAAAACAAATACTTCTTCATTAAAGAAGATTACATGATGTGTTTAAGGCCTGATAGTCACCGCTAAATTATCCATTGCAGACCACAACATATGTAACCAAATAAACAAAACCCGAAACCCAGATACATGTCTTATGTTGCAGATCTGGCTATCTCTATCTTCGAATAGCTCTGATATTGCTCTGATCACTTACATATTCTTTCTCTTATGATCTATGATTCCCCTTTTTTGCTTACCTTCTACTTCCTTTTATACTCGTAGAGAAGGTCCAAAACTTGTTGTGGTTATTACCTCTTTTCCGCAACTCCCGATTTCTTCCCACGATTCCTTCTTTGGTCTTCTATTCTTCCACTTTTTTTGGACTTCTTCAAAAACGAGGGAGCCAACACTAGTTTACTAATCAACTAGGCCCTTCCAAAATCTCCCCCACCCTCAAACTCTTCTTCATCCCGAAGAAGGAAAACATTAGAATACTTTTTTTACAAAAGAATACAATTACACAAAATGTATATTACATATTCTAAGTTTTATCAATTTCTATGCTCTCATTCGGTACTGGTTCTTGATTTAGAGATGTGGTTGACTAACAAAATTTCTCAACAGGCCTTGGAGGTCGGTCTTTGTGGTGGCTCTAGATGAGAAGCTTGGAAGTTAAAATTTTTTTTATAGATCTGTGGCACTGCCACTTTTAGCTTATTTTGCATCTCCTTCCACTCTTCGATAGTTTGTTCAATAACAAAAATGGTACTTTCAAGATTAGTCATGATACTAACTGTATCTGCAAGAGGAACTTGTTCATGAGCTTAGAATTCAACACTAGCCTTGTCATTGGTTTGTTGCATCCATCTATCTAAGAAATACATGTGTTGGAGTACCTTTTTTACTTTGTTAATCATCATTTTCCCCTCCTATAGCCATTGGTGTTCTTCTTGTTGTACTTATGCCTATTTTTTCCTTTCTTTATGGAGTAACTAGTCGATTTCTTCCCATTCTCTATTTTCCATTGTCTTTTGTTGTTCTCCTCACTAGGATGATTTCAAATCTATTGGGTTTTCAAGGCTCTATGAACCTATGTATTAAGTGAAGGATCAAGGATAGAGCTATTATAACAATGGATTAGCATAATAAACTTCCCAATCAATTAGTCTAACAATATTTTATAGTTATCAAAACTTCTAACTGGTAACGTCTCAAAACAATATGGTAACTAGTTATCAATTCCTTGCCTAGTGGGTATGCCAATGGCCTAGCTTGGTGTGTATATATATATATATATATATATATGTACCAAAGCGATAAACATACCGATAATCCGTTGTATAATTATGTAGAGAGATTAGCAAAGGTTTGGTTCCCAAGATCAAGATAAAATTATAGGACCTAGGTGGATGACCCATGATAATAAGAAAGGTGAAAACATTATATAATGGCGAAATCATCCCCTATGTTGATTAGGTGAAGGAAATGTGGACAATTTATATCTTAAAGACACCTTTATACCACATATCAGGGGAAATTGTAATTGTATGGTTAGATATACATTAATTATAAAGGGATAAAGGGATCCTAGAAAACCTCCATTCCAGGTAATCAAGGCGAAGGAAATCCTGATGAGATATTTAGAGGGAGGAAACATTTTTTTCTAGCTTTCCTCCACAAAATTGAGTAGGATAATTGTTATACACACACACACACACACACACACACATACGTAACTGATGGGAAAATTATATAATACTAAAAAAATTGTCTATGTAAAAAAATCATCCATTGCAAATGCAAAACCCCCTAAATTTCGCCCATGGTTGAAATTTTTCCCCTAAAATTTTCCCTTGGAAAAAGAGCCCTAGCAAGTATTTTGAGTTTCTTTCTTTAACCCATTCTATTAGGTAGAGAAAATATGAGAAATCATGTGTAGATTGATGAGGTATTTTAAAATAAAACTTGCTTATCAGTTAATGAAACATTTCTATATAACTATCCTTCATATGGAATTGAACTTCAGTGTTTCTTCAAAGAAATAGCTGCAGTGTCCTAATGAATAATAATTTTTATTTTGATCCAAAAGGACTTGGAGAAATTATCATTGAACATAGAACTTTGCATGCCGATGATAATATTAAATCATGGTGTTATCGTACCAACACAAGGATGCTACATACATTCATTTGATTCATGGGGTGGGGGTCTAGGTGGCGCGGTGGGGTCTGATGGTTCTCCTGACAGAAGTCCAGTTTAGATTCCTGCAGGGGAGGTGCAGTGGGCATAAGATCCTTCAGAAAATTGCACCCCAGAAAAAGCTTGCACGACTGCGGTGGTGGCCGCACTCACTGAGAAGGGCCTATACTTTCTGAAGGCTAGCCTCGGCCTACGGGTTTGGTATCCAGATGGTCCAGTGACGACGCTCGCTGGATGGTTTGGAGAGGTTCCCTCAGCTCGTGTAATATATATATATATATATATATATATATTCATATTCATTTGATTCACCTTGGATAAGTGTTGAAAAGATCTACTATTAATTCTTATGTCACCATGCACTCCTTAGAGAAAACCTCTTTATAAGGAGATTCTAAACCACTTTGGAGACCCTATGCTATTTTTTAAGAACTATCTATAGATCTTAAAGACCACTAGGTGTTTGACACATATGTAGGTGGTACTAATTTGGAGCACTTTGGAAAAGGAGAATGGATGTGTAAATTAAAAAGTAAAAGACAAAGAGGAAAATTGAAGAAATAAAGTACAACATAAAAACAATCATTTAATAATAACATGTTTTCAAAATGAGAGTGTATTTGTAAATTAAAAAGTAAAAGACAAAGAGGAAAATTGTAGAAAACATAGAATTATGTTGTTATTATAAAATTTCTTAAAAAATATGCACAGCTAATAACCAATAAGGGAGAAGTGAAAATGAAAGAAAATAAAAATAAATAAATTTTTTATAATTATTAAATAATATTATTTAGTCAAATATTTATTCATTAATAAAAATATTATATATTATTATAATTTGTAATACACATTTTGGATAAAAATGTAATTGGTGGACAATTATTTAGGAAATCTATACACTCTATAAAATGGTGTTTTATTTGGAGGTATCATCTAAACCATGCTTTATCCCACATAATTATCAAGGTGACAACTCCACAAAATCCAATTCCTACTCATAATCCCAATGCAACTAATGATATAGGTTCATCCACATGGCTTAGCTATCCCTGACCTTTACTATCATTTGGAGAAGCTCCATCTCCTCTTTTTTAATTATTCTTTGCTTCTTCGCATGGTTGTAAAGGACTCCATAGGTACTTATTCCCTTGAAATGAAGTTGTATAGAAAGTATCAAATTGTGTTCCTCGTGGAATTTGGTTACATAGTCTGTTAAATGGTACATTTAGAGATGCCAACTTGGTTAATTTACAGAGTTATTGAGGAATCTCTCCACTCAATTTATTTTTAGCCAAGTCTAATGGTTGCATCGAGTGGAACATTGTGTGTGACTGGAGAATAGGGATTGAGAACGCGTTCAAAATCAGTGCAATTTTGATAAAGTGAAGGATGAGATAAATATCGAGATTGGAAACCAAAGTTATAAGTAAGATTTAGTAAGATTTAATGAAGAAACATATGAAAAAAACCACAAGTTTTAAAAACAATTGATTTATATACATTTATATAATAAAAATTATATGTTAATTTTTTTAAAATTTTTACAAAATACAAATACATAAATTATGTAATTTTTTAAATGTTTTAGAATGGGAATTTTTATGATATATTTTTGAAAGGGAGAATGATAAAGGAAATGAATGCCCTATATATATTAAGCAAATTTAAAATGAAGTAGATACATGAAAATAAAATTAAATCTCTAATAAGTGGGATTGTAATTAATGTTATGAAAAAAACACAAGTTTTAAAAACAATTGATTTATATAAATTTATATAATAAAAATTATATGTTAAATATTTTTAAAAGTTTTACAAAATACAAATAATAAGTTATGTAATTTTCTAAATGTTTTAGAATTGGAATTTTTATGATATTTTTTTTTAGAGAGAGAATGATAAAGGAAATGAATCCCATATCAATGAAAATAAAATTCAATCTCTAATAAGTGGAATTGTAATTGTAGTATCTCTAATAAGTGGAATTGTCGTTAATGTAGATAATGAATACAAATAAGATTAAATAATCATTTTTAATAATTAAATAAAAATGTTAAAAGTATATTACAAATTAAATGTTTTTATAAAAAAAAATACAATTAAAATTAAAACAAAATTCTAAATTAAAATTAAAATTAACAATAGTTTCAATTTTAGTTTTTAGCTTTTATAATGCATTCTATCATCCTCGTGATCTTTATACTTCATTTTTTAATTATATAGAGTCATAATACATCTTTGATTTTATTTTTCTATTGTATAAAATGTGTTAATGAGATAAGTACATTTGATTGTAACAATTTTATTATAATAAATTATTTTGTTTTGTATATTAATATATAATTTTTATAATTATATAAAGTTTGCTAAATTTATAATTGAATATAATTAGTTAAATAAATAATATAATATATGAACCAATTTTTTTAATAATAATTTTTATAATTGAATTTGAAAAATTGTTTTGCAATACATATATATATATAGTAAACAAAGAAATTAAATATGATATATATCACATTATATAATCCTATATTTTATGTAAAAATATAGACATTTAAGTAACTTACATACTTTATTATTAAAATTATGAAGTTGGGACAACCTTTTGAGATGCCTAGGGTACACTAAAGTAGTATCGATAACTAGATGCCTGGCTTAACCTAGATGAGGGAGAATGGTTGAAGGCACAATAACTTCTTGACAAAACTAGAAAGGGAGGATGGCTAAGGCCACGGTGACTTTCCGATAACTTCCTATGCCTACTGTGGGATTGCATTGTAGTAGAGAGTCCATTCCATGGTCAGTGGGACCATTCGAAGTATTGGCTTGGAGGGTTATGGAGTTGGCTCATATGGTATGATTCTAAGGGTTTGGGTGAGTAAGGGAGGAAGTAAACCATATATAAAGATAATCATGATACCTAATAAATTGAATTGAATGATGCATAATAGTATGAATTGATTGCATATTAGGCATATTAAATCAATAATCAAGAGCATATAGTAATATAGGTTACTGTATTTGTTCTCCAAAAATCCATCCACAAACCCCGAAGTTGCTCTGGTATCTTTCCTTAAGTATAAAAATGTAACAATTCATAAGAAAAAAGGGAACTCTTGAAAAAAGGATACAGATCTTTCAGTTGCGAGAGATCCTGAAAATACTTTCATTCCACTCTTTGTTAGACTAGATGAAGCTAGTATCAGTCCTTCTCATGTGAAATTGTCCTTCTCCAATCAGGCCCTTAGAGAAAATTTTCCCAGACATGTGGTTGATTAATTTCCATCTTATCCTTCAACGTTCCAAGTTTATGGGGAGTTGGGAAGGCTAGGGATCTCCTTAGACAGTTTAAAGATACAAGCTCGGATATAATTTTTTTGCAAGAGACCACGTGTGATGCCTCTATTGCTACAGTGACTCTATTTAAACTTCTGCCATATTGGGAACTTTGTGCCTTGGACTCTAATGGTGTTTCTAGAGGTATTATTTCATGTCAGAACCCTAAAGTGGTTTCTCTGAAACCCTACTGAACTGTTGGTGGTATAATCCTAGAGGGAAGGTTCCTAGAAAAGGATATACCTTTCTCTTTTTTGAATTGCTATGGCCCATACAAAAACAAAGAAGAATTATACAAAATTTTGGACAATACTGGGCTCCTGAAGTTCCAAAATTTAATCATCGCAGGGGATCTAAATTTTACCTTGTTTATGACTGAAGTTTGGGGCTTAAATGCAAGATTAGATCTGTTAACAGACTTCTTCAAATATCTTTTGCATACCTCGAGTCTTATAGATGTGGCTCCCACTATTTTTGGTTGAGCATGGTGTAATGGAAGGAGTGGTGAGGCTGCCATTAGTAAAAGGTTGGATAGGTTCATTATGAGTGAACATCTAGTTGAGTTACTTCAAAAATTTCGAACCTGGAAAATCAAAACCTCCATTTCTGATCATTTCCCATTTTTCTTACAAATGGATGGGGTAAAATATGGGAGATATTATCCATTTAAATTTAACAACAATTGGTTATAGGATTCAGATTTATGCAAATTGGTCAACAACTATTGGTTAACAACATATGTCCCAGAAGGAACAAGTCCAGTGGACAGTTTGGTATACAAGTTAGGTTGTCTCAAAAAATATGTCAGAAATTGGGAGAAACTTTAAAAACAGGATCAGGAAAAAAAACTAAAATTTATTGAAGATCTTTTAATAAAATATTATGAAAACAATCCAAGTTGTATTTTTTTGGAAGAAGAAAAAATGAAAATTCAGGAATTAGATAAAAGAAGAATTTTCCTTCTTCAACAAGAAGAGATGGCGTGGCGCCTCAAAAGCAAGGTTGTATGGATAGCTATGGGAGACAATAATACTCCATTTTTCCATAATTATGCTACATTTAGAAGGAGTGTCAACACAATATGGGATATCAAAGATGAGGATGGGTGTGCCATACATAAATATGTTGATCTAACAGGGACTGCAATACAACATTTCTTTAAATTGTTTAAAGGACCTGAACATATTGACATTGGAGCTCAACTTAGGGTCATTTAACAATTTCCCTCTTTTTTCAATTCAGAGGAGGGTTTGAAAATTGGTGAAACGGTCACCTTAAAAGAAATTGAAGGGGTCTTGAAGACTTTTTCTCATGAGAATATCCTTGGGCCAGATGGTTGGACCATTGAACTATTCTTGTCTTTCTTTGACATTATGGCAGAGGAATTTCTTAAGATGGTCAAACAATCTAGAAGTGAAGGTTACGTTTCTAGGGCGCATAATCAAACCTACATTGTCCTTATCCCTAAGAAGAACGAAATTGAAAGCTTTAATGACTACAGACCTACTGCGTTATGCAATTTGGTCTATAAAATCATTACAAAAATCATTGCTAACAAAATTAGACCAAAACTAGCTGAAATGACGACACAAGAACAATTTGGATTTCTTGCAAACAGACAAATCTTGGATGCAGTGGGGGTTACTCAGGAATTCATCCATTCTATTAAAAAAAAGGACTCTGATGCTTTGATTCTCAAGGTGGATTTAGTAAAATCCTATGATGTGGTAAACTGGGGATATATTAGATTACTCCTTCTACAGATCCGGGTCTGTCTCTGATGGTAACAAATTGGATTATGGCATGTGTGACTACTACAAATTTATCAGTTCTTGTTAATGGCTTACCTACACACTTTTTTCATGGATCCAGGGGTATAAGACAAGGATTCCCTTTGTCTACCCTACTTTTCTTGCTTTTTATTGAAGGACTGAGTAACTTAATCCACTCTGCTAGAAAGGATGGAAAATTAAAAGCGGTAAGAATTACTACTTCTATTTTTATATCTCATATACTGTTTGTTGATGATGTAATTCTATTTGGAAGGGGAACAATTGAGGAATGGAAATAGTTTGCAAGGATTATTAATTTATTTTGTTCTGCCTTAGGTATGGAGGTCAGCTACTCAAAGCCCGCCTTCTTTTTTCATAATCTAGACCAACATACCATGGAAAGGATAAATACCTTCTTACCTTTTCAGACTTATGTGATTGAATATGGTTTCAAATACTTGGGTTATCATCTAAAGCCCAGCTTCTATAGGGTAAAAGACTGGATGTGGCTGGTCCAAAAATTTGAAAAAAGGATAAGTAATTAGACATATAGGTTACTTTCTCTTAGTGGTAGATTAAATTTGCTAAAATCAGTATTGGTTGGCATACCTGTGTTTTGGCTTTCGTTGGCATGTCTCCCAGAAACAATCATCAATATGTTGAGGAAATTGATTTTTAATTTTATTTGGTCTGGCACAATGGCAAATAACAAGTTCAATCTAACAAATTGGAAGAAATTATCCCTACCAAAGGAAAAGGGTGGATGGGATATAAAGAACCTTGAGTGGTTTATCACTACTCTCAGTATGAAAAGCATGTGGAGAGGCTTATGGGGAAATGGTCTATGGAATAAGTTTATTCATGGGAAATATATCAAAGTTGAAATTGTCCAATGGATAAGAAATCCTAGGAAATCAAACAAAAACTCATCCAATTTATGGTCTGGCTTCTTAAAATCTTTTCATTGGATAAATAGGAACCTTGCATGGAAGGTTGGAACAGGCCAGAGAATTCTTGTTGGAATTGACTCGGTTGTGGGATGTGAAGAGAGCTATAAACTATCAAATGATATTATTGAATACCTATAAGAAATTGGTTACTCAACACTCTCACATATCCAAAAATATGATTTGAGGGGTAATGTGGGATCTTATTGGTATAGTGCAACAGACATGGGAATTGGAGGAGCTTTGGAAAATGAATGGGATGCATATGTTTCTAGTTTGAATTCTGTAGGGATCAGACTTACAAATGATGATGAAAAACTGTTATGGACAGGCAACAAAAATAATGGACAGGTAACTACAAAATATGCCTATCTCTCCATAACAAACTTTGAAAAATATATTGTTCATAAATGGTGGTATGAGAAGTTATGGAAGTGGAAAATTCCAAAGAATTTTTTTTTTTTTGGTCTTGTTTAGGAAAATGCTATTCACCTGGGATAACTTAATTAAGCGGGACATGCACTTTGTGCAACTGTGCACCTACATATATTGATCATATTTTTATCTCGTGTTCCTTTACCTCAAACCTATGGATTTCTGTATGCTCCAATCTAGATATCTCCATGAACTAGGGTAAATAGATTATAGATAACAATTTCTATATGTGGTATAGCTCTGTTAAAATTCACAGGTTTCTTCCTATTATAATCTGATGAGTGATCTGGAACCTCAGGAATGGTATTGTTTTTGAAGATAAACCTTCTTCTCTAAATGTGGGAAAGATCAAGGTTTTAAATATGTTTGAGGAACTTCACCTATTGCAAGCAAAAAATTCAAATACCAGGATTATTATTGATCTTTCTCTTATGGAGGAGGAACATGGATTCTTTGATGGTGCAGCTGTGGATGGTAAATGTGTTGTGGAAATTTTCTAATTTTAAACTGTACTTACAACTTTCAGTTGAAACTGAAATGTGGTATTGGCACAAACACAAAGGCATAGTTGCTTGCTTTATGGTGTCTTCTCAGGTTTATAGTATTCTTGGGCATAGATATTATCATATTATTTGGTGACTCAATAACTATTGTCAATTGGGAAAAAATACTGGGGATCTTCAATCTATTGATCTTCTACAATGGTGCAACAAAATTAATGGAGTTTTTGACAGGTTTCACAAATGGGAGATTCAACACAACTGCAAGGGATTAAACTCTACGGTTGATACTCTTTCAAAATATGCATTGAAGCTCTCTGTTCGTAAATTAAATTGGGAATATTACATTGAAGACTAGCTGGAACATAAGGGTCGTATCTCCATTTTTTAATTTTAGTTTTAGTCTTGTGACTGATAAAATTTAGTTTATTATGGATTCAGTTCCCTCTGTTATTTTGTTCTCTTTGTTGAAGATTGTATGAGTTTTGAAGATCTGATATCTAGGTTGAACTAAACTTGAACTTGCATGGACAGTTCTATGATCTATATTGTGTACTTTTTTATTCAATGAAATAGAAAACATACTGTTTTTTTCTTCTTGAAAAAAAAGTTATTGTATTTGTTATTAGTACATAATTGAGAATTACTCGTACTGACCATGTGAGTAGCTCTCACCTGTGCAATATTACTAGTTACTTAGGTGCATATTGTGTGATACTTGAACATATTAAAATACTACCTAAGTATAGCATAAATTTAGGGCGAAGTTTCCTTAAGGAGGGAAGTATGTCACAACCCAAAATTAGTATTAAACAAATTCTGAATAAAACATAAGAAGAGTAAGTAATAAGTGTATTAAATATGAAAATAATAAAAATAAAATAGAAATTGGAGAAATTGTAAATTAAAATTAATTAAATATAAATGGTATTATAAGTACCAAAGAAATGAAGAAAATATTTAAAAAGGAGGAGGATTGGAGGGGAAGGGCATTCTTTTTTCTTGTACTTTAAAGGGATATATGAATGGCTATAGAAGGTAAAACAACAGATCTAGCTACGATTTATTTGTTGGGGGCTCTCATTGTCTCAACAAGGGGTTAGTTAGGTGGAGATTTGTCCCCCATATGTTGTTGTCACACCTTTCTTTTGGAGATATATGTAAAATATTTGAACAAATCATTGAATTATAGGTATGTTTTCTCTTTGTTTCATTCATTGTTATTTTTATATCTTTGTAAATATATTAGATCTAATTTTCTCATGGTAATAAAAAATTATTTTAGTTAATTATAAAATATTGTTAAAAGAAAATGTCCTCCAGGCCCATCAAGGCGTTACAATAATTAAGGCAAATGATATCCCAATGAGAATTTTAGAGGGATAAAATGTTTTTTCCATCTTGCCTCCACAAAATTGGTTGGCTAGTTCTGTTTTTATATATTTTTGTTTTAATAATTGATGGGTAAATGATATAATACCAAAAAAATTGTTTAGGGAAAATATTCACCCATTGCAAATGCAAAATCCCCTAAATTTCGCCCATGTGTGAAACTTTGCTCCTAAAAATTTTCATTGGCAAAGTATGGAGCCTTTCAAGTGATCCATCCCGCCACATAAGGAACCTGAGCCGCATTGCAAATGAACCGATCAAACTCTGTTGCCACGCGGGAGGGAGGTAAGATCAATCGGTTCAAGTTTAAGGTCGCACTGTTTAAGCTAGATATTTTACGAACTGGGAGCCCACCAAGTTCTGGGCTGTAATCCTATGGAGAGGGAAACGAGGTCCCGAAATGGTGAATGCGTTGCGCAGCTACAGCACGTTGTGCTTGCAGAATTATTGTGAAGAAATCTTTTTTGGTTTGACCTCTTCTGTGAGTCTTGTCAGCTTAACAGATTTGATGAAATTGGATGTATGATGTCCAAGTCGTCTATCTGTGAAGAAAAATGTTAGATGGCATGCATTTCAAAGGAAATAAAACCAAATGTAATGCCACTTCCGTCCTATGAGACCCGATCCTTAACTCTGTCACGAAAGAACTTGATCTCTCCGAATCGATCAATACAAACGATGATATGATGATGGCAGCAATACAGCTTTGACATTGCTTGATGCAATCGCACGTAATCGATTTGCAGGGACTCGTCATTGTTGCCAGTGATGTAATGATACCAATCGGATTATGATAATAAAAGACTCAAAATGTTTTTCGTATCCGTCGAACAAGATAAGGGTGTATTAAACTATTAATTGTTTTATTTTTGTTAAACACTGTATTTAGAATAGGGTCAGTCTCTTCCAGAAAGAGGGTCAAACCCAAATTACACATTATGTTGAAACTCCCTCCTTTTTAATGTTTATGAGTAGATGAGTATGGAGCCTTGGAAAAGTATGGAGCCTTGCCCCTAAATTTTTTTTCCCTTTTGGTTACCATTTGATGGTTTTTTATGGTTTTGGAGGCCAAAAATGTGGGAAAAGTGGACAAACTGGTTATGTGACTAGGGATATGAGCTATGTGAATGGTTATGGTTTCTGAAAACTGTAAACAATGGATCGGATCTCTTGTAAACGATTAAACCATTGATAAATTGTTTTGTGTATGATGTAGATCGGTTCTCTTGTAAACGATTAAACCATTGATTAATTGTTTTGTGTATGATGCAGATCTCTTGTAAACGGTTAAACCATTGATTAATTGTTTTGTGTATGATGCAGATCAGATCTCTTGTAAACGGTTAAACCATTGATTAATTGTTTTGTGTATGATGCAGATCGGATCTCTCGTCTAAACGTTGAATCCTTTTTTATGTTGGAAACTATGGGATTATTATGATAATGAAACATATCTCTCTTTTATAAAACCTATGAACACGGATCATGTTTTATCCAGAAAATGGAGGATCTCCTTTCTTGAAATCGTTGAACCTGTTAAATTTTCATCCAACAAATACAACCCTTTTGGTTAAAACTCTGTTTATACAATTGTAGAAAAATAAAAAGTAGTCATGTATTTACCCTCGGAGATAAAGAATTCTTAATATTCAAACTATTATGGGGTTGAGACTTAAACGACCTTTGATACTACCAAATTCGATCCTCCTTGTGGAGATTGTTTTGATCGCAGAGTACCTCTGTTTCTCTCGACAACTACCTAAAATAATGGTTATCAAGCTCAATTAAGTTTGCCACCATACTTTGTTTTCGGCAGTAAACATCTATGTTCTTTAGTATAATCAATGATCGGTTATATGTTTATTCTTTTTATCGGTCGCCTTTTAAACCTCTATCAATCTCTTCCATACTTATCAAAGAGTACAGAGTCAATATCCTGCTAAATAAACAATATAAAATCTTCGAGTTTGGACTATATGTCTCTTTATAGTTGAGATGCCAACTTAGATTAACGACCACCTTGGTCATGGTGGAAAGATATAAATGTGAACCTTGGTAACTCAATCAACGAACTTGATTACCTCCTTTCAATTGCTTAAACTGTTCATAGTTTCAACTTGTGAAATGCTAGAGGAATAATGTTTTTTTGTAAGCTGCATAAAAGATTATATTATAATACAAAAAAGATTACAATCATCAGGTGAGGCTGAATATGACATTCTAGCACTGTTGAGGGTGCAAATATTACAAAAAGAGTGCTGTAAAGCAAGCCTAGAGGCTGAGGCTAGATAGCCATTGATGAGGAAAGACATAAACTAAGAGTAACTCTGTACTAGGCAGAGATAACAAAAACTAGAAATCAAAGTGATAGAACTAGGAGTGCAGTGCTCAACACAAGTCGCATCAAGAGGCAGCTTCTGCACCTTTGGAGTCATGGATGTCCTCAGAGATTGGGCAGGGGGCGAAGAAGTCATCTGTCCATTGCTGCTCCAGGAGCTTGATGGGTAGAGGCTCGACTTTGCGCTGGAGAATCAGGTCTGTCTCATCCTTGCGGATGTGCTTGTACTGGGTGACTGCAATGGTAGAGGGAACCGGAAAGGAAGTCCTAGGAGGGGAGGCGCCTTGCACCACAACCACAGCAGGGGAGTCAGGTCCGGAGGTTTTTCTGAGAGCAGGAGAAACATCCTTTGAAACCGTAAGGCCCATTGAGTCATGTAACGAACTGTCAGCCGCCTGCGCAGCCGCTTGAGAGTTGGCACCTTTTTTATGAACAATAGTCTCCTCCCTAGAACCTGCAATTGGACCTTCCAGACCGACTCCCATGGGTGGAGCCTGATGAGGAAACAGGGAGTAGCAGCAACCTATGAGGCTGGCTTCCAAGGCGACAAGAATTCCATCCAGATGAGCCATGTTGGACCTTGTGTCCATAATGGCCATCTTAGCCAAGTTCCAATTGGTGAGCATCTCTTCCACCAAGGTACCAATCAAATTTTTAAGGAGTTAGTAATGATTCACTTATGTTCCAGGGCTGCCGAAGGCAAGGATCTCGACAACGTTTCTTAGTTCCCAATCATCCACCAGGTGATAGAATGACATGGAGACGTTATCCTTGTATCCAATGTTTGCAGGGGTCTCCTTCTCCACAGACGTCGCTTTGCTTGTGCCCTGTCTAGAGCCACGCCTGGAGGTGTCGCACGTGCGTTTCATGGTGGTTTTGGAGATTTCATAGGGGAATTGCACAGGGGCCTAACTTTCAACAGAGGAGGCAGAGAGCGGATAGTGTAGATGGGTAATGAACACAGGAGGATGAGCATGGAGCTTCATATCCCGGAGGAGGGCTCTGGGAGGGAGGGGCATCACACGAGAGGGAGTAATGGTGAAGTGAAGCGAACAAAGGTGAGAGGATGTAGGGAGATGGTCCGGCATTAATGCCACCCACCAGGCCATGTGGGCGAGGAGAGCTGGAGTGTGCGAGAAGGCCACCTGGGGTGTGGTCATATCCAGAGTAAATGTTGTGTCTCGGGAGTAGCCCACCCTAGGAGTTGGTGCTGGGGGGAGGTGGCGTGTCCACTCCAACTGTCCTACTGGTGGTTGATTCATCACCCAGATCTGAGAGGGGGAAGTCCTTGTGAGCTTGTTGGAAGTAGAATTGCTTGAGCTGAATGGAGGAATTACAAGGATTATTTGTCCAGAGAGTGTGAATATTGACTACTCCTACATTAGCTATTCCATCCGCAAGGGAATTAGCTTGGCGCATCACATGCTGGAAGGTGATATTCCTACGATTGTTCAAGATGTCAACCAACCTGCGAAGTCTGCTTTCCAAACACCAACTGGATGATAGTTTGGAAACCTGCGAACCATTTTGGAGCTTGGAGGCCAGAGTAAGAATGAGTTGAGAGTCCCCTTCAGCAATGAGAGGATGAAGATTATAATCATTAGCAACCATGAGTCCATGCAAGAGACCATCGAGTTTTGCTGCATTGTTGCTGTCGTGTCCAATATTACCATAATAAATTCTAAGAGTACGACCTTCATGATCCTAGAAAGCACCTCCAAAACCTATCGGACCTGGATTTCCTTTGGAGGCACCATCAAAATTAAGCTTGTAGAGCCCAGGGGGGGGGGGAACCATTAGGAGGAGTTGGAGGAATGGTGGTGGGGGTGTAGAAAAGCAGGAGGGAGATATATCTGAGAGAAAGACCAACAGAGGAGAATGGATCACTCCATTTCAGTGGTGGGAAGATTAGAGGTATTCCAAGGAGTTAGGAATAAGGTTTCCTAGAGATTATTCTTTAAGATGTCCTAGATTTTATCAAACGAGTTGTATTTTCCTTCAAAGATTCTGAGGTTCCTTTCCTTCCATAAATTCCAGACAAGGAGACCCGGGGTGATGTCCCACAGCTTGTTGAGTTGTTTACTTTGAAAAGGCTCATGGTCCCAATGAAGTAGAGTACTTATGATGTCACACCTAACCCTATTGGTGCGTCTGAAGGACTGTGCTACTCTTTCCCAGAGCCCGGAGGCTAAATCGCATTGATCAAACAAGTGGTCCATATTTTTCATATTGCTCTTACATAAGACACAGATGGGGGGGGCGATGAAACCTTTTTTCTGCAAGATATCTCAGGTAAGAATGCTTCGATGGGCCAACAGCCAAAGAAAAGTTGAGACTTTCGGCCATAAAGAGAGGTTCCAAATTTTCCTCCAGAGAGGGAAAGGAGTGATGGCTTCTCTCTGTGCAAGGATAGAGTAAGCTTCTTTGACTGTGAAGGATCCCTTAGGAAGATGCCCCCAGGGGATGACGTCTTGGCCATGAGAAAGACGGATTTGCCTTGTTTGGAGATTTGTCCAAACCTCATCATAGTCTTCAGTTGGAATTTCGTGTTGCCAATGCCTAGGATTCTTCCAAAGTCAGAAGGGGGATGTTTCAATAGGATCCCATAAATCACGGACAACCGAGTCAGAGATTGTCTTCCATATAACTGGCGTAGCACTGTAGGTGGGGAGGTTGCTGAGTTTTGGCATTTGCTGCCATGAGTCCTGCTAGAGGAGGGCAGAGGTGCCATCCTTGATTTCCCAAAAGCTATGCTGTTGTATAAGTGCTCTTTGAGAATTAGTAGCATGCTAGATAAGAGAGCCCGAAGGGTCAGAATCATACCTGATCAGATGGGCCAGGTCCTGGTGGGCGGCATATTTACGATTCCAAAGTTGCTCCCAGGGAGAATCATTCTTGGTAATCCATCGCCACCATATTTTAGCTGAGAATGCTTCATTGTTGATATCTAGGTCTTTTATACCAAGTCCTCCTTCCCGTTTAGAAAGATAGATGGTATGCCACTTCACCAGGGCCCATCTATTGTTGTGTTGACTTTTGCCCCATAGGAAGGACCATTGAAGCTTTTTGAGAGACTTAAGAACCCACTTGGGAGCAGCAAGAATTGAAGAAAGGTAAAGGGGCATGGATTGGAGGACTGATTTGAGGAGAGTGATCCAATAGGGGAGGTTGAGGGAGCGGAAGGTCCAAGAAGAGATACGAGTGTCAATCTTGTCAAGGAGTTCTTTCCAGGATGAGTGCTTGATGACAGAGTCAAAGAGAGGGGCTCCAAGATACTTGGTCGGTAGAGTTGAAGTAGCAAAGCCAAGAATACGAGCTATATTGCGCTTGGTAATAGCATCAGTGTTGAAGAAGAAGATTTGAGACTTCTCAAGATTGAAGGTGGTGCCAGAGGCTTCAGAAAAAAGAGTGAGGATCTTATGGAACACACGAGCTTCATGCATAGAAGGGTGTCCAAAAAGGAGGTTATCATCAACAAATTGCTAGTGGGCGGTGGGGGTTCCCCCATGAAGTGAGAGACCATGAAGAGAGCCAGAGGCTACCGCTGCTTGTATCATTCTACCCAGGCCTTCTGCCATAAGGATAAAAAGGAACGGAGAGAGGGGATCTCCTTAACGGATTCCACGAGAAGGGGTAAAAGTGGGGGAGGGAGAACCATTGACGAGAATGGAGTAAAAGGAAGAGGAGACAAGGGAGGAAATCCAATTTATCCAGTCTGGGCTGAATCCATAAGCGTGCAACATTTCTCTAATGAAATCCCAACTGAGTTTATCAAAAGCTTTTGAAAGATCTAACTTTAAAAGCATACCAGGGGTGCGATGAGTTTTGAGGGAGTGGGTGATTTCATGAGCAAGAATGATGCCATCCAAGATTTGTCTTCCTTCCACAGAACCCGTTTGTTTAGGAGAGACGAGCAGAGGCAGGAGAGACTTAAGACGGTTGGAAATCACTTTAGAAATAAGTTTGTAGATGACATTACAAAGGGAGATGGGAGGGAACTGACCCGGATGAGAAGCTTCTTTAAATTTGGGGATAAGGGAGAGATGCGTTGCATTAAGGGCAGGAAGTATCCAATGATTTTTCCTAGACTCTTCAACCACTTCCCATATCTCAAGCTTTAGCAGATCCCAACAGTGGTGAAAGAAGTTAGCTGTGAAGCCATCTAGACTAGGTGATTTTTCGTCAGTTGTTTGTTTCATGGCAATTTCCACTTCTTGTAGAGAGATAGGCTGCATCAGGGAGATGTTGTGTTCATCAATAATGGCAGCAGGAATGTGTCGGGTAACCTGAAGGATGGCTGCACTTCAAGAATCAGGAGGTTCTGTGAGAAGATCCTGAAAGTACCCTTTGAGTTCCTGTGCTATCTCATCATGCTCTTCCAGAATCACACCCAAGTCCCCTTTAAGCTTGTTGATGCGGCTATGCAGTCTATGTTGAAGGTTGGAATGATGGAAGAAGGAGGTGTTGTGGTCGCCTTCTTTGAGCCAGGAGACTCTGGATTTTTGTTTCCACGGAGTTTCTGCTTGCTGACAGTGGATGTTGAGCTTATCCAAGAGGTCCTTTTCCTTGGATTTGTGTGCTTGGGAGAGGCCATCTTCCATGATGCTGCGTTGGAGAGTCTCAAGATCTTCCTCAATCACCTGATTTTCTTTGAAAATATTTCCAAAGGTGGAATGGTTCCAGTCCCTGAGCTTAGCACGAAGGAGTTTAAGTTTTTTTTTAAGGATGGCCATTTTTTATTTTCCAACCACACGCATCTCCGTCCACCATGTGTTGACAGTTTCTGAGAATTCAGGATGGGAGATCTAGAATTTCTCAAATCTGAAGGGCATATGGAATTGAGCGCCCAGACTTTGCCACATTAAGTCAATGGGTCAGTGATCAGAGCAAGCTGTCGGTAAAACAAAGGACACTAGGGTACCACCCATCATGGTGAGGTTCTCAGAGACCAAGAATCTATCAAGACACTTCACGATTTGGTGTAAACCCCCTCTTCTGTTGTTCCAGGTGTAAAATCCTGAAGAGGAAGGCAAATCAACTAAATGATTGTTAGCAATGAAGGCTTTGAAAAGGAGATCCTTAGGGGAAAGAGAGCGCAGGCCTCCTTTTTTTCCCTCCAGGGCAGCGATCATGTTGAAATCGCCACCAATAATGAGAGGGGAATCCGAATGGTGGGAGACAAACCAGTTGAGAAGGAGGGTTTTGAGAATGCGGGGTTGGGGGATATAAACATTGATGAGAAGACCATGGAGACTAGTACCGAGAATATGGAATGAGGCGGAAATGGCATGAGCGGTAGCAGCATAATTATAAAGGGTGAGGACGTTGGCGTTCCAAGCAATAGAAATACCCCCGGCAGCCCCATTGGCATCAATGGAAAAACTTTGGCAACCTCTCCAGAGCTTGGACATGATAAGACTGAGGGTCTCAGAAGAGAATTTAGTTTCTTGGAGGAAGATAGCAGAGGGGGAATCAGTAAGGATTTTTCTTTTCAACATACGTCGTTTGGATAGACCGTTGATTACTCTAATATTCCAGGATATAATCTTCATTGGGGGGTGAGGGATGGAAAGAAATCAGTAAGTTGCATGTATTGTCTTGATTCCACAAGTCTTGTTCCCAACAGATTGATTCGCTGCATAACTGATTTCCTACCTCTTTTCTTGAGTTCCCTCAAAAGTTTATGTCAATCCTTTTGAGGAAGGTTGTGTATTCCCAATTTATCATGAGCTTTAACTTTAGCCAAAGCATCTCTGAGGAGTTGAATCTGGCTAGGAGGCATAGAACCAAAATATTTTCTAGTACAGGCGTCCTCTAGCCCTAGAAGGTCAAGATCTCCCAGATCTAAGTTGGTCATTTCTTCATCCATGGTGATATCTGTGGAGGGATCCATCGGGAGTTTGTGGGAAGGAACGGAAGGGGTAGAAGAAGTACCTTGGAGCTCTGCATGAGAGGCAGATTTGCTGGGATGATCGGATCCTTCCTTGCCCAGCGGCCTATCAGTGTTGACGGGCATAGATGGGCCATCCTCCTTGTTAGCCGAAGTTTCCTTTTGTGGCTCCATTTCTTAGTCCGTGGTTTGATCGGCCAAAGAATTAAAGCTATTACTAATTGGGGGGGTTTCCAACTTATTTTTTCCAGTAGATCTGCGATTATGCCTCCTGATTTTTCCAACTCTTTGAAAACCTTCAGCATCTGGGGTGTCTTTTCGAATATCCTCTGATCGATGTTTGCTTAGGGGGAAATCACGGAAGAGGTGCCCATGTTCATGGCACTTGCGACAATGAAAAGGTATATGCTCATAATCCAGGGGTTGGATCCATTCCGAGTCTTCTGAAGAGAGACTGATGGCGTCCGAGAGGGATTTGGAGATGTACATGTAGATGCATATTCGAGCATAGGAGGTGTAGCGCTGCAGATTGGTTTGATCTGTTGTTCTAACATAAGTGCCGAGGGTGTTCCCTATATCTTTCAGGGTTTCTTCGTCCCAGTATTCCTATGGGAGAGAATACATTCTGATCCAGACTAGAGCCTAGGTGAAATCTTCTTTTTCAGAGCAGAACTTCTCGATCCAGTTTTTCATATAGAGACCTACAGAATTAAAGAAATAGGGTCCATCATTTTCAACTCTTGCCTTGTCTTCAAGATGATGGAAAATAATGGTGAAGAATCCCTTGGAGCTGAGCTGAAGGTCGTAATGAGCTTTTGGTTTCCACTTCATAGTGATCCAGTGCTTTAGAGCCTATTATGTGGGCCAAATACCCATGAACTTGCAAATGAGGGCATGGTCCTTCAAATACTGAGATATAGAATTGATCCTTTCGGGAGGGAGGGTCAGACTGGGGCGTGCTGCAGAGCGGGCTATGCATGTTCTAGTTCCAGGCGTACCATCAGCATGCGGTGGAGTAGGATTGGGAATGGTCGAGGAGGAGGGTTTCCCAGCCTTAGGAATTGGGATGTCTGCAAATCCAATATGCACATAAGAGGCATGACCAGACGAACATGGGGAGATAGGGGGTGTCTGAGCTGTGGTACGAGAGGGACCCTTGCCCCCCCCCATGCAGAAGTCATGGTGTGATGCAGGGAAGAGGCCCCTGAAGGTACCAGGAGGATAGCAGTCTGGGAGGATGGGAGCTGAAAGCAGTCAGTAACCCTAAACGGTTATCAAACCACCGCAGGGCTAGACATCAACGAGCGTCATTCTCCGTTACAATTTCAACTAGAGGAATAATTATAGTGGTTCGAATATATATTTATTTCGATACCACTTTATATAGTATAAAAATAAAAGAATTATACGAGTGGTAAGAGTTAGGGTAATCCTTATGTATAGAATATTTGTCCGACCCTAAAGCATTAAATAAATAAAAGCAAATTATCCTTATATAAATACTTAATGGAAGGGTCGATACATGAGTTTGTATCTTAGACCTCCATCCCCTTTAGATGATGGAAGTTATCCTTAAGGAGAATCTAATTGGGGACAAAACCTTTAGAACTTTACGTTGGTAAAAGTATTCAAATATGAGGAGCAGGCAAAGATAAAATAGATTGAAATTTTAATACCATAATCTACTCTTATATATATATGGGTTTCATTTTATGTGTAAAGGGGTTTAAAATCAACCTACGATTTAATTGTCACACCTTTCTTGTCGAGATATAGGTAAAATATTTCAACAAATAATTGAATTATAGGTATGTTTTCTCTTTGTTTCATTCATTGTTATTTTTATATATTTCTAAATATTTTAGATCTAATTTTCTCATGGTAATAAAAATTTATTTTAGTTAATTATAAAATATTGTTAAAAAAAATGTCCTTCAAGCCCATCAGGGCGTTACAATAATTAAGGCAAATGATAGCCCAATGAGAATTTTAGAGGGATAAAATGTTTTTTTCCATCTTGTCTCCATAAAATTGGTTGGCTAATTTTCTTTTTATATATTTTTGTTTTAATAATAGATGGGTGAATGATATAATACCAAACAAATTGTTTAGATAAAATATTCACCCATTGCAAATGCAAAATCCCCTAAATTTCGTCCATGTGTGAAATTTTGCCCCTAAAACTTTTCATTGGCAAAGTATGGAGGCTTTCAAGCGATCCATCCACATAAGGAACCTGAGCCACATTGCAAATGAACCGATCAAACTCTGTTGCCACGTAGGAGGGAGGAAAGATCAATCGGTTCAAGGTAAAGGTCGCACTGTTCAAGCTAGAGATTTTACGAACTGGGAGCCCGCCAGGTTCTGGGTTGTAATCCTATGGAGAGGGAAATGAGGTCCAGAAATGGTGAATGCACTGCTCAGCTGCAGCACGCCGCGCTTGCGGAATTATTGTGAAGAAACCTTTTCTAGTTTGACCTCTTCTGTGAGTCTTGTCAGCTAGTTAACAGATCTGATGAAATTGGATGTATGATGTCCGAGTCATCTATCTGTGAAGAAAAATGTTAGATGGCGTGCATTTCAAAGGAAATAAAACCAAATGTAATGCCACTTACGTCCTATGAGACCCGATCCTTAACTCTGTCACAAAAGAGCTTGATCTCTCTGAATTGATCAATACAAACGATGATATGATGATGGCAACAATACAACTTTGACATTGCTTGATGCAATCGCACGTAATCGATTTGCAAGGACTCGTCATTGTTGCCACTGATGTAAAGATACCAATTGGATTATGATAACAAGAGACTCAAAATGTTTTTCATATCCGTCGAACGAGATAAGGGTGTATTGAACTATTAATTGTTTTATTTTTGTTAAACACTGTATTTAGAATAGGGTCGGTCTCTTCCAAAAGAGGGTCAAACCCAAATTACACATTTTGTTGAAACTCCCTCCTTTTTAATGTTTATGAGTAGATGAGTATGGAGCCTTGCCCCTAAATTTTTTTGCCCTTTTGGTTACCATTTAATGGTTTTTTTATAGTTTTGGAGGCCAAAAATGTGGGAAAAGTGGACAAACTAGTTATGTGACTAGGGATCTGAGCTATGTGAATGGTTATGGTTTCTGAAAACCGTAAACAACGGATCGGATCTCTTGTAAACGGTTAAACCATTGATTAATTATTTTGTGTATGATGCAGATCGGATCTCTTGTAAACAATTAAACCATTGATTAATTGTTTTGTGTATGATGCAGATCGGATCTCTTGTAAACGGTTAAACCATTGATTAATTGTTTTGTGTATGATGCAGATCGAATACGTTGAATCCTTGTTATGTTGGAAAAACTATGAGTTTATTATGACAATGAAACATATCTCTCTTTTATAAAACCTATGAACACTGATCATGTTTTATCCATAAAATGGAGGATCTCCTTTCTTGAACTCGTTGAACCTATTATATTTTCATCCAACAAATAAGACCCTTCTGGTTAAAACTCTGTTTATACAATTGTAGAAAAATAAAAAGTAGTTATGTATTACCCTCAGAGATAAAGAATTCTTAGTATTCAAACTATTCTGGGGTTGAGATTTAAATGACCTTTGATACTACCGAATTCGATCCTCCTTGTGGAGATCGTTTTGATCGCAGAGTACCTCTGGTTCTCCTGACAACTACCTAAAATAATGGTTATCATGCTCAATTAAGTTCGCCACTAGACTTTGTTTTCGGCAGTAAACATCTATGTTCTTTAGTATAATCAATGATCGGTTATATGTTTATTCTTTTTATCGGTCACCTTTTAAACCTCTATCAATCTCTTCCATACTAATCAAAGAGTACATAGTCAATATCCTGCTAAACAACCAATATAAAATCTTCGAGTTTGGACTATATGCCTCTTTATAGTTGAGATGCCAACTCAGATTAACGACCACCTTGGTCACGGTGGAAAGATATAAATGTGAACCTTGGTAACTTAGTCAACGAACTTGATTACCCCCTTTCAATTGCTTAAACTGTTCATAGTTTCAACTTGTGAAATACTAGAGGAATAATTATAGTGGATCGAATATAGATTTATTTCGATACCACTTTATATAGTATAAAAATAAAAGAATTATACGAGTGGTAACAGTTAGGGTAATCCTTATGTATAGAATATATGTCCGACCCTAAAGCATTAAAGGAATAAAAGCAAATTATCCTTAGATAAATACTTAATGGAAGGGTCGATACATGAGTTTGTATCTTGGACCTCCATCCCCTTTAGAATATGGAAGTTATCTTTAAGAAGAATCTAATTGGGGACAAAACCTCTAGAACTTTATGTTGGTAAAAGTTATGAAATATGAGGAGAAGGCAGAGATAAAATAGATTGAAATTTTAATACCATAATCTACTCTTTTATATATATGGGTTTCATTTTATGTGTAAAGGGGTTTAAAATCAACCTAGGATTTAATTGAGCATGTGAATGCTTAGGAAGATTTTTATTTTTATAAACATCTTGTGTAATAATGTGGTACAAATATATGCGGTAGTAAAATGGATCATTCATATCCATAAAATAAAGTAGTATTATGTGCTTTATGTACACGTCACTTCCCATGGAAATAAAAATTTCATGTACATGTATATGATAGTAGACGTTATGGATAAAGTATCATATATATATATATATATATGTTGGCCTTAAATTGTATGGAAATCAGTTTTAGAATGGAAGAAAAAGGACGAATCCCAAAAGTATATTCGTTATAGAAAATTGATATAAGGGTAGTAGTTGTTTGTAATTAAAGAGATTTTACCATTACTAGCTATCAATAAGTATCAAGGAATTTGTTTTCCGCATTTATTGTATTTTGGGGTTACAGAATTTTAGAGGGAGAAAATGGTTTTTTCCAACTCTCCTCCACAAAATTGGGTGGGCTAATTTTTTTTTATATGTATTTGTTTGAATAACCAATGGGAAAACTATATAATACTAAAAAGAACATCTATGTAAAAAATTCACCCATTGCAAATGTAAAGCCCCCTAAATTTTTCCCATGGGTGAAAATTTTCCCCTAAAATTTTCCCTTGACAACAGAGCCCTAGCAACTATTTTGAGTTTCTTTATTTGATCCATTTTATTAGGTATATCAAGTATAACGAATTATTTGTAGATTGATGAGGCAATTTAAAATGAGATTTACCAACTAAAATGGATGCTTATGAGTTAATGAAATTTTTCTATATAACTAGTCTTGAAATGGAATTAACCTTTAGTGTTTCTTCAAACCAATAGCTACAATGTCCTAATGAATAATAATTTTTATTTTGGGCGAAAAATGCTTGAAGAAATTATCATTGAACATAGAACCTTGCATATCAATGATAATATTAAATTGTGGTGGCATCGTACCAATGTAATGATGCCACATATCTTCATTTGATTCGCCTTCTATATAAGTGACAAAATGACCCACGATTAATTATTATGTCACCATGAACTCCCTAGAGAGAACCTGTAATATCCCCAACTCAGATTTCAAGGATATTAACTCAATCAAAAGGTTTAAAGCAGAAACTAGTACTGGACACAACTAAACCCACCCAAAGTTTGACAAATGGGATCTTTGGATCTGGAAGGATTAATAAAAAAAGGTGTAGAAGCATAAAAAAGGGGGCTAATCTAGCTTCAGATCCGTTTCAAAAAGTATTGGGACCTTTTATGTTTCGAAATCAGCTCTCGTTCAAGTCTACTCCAAGGCTTACTAAGTACACCAAAATATGCAAACTAGATCCTTTCACAATATTCGAGAACAAATGGAAGGTGTATGACCCCTATATACCCTATAATATACTAATAAACCAAATACATAGTGGTTTTGGAGCAGCTAGACTGAGTGTGGGTGACTTGGGAGAAATTGCTACTATCGTGGCAGCTCAACTAGTTTTAATAATGGATAACTCAAACATAGTACAAACCTCCCAAATTTATGATATTAATGTTGTAGTGGACTCAAGGGGAATTTAATGAACTACAAAACTTGCATAACTCAATTTGTATATATATATTATCATTTATGACCCAGATAGTAAAACTAGTCAAGAATTGGGCCTCTCTGGTGCAAGGTGAAACAATGACTTACAAAGGATGAACCAGATTTACAAATTTCTGTTATAACTTCACAGATACATCCTATTACATGAAAATAAACACATTTTTGCATCCATCAGATTCCGAAGGGTGCATATATTATTTATCCATTCAGAAAACCTCAGGATTCTTCACTAACCACTAGATCCAACACATAGAATGCAAAATATTGAGAAAGGAAGTCGGGAGATGGATTCTTTATTACAGGAGTAGATATTACACGATTTTTAATTCAGGTCACAAAAAATAAGAGGTAAAATATAAGATCTCACAGTCAACAACGACGCAAATACTCAATTCTTCTCCTCTTAGGAAATCTCTACTATCTCTGGGTGCTCTGCTTCAATGGATCTCTTCACGTAAGCGTGCAATTCGACATATATGAGGTGTACCTCTATTGACATAAGATTAGAGGAAAAATACAGGCTTCCACATTCATCAAGGGTGCAAATGCTCAATTCTTCTCCTCTTGGGCCAATATGTTCAATCTCTAAATGCATTACTTCACTAGATTTCTTCATGAAAGCTTGGAATTCGACCTATATAGGCCATTGCTTGAGTCTAAGCTAGAATTAAACTCCAAAATTATGTAACGAACTAAATGAGGAATACTGGATGTCCTCCTTCCCATAGTTGGTTGAATCTCCAACTAGTTTAGATGATAGCAAAAACACATCTCCTTGCTGATGACTAGGAGCACATCTCCCAAGTCTTGAGTAGTTGCAGAGCTATCAATTCAAAATGAAATAATTAACAAAAGATGTGAAATGGAGTTCTCCTCCTTCTTTTATATACTTTTCTCCTCATTATTGAGCTTATCCTCTTAGAAATTCGAATTGGAAGAGGCATGGATGTTTCTTTGACTAGTTGGATTGGGTCTGGACCCACTTAGCCTCATGGATGCACCCTCACTTGATAAAATTGGACCCTGTATCTTTTCTAAATGTTTCTAATCATTCTTGAGTTGTACAGATCATGAAACTTCTTTCTTTTTTGCTTTTGAGAACTTTCCTACTTCTCTGCCTCTTTTCCACGCTCTTTTCACTTTTCTTTGCTTTCTACTTTTCCTTCTTTTCCACTTTCCTACTTTTCATCGATTCTTGCTTTGTCTTGCTTTTTTTTCAAGTTTCCTTCTTTTGCAAGGAAACTTCTTTGGCCCACCTTATCTCCTTTTCCAACTCATTATTACATTTAAATAAAAATTAAATACTCAAAATAATATTACATCCCTTATAAATTAATTTAATACAACATACTTTAGCCATAATTTATTATCTAGCGAAATTAGTTAATTACTAAGGTAACTTGGGACCAAATTATTCCCTTATTATTAATTTGATACTAGAACCCCAAGGGATGGAGTGCTTAGTGTTCTGACCATGGTGCTAGCAAAAATGGGGACATGATATAACCTCTTTATAAGGAGAGACTAAACCACTTTGGAGACTCTATCTTATTTTTAAAAAAATGGCTATGGATATTGGAGACCACTAGATGTTTGACACATCTATAGATGGTAGTAGTTTGGAGCACTTTGGAAATGGAAATTTATATACATTGAAGATCCAATTAAATGAATGCGAACTACTGATCTTGATTTTGATTAGATTTTGATTGAACCCTCAATGTTCCCTTGTTATTAGTGGAAGTGGTGATTGGATGATGTAGATTATATAATGGAAAAAATATAGGCTACCTTCACATGGACTTTGAACCATAAATGGAGAGAATAACCATTCATAACATGATAATATTGTCTAAAAAGACTAACCTAACTCACCATATATTAAATAAACAAGCTTTGGTTCACATTATTAAAAGATTAAAAAATTGAACAATGATAAGGTTTATTCAGCAAGGATTCCCTTTACCCCAACTCTCTACGTGTTGGAAGAAGAATCCCTTAGTTATCAGCTCCTCAATGCTAATATCAATTTAAATTTTATTCAAAATATCCCTATCCTAAATCCAAATGTAGTGAAGTTGGTTGATGGTCATTTTGTTGATGATTATTTCCTTACTATTGTTGAAGACCAAAATTTGTAGACATTGATTATGGGGTGTCTACACACTTTCGCATGGCCTTGAGGTTGAACATCCCATGGAATTGGCTTCAATTCATACAAGTATTCAAATGTATGGGAAATCATTTTTCCTTTCAAGCCTCTCTTAGAGATCATTGGAAGTTAGTTTTCCAATGGGTGGAGAAGAAATTAGACAAGTGGATCACCAAACCCTAGCTTTATTAGTGAAATTCCATATTTTCACTAAACTACTAGATATAACTCATGTGTACTACTCTTAATGTTCGATTCCCTCTAAAGAGGTCTACATTTTATTACAAAATCCCTCATAATTTTTCTATGGGCCAAACTTCACAAATGAAAAGGGTTTCATACATTAAACTATGAATTGTGTCTCAAACTAAGGAATTTGGGTGGCCTTTGTGTTATTCGCACCAGGATACAAGGCCAAGCATTATGTCCAAAGTGGGTCATTTGGGATATAGAGGGAAATGAGTCTAGAGAGGTTCCCTTAAGTCACTGAATTCGACAAGGGATTCCACTTGGAAAGTAGGCTTTGATAAAGGATCTCTTTTCAAACCCTTTTTCTTATTCCTTCTCAAGGTAGCAAAATTAAAAAATTAAAAGAAGAATAATATGGTGTCCACCTTCATAAACTAAATGTTACATTAATTGCATTTCCCAATGTTATTGTAGTTTCCATGATCACAGAGCTCACATGGACATAACTTTTTAAATTGTTTGGTTCCATGAGTTATTTATTCCAATTTTATTGCTAATAATTGATTAATAATAATTAAATTTATATGCAACAATTATGTATTATTTCATAAATTTATTTGATGCTCAAGGATTATAAAATAACATGCATTCCACTCTTAAAGTTTGTATGGATTTTTCCATTTTACTTGTAATTTGAAATTTTCTATGTAGCTGTAAAGAAAATTGTAATTTTTTTTCAATATATGGGCATTAATTAAATTGATGTACATACTTTTTCAAAAGAAAAAAGTGCTTCTTGTTATTGATAGAGTGAATAAAAAACAACTACATAGCATGCTAGTCCCTTGAATAGTCATTACATAGAGAAAATAGGATAGAAGCATACCAGTTTGCTATGACCTATCACCTGCTAAATCCAGACATCATACATACACAAGGAGGTAATATATACTAATAGGATACACCATAATCACTGCTTCATTTTGACCCCTTGCTATTCTAGTTTATACAAAAAAATTACTAGTTCCATTGGCCTTACAAAAGGTCTTTTTTGGTCCTTCACAAAATAGAAGATGATAGTACAGTCACAGGAAGTGCTAGAAAAAGATAAATTGCCTTTCAAGAGCATTTGCACAAACAACTTAACATCAAAAATGAAATCAAAATGATCAGGCGAGGAGACCATCGGGAGGTCACCTAATACCCCTAAATTGTGCCCCTCAAAATTGATGTACATATATTTGGGCAAAATAAAACTGAAAACAATACATTTATTATTTGTAATGTTTTGAAATTGTAATTTTTTTTTGGCTTGTACCATGTCAAAGGTTTTTCATTCAAACCAACTTCTTTTAATGGAAGGGACTAAGCTACTTTATAAATGTAGTTTATGTGGTGTCACAAATATTTTGTTGACATTAATTAAAATCATTGTGACACCAAATATATCTTTCCTTTACTTTAATAAGATTAAATTATATATTTTTTATCATCATTGGTGAGCATATACTTGTTAGATCTTCTATAAAAATAACATTATGATGCCATAAGCAAGGACTCCCCATTAATATATTTCATAATTAAGAGCAATTGCATCACAAGATATTTCTCAAATTGGGTGGAGATGTCAAATTTAAACATAAGTTGTTTATTGACTTTCAGTTCCAAGTCCTCGTGCATCCAACCTAATCGATAATTTCATATATGTGATTGGACCAAATTTTTAGATATCACATCCTTATGACTATTGAATCAAATATGGTAATAAACACATAAACTTAAATGTTGAAGAGTTTTAATGTCTCTTCGTTAGTGAGGATGAACCATAAAAAAGTAAGTTTTCATCCATCTACGATATTCCGTCAACTTATTTTCCCTCTAATGGAGAAGATCTTGCCACAAGGAAATTTTTCGTAGTCATGAGGATCCGTTTTGGATGTAGCTTCTAACTTTAATGATACTCTATATGCCTGTTTTTTTGTGGTGGATTCATTTTCTTGCCTTCCATCCATCTTTTTCTTCATAGTTTTCATTGAATTAAGGTTACAAACTTCCAAAAAGTTTTTGATAACCATGTTGGTTCATTTTACAAAATGTTGAATACAAAATGTTGAGTAAGGTAGATTTCTTTTGGAACTATGTAATGTAATCTTGTAAATTTGACCATGGACAAATTGTCTAAGATGCTTCCATTATATTTATCGCTCCTATTGTGAAACAATAGATACTATCTCATTGATATGAACATTTTTTCCCAGTACCACACAAGGTTCCTGTATTAGCATAATCTCATGTCAACATACACATACACAAATATCTTTCCAATGAAAAATTCATAGGGAAACTTAACGGATGCTTCTCCACATTTGTGGATGGCATGCCTTGTAACATTGTCGAAGTAGCGTAATGTACTTGACCAAGGGGAATTTGAACCAAGCACCTATTGTCACAAAACTAGCCAAATATCCAACAACATTGATGATAACCAATTGACCTAACCCCTCAACTACATGCACACATACATGTGGACAACTTGCCATATAGGCCTCACTGGAGCAAAACCATCAACCTACCATTTACAAACATTTAGTGAAGATTAATCAATATCCATTACACACATTTTAAAATTAAAAAACATGAGAATGAACTTGAATACACACACACACACACACACACACACACACACACACATATCTTCAAATATTTACTCGATGCCTTATTATGTGAAAATATTTAATTTCAATTCAAAAATATTTATTGGAACACTAAACTTTATCATTCTAGATATTTTCATTTCATTTTACCCATGAACTAAAATATAAACACACAAAACCTTAGGACTACAATTACAACTCATTAATTTATGACTCAAGTAACAAACAATAATATATGTTATAGAGAGAAATGAATCAAACACCCTACATAAAATGACGTGTTAAAATATATATTTTTTTTCACAAGGGAATGAATAAGTGACCGGGAAAACCACCAATACTTCCCCATATTTTATGGATGGTAAGGGCGTGTTAATTTTTTTTCACAAGGGAATGAATAAGTGACTGGGAAACCCACCAATATTTCCCCATATTTCATGGATGGTAAGGGTGGTAAACCATCGGCATTCAGATAGAACACCTAACCCCGAAGGACTCAAGGTTCAAACTCGCAACCACATCTTACAAATTGAACTATCCCTTGGATAAATGAGGTAAATGGGAAGATTATTTGCATTTAGTAGAATTTGCTTATAATAATGGGTATCAAGCTTCATTAAAAATGAGTCCATTTGAAGTCTTGTATGGTAGAAAATGCCACACTCTTGTGTCTTGGGATAACCGTGTTGACAGGATTGTTCTAGGACCTGACATGTTAAAGGAGATGGAACAAATGGTGAAAGAGGTGCAACAAAACTTAAAAGGTTCCTAGGATCGACAGAAGAGTTATACAGATTTAAAAAGAACTCCAAGAGAGTTAAACATTGGTGATCATGTATATCTAAAGGTAAAGTCAAAAAAGAGTTCCTTGAGCTTGGGAAGGTGTTCCAAGTTGGAACCCATGTATTGTGGACCTTTCGAAGTGTTAGCTAAGATAGGGTCGGTATCCTATTAGCTTTCACTTCCCCCTAATCTAAAAGTGCACGATGTATTTCAAGTTTCATTACTAAAAAAATATATACATGATGCTACTCATATAATTGACTAGAATGTGATTCAGGTAGAACCCGAGGGCAAGTTACAGACCGAACCTTTCTGCATTCTAGACAAGAAGGAACATATGCTACGGAATTGAGCCATCGTTCAAATAAAAGTGCAATGGAAGCATTTCATCCCTGAAGAGGCAACTTGGGAAATGGAGGATAAAATGTGAGAAGCATACCCCTCCATGTTCTAGAATGAGAAAGGGAGATCAGAATAAAGAACACTGAGGACGGTGTTAAGAATAAGGGGGGGAGAAATGTAATACCCCAAAATATTATTATTTATTTATTTTTATTATTTTGTGACAATTATTTTTATGTAAGAATTATTAAAACTCAAAAACACAAAGTGACACTTTGCACAACAAACTATTTTTTTTTTATTATTAATAAAAGAAACAGGCACTTGGAGAGTTCAGCTAAATGAGCGGTCACCACCATGACACAAGAGAACATGTTGAAGCAAGATAGAGAGATATTTACCAATCAAATCCAATCTAAAACTCAACAACCAGACAAAATCATAAATCATAGGGATTTATGGATTGATTGGAGATTTGATTGGGATGGCACAAGACCTGGGAAAAACTATAAATAAAGTTGCACTGAGATAACATGGGACGCCATGTTGTGCATAGATGAATGAGTTGAATGTTCTCTCTTTTCATAAGTCCATCTGCTTGTTATGAACTCTGGAAGAGAATGTCGTCAGGAAGTAATTGCTTGCGTTCTAGTGCATGGTGGTGATCCAGCTCAAGGGTGGAGCTGGGAAAACAGCGATTTTCCCTCTTCTATGGTTGGGAGGAGATGGCTTTCCAAGTGCTCTTTTCCCGATCTTTCTTCAAGTAAGTACATATCTATTGTTTTGATGTGTGAAAGGGTCTGTGGAATGAAATGTAATGTATTCGTTGATTGTTGCTTGTTTAAATGTATGTGATGGATCTTAGTTATATTATAATGGGTTTAGGTCCCTGTACTCGTGCGACAATATAAATATAAATATATAAATATATAAATATATATATATATAATAAATGGTTATTGTTATCTCTCCAAATTTGTTATGTTATAGAGAAGGAGTTTATAGGTCATGAATTACATTGTAGTTAGTGGTTGTAGCAGACGGATTAATCTTGTTTAGGATAATTGTTTTGAGCCTCAATAGAAAATCGGACTCATTATAACGTGTTTAAAATTTGGATGAATCTGGGAGCTTTGTTATCCTTGTATGATATCATATCAGAACGTTGGAATAAAAACTCTGTTTTGATGTATGCATATAGATAACATTCTAGACTCTGACTCTAGGAATAAAAGGTAGTTAAGATCTTAATATAGAACTCTATTGTAATATATATATATATATATATATTCAAAATGCATATATCGAATCTCCTTTAACTTCACTTGAAATTCACTTATATTTAAATAAACTTTGTGAAAACTATAAACAACAGATCGAATCTCTTGTAAATGGTTAAACCATTGATTAATTGTTTTTTGTATGATGCAGATCAGATCTCTTGTGTAAACGTTGAATTCTTCCTTATGTTGGACAAACTCTGGGTTTATTATGACAATGAAACATATCTCTCTTTTATAAAACCTACGAACATTGATCATGTTTTATCCAGAAAATGGAGGATCGCCTTTCTTGAACTCGTTGAACCTGTTATATTTTCATCCAACAAATCCAATCCTTCTGGTTAATACTTTGTTTATACAATTGTAGAAAAATAAAAATTAGTTCTGTATTTACCCTCATAGATAAATGATTATTAATATTGAAACTATTCTGGGGTTGAGATTTAAATGACTTTCGATACTACCGAAGTCGATCCTCCCTGTGGAGATCGTTGTGATCACAGAGTACCTATGTTCCTCCGAACAACTACCTAAAATAATGGTTATCATGCTCAATTAAGTTCACCACCACACTTTGTTTTCGGCAGTAAATGTTTAGTATAATCAATGATCGGTTATATGTTTATTCTTTTTATTAGTCTCCTTTTAAATCTCTATCAATCTCTTCCATACTAATCGAAGAGTATAGAGTCAATATCTTGCTAAACAACCAATATAAAATCTTCGAGTTTGGACTATATGTCTCTTTATAGTTGAGATGTCAACTCAGATTGACGGCCACCTTGGTCATGGTGGAAAGATATAAATGTGAACCTTGGTAACTCAGTGAACGAACTTTATTACCCCCTTTCAATTGCTTAAACTGTTCATAGTTCCGACTTTTGAAATGCTAGAGGAATAATTATAGTGGATCGAATATAGAGTTATTTCGATACCACTTTATATGGTATAAAAATAAAATAATTATAGAGTGGTAAGAGTTAGGGTAATCCTTATGTATAGAATATGTGTCTGACCCTAAAGCATTAAATAAATAAAAGAAAATTATCCTTATGTAAATACTCAATGGATGTAAATACTCAATGGAAGGGTCGATACATTAGTTTCTATCTTAGACCTCCATCCCCTTTAGAAGATGGAAGTTATAATTAAGAAGAATCTAAGTGGGAACAAAACCTTTAGAGCTTTATGTTCGTAAAAGTATTGAAATATGAGGAGAAGGCAAAGATAAATAGATTGAAATTAATACCATAATCTACTCGTATATATATATGATTGAAATTTTAATACCATAATCTACTCGTATATATATATGATTGAAATTTTAATACCATAATCTACTGTTATATATATATGGGTTTCATTTTATGTGTAAAGGGGTTTAAAATCAACCTAGGATTTAATTGAGTATGTGAATGCTTAGGAAGATTTTTATTTTCATGAACATCTTGTGTAATAATGTTGTACAAATATCCGGGGTAGTAAAATGGATCATTCATATCCATAAAATAAAGTAGTATTATGTCCTTTACGTACACGTCACTTCCTATGGAAATAAAAATTTCATGTATGTGTATATGATAGTAGATGTTATGACTTTCATGTGTATGGATAAAGTATCTCATATATATATATATATATATATATATATATATATATTACATGTTGGGTTTAAATTGTATGGAAATAAGTTTTAGAATGGAAGAAAAAGGACGAATCCCAAAAGTATAATCATCATAGAAAATTGATATAAGGGTAGTAGTTCTTTGTAATTAAAGAGATTTTACCATTACTAGCTATGAATAAGTATCATGGATTTTTTTTTTCTTTCGACATTTATTGTATTTTAGGGTTGTTACATAATTTTAGAGGGAGAAAATGGTTTTTTCCAACTCTCCTCCACAAAATTGGGTGGGCTAATTGTTTTTTATATGTGTTTGTTTTAATGACTAATGGGAAAACTATATAATACTAAAAAAAATGTCTATGTAAAAAATTCACACATTGCAAATGTAAATCCCCCTAAATTTTTCCCATGGGTGAAAATTTTCCCCTAAAATTTTCCCTTGACAACAAAGCCCTAGCAAGTATTTTGAGTTTCTTTATTTGATCCATTTTATTAGATAGAGAAAGTATAAATAATTATTTGTAAATTTTTCCCATGGGTGAAAATTTTCCCTTGACAACAGAGCCCTAGCAAGTATTTTGAGTTTCTTTATTTGATCCATTTTATTAGGTAGAGAAAGTATAACAAATTATTTGTAGATTGATGAGGTAATTTAAAATGATATTTACCAACTAAAATGGATGCGTATGAGTTAATAAAATATTTCTATATAACTAGTCTTGAAATGGAATTGACCTTTAGTGTTTCTTCAAACCAATAGCTACAATGTCCTAATGAATAATAATTTTTATTTTGGGCCAAAAATGCTTGGATAAATTATCATTGAACATAGAACCTTGCATATCATTGATAATACTAAATTGTGGTGGCATCGTACTGATGTAATGATGCCACCTATCTTCATTTGATTCGCCTTCTATATAAGTGGCAAAATGACCCACCATTAATTATTATGTCACCATGCACTCCCTAGAGAGAACCTGTAATATCTCCAAATCATATTTCAAGGATATCAACTCAATCACAAGGTTTAAATCAAAAAATTTCAAAGACTGGAAACTAGTTATAAAAACTAGTCTTGAAGAAGCTAGTGTTGGACACAACTAAACCCACCCAAAGCTTGACAAATGGGATCTTTGGTTATGGAAGGTATAATAAAAAAGGTGCAGAGCATAAAAAAAGGGGGCTAATCTAGCTTCAGATCCTTTGCAAAAAGTACTAGGACCTTTTATGTTTCGAAATCAGCTGTCGTTCAAGTCTACTCCAAGGCTTATTAGGTACACCAACATATGCAAACTAGATCCTTTCAGAATATTTGAGAACAAATGGAAGGTGGATGAACCCTGTATACCCTCTAATATACTGATAAACCAAATACATAGTGTTTTTGGAGCAGCTAGCCTGAGTTTGGATGACTTGGGAAAAATTGCTACTATAGTGGCAGCTCAACTAGTTTTGATTATGGATAACTCAAACACAGTACGAACCTACCAAATTTATGATATTAATGTTGTAGTGAACTCAAGGGGATGGTAATGAACTAAAAAAAATTGCAGGAACTCAATTTGAGTATATATATTATCATTTATGACCCACACAATAAAACTAGTCAAGAATTGGGCCTCTCTGGTGCAAGCTGAAACAATGACTTACAAAGGATGAACTAGATTTACAAATTTCTGTTATAAATACATAGATACATCCTATTACATGAAAATCAACACGTTTTTGTGTCCATTAGATTCCCAAGGGTGCATATATTATTTATCCATTCAGAAAACCTCGGGATTCTTCAATAACCACTGGATCCAACACATAGAATGCAAAATATTGAGAAAGGAAGTTGGGATATGGATTGTTTATTATAGTAGTAGATATTACATGATATTTAATTCAGGTTACATAAAATAAGAGGTAAAATATAATCTCTCACAGTCAACAAGGGCGCAACTACTCAATTCTTCTCCTCTTAGGCAATCTCTACTATCTCTGGGCGCTTTGCTTCAATGGATCTCTTCACATTAACTTGAAATTCGACATCTATGAGGTGTACCTCTATTCACATCGGATCATAGGAAAAATATAGGCTGCCACATTAATCAAGGGCACAAATGCTCAATTCTTCTCCTATCGGGCCAATATCTTCAATCTCTAAATGCATTACATCACTAGATTTCTTCATGAAAGCTTGGAATTCGACCTATATAGGCCATGGCTTGAATCTAAGTTGTAATTAAACTCCAAAATGATGTAATGGAATCAATGAGGAAGACTGGATGTCCTCCTTCCCATTGTTGGTTGAATCTCCAACTAGTTTAGACGATAGCAAGGGCACATCTCCTTGTTGATGACTAGGGGCACACGTCCCAAGTCATGAGTAGCTGCATAGCTATCAATTCAAAATGAAATAATTGCCAAAATATGTGAAATGGAGTTCTCCTCCTTTTATATACTTATCTCCTCATCATCGAGCTTATCCTCTTAGAAATTCGAATTGGAAGAGGCATGGATGTTTCTTTGACTAGTTGATTGAGTTTGGACCCACTTAGCCTCATGGATGCACCCTCACTTGCTAAACTTGGAACCTGTATCTTTTATGAATGTTTCTAATAATTCTTGAGTTGTACAAATCATGAAACTTCTTTCTTTTTTGCTTTTGAGAACTTTCCTGCTTCTCTGCCTGTTTTCACTTTTCTTTGCTTTCTACTTTTCCTTCTCTTTCCACTTTCCTACTTTTCATTGATTCTTGGTTTGTTGTGATTTTTTTCAAGTTTCCTAAATTAATTTAATACAGAATACTTTATCCATAATTTATCATCTAGCTAAATTAGTTAATTACTAAGGTAACTTGGGCCCAAATTATTCCCTTATTATTAATTTAAAACGAGAACCCCAAAGGATGGAGTGGTTAGTGTTCTGACCATGGTGCTACAAAAAATGGGGACATGACATAACCTCTTTATAAGGAGAGACTAAACCACTTTGGATAATCTATCTTATTTTTAAAAAATTAGCTATGGATATTAGAGACCACTAGATGTTTGACACATCTACAGATGGTACTAATTTAAAACACTTTGCTAATGAAAATTTATATACATTGAAGATCCAATTAAATGAATGCGAACCACTGATCTTGATTTTGATTAGATTTTGATTGAACCCTCAATGTTCCCTTGTTAGTAGTGTAAGTGGTGATTGTATGATGTAGATTATATAATGGAAAAAATATAGGCTACCTTCACATGGATTTTGAACCATAAATGGAGAGAAGAACCATTCAAAACATGATAATATTTTCTAACAAGACTAACCTAATTCACCATATATTAAATAAACAAGCTTTGGTTCATGTTATTAAAAGATTAAAAAAATGACCAATGATAAGGTTTATTCAGCAAGGATGCCCTTTACCCCAACTCCCTACGTGTTGGAAGAAGAATCCCTTAGTTATCAGCTCCTCAATGCTAATATCAATTTAAAAATTATTCAAAATATCCCTATCCTAATCCAAATGTAGTGAAGTTGGTTAATGGCCATTTTGTTGATGATTATTTCCTTACTATTGTTGAAAACCAAAATTTCTAGACTTTGATTGTGGGGTGTCTACACACTTTTGCATGGCCTTGAGGTTGAACATCCCATGGAATTGGCTTCAATTGAGACAAGTATTCAAATGTATGGGCAATCAGTTTTCCTTTCAAGCCTCTCTTAGAGATCATTGGAAGTTAGTTTTCCAATGGGTGGAGAAGAAATTAGGCAAGTGGATCACCAAACCCTAGCTTTATTAGTGAAATTCCATATTTTCACTAAACTAATAGATATAACTCATGTGTACTACTCTTCATGTTGGATTCCATCTAAAGAATTCTACATGTTATTACAGAAAGCCCTCATAATTTTTCTATGGGACAAACTTCAGAAATGAAAAGGGTTTCATACATTAAACTATGAATTGTGTTTCAAACTAAGGAATTTGGGTGGCCTTTGTGTTATTCGCACCAGTATCCAATACCAAGCATTATGTCCAAAGTGGGTCACTTGGGATATAGAGGGTAATGAGTCTATAAAGGTTCCCTTAAGTCATTGAATTCAACAAGGGATTTCACTTGGAAAGTAGGCTCGATAAGGGATCTCTTTTCAAACCCTTTTTCTTATTCCTTCTCAAGGTAACAAAATTAAAAAAATAAAAGAAGAATAATATGGTGTCCACTTTCATAAATTAAATGTTACATTAATTGCACCGCCCAATGTTATTGTAGTTCCATGATCACCGAGCTCACAAGCATGGACATAACTTTTTAATTGTTTGGTTCCATGAGTTATTTATTCCAATTGTATTGCTTGTTAATAATTGATTAATAATAATTAAATTCATATGCAACAATTATGTATTATTTCATAAATTTATTTGATGCTCAAGGATTATAAAATAATATGCATTTCACTCTTAAAGTTTGTATGGAGTTTTTCATTTTACTTGTAATTTGAAATTTTCTATGGTAGTTGTAAAGAAAATTGTAATTTTTTTCCAATATATGGGAATTAATTAAATTGATGTACATACTTTTTCAAAAGAAAAGATTGCTTCTTGTTATTGATAGAGTGAATCAAAGAAAAAACTACATAGCATGATAGTCCCTTGAACAATGATTACATAGAGAAAAATATGATAGAAGCGTACCAGTCTGCTATGACCTATCACCTGTTAAATCCAGACATCATACATACACAAGGAGACAATAGATACTAATAGGATACGCCATAATCACTGCTTTATTTCTACCCCTTACTATTCTAATTTATACAAAAAAATTACTAGTTCCATTGGCCTTACAAAAGGTCTTTTTTGGTCCTTCACAAAATAGAAGGTGACAGTACAGTCACAGGAAGTGCTAAGAAAAAGATAAATTTCCTTCCAATAGCATCTGCACAAACAACTTAACATCAAAAATGAAATCAAAATGATTAGGTGAGGAGACCATCAGGAGGTCGCTTAATACCCCTAAATTGTGCCCGTCAAAATTGATGTACATATATTTGGGCAAAATAAAACTGGAAACAATAAATTTATTATTTGTAATGTTTTGAAATTGTAATTTTTTTTAGCTTTTACAATGTCAAAGGTTTTTCATTCAAACCAACTTCTTTTAATGGAAGGGACTAAGCTACTTTATAACTATAGTTTATCTTGTCACACAGTCTCCTTTTCATCTTTAGACTTTAACATTAACAAAACAAATATTTTATTAACACTAATTAAAATCATTGTGACACCAAATATATCTTTCCTTTATCTTAATAGGATTAAATTATATATTTTTTATGATCATTGGTGAGCATATACTTGTTGGATTTTCTATAAAAAATAACATTTTGATGCCATAAGAAAGGACTCCCCATTAGTGTATTTCATAATTAAGAGCAATTGCATCACAAGATATTTTTCAAATTGGGTGGAGATGGAAAATTTAAACATAAGATGTTTATTGACTTTTAGTTCCAAGTCCTCATCCATCCAACCTAATTGATAATGTCATATATATATATGTGTGTGTGTGTGTGATTGCACCAAATTTTTAGATATCACACCCTTATGACTATTGAATCAAATATGGTAATAAACACATAAACTTAAATGTTGAAGAGTTTCAATATCTCTTCGTTAGTGAGGATGAACCATAAAAAAATAAGTTTTCATCCATCTACTATATTCCG
Source organism: Larix kaempferi (assembly GCA_027924585.1). Classification (NCBI taxonomy): domain Eukaryota; kingdom Viridiplantae; phylum Streptophyta; class Pinopsida; order Pinales; family Pinaceae; genus Larix; species Larix kaempferi. Next base: position 1,324,586 of record BSBM01000588.1, read on the forward strand.
TCTGCTTATTTTCCCTCTAATGGAGAAGATCTTGCCACAAGAAAATTTTTCGTGGTCATGAGGATCCGTTTTGGATGTAGCTCCTAACTTTAATGATACTCTATATGCCTTGTTTTTTGCGGTGGTTTCATTTCCTTACCTTCCTTCCATCCATCTTTTTCTTCATAGTTTTCATTGAAATAAGGTTACAAACTTCCAAGAAGTTTTTGATAACCATGTTGGTTCATTTTACAAAATGTTGAATAAGGTAGATTTTTTTTGGAACTATGTAATGTAATCTTGTAAATTTGACCATAGACAAATTGTCTAAGATACTCCCACCATATTTATCGCTCATTTTGTAAAACAATAGATACTATCTCATTGATATTAACATTTTTTTCCTAGTACCACACAAGGTTTCTATATTAGCATAATCTCATGTCAACATAGACAGACAAAAATATATTTTCAACGAAAAATTCATAGGGAAACTTAACGGATGCTTCCCCACATTTGTGGATGGCATGCCTTGTAACATTGTCGAAGTAGCGTAATGTACTTGACCAAGGGGAATTTGAACCAAGCACCTATTGTCACAAAACTAGCCAAATATCCATCAACATTGATGATAACCAGTTGACCTAACCCCTCAACTACATGCACACATACATGTAGACAACTTACCATATAGGCCACACTCAAGTAAAACCATCAACCTACCATTTACAAACACTTGGTGAAGATTAATCAATATCCATTACACACATTTTAAAATTAAAAAACATGAGAATGAACGTGAAAAAAAATATATATATATATATATATAATTCAAATATTTACTTTATGCCTTATTTTTTGAAAATATTTAATTTCAATTTAAAAATATTTATTGGAACACTAAGCTTTATCTTTATCATTCTAGATATTTTCATTTCATTTTACCCACGAATTAAAATATAAATACACAAAACCTTAGGGCCGCAATTACAACTCATTAATTTATGACTTAAGTAACAAACAATAATATATGTTATAGAGAGAAATGAATCAAACACCCTACATAAAATGACGTGTTAAAATATATATATTTTTTTCACAAGGGAATGAATAAGTGATTGGGAAAACCACCAATACTTCTCTATATTTTACGGATGGTAAGGACGTGTTAATTTTTTCTTTTCACAAGGGAATGAATAAGTGACTCGGAAACCCACCAATACTTCCACATATTTCATGAATGGTAAGGATAGTAAACCATCGAGATAGAATACCTAACCCTAAAAGACTCAAGGTTCAAACTCACAACCACCTCTTACCAATTGAGCTATCCTTTAGAAATTAAAATATATTATATGTTGTGAAAAAACCATAAAAATATTTACACCATTGACTTTTTTAAAACAATTAATAATAATTTAATTAATACTAATTTAAATTGTGCAAACGATAACACAATACTCTAAATTAAATATGTATACAAAAGTTGTATCACATGTAATAAGTTACATCCTTTACATACTAAAACGATAACACAATACTCTAAATTAAATATGTATACAAAAGTTGTATCACATGTAATAAGTTACATCCTTTACATACTAAAACATAGAAGGTATTATCTCATTTACATAAATACTACTCTCCACCACTAAAATAGATTACAACATAAAACCCACCATTTAATAACATGTTCAAAAATGAATACATATATTCAAAATTAAAGTACTCCGGTGTGTCTTCGTGTTGAGCGCAAGTGTAAACTAAAACGCAAAAGACAAAGAGGAAAACCGATGTCGCTAAAAATCTGTGCAAACCATAAAGTAGGGTGAAAACTAACAAAAATGAAAACATAATTATTTTTTAAAAACATTTAATCAAGGGTTTATTCATTTATAAAAACATTTATATTATTTTATCCCCTGGGTGGATAATCATTTAGGAAACCGATACACTCCATAAAATGGTTTTGGTTTTTTATTTGGAAGTACTATCCAATACCATGCTCTATCCCACATAATTATCAATATTACAACTCCACCAAATCCAATTCCCACTCCTAGTCCTAGTGCAATTAATGAGATATGTTCGTCCACATGGCTTAGCCATCCCTGACCTGTAGTAACATTTGCAGAAGCTCCATCTCTTTTTTTGCCATTACTCTTTGTTTCTTTGCATGGGTGCAAAGGGTAATTGCATAGGCACTTATTCCCTTGAAATGAAGTTGTATTGAAAGTATCAAATTGTGTTCCCTGTGGGATTTGACCACATAATCTATTAAATGCTACATTTAGAGATGCTATCTTGGTTAATTTAGAGAGTTCTTGAGGAATCTCTCCACTCAAATTATTTTTAGCCAAGTCTAATTGTTCCAAAGTAGATATGTCACTAAGAGATGCAGGAATTTTTCCATCTAGTTGGTTTCCAGATAAATTGAGCAACCGCAAGGTGCTCAAATTTCCCATGCTTGAAGGTATTTCTCCAATAAAATTATTGTTGGATAAGTCAAATATAGTGTTTGCCTGCAGCACATATGTTATAGTATACTCAAAGCCCTTGATTTCAATCTGTACATCCTCATATAATGTAACCCCACTAACTTGGGAAGACCCAAGGATGCCAAATCCTTGGAGTCTCCCTACACTAGATGGGATTCTTCCACTTAATTTATTATTGGATAAATCCAACACCTGTAAGCTCGAAAGATTTGTGATCCATTCATAAATATTACCCTCAATGTTATTATAACCAACACTTAAAACTCGTAACTTTTGAAAAGATGTGAGATATCTTGGAAGCTCACCTGTGAAATTATTTTTCCGTAAATCCAGTAGTCGAAGCTGAGTACAATCAGCCAAACCTGAAGGTAAAGTCCCAGAAAATCTGTTAGAATGAGCAGAGAGAACATCCAAAGTCACTGAAAACTCTATGTTTAGAAGTCCACTAAGTTTGTTCTCGGACACTTTAATCCGTTCCAATTGTTTACAATTACTTAAAAATGTGGGAATCTTTCCAATCAACTTGTTTTTTGATAAATCTAAGTTGTTTAGTTTGACACATTTTCCAATACCCTCCGGGATTGTTCCTCTAAGTTTGTTGTCAGACAACAACAATTCCACCATCTCTTTGCAATTCCCTAAAGATGAGGGAATCCTTCCACTCAAGTTGTTGGAATATAGATACAGTGCCTGTAAGTTCCGCAGCGACCCCAATTCCACTGGAATTCTTCCACTCAAGTTGTTGGAACTTAAAACCAGGACCGTTAAGTTCCGCAGCGAGGCCAATGCCACTGGAATTCTGCCACTCAAGCTATTGTTTCTTAGAGCCAGGATTTTTAAATTATGTAGCGAGCCCAATTCCACTGGAATCGTTCCAGTCAAGTAATTGAAACCTAAATATAGGCCCTCTAACTTCTGCAGCAAGCCCAGTTCCCCTGGAATTCTTCCACTCAAACCGTTTAAAAAAAGAGCAAGAGACAATAGCCGAGTACAATTACCCAGAGATGGAGGGATGTGGCCAGTGAGATTGTTCACAAAAATGTACAAATCTCTCATAGATGTGCAATTGCTCAGAGAAGTTGGAATACTTCCAGTGAGAAAATTATTGTACAAAAAGAGATATTCCAACTTCTGTAGACGGCCCAATTCTGTTGGTATAGCCCCTGTCAAACTATTATTTGAAAGATCTAAAGTAACCAGTAAGGAAAGGTTGCCAAGAGATGGCGAAAGAGTACCTCGGAGACCTAGTCCAGTAAGTTGTAGGGCATCCACTCTGTTAGTGTGCCGATCGCAGGAAACACCATTCCAGGAGCATACATTCTCAGCAGTCCAGTTGGACAGCGATCCTAGTGGATCCAATGTGATGCCCTTTCTGAACAACAGAAGCGCCTCCACGTCCCTTTGATCAGTAGATGATGTCAATTGATACGCTGAATCCTCCTCCTCCTCGAGAGTGCGTTCATTGGAAACAGAATAATGGGGCTGAAGAGAATTAGTAGTTCCAGCAGGGGTGTGATGATATTCCCCATCAATATAAGAAGAAGAAGAGTAGTATGGCGGCTCCGTTGAGGAGCCGAAAGTTGCGGCAGTGACAGCTGCCATGAATATGACGAAGCCCAGAAGCATGGACATAACAGCTTTATCCATTTCTCTCTCCCTGCACCACTGCAGCGTTCTCAAAATGGGTTGCCTGTGAAGTCACTTCACTCCCATGACCCCATGCTCCTTTAAAGTCATTGGAAAAGTTGCACAGGAAGGTTGAAAACTAATAAAAAATTGCGCCGTGTTGACTGGGAAATAGAGAAAGTTGCTTGAAGTTACTTGGAATTTGGTTGCGTGCCAATTGACCCAAACGCGTTGAATAAAATTCCGCTTCTTTCGGTTTTGCTCCTCGTTCCTGCCGTGTATTTCAGGCGAAATGGGTTAAACTCTAGACCGAATGCACCTTTATTGGTGATTTTCACCGGAATCTGGCGAATGGGAAATTGCTGAAATTACATTTTGGATTGTTTGAATTGCAATTTTGATTTGTGTTTTTTTTTTTCCCGCAAATTAAAAGCAAGATTTGTTATCTTTTAGACATGTCGGGATTTTGCATATATATATTTCATCGATTAAATGTATATTGATGGTTTATTATAAGGGTTTTATCCATCCATATACTGGTAAAGATAATCATTTTATTAGCAGAGGTAGTATTTTAATTGAACTAAATATATATATATTTTAGAGTGAAGATTTTTACAGTTAATTAATGTTATTGTAGTCTTTTAAAGTAAATTGTGTTAGAGGAGAAACATTTCCAGTATTTGGGATGGATACTCTATCCATCATCATAAGCTAGTTCTTGAAGAGTACCAGTTGAAGAGAAAAATAAAATCTCTAAATAGGGTAAAAATGGTTGAGAGATTTTTTTTACTTTTCATCAATAAAATATTAAATTAATAATAATAATGGGTCAAAGGTTAAGAGGTTGTTTATAGTTTTGACTAATAAAAAATTAAAATTAAAATTAAAATAGGTAGAATTTTGGTGATATAATGATGATGATAATTAACCTTTATTAAGACCTTAAAATTTAAGTTTACGAAGAAAGAAATCAATTATTTGGTTTGCTTTAAAATTTTCATCAATGCTTCAATTAAGAGATTCAGAAAAATTATGTAAAATGATGAAGAATTGAATAAAAATATAAAATAATATAAAGTAAATTAAGGAAAAAGAATGGCTATATTAAAATAAGGTGTAGTCTACGTTTTCAACCTTTTCCAAGCATATTTTTAACCTTTTCCAAGCATATTTTCCGTCTACTTTTGTTCATATTTGGAAATCTTTAAAAAATCTTAGAATCCCATATATTAGCTGTGGAAATTGCTTAATTTGGGTGCCTTAGGGGTATTTGAGGGTGTTGAATCTATTTATGGATTAAAAAATACTTAGATTTTACAAAAATAAATTACCAGATTATGATCAAAACCTACCATAAAATCAAAAACTTAGAATAAATAAACTATTCCTTAAAATAATAAGAAGATTAGATTAAAATTCTCCATTATTTATTTATTTATTAATCAAAACTACTAACATTTTCTTAAATTTTCACCCATTATTATTATTAATTTAATATTTTATTGGTTAAATTACAAATAGTTTGTCGATCATTTTCACTCATCAAATTTCGAGGTTATATCTTTCTCTTCAACTCATACTTTTTTCCAAACTAGCTGATGATGATGGGTGGAATTTCTATCCTAACAGTAAGGAATGTTTCTACTGTTTACTCAAAAAACTACAATAAATATAGATTTATATTCAATACATCTAATGTGATTTTATAAAAAAAATTATAAAAATTGAAAAGTTGTAAAGATTGCCATGTTGACTAGGAAATAGAAAGTTGCCAAATTATGCCAATTTAGGGCATGCTTGACGGTGTATCATATGTAGTCCAGCTCGTGCCAATTGACTGCAACGTGTGGAATAAAATTGTCATGTTCGCTGGGAATATAGAGGTGAATTCGCTGGGAACAGAGAGGTGAAGAAAGCTATTTAGAATATTAACCCCATTTTTATTAGCATATAAATTTTTTTTTTCAACCGAAAAAAAGCGTACTATTGCTATTCCTTGAAATCAAATAGTACAAAGATTTTCACCCTTTTAACAAAGGTATATCCATACGGTTCCAGACCAAATATCTCAGAGTCCTCTAAATCAACATCAAAAAGATGTTCCAAACAAGATTATACATCAGCATTATCAGATACAAAAAAGATCTGAACAAAATAGAAAAACTCCAAAATCAACTAATAGAAATAGCTTTCTCTGCATTCCAGCAAGCAGGAATCCATCCATTCTTCCCATACTAGAACGCCCTCAATCCCCTTCAAAGCAAGTTTTGATAAGCCATCAGCCTGTCCATTATGTTCCGATAGATATGAGAGAAACATATATGTTCCTGAAGATCAATCTCATCTCTAGCACGCCTACACCAATGAGCTAAAGCAATAATATTTAGATCAAATTCCTTTGATGCCCATTTGATGGTAACACGCGAATCCCCATAGACCCTGATATTAACCAACCCAAAAATGTTGGCACATTTCAGAATGCACCACAACGCTAAGAGCTCTGCTTTCATATTGCTACCAATGCCACAATTAAGTTGCAAGGTAAAGAAATGTTCCTGATTCAGATAAATAACCCCACCAACAACACATATACCATCTTGCGCAGCCCCATCGAAGAAAAGAATAGGCTGATTCACCGTAAAATTAAACAGTCCAGGCCGTCTTTCCACTACCCCATTGTTAACAGCAGAAAATTGTTGTAATAAATTTAAAACCAAAAGGCCACAAGCCACAACATCCAGATCCTTATCTTGAAATGTAGCCAAATTTCGGGAATACCAGAGTGCCTAGGAAATAAGTATAGGAACTTGCAGAGTATCTCTAGAAGAACGAAACCAGTTCAGCAATGACTCGCCAAAACCATGATGTTCCCAGACCTTTTGGATTGTCAACTTTGAACAACAATAATCCCAGACATTTTTCCCAAAAGTGCAGTTCACAAAAAGATGATTAATAGATTCTTGATCATTCTTACATAAGATACACCAATTTGGTCCACACCAACCACGTTTTGAGAGATTGTCCCAGGTTTTCAGAGTACCTTGTAAAGCATGCCATAAAAAACACTTATGCTTTAGTGCAATATTCCATTTCCATAATTGTTTGTACCACCAATGTTGAGGAAAAATAAACTTTTCCTGCATAATTCTGTCATAGGTTGATTTAGCAGTAACAGTACCATTTTTCTCATTACCAATCCAAACAAGCTTATCACTTCGATCAGACAAAGAAACACCAGTCGAGCCAAGAGCTAGAACATATGAATCCCATAATCTTGCGTCCTCACCCATCAACCCCAAATCATTAGAACTTAACCAATTTGACTGGCCCGCTATACCTCTGATACTGTTTAATGTTGTAAGACCATAAACTTTTAAATACTCCAGAATTCTATTGGATAGACGAACCGTGCTATCAATTCCCAAAATATGCTCTCTGCCAACTCTGATATCCCTGCCATTTCCTACCTGCCACCTTAGATCACCCATGATCCAACTCGAAACTTTTAACAGTCCGCGCCATAAAGGAGAGCAACTAGAACATGAAGGCATACGCCTTTTGATCCATTCAGTAGGATGAATATTTATATATTTCACATAAGAAATCTTAGACCACAGGTTATGGTGAAAGAAACATCTCCAAAGACTCTTACCTCTGAGCGCAATGCTGAAAGTTTTTAAATCCTTAATACCCCAACCACCGACTCTTTCAGGCCTGGACAATGATTCCCAACCAGCCATAACCAGACTGGCTTTTTCAATACCACCCGTCCACAAAAAATTGAAAATCAATTTTCTGATAATAGTCAAGATGTGTGCAAGAATTTCGAGAAGAGACATCCAATATACCGGAATCCCCAACAGGACCGCTTTGATTAGGGTAAGTTTACCACCCACAGAAAGTAGCCTATAAGCCCAATGCGATATCCGAGCTTCAAATTTCCGCACAAGCCACCACCAATCCTTGATCCGATAGTCATTGGGTCTCAAGAAAAAACCCAAATATTTTAACCCTTCGACTAAAGGATGACAGCAATAGGGTAAGATAGATGTAATTTCCTGTCTGACATCAGGATCAACATTATGATAATAGAAACTTGATTTTGAAAGGCTTACCTTCATCCCAGAAACTTGACAGAAACAATTCAGTATGTTCCTGATGACACCCCATTCAGCAGCAGTCGCCACACCAGCCAGCAACACATCATCAACAAAAATTAAGTGAGAGATAATACAGTCTATCCCCAATTCAATACCTTTGATGTAGCCATCCTGTTTTTCCAAATTTAACAATCTGCTAAGAGCATCAATAACCAGAAGGAACAATAAAGGGGATAATGGACAACCCTGACGAACCCCCCTCGAGCATTGGAAGAAAGACGAAGGCGATCCATTTATCAAAATAGCAATGCTGGCTGTGGAAACACAAGACATGATCCAGTTAAGGGCTAGTGGGGGAACCCCAATTTGGATCAATATAAGTCTTAAGAAAGACCAATTCACCCGATCATATGCCTTTTCCAAGTCAATTTTAAGAAGCATAGCACTCAATTTACGTTTCTTGATAGTATGTAGGAGTTCCTGAGATGCCCCAATGGCATCATGAATCTGACGATTAAGCAGAAAGCCAAACTGTTCATCAGTGATATGATCAGAAAGGGCCGATTTCAATCTTTGTGCAATAATTTTGGATACCAGTTTATACGCCAAATTGCAAAGAGCAATAGGCCTATAGTCGCCAAAATCAACTGGTTTGCCCTTTTTTGGAATCAACGTCACAAAGGAAGAATTTAATGCTCCAGAGGTAAACCCATGTAACCTGGTGTATTCCACCATACTCAAAAGATCAGGCCCATAACCTCAAAGAAATGTTTATAAATCTCCACAGGCCACCCATCAGGGCTCGGGCTTTTTTCACCAGCAAAAAGATGCAAAGTGGATTCAACCTCTTCCAAGGTAACCTCCCTACCAAGAGCAGCTGCCTCCTCATCACTAAAAAACCTGGGGAAAAGTTCAGCAATTCTAATCTGGTCCAACAACACACAATTACCCTCATCTCTATAAATCCTCCCAAAATGATTCACAGCTTCTAGCTTCAGCGCCTCATCACCCGAGCAAATGTTACCATCATAATCTTTCAGTTCCCAAATAGTATTCTGATTACGTCGAGCCGAAGCGTAGGAATGAAAAAACTTTGTATTAAGATCTCCATGTTTTATCCACAATGCCCGACTTTTCAGCCTCCATTCCATTTCTTCTCGGAGGAGAATATCCTCTCTTTTCTTCTCCATACATTTAACCATTTCAAAATCTGCCTTTGACTTCTCCCCAACAAAATCACCTGAATAAAAATTTTGAATTTCAGATTCAAAAGAAACTAGTTCTCTCTTATCCGATGCTTTCTTTTGCTTGATCCAACCAATAGAAACCCGCTTAAGGTCCCTCATTTTGTTGCAGAAGCACTCTAACGGATTTTCCCCAATAGCTGAAGCAGAGGCCCAAAAATCCTTCACCAAGTTGCAGAAATCTTCTTCCAACAGCCACGAGTTATTAAACTTGAAAGGAACATTTGGTATCTTTCCATAATCATCAAATTGGAACAAAATGGGCCAATGATCAGAAACTTTTACACCATGAACCCATGAGCGATATCTGTGAAACTTACCCAGCAATGGAGATTTTATCAAGAAGCGATCCAGTCGCTTATATACACCTTCATTACCCCCACGACCATTGCTCCAAGTCGGACAGAGTTTTGTAGGCACAGCATCAATTAGATCATGATTTTCCACAAATTTGCAAAAAAAATCCGCCAAAGGATCCAATCTAGTCTTCCTCCCCCAAATCTCCGAGGGAGACATGGTAAAGTTTAAGTCCCCCGCTAAAACAAGATAATCATCATTCAATAGTCCCGAACTAGCCAGTGATTCCCAAAAAGTCTGCCTATTGTTATAAGGAGCATAACAATTTAACACCGACAAACATGACTTCAAACCAAAGCAATAACCTTTCAAAAGCAATCCCCACGCAGTTCTAAAGGGTCTGAAAGAGAATAACTGGGGATTCCAAGCAGCAACCAAACCCCCAGAAAGTCCAGCGGCATCCACTGCCGAGACCTCCCAATTTGGCAGAAGACTGCCAATCTTTGAAACCGCAGCCGAACCAAGACACATAGTTCCTGAATTAATAAAATACCTGGACTAGTAGCCATAAAAAGGTTGGATAGGGCCCTAGCCCTCGAAACCCCACCCAACCCACGGACGTTCAGAGAAATAATAGACATTACAAAAAATCCGCATTGGGCAGCTGTGCTCTAAGACCCAAGTCAATATCACCAACAAACCCCCCCACATCATCACCAAATTCAACAGGCTGCAAAGTTCCAGGGATAGGAACTTTTTTCTTCTTTTTACCCTTTCGAATCGTCACATTTGGAAATTTTGATGGAAGAGGCAAAACACCAGAGTCCGGCTGAGGATTTTTTGAAAAAATATCAATAGGGACCATATCAAAACCCTCCCTGCTAACATTATCCACCAAGCAATCAAGTCCCCCAACATCCCCCGGGTTGACAGTAGGAATATCCCCCGACGCACAAACATTGGGAATACGAGAAGAGAGAGAAGGTGGCTCAGCAACAGAATGTACCCTCGGAACCCCCGAAGTAAGGCCAGTATCCATAACTGACGGACAAAAATCAACTCTAGAACCAGAAACATGCTCCGGAACAGCCAAAACAGACCCAGAACAATCCACCGACTTTGACAAACCATGCCTCAACTGTACAACCCCCATGGAGATTCTTCTATCCAATTCTATCTCCTTATCTTTAATATATTCTAATTCTGCTTTTGAAAGATCAGAATAAGCCAATTCCGGAGGGATTTTTAACTTACCAGAGAGTGGGGTCGTCGGGGAATCCATCAGCGGAGAAACCAAATCACAAGAAGTGGAGGAAAAGTTAATCCAGCGCCTCGAATCCCTCGGTCCATTCCGAAACTTTGGACACTTTGCACGGATATGCCCAACCTCCCGGCAGAAGAAACAACAAAAAGGAACCCGATAGAAATCCAACTGTTGAGTCCAGTGACGCTCACCCCAAACTATTTCAATATTCGCCGGTAAACCCAGCCGAAGGTCAATCTCCACCAGAACCTTTGCATAACGTCTGTCTATCCCATAGACAGAATTTTTATCCACCTTTATGCATTTACCCACCGAATTTGCCAAACCAATCACAGTCTCCTCTGTCCAAACCTCAATTGGAAGACCCATAACAAACATCCAGAGATGTCGGATACCAAGTCGCTCATGAATGGGATCAAAAGCCAAATGCCAACGCTGAAGATTCAAAGAACCATTTTTGAACAGCCAGGTTCCGTCCAAAATACAAGCCAACGCCTCCGCCGAAGGGAAGATGAACAGTATCCACTGATTCACCAGCATATTAACTCTCGGCATATTGTCCATCAGAGGAGACCAGTTCTGTTTCACCCATTCAACAATCTCAACCTTCGAGCCCGACGCATATTCAAGTCGCCCGACTAAAGCTCTATTCGCCAGCATATCCACCCTATCCAGATGTGAGCCCTCCGGAATAACAAACCTATCTACATTCGCCCTGGCCTTGTAGGTTTTTTCCCAGCGTCTATTCTTTGCACGAACCCCAGACAGATTAGGGTTTCCGCCAAACCCACTCGCAGAGGGAGGAGGATCAGAAGGACCACCAGTCGACGCAAAAACCATGAGAATGAGCAGAAAGGGGATAAACCCCCTTTTCGATAGCACACATGTCTCAGCAACCGGACCAGCCGGTAGATCCCACACCTGTCCCAAAATCGAAAAGACAAGAGACACCTCCCACAAAAGGAAACAACTGTCCAACCGTACCCGTAACAATCCTAAATGTTCTGACATCTGACAAGACCCTAGAGCAGAGTAGGATCGACAACAAAAATGCCACCACCGTAGCTAAATACAGCAGAAAATGCAGGCCAAACTTGCAAAACCCCTAGTCGACCACCGCCATCTCCTCTCCAACCAGGCACCAGGCTCTTTAGATGTGAAATATATGTAGTTGGTGTTGAAATAATAACCTAATTCACATAATCGAAAAACTAAAATATATGTAGGTGGTGTTGAAATAATGGAAAACCATTACTAAAAGTGAAAAAAAAAACTAAGGCCATGGATTCTCACCTTTATAAGATAGTATAAGATACTTTGTTCCAGACCCTCAGTTTTCGTTTTATACCAAATATTAAATAACTATTTTTTATTGCTTTATTTTGTTTATACTACTACCTAACGCAACAGCCTCACAAAACTACGGAATATGCAAATGAGGTCAGTGGTGATGTTTTTGGTACAATGTTGAAATCTTAATAAGACTAACATTAATTAATTATAAATAGCTTTTATGTGGAAAAGAATTTTAAAATCTTTCTAAGAATAGGAACTATAAATATTGTATATTATAATATTACAATGTGATAAACAAAAAAAAGTCAGGATGTATACTACAATGAGACAAACATAACATAGGTTGTGATGTCATTAGTGATGTTTTTGGAAGGATTTTAAAATGTAAATTTAATAAAAAGTAATATTTTAATATAACAATATTTTATTTCCTATTCTTAGAAAGATTTTAAAATCTTTTCCACATTAAAAGCTATTTATAATTAATTAATGTTAGTCTTATTAAGATTTCAACATTGTACCAAAAACATCACCACTGACCTCATTTGCATATTCCGTAGTTTTGTGAGGCTGTGCGTTAGGTAGTAGTGTAAACAAAATAAAGCAATAAAAAATAGTTATTTAATATTTGGTATAAAACGAAAACTGAGGGTCTGGAACAAAGTATCTTATACTATCTTATAAAGGTGAGAATCCATGGCCTTAGTTTTTTTTTTCACTTTTAGTAATGGTTTTCCATTATTTCAACACCAACTACATATATTTTAGTTTTTCGATTCTGTGAATTAGGTTATTATTTCAACACCAACTACATAATAATTTATGTTACAAGGATTCAAAATAATTGAGAAATGTTTTTTTTTTATAATATTCCATTCACACTGGATATAATTGCACTTCAAATAATTTTAAAGTGAATAGTTTAAATACGTTAAGTAAGTTGAGTGAATCAATTAACTGTAGTTAAACGCGATGAAAATACATCTTTGATATTATAAGGCCCTTGACTATCATTTCATTTTCCATTTGCTTTTTTATTTTTCATTTGTGTACCTTCTCTTCTTTGTGCTATATGGAATATTTATTTTTATAAATTGATATGTAGAATTTTTGTATAAATAGACCCAAAGATAAAGGTGTTTCTTATTTGTGAGCATTATAAAGAATAGAGTCGAGTTATTGCATTCAAAAGATCCTTCTAGTTGAGAAATGATTGGTGGGAATATTTAGGATATATTATTTGTTTTTTTTTTTTAAATTTGGGAGTACCACATTGTATGTAGTCTAGATTTTCTGATTTAAAAGTTTGCATGGAGGAAAGATGTTTATTTAAAGGTTGGAGTAACTTCATTGTAAGATGTTTAACGTTGTCCATGTTGGATGAAGTGGCCAAAACTAAGAGATATATAAATGGTGGTGGTTTTTCCCTATATAAGGTTTCCAACATTTGTTTTTCTTATGTGTTTGTTTTTGTCATGTGGTATCAAAGTGAGGTTAGCCTGGACTCCTCACGAAAGTGGCTAGGGTTCTAATGCTGGAGAAGTCTATGCGATATATGTAGCATTCACAGAAGAATCACATGGAATGTAGTGGATGAAGTACTCAATTAAGGAGTTCTTGATTTAGTTCATTGTAGTAGATCTATGGATGCAAGTGAAGAAGCATGTGATGTTTCTTGCATCATATACACTTCTAAGTATTTTTTTATGGAGTTGGAATTAATCACAATTTAAATGGGAATATAATTGTAAGATCTATTTAGGCATGCATACCCCTAGCTTGGTGGGTCACCTATGTAAAGTCTAATGTAGATTTAGGTAGACTAAAGAGGGGGTCATGTTGTTATTCCCGATACCCTATTAAAAACTTTGAGGGTGGTCGATGCTTACCTCAAGTCAAGTTTTAAAGGGTCGCATAATGTTATGTTGATCTTTACTTGTTAAAAAGTGATTTAAGATAACCTTGATTGAGTCAATAATGGGTTTATTGTTGGTGGTTGCTATGAATATTATATGTATGTTAATTAAAGTTATTAATTATTAAGAAGGGTGTAACCCTTCACTATACATGCTCAAGCTTATAAAAGCGAGCCTCATTGTAAATTATTAATCATCCATTATCAATTATATATTATATATTTTATCAAATGGAGTTATTTTCCATTGGAGGATTATTCGCTTGAATAATCATTGAGTATATCCGGACACGGATATAACATTGGTATCAGAGCTCGGATTCGGCTCCTTCGACCTGAGCTCGGATTCGGCTCCTACACTCAGAGCTCGGCTTCGGCTCTCCCTTCAATTCCAACCAGAGACGGTTGCTACTCGGAATTATCAAGTTTCTTGAATTACCAATCAAAGACAGAAACTAGGCTTTTGGCCATTTATTTCAGAGCTTCTCTGACACACCTTCATCACGAGGCTTTTATCCTCCTCCCAAACTCCATCTCTCCCATCGCACTCCCTCCCTGTGTGGATTCCCATATTCCACCCACTCCACACCCCCACGTCATCTCTGCTGCCCTTCCCTCTCACCGCGCCTCCCTCTCTCTTCACTGCTCATCCATCCACTGCGCATCTCTCCACAAGCTTCCACTTTGACGGCATCCATTTTCTCACCCCCTCCTTCCAACATTCCTCCCAACCTCCTGCTCCCACGCACTCCATCCTCGACCCCCGGCTCCCTCACTCCTCCTTCCACCCACGTCCCTGCTCCCTCACGCCACGCTCTCCCCAGCTTCATCATCCCACGCTGCCAATCTCCTCTCCCTGCACACTCCTCCCCTCTTCCTGCTCTCCCTCTCCTCCTCACGCACCCACCTGCGTGCTCTTCCGTCCCTCGTCCCTCATCCATCTGCAACCTCCACTCAACGCGCACAGCGCATTCTTCATAGCTCCCACATCCCACTTCACTACTACCTGAACGCCACTCCTCGCTACTCCCTGCTCGCACGTCTTCCCACCTTCCCCCACAGCCTCTCCTTTACCTCACAACTTCGAGCTCCATCCCTCTCCTATTGTGCGCCCTCCCTCATCCCACCTGCTGCTCCAAACTCCCTCCTACCACAGCCTGCACCACTTCTCTCTACGCCTCGCATGACCACCTGCACACACCCCTTTCGGACTGCTCTCCTCCCTCATTACCCACACGCTTGCTCCTACCTCCGCACTACCCTTCCCACGTTGCGTCCATCGCTCCCTCGCTCTTCTGCAACCTCCCTGCGCATGTGCCCTCCTGCACCAGCACTTTCGCCGTCTCCTACATCCGTCCACGTGAAACCCTACAAACAAAATGAATTTTTATAAAACAAAAAAAAATATTATTATAATAATATTACCACTATTATTATATAATATTGTTTTATTAAAATTTTGTATCCAAATTTATAATAATAATAACCCATAATTATTATTATATCTTAAAAGTCTAAATTGACTCCAGTTCAAAATAAATTTGATAATAATATTTTATTATTATCCTATTTCAAATTCTTAAAATCTTCTCCATAATAATAATAATATTTATTATTACTTTGATAATAAGAATTATTACTCAATAATTGTAAATTATTACAATTATACAAAAGCGTCCAAAAAGATATATAATAGTTATTATTATTTTATTAAAATAATAATTATTTTTGAAAAAAAATGAAAAAAAGAAGAGAGATAAGAAGTATTAAAGAAGACAAAATCGAGAAAAAGACAAAGAAGACAAATCGAAGAAAAAAGACAAGAAGTGAAGATCTAGCAGGGACTATCCATAGTTGGATAAGTCAAGTCCAAGGAAGACGACCAAATTTAAGAAAGACTCATCAAAGAAATCAAAGAAGATCATCCCATCGTCGAAGAAGACAGAAACCATGGAAGCCGATTTGCGAGAAAAATTAGAAGCCAAGTTAAAACGCTATCAAAAAGACAATGAAGAATTACGAGACATTAATAGACAATCAGAAATAAAGATTGAACTACATAAGATACAAGAACGGTTCAATGAATAAATAATGTCCAACCAGAAAAATCACATAGAAAAATTATGTGCGCAAATCAAGGAATTAAAAGATGAAAGTGATTTCAATCAAAGATTGAAAAATCAAGATATAAAGAAGGAAATAAATAATTACGAAGCAGAAATAATACGCTTGAACAAAATCGTTAGCGACAAAGATGAAGAACTAATGCAGTTACGACATAAATTAGAAAGTCAAGAATCAGAGATCGACCAGTGTCGACAACAGATAAAAGTTCTTCAACAACAAAATGATGACTCTAAAAAGACACATAAGTCAGAGATCGCGAAGAGTAATAAAGCATTATCTAACAATGCTGAAGAAATTTTTAGACTAAGAAATCATAACAAGATACTAGTTACAAAAATTAAGAAGTTGAAAAATAGCTGGAAGATAGAACAATCTATGGACGACATTGAAGGGAAACTTCTAGACAAGCAGGAAGAAAATAGTTGTATCAGAAGTCATAATGAAGATCTTAAGGAACAATTTAAGACATCTGAAGATGACAGAAAATTGCAAGTCGAATTGATCAAGAAGTTTCAAAATGATACCAGGCAGTTAGGAAACAAGTTGGAAAAGATACAAAATGAAACCTTAAAACCTAAAGAGATGAAAATAAAACTTCCAACTCAGATCAATGCTCTAAAGGCGACATTCGTAAACGAAAATGACATCGTGAAAGTCCCTTATCGACACCCCAACCATAAAAACCGATATTTAAAAAAGTGGGAAAAGTCGAAAGATAATGGTACTAATGTGATCAAATCTACTGACAACACACATCAGTAGGAAATCCCATCAGTCCACAACAAGTCAATTTGGGATGGATTGATCCGTCGATGTATTGGAAGTTATGCTCTACACTTAGCAGTTCGTATCGACATGTTTCATCAGCCATGGCATCGCAAAGAACAATGCAACACAATTATAAGGCTTTGAGGACAAAGCCTTTCTAAGAGAGTGGCAATGCTATGAATATTATATGTATGTTAATTAAAGTTATTAATTATTAAGTGAAAGGGTTGTAACCCTTCACTATACACACTCAAGCTTATAAAAGTGAGCCTCATTGTAAATTATTAATCATCCATTATCAATTATATATTATATATTTTATCAAATGGAGTTATTTTCCATTGGAGGATTATTCGCTTGAATAATCATTGAGTATATCCGGACACGGATATAGTAGTGGTTTATAGGCCCACAGTTTTGGGTAACCCATGGTATTTTACCGTGGTTTTAGCATGTGATAAAGCCTATTTAAAGGATTGAGTAATGACACTCTAATATTCCTAACATGGTCCTCTATCTGTTTGTTTTGTGCATTATTATTTCTAACAAATCGCATGAAATGACTTTCTTGCATGGTTGAGGCAATCCATGCAGGTCAAACCATGTTTCCTAGAGATTTGAGAATTGAACTATACTAATATCACCACCCATAATTTAGCATTGAAAAATCAAAATTAAACTTGACCCATCCCTTTGGAAGAGGATCCTAGCTCTAGTTGCATGCTACCTTACTTAACATGTATCCATTAGAAATTGCTTTTAATGGGAGAAACCCCATACTACATTTCATTAAGCCCATCTCTATTTGGCCTACAAATTAATCCCAATTTGTACTCAATTTTTATTGTTTCCAAGAATTCCCTTTGTATTCTTCCCCGTATTTGCTTCATGGGCACCCTCTTCCTTTTAAAATTTATATGATTGCTAGCTTTCCATATGAAGGAAAAAACCAAAATATGGGGATATCATTTAGAATTTCTTTAAGAGCTCTACCTTCAATGGAGGCTTGTACCATTCTTTAATAAGTTCTTCTACAAAGATTGGTAGGGTATGTTGTCTACAAAACATATGCCACAATTCCTAATTAAGATACTCGTACTGGAAAACAGGGAAAATTTTAGTGGCCAAATTTAGCCCATGTGTTAATTTCCAGTGTTTTTCTCCAAAAGAAATTCATCAATTTCCAATGTTTTTCTAAAATGTTTGACCCAAATTCTATAGGATAAAAATATTTTATTCTTAAAATCACCAAAAGTTTCAAGAAACTATATAAAATCATTATAAATTTGAATAATTTTTTAACAAATATCGCCAAACATTTTATAGTTTGCAATTTAATAATTAATAAGATTTGCCAAGGTTTTGCACTTTAAGATATATATTGATTCTTAACATTTATTTTGATGAAAAAACATAATAATGGTTGTGATCCTCCATGAACATGTATCCATTACACTAGGATGGGCTCACAACCCTTGTTTTGCATAGGGCCATTCTTGCAAGGATCTTCCTTTGGAAGCTAGCTATATGAAAACAACTTTAGATCGATTAGAGGGATGCCAAATCATCTTCCATATGTAATATTTCTAGGGTAGCCTATTTCTGCCCTAATTCTTTTAGACAAACACCATACCCTTCTTTGATTGAATATGCACCCTTCCTTATGACCTTCCAACACGATGCATATCTTGCTTCATTTGTCAAAATTACCTTGTTCACCAACTCAACACGAATGATGTTTACGTCATATTCCTACATGTGCCGAGGATGAAATTCCTCAATGTGTTTCCATGAGATGGATTTTATTCTACCTTGATGTTTATCATTGTATATTTTTACTAATAATCCTCTACCCTACTCCAATTAAATTTGTGTTTCATGCATTCATTTTTTCATGGAAAATTTGTCTTTTACAACAAAATAACCATTCCAAAAATCATCTCAAAAATTAGTTAAACACCCATCATAGATGGCCCAACGATATGGTTGACAATCACTTATCTTCTTTGTGATATAATATTCCATATACTAGATCCTTACATACGAATATTTTCCTTCCTAATGATTTCTTCCACATATTCAACTTTAGTTATTTTGAACTTTAAAATTTGTACAACTAACTCTTGTTCATTTATAAATCTCCAATACAACTTAACAATCACTCCAAGGAAAATACTTTCTGGCAGAGGTTTTGTGGAACCTCCCCAAAAGGACTCTCCTTTTTTGTTTATAGTGGAGGTTATTAGCATAAGCGGGTGGGAAGAGGATTTACTGGAGGTTTTATTATTAGTGCTCTTAAATGAACACATGCACTAGTGCGCTACTATAAAATAAGCACTGGTGTGTAACCATATTACATGCACTGACATCAAAATATTTCACCATCAAATAAAAAATATGTTACACATACATTTTGGTGTGTTTACAGTTTACACTGACATAACATACCGAGGGGGTTACTACCTGAAATGCACCGAATCCTATCAAATTTTGAAAATTAAAATATCTAATATCTAAATAATGATATATATATATATATATATATATATATATATATATATATATCATTATCTAATTCCTATCTATATATATATATATATATATATATATATATATATATATATATATATATATATATCATTATCTAATTCCTATCTAGATAGATAGGAATTAGATAATGATATATATATATATATATATATATATATATATATATATATATATATATATATATAGATAGATAGATAGGAATTAGTGCCCAATAATTCATGGAAAGCACCGATTTATAATGGAGGTTATATATATATAGGAATTAGTGCCCAATAATTCATGGAAAGCACCGATTTATAATGGAGGTGGATGGGTGGAGGATTTTTTCAAAGGTTGTCCTATTGGTGCTCTTAAATGAAACACACTAATGATGCGCTAGTATATGGTAAGCCCTATTGCGTAACAATATTAAACTTTATGGTGTGTCCACATTGAAATAATGCACTAGAACATTACAACATGAAATGCACCAACTCTTGTCCAAATATTTTTGGAAAAAATACACCTTTGTTTATATATCTATATCTATATATATATATATAGATATAGATATAGATATATGGTGCATTATATATAAAACAACACACCTATGCTCAATGATTTATGAGCCCTCGTGTGTTACAAACTATGGATCACCGAAGTGTCATTAAATATTCAATAATAAAATGAACCAACCAATTTTTTGTAAATATTATAGCAATTGACGCATTTCACATAAATAAACACATTAGTGCATATATGCATATGAGACACTGACAAGTTCATTGGTGGGAAAAAATTTAGTTTGGTATTTTTAAAACTTCCATCCTTAATGCACCATTGTTAATTAACCGCACTGGGGTGGCTTCACCACTTGTGCACCACGCTAGGGATTTTTTAATAACATAATGGTGCATTTTTTATGACATAGTGCATTGGTGTGATCTACTGTTGAACGCACATGAGTAGGGTAGAATAAAAAAAAATACCAATTGATAATTTCATTGCTTGAGAGCAATCCACACTGTTTCATATCGACATTGCACCAATTTCCCCATCATTGATGCTACCTAATTGTCAGATTCCTCCCATCCTTCAATTCATTGGTGGATTGTGATTGGTATTGTAAAATGGTTGAAAATATTGATTTTTGGTGTAGGTGGAAACCATGCCTCGTTGGAAAGCAAGAGAGTAGGTAAAGTGTTTCTTACCTACTCATTACAATTTTAGTAGATTAAAATTTTAAATTTGGATTTAATTATATATATATATTGTTAAATATACAATATCGGGAGACATTCTCCAAACCAATCTTCTGTAGCGAAGATTGATCCTCTCGTATAGAGGTGAGCACTTTGATTTCCTTCCGTGTAAAGGTTATTCCTCCCGTTATAGAGGTACTTGATCAAATTAATGATGTTGTAAAGTCTTGTTGGACAAGAATCTGGACTTGTGTGGCAAGTCATGATTATCATGTGAACCTTCCGTATAAAGGTATCCATGAGATGGACCTTCCATATAAAGGTCATGCTTTACTTGTTAAAAGCATTTAATGTTGTGTGATGTATTATTAACCATGATCACCAGTTTCTATTAAGTCTCCTTTAGAGATTGATCGCCTCTAAAGTGAATTAATTTAGCATATGATCATTTGGTCCAGAATAATATAATATGATCACAACATCCGATAATTATTCTTAGTATAATGTAATGTGATGGATAATTAAAGTTAGCACATATTGACCATGCAGTAAAAGATAAAGAAATAAAAGATAAAGCATACAGATCAAGAGAATTTGAAATTGCCCATGCAAACACTTCATCTAATTAAAGAGAACTCGAATTGTTAAAGCTTCAATTAAGTATCAATGCTTCAGTTAAATATATGCCTCAATTAAATAAAGAACTCACAGTGGTCACTTCAAGTAAATCAATCAGCATGATTTCAGTTAACTAAGTGTTAAATAAGAAGGACTAGTTAACTAAAGTGTTTTCACTTTAGTTAAACTAAAAGACGACACTTCAGTAAATCAAGGAGAATCAGTTAAAGAGAGTTAACTAAGTGACAACAAAGAAGAACTAGTTAACTAAGTGACATCACTTAAGTTAGCCACCTAACTAAGTGGGCAAGCTTTCAGTTAAGAGGTGAGTTCATCCTAAGTGACAACTCAGTGAGATAAAGTACTGCATGAGAAGTGGGGCACACCTTTGCATGTATGATTGATGCATTTAGTGTCAGGGTGAGTTCATCCTAAAGTTAGAAGATAAAAATAGAAGAGAAGAATGTATAAATATGTTATACGGGATTGATGAATCCAATGTGAAGCGAATTCTCTTCTCCATTCAAGGCAAGGCGCCTCTCTTTGTGCAGGGTATTGTTCGTGCTTGTTATTGTTGTGCTGGGCACACATCCGATTGATCTCTCTTCTCTATTGCTTATGTATCTTCATCAAGAGTGTTTGGTGATATCTTATCTTCCAAAAGAAATCTGATATGTTGTAAAAGAAAGCATTCTCCGCTATCCATTATATTATACTGAGAATAATTGCTAGGGTTTTTGTTCTCATAATTTTGAGTATTTTCCCTAGGGTATATCTTGTGTTATGGTTGTATGAGTTTCATGGATTGAATTGTCTCATTGCTTCAATTCTCTGCATCTAAAAGAATTAGAGATCAAAGCTCAACCAAAAATTTCAACATATATATATATATATAAACCAATGTGATGCACTCAAGTTATTCATCTAGCATCAAATAAACTAGTGTACTGTACTATACTAATACATAGGTTGCGTTGTAGTCAATTGAGTGTAGATCAGGTGGTTAGGAGGAATGTTGTTATCCTCCCCACTCGGGTTCAAATCTTGCTTTGTGACACTTGCTCCTTGGGAGCCGACTTTCTATGTAATGATTGTAATTCTGGCCATACCTTGATTCTTCAGAATAGCAGGTGTTGGCATTTTCCCAATGGATGTATCCCTTTAACAAGTGGTGAACCATCATTTAAAAAAAGGTTGCGTTGTAAATGTTGTGTTTATTGGCCCAACATATCCCCATAATGGCGCATCAACATAAATGCATATCATTAACAACATTGGGTTAACAAAAGTAAATGCATCCTAATATTAAAAATACACCATTTAATAAAAGAAAAATAGAAGTAAAAATACACATTAGGGTCACATCATCTATTGATCTTGATAATTTCTAAAGAACATTAATGGTCCTGACTAATATTAACAATGCATTGAGAAAGAATAAAAAGTTGCACTTACACTTGGATGTATCAATGCACAATTTAACAAATGAGAGCACCAATAATAGTGCTCATTGTTATGATAAATGCATAAAAAAAACTATAAAATTTGAACTAGAGTGTGCGATTTAACTATATCCAAACGCCCTATTTACAATGCGTATGTATATTAATTATAAACGCATTGGATAAAATAAAAATAAACATGAGAGCCACGATCATCCAATGCTCTTAATGATATTTTAAGCACCATGCTGACTAATAATAAAAATGCAATGGGAAAGAATAAAAGCCACCCATACAACTATCTATAGTAGTGCAAAATTAATTATACAAGAGCACTGGACATAGTGATATTTTTTATATGATAAACACACCAGAAAACTATAAAATTTACACTGGGGTGTGTTGTTTAATTATATCTAAAAGCACTGTTAACAATGTTTTTGCACTGGAAAACATAAGAATTAACTATGAAGTCATGGTGTGGTGGTGCATTCTATTAAATTGGTGGTGCATTATATGCAGTGCATCAATCTGTTTTCACTACATTGACAATGTTTAGAATTGGTCGATGTCCCTAGTTACGAGAGCATTGATAACATATATTAAAATTCCACACACCATTAATGGTGTAGTATAGTTTTTATATCACACCATTATGGTGGGCTCAAGGTTAAAAAGAACCTTCGCACCATTTACAGTTCTCTTAATTTAATGAAGCACTGCAATCAATGAGTTAGATTTATTATGAGCATTAATGATACTAATGCACCTATTTGAGAGAGCACCAATATCAAATATTAAAATTCCATATAGAATTAAGTGCAGAATATTTTGTATGTTGCACCATGGATGGTGCATGGTATGTTTGTTGTTTTATGGTGAGTTGGTAGTGTTGAACATTTTTTTTTGCAAAAACATTATTTCAATTATTAATAAATTAGTCATATGAGACATGTGCTTCAGAATGGTACATATTAGATCATACATAGCTTGGGAAAAAAAGCAATGATGCCTATTCAAAATTTTTAATTAATGCTATATTCACTTTTCCTTTGTCTGAGGATGGTGTTTTCATATATCAAGTGATTATTTTTTTACTTTTTAGTCAAAGCTTAACTAAGGTATGTGATTACTAGAAAATTATGTGTGTGTGTACACCTAATGAAAGTTGTATGTGAATGAGAGGGAGTAGCAATGATAGTTGTAGAAGCATAAACAACAACGGGTTGTGTGTGTGTGTGCACCTAATGAAAGTTATATGTGAATCCGAGAGAGTATAAATGACAGTAGTAGAAGCATTGACAACAATGGGTCAACCTGTACAACTTTGTATAGGAATAGGAGGTTTGAAAGAGGGAGAGGGATTTAATGTACCCTTGCCCCATTACAACGGAGACTTGTTCCCTCTTGAGGAATGTTGGCCTCCTCAATTTTTATGAGGAGGAAACATCCCTTAGGGGGCACACACCCTTATTGATATATTTCATCCGTCGTTGGGATCATATCGAGCAGGCATTTAGGTTTGGTCTCGATTTGAGGTTCCATCCCACATAGGAGGACATATATTTCATTACTAGTCTATTCAAAATAGGGGATGATTTTGCCCATTTTCCCGAGCTTCCCCCTAGCATTGAAGGAGAAAAACAACTAGCATATGTTCAAGGATATGTTAAAGAGAACATGATTTCCCCTGGTGATTTCTAGCTTGCTAGTATCCAATTGCATATTTATTCATTCGATGCATAGGAGGTTATGTGCCTCTCTCTTATGGTCATTACAGGTTCCCACTACACCTTGGATGGGTAGCACATTAGTTTCTCTCTATTGCACTATGTAGATTCTTTACTACATATAACTAGACTGATTAGGTGGTTTACCATTTTTTTGCAACAATTTTGGTTATCTTTGGATTGTTGTCATTCTACTTTTTCTGAGAAGATGACCTTCCCATTTGGTTTAGAGTTGTTTTTTATTATTTTTTGAGAGGTTTTATGTCACTAGAATGTCATTCAACTACCTCCCTCCTAGGCTAAGACCAATACATGTATGTATATCTTGGGGCATATGATTCCCAAGAGGGGCTAGCCATATTTCCCTAGTAGGATCAATCTAGATGTATTGGAGATGATTTAACTATAACAAAACATGCAATTGACACCTAATTTAGCATTCTTTTTTAGTGTAATCTTTTCCCAATTGAGTTGGAAAATCTAGTGCTAAACTTGGTGCAAGCTGGCATTTTTAAAGGCACCTAAATTAGTACCAGCTTAGCACCCCTTTTAGAACCTAAGCTAGCAATCTCCTTAACACCTAAATTAGTGCCATGTTTAGTGCTAGGGTTAGAACCCTCTTTAGCGCATGTGAATTTCTTGTGAATTCACTTCATTGGCATGAGTTCATGCTCTTTTAAAGTCATTGGAAAAGTTGCACATGAAGGTTGAAAATTCAAAAATTGTGCCATGTTGACTAGGGAATAGAGAGGTGAAGGGTGAGTCCATGAAGATGGGTAACACCTTTTGGCCAAAAGTGATGATGAAAATTCAATTTTTTTACGCTTTTATTACATTGAAGCTCTCAAAACTCGTATATGCTTTGTGAATTCCGACATGTAACAAAAAAACAAATTGTAGGGAATTATGTTGTCTTTCCACCTATATATTTTTTAAAAATAATAATATTATTTAATATGTTAAAATTGCATTTAATGATGTGCTGATAACAAGTGGCTTGTGTGCACGTAAACTAATTTAATGATAAATGCATAATTTCTGGAAAACAAATATGAACATATTCTACACAAAATGCACCTAGGTGCACATTTTTTTAAAATTTATTTTGGAAAATTATATATTTTTATTAATTTTTGAAACTGACCATTGAAAATTTTAATCGCATTTTGTACACGTGTGTGCATGTAAACTCTTTTTTACTAGTTACAAAAATTGAAAAACAAAAAATACCCTTTTGAAGATGACGCGTTGTGGGGCGTATATTGTTTTTGGAATTTTTTGGTTATGTACCTTTAATGTTGTTGATTTTTCTTTGCAATGATTCAAAGTTGTGGACATGGTTTTTAAGTGTAAGTTTGAAAAAAAAAAGAATTATCATATGAACTCAGAAACCCATAAATTATATGCCAATGGATAGACGATTCATTGACGAATCTATCGGTATGAAGTTCACCACCTAAGGTTCATCCCAGAACAATGTTTAGGGCTGGAAAAGATGTTAGTAAAATTAAATTTGTAGAAATGGGGGCTAAAATCTTGTATTTAAAGTCCTCAATCGAGCTATGAGCTTGATCCGTTGGAATAATTAACCCATCTAGACCTTGGTTAAACATTGTTTCATGTTTCCTAGTGTTTAGTACCATGTTAGTTATTCACCTTAGTTATTGCTTCGCCCACATAGTGATAGTTGATCCATTAATGCACCCTCTTTCTTCTTTTAAAGAAGCTTTTATGACCTAGAGCGCACTAACAACGTTTATCCTGCTTTATTATGCTTTGAGTTATAGCCAACTTTTGTCTAATTTTCTCATGGATAAGGATAAAGCTAGGGCACTAGGATACATTGGGAAATTTTCTACCTTGTTGCCTCATCACATTCCTACCTTTTCTCCTGAAAATCTTCTAGCTTGTTTCCTTTTGGTCACTCATGGCCTACCTAAGCTTAGTTATCCAATTCATGACCTCTTTCCTTGATTTGGAGATTGCTTTTGCCGAGATGGGGGATTTTTACTAAATATAAGCTTGCCAATTGTGAGCCTATCAAATTGTCTATGAGGCATTTGAATTCTCTCTTAGAGATGTATTATTTAATGTACTATCATTGTTCATTAAAAGATGATGGAATTTTATCCAATTGAGTTTTCTTTCTCATGTGATTTTGCTCAAATTTTCTCTCTTCTGTGCATTCTTGTAAAATCATTGTGAGGATTTTTCTATGAACGAGATCCAGACTGTGATCAAATTTTCACATGGTATAAGAGCTAGCTGAATTCAATCTCACTTAGATACTTCCATTATAGCACGAGAAGCGGTGGAGTTACCACATAAATCCTAGAGCAATTTCCTTGAGTCCTTTCGCTTGTCATTGGGGTCTACCCAAATGTGAGGCACTCTCAAATTGGCTTAGTGTCGAAGTAGAGTTTGATTGAGAATACTGAATTTTCCTCCAGAGTGATTTTGTAGGTACAACAACTTAATGGATTCGAAATCAATTCCTCCTCTATCACCATTCAACTATGCTGAGTGGAAATTGAACATGGTTACATATCTCGAGAGCCATGATCTCTTTGATGTGTCTATTGGAATTCTGGTAGAGCCAGATTCCTTTGAAGAGAAAGATGGTTGGATGAATGATTATGATAGAGCATTTGGAGCCATGTGTCTAGCCATTCCTCCTAGAATGCGCTATCTCATTGACATTGTTGAATACCCAAGTGAGATATGGTCCATATTGGACAAAGCATTTCTCAAACAGAATGAAGAGATTGGTGCAAACCATTTGGAGAGCAAATCTAGAACCTCCTTACATGTTCTCCCTCCTAATGTCTCAGCCTCAAACCTCTCTGAAGAAGTTGTTCAAGATGAAGAAGAATAAATTGTAGAAATATCAACACACCCAGTTCCTGTTGCTAGCATTCTCTTTTATTCGAATACTTCCTCTCTTTGTCAAGAAGTAGATATTGAAGAGACTTCTTTTATGGCTCTAAAAGATGGTGAGTATCTTGAATCCTTATCCTATGATGTTGATGATGAAGAAGAAGTGACTAATGGAACTGCAATTGTTAAAGAGATTTTCATCCATTCATTGATCTCTTATTATTCTTCATATTTCAACCTCGAGAATGATAAGCTAGTTATTGATGATCTTGTGCATACTTTACAAGTTGATGGTTATTTGAAAGTCAAATAAAAAAAACTTATAAAAAAAAAAAAAAAAAACTAATTAATAAAATGAAATGGAATTAGAAGCGTTAGCCTTTGCAATAAAAAGAAATGAAGCGTTAGCCTTTGAAATAAAAAGAAATGAAGCGTTAGTCTTTGAAATGAAAACAAATCGATGAAAAATTTAGATGGTAATATTTTCCATTGTTTGAAAAGATAAAATCTAAATTATAATGTTAAGAATTAGAATTTCATGTTAACTAAGTGCAAAAATTAAAATTATAAAAAATTAATTGTTACTTCATAAGTACATCAACTCTTTGTACGATTACGTCAAATATAATGCAATAACTTTTTTACGATTTTGGCTTAATGTACTAATAAACTTTGAATTTTCCATTTCTCTCTCCCTGCACGATTGCAGCGTCCTCAAAATGCGTTGCCTGAGAATTCAATTAAATTACTGCAAATGACTCCATGCTCCTTTAAAGTCATTGGAAAAGTTGCACAGGAAGGTTGAAAACTAATAAAAAATTGCGGCGTGTTGACTGGGAAATAGAGAAAGTTGCTTGAAGTTACTTGGAATTTGGTTGCGTGCCAATTCACCCAAACGCGTTGAATAAAATTCCGCTTATTACGGTTGTGCTCTTCGTTCCTTGTGAAGAATTGAATAAAATAATACATAAATTAAGAGATAATAAAAATATAAAATAATATAAAGTAAATTAAAGAGGAAGAATAGTTATGATTCAAAAGGATTAAAATAATAAGAGGATAAATTCTTTTTATTTTACAGCTTCTTAATTTTTCACTCACTATTTTTATACCTGTTTTAGACAGATATATTATAATCACTCATCAATCCGAATTATTTTGATTTTTAAATGGTTAAACAAATTATATTAAATTACAAAAGTTTAACTTAATTTATGGTTTTAAATCAAATATATTTTATTATTTTATGATTAATTATATGTATGAAATGATCATGATGTAACTATTTTTCCTGTTATTTTTAGTGATTTTTAATAATTAAAAAAAATAAAAATGATTACATCAACATTAATTTAACATAGCATCATTAATTTGTGTTGTGAGGGTAGAGCAAGTTTTTGGTTGGTGGCCAAGGTTGAAATTTGAATTCTTATATTGCACGTGAAGAAATTTTTAAATGACGTTTTAATTTTAATATTGTCTTTCATTTGAAGTTTAAATTTCAATTTTATCCGTCATAATGAGAGTTGATTTTTTTTTTAAATAACATTTATACACACCACGCGACGATGTCGAACACATCCTGCGTGGCCATCACTCAGCATGAGGAGGGGACCTTACCATGCATTTGCACGCGTGGTACATGGCCCTCATCCTCCTTCCAGAACTATAATAGCCCACTCCATCTCAACGAGATCCCTCATTATTGTCATGAATGCTCGAGGAGGTCCGTACCACTGCAAACTTGTCCAACTATGCCAGTTTGAATGACAATTAGACTTGGGGGTTGGCGACATGGCATTTTGCACGGTCCACATGCGCCTAGACATAGAAAGCAACAACACCGGATTAAGGGACAACCTTGTATTAGAAAGCCGTCCTATTGGCTCTCTCATATGCGCTGCGAACTGGTCTATCGGCCTTGGGTTCTCCCTCACTGCAAGCAATTGGGCTGGTTTCATTCTGCACACAAGGCGACCATGGCTTGAACAAAGAAGACACAGAGAAAAACCGTTAATGGGTCATGACACACCCACATGTCGCATGCCTTGAAGGAGTTAGGTAGGGTTCAGGGCTTCTTCGAGCAAGAAATCCTTGACTTGGCCCACACCCACACTCTCAGGTTGGAGAACAGGTTGAAGCAGAAGCGGGGTCATTCGTCTGTAGAGCAATTGACCGAGGATTTTGGGGGGCTCGTGGAAGATACTGGTTCAATTGCTAATTTAGGGCCTGCTTGATGGTGTATCATCTGTAGTCTAGGTCGTGCTATACAAGTTAGATAGGTGAAGAGACTTGATACAAGTTATTTGGAGTTTGGTTTGGATGCATGGAATAAAATTGTCATGTTCACTTGGAATTTAGAGAGGTAAATTCTAGAAATGTGTTTTTCTATAATATTCCATTCTTTTTTTTAATAGAAGTAAAAAACTTCTTGCTATTCAAAGGATGAATCAAATAAGTTACAATATTTTCAAATAAGCAAATAGTCACAAATATTACAGACAATAGAGAAGCTTTGTCCCTGACAAGTTCCGATACAATACGCAAAAAACCAAAAATAGTTCTAATAGTTCAAAAACTGATGGATAATTCTGAACTAAACCCCCAAATAAAAAGGAAAAGAAATACAAGAGTTACCCCAGCCACTTGTAAAAGGATCAATAAAGTCTCAATTGAGAGTCTCAACCACTTGTAAATGGATCAATAAAGTCTCAATTGAGAGTCTTCGATGAGTATACTGTCCTGGTACCCACGAAGATGTGCCCAACCATCGTCCAGACTTAGGCCAACTTTGGATAGGGAATCCACTTTCTCATTGTAATTCCGAGAGATATGAGAAAAATGAACAATCTCAAATTGCTCAATCAGATTCCTAATATGTCTTTGCCAATGCATTAGAAGAGGAATCCGAAGTCTATGTTTGCCTTTGATATAGTTGCACTATAATATTCCATTCACACTTGATATAGTTGCACATCAGATAATTTTAAAGTGAATAGTTTAAATACGGTAAGTTGAGTGAATCAATTAACATACTTAAAAGTGATGAAAAGACATCTTTGGTATTTTTTTTTTTTTTCCTGGGAAAATGTCCGTAATTTTATTTCAAAAAGATGATTAAAATTACATTCTGCAGATGTAGTAAAATCACAAGGATCCCTACATTTTCACATATTTCTGTCCCATATAAGCAGATACCAGCTTATAAAGAGCTGAACCAAAAAAAGATAAACCCAATAAAACTTCACCACAAAAAGATGAATCTTGAACAGTAAAGAGAAACCCAAAAGACGTCTTCAAACTGAAACCCTCAGCAGGAGAAACAGTAGATCCAAGTCTGTGGACAAGCATCAAACTCTGGATCTCCCAAACTGGCGAACAGCCAGCAACTACTGATGAAGAAAACGGCCAGACACTAGCAGGCCCTTGCTGCTGCGGGCTATAGCGAGCCGGACGGCGTGCTGCGAGAGACGCTGGGGACATCCCTGAAATGTAAATCAGCGAAGAGAAACCCGTGGCTCCTGAAAGAAACCTCTGCCACCGGCCTCCAAGAAAGCAACGGCAGATCTGCTCGTGATATCAAGAAAAGCAGCAAGATCTAGACTCTGTCATCATGGGATCCTACCTCCACCACCGCCGCGGCGTCCACGGGCTTCTCTAGTGTGGATGGATCTGTGCTTATGGTTTCTTCTTCTGGAAACACGGATCGTCCTGGAAGACCGCGAACAGAACCCGATTCCCTGAACACCTTCGCAGGGCATTATGACTGGACTGGCTGACGATATCAATGGAGAGCAGCTGCTGGCGGCAAGAAACAGCCTGTCCACTCCATGGATTAGCAACCCGTCGTTCTGGATGCACGAAAAGAACCCTGTTAATGCGTCTTGTACCGGCCGAAAGATGCGCAAAATCATGACCGCCCTTCAAGAAAATGGACTGAGCGGTGAGGTCTCTCTGGGAACTTGATGTGCAACAACGCCAGGATGCTGTATCCCGTGCCTCTGTCGTCGGAAAGAAGCAAGAGTAGCCACCGCATGCGGAAATCGCCACCACGGGGTGCAGGCAACACACGTTGCCATAGGGTGCGCCTCAGAACCGCCACCGTCTGGCCATCTTCGACGCCATCGCAAGGTTCTTTTATTTCTTGAACGAGGCCCTGCATTGGAAGCTGCCAGGAATGCCGAAGAGGAGGCGCCATCAGCTGTCAACTGACGTCTTATTCAAGACTACTCGCGGCCACCCGTCTAGAGAGCCTCTGTTCCATCCCATCCATGCGCGCAGGGCTTGTTCCCAACCGCCTCGCAATGGCATGAAAACAGCCTATCTTTGGTATTATATGGCTCTCCACTATCATTTCATTTTCCATTTGCTATTTTATTTTTCATTTTTGTGTATTTTATTTTCTTTGTGCTATATGGAATATTTACTAGCAATTACTTCAAGAGGTGTAAAGGAATGTTCATAGGACTAATAGATGGAAAGTGGTAAGCACATTGGTAAGCAAGCATGAATAGTATGTTGATATGCTGAATTCATAGGCATATGAGTTACATAACCTCTAACACCCAATTCAAATGTATGGCTATTAAGAATTAATCATAGCGATATTGAACCTATACTTGCAATAAGTATATGTGTATTTCATCTTAGCTGTATTTTAGAATCCTAAATGTGAAGGTTAATATATTAAGTAATTATTCTGATATGAAAAATGTCTATTTGATGTGAATTTGTAAGTTACAATGGAAATACATTAATCTTTTTTTGTTGTTTTTAAATAAATAAATAATAAGCCTTTATGTACCTTATAATGAAATGTTTACACAACTATTATGATATAATCTTATGGATTGTATAGTTTATAAAGTGAGACCATGAAATATTTTCTAAAAGACTTTAAACATATGATAATTAGATATCAAATCCCTCTCATAAACATACTATTAAATGGACCATGCTCTAAAGTTTGTTTAACTTAGTAAAAAACCGAACTAACATTAGGGGATTTTTGAGGTCTAAAATGGGCCTCCCAAGGGAAATAGTAAAATAAGAGTTATAATAATAAAATAAGAGTTTTAAATTTTATAGGGAAAAAAAAACTAATTTTTCTTATCGTATTTTTGACATATCTCCTTAATGGTTTACCCAAATTTCAAGTTTGGGCACTCGTTGGATGCGGATTTTAATTCTGCATCCAACGAGTGACCAAACTTGAAATTTGGGTAAACCGTTAAGGAGATATGTCAAAAATACGATAAGAAAAAGTAGTTTTTTGTTTTTCCCTCCAATTTGTTTTACAAATTTTACCCTTATGGTTGACATCATCATCCTGAATCCTATTGGTTCTTATAAAGTGAATTTTTATGATACATTTTGTTGTTTTGAGGCCCATTTTTTACCTCAAAACTCCCCTAATGACGGTCCATGCTCATAACATTAAATTTTGTCATTTTGTTGGAGTTTGTCCAAATACTCAAGAGGCCAAGTAACTCTAGACCATGCTTATGATGTTGAAATTTTTTTGTTGGAGTTTGTTAAAATAGTAAAAAAAACAACTAAATGGGACATGCTCATAATTTTATTTGTTCTCCTTTTGTTGAAGTTTTTCCAAACAGTCAAAAACCAAAGTAATAGCATGTTAGTATATTTTTCTTTATAAATCCCATAGAAATTCCCTCAAATTGGTTAGCTCCCTTCCTAGACACCAACGTGCCCCTATATTGAAGATTGAATAAACCAACAATGATTGGGTTGAAATTTTCAATTTTCGAGCCATCACTATGATTTGAACTCATGGCACTCCTTACCATATATGCTCTCCATGTGATCCATGTAGTGGAAGATCTAGAACATGGTTGACCCCTTCTTCACTCTTGCTATATTCGAGAGGACATCATTGTCCATAGCCTCTAAGAGCTAAACTAAAATGATGGGGATAGTTCCATAGATTATGACAACACGACCTACAAATAGTTCATCTCTTGTAATTCATACAAACTAAATGAGGTGGACAGTGTACCCTTTATTTCCATTATCATGATTACACAAGTGCCTCCCAAGTCCTCAGAATACGTGCTATGGTTCATCTCAATCTTTGACTAGAAAAATAGAGGGAAAACAACATGACGTCGACACCATTGGTTGTTTACAAAATCAACACAAAATGGAAGCATTGGTGATTGCTTGTTTGTGTAATAACTAAAGGCCCCCATCGATGAAAAAATTTGAGGATTTGATTTCTCTTGCATTCTATTGTTCTTGATTTAAAAAAAACGATTGACTAAAAAAATAAAGATAAATGAAAATAAAAATCTCATACCAAATATATAGATGTAAAATAAATAGAAATGCGAAAAGGATTTGATGACCTTTTAATGCAACTGAAAAGATCATTATGGAACCAACACATATGAAAATCAAACACAAAAAATAAAGGATAGGAAGAGTGCATTTTAAAAGGGCATATATTCTGCATAGCTGATTACATTTAATCTTAGTGGTTGAGGGGGTTCACTTGCTAACTACATGGTTGCTAGTATGATTGCAGATGGACACATCACCCATAAATGAAATAAGAGAAAGGGAAGCCAAGATCAAATCACATGTTCATCTTTTCACCTAAAGGTTCATATACATGACTTCCTAATGTTACCTACCATATAAACACTCTCAAGTCTCCACGGTATGTACAACCAACTTGATTGGATCCACAACAAAATTCAACATAATGGGGTATTTTATATTGAACGCCATGATGTCTTTGCAAGAATCAACTAAGAACATATCCAAGAAAGGACAAGATTCTATTTGTTAAGCAAAGGAAAAACCAATGTGAATGTTGACCTGCAAATGTAGGGCAGTAGTTCATGGTTGAATCATCTTCACCCACCGATTGACATCCACTTCATGTGTGCATATACTAATTATGTTGTTGAAGGAAATGCATAAGTAATATTAAAAGGGCTAGTTTCCATCCATTATTGTACATAGTCCCATGCCTTCCACATAAGCATAAGCACCCATGACACATACCTGAATTAGAACCAAAATGTAATCTATGTCTTTTTCTAAGTAGCAGTTTTCAAGGAGTGGATGGTGGAAATTTCTCCAATGGCCATCTAATTGAAATCAATTGGTAGCACATATTTAGATGTCCCATTGAGACAAGATTCATATAGGAACCCAAATTATCTCAATATGGTATAAAAAATTTGGGAACAACTATTTGCATGAAACACCTCTAGTTGAAGCAAAACCTAGAAGCAACTTAGAGCTAATGCACACAAAGCACAAGAAATAGAAAAAACCATTATAGTGGTTGAGTCATCTCCACTAAGAAAATATATAATTTTATATAACCAAACATAACCATCAAAACCACACAATGCCATAAAATGGTTTTACCCAACATCCCCACTTTTGGTCAATTGCTACCTCTATGTCTCCAAATTCCCTTCAATCTACTTGAAATTCAAATCTTAGATTTCATTGAGGCACATTAATTATCTGAGGTTTTAGACGCTACTTGGAGGGGTTGAGATAGATGTAAAAAAAGATTAGAATAGTTGAACTTGTAATGAAACAGTCACGTTCAATGGCAGCGGAAATATAATATGTAGTAGTAGGTAGCAAGGAATAACAAATGAAAAAAATAGTAAATTAAAGAAATGATGATTTTATCATATAAAATCAAAATTAAAAACAAAATGAGAGTGTGAGAGGAATGATAACTCACAAAGGAAGGATTGATGTAAGAGTTAGAAAAATTAAGTTTAAATAAGAAAGTTTTCTCTTAGAGTTACAAAAATTAATCATACTTTGAAATATTGTTCTAGATAGTATCGATCCCTTGTCTAAATCATAAAGAGAATCTGTCAAGTGCATATGCAATGAGGCTGATCCATTTGTTTTTTCCATCCCAATCTCACCAACCATCCCAAAGAGAGGAACAATGAGAGAAGTTGCTTCCAAAGCAAGGTTTGGTTGTAGTGCAACAAAAGCTACAAAAGTCCAGTTACTGCACAACCTGTTGCAGTGGTCTTCTACATCAAAGTCACTCCATTGCTCACTCCCCATACTCTTTTTCCATCGGTGACAAGATCCACAACTCCCGTTAATGCAACCACAACTTAAGTTCTACAAGGAAATTCTTTTGCAGCTTCTAATGCATCTATTGATACATGGTTGCTATCCACCCCCTTCATTATTCACAACACTCATATTTTTAGATGACAAGAGAGGAAATCTAAATAAAGGGCATAGACACACATCCACTAACATGTAATAACAAGAAAAAAGACTTTCAGTAGAAGGGAAATGACATGCAAATATGAAATGAACAACATCAATAAATATGAATACAAATATGAAATGAACATCAATTACCATTATGAGGTAAACATTTTAAAAATATATTATATTGGATCAATAGCATTAATTAAGTTGAAATATGTGTCACGATTCTTATGTCAAATTCTAAAATGTATAAATGTATGGGACTTTTTTGAGCATGAAAGATATACTAAGATTTTCATAATTTAAGTGTATGAATATGAGAATCAAATGAATTTTTCATCGAGATTTTTGAGTTTGAATTATATTTTGTTAGGATTATAATTCTGAATTCTAAAATGTATTAACATGTCTTTTTAACCATAAATTTGAGATTTTGAAATAAAAAAATATAGTGATATGAATATGGGCATTAATATTTTTTAATTATCTTTATTTGTTTAAATTGATATTTACGATAAATAGTAATGTTCCTAATATAATTCAATCATTGCTTTAACACTTCTAATATTAGCTTTAATACTTTTAATAAAATTTATTTGTTGTTGCATTGATCACTATTATTCATGAATACTCTATTTTACTATGAACACAATTAATTTGTTTTTGTATATTGATCACTATTAATTGATATTACATTTGATTATGAATATTAATATTTCCAATAAAATTAATTATTATTTTTTATTGATATTCACTATTCAAGGGTGGGAAATCTACATGGCGAGCCTTAAAATGATAGTTATGATTTGTTTCAACTTATTTCATAGATATGTACATTATTAATTATAATGTATGAATATGTTTTTGTTACTTTAAGATTATTTTTTATATTCTTCCATAAACAAAATTTTATGAAAAAATTCTAAATTTTCTTATAAACCATGAAAATTTTCTATATTATCTAATAAACCAATTTTTTAATGGAAAATTCATTGGTTGCTTTTCATAATAAGTTGGATGGATCATGGAGTTAGTCATTTTTAAAAAATATACTAAGTTTTATGGATCATTGAATCAGTCTTTAAAAAAGGAATAATAAGGTTAAAAAGCTCTGATTTTTTAAACAACGAAGAATTCTTTGCATTCAGTTTTAAGTGTGAATGCAGTGTCATGTTCAAAATGAAAAATATGGAAAAGCAAAAATGAAAAGTAAAAGTAATGGATATCTTGGCCTTTGATAGGACATGCATGGAATTTCTCTTTCGTAAGAGACAAGTCTTTTTTCTAAAAGAGATAAGCATGTGTATAGTTACACTGATATGACTGAGGAGAAATTTGTGTCCAAAAGGGAAGCATCTTCTCCCTTTCAAAACATGGCATAAGGCTGTATAAATGTGCAATCACTTGTTTATATTGATTTGTGTGAGGGGGAGTTTGGACATGTAATAACAAGCCAAACAAACTATTAATATAAGGGTAATTTCCAATTATTCATCTATTCGAAGGGTAGTGGAAAATTCCAAAAAAATCCATTATGTAATCCATGAGACCATTCACAGAAAAGCAAAACCGACTATTAATATAAAAATAATTGCAATTTATTCATCCATTGGAAAGGTAATGAAAAATTCAAAAAAAATTCACTATGTAATTAACGGTACATAATGAAACCATTCTCAGAAAAACATATATGTGTCACTTTCATAATTTTTTAAAAATTGCAAAGTATGACCCTCTAAACTGATATTTATGGGACAGCTTGAAAGTGATTAAAATTTTCACATTTTTGTCAAATTCTTGGTAGGAAACATCATTAAGCTACATAAGAAAGGAAGAAGAGCTGAAAACCTTTTTGACCATGAAAACACCATATTTTGTATTAGCATGGCTAGTGAGGTTATAGTTTATTTTTAATAAAAAATATCAATTTCATAACAACAACAATAATAACTACTTTTCTTGTAAAATTTATAATTCGAAAGAAAAAATAAATCTGTTATAGAT
Organism: Larix kaempferi; assembly: GCA_027924585.1. Lineage (NCBI taxonomy): Eukaryota > Viridiplantae > Streptophyta > Pinopsida > Pinales > Pinaceae > Larix > Larix kaempferi. The sequence goes on from BSBM01000588.1 coordinate 1,362,340, forward strand.
TTTCTACGGAATCTCAAAAATAATAATTGGTTTTTTCCATAGAAACAACATACTAAATTATTGGTAGCCCACAGGGGTGTAGATCAACTGGCGATTCGCTTGATATGAAGGAAATGTTGTAAATGGAGGTCACGAGTTCAAGTCACCCCGGCTTACCCATGCCCTATGCTTACGGGATGTGTGGGTGCACCTAGGGGTATAGTGGTAGCGGACGGGATTGGACCCCTAGACCTCTCGTCATGCGAGTACAAGCCCCATCCCAGTTGCTGATTCCACTAGTTACAAAAAAAAAATACTAAATTATTGGTATAATAATACCAATTATACAAAAATTACAAATACAAAAGGTTCAAATTATTTGTATAATTAGAAAAAATTGCTCAATTTTGATTGCAATGATTTTAGCAACAAAATTTTCCAAGATTCAAAATAATCTCCTAAAATATGTCCATAATTTTAATATAAAAAAGTAACAATATATACACATAGATCCAAATATAAAACCATAATATATTAAGCACCCACACAATCATTCCCTTCAGAATTGGGTTTCTAGTATGTCTAGATATTTGATCACTTTTAACAAAATCTAAATCCAAAGTTTCAACCCTTGTAAATCCAAAACATTGCACCTCTTTATCCACCTCCCTCTTTGCAATTTCAGGTAATATTTGCACCATTGCATGTTATTATGTCAAATCTACTTTCCAAACAAAAAACAGAAAGCCTAAGCACAAAACTAAAATAGAAAATATTATAGAAAAAACAGACCTTGATGTAGTACATATACTATCTTTTGTGAAGACTGTTATATGAACTTAATGTCCACATGACCAATTTTGTATCATATTGCACTCGTTAGTATGCTTATGCTTTTTCTCAAAGTCAGCTAAGGCTTTCCTGGTTGGTAAATTGGGGGTGATCAAGTCAACTAAGGCTTTCTTGGTTGGTAAATTGGGGGTGATCTTATTGACCCCACTAAGGTTTGATTCCAAAAGGGATATGCCCAACCCTCATGGACCATTTCACCAACGCAACGGGGAATGGTGGCAACTTAGACCCTTGGAATCCCTGGGAAAATTCGACGAAACAGATACCTCTGTCACATTTTCCCACAACATCCACCCCAAAGAGAAGAAAAAATAGAAGAATAAAATACTTGACAAGATGGTATGTTATGTGCTTCTATTGGGGCAATATGGAAGAAATAAAGTCATTAGAGATTATTAGTTTGGACATACAGTCATTAGACAATGTAATATTTGATGACAATGCAATATTTGATGGTTGGTATAATGGTTTAATAGTTTATACAAATACTTTTTCAATGTTTTGAAAATCTGAGAGGATTACAATGTAGTGTTTGGTGTCATAGATATGACATTGTATGGGTCCTCCATGTTGGTGAAGTCCAATCTTGAATTAATACCAACAATTGAAAAGTTGAAATGAACATACAAGATCGAAAAATGGATGTAACATGATTTTGCAACCAAAAAGCTCAGAAATAGTAAGAAACATCTTAGGATGGCCTAGAATGTAGATGAGTCAATTATCAAACATGCAAGTAGGCACCTATTTCATTTTTTCTTGATTGGATCAGTAGCTACCAATGAACTCTGATTTTCCTGAATGATGCAATAAAATCAGTGAGTTCATAGAAATGAGATAAAAAAACAAGCATGGAGATGAGAAATATTACACAAAGTTGTATGTCACATGAACCATATGGAGGTCAGAACCTGCATTATATTATGAACAAAAATAGCAAAAAATTGAACATGTGACAAACATATGGGAGCAATATCTAAGAAATGAATCTTTACAATGCAAACCAAGTGATCCACTTTATTGGCAGTCGGAATGTTTCCAATCAATAAAAAGTGATAGTTTTTCCCAAGATACATATCCACATGCATATTTCTACTCTAAGAAATAAAGCATGAAAACTAGACAAGAAAACATTTATAGAAAAAATACCTCTTTCTCATCATCCTTGTAAACATTGCCCCATACAGAATATCTGCTCACATAAAATCAAACTAAGTTTATGAGTAGTGCTATCCAATACCAAATCCTTAGATAGAAAAAGGAAATTAAATGAGGAGTTTAAGGCATAGAAACTATTCTAAAGCACCAAGCATGCCATGTTCGATTGTTTATTATTTACACTTACAAACTCACTCATTAGTTATCAAGCTTGTTTATTATTTACACTTACACAGTCATTTATCAGTTATCAAGTCCCACATAGGAATAGAGGGAAGCCAAGCAAGCATGCATATTCATATAGAAACCAATCCAAAAATCACCAAATAGTTTGAAATGTCCTCAGATATCTCAGTCCAGAGACTCAAATCAAAATGTCAAAAGGGAGAAAGCACAAAAATGCAACTAAATTACCATCTTGGCATTCCCCATTCAAAAAGAACATAGAAAAAATTCCAAAAGGTAACAAGAGAAATATCACCATTTACCATCCATGATCAAAGAAACTTAAGAAGTCGGGGCAAGAGATTGAGCATCGGTCTTGTTTAGATATGGAAAACTGTAACAGTCCTTAAGTCAGGAAGATCATAGGGGGAGATCAGTTTTTTATATTCTAAGGGTAAAACCTGAATACTAAACATGGTGGCGAGGTTGCAAGACAATCTGATCCAAATGTAATTCTTTAAACTATTTTTAACAAAAATTCTCCTTTTTTGATTCCCCAAACCAAAAAATCAAAAGATACAAAACATTGGAAAAAAAAACATGCATGACAATTTTGAAAATTCAAAACTTCTCGAGGGTAAAAATTATCCCATTAAATCCATGGAAAAATGATTAAAAACAATACCCAGATGCTTCTGTTGGACGATCATCCATGTTTGCGACTATGAGGCCAAAAGAAAACATATGTTTTTCTAAAAACATAATGCAAGGAAGAATAGAGAATCCTCCTTAGACATGGCATATGTTTTCATAAAAATATTTTTTCTGCAAACATTTGTTCAAACCCCTGGTAGAAAATGGTTTGACCAATCTTTCATGGATGAGCTGAAAGAAAAAAATGGAAAGTAAAGTTAAATTCCATGTATGAAATAAATCTGTATACATAATATTTTCCAAAAAACGTCCCACGAATCTTTCATGAATGAAATGAAAAAAAAATGGAAAGTAAACTTAAATGAAAGAAATTTGCATGGTGTTCCATGGCGCCCCCGTGTCCAGGTTGATGACCTTGTGGAAAGCGTGTGGGACATCGAGGTCAGACATGGTTCAAGTTTTAGTCCTTCCTATGAATTCTATGTTACCTTACAAAAACCTTATATACGCTAAAGGGAAACTGGGGCTCAAATAGCCACTAATGAACCTTCATGTAGCTGCATAACTACATCTTTTCTAGGGTGTTCTCTGGGTGCTCCTCGAAAACCCACATTTACATGTTCTCCATGTCGTGTTGGACAAGGAACAGGTCCAGGTGTAGGTCCGACTTGTTGAAGATGACCATGGGTCCGACAAAGGAAGGGCTAGCGCCAAGCTTGTTCTTGGCCTTATCGGTTAGGGAGGGCTTGAAGTAGAAGGTGAAGAAAAACTAGGCACCACATATCAAATCCACTCGATGTGCACACTTGCGGCTCCCTCCTCCATCGCCATTGCAAACCTTAGTGAGGTTCAACAAACCTTCAGTCTCATGGATATGGGATGAAATAAGGATTACATCCATGTTTTCATAGCCTCCCAGCTAGGAATACGAGGGTGGGGTTCTTTTCTCGACCGAGGAGAATGGAAAATTAATGTTTGGAGGTTTGTGTTGTTCATCCTCATGGGCACCTGACTCCATGGATAGCAACATCGAGGGAACGCAGTGATTCTCCATAGAGAGGATACCAAGAGGGCCTCTGTCATATTTGTTGTTGGGGGATGGAATGTGATGATTATTTCTTCTTCCTCCACCATCGCTGCAACATCCATGGGAATCTCAGAGACACTGTTGTTCATCTTCCATGTGAGCACAATGGATGGATTCTTACTGCTGTGCTTTTTGTTTTTTTTTTTTTCTTATGGAGGGGGGTTTGAACAAATGTTTATAGAAAAATAGTCATAAATCATCTAAGGTGTAGTGGCTTGTGGCTCTCAAACGTTGTTCCTCCCTACAATCTCTAAAGAAATAAACTCCATGGAGGACATGGTCAGGTAAAAACAAATATGGAAGAAGGAAATCTTGCCAATATCCAACAAACGAGGCCGATGAATTGCATATGGATGAATAACTTGTAGACTTGCACGACACAGATAAAAAAATGACCGAAATTTTTTAGAAACACGAAATACGTGGCTTTTCAAGGATACATGTGTAGCATTTTTATTCGACAGAGTAATGAGGAATCTGCTGTAGTGGAGATACAAGGTGTTCATTGAATAAATGCCACTACATGGAAAAGGCCATGTAGCAGAGATCATAGCAGAGGCTTTTAGTGTTACATGATTGACAAAAATTGTCAAAAGAACCTCCGCTACAACCTGCGTCAATGGTAGTGGATGTTTTTACGGAGGTCATTATGGATATATTTTATAACTAAAAAAACTCAACGACTGGAGGTTTTAGCGGATGGTTTTTTTCATCGGTGTGTTTAGTTGAAATTACGTGCACCCGTGCATGTCTTACTAAGACTCACCGGTATTGTACTATTCAAATAGCTGTACTGGTGCGCTAAAAAAGAACAAGCACCAGAAATAATCAAATTTCACTGGAAATAATCAAATTTCATTGTCGCATCAGTGCTTGCATATAGATTATACGCACCGTTGCTTATTTAAAACATAAACACACCGGTGCGATATTTTACATCATATGCACCGTACAATTTTTAATATTTTTTAACTTTACTGGTGCTGTCCATTTATCAGAGCGCACCGATGCATTTCATTTTCAAACATCCCAATGCTTACAAACTATCAAAATGACCCACCTCAAATGCACCATCACACTTAAACACACAAAGAAATGGTGGGCATAAGCTTTGGTCGTTCTCAGTGCGCATAAGCCATTAACATGCATCGGTGTGATATAGAGAAGAAAACGAACCGGGAAATCCGTCGTGCACGTGGAAATTCTTATTTTTAAAATTTAACAGAACGCTTGATTTACATTGGAGTGGTGGGCCTGTCGTTTACATAAACACATTGATTCGTATTGTTCGTATATATGCACCGATGCGTAATGTTCATATAGGCGCACTAGTGCGACTATTATTAAAAGAACCACATATTATTCTTTGAACAATATATATATATATATATATATATATATATATATTATATTTTTTATTTTCTTCATTCCATTATTCATCTGAAATTGAAAGATTTGTTATAGTACTATTCATTTCAATTTTAATTTTTGTGTTTGTTTGGATTAATTTCTTATATCATAGATGCAAGCATCTATTGTGATATTAATCATCCATACATTTAATTACCGATGTACCATTTCACATGTAACATTTGCCAATAAAATTGAAGAATGCAATAGAATAAAAAGGTTTATTTTATTATATATCAATAAGAGTGCCTTTGTCATACAAATTACAACAACATAGAGACAACAATAATCAAGATGTCAACATGCATGTAATTATTGTTACACTTATTGGTAACCCGTTGTTTTTCAATTCAGACACTATATCCAGTACATTATTATACAAAATTTCTGATTTTCATAGACAATCATTTCAAAATATACAACAAGCTACAACAACTTGCATTAACATCAAAATTAAATACAGATAATCATTCTTCATTGAAATTGTTATCGGTGCTTGAGCTAGTTGCATCAATTGGGTTATTTGGCCGAATGTTTTGTTGATTGGCTCAATTGTTTTCCTCTTCTTCAACTTCCATCTTCAAACATAAAAATAAATTGTACTGGGTGTATCTACATTGCCGACATAAATAATGAAAAATAAATAGATAGTATACATGAATGTAAATTGAAAAGCGACGTACCATAGAAATAATTGGTCCACATTCTCTCAAAACCAAAACCCATGCCTTCTATCAGCAAGTCTTCTGTTGGCTCCACTCCATAATTTGTTTTCTACAAGTTTTATGCCCCATCACAAATCATATATTTAATATAAAGGTTTTTTGTTGTTTTATTAATTATAAAATGAGATAAGTAAAACAACATAGATACTTACAAAATCCACAATTAATTTTTTATACGCCAACATATACTCACAACCCTTGCTTAACCCAATGTCAATCAATTCTTTTGATGGATCCTCTTTGTAGGTTAACACCTGTTTCAAGACATCCAAGGATTTCCAGTGAAAACAAAACATTAAATATACAAATCACAACCACTACAAAATCTTAATTTCTTATAAGGAAATCACAAATACTCACAAAATTTGCTATCAACCCCTTTTTTCCTTGTCATCATGTCTTGTGTTCTAACTAGGTTCCATTTTGTTTTCTTTTCTCTCGCCAAAAAAATGAAAATTAATATTTAATGTTGAATTAATTAATGAAATGTATAACATAATCCTAAAAATAAATTATTTCATACATTTGAAGCACGATTCTATTGAGGTCGCTCCTCCTGCGATGCAATTATGTCCATTTCCTTGGCCATCTCCTTGTACATTTTTTTGGACATTCCTACTAGCACATTTCACATATCACCTCATTCATCCTTTGGGATTTTTATAATATTCATGAAAATGTAAAATGACATTAAACTATTTTTCTGTTGATATGAAAAATAAATATAGTAATATTAAAATTATTGAATGAATGACCCCTTGTAGTAGTTATAGATACATATTCTACATAAATATGTTTAGGAATATTACGTTTTGAATGGTACATTTTTGTTGTTGTATGTTTTTGCTATTGCAAGTCTGACAGGTCTCATGGACCATTGCTCTAGAAACGCCTCTTGTAGTTTACATATGACCTAATTCTTCGAATCATTTGATCGGTTTCTGTATTGTAAGTGAAAAGTGCGTATGTATGTTCTTTCCACTATATCCCTAATAGTATTATAAAATTATTTTCCCCTTCTATTAACTTCCAACACCACTATAGATGAGTTAAGGACCAAATAATCAGTCTATTGCTATCAATCCCTACATAAAATTCAACATATGTGAATTACATTATTTGAAACATATTAGTGAATATACTTAAGTACATTACTACTCAAATTTGAATAAATAATTCATATTGACTTATTTTTTATTCACCCGATTCATCCCTTTGCAACTTTTCCATCAATGTTTTACGCTCTTCTAGACTTAGTTTGGTAAGAATTGATAACACCCAAAATCCCCATTTTTTGCTACGTAATAAGGATAAACAAATACCCATATAGTAGCGGGAAGACTGGAAACAATTTGTAGTTAGTCATGTTTAAGTTTAGTATGTTATTTTAATTTTTTCTTTTTACTTGACAAGGAAGAGTATTTGAGCGGGATTCCAATATGGTGACAAAAATAAATAAGGAAAGAAAATTCATTATTAAAAGAAAAATACTGATGAATAAAATAAAACTTAATTAATACATAATTGAACCTAATTGAATCAAGAAAGGAACGAGTATTAAAAACAAAAGAAAGAGTGGAGGAGGGGTTGGCCCACTTTCGGTTTTGCAAAAGAAAAGGAACGAGTAGAACGTACTAAGAGGTATTTTTGGAGAAATACTGTTTTATTTGAACCAACATTGAGAGTGATGAGATGCATTGATGGATGTCGAATAGATGTGAGGGTGAATAATTCTAGTACTAAAAGTGTTGAGAGGCACTTGTTGGTTCCAACTAACTATAGTAGGCGCACAGTTGGAAATAAAGTTACAGAAAGCTGAGATTTAAAAACGGAAAGAAAACATAATTGTCCCTTAGTGGAATCCCATTGTGCTTGGGGGTGAATCTAAAAGAAATGAGATATTATTTCTTGCGTTCCGTGGTTGGGATGTTCCTGTTGAGTTTCTATGATGAAATTTTGGGTCGATTGAAATATTACAGATAATTATCTAATTCATGCATTTACTTGAATTTATTTTTATTCTTCAGTATTATTGTAAAGAGTTAGATATTGAGAGATTATTAAGTTATAACATTACTATTATACTTTTAACGGATGCCATAGTTTTCTAGTAATAACTATGTGATGGGTGATATTACACAAGTACATTGAGGCAGTTTTATGTTGGAATATAAGGACATATAAAAATTCCATCAATGGGTTAAAGATAGGCCTAAAAACCTATGATTTGAACACTGTAATGGAAAAGTATTGACTGTGAATATTTTCCTTTTTATCAAGTTTATGTCTTTGTGATGATAGTAAGAATACCTTAAATGTCACTAGGAGTATATATGTGTTGTAATAAACACCTTGTAATGACCTTTGTGCGAGGATGATGATAAATGAAGTCACGAACAATAAAAAGGAACTTAGGCTGCTCATTCTCAAGACATGTGAGAGAAAACCCATAAATTAATTTAGGTAAAATTAGGTTTAGGTCTTTCCAAGTGAGTCTCGAGCTACCTAAAATCATTTGTTAGGGTTACAAGAAACTAATGGTCGGCTACAACATCGAAACCCTTTAGTATGTGAGTAAACCCTTAAATCGAAGGCTTTCCTTGCAATTTCCGGATCAAAATTGCAAATATCGGCTTGAATGTAATCAACCCGACCACCCCCGTAGATGTCTTTCCAAGTAAGTCTCGGGCTACCTAAAAATCGTTTGTTAGGGTTACAAGAAACTAATGGTCGGCTACAACACCGAAACCCTTTAGTATGTGAGTAAACCCTTAAAATGAAGGCTTTCCTTGCAATTTCCGGATCAAAATTGTAAATATCGGCTTGAATGTAATCAACCCGACCGCCCTGAAGATGACTAACCCTAAGGAAGACAAACTATTAAATATTTAAAATTTCAGTTTGGCCTCAAAAAAAAGGGAAAGCATTTGGCTGTCCAACTTAGAGAACTGGAAACTACTTAAGGATTCATTATCGTTGTTAGGGTTTTTTTGCAAAAGAACAAATAAAAACAATAAAACAATCGGTCCTCTTCTAGAGAAGCAGCATTTAGAATATTTAAGGAATAAAAGGGTTTAAAAACTTGCCAACATTAAGTAGTCATGTAATAACTGTGATTTTTCCAACCAGAGTTAATGGCTATGGAAATTATTGAGAAACTGGAACTAGACATTATAGTATTTCAACTTGTATCTCCCGAGGGAATTATATCAAACAATCTTCTATAAAGAAATTGAATGCTAATATGAACAAACAATTTACTGCTTGTAGCTTCCAGAAATGTCTGAAAAAATCTAGGAGCAGATCTCAAGGCTTAAAAGGGCACCCAAATGAAAAATTTAGGATCCTTTGTTTCTTTTAAAACCAAACCCTGCTAAGTAATGGATTTTATTCTGAACAAATTCAATAGAAACTGTAAATTCTTTGTAACCATAAAATTGATATAAAAGAAAGATTTGTCTTGTAAATTCATATCATAATTTAACAAGATCCTTCAATACCAGGCACCCTTGAAAAGAGGTCGTACTTTACGGATGAAAAATACAAATTAAATATGTTCACTACAAAGGAAAGACCCTCCATTGGGTATTTCCTTGAAATAAACCATAACCTAGAATTCGACTTACTTGGATTATAAACAAATAGATCAGGTACATAGTGCAAAAATCGTCTATACCCAACGAGTGATAAACACCATCACTATAAACTATAGAAGGAACATCTCCAACTCGATTCGAGAAGTATGGCAACGAAGTGGCATACAAGCTTACTGCCTATGGGTTAACTCCAACTCTTAAACTGTACTCCTGACCAACGGTAACTTTCTGCGAACTGAAAAACAATAAGGGGAATTTAGTGAGGAATACTTGAATCTCCATAAATAAGCATAATCAGAAGAAAATATTTGTGAGGAATCATAAAAAACCCCTTTTACCTGAATAATGAGCACAAGTATTTCAATGATCCAGCCTTCAGCATTAGTCGCTAATTAAAAAAAATGCAGATACAATATGTGTAGAAAATATTTTTTTACCCTATAGAATCCTTCAAGCTATGATTTATAGTGGTAGCGGAGCTTTGAGAGCTTATCCCTCTCCCAAGCACATGATGAAATACAATAGATCTCGGAAAACCCCAAAAGCCAAGCATAAAAGGAACCAGTACGATGTAATAAAGGTAAGGAGGTACAGACCACGTGTTCTTGCATGATACACTATACTTTGTAAGGACCATCTCATAAGCGAGCTTTATCTCCAAATGACTTTCTCCAAAGCACAACTTTATCCTTGGTTAAATAAAAGGTTAGATATCAAATGTAAGCACTTGCATGGAAAATGAAATGTAATTAAGCATATATGCTTAGTAATCCCATAAACCACTATGAGGCCCCACCGTCTCTAATTCAAGTTTAGAAATGAAATTTTATCATGGTAAGTAGTTAATACCTTTACTTGGTAAGGATTCAAAATTTACTAAAAAAAAATTACTTATGGTAACATGAAAGAATCTTATCGAGATTCCCCATTTTTTGGCTCTCCATGTCATACATTAACCAATACATATTAGTTAAGTTTACAAATAATTCAAACAAATTAATTTAAATACATAAATTAATTAAAAACACTTGCCTTGTTCATAATTATGGATGTGCTCCCATCATGTTGGCTAAGTTGTTCATTGAACCCATACCGTGCATTTTCTATCAATAAACAACCTGGACCATTAAATTTGTTGTTCATTGAACTCATACCATGCATTTTCTATCAATAAACAATATGGAACATTAAATACAGAATCTATCATTAGATTATACAAATAAATTACAAACCTTCAAATTATGAAAAATAAATAAATAAATATGATATTGGTGCGCTTAAATATGTGAAATGCCCCGGAGTGTTAAAATAAAATATTTGCACCGCGAACAGAGAACCGAGAAACAAAAATTGACTTTTGTGTTTTTATAAAATAAAATATGATGTGCCGCATGTCATATATGGTACGCTATGTTTATGAACACACCAGTGCGTTCCTATAATACAAACGAATCGTTATTGACTCATGCATGTTTTTATTGAAATTAAAAAAAAAACTTAATAGGGCCGACATGGTTACAGATTCGACCAAAACAATGGCCCCATCTCACCCTAAACTTTCTATATATAATTACAAGATCAACAAATGCAAAATCACTAAAAGGTGAAATCGTAATTCTTTATAACAATAGAGGGATTTAAAACCTAATGTAAAATTTTGAAGCCACATAAACTGAAAGGAAGCAGTAATAAAATAAGGGTTGCAACATTGAAGGTAAGAATGAAGTTTTTTTTCTCTCTAAATCCAGTTAAACTCTAATAAGATAATAAGATCAACAGTATTATTTACATAATTGAAATTTCTATTATGCAGGGTTTTGTTTGATTCACCATACCTAACAAATTATGACCCTCATAACTCGTTCCAGTTGCTCCAAACTCCTTCCACGTAAGTCTCTCTTCCAAAACTCTCCCCTAAAATTTTCGGCAAAAGAATGAATTAACGTTTTGGTTTTTTGATTTTACACACTATTTAGAATTACTTTTCGAACTTAAAATTGCCGCCCTTTTTCAGTTTAGGGAAAAAATAGCTTATCCATTTTTTTTTTAATTTTGATTTTCGGCATTTCAGTGCGCTTGTTTTAATGACACACTAGTGTGTACATCTGAATAACTTGACTATTTATCAAGTTCTCCCTTTCCATCCTCACTTTGTATCAAGTTCTATCAAAGTTTGTAGTATCAAATGGAGCATTCTTCAGATTCCAGCTCGATCCATCCTAAATTTATGAACCCCTTTGCTTATGTTTAGTCAACTGAAAGTTCTAGTGATCCAAATTATGATACAAATGCCCCCAACCCATCTCTACTAGAGATCCAAAAAGTTGCATGGGTTGAGAGAAAAATTGTCCAAGTACACACCAAGGTCCGTCCAATTATTGGAGGGTAGTGATGATTTCTACCTTCCTATGAATTTTCAAAGTAAATATAAACTTCTTGCAACCACACTTTGTATGGTGCTTGGCCATGTTCTCTACTTGTTCCTGATGCTAGAACTGAATTCTTTTTTTGTAGTAATTGTTTTATGATTTCCAAGTCTAATATAGATGCTAAAAATCTTGGGTTGTATATCATTTCACATGTACTTGTTCCTCCCAAATAGTTAGTAGCACTTATTCCATTTTGTGGTCCTATCTATTGTCGGTCTGATTACTTGAAGATTGTTAAATACAAGCACATCATTTCCATGTATAGTATGTGCATGAATGGTTATGTTTTTGGAAACCTTAACTAGAAGAACCTATTATATATAGATGGTTGTCCACGCACCCATGGGAACATTGTAGGGTTCATAAATAGTTCTAGGTGCTCTTTATTTTCTCCAAATTGTTCATTTGAGGAAAACTTCAATGGCCAGGAGTTCTTTATGAAAAGGAAAGAGTTCAGATTTTTTGTTGTACATACAATACATATTTTGTCTCTTGGTGATGAGCTTTTAATAAACTATAACTTTCGTAGATCACCAACTGCTCGTTAGAGACACCTTGCATTGGGATTAACTTTAGACATTCCCTTGGGGCATAAGACAAAAAAACATTGATTAATTGTATTTGTTAATTTTCAACGGGATTCATGTTAATGTATTGCTCATTTTGAAATTATTTTTTATAAATTGTTAATTTAATTTATAAATTCAATTTGAAAATGTGTTTCTCAATTTCAAATTTTTATATTTAAATGTGGAATTGATGTTAATTTATTGTTCAAACTGAACGTTTGCTTTAGAAATTATCTCATAAAAAGGAGAATGATTTCAAGAGCTTTGATAAGTCTAAAGTTAAATGTTTCAATTGCAAAAAGAAGGGTAATTATACAAGAGAATGTCGTGCATTAAGAAAAGAGGAAATTTCAAGGGTAGGTTTCATGCTTCTACTGCTACATAAGATGAACCTACAAGAAAGAATTCATTCGATGATTAAGAGACAAGGAAGGAGTACTATCTTGTCTCATCCCTTTCTGGATCCATTAACACTAGTGCTAAGACATGGCTGGTGGACAGTGGCACATCTACGCACATGATTGGATATAGGAGCGCTATCACATATCTGAAGGAAAAGAAGTTTTCCTGTAAGGTGGAGCTTGGAGATAATACCACCTATTTGATCCAAGGTATTGGATCCACTTCCTTTCAGTTGGATTTAGGAAATGTACTGCATGTGGTTCAAATTTTGTTTGTCCCCATATTGAAGAAGAACCGCATGTCTATTTCGATTCTAGAAGATAAAGGATTCAGAGTTATCTTTATGGACAAAAAGGCGCTCATGTGGCCTAAGAATGAAGATTTGAACTCTACAACAGTGATTGGATTTAGAGAAGTAGGTCTCTACAAAATTCCTAGAAAAATCATTCAAGCCATGATCCATGACATAGTTAGTCTGTGTGAGATGTAGTATAGAAGGATTGGTCATCTCCACTTCAAAGTGCTACTTGGATTGCAGAAGATGGTGAAAGGTATGCCTATATTTAAATATGGTTTTGATAGTGTTTATAGATGGTTGTGCTCTTGGATAGAACATTAAGAAGAGTTTTCCAAATAGTACCAAAATATCCAAAAGGATCCTTGACTTGATTCATTCTGATCTATGTGGTCCCATGTTTGCACCCTCCTTGAGTGGTTATATGTATTATGTTATTTTCATAGATGACTTCTCTCGCAATTTATGGTTTTATTTTCTGAAGGCACCGAGTGAAAATTTCAACAAGTTTCAAGAGTTTAAAGCATTGATTTAGAAACAATCTGGAAAGCACATTCATGCTTTGAGATATGATAATGGAGGAGAGATTGAGTCCCATGAATTTAATGACTTCTGTCAAGATGAGGGAATAAAAAGACAATTGAATGTACCCTACAACCCCCCGCAAAATGGGGTTGCTAAAAGAAGAACATAACAATATGTTAAGCTGCAAAAGCCATGATGTGTGATCAGGATCTTCCCACATTTTTATGGGAAAAATCCTCCAGCATTGTTGTTTATATTAAGAAGAGAAGCTCGCATTCTATCTTGGGAGAAAAGACTCCTAAAGAGGTTTTCACAGGTGGAAAACCAGATGTTGGACACTTGAATATTTTCAGTTGTCATGTATACATTCATGTACCAAAAGAGAAGAGGAAAAATATGGATCCATCCAGAAAGAAAGGAACATTGTTGGATATATTGAATCCTCCAAATATAATAGAATCTATGTTCTAGGACAAAGAAACATTGAAGTCAGCAGAGATGTAACATTTCATGAAGAGGCTTCCTTCAAGTGCTCTGAAGAAGTTTAGTGTGATTTAGATATGGAAGAGCATGAGACTCCCTTGATGGAGGATCCAATTTCTGATTCTCCCCTTTCATATGTTGATAGGGAGAATCTAGAAGAGTCCGTAGATCAACTTGCTCATGAAGGGCCAGAAGATCGGATAGAAATATCACTTGATGATCCTCCTGCTAAGAGGAGATATGCATGGTGTTGAGACATTCTACAAGAGAAAGAAAATCATGCACTAGTACAAAATGAGAGATAAGTGACCAGGTGACCAAAACAATTGGTCACCACATTTTTTTCAAGGGATAAATGACCAAAATTGAGAAATTTTAAGTGAACTAACTAAAAATGACCAAGATAAATGACCAATCTCGTGACGAGATAAGAACTAAACTAAAAATGACCAATTTGGTAACGGGATAAAAAATAAACTAAAAATGACCACATAACAACTGGTTATTTATTTGGTCATTTTTTGTTGTGTCACTCCGGCAATGGAAAATTACAGTTTTGACAATGAATTTATACAATTTACTAACTTTTAACACTGCAGATGGATTTAGAGACTCAATCTGCAGTGTTAAAATTTATTAAATTGTAGACCCCCTCATGTGTCACAACTCAACAATTGACACCAAATTAGCTTATATTAATTTCTATATTTATATAAAAATAAATTTATTATTATTAGACAAATTTATAATATGAAGCCCCCTAACCATGTAACAGTGGTGAACCACTAAAGAGTTTAACCATAAAATATAGGTTTTATAACCCATATACCCCATGCCAATACTCATCATAGAGTTTCAAAGTTATGGCAACATTACACAACAATGCCTTTATTTCCCATCTTCTACTTTAACCATGACAACTTTACAAACATAGGTTTCAATAGTTTAAGGCCCAAATGGAAGGTGCACTATTTCAAAGAGTAACCAAAGTATACAAACCCACTTCTCCAAGGGATTGATGCAAAAATATTTGAATGACAAGAGTTTATATGTGGAAACTTTAGGCTAAATCAAAACGCATTTTCTGCACACAATGTGTGCTAACAAAATTTTGGTTAAAATAAAAACCCACTTAATATTTTGAAACCTCGTGCCAATAATCAAAACACATATTATGACTTTAAACACTGCACAAAAAATCTATGATTTCATAATCCGCACTTGAAGATATGCATTATAATATATAAAATATATATATTGTATACAAAGTGCTCCTAGGATACTTTACTTTTGGATTGTTTTGAGAAGGAATACCTAGGCACTCTTAAGGATACTCAAATGATCGAATTTTTTTCTCAAATGACTTTGCCATTGATTTATCATAACCTCTTGAAGTTCCCAACTGCACTTTGTCTTATTATTTTTCTTGTGTATAATTCCAAAAACAATTATACTCCCAATCGCTATCAATATGTGCATGTTATTTAGCTTCATGGTTAACCTTTATTTTCTAAGGAAATTCTCACGGAAAACCCTTTGAGTACTTCCTCATGATCCATGGATGGTAAATGGGGTAAACTGACATCCCTGATGATGGATCCTAATCGCAAGGGGATCGAGAGAGTTGAACTCGTGACCTTCCCAACTTTGAGGGAAATATCTCACATTTACCTCATGACAACTTGAGCTAACCCTCGGGGATAGCTTCAGGATAAATGTGCATGTGATTTAACATTATGGCTAAATTCATGACTTGATTTTAAATCTACATAATTACGAAATCACAAGTAAAATTGAGAAAGTTACTTGTAATGAAGTTTGGGTATTTACTATGGTGGCAGTACCTAGTGGCTCGTCGAAATTCTCCTTTTGAGAAGAAGTCCATTTGATATGAAAGAACAATGAAAGCTCAACTTGGAAGTTATAAATTATGGTATTAGTGACCTGAGAGATATTTTCAAGTCCTTTCTGGTGTCTTTCTTACAAGTTTGTGTGAAGAAGGAAAACTGATAGATGCTCGAAAATATGATGATGATTTACAAATAATTGGGTGTTTCAAAAGTTAAATTTATACGATCCTTGTAAAAGGTTTCTCCATGGTTGGAAAAATTTCAAAGGCGTTAGATTTTGTGGATGAAATGAAAAACTGGGGATGTGTCATCAATATGTTTATGGTAGCCTTCTCCCTGGATTATTGCACTACGGATTATTGAACGAAGAGGGATCCAATAAAAACCAACATAGATCCATCTTAATCCTGGATCTATTAAACACCGATAGGGATCCAATTTCTAGAGAAGTAAATTTTTTCTTGATGTGTATAAAAATTACACTTCAAGAAATTGGATCTCTCTTTGTGTTTGTGCTTAATAGATCCAGATTTAAGATGGATCTATGCTGGTTGAGAGCTATTCAAGCAAATAAGGCTTTAGAAATGCTGGAGAGTATGAGGGATGTGGGATATTTACCAAGTGTTCATACTTATACTACATTTATAGTGCACTTATTATTCATTTCTTTAGGGAAAATAAATCAAAGCAAGCATTATGGTTTGTTGAGAAAATGAAAAAATGATGGTTATGAGCCAACAATTGTTACATATACAACTTTAATTAGAGGATATATGAATGAGTTATTAAATTTTGATGCTAAGAATAATTTCAATCTCATGAAAGGAGAAAGAGCCTCCTCATTTTGAAACTTACTTTACATTCATTCATTGACTTTGTAGGGATGATAAACAAAAAATGAAATTGAAACTCCTATATGAAATGATAGAAATTTCTATTCACCACTATGAACTTAGCCCGCAGCACACTCGGAGCTTCATGGAGAGGGCCGATTCATAATTTGACAGAGATGTGGACATGGGAGAAGGACCAAACCCATTCCATTGAGGGTCCATGGCAAGGCCATGGGAATCTAGAGAAAATTCAGGGTCCGTGGAGAGGGCCTAGACCCTTGTCTTGTAGAGTTGTGGATTGAGAGATTGTGGGGGTATTTCTAAGGGCCAACCCTTTTCAAGCTGTATCATGGCATTACTGAGGCCCCATTAGAATATGGTTGTGTCATTTCAAGGATAGCCAATAGCCATCATGGAGGAGATGAGTACTCTGTGGATAGTCCGTAAGAAGCAGACTGTAAGGAGGCATGAGGAGGAGTGTGTGATTGGCATGCGAGGGGTGATTAGAGAAAAATCATGGAACAAATGGATGCTTGAAGGGGGGAAACCCATATTTATGCTAAGTTTCAGCATTAAGGAGAGATCCGAGGCTCTTATTGAGAAGATCAAATCTTGGAAGCATGCCATGAGGCCTCTAGGAGGTGCGAGTAGCACAAGAGGAGGACTGAGTGGCTACTAGGGAGTGCAAAATCCTCATAAAAAGAGATACCAATGATTTTGTAGGGATTACGGGACATTGGAGAGCCTTGAGGAAGGACGTATCATCCATTGGGAGAGATTCGACATCATTTCCAGGTTAATGCAAACTGTTTTTCAAAAGCACACAACCAGAATTACAAAAAAAATTGTCGGGGGATATTACACAATATATCATTGTATTTTACATATTCATGCTTAACTAATATTCAAACAAAATCCATAATTTGCCTAGGATTTTTTGTTCTAAGCCCTGCCTTATCGTTAAGCGCACTATTCATGTTTGAATTTCTTGGCATGCGATTTGGAGTAATAATAATATTAAGGCCACCATCAGCCTTCAGGGTCTAACATTGTACTGGTGTATTATGAGGGCTTATTTAAATTAATGGAATTAGGAACTAGTACCTTTAGACAACTAACAAAGAGTTATATCTTAGGAATACAAATGGGATGAAGAAGGTGATTAAAATATGTTCCTATGGCTGATATAAATAGAATATTGGATTGAAGCTTTGTAAAGTATGTTTCATGGAAATTTTCAAGGAACTTCTTCTTGCCATCTAACATGCTTTGATTAATACAACCAAATTGTTTGATCTCCTATTAGTTTCTGATTTTGGTCCCATTATCACTTTTTCCCACTCCCATTGTGTAGTCTTTTTCTTGAAACAAAAACAATTTTTATTGGATGCCGAAGAAATGGTTACATGGATGTCAGAAATTTGATTCTTTAGGGAGAACCAAAGTCTTCTTTAGACCAACCAAACTGATGTGAAAGGATTTCAAACTATGATTCAAAGAGAGACTACTTTTTACACCGTCCTTCAAATCTTAGTTGAAACAGAGTATGAAATGGCCTTCTCAAAGCTAATGGTTAAGAAATTGTGTTTCCTCCTTGAAGGTCATAGTTTTAATTTTGAAGGGGTGAGGCTATATACACCTTTGTAGACTAAAATATCAAGCTTCTATGTGGAGAGGTCCTTTGTCCCACAAAAAAGGGGGTCATATACATCAATTTGTGTCCGGCATGCATGTATCTACTAGTTTTCTAGGATGTAGTACACCACAATGGCACTTCGAGGTTGAGTTCCTTGGTTTGATAGAGGCATTCCTTGATTATCTTGGCATGTAACGCCTCCTCTACTTCGACAAGTTGGGGAATTTTCTCCCTCTTCCATACCACATGGACCCAAGAATTGAGAGTTTGGGTATTGTGTCTTGGTATCTTGTTTAAATAGAGCTTGCTACAATCACTTCTCTTCTTGTGGGTTTTTTGATGTCTAAGATTTTGGTTTGGAGAGCAAGAGGATCCACAAGCAGGTTTTGAAGGTGCACGTTTTCTTGATGTTTCATTTTGAAAAACAACTTTTTGAGATCCATGACCTTTGATTGAAGCTTGTTGTTTTTGGTTTCAAGAAATTTCATTCTTTGTAGCAAGTTTTTTTAACTATGTTGTTCAGTATGGGAAATTTGTCTCCAAAGTATTGTCGGTAGTGTTATGGATTGATTCATGTTTGTTGTTGCAGCTTCTTTTGGTCTACCTTTTTTGTTTTGGTCTATCCACCGCTAAGGAGTAGATGACGATGGGTGAGAGCTGGAGATGGGATTCTATTAGGGTAAGACAAAGGTGATGGGGGTGACCTTTTTTAAAAATGGATGATGGGGATGGGGGGGAGTGTGAGGGGAATGATTGATAGGTCAAGGTTTGAGAGGGTATATTTGGGGGTGAAGAGGAAGGGGTTAGTTAGGATGGATATGATGGGGAGGAGGATGACGATGAAGAGGGGGATTTTGAAGAGGATATTAACAGGGAGGGTTTTGGGGTGGGATATATGGTTGTAGAGGTTGAGATGGGATATAAGGTTGATGAAGTGGAGAGTAGTGATGTTGAAGAGGCTAGGGAAGACATTGAGGTTGGGGGGAAGAGTGAAAGGAGGGTTGACCATAAGAGTGGGAGGAAGGAGAATAGGTATGTGAATGGGAAGAGGTTAGGGAGGCCATAGTTGGGGGCACAAGATGAGATTATTTGTTGCAGGGTGGGGAAGCCACAACCTCGAAATGGCATGGGGTGCACACAATATCTCAAGGAGGGTGGGGAATGTGGGGGTGCTTACAAAATCACGTGGGTAGTAAAAAATGAGAAATTGAAGGTATCATGACTCACTACCCTTGTCATTGAGACAAGGTAGACTGAGGGTTCCCTTGTTTCTTGTTAAATTTTGAGAATTTACTTCAATCTGATCTAGGATATTAACTGAGAGAACAACATGTACAGCAAATCTACAGCATATCAATCATGGACACAATAATGCAAGCACACAAGAGACACATAGTTTACTTGGGGAAAACCATAAAGGTGAAAAACCCCAATAAATTCCTTAGAGATAGATAGAGCAATTATACAACCAGAATACAAGAGATAGTCTTCTCCTAGCAGCAGAGCCTCCTCCTCCACAAGTGCGCCACTCTCCAAAGTGTGAGTGAGAGAATAGAATGTGTAAAATGAGAGAGACACACTCTCTATTTATACACTAACTTGACCTGACCTTTACTCAATTAGGTCGGCCTCAACTTAACCACTTAACATAATGCTGACTAGGTCGACCCCCAATAGGGTGGTCTAATAACCCTTTGACCCACATGGCCGACCCCCAATAGGTTGGTCTAATAACCCTTTGACCCACATGACTTATACAGGGCCGACCCCAACAAGGTGGTCTAATAACCCATCAAGTATAAGTTATGACACTTACAATATAAATGACGACACTTCCATATAGAGGAATAATAACATCTCTATAGGAATACAATATACATATATGTGAAATACATTCCGAAGTTACATATACATAAACACTCCCTCTTAACTAGGAAGGTATTTCTCGACACAGGTCTTCTAGCACAAGTCTTCTTCTCTGGATCATCGTCACTGGATAATCGTCATCGAGTCATCATCATCGTCACTGCTGCTGCTATCTCAATCAATATCTGAATATACTCATCATAGGAAGTTCTATAGAGCTAGTGCTTTTTCATACTAGATGTAGGCCCACCACCTGCAGGTCTTCATCATTTGTGCGAACGGTCTGATAGAGGTGGCCTCTTAGGACTAATTTTATGTGCGGATGCAATACCGGAAAGAGTATCCCAGGAACATTTATGTGCCTAAGCACGACCGGCAAGATCTCCCAGGACTGATTACATTCATATCCTCCACAATACCTTTAAAGAGCATCCCAGGAACATTTATGTGCCGCAGCACGACCGGCAAGATCTTTGAAGAGCATCCCAGGACTTATTACGAGCACACAGCTCAACCTATCGGATCTCCAGGATTGATTACATGTGGATAGAAAAAACCTTTAAAGAGCATCCCAGGAACATTTATGTGCCGCAACACGACCGACAAGATCTCTAAAGAGCATCCTAGGACTAATTACGAGCACACAGCTCAACCTCTCGGATCTCCAGGACTGATTACATGTCTCCATAGTAATACCTCATCCCAGGACTGATTACGAGCACACAGCTCAACCTATTGGATATCTGAGGACTGATTACATACTACATAGCAATACCGGAAAGAGTATCCCAGGAACATTTATGTGCTGCAACACGATCGACAAGATCTCCCAGGATTGATTACATGCTATTTGCACAACCTGCCACATATCATCTCTGACCTCCAAGTATCAACCTGATACTCATGATCCAACGGATCATCATCGTACAAAGCATCATCCTGATGCTCATGATCACACTGATCATCATCACTATACCATCCTAATACATATCATCTGGAGCAACATCCTGAAGCTCATCATCATGATCATCCTGATCATACAATGCATCCACCTGATGCATACCAAGTATCTACCTGATACATATCATCATACATGATCCACCTGATCATACAGTGTATCCACCTAATACAAACACAAATACATGATCCACCTGATCATACCTGATACATATCAACATACATGATCTACCTGATCATACAATGTATCCACCTGATACATATATAGATACATGGTCCAAGCATCCAACATGATGCATATACAAAATAGATACAAATGATCCAACTGATCATATCCAACATCAAACATGATACGTACATATACATATACATATAAATGATCCAACTGATCATATCCAACATCCAACATGATGCGTACATATACATATAGAGCAGTAACTGGAGCATCATCCTGATGTTCATCATCCATGATCCTCCTGATCATCATAGCATCGTCTTCTTTAGATCATCTCATCGTCCACGAAGCACAGCCCAGATGCACATCATCTAGTACTTACACCACCGACATGGGAGAACACATCTACCACTATTCGGGGAAGGCTCCAGCCCTTACTTTTTCACCATGGGAGAACACATCTACCACCATGTGAGAATGGCTCCAGCCCTTACATCTACACCATGGGAGAACACATCTACCACCATGTGAGAAAGGCTCAGCAATTACATCACGACCATGGGAGAACACATCAACCATGTCAGAAAAGCTCATGTGCATCTGCATCTTCTGGACTCATCACTTCTCTTTGGAATGAACCTCGATCTGAAGTACACCAAGCCTATATTTGAAGTACTCAAACTGCACTCTGGACAACGGCTTGGTCAATACATCTGCAACCTGCTCATTCGTCGCAACATACTCTTCTTTGGCTGTACTCAGTGCTATGCAGGACTGCTTCCTGCTAAACCAAGAGATCACACCTGATCCCATACTGAGGCAGCACCCAGAAGTGCTCTTCCTATCTATAGCACTGCCTGCCCAATCTGAATCAACATAACCCTGCAAGTTAAACTTTTGATTCGCATCATATTTGATCCCATAATCAACTGTACCCTTCAGGTACCTCAGAATATGCTTTACAGCAACCAGGTGAACACTCCTCGGATCTGTCAGGAACTGGCTCAATGTATTCACCGCAAAGCAAATATCTGGTCTCATGTTCATCAGGTACATCAAGGACCCAATCATCTGATGATACATAGTGACATCAACCGGTTCAGATGAAGCATCACACAGAAGCTTCAGGTTCGATGCCATAGCCTCGCAGTTCATCATCCCGAACCCACAGGGGCTTCACTCAATAAACAACTATCATAGCACGTTCATTCGTGGCATATGAAACAATACCCCTAATTTCACTAAATATTGGAAAATACCTTCCAAAATCGTTTTTTTTAATCCCCTCCCAATATGGCTTCCTAATTTAAAAAAACCCCTATTTTCACTAGATATTGTATCTATCAATTTTTCATTAACATTTTTTATACCCCTTTACATTTCTACCTAGTATATTGATATGATACCCCTCTTATGACCCCACATGCATTCTACAATGCACCTTGCTTCTTTCGATGTATATCGTGGATGCACATTACTTCACCCACAATGCAATTACTCAACCACATATCATTATGATTTGCAACATCTAATGGTCTAATGAAGAGATAGGAGATCACTTCTTGTATGTCACTAGAGCCAATGCACATAGTAGAACATTTAGATTGCATGTTGCAGTTCCCCAATCGCCGACTCAGCCTGTTGTGGGATAGGTATCCAAGGCTCCAGGGCCTGTAACAAGCTCTAGGAGGTTGAATAAACCTCCAAAGGCCTGTAATAGGCATGAGTAGTTGGGTATTCAATCCCCCAAGGCCTATCGAGGGCCTATAACAGGCCCGGGAGGCTTAGAGCGTCCCAAGGATATTGGTAACAACTGGCTGAGTGCCATTGGTAACAATTGGTTGTCAATGACCACTGTCTCTCGACTATGATCGACTGGAAACCCACTTCACCATGAAACCCCTGGCCTCAAGCATGCCTCAAGACGCGATTCCCCTGTGTACTGGTAAGCCCGAGCCTTGCCTCAACCTAATTTCTCATCTGGCCGTGATCCTGCCATCTCCATTTGGAGGATGTTTGTCAGCCCGCCCATATAAAAAAGACCCCAAAGTATTTTTGTATTGTTACATTAAATAAAAAAACCTTTGCCCCTTAATATATAAGCAATATAATTTTTAGGTTTTCATGAATTATTAATACCGCAATATGAATGAACATGATATTATATTGCCTTCTAGTGAAGCCCCCGTGCCCGAACCTCTTTAGGATCTCTACTGCATACTTCCCTTGTCCAAGGAATATTCCATCTGCACTCTGCCGCACCTCCATACCTAGAAAGTGGTGCATCATACCCAAGTTCTACACATATATGACTCCTTGTCATGTGTCTCAGAACCAAGTGGCTGCTCCACATACACTTCTTCTTCAACTACACCATTCAAGAAAGCTGTCTTGAAATCCATCTGGTGTATCTTCTATTTCATCACTTTTATATTTCTCTATGCTGCCATCTGCAACATGCTTGATCTGGATAGATCCATATGGAAGTCATAACAAACTTCCCTTCAGGTCTTGGGACTACATCCCAAACAACATTCTTCATGATCAACGGATCATGGCATTCTTCCCATATCTTGGGAACTTCAATATCTTCAATAGATAATTTTGTTGCTAAACAAATGTTGTAGTTCTTCTTTTGTAGGTGATGGCATACGATCTTTCTTACACAACAAGTTAAATTGCATGATTAGAAAACATCTCATATTTTTCAGAACAAATTCTTACACATAAAGAAATATGTCATACAGTCATGCAATTATCTTAGCTAATGCTTCAATACAACATGTATCCATATCCCGTAACTTTCTAGATGCCTTCCAATCTCTACCAGAACATTGTTAAAAGTGTGCACAACTCCCAACATGTCAGCAAAGAGGTTTCATTCTAGATAAGTAGCAATGGAATGTTGTACAGTGCCATAGGCCACTTACCCATGCATATTAGTAGTATACTGTTCATCAATGCAACTATTCTAATATGCATAATACACAACCTAATTCTAGGAACATTAGTATATACATTATTGAACAGTATTATTTAAACAATAAAATATGCAAGTAATGACAATTCAAATACTTATCTTTGTTTGTTTGTTGGGTTGACTCCCTCTCAGTCTTTGCTTCTTTTCTGTAACTCCATTTTTATGTGGATTGTGAGAAGTGGTCAACTCCCTCTGAATATCTGCATCCTTGCAGAAACTACTGAAGTGTGCTCCTTTGCTTTCTTACAGGAACAACTGGAGTGTGCTCCCTCTTGATCTTTGCTTCCTGGATTACCTGTCCTTGAACTTACATCCATACTTAATCACTATGCATGCTTATTAGTATCATCATTGTGTTATCCTTGAGGTCTCATACATAATCACACATTTATTAGTATAATCTTAATACTATCAAAACACAATAATCTTAAACATGTATATTCGTGATCATTCACAGATAATAAACATTAGTATTCAAGGTTTCAGGGAAGTCTTCTTTTACTCATACACATTCTTATTTGATCATAGGACTCTTCTGGTTAGTTGAATCATCAATCAAGATAAGAGATATAATATGCATAAAACCCGTGATTATTCAAACCTATACCTTCATGATTCTTCTGGTTAGTCATATCATCAATTATGGTAAGAAACATAATATGCATACAACCATGATTATTCAAACCTATGACTTCATGAATAATCATTATCAACAACACAACAGTATAAGATCCTAACACAAGGTAGGATTCTAGCTTGATATAGGAAAAACATACCTGGATTAGCATGCTAGCTAGTTATGTCTAACATACCCACATAATGTTTTTTGGTTCTCTTCAGTGACTTGTGCTAGTAACCTGCATGTCTCATAAGTTAACCATTGTAGAACCAAGTTATACACACCTCGAAAGTAGATCTTCTATGTGATCCATGACAATGGATGAATCTTTGTCTTCATGTCACCATGAGCATATGTTCTTGAAGTAGAACATGATTTGACTTTCTTGGTGTACCTTTTGTGTTAGCAAACAACATAAACCTCATACAACATCACAATGCATTAGTACAATCATAAGTGTCAAAACCTTAATCAATAAATATCTTCTATTAAGGTGATACAACAAGTCCAGTAATTAATCAAGATTGTACTGTAATGATATGAAGACAAACATATGATAAACTTAACCATGAAACATACCTGTAAGCCATACCTGTCAAGATTGCTTGTAATATTCTTATGGAAGGCCTTGGCCTCATCTCCCTCTGAGACAGGAACTTCTTCACTTATGCAGGTGACCAATCCATCTTCTTCTAGGATTAACCCAATCCACTTGATTTGCAAGAACTAGACCTGGAGCTGGATTAGGGTTTGTCAAAGAAACCCCACAAATTCAAACTTTTAATTTCAAACTTCCAAAAGGATAGAAATATGCACCTTGATGAGCTGATCAAGTTGGTATATTCATAATTTGAAAACTGCAAAGTTTCACCCTTCGAAATTGCCTTTTAGATTTCCAGATTCACTAGGGAGGACCCTAAATTAGGGTTTGAGTTTCTTGGAGCTTCACCCAACCAAAATATTTGATTCAAAACTCTAAGATTTGATTTCTCTGAGGAGCTTCCAGTCGTGGTCACAGATTTCCAAAATTCCAATTTTTGCAGAAGCCCTAATTTTCCATCTTTCCGATCAAAGTCCCGAACTGGGGTTTAATCAAGCCCGGCCTTCTGCCCAACCAAAATTTCTGATCTTGGTCTCTAAATTTCGATTTTGATGAGTAGCATGCAGCCGTGGTCTCCAATTACAAAAATTCCAACTTTCTCCGAAGCCATAAATTCCGGAAGCCATGAATGAAGGTACGAAAAAATAATTCTATTTTGACAGAAATATGTACCTGATTGTTTTTGGTGTAACTCCGAACATTTCGATCCACAGGGTCTGAAAAGTTTTCCTAAGATATCCTGACTTGTTATCTTTCCATCCCGATAGGTTTGACCTCAATTGGATTCTTTGAGAGAGAGTTATGCCAAGTGTCGCAACGTGACCTTCTTATGGGATAATACAGGAGAGCGAACTTGCATGGCATTCCACATGTCATTGGTTCAACTTCGGCCTCTGAAAATTTTTCTTGAGATATGTCGACCTGTTATCTTTCCATCCCAATAGGTCTGACCTCAATTGGATTCTATGAGAGAGAGTTATGCCAAATGTCGCAACGTGACCTATTTATGGGATAATACAGGGGAGCGAACTTGTACGGCATGCCACGTGTCACTAGTTCAACTTCGGCCTCTGAAACATTTTCTTGAGATAGTATAGTCTATGTACTACCTATCACTTTTTACAAAATTTCATTTGGAGTTTCCTAGCCCAAGTTATGACCTTTTTCCCAAGGTCGCCTGATTTTGACTCAGATCTGGAAGAGGCAGAAACTCTATATTGTATAGATCATAAATCACAAAGTACAACGAATTAGAGGTTGTACTTTGGACACAAGGTACATGGGGATTTTTTATTCGACCTATAAAAGTTTTAGAGCCAAACAATTCTCCAAAATGGATTTATATCGAAAGTGCTACGATGACTGGTTTTTGCTATATCAAGCCCTAGCATCGTAAGTGCAACAAGTGTCATACATGCTATATCATGTCTTCTTTCAGGCTAGCTCTGATACCATGTTAAATTTTCAGAATTTACTTCAATCTGATCTAGGATCTTAACTGAGAGAACAACATGTACAGCAAATCTATAGCATATCAATCATGGACACAATAATGCAAGCACACAAGAGACACAGAGTTTACTTGGGGAAAACCATAAAGGTGAAAAACCCCAATAACTTCCTCAGAGATAGATAGAGCAATGATACAACCATGACACAAGAGATAGTCTTCTCCTAGCAGCAGAGCCTCCTCCTCCATAAGTGCGCCACTCTCCAAAGTGTGAGTGAGATAATAGAATGTGTAAAATGAGAGAGACACACTCTCTATTTATACACTAACTTGACCTGACCTTTACTCAATTAGGTCGGCCTCAAGTTAACCACTTAACATAATGCTGACTAGGCCAACCCCCACTAGGGTGGTCTAATAACCCTTTGACCCACATGGCCGACCCCCAATAGGGTGGTCTAATAACCCTTTGACCCACATGACTTATACAGGGCCGACCCCAACAAGGTGGTCTAATAACCCATCAAGTATAAGTGACGACACTTACAATATAAATGACGACACTTTCGTATAGAGAAATAATAACATCTCTATAGAAATACAATATACATATATGTGAAATACATTCCGAAGTTACATATACATCAACAATGGCATCAGAGCTAGCCTGAAAGAAGGCATAAAAAGAAATCGATGAAAAAGAAATGAAGCGTTAGTCTTTGAAATGAAAACAAATCGATGAAAAATTTAGATGGTAATATTTTCCATTGTTTGAAATGATAAAATCTAAATTATAATGTTAAGAATTAGAATTTCATGTTAATTAAGTGCAAAAATTAAAATTATAAAAAATGAATTGTTACTTCATAATTACATCAACTCTTTGTACGTCAAATATAGTGCAATAACTTTTTTACGATTTTGGCTTAATGTACTAATAAAATTTGAATTTTCCATTTCTCTCTCCCTGCACGATTGCAGCGTCTGCAAAATGCGTTGCCTGAGAATTCAATTAAATTACTGCAAATGACTCCATGCTCCTTTAAAGTCATTGGAAAAGTTGCACAGGAAGGTTGAAAACTAATAAAAAATTGCACCGTGTTGACTGGGAAATAGAGAAAGTTGCTTGAAGTTACTTGGAATTTGCACAGTAATGTTGAAAGCTAATAAAAATTACGCCGTGTTGACTAGGAAATAGAGAAAGTTGCTTGAAGTTACTTGGAATTTGGTTGGGTGCCAAACGCGTTGAATAAAATTCCACGTCTTTCAGACTGATGGTGATACAAAGACGTGTGCGTAAAATCCACTTTCTCATTGTAATTCCGAGAGATATGAGAAAACTGAACAATCTCAAATTGCGCAATCAGATTCCTAATATGTCTTTGCCAATGCATTAGAAGAGGAATCCGAAGTCTATGTTTGCCTTTGATATAGTTGCACTATAATATTCCATTCACACTTGATATAGTTGCACATCATATAATTTTAAAGTGAATAGTTTAAATACGGTAAGTTGAGTGAATCAATTAACATACTTAAAAGTGATGAAAAGACATCTTTGGTATTATATGGCTCTCCACTATCATTTCATTTTCCATTTGCTATTTTATTTTTCATTTTGTGTATTTTATTTTCTTTGTGCTATATGGAATATTTACTAGCAATTACTTCAAGAGGTGTAAAGGAATGTTCATAGGACTAATAGATGGAAAGTGGTAAGCACATTGGTAAGCAAGCATGAATAGTATGTTGATATGCTGAATTCATAGGCATATGAGTTACATAACCTCCAACACCCAGTTCAAATGTATGGATATTAAGAATTAATCATAGCGATATTGAACCTATACTTGCAATAAGTATATGTGTATTTCATCTTAGCTGTATTTTAGAATCCTAAATGTGAAGGTTAATATATTAAGTAATTATTCTGATATTCTGATATGAAAAATGTCTATTTGATGTGAATTTGTAAGTTACAATGGAAATACATTAATCTTTTTTTGTTGTTTTTAAATAAATAAATAATAAACCTCTATGTACCTTATAATGATATGTTTACACAACTATTATGATATAATCTTATGGATTGTATAGTTTATAAAGTGAGACCACGAAATATTTTCTAAAAGACTTTAAACATATGATAATTAGATATCAAATCCCTCTCATAAACATAGTATTAAATGGACCATGCTCTAAAGTTTGTTTAACTTAGTAAAAAACCCAACCAACATTAGGGGATTTTTGAGGTCTAAAATGGGCCTCCCAAGGGAAATAGTAAAATAAGAGTTTTAAATTTTATAGGGAAAAAACACACTACTTTTTCTTATCGTATTTTTGACATATCTCCTTAACGGTTTACCCAAATTTCAAGTTTGGGAACTCGTTGGATGCGGATTTTAATTCCGCATCCAACGAGTGACCAAACTTGAAATTTGGGTAAACCGTTAAGGAGATATGTCAAAAATACGATAAGAAAAAGTAGTTTTTTGTTTTTTCCTCCAATTTGTTTTACAAATTTTACCCTTATGGTTGACATCATCATCCTGAATCCTATTGGTTCTTATAAAGTGAATTTTTATGATACATTTCTTTTGTTTTGAGGCCCATTTTTTACTTCAAAACTCCCCTAATGATGGTCCATGCTCATAACATTAAATTTTGTCATTCTGTTAGAGTTTGTCCAAATACTCAAGAGGCCAACTAACTCTAGACCATGCTCATGATGTTGAAATTTTTTTGTTGGAGTTTGTTAAAATAGTAAAAAAACCAACTAAATGGGACATGCTCATAATTTTATTTGTTCTCCTTTTGTTGAAGTTTGTCCAAACAGTCAAAAACCAAAGTAATAGCATGTTAGTATATTTTTCTTTATAGATCCCATAGAAATTCCCTCAAATTGGTTAGCTCCCTTCCTAGACACCAACGTGCCCCTGTATTGAAGATTGAGTAAACAAACAATGATTGGGTTTAAATTTATAGTTTTCGAGCCATCACTATGATTTGAACTCATGGCAATCCTTACCATGTATGCTCTCCATGTGATCCATGTAGTGGAAGATCTAGAACATGGTTGACCCCTTCTTCACTCTTGCTATATTCGAGAGGACATCATTGTCCATAGCCTCTAAGAGCTAAACTAAAATGATGGGGATAGTTCCATAGATTATGACAACACGACCTACAAATAGTTCATCTCTTGTAATTCATACAAACTAAATGGGGTGGACAATGTACCCTTTATTTCCATTATCATGATTACACAAGTGCCTCTCAAGTCCTCAGAATACGTGCCATGGTTCATCTCAATCTTTGAATAGACAAATAGAGGGAAAACAACATGACGTCGACACCATTGGTCGTTTACAAAATCAACACAAAATGGAAGCATTGCTGATTGCTTGTTTGTGTAATAACTAAAGGCCCCCATCGATGAAAAAATTTGAGGATTTGATTTCTCTTGGATATTATTGTTCTTGATTTAAAAAAAAATGATTGACTAAAAAAATAAAGATAAATGAAAATAAAAATCTCATACCAAATATATAGATGTAAAATAAATAGAAATGCAAAAAGGATTTGATGACCTTTTAATGCAACTGAAAAGATCATTATGGAACCAACACATATGAAAATCAAACAAAAAAAATAAAGGATAGGAAGAGTGCATTTTAAAAGGGCATATATTCTGCATAGCTGATTACATTTAATCTTGGTGGTTGAGGGGGTTCACTTGCTAACTACATGGTTGCTAGTATGATTGCAGATGGACACATCACCCATAAATGAAATAAGAGAAAGGGAAGCCAAGATCAAATCACATGTTCATCTTTTCACCTAAAGGTTCATATACATGACTTCCTAATGTTACCTACCATATAAACACTCTCAAGTCTCCACGGTATGTACAACCAACTTGATTGGATCCACAACACAATTCAACATCATGGGTTATTTGATATTGAACGCCATGATGTCTTTGCAAGAATCAACTAAGAACATATCCAAGAAAAGGCAAGATTCTATTTGTTAAGCAAAGGAAAAACAAATGTGAATGTTGACCTGCAAATGTAGGGTAGTAGTTCATGGTTGAATCATCTTCGCCCACCGATTGACATCCACTTCCTGTGTGCATATACTAATTATGTTGTTGAAGGAAATGCATAATTAATATTAAAAGGGCTAGTTTCCATCCATTATTGTACATAGTCCCATGCCCTTCACATAAGCATAAGCACCCACGACACATACCTGAATTAGAACCAAAATGTAATCTGTGTCTTTTTCTAAGTAGCAGTTTTCAAGGAGTGGATGGTGGAAATTTCCCCAATGGTCATCTAATTGAAATCAATTGGTAGCACATATTTAGATGTCCCATTGAGACAAGATTCATATAGGACCCCAAATTATCTCAATATGGTATAAAAAATTTGGGAACAATTATTTGCCTGAAACACCTCTAGTTGAAGCAAAACCTAGAAGCAACTTAGAGCTAATGCACACAAAGCAAAAGAAATAGAAAAAACCATTATAGTGGTTGAGTCATCTCCACTAAGAAAATATATAATTTTATATAACCAAACATAACCATCAAAACCACACAATTCCATAAAATGGTTTTACCCAACATCCCCACTTTTGGTCAATTGCTACCTCTATGTCTCCAAATTCCCTTCAATCTACTTGAAATTCAAATCTTAGATTTCATTGAGGCACATTAATTATTTGAGGTTTTAGACGCTACTTGGAGGGGTTGAGATAGATGTAAAAAAAGATTAGAATAGTTGAACTTGTAATGAAACATTCACGTTCAATGGAAGCAGAAATATAATATGTAGCAGTAGGTAGCAAGGAATAACAAATGAAAAAAATAGTAAATTAAAGAAATGATGATTTTATCATATAAAATAAAAATTAAAAACAAAATGAGAGTGTGAGAGGAATGATAACTCACAAAGGAAGGATTGATGTAAGAGTTACAAAAATTAAGTTTAAATAAGAAAGTTTTCTCTTAGAGTTACAAAAATTAATCATACTTTGAAATATTGTTCTAGATCGTATCGATCCCTTGTCTAAATCATAAAGAGAATCTGTCAAGTGCATATGCAATGAGGCTGATCCATTTGCTTTTTCCATCCCAATCTCACCAACCATCCCAAAGAGAGGAACAATGAGAGAAGTTGCTTCCAAAGCAAGGTTTGGTTGTAGTGCAACAAAAGCTACAAAAGTCCAGTTACTGCACAACTTGTTGCAGTGGTCTTCTACATCAAAGTCACTCCATTGCTCACTCCCCATACTCTTTTTCCATCGGTGACAAGATCCACAACTCCTGTTAGTGCAACCACAACTTAAGTTCTACAAGGAAATTCTTTTGCAGCTTCTAATGCATCTGTTGATACATGGTTGCTATCCATCCCCTTCATTATTCACAACACTGATATTTTTAGATGACAAGAGAGGAAATCTAAATAAAGGGCATAGACACACATCCACTAACATGTAATAACAAGAAAAAAGACTTTCAGTATAAGGGGAACGACATGCAAATATGAAATGAACAACATCAATAAATATGAATAAAAATATGAAATGAACATCAATTACCATTATGAGGTAAACATTTTAAAAATATATTATATTGGATCAATAGCATTAATTAAGTTGAAATATATGTCACGATTCTTATGTCAAATTCTAAAATGTATAAATGTATGGGACTTTTTTGAGCATGAAAGATATACTAAGATTTCCATAATTTAAGTGCATGAATATGAGAATCAAATGAATTTTTCATCGAGATTTTTGAGTATGAATTATATTTTGTTAGGATTATAATTCTGAATTCTAAAATGTATTAACATGTCTTTTTAACCATAAATTTGAGATTTTGAAATAAAAAAATATAGTGATATGAATATGGGCATTAATATTTTTTAATTATCTTTATTTGTTTAAAATTGATATTTACAATAAATAGTAAAGTTCCTAATATAATTCAATCATTGCTTTAACACTTCTACTATTAGCTTTAATACTTTTAATAAAATTTACTTGTTGTTGCATTGATCACTATTATTCATGAATACTCTATTTTACTATAAACACAATTAATTTGTTCTTGTATATTGATCACTATTAATTGATATTCCATTTGATTACGAATATTAATATTCCCAATAAAATTAATTATTATTTTTTATTGATATTCACTATTCAAGGGTGGGAAATCTACATGGCGAGCCTTAAAATGATAGTTATGATTTGTTTCAACTTATTTCATAGATATGTACATTATTAATTATAATGTATGAATATGTTTTTGTAACTTTAAGATGATTTTTTATATTCTTTCATAAACAAAATTTTATGAAAAAATTCTAAAGTTTCTTATAAACCATGAAATTTTTCTATATTATCTAATAAACCAATTTTTTTATGGAAAATTCATTGGTTGCTTTTCATAATAAGTTGGATGGATCATGGAGTTAGTCATTTTTAAAAAATATACTAAGTTTTATAGATCATTGAATCAGTCTTTAAAAAAGGAATAATAAGGTTACCTTATATAAAAAAAATGTTAAAAAGCTCTGATTCTTTAAACAACAAAGAATTTTTTGCATTCAATTTTAAGTGTGAATGCAGTGTCATGTTCAAAATGAAAAATATGGAAAAGCAAAAATGAAAAGTAAAAGTAATGGATATCTTGGCCTTTGATAGGACATGCATGGAATTTCTCTTTCGAAAGAGACAAGTCTTTTTTCTAAAAGAGATAAGCATGTGTATAGTTACACTGATATGACTCAGGAGAAATTTGTGTCCAAAAGGGAAGCATCTTCTCCCTTTTAAAACATGGCATAAGGCTGTATAAATGTGCAATCACTTGTTTATATTGATTTGTGTGAGGGGGAGTTTGGACATGTAATAACAAGCCAAACAAACTATTAATATAAGGGTAATTTCCAATTATTCATCTATTCGAAGGGTAGGGGAAAATTCCAAAAAAATCCATTATGTAATCCATGAGACCATTCACAGAAAAGCAAAACTGACTATTAATATAAAAATAATTGCAATTTATTCATCCATTGGAAAGGTAATGAAAAATTCAAAAACAATTCACTATGTAATTAACGGTACATAATGAAACCATTCTCAGAAAAACATATATGTGTCACTTTCATAATTTTTTAAAAATTGCAAAGTATGACTCTCTAAAATGATATTTATGGGACAACTTGAAAGTGTGATTAAAATTTTCACATTTTTGTCAAATTCTTGGTAGGAAACATCATTAAGCTACATAAGAAAGGAAGAAGAGCAGAAAACTTTTTTGACCATGAAAATACCATATTTTGTATTAACATGGCTAGTGAGGTTATAGTTTATTTTTAATAAAAAATATCAATTTCATAACAACAACAATAATAACTACTTTTCTTGTAAAATTTATAATTCGAAAGAAAAATTAAAACTGTTATAGATTTTCTATGGAATCTCAAAAATAATAATTGGTTTTTTCCATAGAAACAACATACTAAATTATTGGTAGCCCGCAGGGGTGTAGATCAACCGGCGATTCGCTTGATATGAAGGAAATGTTTTAAATGGAGGTCACGAGTTCAAATCACCCCGGCTTACCCATGCCCTATGCTTACGGGATGTGTGGGTGCACCTAGGGGTATAGTGGTAGCGGACGGGATTGGACCCCTAGACCCCTCGTCACACGCGTACAAGCCCCATCCCAGTTGCTGATTCCACTAGTTACAAAAAAAAAATACTAAATTATTGGTATAATAATACCAATTATACAAAAATTACAAATACAAAAGGTTCAAATTATTCGTATAATTAGTAAAAATTGCTCAATTTTGATTGCAATGATTTTAGCAACAAAATTTTCCAAGATTCAAAATAATCTCCTAAAATATGTCCATAATTTTAATATATAAAAAGTAACAATATGTCCAAATATAAAACCATAAAATTTTAAGCACCCAGACAATCATTCCCTTCAGAATTGGGTTTCTAGTATGTCTAGATATTTGATCACTTTTAACAAAATATAAATCCAAAGTTTCAACCCTTGTAAATCCAAAAAATTGCACCTCTTTATCCACCTCCCTCTTTGCAATTTCAGGTAATATTTGCACCATTGCATGTTATTATGTCAAATCTACTTTCCAAACAAAAAACAGAAAGCCTAAGCAGAAAACTAAAATAGAAAATATTATAGAAAAAACAAACCTTGATGTAGTACATATACTATCTTTTGTGAAGACTGTTATATGAACTTAATGTCCACATGACCAATTTTGTATCATATTGCACTCGTTACTATGCTTATGCTTTTTCTCAAAGTCAACTAAGGCTTTCCTGGTTGGTAAATTGGGGGTGATCAAGTCAGCTAAGGCTTTCTTGGTTGGTAAATTGGGGGTGATCTTATTGACCCCACTAAGGTTTGATTCCAAAAGGGATATGCCCAACCCTCATGGACCATTTCACCAACGCAACGAGGAATGGTGGCAACTTAGGCCCTTGGAATCCCTAGGAAAATTCGATGAAACAGATACCTCTGTCACATTTTCGCACAACATCCACTCCAAAGAGAAGAATAAAATACTTGACAAGATGGTATGTTATGTGCTTCTATTGGGGAAATATGGAAGAAATAAAGTCATTAGAGATTATTAGTTTGGACCTACAGTCATTAGACAATGTAATATTTGATGACAATGCAATATTTGATGGTTGGTATAATGGTTTAATAGTTTATACAAATACTTTTTCAATGTTTTGAAAATCTGAGAAGATTACAATGTAGTGTTTTTGGTGTCATAGGTATGACATTGTATGGGTCCTCCATGTTGGTGAAGTCCAATCTTGAATTAATACCAACAATTGAAAAGTTGAAATGAACATACAAGATCGAAAAATGGATGTAACATGATTTTGCAACCAAAAAGCTCAGAAATAGTAAGAAACATCTTAGGATGGCCTAGAATGTAGATGAGTCAATTATCAAACATGCAAGTAGGCACCTATTTCATATTTTCCTGATTGGATCAGTAGCTACCAATGAACTCTGATTTTCCTGAATGATGCAATAAAATCAGCGAGTTCATAGAAATGAGATAAAAAAACAAGCATGGAGATGAGAAATATTACACAAAGTTGTATGTGACATGAACCATATGGAGGTCAGAACATGCATTATATTATGAACAAAAATAGCAAAAAATTTAACATGTGACAAACATATGGGAGCAATATCTAAGAAATGACTCTTTACAATGCAAACTAAGTGATCCACTTTATTGGCAGTCGGAATGTTTCCAATCAATAAAAAGTCATAGTTTTTCCCAATATACATATCCACATGCATATTTCTACTCTAAGAAATAAAGCATGACAACTAGACAAGAAAACTTTTATAGAAAAAACACCTCTTTCTCATCATCCTTGTAAGCATTTCCCCATACAGAATATCTGCTCACATAAAATCAAACTAAGTTTATGAGTCGTGCTATCCAATACCAAATCCTTAGATAGAAAAAGGAAATTAAATGAGGAGTTTAAGGCATAGAAACTATTCTAAAGCACCAAGCATGCCATGTTCGATTGTTTATTATTTACACTTACAAACTCACTCATCAGTTATCAAGCTTGTTTATTATTTACACTTACACAGTCATTTATCAGTTATCAAGTCCCACATAGGAATAGAGGGAAGCCAAGCAAGCATGCATATTCATATAGAAACCAATCCAAAAATCACCAAATAGTTTGAAATGTCCTCAGATATCTCAGTCCAGAGACTCAAATCAAAATGTCAAAAAGGAGAAAGCACAAAAATGCAACTAAATTACCATCTTGGCATTCCCCATTCAAAAAGAACATAGAAAAAATTCCAAAAGGTAACAAGAGAAATATCACCATTTACCATCCATGATCAAAGAAACTTAAGAAGTCGGGGCAAGAGATCGAGCATCGGTCTTGTTTAGATATGGAAA
Source organism: Larix kaempferi (assembly GCA_027924585.1). Classification (NCBI taxonomy): domain Eukaryota; kingdom Viridiplantae; phylum Streptophyta; class Pinopsida; order Pinales; family Pinaceae; genus Larix; species Larix kaempferi. The sequence continues at coordinate 1,399,649 of BSBM01000588.1, forward strand.
ACTATAACAGTCCTTAAGTCAGGAAGATCATAGGGGGAGATCAGTTTTTTTTATTCTAAGGGTAAAACCTGAATACTAAACATGGTGGTGAGCTTGCAAGACAATCTGATCCAAATGTAATTCTTTAAACTATTTTTTAACAAAAATTCTCCTTTCTTGATTTCCCAAACCAAAAAATCAAAAGATACAAAACATTGGAAAAAAAAACACGTATGACAATTTTGAAAATTCAAAACTTCTCGAGGGTAAAAATTATCCCATTAAATCCATGTAAAAATGATTAAAAACAATACCCAGATGCTTCTGTTGGACGATCGTCCATGTTTGCGACTATGAGGCCAAAAGGAAACATATGTTTTTTCTAAAAACATAAAGGAAGGAAGAATAGAGAATCCTCCTTAGACATGGCATATGTTTTCGTAAAAATACTTTTTCTGCAAACATTTGTTCAAACCCCTGCTAAAAAATGGTTCGACGAATCTTTAATGGATGAGCTAAAAGAAAAAAATGGAAAGTAAAGTTAAATTCCATGTATGAAAGAAATATGTATACATAATATTTTCCAAAAAACGTCCCACGAATCTTTCATGAGTGAAATGAAAAAAAAAATGGAAAGTAAACTTAAATGAAAGAAATTTGCATGGTGTTCCATGGCGCCCCCGTGTCTAGGTTGATGACCTTGTGGAAGGCGCGTGGGACATCGAGGTCAGACATGGTTCAAGTTTTAGTCCTTCCTATGAATTCTATGTTACCTTACAAAAACCTTATATACGCTAAAGGGAAACTAGGGCTCAACTAGTCACTAATGATCGTTCATGTAGCTGCATAACTACATCTTTTCTAGGGTATTCTCTGGGTCCTCCTCGAAAACCCACATTTACATGTTCTCCATGTCGTGTTGGACAAGGAACAGGTCCAGGTGCAGGTCCGACTTGTTGAAGATGATCACGGGTCCGACAAAGGAAGGGCCAACGCCAAGCTTGTTCTTGGCCTTATCGGTTAGGGAGGGCTTGAAGTAGAAGGTGAAGAAAAACTAGGCACCACATATCAAATCCACTCAATGTGCACACTTGCGGCTCCCTCCTCCATCGCCATTGCAAACCTTAGTGAGGTTCAACAAACCCTCAGTCTCATGGATATGGGATGAACTAAGGAATACATCCATGTTTTCATAGCCTCCCAGCTAGGAATATGAGGGTGGGGTTCTTTTCTCGACCGAGGAGAATGGAAAATTAATATTTGGAGGCTTGGGTGAAAAAATGAAGATGGGTGTCTATTTTGGGGGGTCTCGTGAGAAATAATTCTGGTTTTTTCATGTTTTTCAACTTCGGGCGAACAAAAGTGATATTTTTGTTTAAAATTTCACTTTGCCGTAAAAAGAAAACTTTTATAGAATTATGTTAGCTTTCTATTCATAATTTTTTCAATTGTTTTTATTAAGATTTGATATGTCGATTTTGCAAATGTTTGACAGTGTGTTCTTATAAAATGAAAAGACTACAAAAGAGTTATGATTTGTTACACCACTAAAATCGTTGTTAGACTTGTTTTTTGCAAAAACAGAAAATGCTACGACAATCTACACACAATGTACTAGTGCCTAACTATAAGTTTGCAACCAATGGATCTATATATTAATTATTATATTTTTTTAAATTCGATCAATGGGGAAACTCAGTCGATTTTCAACAACTTTTTTGTTGCACCATTTTTCTCTCAATCCGCTATAAAAGCAAAAAATCTACGAAGACCCCTTTGAAGTAGACACGCCAATTAAGAGTCCCACATTTTTTTTGATTTTTTTGGCGTGGTATTTTTAAAGTTATGGATTTTTCTTTTCGCCGTTTTTTTAAAGAGTTGAATCATAACTCGACACATGTTATGAAAATAAAACTTAAAAAATATCAGTTCTTATCTATATACAACAAAATTTATACCCACGTAAAGTAGATTCAATGATGAACCTACTGGTATGAAGTTCGACATTCGTTTTGTTGTGTAAGAGGTGGTTTTTCCCTTCTGAAAATGGAGAAACCTGAAAATTCTGCAGAGATGTGAATCTTTCATGTTTCAGATATTATTCGGCCGAATAACGTTTTTCTGTAACGGCGCCGTGAATTATGGTAAAGGTTATTCGGCCGAATAATGAAACGGAAAAAAAAACTCGTCGACCGAAAAAAAAAAAAAAAAAGTAAAAAAGTTTTTTATACTCATATAAATAAACCTAAAGTTGATTTATTATTTTCGCATGTTTTAACTTCGCATTTTTTTGTCAAACTAATTTTGAAAGGAGGAGACATTTTTTGCAAAAGGAGGTTTTTACAAGGTATGTTTTTTTTTTTTTTTTACAAAAGGCACATTGAAGGAGTTTTTTTTCTAAGGCATATTTGCAAGGAGTTTTTTCAAAATATTTCTTTTCTTATTGCATATTTGCAAAGAAGACATTTTTTTGCAAAATGAGGTTTTTACAAAGTATGTTTTTTCTTCTTTTTCTAAAAGGCACATTGAAGGTGATTTTTTTCTAAGGCATATTTGCAAGGAGTTTTTTCAAAATATTTCTTTTCTTATTGCATATTTGCAAAGAAGACATTTTTTGCAAAATGAGGTTTTTACAAAGTATGTTTTTTATTTTTTTTTCCAAAAGACACGTTGAAAGTGTTTTTTTTCTAAGGCATATTTGCAAGTAGTTTTTTCAAAATATTTCTTTTCTTAGACATGTTTGCAAGGAGGTTCTTTGCAAGGATTGTATTTAAAAAGTGTGTATTCCAAAGTATTTTTGCAAAAAAAATGTATTTTTCCTTTTTATTTCTTTGAAAGGGATTTTTTCAAAGAGTTGTTTTGGTAAGATAATTTACAAATGGTTTTTTTCCAAAGTAGTTTTGCACTTCTTATTTATTTGAAAGAGGTTTTTTTAAATAGTTGTTTTGCTAAGGTATTTTGCAAAGGGTTTTTTTCCAAAGTAGTTTTGCACTGCTTATTTATTTGAAAGGAGTTTTTTCAAATAGTTATGTTGCTAAGGTATTTTGCAAAGGGTTTTTTGCAAGGTAGTTTTGTATTTCTTATTTCTTTGAAATGAGTTTTTTCAAAGAGTTATTTCTTTACAATGGTTTTTTCCTAGATATGTTTACAAATAAGTTTTTATTCAAAGTACTTTTTCCTAGTGGCTTTTTTCGTAGATATTTTTTCAAAGAGGCTTTTTTCCAATGATTTTTACAACAAAGATTTATTTACAAGGTGTTTTTATTATTTTCCAATGGGTAGGTAATTTATTGTCAATGAGTTTCTTATTTCTTTCCAAGAAGGTTTTTTTCAAAGAAGATTTTTGTTCAGAGAGTTTTTTCAAAGGAAAGTTAATTCCAAAGAGATCTTCTTCAAAAGACTATTACAAAATTTTTATAAGGTGAAGTAAATTTCAGTTCATGTTTTTATAAATTCCGTAAATGTTTTTAAATCTTAATTTATTTATTTTTACTATAAAGTAACATGATTCTTTAATTTATCATCTATAGATTAAACAACCATGGGAAATAAGAGAAAACGTCAAAGAAAAAGTGATTGTAAACGTGATGATGATGATAATAGAGAGAAACAAAAACTCAGATATATTGCCAAAAAACAAAGGGTTGCCGAAACGGAAGAGAGAACTATTGAAGATATAAATACAGATTTACATGATAATGTTAAAGAGATGGAAATTGAAAATAGAGTACAAGAAGAACAAATTGAAGTTGAAAAGAACATTGTAGAAGATGTAAATAGTGATTTACATGCTAATGTCAATGAAGTCAATATTGAAGATCAAGTTCAATATCCAGAAATTGGACCTGGTATGTATATATCATAGATTTTTCAAATTCATTTTTTTATAATGAATTTTATTTTTGGATATATGTTAAATTAAATTTAACTTGATGTATAGGTACTTTTACTATTGATGATGAAATGTTAGAAGACATTGATTGCGACAAATATGGAGAAAAACTACCAATACATGTTGCACGATATCGTGCTACAAAATTTATGATGAAGTTCTCAAGGATTACTCAATAGCAGGACAAGCAAAAATTTTGAGATGTTTATTAGTGTCCAAGAAGTTAAAAGGTGCTACATCATTATTGGGTATTCACAAAGCGACAAAAGAGTCGAAATTGAAACAAAATGTGATGGAAAATATAGGTGATGCAATAAAAAAATTTGGAAAATCCAGGAAGAAAGATATCAGTGCTGCACGTAAAGCAATTCATACAACAATTCTTTCAGCTAGTACTAAACAAAAGCGTTTGACAACAGAAATAGCAAAAGAAGTTGGAACATCAAGAAAGACATTATACAAACATAGCAAATTCAGAATGTAAATAGATGAAAATAATGAACTTTCTTGCTGAGCAATTATTTGTAGACAACCTTACAAAGATAGATTAGGAGCAGGTGTTAAAGATATTATACGAGAATATTGGTTAGAACATGCTCGAGTTTCACCAAATTCAAGAGATGTGATACGTAAAAGAATATCACGAAATGTATATGAAAGCCAACCAAAACATATAATGGACATGACACAAGTACAATTGTTCAATACATTCAAGGAAGATCATCGTGGAATTAATATATCAATCACTACATTTGTGCAACAAAAACCATGGTATGTTCGACCTATTACTATACGTGATACATGTTGTTTCCGTTATCATGTGCAATTTCAGTTATATTATGACACATTTCTTGAATTTTGTAAAATTTTTTGGACAAATTCACCACCTCCGCCGACGATACGTGAATTCATATCTCAAATTTTATGTGAGAGAAATCACGATGAAGTATTTTATTCAAAGAAATGTGTCAATGGAAAACATTGTCATCATTGTGGAAATTTGGTGCTATTCCACAATAAATATCCTATCGATAATGATCAATCGTTGTCAAATGTAAATGTTGATTGGAGGAGATACGAATACATCAACTATAGTACAAGTTCTAGTGATTCACATTCCAAAAGAATTGATTTGCTAGAAGACAAGATATGCATCACAGATTTTCTCAAAAATTTTGAAAGCGAAATTTATAAATACACCCAGCATTCACATAGAGCACGATGGCAAGATCTTCAATTCAAACAGTCTCGTGAAATTTTTCCACCCGGAACAATTTTGTCGGTGGTTGATTTTGCTGAAAACTATACATTTGCTGCACAAAAAGAGATACAAAGTGAATACTATCACTCTAACCAAGTTTCGATATTTGTCCATGTTGTATATAGACATTCTCAACAGGATGTTGATGGCACTGAAAGCACATGTGACAATGGAGATGTGTTTAAAGAATATCACTTCTATATCAGCGATGATTGTACACACGATACACATTTTGTTCAACATTGTATAGAAAATATTTTCTATGACTCACTGACAAAACGCGAAGTCAAATTCAATGAGCATTGGATATGGTCTGATGGATGTGCGGGTCAATTTAAATCTTCACGATCATTTTTTTGGTTTGTCGACTTCATAAAGCGCTGAACATTAAACATCGCTGGAATTTCTTTGAAACTGGGCATGGAAAACGTGAGCATGATGGTGCAGGAGCATGCGTAAAAAGAGCACTTCGAAGATGGCAAATGAACTATTCTTCTGCACGGTTTCATTCAGCTGCAGAGGTTGTCCAATGGTGTCAATTAAATCTAAGCCATGATTATAATCAACAATCAAAAGATGTGCGCAGGTATGTACACTATTTTTTCAATTTATATTATTTCTTGAAATTTAAAAAAATGTATGTACTAACATTTAAGTACATGTACAGTAACATTAAAAGTTGTTCTTTGAAAGTGATTCATCATTTATTGTGTAGGTTTTTTTGGCTTGTTGGGGTCCAAGATATAAATAGATCAATACCATATGACGCTAGCACCATACATGGGACTAGAGATCTTCACTCTATTCAAACAAAATCATTTCACAACATGTTTGCATTTGACAGTAGAAAGCAATCATGCTTTTGTCATATTTGCATTGAAAATGTTGAATCTACAGAAGTTTGTGAAAACATAACAAACAACTACGTAAAAGCTTGGAAACACACAGAGATTAATCCAAAAGGAAAAATGCCACTGGCAAGTGTAGAAGAGTTAGAATCAGAAGAAATAGCAATATTGTCTGATGGCGATAGAATTTCAGATCTCGTTAGAGAAGGTAATAAACTTGTTCTTGACTTTTAAGTTAATTGTTCATTCTAGTCCATTGCCATAAGTATAGTCAATTTAATTCATTTAAAAACGCTAACACCAATTGTAATTTGTGCAGGAGATGTTTTCGCTGTGATTGTACCTGTAGACAACAACGAAAATGTCAAATATTATTTGATGCGATGCACTGAAGGAAAAATGAATTTATTGGAGGACTACAATGACAACGGATTTACATACGAAAGAGGATCCATCATTTTAAAAGGCTATTTTTTTCAGCAGATGCATATGACTAAAAATTATGTCTACTTTCAAGATTATGAGCCTGATGTTATATGTTGTCAGTATAGTCATTTAGTATGTGCATCTCGAATAAAGTTGGTACAAGTTCCATAAAAAAAACAGTTAAAAACCAAAAAATGGAACTATCCATATGTGACCATGAACGGATAGTTGAGGATGGCATTCCATTGCGATGTTTTTAACTATATATCAAAAATAAATTGATCTATATTTTTGTCCATGTCAATTGTTGTGTACAATATATTTTTTGTCCATGTGTCACAATTGTTGTGCACAGTATATCTTTTCATTGAATTTTTATGAATATTTTCTTGAATGACAACATAAGAGCTTAAATGGTTGTACTTTAACATGCTTAAAAATGAATTCAAATATTATTTGGGAATTCATAAGTATTTTATTCGGGTCCCCATATGTCTATTAGACCACTTAAGGGATGAGATAATGGATGTGACTATCCCCACACTCCGCCCCGAAGTTTTACTTTTGATTGATTGATGCCAATGAAAAATCACCAAAAAACCTACTAAATTATGTATTCCTTTAATCCATCTAACATGTTTCTTTAATATACTTCGCCATAAATATGATTTGAATGAATTTTTTAAAACAAGTTGTTAATCTATATAATTTTTAAATATATGATTGTTGCACAAAAATAATCTATCTCTCACATGTAAGTTCACATAACTGAAATCATGGCAAATGAAGATAACAATCATTTGATTTTTAATCACAAACAAGAATTCTTGGATTGTGAAGCTTATGCTAAATTAGAGCAATGATTATTTACAACAAATCGATAAAAATTCATCGAATTGTTGTCTAAAATTCATTGGTCTAACTTAGCATAAGCTTCACAATCCGGAAATCCTCACTTGTGATTAAAAAACAAAAAATCATTATCCCCATTTGCCATGATTTCAGCATTTAGAAATTCACGAACTACAAAGTACCTGAACAACAAACATATAAAAAACATTAGTTAAAATTTGAAATTTACATATGCATATCAAACAATTTAAACATATGAAAAACATTAGTTAAAATTTAAAATTTACATATGAATCAAACAGCCAAAAGATTGAAACTCTTATCAAACAATTCGTAAATTTTCATTCAAAACATTAAAATATTGAATCTATTAAAACTTCATATTTCTATAAAAAATTCTTACCATTTCATTTCTTTACATTTTAACATCCCATTTCTTAACATTTTAAACCTTCATTCTTATGATTCAACACTTTCTCAACATTCATTCTTTCCATAACATTTCTCAACATAACAAATTGAATTTTTTTTTACAAATGCAACATTTCCAAACTTTAAATTGCACCTATCAAATGTTTCAAGCATTCATTCATAACAACATTTTAATAACATATATTCTCAACATAACAAATTGAAATTTTTTTACAAATGCAACATTCATTCTTAACATTTTAATAACATTTATTCTAACAAAATTGAAATTTTTTTACAAATTCAACATTTCCTAACACTTTAAATTGCACCTATCAAATGTTCAAAACATTCATTCTTAACACTTTAAACATTTTTGACACCTCTCATTCATTTTTTCCCAACATTGATTCTTACCATAACATTCATTCTCAACATTGAACATTTTCTAACTTTAGATTATTATTTTAAACAAACACCTCCCATTCATTCTTTCCCAACATTCATTCTTCCATAACATTCATTCTCAACATTCAACATTTCCTAACTTTGGATTATCATTTTAAACAAACACCTCCCATTCATTCTTTTCCAACATTCATTCTTCCATAACATTCATTCTCAACATTCAACATTTCCTAACTTTAAATTACCTATCAAATGTTTCATTCACTCTTAACATTTCAAACATTTTTGACACCTCCCATTCATTTTTTCCCAACATTGATTCTTACCATAACATTCATTGTCAATATTGAACATTTCCTAACTTAGATTAACATTTTAAACATTCCTAACACCTCCCATTCATTCTTCCATAACATTCATTCTCAACATTGAACATTTCCTAACTTTAGATGCACCTATCAAAACATTTTAAACATTCATGCAAAACATTTTAAACATTCATGCAAAACATATTCTAAACATTTTACCAAATGAGAAATAATTAACATGTACTCATATATAATCCAAAAAAAATTTCATGAACATGTGAGTTCAATGTACATATATGTATAATCAAAAAATAAATACTCTTCATGTTCAAAACAACTACAAAATATATATATATCAACAAAAACAATAAAGTTTGAGCCACTATCCATCTGGACCAATATCTTTCCACTATTTTTCACTAGGACCTTCCCTGGGACTCATCTCAACCTACAAAACACATAAAAACAAATTATAAATCTCGATCATAAATTATTTAAACAATTTTAAACTAAATTCAAGATATTAAACTTATACATAAAAAAACAATTCAATTATTAAAAAAGTCGTACATAAAATTCTTTGAATGCATGTCCACCACTTTTTTCCACTAGAGCCTTCCCTTTGGCTCCAAAGGATCTCAAAGAGCCAAGCTACAACATGTACAAAAATAATTTATGAATCCTAAAGCATACAAACAATTTTCAAATAAATCCAAAAAATATAAAATATTAAACTTGTATCAGATCATTTCTAGTTCAACAAAATTACCTCGGTGCCAATATCCGCATTCATCAAGGAACCTACATCTTCACCCCCAATTTCCAAATGGTCTCTCCCCTAAAATTTAAATTATGTTAATGAATAGAACATAGTAGATACATATAATAAATTAAACAACTAACTTAAAAGCAAAACAAAAAAATTATAATCATTAGCTCACAAGAGATGGTAAATCATCTAAAAAGTTCGATTCTAAAGAAACCTGCATGGATAAGTCAAATTAACAATAAGATACATTGATATTTATTAAAATTCAAACAAAATAAAATATCAAGTTCAATCATAAATATTATAATTAATATACCTCTCCAAGACGCTCTTCATTTTGACTAGGATGCTCTTCATTTTGACTACTGGAGACTCGAAAATTATGTGCATTTAACATTGTAGAAAACTGCAAACAAAATACATTTGCTTATTACTATGTAACAAAAAATTCAATTCAAAATGAATAATAAAAAATCAAATAGATTGTCATAGAATAATCAACAAACCTCTCCCATACTCGATGTGTCATTGGATAACACATCTGAAGCTATATCTCGACAAGACTTAGCATAAGCCCTGAGCTCATCGATGCTCAATCCATCTACCTTGTCATTCGTCTTGTAAACAAACTTTTGACGAATAATAGCACGAGCCCTCTCTCGACCCAATCCCACTTCTACTCCAACAAGAGCTGACGCTAAACCATCACCTACCGATTCCCTTGCAACTGTCCCTAGTTGGGATGTGGGCTCCATCTCTGATCTTAAAGCCACAACCCTGGGTGGATGAGGTATCTCAGGTGGAGGTTGAAGAGTCGTAGGGTCTCTGAGAGCACCTTTTCGATTATATATTCGACCCTTTCCAACTCCATAAAAGTCAGAAGGAACATCAGTATAGTTTGGCTTCATACCTAAAAAAAACTCCGCATAGAAAAATCTAGCAAAATAATTAGGAACCTCATCGTTCCATGGCAATCGACCATAAGCTGCAAGAAACCGATCATATATTAAATGTGCAATTTGAGGATGCTTGAAATATTGCACTTTTAGCTAAGGCCTTCTTTGAAATTAAACATTGAATTGGCTTGTTCTCTGGTGACTCTCTCCTTCACAACCTCCCACTTGTCTGGACCCATAACTTGGTCCCTTCGCCTCTGCATCAAATGAACAAAACCATTCGTAGTTGGTCCAAGTTCCTCATATGCATCAATGAATTTTTGCAAAGACCCCAAAACAATCTCAAGACTTTGTCGGCTCTCTAGAGGGAGATCCAAAGAACAAAGATCATTGTTCAACTTGTCATAGTGGGATCTACAACTTTCAAGGATAGTTTGTTGCACAACACCTTCCCATGGAATCTCATCAGGTAAATCAGACGGATAAGTTGATATGGGTGTACAACCCTCAGCTAATGGAACATATGTGGTCCTCGCTCTAGGAGGATCTTCAGGACCCTGCTCTGCACCCACACCTATTCCATCATCTACAATCCTATCTTGATATTCCTCTCACTCTGTCGAATTACGCACATCTTCTGAATCTCACTCTGCTTCAAATATAGCCGTAGTCAAGAGTTAACCTTGTCCAAAAATTCAAAACACACAAAAATACAAATTATACATGATTAAACATTAATGTTCATACCAACAGAAGGTTGAGATCGACACTCTCCCACAGAAGACGAAGGAGAATCATTTGTACCCCTATCAACTCGTTGGTGATCAGATGACTGTGACCCATACAATAAACTCGAACCCCACGGTGAATTCGACAACCTTTGACTACCAATTGGAACACCAATTCCTGATGAATGTGATGACCTCCTACGCTTTCCCTTCGAAGACTCCACTCTTTCCATTTGATATGATTTCTAAATTTACACAAACGTTAACATATTGAAATTGTACATGTTTAATCTACAAGCATAAAACCATATCTAATAAAAAACTACAACAAAATGTAAGGGTGTCTAAAGTGGTATAAGTGAAGTTTTTTTGTAAGTCCCTCTCCTAACTCTAATTAATTAACTAAAATTCCTTACCATCACTACTATTGCAACATAAAGATATACTTAATAATCATTTCATTATCAAATATAAGTTATAACACAGTTAATTGTAGTAGTATAGTAACCTTAAAAACTTTTCATCCATCAAATATGGTTGAATTATATATCTCAATGAACAAACATCTCACAAAATATATATATATACACTTATTAAAAGATTTCTAGTTTATATTTATGATAAAAAAATTTACACACATTGAAGTTGTACATGTTAATTCTACAGACTTAAAAACATATATCTTAAAGAATTGCATACGAAATGTAGAGGTGCCTAAAATAGTATAAGTTATTTTTTTTTGTAAGTTCCTCTCCTAACTCTAGAAGCACTCCTATTGCACCATAAAGATAACATTAATAATCATTTCATAATCAGATAAAAAGTATAATGCAGTTAATTGTAAGAGTAGAGTAACCTTACAAATTTTTCATCGATCACTTATGATTTCATTCTATATCTCAATAAACAAACATTACTTAATATTTATAAAAAAAAATAACTAAGAACTTACAACAGTGACTTTTTAAGTGACTTTCTATATGAACAGAGTTCAAGAACACTGTTTAAGGGCATAAAGATTGACATCATATAAGATAAAATGAAATATAAAAAACTAAACCATCTAATTTTAAACCCGAATGCAAATATTTTTTTTAATTTTCTCCTATTGCCAACAACTCAAGAGCATAAAATTAAATGTAAAAAGATAAACATTCTAATTTTAATCCTTGGCAAATATTTTTTTTAATTTCATTCAAATTACAACATTTTTATCAAAACAGGAGTTAGCGAAACGATACATACCTGTAACCCAAACACGCAGTGAAGAGATCGTCAATCCACGACATTGCAGCGGTTCAGACCACCAACTCTCCAAACAACAAATAGTTCCTTCACAAAACAACAAATTATGTTAGCAACTAAAACCTATAACATACGAAAACATAATCAAAACGACACAACTCAACGGGAAAACATACCTTCAAATGACGAGCTATCAACCCTGCATAGAAAACCGCAACACCAACGACGCACCAATAACTGCCCCAAAAATACAACCGAACTAACCTACCAACCAAACACATTTCAGCAAAACATTACAAGATGAAAGACTGTATATACATCAAACTTCAAATTCGAAAACCAAAAACAACGGATAAACCTTATTTACCCTCGCAGCCGTTAACTCCACGTTGTTAGGCCGAGTAGCAATGAAACAAAAATTTTGAACTTACGGATCTGCCTGGCACCCTCGTTGACGAACACAGCTTCCACAGCTGCAACAGGAAGTAACAACAACGGACGAGCAAGCAGCAGAAGGGGTGGAGCATGCGTCGACGCAGGGTGGAGCAACAGCGTCGCGCAACAGGGTGGAGCAACAGGAAGTAACAGCAGCGGATCGGGGAGCAACAGCGGACGAGCAAGCGTCGACATAGGGTGGCGAGGAACAACAGTGGGCCCGCTTGCGGGGTCCAGATATTTCCAACAAGGAATGCCAAATGGAGGACGATGCTGGGTTTTTATGCAGAAATATTGTTCGGCTGAATAATTGTTCATCCTAACAATTGTTCGGACGAACAATTATTCGGCCGAATAAACTATCACCCGAATTTTTTTTCCGTCCGACAGCAGTTTGCACACATTTCAAGGATCCCCATTAAACTAAACGGAGAACTGTTAGTGGTTATTCGGCTGAATAACCTCTACATTATTCGACCGAATAATAAATATTAATCGGCTGAATAACTTCCGCTAAGACAATTTTGCACTAGTTTCTCACGAAAGTGTTACCCACCTTCACGTTTTCACCCTGTTGCTCATCCTCATGGGAACCTGACTCCATGGATAGCAACATCGAGGGAACGCGGTGATTCTCCATAGAGAGGATACCAAGAGGGCCTCTGTCATATTTGTTGTTGGGGGATGGAATGGGATGATTCTTTCTTCTTCCTCCACCATTGCTGCAACATCCATGGGAATCTCAGAGAAACTGTTGTTCATCTTCCATGTGAGCACAACGGATGGATTCTTACTGCTATGCTTTTTGTTTTTGTTTTTTTTCTTATGGAAGGGGGTTTGAACAAATGTTTATAGAAAAATAGTCATAAATCATCTAAGGTGTAGTGGCTTGTAGCTCTCAAACGTTGTTCCTCCCTACAATCTCTAAAGAAATAAACTCCATGGAGGGCATAGTCGGGTAAAAACAAATATGGAAGATGGAAATCCTGCCAATATCCAACAGATGAGGCCGATGAATTGCATATGGATGAATAACTTGTAGACTTGCACGACACAGGTAAAAAAACGACCGAAAATTTTTAGAAACACGAAATACGTGGCTTTTCAAGGATACATGTGTACCATTTTTATTCGACAGAGTAATGAGGAATCTGCTATAGTGGAGATACAAGGTGTTCATTAATAAATGCCACTACATGGAAAAGGCCATGTAGCAGAGGTCATAGCGGAGGCTTTTAGTGTTACATGATTGACAAAAACTGTCAAAAAAACCTCCGCTACAACCTCCGTCAATGGTAGTGGATGTTTTTACGGAGATCATTATGGATATATTTTATAACTAAAAAAACTCAACGACTGGAGGTTTTAGCGGATGGTTTTTTTCATCGGTGCGCTTAGTTGAAATTACGTGCACCCGTGCATGTCTTACTAAGACGCACCAATATTGTACTATTAAAATAGTTGTACTGGTGCACTAAAAAAGAACAAGCACCATAAATAATCAAATTTCACCGGAAATAATCAAATTTCATTGTCGCATCAGTGCTTGCGTATAGATTATACGCACCGTTGCTTATTTAAAACATAAACACACCGGTGCGATATTTTACATCATACACACCGTACATTTTTAAATATTTTTTAACTTTACCGGTGCTGTCCATTTACCAGAGCACACCGATGCATTTCACTTTCAAACAGCCCAATGCTTACAAACTATCAAAATGACCCACCTCAAATGCACCATCACACTTAAACACACAAAAAATGGTGGGCATAATCTTTGGTCGTTCTCGGTGCGCATAAGCCATTAACATGCACCGGTGTGATATAGAGAAGAAAATGAACCGGGAAATCCATCGTGTGTGTGGAAATTCTTATTTTTAAAATTTAACAGAACGCTTGATTTACATTGGAGTGGTGGGCCCGTCGTTTACATAAACACACTGATGCTTATTCTTCAACTTCCATCTTCAAAGATAAAAATAAATTGTACTGGGTGTATCTACATTGCCGACATAAATAATGAAAAATAAATAGATAGTATACATGAATGTAAATTGAAAAGCGACGTACCATAGAAATAATTGGTCCACATTCTCTCAAAACCAAAACCCATGCCTTCTATCAACAGGTCTTCCATTAGCTCCACTCCATAATTTGTTTTATGCAAGTTTTATGCCCCATCACAAATCATAGATTTAATATAAAGGTTTTTTGTTGTTTTATTAATTATAAAATGAGATAAGTAAAACAACATAGATACTTACAAAATCCACAATTAATTTTTTATACGCCAACATATACTCACAACCCTTGCTTAACCCAATGTCAATCAATTCTTCTGATGGATCCTCTTTGTAGGTTAATACCTGTTTCAAGACATCCAAGGATTTCCAGTGAAAACAAAACATTAAATATACAAATCACAACCACTACAAAATCTTAATTTCTTATAAGGAAATCACAAATACTCACAAAATTTGCTATCAACCCCTTTTTTCCTTGTCATCCTGTCTTGTGTTCTAACTAGGTTCCATTTTGTTTTCTTTTCTCCAGCCAAAAAATTGAAAATTAATATTTAATGTTGAATTAATTAATGAAATGTATAACATAATCCTAAAAATAAATGATTTCATACATTTGAAGCACGTTTCTATTGAGGTGGCTCCTCCTGCGATGCAATTATGTCCATTTCCTTGGCCATCTCCTTGTACATTTTTTTGGACATCCCTACTAGCACATTTCGCATATCACCTCATTCATCCTTTGGGATTTTCATAATCTTCATGAAAATGTAAAATGACATTAAACTATTTTTCTGTTGATATGAAAAATAAATATAGTAGAATTAAAATTATTGAATGAATGAACCCTTGTAGTAGTTATAGATACATATTCTACATAAATATGTTTAGGAATATTACTTTTTGAATGGTACGTTTTTGTTGTTGTATGTTTTTGCTATTGCAAGTCTGACAGGTCTCATTGACCATTGATCTAGAAACGCCTCTTGTAGTTTACATATGACTTGATTCTTCGAATCATTTGATCAGTTTTTGTATTGTAAGTGAAAAGTGCGTATGTACGTTCTTTCCACTATATCGCTAATAGTATTATAAAATTATTTTCCCCTTCTATTAACTTCCAACACCACTCTGGATGAGCTAAGGACCAATTAATCAGTCTATTGCTATCAGTCCCTACATAACATTCAACATATGTGAATTACATTATTTGAAACATATTAGTGAATATACTTGAGTACATTATTACTCAAATTTGAATAAATAATTCATATTGACTTATTTTTTATTCACCCGATTCATCCCTTTGCAACTTTTCCATCAATGTTTTACACTCTTCTAGACTTAGTTTGGTAAGAATTGATAACACCCAAAATCCCCATTTTTTGCTACGTAATAAGGATAAACAAATACCCATATAGTAGCGGGAAGACCGGAAACAATTTGTAGTTAGTCATGTTTAAGTTTAGTATGTTATTTTAATTTTTTCTTTTTACTTGACAAGGAAGAGTATTTGAGTGGGATTCCAATAGGGTGACAAAAATAAATAAGGAAAGAAAATTCATTATTAAAAGAAAAATACTGATGAATAAAATAAAAATTAATTAATACATAATTGAACCTAACTGAATCAAGAAAAGAACGAGTATTAAAAACAAAAGAAAGAGTGGAGGAGGGGTTGGCCCCCTTTCGGTTTTGCAAAAGAAAAGGAACCAGTACAAGGTCCTAAGAGGTATTTTTGGAGAAATACTGTTTTATTTGAACCAACATTGAGAGTGATGAGAAGCATTGATGGATGTTGAATAGATGTGAGGGTGAATAATTCTAGTCCTAAAACTGTTGAGAGGCACTTGTTGGTTCCAACTAACTATAGTAGGCGCACAGTTGGAAATAAAGTTACAAAAAGCTGAGATTTAAAAACGGAAAGAAAACATAATTGTCCCTTAGTGGAATCCCATGGTGCTCGAGGGTGAATCTAAAAGAAATAAGATATTATTTCTTGCGTTCCGTGGTTGGGATGTTCCTGTTGAGTTTCTATGATGAAATTTTGGGTCGATTGAAATATTACAGATAATTATCTAATTCATGCATTTACTTGAATTTATTTTTATTCTTCAGTATTATTGTAAAGAGTTACATATTGAGAGATTATTACGTTATAACATTACTATTTTACTTTTAACGGATGCCATAGTTTTCTAGTAATAAATATGTGATGGGTGATATTACACAAGTACATTGAGGTAGTTTTATGTTGGAATATAAGGACATATAAAAATTCCATCAATGGGTTAAAGATTGGCCTAAAAACCTGTGATTTGAACACTGTAATGGAAAAGTATCGATTGTGAATATTTTCCTTTTTATCAAGTTTATGTCTTTGTGATGATAGTAAGAATACCTTAAATGTCACTAGGAGTATATATGTGTTGTAATAAAGACCTTGTAATGACCTTTGTGCGAGGATGATGATAAATGAAGTCACGAACAATAAAAAGGAACTTAGGATGATCATTCTCAAGACATGTGAGAGAAAACGCATAAATTAATTTAGGTAAAATTAGGTTTAGGCCTTTCCAAGTGAGTCTCGAGCTACCTAAAATCATTTGTTAGGGTTACAAGAAACTAATGGTTGGCTACAACATCGAAACCCTTTAGTATGTGAGTAAACCCTTAAACCGAAGGCTTTCCTTGCAATTTCCGGATCAAAATTGCAAATATCGGCTTGAATGTAATCAACCCGACCACCTTGTAGATGTCTTTCCAAGTGAGTCTCGGGCTACCTAAAAATTGTTTGTTAGGGTTACAAGAAACTAATGGTCGGCTACAACAATGAAACCCTTTAGTATGTGAGTAAACCCTTAAACTGAAGGCTTTCCTTGCAATTTCCGGATCAAAATTGTAAATATCGGCTTGAATGTAATCAACCCGACCACCCTATAGATGACTAACCCTAAGGAAGATAAACTATTAAATATTTAAAATTTTAGTTTGACCTCAAAAAAAAGGGAAAGCATTTGGCTGTCCAATTTAGAGAACTGGAAACTACTTAAGGATTCATTATCGTTGTTAGGGTTTGTTTGCAAAAGAACAAATAAAAACAATAAAACAATCGGTCCACTTCTAGAGAAGCAACATTTAGAATATTTAAGGAATAACAGGGTTTAAAAACTTGCCAACATTAAGTAGTCACAGAATAACTGTGATTTTTCCAACCAGAGTTAATGGCTGTGGAAATTATTGAGAAACTGGAACTAGACATTATAGTATTTCAACTTGTATCTCCCGAGGGAATTATATCAAACAATCTTCTATAAAGAAATTGAACGCTAATATGAACAAACAATTTAATGCTTGTAGCTTCCAGAAATGTCTGAAAAAATCTAGGAGCAGAGCTCAAGGCTTAAAAGGGCACCCAAATGAAAAATTCAGGATCCTTTGTTTCTTTTAAAACCAAACCCTGCTAAGTAATGGATTTTATTCTGAACAAATTCAATAGAAACTGTAAATTCTTTGTAACCATAAAATTGATATAAAAGAAAGATTTGTCTTGTAAATTCATATCATAATTTAACAAGATCCTTCAATACCAGGCACCCTTGAAAAGAGGTCGCACTTTACGGATGAAAAATACAAATTAAATATGTTCACTACAAAGGAAAGACCTTCCATTGGGTATTTCCTTGAAATAAACCATAACCTATAATTCGACTTACTTGGATTATAAACAAATAGCTCAGGTACATAGTGCAAAACTCGTCTGTACCCAACGACTGATAAACACCATCACTATAAACTATAGAAGAAACATCTCGAACTCGATTCGAGAAGTATGGCAACGAAGTGGCATATAGGCTTACTGGCTATGGGTTAACTCCAACTCTTAAACTGTACTCCTGAGCAACGCTAACTTTCTGCGAACTGAAAAACAATAAGGGGAATTTAGTGAGGAATAGTTGAATCTCCATAAATAAGCATAATCAGAAAAAAATATTTGTGAGGAATCATAAAAAACCCCTTTTACCTGAAGGATGAGCACAAGTATTTCAATGATCCACCCTTTAGCTTTAGTCACTAATTAAAAAAAATGCAGATACAATATGTGTAGAAAATATTTTTTTACCCTGTAGAATACTTCAAGCTATGATTTATAGTGGTAGTGGAGCTTTGAGAGCTTATCCCTCTCCCAAGCACATGATGAAATACAATGGATCTCGGAAAACCCCAAAAGCCAAGCATAAAAGGAACCAGTACGATGTAATAAAGGTAAGGAGGTACAGACCACGTGTTCTTGCATGATACACTATAATTTGTAAGGACCATCTCATAAGCGAGCTTTATCTCCAAATGACTTTCTCCAAAGCACAACTTTATCCTTGGTTAAATAAAAGGTTAGATATCAAATGTAAGCACCTGCATGGAAAATGAAATGTAATTAAGCATATACGCTTAGTAATCCCATAAACCACTATGAGGCCCCACCGTCTCTAATTCAAGTTTAGAAATGAAATTTTATCATGCTAAGTAGTTAATACCTTTACTTGGTAAGGATTCAAAATTTAATAAAAAAAAATTACTTATGGTAACATGAAAGAATCTTATCGAGCTTCCTCATTTTTTGGCTCTACATGTCATACATTAACCAATACATATTAGTTATGTTTACAAATAATTCAAAAAAATTAATTTAAATACATAAATTAATTAAAAACACTTGCCTTGTTCGTAATTATGGATGTGCTCCCATCATGTTGGCTAAGTTGTTCATTGAACCCATACTGTGCATTTTCTATCAATAAACAACCCGGACCATTAAATTTGTTGTTCATTGAACTCATACCATGCATTTTCTATCAATAAACAATATGGAACATTAAATACAAAAGCTATCAATATATTATAAAAATAAATTACAGACCTTCAAATTATGAAAAATAAATAAATAAATATGATATTGGTGCGCTTAAATATGTGAAATGCCACAGTGCGTTAGTAACAACAATGCACCGGTGTGTTAAAATAAAATATTTGCACCGCAAACAGAGAACCGAGAAACAAAAATTGACTTTTGTGTTTTTATAAAATAAAATATGATGTGCCGCATGTCATATCTGGTACGCTATGTTTATGAACACACCAGTGCGTTCCTATAATACAAACGAACCGTTATTGACTCATGCATGTTTTTATTGAAATTAAAAAAAAAAACTTAATAGGGCCGACATGGTTACAGATTCAACCAAAAGAATGGCCCCATCTCACCCTAAACTTTCTATATATAATTACAAGATCAACAAAAGCAAAATCACTAAAAGGTGAAATCGTAATTCTTTATAACAATAGAGGGATTTAAAACCTAATGTAAAATTTTGCAGCCACATAAACTGAAAGGAAGCAGTGATAAAATAAGGGTTGCAACATTGAAGGTAAGAATGAAGTTTTTTTTCTTTCTAAATCCAGTTAAACTCTAATAAGATAATACGATCAATAGTATTATTTACATAATTGAAATTTCTATTATGCAGGGTTTTGTTTGATTCACCATACCTAACAAATTATGACCCTCATAACTCGTTCCAGTTGCTCCAAACTCCTTCCACGCAAGTCTCTCTTCCAAAACTCTCCCCTAAAATTTTCGGCAAAAGAATGAATTAACGTTTTGGTTTTTTGATTTTACACACTATTTAGAATTACTTTTCGAACTTAAAATTGCCGCCCTTTTTTCAGTTTAGGGAAAAAATAGCTTATCCATTTTTTTTAAAATTTTGATTTTCGGCATTTCAGTGCGCTTGTTTTAATGTACATCTGAATAAATTGACTATTTAACAAGTTCTCCCTTTCCATCCTCACTTTGTATCAAGTTCTATCAAAGTTTGTAGTATCAAATGGAGCATTCTTCAGATTCTAGCTCGATCCATCCTAAATTTATGAACCCCTTTGCTTATATTTATTCAACTGAAAGTTCTAGTGATCCAAATTATGATATGAATTCCCCCAACCCATCTCTACTAGAGATCCAAAAAGTTGTACGAGTTGAGAGAAAAATTGTCCAAGTACACACCAATGTCCGTCCAATTGTTGGAGGGTAGCGATGATTTATACCTTCCTATGAATTTTCAAAGTAAATATAAACTTCTTACAACCACACTTTGTATGGTGCTTGGCCATCTTCTCTACCTGTTCCTGATGCTGGAACTGAATTCTTTTTTTGTAGTAATTGTTTTATGATTTTC
The DNA here is from genome assembly GCA_027924585.1 of Larix kaempferi. Classification (NCBI taxonomy): domain Eukaryota; kingdom Viridiplantae; phylum Streptophyta; class Pinopsida; order Pinales; family Pinaceae; genus Larix; species Larix kaempferi. The sequence goes on from BSBM01000588.1 coordinate 1,420,367, forward strand.
AAGTCTAATATAGATGCTAAAAATATTGGGTTGTATATCATTTCACATGTACTCGTTCCTCCCAAATAGTTAGTAGCACTTATTCCATTTTGTGGTCCTATCTATTGTCGGTCTGATTACTTGAAGATTGTTAAATACAAGCACATCATTTCCATGTATAGTATGTGCATGAATGGTTATGTTTCTGGAAACTTTAACTAGAAGAACCTATTATATATAGATGGTTGTCCACGCACTCATGGGAACATTGTAGGGTTCATAAATAGTTCTAGGTGCTCTTTATTTTCTCCAAATTGTTCATTTGAGGAACACTTCAATGGCCAGGAGTTCTTTATGAAAAGGAAAGAGTTCAGATTTTTTGTTGTACATACAATACATATTTTGTCTCTTGGTGATGAGTATTTAATAAACTATAACTTTCGTAGATCACCAACTGCTCGTCAGAGACACCTTGCACTGGGATTAACTTTAGACATTCCCTTGGGGCATAAGACAAAAAAACATTGATTAATTGTATTTGTTAATTTTCAATGGGATTTGTAGTGCCCCTAGACTACTGTAGACATTGAGGGCACCTACTGAGTCACCCGACTGTTTGAAACATTAATAAAATAACCCTATGATTTTATTTTGAGTATATTTATGATTACGATTGATTGATATATGTGCATTTGGGTAGTTATTGTGAATGGACGATTTCATGTTGTTTAACGATTAACTTTGATATGAAAATTGTACACATGAATAATGCTTAACGACTAGCTATATGGTGATTATGTATTTGGCGACGAAATGTATATTTGATAAGATGAATGAGCAGTTTGAATAAATCATAAATGTTTAACAATGTTAGAGTTAGAAACCAGATGATGATTGTTGAGAACAGTGCTACTGATAATTTGTTGTGAGAAGTGTGTGTAGAAACAAGTGAGACGGTTCACCAACGGACACACAAAGGAACATGGAGGGTCGTAGAGTACGGGTAAATCACACACAGGGGAAGCGACGACGATGTCGACTTCCGACAAGAATACCACGCATGAGCAGATAAGCATTGATCCGCTTGCTCAAGAGGAATGCGTGAGGGCGTACGAGGTGGGCCACGACGGAGCTGGTCACGTACGATTTGAGGGGCGTGCAGTGAGAATGGACTCACTCCTCAGCGCCATTAGTCCCTAGATAGCATGTAGACGGAGGATGGATGGTAACGATTCCTAAAATCCCTACAAGAGTTCCCGCAAGTCAAAACGGAAAGATGGTGGCAGAAGGGCCCGACGATGCGGTACCCTGTCAAGAAATGAAAGAATGGACGCAAGGACCCAACGATGCGGTACCATGCCAAGGAATGGAAACCATGGATGACTGGACCCGACGGAGTGGTGCCATGTCAGAGAATTAAAATTAAGGAACCAGGAGCCCAACGGCGTGGCACCGTGATCCTAGTGAGTTTGATTGTTAAATTAAACTGCATAAAAACTTAGGAGAATAACTCTAGATTATTACTTAGCAAATGCATAAAAAAATAGTTTAGACATTTGCACATGAATAGTTGTTTTTGTTGAGCATTTAAAATAATAGAAATCATTATTTAGGAGCAAAATAGAATCCTAAGATTAGACACCTAGTCAACTAAAAGCTAGGAGTTGATTAAAATATCTGGGGGACAAACTAGAGCAAACTTAGGGATGTAGGTGCACTTCCCAGAGAAACTGACACTTGGATGGGTGAGTGTTTTAATTAAATAATTAATTAAAAATATTTAATTATGCATGAAGCGACATGTGTCGCAGGAGATTTTCCTTTATAAGGAAGGCTTATGGAATGGGTAAAGGGCCCATAATTTGGACGATTGTCGTAATTTTCGAATGCCTCAAAGACTTGCTGCTATCTAAGGGTTTGGCTTAGAAATCCTGGTGGGAAGGGAAGCCCAAGCTGAATTTCTGAAATACTTGTGTGAGCTCTACGACCCAAAGCTCGGGGGAGGCCATGCGACTGAAAGCGTGAGCCTATGGTTGGGTGGCGAAGCTAACGGTTGCTTCGCCTATGGTTAAATGAGCTTTGTTGGAGGGATCCTACGGAAGACGCAGACAACAATGGACCAGCTGGATCGGGTTGACAGGCTAAGGTTTGCTTATTTTTGTTAAGTTATTCACTCTTTTATTTTATTTTTCCAATAACTATAATGGCTAAATTGTTTGTATGAAGTTTTTAAAGTTTCAGGTTCAGTTCAAGGGGACCCTAAAGGAGGGGATCTACATTTGGTATCAGAGCTGGTCGAGCCTTGAGGGCACCAGACTCATATTTTGATAGGGGTTCGTCAGTGATTCGTGGAGGACAACGACAGGATTGGGGCTGCAATTCTGGTGGAATTACACCTACGACCGGAACAACTATTCCAACAGGTTTTTATTTGCTTAATACTTTATATCCATTTTTGTGTTATTGGAAATTGTAGATCTTGGATCTATGTCTAGTTTAGAATATGCTCGTTGTACATTCGAATCTTGTAGACATTTAATTTACTGTGTTATTTCATGAAGAAAAAGTTGGAATTCAGAAAAAAAAATAATAGATCTGGATATTCAGAAAAACAAACTGTTTTACATACCATCGCGACCTAGAAAGAATTGGTGTGACTCTGTTTATACCTGCTTATTTATCCTCGTGATCAGAAAGAAAAGTTATAATTCTCTGTTTTACTTACGAATTTCATTGACTCCTGTGACGTGGTAGAGAGTCATAATCCTCTGTTTTCATTTATGAATTTGTTGAACCATCGCAATCTGTAGGGAATATGTGAAACTTGGTTTTGTATTCAAGTGGTATGATTTTAGACCTGAAGGTCAATTGTTTTCCTGTAAATATCGCAATACTTAGCATGATTTAGATCTGAAGTTTAATTCTCTTTCCTGTTGATATCAAGGTACTCTGCATGGTTTAGATCTGAAAATTATAATAGCATTTCTGTCGATGATGCTGTACCACGCTATAAACCAGATCTGCGGTTTAACATTTAGCCTCTTTTAACATACCGATCCGTGCACCGGGCTTTACAAACAGTTTCCCATTTACCACGGCACATTCGTTCTGGTTTCCCATTTACCACGGCACATTCGTTCTGGGTTTTTAATCACTTATCTTTGTTTCCTTTTGGTTAACGATGGTTGATCTATGACTTACGCTTTTCGACCAGTAATCTTGGCTAATAACTAAACTCTTATTATTATTACTCCGTCCGATCTCACTGGATCGCGACTCAAACAACCTGTATAATTTCCAGTCCGATCACAGCAGATCTGGACTCATAAACTAATCCATGTGCACACTCCTTCAGATCTTAGAGATCGTAGACTCTGTACACGCGCCCATCTGATCGCAGTAAAGCCTATTCTATCAGAACGCATATCTCAAGAATAGTTTGGTTTCTTTCTGGGAAGATAGATCACGGCCCAATATTTTCGTTCACTTCAGTTCCATTCGTACTCAGTTTTGCCATCCATTCGTACATGGGCTATGGTTTAGATAGATTTAGTGATTGATCCATCGAGATAGGCGAGCCGCCATTCAGTAATCCAAGCTCTGTTCAATTCATATATTTTAACGCATACGAATTGGGGGAAAACATGAAACCTATGTAATGAATTGAATACTCGGCTACGAGAACAAAGACTTTAACCTCTGTTTATTCGAGTGATGAATCCAACCCTCTCACGCTCAGTAGTTGACCAAGAATCTATGATTAAGCATCAAACCCCTGCTCGACTCTTACTGATCGATTGTTGGTTATATTTTTGCGAAACCGATCTGTGCGTGAGCGATGAACCTCTGGATCCATCCACCAATCATAAGTTCTGTAAATTATAGATCGATTCTTTTTGAGTCTCTGCAAATTCTATGCTAAAATGATAATGACGTCCCCAGAAAATTCAGTGTTGTAACCTTGATCTTAAGCTCTGTCGTATGGTTTCAGGAAGACCTCTGTCATGACCTCTATGTGTATTTGTGAAAGCCTGGAAACGCTAAATTCTGTCGAAAGATCTCCGTTTCTTTAGGATTTGTATTGTGGATGAAATCATGTTTTATTTTCTGGCTGTGTGTGGATAAAAGCGTTAAACTGACCTGTACGCTGCCTGTAAAATATTCTGCTGCTATCCTAAAAGATTTCGATCCATATAGGTCTGGAATCTCTGGTTAGATATATTTATATTACGAAGTCGGTAGATATCTGACTTTTGTGAATGCCGAATAGGAATCATGTAGATCTGCGTATTGATTATGCTGGATGGAAGACGGTAGTACAGGTTACATTTTGATGCAGAGTAGTTCTGTGCATCCCATCCAAGAGATCGTTGGCTTCTATGGAAGCGTTGCTTGGTTTAATATTGAACTAGGTATATTACCTTTCCTTCCAGTTTCAATCTCGGCAATAGATTATCAATCCTTATCCTGGCTATTCCATCTCTTGAATGGATCACTACCGCTGTATGGATGCGATCTACACAGTAGTATTCCAGGTCAGATCTCTGTTGCTTAATATTGCCGGATAAAAATGCTAGATCTCTGTTGTTTATTGAAAAAGTGTTCGGATCTGTGTTTTATATTATTGTAGAATAAGGTGGCGTATACTTTTATTGACATTCGTAGCAACTTTAAAATCTGCTCAGCAGGATTAATTATAATTTCTGAAATTATTGTTATATTCCTTAATTTGTAAAACTCTGTCATATAATTTGTGTATAAACCCGTAGCACAAAAGTCGTGTGAAGGAAAGAAAAAGGGCCAGGCGCCATGTACAATACTACTCCCTGTGTAGCTATTCTACCATGTAAAAGATGGACGTGGCACGCCCAGGTCGGACAATCAGATCCGGGCGAATAACCCATTTGATGACCATCGAATAAGTCAGACGCGGATGGAGACGAATAACCTGGATATGAAGCGTAGGAATTGATCGTGTAAAGTCCTGATCTATAGATTAAAAACTAAAACTCTGGAAAGAATCAATTTATAAATCCCGTTGATAATTTTACTTGTTGCTTAAATATTGACAAAAACGATTCATAATATTGTTTATATGATAAATTTCTTTTCCAGCTCTGTTTGCACATTCGACCGTGATCTATAGAAAAATGAGAATAAGTATAATGTGCATAACCTAATGTATAGATCTAGCACCGCCATAAAGTCGATCCAGAAACATCACCAGTATCTGGAGCTAATTCCAGCGTTTTACTGGTTTAATACCGATGAAGCAGCCGTTGATGCAGCAGTTAAACCAGCAAAAGTTGATGCAAACGGTTATGCAACTATCATTTTTAACCGTTGGAGGATCTCTCCAACCGGAAATCACTCCACCCTGATTTCGGCGAGTAACATTAGAGATATTCAGAATTATTATTATTATTATTATTTTGTCACCAAAAGATTCGCAAATCTCCCCATTCCCTCGAATCAAGGTTAAATTTGTAATTAGCTTAACAAGTTGACTTAATAAAAAAAAAAAATTAACGACCCATGTGGCCTGGAAAGTATGCCGACGGGTGTTGTCATTACAATAAATCTCATAGTAAATATAAATATCTTTGCAAGTGTGATAATTATAGGTTACGATCGTATAAAAATAGAAGAAGATAGGGAATATATATAAACATATATATATAAATTTATAATGAGGTAAAAGTTATTTGTAGGTAGCTAGGAGTATTAAATTAATACTTTAGAGTTTTTGTAATTGAATATCAAAAGAAATCGGTTTAAATATCATAGATTAATATACAACTGAAAAGTACTTTTTGACTAAAAGAGCCTCGTAAGTTATGCTTTGTCACTTGATTATTCATGTGAGGTTTACTTATTTCATTATATAGTAGAACCATGATTAGTATGCCCTAGTTCATACTTTACCTTTCTAGTCGAATTAAAATAGACTAGGAAAATGTAATTCATCATCTTTATATTATTTAGATCAAAAACCATTATATATTCTAATATAATCCTTCTGAAGTAATGGATATAAACTACTTAAAAATAGAAGGATTTACTCGATCTACTTTCAGCATATTGTTTTATGATAAGCTATTAAAAAGAGAATGATTTATTGAATTTACTTTTTAGATGATGATATGATTCAATATATTATATGTTAAATACTTTATGAAAGGGATATAAACTAATTAAAGGAGAATAATTAACTTGATTTACTTTTATTAGATGATGTTAGAACTCAACATGTTTGTATGTCAATAACGTTTTTTTTTGGTATGGATATAACCAATCTAAAGAAAATGATGTATTGAATTACTCTTTAGATGATGATAAGTCAACATGTTTTTAATATTATTTTCTTATAGGTCGTTCATAGAAATAGATGGAAAGGTAAAAAAAATAATCAATGTAAATTATTACTTGTAGAATTCCTCATTATGTTGGTAAGAGAAAAGGCATGATTTTTTTTTTCTTAGAAAAAGTGATTTATATCGTGAAAATAAAATAATTATGTATTATCATCATATAATTCATTTATATGTTGTTATGAAACCATGCAATAGTTTTGAAAGGTTGTAATTAGTTTTGAGATGTATGTTTAAAAGAGAAATAAATTTTGTGTAGTAAAGATTTTGTACCTTCCAGCTTATCGGAAAACTATATTTACAAAAGTGAACCTTTTATAGTCTTTATAATGTGAACTAAAGGATGAGATCATATAAAAAGAGATTAATGAAGTATAGTATAGAAAAGAAAGAAAATATGTGACAATGCAGGGATCTCAGGGATTCTACTACATGTGCAGAGTGTAATTTTGATCATCTATTTGAAATAAAATTAGGATTTTTTTTTTTCAAAAAAAAAAAAAAAAAAGCATAGAAAAGAAGAAATTGATAGGAAAAGTAATTGTAATTATATTTTTAAAGGTTAAAATACTATATAGTAATTCGTTGAGCTATAATTCAATCTTGAGGAATAACTTTTAAATGAACTTATAGATTAAAATCTAGAATATAAACATTTGAAAGTTTCGAGGGTATTTTGGTCTTATGATAATTGAAGAACAAAAAAAGTATATTACTTGTGAAGTATGTAGGTTAAATATAAATATAGATCTATACTAAATGTGTTTACATATATGTTTGTCATAATAGCATGATGGGAGAAAGGATTAAACAAATGATATATGTTGATATATTATAAGAGATAGGGACAATGAATGTTTAGTAATCTTGATTATTTCTAAGTGTTTTTAATTATTGTGATGCAATTATATGTGGAGGATAGTCAAAGATAATAATTATATGTATACTTAATTCGTATAGAAAACATAGATGGGAATTAAGTGATACCTCGTATGAGAAAAAGGATGATTAGCATTTTGTAATGCCCCTAGAATGACTGTGGACCTTAAGGGCACCTGTCGAGTGACCCGGCTGAAAAAATTCGATATAATGGTCTCTTGAGCCTTGTTATGTCTTAACTGATTGAGGAAAACCTGAAGATGGGAATGACGACAATAATTGATAAATGAATTAAGGAATTAAATTATACATGTGGAGTGGGATAATTGATTGATTACATCTTGCTTAATGATTAGCCCTGTTTGATCAAGTCAAAGTACAGTAGGACAGTTACAGTCCTAGCTCTACGATTTGGGAGGACGCAACTGAGATGTGTCATAACTTTCCATTTTTATTCTGAACTTCGGGACGAAGTTCTAAATAAGTAGGGGCGTATGTAGTGCCCCTAGACTACTGTAGACATTGAGGGCACCTACTGAGTCACCCGACTGTTTGAAACATTAATAAAATAACCCTATGATTTTATTTTGAGTATATTTATGATTACGATTGATTGATATATGTGCATTTGGGTAGTTATTGTGAATGGACGATTTCATGTTGTTTAACGATTAACTTTGATATGAAAATTGTACACATGAATAATGCTTAACGACTAGCTATATGGTGATTATGTATTTGGCGACGAAATGTATATTTGATAAGATGAATGAGCAGTTTGAATAAATCATAAATGTTTAACAATGTTAGAGTTAGAAACCAGATGATGATTGTTGAGAACAGTGCTACTGATAATTTGTTGTGAGAAGTGTGTGTAGAAACAAGTGAGACGGTTCACCAACGGACACACAAAGGAACATGGAGGGTCGTAGAGTACGGGTAAATCACACACAGGGGAAGCGACGACGATGTCGACTTCCGACAAGAATACCACGCATGAGCAGATAAGCATTGATCCGCTTGCTCAAGAGGAATGCGTGAGGGCGTACGAGGTGGGCCACGACGGAGCTGGTCACGTACGAGTTGAGGGGCGCGCAGTGAGAATGGACTCACTCCTCAGCGCCATTAGTCCCTAGATAGCATGTAGACGGAGGATGGATGGTAACGATTCCTAAAATCCCTACAAGAGTTCCCGCAAGTCAAAAAGGAAAGATGGTGGCAGAAGGGCCCGACGATGCGGTACCCTGTCAAGAAATGAAAGAATGGACGCAAGGACCCAACGATGCGGTACCATGCCAAGGAATGGAAACCATGGATGACTGGACCCGACGGAGTGGTGCCATGTCAGAGATTTAAAATTAAGGAACCAGGAGCCCAACGGCGTGGCACCGTGATCCTAGTGAGTTTGATTGTTAAATTAAACTGCATAAAAACTTAGGAGAATAACTCTAGATTATTACTTAGCAAATGCATAAAAAAATAGTGCACATGAATAGTTGTTTTTGTTGAGCATTTAAAATAATAGAAATCATTATTTAGGAGCAAAATAGAATCCTAAGATTAGACACCTAGTCAACTAAAAGCTAGGAGTTGATTAAAATATCTGGGGGACAAACTAGAGCAAACTTAGGGATGTAGGTGCACTTCCCAGAGAAACTGACACTTGGATGGGTGAGTGTTTTAATTAAATAATTAATTAAAAATATTTAATTATGCATGAAGCGACATGTGTCGCAGGAGATTTTCCTTTATAAGGAAGGCTTAGGGAATGGGTAAAGGGCCCATAATTTGGACGATTGTCGTAATTTTCGAATGCCTCAAAGACTTGCTGCTATCTAAGGGTTTGGCTTAGAAATCCTGGTGGGAAGGGAAGCCCAAGCTGAATTTCTGAAATACTTGTGTGAGCTCTACGACCCAAAGCTCGGGGGAGGCCATGCGACTGAAAGCATGAGCCTATGGTTGGGTGGCGAAGCTAACGGTTGCTTCGCCTATGGTTAAACGAGCTTTGTTGGAGGGATCCTACGGAAGACGCAGACAACAATGGACCAGCTGGATCGGGTTGACAGGTTAAGGTTTGCTTATTTTTGTTAAGTTATTCACTCTTTTATTTTATTTTTCCAATAACTATAATGGCTAAATTGTTTGTATGAAGTTTTTAAAGTTTCAGGTTCAGTTCAAGGGGACCCTAAAGGAGGGGCTCTACAGGATTCATGTTAATGTATTGCTCATTTTGAAATTATTTTTTATAAATTGTTAATTTAATTTATAAATTCAATTTGAAAATGTGTTTCTCAATTTCAAATTTTTATATTTAAATGTGGAATTGATGTTAATTTATTGTTCAAACTAAACGTTTGCTTTAGAAATTATCTCATAAAAAGGAGAATGATTTCAAGAGGTTTGATAAGTCTAAAGTTAAATGTTTCAATTGTAAAAAGAAGGGCGATTATACAAGAGAATGTCGTGCATTAAGAAAATAAGAAATTTCAAGGGTAGGTTTAATGCTTCTACTGCTACATAAGATGAACCTACATGAAAGAATTCATTCGATGATTAAGAGACAAGGAAGGAGTACTATCTTGTCTCATCCCTTTCTGGATCCATTAACACTAGTGCTAAGACATGGCTGGTGGACAGTGGCACATCCAAGCACATGATTGGATATAGGAGCGCTATCACATATATGAAGGAAAAGAAGTTTTCTTGTAAGGTGGAGATTGGAGATAATACCACCTATTTGATCCAAGGTATTGGATCCACTTCCTTTCAGTTGGATTCAGAAAATGTACTGCATGTGGTTCAAATTTTGTTTGTCCCCATATTGAAGAAGAACCGCATGTCTATTTCGATTCTAGAAGATAAAGGATTCAGAGTTATCTTTATGGACAAAAAAGCGCTTATGTGGCCTAAGCATGAAGATTTGAACTCTACAGTAGTGATTGGATTTAGAGAAGTAGGTCTGTACAAAATTCCTGGAAAAATCATTCAAGCCATGATCCATGACATAGTTAGTCGGTGTGAGATGTAGTATAGAAGGAGTCGTCATCTCCACTTCAAAGCGCTACTTGGATTGCAGAAGATGGTGAAAGGTATGCCTATATTTAAATATGGTTTTGATAGTGTTTATAGGTGGTTGTGCTCTTGGAAAGAACATTAAGAAGAGTTTTCCAAATAGTACCAAAATATCCAAAAGGATCCTTGACTTGATTCGTTCCGATCTACGTGGTCCTATGTCTACACCCTCCTTGAGTGGTTATCTGTATTATGTTATTTTCATAGATGACTTCTCTCGCAATTTATGGTTTTGTTTTCTGAAGGCACAGAGTGAAAATTTCAACAAGTTTCAAGAGTTTAAAGCATTGATTTAGAAACAATCTGGAAAGCACACTCATGCTTTGAGATATGATAATGGAGGAGAGTTTGAGTCCCATGAATTTAATGACTTCTGTCAAGATGAGGGAATAAAAAGACAATTGAATGGACCCTACAACCCCCAGCAAAATGGGGTTGCTAAAAGAAAGAACATAACAATATGTTAAGTTGCAAAAGCCATGATGTGTGATCAGGATCTTCCCACATCTTTATGGGCAAAATCCTCCAGCATTGTTGTTTATATTAAGAAGAGAAGCTCGCTTTCTATCTTTGGAGAAAAGACTCCTGAAGAGGTTTTCACAGGTGGAAAACCAGATGTTGGACACTTGAATATTTTCAGTTGTCACATATACATTCATGTACCAAAAGAGAAGAGGAAAAATATGGATCCATCCAGAAAGAAAGGAACATTGTTGGATATATTGAATCCTCCAAATATAATAGAATCAATGTTCTAGGACAAAGAAACATTGAAGTCAGCAGAGATGGAACATTTCATGAAGAGGCTTCCTTCAAGGGCTCTGAATAAATTTAGTGTGATTCAGATATGGAAGAGCATGAGACTCCCTTGATGGAGGCTCCAATTTATGATTCTCCCCTTTCATATGTTGAGAGGGAGAATCTAGAAGAGTCCGTAGATCAACTTTCTCATGAAGGGCCAAAAGATCTGATAGAAATATCACTTGATCAACCTCCTGCTAAGAGGAGATATGCATGGTGTCAAGACATTCTACAAGAGAAAGAAAATCATGCACTAGTACAAAATGAGAGATAAGTGACCAGGCGACCAAAAAAATTGGTCACCACATTTTTTTCAAGGGATAAATGGCCAAAATTGAGAAATTTTAAGTGAACTAACTAAAAATGACCAAGATAAATGACCAATTTGGTCACTAGGTAAGAACTAAACTAAAAATGACCAAGATAAATGACCAATTTGGTAATGGGATAAAAACTAAACTAAAAATGACCACATAACAACTGGTTATTTATTTGGTCATTTTTAGTTGTGTCACTCCAACAATGGAAAATTACAGTTTTGACAATGAATTTATACATTTTACTAAATTTTAACACTGTAGATGGATTTAGAGACTCAATCTGCAGTGTTAAAATTTATTAAATTGTAGACCCCCTCATGTGTCACAACTCAACAATTGACACCAAATTAGCTTATATTAAATTCTATATTTATATAAAAATAATTTTTTTTATTATTAGACAAATTTATAATATGAAGCCCCCTAACCATGTAACAGTGGTGAACCACTAAAGAGTTTAACCATAAAATATAGGTTTTATAACCCATATACCCCATGCCAATACTCATCATAGAGTTTCAAAGTTATGGCAACATTACACAACAATGCCTTTATTTCCCATCTTCTACTTTAACCATGACAACCTTACAAACATAGGTTTCAATAGTTTAAGGCCCAAATGGAAGGTGCACTATTTCAAAGAGTAACCAAAGTATACAAACCCACTTCTCCAAGGGATTGATGCAAAAATATTTGAATGACAAGAGTTTATATGTCGAAAGTTTAGGCTAAATCAAAACGCATTTTCTGCACACAATGTGTGCTAACAAAATTTTGGTTAAAATAAAAACCCACTTAATATTTTGAAACCTCGTGCCAATAATCAAAACACATATTATGACTTTAAACACCGCACAAAAAATCTATGATTTAATAATCCGCACTTGAAGATATGCATTATAATATATAAAATATATATATTGTATACAAAGTGCTCCTAGGATACTTTACTTTTGGATTGTTTTGAGAAGGAATACCTAGGCACTCTTAAGGATACTCAAATGATCGAATTTTTTTCTCAAATGACTTTGCCATTGATTTATCATAACCTCTTGAAGTTCCCAACTGCACTTTGTCTTATTATTTTTCTTGTGTATAATGCCAAAAACCATTATACTCCCAATTGCTATCAATATGTGCATGTTATTTAGCTTCATGGCTAACCTTTATTTTCTAAGGAAATTCTCACGGAAAACCCTTTGAGTACTTCCTCATGATCCATGGATGGTAAATGGGGTAAATTGACATCCCTGATGATGGATCCTAATCGCAAGGGGATCAAGAGAGTTGAACTCGTGACCTTCCCAACTTTGAGGGAAATATCTCACATTTACCTCATGACAACTTGAGCTAACCCTCGGGGATAGCTTCAGGATAAATGTGCATGTGATTTAGCATTATGGCTAAATTCTTGACTTGATTTTAAATCTACATAATTACGAAATCACAAGTAAAATTGAGAAAGTTACTTGTAATGAAGTTTGGATATTTACTATGGTGGCAGTACCTAGTGGCTCGTCGAAGTTCTCCTTTTGAGAAGAAGTTCATTTGATATGAAAGAACAATGAAAGCTCAACTTGGAAGTTATAAATTATGTTATTAGTGACCCGAGAGCTATTTTCAAGTCCTTTCTGGTGTCTTTCTTACAAGTTTGTGTGAAGAAGGAAAACTGATAGATGCTCGAAAATATGATGATGGTTTACAAATAATGGGGTGTTTCAAAAGTTAAATTTATACGATCCTTGTAAAAGGTTTCTCCTTGGTTGGAAAAATTTCAAAGGCCTTAGATTTTGTGGATGAAATGAAAAACTGGGGATGTGTCATCAATATGCTTATGGTAGCCTTCTCCCCGGATTATTGCACTGTGGATTATTGTACGGAGAGGGATCCAATAAAAACCAACATAGATCCATCTTAATCCTGGATCTATTAAACACTGATAGGTATCCAATTTCTAGAGAAGTAAATTTTTTCTTGATGTGTATAAAAATTACACTTCAAGAAATTGGATCTCTCTTTGTGTTTGTGCTTAATAGATCCAGATTTAAGATGGATCTATGCTGATTGAGAGCTAGTCAAGCAAATAAGGCTTTAGAAATGCTGGAGAGTATGAGAGATGTGGGATATTTACCAAGTGTTCATACTTATACTACATTTACAGTGCACTTATTATTCATTTCTTTAGGGAAAATAAATCAAAGCAAGCCTTGTGGTTTGTTGAGAAAATGAAAAAATGATGGTTATGAGCCAACAATTGTTACATATACAACTTTAGTTAGAGGGTATATGAATGAGTTATTAAATTTTGATGCTAAGAATAATTTCAATCTCATGAAAGGAGAAAGAGCCTCCTCATTTTGAAACTCACTTTACATTCATTCATTGACTTTGTAGGGATGATAAACAAAAAATGAAATTGAAACTCCTATACGAAATGATAGAAATTTCTATTCACCACTATGAACTTAGCCCATAGCACACTCGGAGCTTCATGGAGAGGGCCGATTCATAATTTGACAGAGATGTGGATGTGGTAGAAGGACCAAACCCATTCCATTGAGGGTCCATGGCAGGGCCATGGGAATCTAGAGAAAATTCAGGGTCCGTGGAGAGGGCCTAGACCCTTGTCTTGTGGAGTTGTGGATTGAGAGATTGTGGGGGTATTTCTAAGGGCCAACCCTTTTCGAGCTGATCCATGGCATTATTTAGGCCCCATTAGAATATGGTTATGTCATTCCAAGGATAGCCAATAGCCATCATGGAGGAGATGAGTACTCTGTGGATAGTCCGTAAGAAGCAGACCGTAAGGAGGCATGAGGAGGAGTGTGTGATTGGCATGCGAGGGGTGATTAGAGAAAAATCATGGAACAAATGGATGCTTGAAGGGGGGAAACCCATATTTATGTTAAGTTTCAGCGTTAAGGAGAGATCCGAGGCTCTTATTGAGAATATTGAATCTTGGAAGCATCTCGTGAGGCCTCTAGGAGGTGCGAGTAGCACAAGAGGAGGACTGAGTGGCTACTAGGGAGTGAAAAATCCTCATAAAAAGATATACCAATGATTCTGGAGGGATTACGGGACATTGGAGATCCTTGAGGAAGGATGTATCATCCATTGGGAGAGATTCGACATCATTTCCAGGTTAATGCAAACTGTTTTTCAAGATCACACAACCAGAATTACAAAAAAATTTGTCGGGAAATATTACACAATATATCATTGTATTTTACATATTCATGCTTAACTAATATTCAAACAAAATCCATAATTTTCCTAGGATTTTTTGTTCTAAGCCCTTCCTTATTGTTAAGCACACTATTCATGCTTGAATTTCTTGGCATGCGATTTGGAGTAATAATAATATTAAGGCCACCATCAGCCTGCAGGGTCTAACATTGTACTGGTGTATTATGAGAGCTTATTTAAATTAATGGAATTAGGAACTAGTACCTTTAGACAACTAACAAAGAGTTATATCTTAGGAATACAAATGGGATGAAGAAGGTGATTAAAATATGTTCCTATGGCTGATATAAATAGAATCTTGGATTCAAGCTTTGTCAAGTACGTTTCATGGAAATTTTCAAGGAACTTCTTCTTGCCATCTAACATGCTTTGATTAATACAACCAAATTGTTTGATCTACTATTAGTTTCTAAGTTTGGTCCCATTATCACTTTTTCCCACTCCCATGGTGTAGTCTTTTTCTTGAAACAAAAACAATTTTTATTGGATGCCGAAGAAATGGTTACATGGATGTCGGAAATTTGATTCTTTAGGGAGAACCAAAGTCTTCTTTAGACCAACCAAACTAATGTGAAAGGATTTCAAACTATGATTCAACGAGAGATTACTTTCTACACCGTCCTTCAAATCTTAGTTCAAACAGAGTATGAAATGGCCTTCTCAAAGCTAACGGTTAAGAAATTGTGTTTCCTCCTTGAAGGTCATAGTTTTAATTTTGAAGGGGTGAGGCTGTATACACCTTTGTAGACTAAAATATCAAATTTCTATGTGGAGAGGTCCTTTGTCCCACAAAAAAGGGGGTCATATACATCAATTTGTGTCTGGCATGCCTCTATCTACTAGTTTTCTAGGATGTAGTACACCACAATGGCACTTCAAGGTTGAGTTCCTTGGTTTGATAGAGGCATTCCTTGATTATCTTGGCATGTAACGCCTCCTCTACTTCGACAAGTTGGGGAATTTTCTCCCTCTTCCATACCACATGGACCCAAGAATTAAGAGTTTGGCTATTGTGTCTTGGTATCTTGTTTAAATAGAGCTTGCTACAATCACTTCTCTTCTTGTGGGTTTTTTGATGTCCAAGATTTTGGTTTGGAGAGCAAGAGGATCCATAAGCAAGTTTTGAAGGTGCACGTTTTCTTGATGTTTCATTTTGAAAAACAACTTTTTGAGATCCATGACCTTTGATTGAAGCTTGTTGTTTTTGGTTTCAAGAAATTTCATTCTTTGTAGCAAGTTTTTAACTATGTTGTTCAGTATGGGAAATTTGTCTCCAAAGTATTGTCGGCAGTGTTATGGATTGATTCATGTTTGTTGTTGCAGCTTCTTTTGGTCTACCTTTTTTGTTTTGGTTTATCCACTGCTAAGGAGTAGATGACGATGGGTGAGAGCTGGAGATGGGATTGTATTAGGGTCAGACAAAGGTGATGGGGGTGACCTTGTTTAAAAATAGATGATGGGGATGGGGGGGAGTGTGAGGGGAATGATTGATAGGTCAAGGTTTGAGAGGGTATATTTGGGGGTTAAGAGGAAGGGGTTAGTTAGGATGGATATGATGGAGAGGAGGGTGATGATGAAGAGGATATTAACAAGGAGGGTTTTGGGGTGGGATATATGGTTGTAGAGGTTGAGATGGGAGATAAGGTCGATGGAGTGGAGAGTAGTGATGTTGAAGAGGCTAGGGAAGACAATGAGGTTGGGGGGAAGAGTGAAAGGAGGGTTGACCAGAAGAGTGGGAGGAAGGAGAATAGGTATGCGAATGGGAAGAGGTTAGGGAGGCCATAGTTGGGGGCGCAAGATGAGATTATTTGTTGCAGGGTGGGGAAGCCACAACCTCGAAATGGCATGGGGTGCACACAATATCTCAAGGAGGGTGGGGAATGTGGGGGTGCTTACAACATCACGTGGGTAGTAAAAAATGAGAAATTGAAGATATCATGACTCACTACCCTAGTCATTGAGACAAGGTAGACTGAGGGTTCCCTTGTTTCTAATGGTGGAGGGGATTGGTCTTGTGGCCTAGAGTGATTTTCTAATTGTTCAATGAGAGAATTCTCCTTAGGGTCATATTCAGACATGGAATGGTGTAGATATTCAACCATAAGAAAATATTTTGAGGGTTATAAACATGCCTTTTAAACTGGGGCCGAGAGCATTTACGCTAGAGTTGTGAGGCTGATGGATTAGGTTCTATGTTTTAGCACAAGGATATGGATATGGTTTTGCTTTATAAAATTTCAAAATTTTCCTCTTTCTTTTCCATCCTATTATAGGCATGAACTATTTTACTAAAACCAAGTACATTTCTCTTAATAAATTCAACATGTCTCTTTGTTCTCCTAGCTACAATAATGACTTTTTCGAAAGACCTGGGCTTAAAGATTCTTTCCTTAGTTTCAATTTATAACCTCTGATTTGAGATGTAGATTTTTCACACCACATCTGCAGACTATTTGTCCTTTAAATCCAAAACTTGCAAGCTCTCAATCTTTTCTTTGGGTATCAAGTCTTTCTGTAATAGCTGCATGGTTGAACATCATGGGTCTCATCCTAGTTACAATCTGATCTCTGAGTTAGAACATCTACAAAGTCACCAAAGTCTTGTCTAGGGTTTTTAGAGACCCATCTCCCACCCCTTGTATGGGCTGCCCCATCCAAATGTTGTAATGCTACAATTAATTTATCCTTGTGATTGTAAATGTACTGCACCTTGAATGCTAATTTGATCTTGCTTTGCTATGTGCATACTTCCACTTCACTGCCAAATTTGTATTGTGGGATCTTCATTTGAAGTTTGAAAGTGGTTCTATGAGAGTTATGTACATCTAGTGAGATTGTAGGGGTGTTACCTCATGTTCCCCGAGGGTTCACATCTTGATTCCTCCACTTCCTCAAATATTTTATGGTTGTGGAATGGAGCATTTGGTTTCGGGTCAATGGTCCTTTTCCTTGGGTTTGTGGTTGCATCAACTGCCTCATTTCTTTTGCAAACATCGTGAATATTCATCTAACTCTTCCTTAGTCACATATTGGGATTTTTTTCCCTTGCCATTTTATCTTGAAACCACATAGTAAGAACAAAAATCCACTAAAAATATGATGCAAACTTGCAATGTTCCTACACCCAAAACCCAACTTGCAATGTTCCACAGATACAGGTCTCACAACCACTTACACAACAACCTCAATATGGTTAGCTAAGATTGTCACAACATTCATTGTCTCAATATGGGAAATTGCATGTTTCCCAATCTCAAGTGCAACAACATGCTACTCCAACTATCCAACAAGTTCCTATGAGTATGCTATTACAAGCTATGCAACACCATCACCAATAGCAAGCACAACCCCAACAACAACCTACTATATAGAAAAAAATTCAGTTGCAACAACATCCTTCATTTCAACAACTGCTTCAACTACTTGCAATTCAAGTAGGAACACAATCATAGCAACAAGCAGTGGCAATGCACCCTCAGCAACAAGCAGTGTCAGTGTAGTCCCAGTCACAACAAGTTTGGAATATTTCTTTTTGTTGAATGTAAATATTTCAGTCAGTAGTGTGTGCATTCATTTTTTTAACTTCATTGATTAATTTTTTTTATTGTTCAAGCATATTATCAAGTGCCTGTGGTTTAGCAAACTCCACAACAACAAGTTGGTGTTACAGAAATTTATGATGCATCTACAATTAACTGATAGGATTAAATCTTTTTTTAATGTGGCCTGATGTAAATATTTGGGTAAATTTGTTGTTCTTAGTAATTGGGCCATAAAATGGGTGCAATATGGTATTGACATTGTTTTTTATATTGATGTAGCCCTGGCCATTTTCTGCACAACCACATATAGTAGCAAGTACTAGCTCTATGGGTCCAAGTTCTACAACAACTAAGTCTGTAATTGTTGTAGTTGTTGCATCTGTTAGTGTTCATGACCCTACTTCGACAACTGGTGTCTATAATGAGCATACATGTCTAGAGGGATACAAATACTATTACAATAGTGTTACATGAGAAATCAAGGTAAAGTGACTTGTGTAATGTGTTGTTTTACTTTTATTCCTTATTTCGATTTGATCTAGTTTTTAGCAGTGGTAGTTTGGGTGAAGTAGATTTGGCCTGTTGTTTTTGTTGCAACATTTATTCATCAATTGTCATGTTTTATTAATAATTCAATGCATTTTGTTGGAATATTATGTACTACTCTCCCATTTTAATGTCTTGTATGCCGAAATACTGTGCTTCAATAACATTTATGGTCCTTTCTTATAATTGTTCTATCTAGTTGCTAGTGGGATAAACCCGATGAATTGACCGTATTTGAACAACAACAAAAATAACTACAATAGCCACATTTGCATCCTCATCCACTGTTGCATCCACAACCACAACAGCAACCTCACTACAACAGCCTCAACTACATCACCAACAACAACCTCTACTACATCACCACCACCAGCCTCTACTGCATCAAACATCAACAACGTCAAGCACAACCCCATTAATTACATCAACAACAACACCCTCAAATATAGCAACAAAAACTACCACAAATACATCAATAGAAGCCACGAATTACGCAGTCCACATTTTCAACTGTGATTTGAATATAGGTGTTCTTTAATCAAATTGTTGTGGCAGTTTAGGAAAATTAAAACCAAATCTTTGTTTTTCACTGTAATTGTCAAATTTTGGATATATCAAAACTAGTAAAATAATGACCTAGATCTCAACAAGTGCAGTTAATCAAAACATTGGACATCAATTAATTATCATTACTTATTGATTTTCCTTGGTGAAAAGATTTCAGAAGTTGTTTTTTAAATGAATTTAGGAATTGCCTTTTTTAGTCAAATCTAGTCTTGTGGTTGTTGGATAGAATGCAAAATTTATAATATTATTATTAACATCCATTTTGGTTGTTTGATTGTATTATCTAGGAACATGACGAATGTAGTAATTTCTCCCTGCAGATTGTGATGAACCCACTTTGGGTTTATCTAGCTCTAATACCCCAGCTACAAGCCTGAAACTAAAGTATTCTCAGATTTTAACCTTAGATCATTAAGCCCATCGCCCTACTGATTGAGATTTTGAAAGAAACACATATCACCTACCCTACAAATTCTACTTCCAAGTTGAAACCCTTTAATTATATTATAATTTGAAAGACTAGCACCGGACTGGGAAGAAACTCCTTTCTTTCTTTTCCCTATAATTTTTCTTATTAGGAATGGCCTTAACAAAGGTAATTTAGGTTTTAGGTTGTCCCATATCTTGAATAGCAAGAGAAGGCTTACCCACGGATATTTTGAATTCAACCTGATCACAACTGCCATCTCTTGATCTTGTATTTCATGGTAAGTCTTGGAAGGAGGCTTGTCTGGAGACACCAATCTTGAAATTTTTCCATCCATAGTATCTAAAGAAAACTCCACTTTTGTGTCTTCAAGAATGTTAATATTATAAACTTACATCTTATGAACAACACCATCCTGTAGATTTTCTATTAGGACAATATCATATGTTTGTTTCTTAGCCATCATCACATGAGCATCAATCTGCAGACTATCCAACAAATTGTCTCTGGTATAAATATCCACAAGCAACCTTGCAACTGTTCTTGAAGGAATCATCCACTCGAATTGTTTTCTCCAAAAGATATCAAATTTTAGTAAAAAATTTCACTAACCAAAATTCTAGTGGTAACCTAGGATTTTAACCCAAATGGGAAAACTCTAGATGTCTTCTTATTTCCCAGATAAATTTTACCATGAGTCATGGGATGAGGAAGTTAACAACTGGATTTTTTCTATGGGACAACTTTGGTGTATGGATCAAAGTGAATATTTAGGGATTATTTATGGCTGAGGGAGTTAACAGCTTAATTTTTTTTCTATGGGAGGCCCTTGGTATAGAGAAGATTATTGGACTTCACCAAAATCAAATTTTGTTAATAACTTATAAGACATTTTTGTATTTTGTACGAAAAGCCCATAATACAGTGTATTTTCAAATGCAGGTTCTGGTTCCAGATATATTGTGGGATAAGGTAAGAAGTAAAGTCCTAACACTGACTCAAAAAAAGTGGCTGAAAAATTTATTAGGTATTTTTTGGATTCTAAAAGTCTATGAGTTGGTTACTTCTTGCTTCTTCAATGAAATGACTGGAAGTTTGTTAGATAGTGTTATGTCCCAAATTGGTTAATGTTCTTTTGCTAGAGTGAAAATCAAAATAAAGCATACAACTGGTCTCTCTTAGAGGTCAACAAGGAACTTAACACAAGGTTCTTTTCTACTTTTGTACGTTCTTGATTGCATATGGAAGCATCCAAATGCCCCTACTATGTATCTAACATGTGATCTTCTAGGCAAGAGGAAATTCTTATGGAGATATCAAAGACTTTTGGATCCAATATTTATTTGGATAAATCAAATCTATCAAACTACCATTCAATTTATTTCTATTGTGGCCCTATAGCTTCTATTTGAATATCCCTCATGTAGTTTGCATGTATGTATCATATTGTTAGGAACCTGTGTCAACCCTTATCTTTACTTTGTTAGTATATTGTATTATCCCACATTGTTAGTATATTGTTGTTGGATGCATATGCTTTGTAGGTCGTCCCGTGAGTATATTGTATTATCCCACATTCATGGGGAGTAATAGTTTTTTAACTTAGACTTAGTATATAAGTACGTGTTGAGGCCAATGAAGGCATCCACGAGTTATTTGTATTGAGCTTGCTCAAAGGAGGTTTCCCCTTGTTAGTCCCAGAGACGTTCTAAGGATGCTTTTAGAACTATGCCTGGGCATCAATAAAATTTCTATGTTCTTTGCTTGATCAAAGTTACATTCACCATCAGATAACACAGATATACAATCTTGAAAATATGGGTAGTATTTCAATGTGCCAGTAACCAGAATTGAGTGTTGATTGTAAATGGAATGGCATAAAACAAAGGTACTGTAAATAAAGTAAATCTTTGTTCTATGTTAAAGAATAACGTACTGATCCTGGGAGAGGAATTCAATATTTTAAACAAAATACTCACAAAACTGCAAATGAATAATATGAGGATATAGCTTCCAGACAATTCAGCATGAAAACTTCATGTCTTAACCATCTTAGGAGAAATAATTCAAGCTCACAGCACTCACGTTAACTCAGAAATAGATTCAGAAATCATAGATAATATGAAAGAGATGAAATAACAGGAGAAAATACTAACTGTACACATCAATGTTTTGAATCCATAAACTTCAAGATCGGGCAAAAAGGATGTTCTTCATTATATCTTTGATCGGACTACAAAATATTAGAAGTTACACTTCTTCAAAAGAGAGTCGACCTTTTGGCCATTTGCCTATTCTCCTATATATAGCCTTTCCAGGCATTTACAAAATAAGTTGTGACAAGGTGTTTGTTACAGCCCAACGACTTATGTAATTCTCTTTGTGATTTACAACAAAAATTTGTTACAAAAAGAAATGGTTCTACTGACTAATGCTAACTAGCTTTTTGTTGAGATGAGGATCCACTCTGCTGCGGTAGAAGAATGACTTGTCGCATGGAAGAGGCCTCTGCTTCTGGCTGTGCTGATGAGGCCATGACTGCTGCTTTCTCTCTGGTGGATTGTTCCAACTATTGTGCTTCACAAAACTTGGAAATACTTTTCCATTCTTTACCCAAAGGGTACTGGAAGAACTTGAGTTCCCGAAGAGATGAGTTGAGGTCAACGTAGCGCTCGAAAGAAGACTTTGGAAGAATTCTGAAAATACTTCGGAGGCGGTTGAGAATCTCAAAATTTTTATGCATCTTTTCTACAACTGCTCTTCACTGAGCTCTTGCAAGGTGTCCGTCATGCGAATTTCTCTATTCCTGGCCTCTGTCATCATGATAGTGTACTTCTCTTCTGGATTCAGGTCTCCATTCCCATCCTAGAAGGAGGGAAGGCCTAGGGAAAACACTATCTTGAACTACTCTTTGAAAGAGAAAGCCTACTGCTTCAGCTGGACTGCCACATCCGCCACATTCTAGGACAAAGTCTCCTTTGTGATCACCTTATTTGCTTCCATGACCACTTTGGTTCGGTCTCGGATAGTATATGTTTGAACCTCCACAAAGGTCTTTTCATTCAAAAACTCAATAACTATTATGGCCACTTGGGCCTTCTTACCTATACTGCTTATTGCAGCTTGTGCATCTAGTGCGGCAGTGTTAGCTATTTCTTCCTCCTCTTGGTTGATGTTGAAATGGTTCCACTATGATTTTATTAAAGTCACCATCTGGTCCCATAACATGACCTTGGCACTTTTGATCAACAACTTACTAGTGAGCTCTTTGGATATCTCCTGAACCTTATTCTTTAGCTCTTCAATGTTTTGCTGGAGTCCAGAGATAGTCTGATCTCTCCTCATCAACTTCTCATTTGTATTAAATAATTCATCGCATTTTGTTTTTAGCTCAGTTTGTGCCTGATTCAATTGAGCATACCTGTTGCTCATCTCGACCACTTCCTGATCCAATTTATCGGTCGAGTCTGAAGTCGAGGAGGCTTGAAGGATGACAGCCTTTTGCTGGAGGAGGTCCTGATTCCGCTTCCTAGCCTCTTCCAATTCTCCTTCTAGTAGGACAATCCTCTCCTTAAGTGCTTGAACCTCGATAACCGACTTCTCTAATTCCGTCTGTATAATGACTACCTATGCAGTCCGCGAGTGCTCTGTCATGGGAATATTTAGCTTCTTTTTCAGGATTGCTACCTCTTTGTCCTTTTCCTTTAACACGGCTTCTAATGGAGCCATGTCTCCAGCATTCTGCACCATTTTCAGTACTTGCTACTCTAAGTCAGCTATTTTCAGTTGCTTAGCTTTATTGGATGATTTCTCATTCTTTAGCTACTTTTTCAGCCTACAAACCATAGCCTGTAACCTGTTAGTGCTCATGGTGAACTTACGTACATCCCTGTACACTCTTTCTCCCATCTGTCAATGTAATTCCATGATGTCTTTAGACGGGACTTGATACAGGTTTATGGTTATCTATGTGGCTTTAAAATTTGATGGTGTACTACTTTCTCCTAGCACTATCTTTTCCAGGATAGCCATTTTAAGGGCTGCCTACTTCAGATCTAGTGTGGAAAACATTCTGGACTGCCTTCCAGTATCTATCTCCTTCTTTGGAAATAAAGACTTTTCCAAATCAAGGTTGTCTTCTTTGATATGCTAATAATTCCCAAACAAACCTGACTTGAAAGATGATGTGGTAACTAAATCCCCTTCAGTGGCTTGAGCCTCTTGACCCTGTGGCCACGTTGCAGAGGGGAAAGTTTCAAGGAGTACAAGTGTCATGAGGTTGGGCGGTGGCATCATTAATGAGGTTGCACTAGATTCTCCTTCAACTTTCAACCTCTTGGGCTTTGATCCTGTACTCCCTGATTCATCCCTTCTGGTAGCAGACGTGGGCTCTGATGTGTCTCTTTTCCCTAGCATATCGATCTTGAGAGGGGTTGGAATGATTGGTGACCCTGAAGCCTTGCTTGGGTTCATAACATCCTAACATTGTTCCCAACTCTCAAGATTACCCATTTTGTCTAACAGGGGGTGCGGATCGTGGAGGTATGCAACTGAATGGCCCCCCTGTCTTTTCTGAGAAATGATGCCCGTGGGACCATAATTGTGTATCATGCTCAAAGGAAAACCATATGAGGCTAGCAATATTTCGACCTCCTTTTGAGAAGCTCTGTCTCGTACTTTAAAAGGGCCTACCTACAAGGGGACTTTGAAAGTGCGAGCATTTTTCCCCTTCATAAAATGCACCTCATCACATTAAATCTTTGGCAGATGAATTCTAGTGAAAACAATTGGGAAGTAAAAAATATGGGGAGTTTGTATGGGGCCAACTCCGCCCCATAAATCCTGATTTTGGTTTGGGTTTCAAAACAAAACCAGTCTCCCACAACCTCATTTGGGTTAAGCTGGAGAAACTGCTCACACTCTGGGAAAATTCTCGGCAGAAGGGCATCAAACAAGAGCATATATACCCTGGCTACAATGGTATACACAAATGTGGAAAAATTCTTCTGTGGGGGAACGGGGATTACTGTCCTAGACAGATCTTCTTTGTTAAAGTGGCCTTTGTTATGACAGATGACCATGTATAGGAGTAAAGAGCAGTAGTGAAATAACTTCTTGGACGAGAAACCTTTTAATTGGAGGTGGATGGACTGAGCGAGGAAAGATGACAGGTCCAAGCTGACCAGTGCTTCATGATGAGAGAGGTTCATGCGTCTTCGATCACCATGTCGCTATTGTACCCGAGGAATTGACAGATCATTGATAATACCGGTTGAACCAGACCCATGAATGTCTCCAAACTGAACATTGCTTGGTTGCTACAGAGACTAGCTTTAAGAAGTAAGACCATTCGTGTGAAAGCATCTCACAAATTTTATTTTTTAACACTTCCTCTTCAAAAACAAGTGCCGAGGGGTCCTCCTTAGAGTCTATTAATTCCATAATGATCTCCTTATTGATAGGACATACCAACTTTCCTTGCCGAGACATGATGGCCTTTCTCTCTGGTACATAACAATCCGCACACCACTGAATTATCTCGGGAAAAGGCTTGGTAGGGGGAAGAACCATCCTGCCCAGCTCTGACTTCCATAGGTTGAACAAGTCATTTCCGCTCTTTGCATGCTCCTTGGCTTCTAGAGCCAACTGTAGCAGGTTTGGGAAGGAAGAAAACAAGTCATGGATGTCAAAGAATTCATCACCCAGATGGTCCTCTAGAATGCCGGACGTGGATGCAGAGGCAACCTCAGGAGCGGAAACAGGGTCCATGCTAACACAGGGATAACGCAAGGAGTGTTGTCTCTGAACTGAGTAGAGAAATTATGAAGGAACAGGTGCAGGGAATGGAGACTGCGGAGCTTATGGAGCTGGACAAGAATGCATAATGGATTCCCTGGGAAGGTATTTATAGGGAGGCATTTGAAAAGGGAAAGCTTTAAATGTAGAGTTTACGTGGCGCATTGGTATTAGTTTGTTGGTTAGAGGGTAGATGGCTTCTTAAAAGTAGGGGGTACTTGCTCGCAAATGACAGCGGTAATGACCGTTTAAGTACGGTTTACGAAAAGGCGAGGGGTGAGGAATGTGATGCAGTGGAAAGTGGTGAGCTGTAATGAGAGGATGGTTTCAGGATCCGTATAAAATGGTTTTAGGAAACTGCCTTTTGGGTCCTGATTCAACGAGAGGTTGCCACGTGTAGATGGCGGTCTTCGTTCAGGAGCGATCCCGAGCTGTTAAAGTGAAAGCACCTTGGGCATCCAAAAACCATGACTGTTGTTGATATTATGACCTGACAACCTTGTGATGAGCGCGCTTGTCCATGCACCTTTGTGTGTGGAGCCCACTTCTACCGTTAGGAGGCTAACCAATGATTTGTGGTTAGAGGAAAAAGCTAAAACCACCTTTAAGAGGTTTCAGGGGCTTGGAAAGTGGTTTGGGGAAATTTCAGCCCCTGAATAATTGTGAAACTGACACGTGTTGTCAGTGGTTTTCCTTCAGGGGCACCTTGAGCGCGTTAAAAACCGAGCGCTTTTAGCACCTGGATGGGCTCTCATCCATTGATATCTTGCCCTTGATTCGTTGAGATACCATCCATCCTATGCAGTTTTACGGGGTGAGCTCACTCTCCATGTAGACTTTCCTGCTCAGAGGTGGCGACCCCATTATAACACAACCGAGCTGCTTGTGTTTTCGATAATAGTACTAGCACCCCCTCGAAGTGGGATATGATCAATAAATCATTTTTGTGTTCTGCAATTTCTGATATAACATGCATTTTCATCATTTAATTATTGGAGGTTCCCTACACATATTGCCATAGCACAATATCTATTGTATTATGGTTTTCTCATTAAAACTGAAAAAGGCTAGTTCTTCATCACTGCCTTGACTTCTTTCAGTAATTATTGTTGATTACAGTGCAAGATTTATGATACAGAGACAGCATTCCCAATGCCATCAATCAGACATTTTTTAACTACTTACAATGTTTTGTATTGAGCTAACTGTGTGATATTTGGATGTTCCCTAGTGATTCTCTATTTTTCTTGATTTATAATTGAAACCTAATCAATATAAATAAATATGACATGTTATTTGCAAGTATCTTAAGGCTTTCCCAGGTTGTATAGAAAGCAAAAGCAAATTTTGATGAGGCCAAAAGAAATAATAAAAATAACCACTTTTTATTCGTCCCATTGCACAGTGATATATATGTCTTGTTTATCTACAAAAATAGCAATTTTTTTTGTGGTATTGCCAAGTTTTGACTCCTATAGTGGTCAAGGAATAGGAGGAGTTGAAATTTTTTATGTCTTTATGCAGCATGTATGTATAGTGAAAGCCATCATAAATGGCGCATAAATGATGTTATAAGGTCTACCAAGCAAAAGCATGAGATCACACTCCACACTATCAACAAAGGGATCAATTGTAAAAATGATGTTAAAGTGTGGTTGAATCAATGGGTTGGACATTAGCCTTAACCCATCCTTGATTATAAGTTTGAGGATGAGGTTGTCTGGGAAGTAGTAATCATATGACCATGTCCTAGGAGACCAAATTCTTCATATTTCCATTATCAAAGATGCATCTGAACAAGTGGTCCTTTATTTGATTATTCTATATTAATAGAGCCTCCTTATTCGTGGACTACTCTACAGTTGTGAGAGATAACTATGTATTTGGAGCAGTGAGATTGTGTTGACGCGGGAGTTGTGCACTTGCGTCAACAAGGAGGAATTGATCCGATCTAGAGGTGTCAAATTTCCCCAAGTCATTGAAATGATCAATCATCACGGATTTATACGGCCTCTCTAGCCGATATTATTTCTAAGCTAAGGAATCAAACTACAATTATCCTTAAACCTACGGCTATGATATATATGTACAATTATCAAAAGAGAATGTATACAACAATAATAAAATAAAGGATGTACAAATATATAGCTTCGAGAATAGGGACCCAAACTCAATAATTTTAGATAGAAAGCACAAGAACCGTAATTTGGATCCAATGACAAACAAACCAAGACATTATGCTATTATCAAATCCCGTGATAATAACTTAAACCAAACAAAGAGTTCAGATGCATTAAAAATAGAATATCGCAATACAAGTGATTGTATCATACATTCATAGTTTAATAATTGAGACAAAACTTGGCTTGAATCATTGAAACTAATTAGATGTACATATGAACATTGAATCCAAACCTGAACTAATCTAAATCTTGAAATGCATACTTTTTAACCTTGGCCAAGATATTAATCACAAGAGCTGGAATCAATGAATTTTGATATGAGGAAATAATACTCTGCTATTCTTCATACACAGAAAATTCATCGAATAAATGATTCAGACTTTTCCTCAAAACAGAATTAGTCTATCATATTGTTAATCAAGCAACATGTTGCAAATGAATACGTGGTCATTACTTATTAGTTAGAGCAAACCGCTTACTAATTCAGGATACAACCATATATTCAAATATTTAATAAATCATTATATTAATCACAACCATAGATCTACATGTGAACATGAAATCCAAAACTGAACTAATCTAAATCTTGAAATGAATACTTTCTAACCTTGGCCAAGATATTAATCGCCAGAGCTGGAATCAATGAATTCTGATATGAGGAAATAATACTCTGCTATATTTCTTCATACACAAAAAATTCATCGAATAAATGATTCAGACTTTTCCTCAAAACAAAATTAGTCAATCATATTGTTAATCAAGCAACATGTTGCAAATGAATACGTGGTCATTACTTATTAGTTAGAGCAAACCGCTTACTAATTCATAATACAACCATATATTCAAATGTTTAATAAATCATCATACATGACATTGAAATCAAATCAAATCTAATAACAAATATGTTAATGCCGAAAGACCAACAATCATAAAAATGGTGAATTAAATAATAGCTTCTGACCATCGATGATAATGAGATAACCAGACAGTTGAATAGCTCCGGCAACAAATCTACGCAGGGGAAAGACTGTTTACCATAAACCCAACAAACATAAGGACATTTACAATGAAATCAAAGCATGAATAAAAATATAGAATACTGACGATGATTTTATAGAAATAAGGGTCATTAATTCTGAAATAAGCATACACTATTTCCCCACAGACCCTAAAAACTACATAAACTGTTGAATGGCAGCGCCCTTCAGTCTCTGCTCCGCCCGAAGCAAAGTTACCGACAGAAGTAGAGAATGAAGAAAATAAAATTTCGTCTTCCGATCTCTGGAGACCGCCCCCTTTGTGCAGTCGATTAGATACTCTCTTTATAGGAAAATATAGAGATGATAAAGTCAAAATCTGGAGATGATAAAGTCTTTTTCCTGATAATATTCGGTATCAAAATTTGGAGGTGATAAAGTCTTCCATCGATTTTTCTGGTAATAATGCAAAAACATACTGTCCGGCTTCACCCAGGGATGACGATTTGCATTAAGATCTGGTTTTCCATGTGGCCAATTTAAATGTTATTAGATTTTATATTTAATTTTCTAAAATAAACTAAATAATCGTTTAACATAGTATATAAATATTCTCAACTTAATTTGAGTTAAAAAATAAAAAAAAATAAAAAAAGTTATAGGTTAAATGATTATTATAGTATAGATATTTTCCACATCAATAAATAATTATATTTGCATTCAAAATATATCAAGAACAAGGTCATCAATCTAATTATCAATAAGCCAAGCTGTTTATTAGTACCAGTGTCCTAATGTGTCAAAAGTGTTGTCATGAATATAAGCCAATTCTCATTCGTTGTCATGTTAGAAAATAAGAGCTTTATGGTCTTGGAGAATAATTGAAAGATAGCAGGAAGGAAACCAAGAACTCACCTACTCGAACTAAGCAACAAAAAAAAAAATCAATTAGGTTTTGAAAATTTTGAATGGGGGGCCTTTTTTATTTTGCAGAAAATCTAAGGGAGATTGTTGGGGTGCCAATAGATTATTGACTACTATTGACTATGTCCTTCTGTCCTTTTCTTAGTTAGAGGTGTGTGTGATTTAGGTTTAATTTTTTGTGATGCACTCATTGTTAGAATGATCAATAGAGTTGTAATAACTACAAGATTTATGAGAATCTGTGCCATTATGCTTGGGCCTATAGTGTAGCTTAGTGAGACATATATTGTTTGAAGACAAAGAAGGATAAAAAGGATGAGGCAAAGTAGAGGATGGAGCAGTCTAGTGTTGTCATCGTGTGGAAACCTTTTGCAAATTTCCTCGTGAACTAATCCAATAGTTTAATTTCAGAAGGTATAGAAAGATAAATGATAAGGTGTGCTTGAATGAGTAATATTAAGAGGGTGAGAATAAATATTATGTAGTATCATTTTGCAATGAAAGGATCTATCCGTGATTATTATCTTTTATGTTTTACTACTATTTTGGGAAGAATAGAGTCAGATAACCATCCTTTGTTGATTTGTGAACAATATCTCTAGGTCATGTTAGCACAATAAATTACATCCTATGTACTCTTGGTTCCAACCTTAAGATTCAATCTTACATTTCAGTTCCATTTGGTATCAGTTAGAATCTTGTGGAGAGTTCATCGGTTCACTCAACAATGCTATTTAAAAATCTAGTGTCTTTGATGGTGGACTAATTGCATGGTGGAGAAGAAGGAATTTTAGTTGTTCTAACTCCTTGTCATGTGATACAGGTCTTTGCCTAGAGCTTTACTCCCATAATATAGGAAAATACTTTCTTTACTCCCATAATATAGGAAAATACTTTCTTTACTCCCATAATATAGGAAAATACTTTCTTTACTCCCATAAAAGGGTTAGAAATGCTTGGAGCTGCCAACGACTTGGTATGATGTATTTACCAATAGTATAGGATTCAAGATCATAACGCTATCCAAGATAGGATGGATGGTTTGATATATGATGGGAGGTGAAAATGATATAGCTTACCTAATACGTTATCATAGAATAACACTCAGTAAATGCATACAACTGGTAGTGCTCCTTAAGAAAATAGAATAATGAAATGTGTTGTAGTACCTTTCCCTAACTATTTCATAGGATCAACTTTCGAGGTTGTGGACCCATAAATGAGTGGAGTTTATGCTTTCCTGACCATTGATGGAGACACATTAATCAATTGATATATTCTCTCTTGTTCATCTCTCTCTCTCAATCTCTTGAGCACTCACGCGACCTCTTCTCTCGATCAACTAGATGCTTGGTGATTCCTTGACTTCTTGTACCCAATATGCAAACATGTCCAAGTAATATTGAAATCATCAATTTAAATGTTGCACACCTTATCAATTACAATCAAAAGAGAATAAGATATGTTTCTTATCCTTTGAATTCTAGCCAACCTAAGAGTGATGGAGGTGTCCATGTTTCAATCAAAGCTATCACTAGACTTTTGAAACTGTTCTTATCAATCCAATCCAACAAATAGTGTGTTCTAGTATAGGTTCATTATTCTCTATAAGTTCTTTAGGGGGTTCACAAAGTCTTTTTTATATCTTAAAGGAAAAGGGAGAAGATATTTGGGTCCTAAAATAGTATTGAATATCAATATATGTCCCACAAAGAAATCCATTCTATGTATTTCCCATAAAGAAAGCCATTCAATGTATTTAGATGCCTCAACAATAATTTTAGGGGTAAAGGAATGGTCCATTAAAACAGAGATTTAGACTCAAAGTATTAAAACAAAGAGCTAGACTCTTAGTACTATGTCTAGGACTTGTTTCCATGCCTATTTTGTATTATCGTAATACACATGGTTCATATCTACTAATATATTGAGTGTTTTATTGCCAAGCCAATGATATGAATCTAAATGAGGTTGAAACATTGAATTCAATGGTGAGCTTGTTTTGTGAGTGGGAAGCATACTGGTAACAACTTGTTGATGCCATAAGTTGAATTGATGTGATAATAGGCTTTTCTATATTATAAAACTCGTCAAATGGATCTACATGCAAACCATTCCTGGTCACCCCTGAGGTGGAAAATAATATCTTGGGAGGAAGAAAAAAAGGTTCTATTCTCAGCATCAAAGGTTTATGGAATCCTTATGCCATGGGAGGCTAGAAAGGTGTGGTTGTTCCTAATGATGTTGATATTTTGAAAGATGGATATAATGATTGTCCTAGGGAAATGCTTTTAATAGGACCAAATATGGGAGGAAAATCAACACTTTTGCGTGCCACCTGTTTAACACTGATAATGGCTGAGGTTAGCTTCTTTGAAAAATAAAGAGCTATGGTGTTTCACAGAAGTGGTTAAGGTGGTGTTTCTGATTTGTGTTAAATCTTTTTTGGATTTGTATCTTGGATGTTATGTACCTTGTGAATCATGCATCTTGTCACCAATAGATATTATTTTTAAATGTCATGGTGCTAGTGACCGTATAATGTCTAGGGAAAGTGAGTATATTTTAATTTTTTTTATGTTTTGGGATTGATATTCTAAAGTCATGATTAATGCATTGAATTCATATGCAATGTATATTGAATTTGACTTGATTCTCTCCATTGATACATCAAGAACCAAACAATATTGAATAAATTTGAAATCCATATTTGGAATGTCACGTCCCTGGTCACCTTGGTGCCCTTCATAGGTGATGGGACACCATTGGTATATTTTTTTTTTCAACAATTAACTCTGATTTCACACACATCCACAATGTTCTCCGATCCGCAATCCGCAATCCGCAATCCACCCTTCTGCAATCGGAATTTGGAAGCCGGATTTCCAAATCCACCCCTCCGACGAAATCATGTTCCCAACTTTCGCAGTCCACGATATAGAAGTCAGAATTCATTTCACGACCACAAAAAATTATCCACCTGACTTCCATGGTTCAGATATCTGCATGTGTAACTCAGAAGTTGGAG
Source organism: Larix kaempferi (assembly GCA_027924585.1). Taxonomy (NCBI): domain Eukaryota; kingdom Viridiplantae; phylum Streptophyta; class Pinopsida; order Pinales; family Pinaceae; genus Larix; species Larix kaempferi. The sequence continues at coordinate 1,453,025 of BSBM01000588.1, forward strand.
TCCTCAAATCATCGTCCCAGAGATTTTACTCCTCTGCAATTCTGCAATCTACACCCACATTGCGGATGTCGAAAATCAGAAATCGCGTTTCGAATCCTGGGGAAAAACCACCTTTTGACTTCCGCAATACCGCAATCCACATGTGGATGCGGAAATTCAGAAATCCAACGCTCCCATCGCCGTGGAAATCACCTTCCACTTCCTGCAACCCGCAATCTGCCTTGCAAATGTGGAAAGTTGGGATTCCAACACGCCGATCCCATGGGAATCGCCCTTCTGAATTCCAAAATCTGCAATCTTCCTTGTGGATTCGAAAAATCGGAAGGCTAACCACACCATTCCAAAGGTTGGTCCCTGACCTCTGCAATCTGTAATCTACATTGCGGATGTGGAAAGGTCGGGACCACAGACCCGTGCACCTGCAAACTTCCCAAGCTTGTAACTCCTTCATCCTTAGGAAAAATTGACAAGGCCGGTACCGTTGAAAAGATATTGGATAGCTCTATCCACTGGTTTGATCCCCTGCCATGTATGAGTACTCTAACTTAACCAAATTTCCAACTGAAGCATAGATCCACTCCTTCAATGCTTCATTAACCTTCTGCAAGGAGCTCTGTTTTCCCTCTGCCATGGCTTCTCCCTCCACCTGACCCACAGAGGGTCATGAAACAAAATAAGGGATTTCTAATTCCTTTCCCTCGGTCCAGATGAATCCAAGCATTCCCTCATAAAGGTGATTGCAATGCATAATTAAACACATATTATGAAACTAAACTACTGAACACATCAACAACCTGCAAGGTTCTAAACACATTAAACTCATGCAAATGATGAAGCATTTAGACATGAACTTAGCTTCATACTTAAACCTATACATAGTTCCCTATTAATCAATTTCATGTAATTCTCCATTCAATAACTTGAACATACAAGCATAACACAGAATAGGGGAAACTAGCAGAATTTTACACCACAAAAGCACTTATCTTGGAAATGAAGCTACCCAAGTAACTGGCTAAGTGAGAGCAACTTTCCACCCAACCTTAGGTATCTGTCCATCCTATACTCTTTTAGATGAGATACCACCCCCAAGTTGGGCCGTGTATCCACTGAGGAGGGTTAAATAGGCTCTCTCATAGTCAAAGTTCCATCCCAATGCTAAGCCAACCTACAGTTGGGTTTATCAAGCATATAAGGGAATAGGGAGGATCTTGCTAAGCCAGTGAGCTCACCCATAGAGCTACAAGCATCTCATATCACTCAGTAAACATGGAACCTACATTACCTACCTCACCCAACACAAGGAAGGCCTTCTTCTCTGTTTCACAGTCCCTCAAGGCCCCTTCCCTCTAGTTCTCTTTAGGGTGGGAATAGAAGGTCCAAGCTGCTATTTCAATGAGACTTTTTCCCTCACTGGGTTTATCAAACAGATCCAACCCAATGTTTGACCTTCTTCTCTATTATTCAAGTTGGGCTCTTTTCAGGGTTGCGTCCTAAGCTCTTCCCCACAAATCGGTCCTATGCAAACATATCTAAGTGTTCTCACGGATTCACTCAGCTTCTCACACTCTGTAATTCATCTCAGGGTCTGATCCAAGTGTTTCCCAACCAACTTCACTTCCTATGCAGCATGTCTTTTTTTCCTCCTCTCTACAGTTTCGGATTTTTCATAGAATTACGATTTCTTTTTTTCCTCTTCTCTCCCTTCTGCTCGATTATTTGTAATGCATGATGAATTGGGTTGTTTTTAAACAATGGGGTAGGGTTTAGGGTGAGCGAATTCCTAGGTGTAGAGTGGCTTAGGGGACAAGTAAAACAATGCCATACCCTGCCCTGCGTATTGCAGGGCTGCTCCATACTCAATCGACTTCATGGACTGGTTTGCTCAACCACCCTCTTACAACAGAATTAAATGTCAGCATGGGGAGTCAAATGGGTTCACAAATTGACATGTGGAAGTATGGGTTCCAATGACACAATCCCATCACCTCTCCCTAGTGGATACACATGGCCCCTTCTCATTGGTTGCCTCCTTAGCCATTTTTCTTGGTATTTTATTGAAATATTTAATAATTACATAATTTATAATATCTCATGGCTTAACAACACATGGATTATTAGAATATCAAATACTTCCTATGCAAATAATACTAAGCATCCACTAGTGGGGCCTTGGCCTTGAGCTCCACACTAGGGAAAACACACATTTCATTTATACAATATTTACATTGAAGCCAATAAACCCTAAGGGTCAAATTAGGGGTATTACAACTCCCTTCCCCTTAGAAAAACACCATCCTCAGTGTTCTCAAAACTGAACAAAAATGGGAATGCCTCTATCATGGAATCCTCCAGATCCCATTTAGCCTCTTCGGGACTAAGGTGCTTCCATTGCACCTTCACCTATCTGATGGATTTGTTTTGGAGCAAAGTAACCTTCTTGTCGAGGATGCACATAGGCTCCACTTGGAACTCTCCCTCTGGTTCCACCTGTATCACATTCCAATCAATTATGTGATTAGGATCATGTACACATTTCTTAAGCAAAAAGACATGAAAAACATTATGATCTCTCATATTGGCAGGAAATGCAATTCTATATGAAACTGGCCCTATCCTATCAAGGACTTCAAATGGCCCACAATATCTTGGTGCCATCTTGGCACAACTCCCCAACTTCATAGAAATTTTCCTTAGTTTCACTCTCAAGTAAACATGATCCCCAATCTGAAATTCTTTATGCACTCTTTTCAGATCTGTATAACTCTTCTGAATGTCCTATGCTGCCTTCAAATTCTGCTTGATCTTAACAATCTCTTGCTCCATATCCTTGATCATTTGTGGTCCAAGCACTAACCTATTCACCGGGTTGTCCCAATTGTTTTGCATCATTTGCCATACAATACTTCAAAAGAACTCATCCTCAATGATACTTGATGTCCATTGTTGTTTGCAAATTCTACCAAGTGTAGGTAGTCTTCCCACTTGGATGGCTTATCCATCACATACATCCTTAGCATGTCTTCAAGAATGTGATTCACCCTCTCAGTCTGACCATTTGTTTGGGGATGATATGCTGTACTAAAATTCAGCTGAGCCCCCAATTCCTGTAATAAACCCTTCTAAAAATTGGATGTGAACTTTGTATCATGATCTGAAATTATTTCCTTGGGAAATCCATGCAATCTGAATATCTCTTTCATGAAGATATTTGCTATGTCATTAGTCTTATGAGTGGACTTGCTTGGAATAAAGTGAGCTACCTTTGATAGCTTTCCCACCACTACCATGATTGAATCATGCTTCCTTACTATCATTGGCGGACCTATTATAAAGTCCATAGAAATCACTTCCCACTTCCATTCTGGAATGGGAAAAGGCTATAACAATACTGCTAGATGTTGATGTTCTGCCTTAAATTGTTGGCAATTTTGACACCTAGCAATGTACCCTGCTATGTCCTTCTTCATCCCATGCAAAAAGTACTGCTTCCCTATTGCTGTTATAGTCTTTTGATATCCTGGGTGTCCAGAATATGGCATTGGATGTATCTCATCCATCACTAGCCTCTTCAAATCTACACAATTTGAAATGTACAGTCTGGTACCCTGGTAAAGGAGAACATCATCTTCACCAAGCTGATATCTTGCACAAGTTTCATCCACATTTCCCTTCTACAATTTTTCTTTGACTTGAAGGTAATCTTCATCACTGGTTTGAGCTTCAAGAACTCTTGCCTTCAAATCTGATTTACATATGCTTACTGCTACAACATGGAATTTTATGCTAATTGCATCTGCGACCTTATTCTCCTTACCTTTGGCATGCTTAATTTCAAAATCAAATTCACAAAGAAATTCTATCCATCTAGTTTTCCTAGCATTCAGATTTGGCTAGTCAAACAAATATTTCAAGCTCATCTGGTATGTTCTGAGCTCAAATATTCTTCCTAACATATAATGTCTCCATCTCTTGAGAGTATGAACTATGGCTACTAGCTGTAAGTTATGTGTGGCATAATTATTCTCATGCTCCTTTAACTTTATTGACTCATAGAAAATTACAAATCCTTCTTGCATGAGCACTCCACCTAGCCATTCAATGCAAGCATTTGTGCACACTAAAAAATATTTCTTTGGATCTGCAATCTTCAAAACAGGAGCGCTGGTAAGTAATTCCTGTAGCTGCTGAAAGATTTTCTCACATTTTTCAAACCATACAAACTTGATATTCTTCCTCTGCAATGAAGTGATTGGGTGAGCTATCTTGGAGAATCCTTCAATGAACCTTCTGTAATAGCCTACAAAACCCATACAAGATCTAATATCCGAAACATTTCTTGGAGTAGGCCAATCCATTATGGCTTCAATCTTTTTTGGATCCACTGCAATTTCTTCTATTGAGATAACATGACCCAAATACTGTACCTTCTGCTGATAGAAATCACACTTTCTCATCTTTGCATACAATTGGTGCTCTCTAAGAACTTGCAACACCATTCTTAGATGTTCATTATGCTCTTCTTCATTCTTTGAGTAAACAAGAATGCCATCTAAAAACATAATCACAAACTTATCCAAATACTTGCTGAAGACACTATTCATGAGACACATGAATGTAACAGGGGCATTGGTAAGACCAAATGGCACTAATGTGAATTCATAATGGCCATATCTTGTCCTTAAGGTTATCTTTTGAATGTCTTCTTCCTTTATACTCACTTGATGGTATCCAGATCTCAAGTCAATCTTTGAAAACATTCTAGCTTCCTTCATTTGATCAAACAAGTCATCAATTCTGGGTAATGGATACTTGTTCTTGACTTTCACTTTATTGAGATACCTATAAGCAATACACAAACTTAAAGTCCCATAATTTTTCTTGACAAATAACATAGGTGATCCCCAAGGAGATACACTAGGTCTGATATATTCCTTGTCCATTAATTCTTGCAGCTGCATCTTCAACTCTACCAATTCTAGTGTGCTCATTCTGTAAGGATATTTGGAAATTGGTGTTTCCCTTGGAACAAGATTGATGGAAAAATCAATATCTCTCTTTGGTGGCAACCATGGCACTTCATCTGGAAACACATATTGGAACTCTTGCAACAGTTGAAAGTCTTCTATCCCGGGTCCCTTATCTTCTGATGAATCTGATATATGCACTACATATAACTGAAAACCCTTATAAAACTTTCTCAACTACATGGCTGAAATATGCCTTACTGAAACTTGCTTAGGAATTCCTCTTACCAACCTTGGCCTTCCCTCTTCCCCAATTGCTTCAAGCACTTTCTCATATCAGTCTAACTTGGCTCTATGTATTTCCAACCAGTCCATACATAATAGAGCATCACAAGATCCTAATGGTAGGATATTTAAATTAACATTTGTGAGGATTCCATTCAATTCTACAGGGCACTCCATCACTACTTCACTTACTTTTCTCTTGGTACTCGTGGCTAGTTGAACTAACCAAGAATTACTATGCTTTACTTTACTAAGAGAGAAACCTTCAACCACCTTAGGAGACACATAACTATGAGTAGATTCTGGATCAATCAAAACATAAATAGATTGCTTAGAAATGTTACCTTCAACCTCCACCACTGCTGATTGATGGTATGCTTGATGATGATGCATAAATTCGAGGTGCTTCTGTTGCCATATATTCTATTGTAGTTTCTTATTCTAGGTTGTGCAAGCTTCTGGGATTCTCCCTCCGATGTGGACATTCTATAAGCACATGGTTTCCTCCACATCCCCAACATTGAAGTGGCCCTTTTGGTGCTCTTTCTGTTGCCACGACTGGTTAGAATCCACTTCTTGCTTTCTAGTCCTCTGGAAATGTTTTGGGTTGATATCTGAATGGTGGCTTGAATCCATTTTTGCTTTGCTAAAAAATCCCTCTTGGATTTCCTTTCCATGATGGTTGAACCTATGAATTCCCTTTACTTTGCTCATAGCAATGTATTTCAATCCTAATGGCCTCATCAAGGCTTGGTGGATTGAAAAACTCAATCCTATCTCTGAAATTTTAGGGTAGACTACCAAGGAAACATTGGATTTTTACCCTTTCATCCTTGATGTAATCTACATACCTCAACAAATCCAAAAACTTGTGGACATACTCTTCCATGGAATTCTGTCCCAATCCGAGTTCATTGAACTCCTTCCTCTTGTTATCATAATACCTAGATAATAGGTATTTCTCCTTAAAGTACCTTTGAAACTGTTCCCAGCTGATCCTTCTTTCACTAATCCTTTTCACTTGCATGAGGTTCTCCCACCAAATTGAAACTTTTCCACTTAGATTGTAAATGGAAACTCTGCCCTTTTCATTTTCTGAATAATCATGCATTTTGAAATACTTCTTCATTCCAAGAAGCCATGCCTCTACCTCTTGGCCTATCTTTCCTTCTCCATGAAATGTGGTAGGCCTTGCCTTCCTAAATTCTCCCTGTGGGATCCCTCTTAATTTCTTTCTTCTCCCAATTCTTCTGGAAGTATGCCTTGGACTTCCTTGAGAATATCTAGAGTCACATGACTTGCTAGATAGAGATCTTGGAGAGGGTCTTCTGTGTTTTTTTCTCATTGAACTCCTTCTAGGGCTTTGATTCCTTTTCCTAGAACGACCTCTAGAGTGGCTACTTGCATCTCTTCTTTATCTGTCCACATTTCTTGGGTTAGACTAAGATTTATCCTCTGATGCATATCAGTGAGGCTCTTCAAGATGGTAGCATTGAGCTGGTGCCTCTCTTCCTGAGCTTTCATCAATTTCTCATTGAAGCTCACCATGGTTTAAACCATGTTCTGGGGAGTTATCTGCTCCCTTCTCCCATTGGATTCGGTTTCAGTATGTGCTTCTTACACGTTTTCTCCTAGCATGTCTTCCTCCCGCTCATTAGGATCTTGGGCATCGTTAATGTCACCCTTTTTCTGCTTTCATGTACGCTGCCCCTGTTGTACGATTCAAATACTAACAGCTATAACCACTGTGCATTACAAAGACATTTATTAGACATAGGAACACATATAAGACACAAACATCCATACAAATCTGGCATTTACTCATTCAGGCCACAATAAAAACAATAAATAATTATCAAAACCGTGCCATGGGTGCTTCTCTTCTTGTAAATTCATTCACAGCTCGGCCCAAACAGCCCCAGTGCTGAAACTTGGGCTCTGATACCACTTTGTCAAGTCCCCAGTCTCCTTGGTTCCCTTCAGAGGCGATGGGAGACCACTGATACATTTTTCTTCAACAGTTAACTCTGATTTCACACACAACCGCAATGGCCTCCGATCCACAATCTGCAATCCACATTCTGAATTTGGAAGCTGTTTTGCTAAATCCACCCCTCCAACGAAATCGCGATCCTGACATTCGTTGTTCGCAATGCAGAAGTCGGAAGTCATTTCATGACCAAAAAAATTACCCATATGGCTTCCGCAGTTCCGCAATCCGCATGCGGAACTGAGAAGTCAGAGTCCTCAAATTGCCGTCCCAGATATTTTAATCCTGTGCAATTCTGCAATCCACAACCCGCATTGCGGATGTTGGAAATCATAAATCTAATTTTGAATTCTGGGGAAAAACTACCTTTTGACTTCCACAATCTCACAATCTGCATGCGGATGCGGAAAGTTGGAAATCCAATGTGCCCATCCTTGTGGAAATCACCTTTCGCTTCCCGCAACCGGTAATACACCTTGCAGATGCAGAAAGTCTGGATTCCAAGACATTTATCCCATGGGAATCTCCCTTCCGAATTCCACAATCTGCCTTGAGGATTCAGAAAGTCGAAAGGCTAACCATTCCATTCCAAAGGTCGGTCCCCGAACTCCACAATCCATAATCCGCATGGTGGATGTGGAAAGGTCGAGACCACAGACCCCTACACCTGCAAACTTCCCAAGCTTATAATTCCTTCATCCTTAGGCCAAATTGGACAAGGCCGGTACCATTGGAAATCTCTTGGAGATATCTATCCACTTGTGTGATCCCTTATCACGTCTGAGTAATCTGACTTGGACAAATTTCCAACTAAAGCATAGCTCCACTCCCTCAATGCTTCATTAACCTTCTGCAATTTTCCCTAGTCCAGATGAATCCAAGTATTCCCTCATAAAGGTTAATGCAATGCATAATTAAACACATATTATGAAACTAAACTAGTCAACACATCAACAAGCTGCACGGTTAGAAGCACATTAAACTCATGCAAATGATGAAGCATTCAAACATGAACTCAACCTCATACTTAAACTTATACATAGTTCCCCATAGATCAATTTCATGTAAATATTCATTCAATAACTTGAACATATAAGCATAACACAACATAGGGGAAACTAGCATCATTTTACACCACAAAAGCACTTATCTTGGAAATGAAGCTGCCTAAGTAACTGGCTAAGTGAGAGTAACTTTCCACCCAACCTTAGGTCTATGTCTAGCCTATACTCTTTCAACTGAGAGACCACCCCCGAATTGGGATATGTATCCACTAAGGAGGGATAAATAGGCTCTCTGACAATCAAGGTTCCATCCCAATTCTAAGCCAAACTATAGTTGGGTTTATCAAGCATAGAAGTGAACAGGGAGGATGCTTCTAAGCCAATGAGCTCATCCACAGAGCTACAAGCATCGCATATCACTCGACCAACATGACACCCACATTACCTACCTCACCCAACACAAGGAAGGCCCTCTTCTTTGTTGCACAATCCCTCAAGGCCCCTTCCCTCCAGTGCTCTTCAGGGTGGGCATAGAAAGGTCCAAGCTGTTGTTTCCATGAGACTTTTTCCCTCACTGAGTTTATCAAACAGATCCAACCCTATTTTTGACCTTCTTCTCTGTTATTCAAGTTGGGCTCTTCTCAAGGTTGTGGCCTAAGATATGCCCCACAACTCGGTCCTCTGCAAACAAATCTAGATGATACACTCTATAAAATAAGAAGCATCTAAAATTCCAATGGCAACATCTTTCTCATTATACATGACTTCTTAAATTCCAAATAAGATAAAATATTAATTATATTTTAAAACACCACAAAAAAAATAAGTATATCATTACTAAAGACATACTTAAGATAAAATATTTCAATGTTGTAAATATAAATTTTTGTACTTCTTTTAATAATTTTATAAATCTTACATTGTTTCTAATAAAAATAATTAAATTTACTCTATTTCTTTTATTAATATTAATTTATTTTACCTTAACATGAAATCAACATCAAGATTACTTCTAGTAACATATAATGAAATTTCATTCGCATGAAATTAGCATAAAAAATATTCATATAAAGTAATATACCTATACATACATACATATACATACATACATACATACATACATACATATATATATATATATATATATATATATATATATATATATATATATATATATATATATATATATATAATTTAGTAGGAGCCTGCGGTCCAGAGAGCTGAGCTCTGTCCTCCTCCCGTGTGGTCGATTTCATCAGAAACCTCGAGGAGCCACCAGCCAGCTCGTGGTGTGTGTGTAGTGGAGGAGAGCTTGCGTGGAAGAGTCAGCCATCAAGGGGAGAGCAACCAAGCCAGTTCAGTGGGGGCATCGTTGATTTCGTGGAGAGGCTATGCAGTGGTGGAGGAGCAGAGCTTGTGTGCGTGAAGAAGCTCACTGTAAAAAGAAAAAAGAAAAAAAAAGGCAGATCAAGAGCCTAGTAGCTGTCGTGAAGAGAGACGCCATCGATGCAGTGAAATTTGGAATGCCATAGCAATATTTGTTTGAGATACATGAGCATCTTACTGTGGTCCACTAAGGGAGTCATAGTGGGCCATTATAGGGTTACCTGTAGGTGCGTATTAGTATATCTGTGGATCTATGGACTAGTGTGCAAAGGCATGTGCGTTAAGATGAAGGAATGTGTCGATCTGAGGCTGTGAGGAATTCATGTGGTAAATGTATTCTACTCACGTGATGAGAAGATTAATCATCACCTGAAATATCCATTTTTTGCAATACAACAAAGGGATCTGCATGTCAAAGAGATTCACCGAGCCACTAGAGGGAAGAACTGAGGATCCAACTTGTGTGAGGAGAGCACAATGTGGAGGTTACAGTAGTAAAAGCCAATGTGGAGAGAATACATCCATGACATTGTTTGAAGACATCATTCTGAGATCAATATGTAAGAAAGAGATTCCCATGCAGGATAAGGACACCGGATTTGGGCATAGAGGATGCAGTTCATAGTTGCCACTAGCACCATTTTTTTATGGAACCAATTGTGAGATCTCTGGAGTGTAGATCTATACAGACTGCTATCGAAGAAGTGCACAGTGTTGGGAAAGAGGTCACATTTTTGGAAGAAGTTCTAGTAGACCAAGCAATGAATGGCATGATGAGGCGGAGGTAGGACATGGAAGATGGAGGGACGAGAATTCAGCTATAGAAAAGGGTGTAGCAAAGAAAAATCATTGCAAGGATGAAAGGCATGGCATGACGAGCAAGAAAGCCAGCATGAAAAGCGAGAGGATGAAGCAATCGATGGTGATGGTGTAGTCACCATGAAGACACATGAACAAAAAAATAAAATTAAAAATGTAGTAGTTTGCATGTAAAAGGGCATATGGCTGTAAGACATAGTAAGGCATGCATACCCTTGGTAACTCATTGGTAAAGTCAAGAGAAAGACCTAGGTGATAGGGGGTGTATGTGAGATTCCTTGGTTAAAACTTTGAGGGGGGTTGGTGATTACTCCAAGTCAAGTTTAAAGGGGGGATTGTTAGGGTTAACCTTGACTTGGGATTGAGTCAAAGTTGGTTAGGTCTAGCACATGTTTTTGGGAAAATGGTTTGTTGTAGCCCATGGTATTTCCCCATGGTATTGCATGTAAGGAAGCCTTTATAAGGCTTGAGGAGGCTCCATTGTAAAGTGTCTTGAAGGTGAGCAGTGGCTAGCTCACTTGGCCCGGATGGCCAGTTTGGCCATGTAATGAAGATCTTCATTGGGTGCTGGTTTTCCCCGCATGGGGTTTCCAGGGTAAATCATGTGTCTCTATTATGTGATTGCTTGCATGTTGATTTCTCTTGTAATTATTATTTATGCTCGTGTAAAACCTAACACCTCCTGCTCATAAGGATCTTGAGCATCGTTAATGTCACCATTTTCTTGCATTCATGTACGCTGCCCCTATTGTACGATTCAAATACTAACAGCTGCAATCACGATGCATCACAAAGACATTTATTAGACATAAGAACACATATAAGACACAAACATCCATGCAAATATGGCATTTACTCATTCAGGAAATAATAATAAAATAATAATTATCAAAACTGTGCCATGGGCGCTTCTCTTCTTGTAAATTCATTCACGGTTCAGCCTAAAAAACCCCAGTGCTGCAACTTGGGCTCTGGTACCACTGTGTCATGTCCCTAGTCTCCTTGGTTCCCTTTAGAGGCGATGGGAGACCACTAATACATTTTTTTTCAACAATTAACTTTGATTTCACACACAGCCACAATGGTCTCCGATCCGCAATCCGCAATCCACCCTTCCGCAATCCGCAGTTCGAATTCGGAAGCCGGATTGCTAAATCCACCCCTCCAACGAAATCACGATCCCGACTTCCGCAGTTCGCAATGCAGAAGTCAGAAGTCATTTCACGGCCACAAAAATTACCCATACGGCTTCCACAGTTCCGCAATCCGCATGCAGAACTCGGAAGTCGGAGTCCTCAAATTTTCGTCCTAGATATTTTACTCCTCCGCAATTCTGCAATCCGCAACCCGCATTGTGGATGTCGAAAATCGAAAATCACGTTTCAAATTCCAGGGAAAAACTACCTTCTGACTTCCACAATCTTGCAATCCGCATGCGAATGCAGAAAGTCAAAAATCCAATGCACCCATCCTCGTGGAAATCACCTTCCTCTTCCCGCAACCTGCAATCCACCTTGCAGATGCAGAAATTCGGGATTCCAACACGTCGATCCCATGGGAATCTCCCTTCCGAATTCCACAATCTGCAATCTGCCTTGAGGATTCGGAAAGTCGGAAGGCTAACCATGCCATTCCAAAGATCGGTCCTTGACCTCTGTAATCCATAATCTACATTGTGGATGCGGAAAGGTCGAGACCACATACCCCTGCACCTACAAACTTCCCAAGCTTATAACTCCTTCATCCTTATGCCAAATTGGACAAGGCCAGTACCGTTGGAAATCTCTTGGAGAGATCTATCCACTGGTGTGATCCCTTACCACATCTGAGTACTCTGACTTGGACAAATTTTTAACTGAAGCATAGCTCCATTGCCTCAATGCTTCATTAACCTTCTGCAAGTTTCCCCCGTCCAAATGAATCCAAGTATTCCCTCATAAAGGTGAATGCAATGCATAATTAAACACATATTATGAAACTAAACTAGTCAACACATCAACAACTTGCAAGGTTAGCAACACATTAAACTCATGCAAATGATGAAGCATTCAAACATAAACTTAGCCTCATACTTAAACTTATACATAGTTCCCAATAGATCAATTTCATGTAAATATTCATTCAATAACTTGAACATATAAGCATAACACAACATAGGGGAAACTAGCATCATTTTACACCACAAAAGCACTTATCTTGGAAATGAAGCTGCCCAAGTAACTGGCTAAGTGAGAATAACTTTACACCCAACCTTAGGTCTATGTCCAGCCTATACTTTTTCAACTGAGAGACCACCCCTGAGTTGGGATATGTATCCACTAAGGAGGGATAAATAGGCTCTCTGACAATCAAGGTTCCATTCCAATTCTAATCCAAACTATAGTTGGGTTTATCAAGCATACAAGTGAACAGGGAGGATGCTTCTAAGCCAATGAGCTCATCTACAGAGCTACAAGCATCACAGATCATTCGGCAAACATGACACCCACATTACCTACCTCACCCAACACAAGGAAGGCCCTCTTCTTTGTTGCACAATCCCTCAAGGCCCCTTCCCTCCAGTGCTCTTCAAGGTGGGCATAGAAAGGTTCAAGCTGTTGTTTTCATGAGACTTTTTCCCTCACTGAGTTTATCAAACAGATCCAACCCTATGTTTGACCTTCTTCTCTGTTATTCAAGTTGGGCTCTTCTCAAGGTTGTGACCTAAGATCTGCCCAGCAACTCAGTCCTCTGCAAACAGATCTAGATGATACCCGATATAAAATAAGAAGCATCTAAAATTCCAATGGCAACATCTTTCTCATTATACATGACTTCTTAAATTTCAAATAAGATAAAATATTAATTAAATTTTAAAACACCACAAAAAAAAAGTATAATATTACTAAAGACATACTTAAGATAAAATATTTCAATGTTGTAAATATAAATTTTTGTACTTCTTTCAATAATTTTATAAATCTTACATTGTTTTTAATAAAAATAATTAAATTTACTCTATTTCTTTTATTAATATTAATATATTTTACCCTAACATGAAATTAACATCAAGATTACTTCTAATAACATATAATGAAATTTTATTTGCATGAAATTAGCATAAAAAATATTCATACAAAGTAATATATATATATATAGTATAATTATAATTATTTAGTAGTTTAAACATGAAGATAGAAAAACATAAAAACAATAAGAATATCTTTAAATATTTTGTAAATAAAGAGATTAAAAATAATGTATGTGACATTATATAATCTTATATTCTATAAATTTAAGTAACTTACATACCTTATTATTAAAATTATGATGCATTAATAAGAATGTGAGTTTGAAATATTTTATGTAAATTAAAAAGTAATTATATAGTAAAATAATTTAAAATGTAGAGACTTATAACATATATTTGGATGATTTGGGCCGGAAACTGGCTGTCGTCACTGGTTTCCAGGCCAAATCGTCTTTCCGATTGATGCCGAAATCCGGTTCATTTTCTCTGATAGTAATATCTACAAGAATATACGTTTCCTTGTAGAAGTGTTGGAACACTTTTGAGAATTGAAATCGTGTGTTCTAGTATGAATTGAATCTCTTTGTTTTGTATTTGCTTAATTTGATGTGTTTAAATTGTTTAAATAGGAATGGAATTTCCCATCACACGTTTTCTTAATAAAGTAAATATTATCTGTGATCAGATGATATTCTAATGCAGAGCTAATCCATAGACCTGCTTCCCATAGGATTCTTTCTGGTTTAATGAATTTCAAAACCAAAACCTTATTTCCTTGTCATTGCTCAAAACGCACTTGTCAACTCTACATAGTTATCACTTCGATTTGCTCTAATATTTAATGGACAAATAATTGTAAATTAAGAGAATGAATATAACTTACTGGAAACCAATAAGCATTACAGGATTCATAGGTTTAATACCAGGTCTCTATACTTTGATTCAATCAATTATCCAATCACCAATCTGGCCCCTGTGACCTATGATTTAATGAGAGTTACTAGAATTTGAAATACACTGTAAGAATGGAAATTACTAATGCTACATGAATCTTCTTCATCGTTCTTCCTCATAAAATAAAAAATTATGGAAAGTATTTAAAAAAAAATCCATGCTGATTCATAAAATAAAATATTATGAAAAGTAATTAAAAAATAGATGTTCGTTTATAAAATAAAAACTTAAAATTTAAACCCGGATCTATCAATCAAGAGAGATCAAAATGTCTTGAGTTTAAATTTAGAAAAAGAAATACACCTCAAGAAATTGGATCCCTCTCCATATTTGATAGATATGAGTTTAAGATGGATCTATGCTAGTATAACCACATCCCTTTCATAAACCCAACAATCCCTTATACAACAAGATCAAATTTATTAGATTAATACCCTTTACAACGTTTTTATATATAATGCTCATAATTAATAATAAAACACCAATGCAAGTTTCTAGCAATCTCTTACAACGCAATTCCACCATTCAATATATTCAACAAGCTTCTATTCAGCAAGTACAAGACAAATAGATTCAATTCATACTAGAACACATCGATTTCAATTCTCAAAGGTTTCCAACACTTATACAGGAAAATCTATATTCTTGTAGCTATTACTGTCAGTGAAAATGAATTGGATTTGGGGGTCGGTCAGAAAGATGATACGGCCTAGAAACCGGCTACGACGGCTGGCTTCCGGCCCAAATCGTTGAATATACTACGGCCATATATTTTAGATTAACAATAAAAAAAACTATTAATTATTTACTAAAAATCTATTAATAATATATTATTTTGTTTTTTAATAGAAAATGTATTTTTGGAGAAATTTCTTTTATTATGAAGTGGAAGTTATTTATTCTTTTAAATCTCTAATAAATTTAAAAGTTATTTTTCTATGTTTATTTATATATGCTATTTTTAATAAATATTGTATGATATTTTATTTGTTTTACTTGGATTATATTAAATAGGTTTTCTTTTAATGGGTTATGATAATGATAATAAGATTATGAAAACAGTAAGATGTTAACATATTTTTTGGGATTAGTTTAAATATTCTATGTTTTGAACTTTTTCTAGGTATATTTTCTAGTTTGTTTTGTTGGACTTTGAATTTTAGAGTAGCATATACTAGTTGTGAAAATTGTATATTTTGAATGTTATAGGGATATTTGAGATTATTGAATCCATTTATGCATTCAAAAACACAATTTAAATGCTTCCAAATTTGGATTTAACCAAAACAAATTATCAGATTTCGATTAAAAACCACCAAAAAATTCAAAACTTAGAATAAATAAAATATTCCTATTTTTTATGCATGTATTTCAAATATTATATTAATGAGATTTTAATATTTTAAAAATATATTTCAAGAATATTTTTTTAATATAATTATTTTAAATAATAAATGTGATTTATTTAAAATGTTTCAAAGTTTTATAAAATTCAAATAAAATAAATTAATAAACACAATTCTAAAATAAATAAATTTATTTGATTTTTTTTATTTATTATTTTTTAAAACATGTTACCCGCAAAATTTGCAAGTAGTGCAAATTTTGATAACAGACAAACATTCTACAATGATAAAAATTCCATAAAATATTTATTGACTTATTAACTCCTTTGAATTTTAATTTGCAAAGTATCTCAACAACCTCGAACTTAGGAAACTTCACAGTGAAGGATGTGTGTTTTAAGAATATAAAGATCTTGATTGTGAATTGCCCCCCTTGCACACTTTCAACAACCTTGATAGTTAAAGAAATGAATTCCGACGAATTTCCCCAAGCATACTCTCACGTAAAGAGAACAATTATACTAAATTGTTTTGAAATGAGTCTGTATCAATCTCACGATGTATATATTGCCATATTTTCATAAGAAAAATTAATTAAAATTAGTTAATGTTAGGCATGGCACAAAACTTAAGATTCCCATTTTTAATGGGTTAGGAATGTTGGGAACATAATCCTTGGTGTTGATATTATTGTGCACTAGTCATGTGCAAGGAAGATTAAATGTCATTGGTGAATAGCAAGAGTTACTCGGGAGTCCAAGAGACCTCTTGGGAAGTTGAACCCAAGAGGCATTCTCATTGTATAAATAAACATTTAATTAATGAGAATGGTGTGCTTTGGCATTTATCTCTCATGTATTTGTGTGCAATTATATATCTGTCCCAATGGGGCACCTAACAGTGGTATCAGAGCGACTTGAATTCTCTTTTCCCTGCTCTTTCCTACCAACATTCGCTATCAGACCTGGCTATGCTCTATGCCCACCATATTTTCGCTAATCTTCCATAACCGTTGTAAACTTGCTACTATGAAGGCATTTTTCTTTGTAGTGATTTCTAACATATGCTCTTCCAGCTCTATCCTCCTCTTCTAGTAGTACGTTTCTCTTCATCTCTGCATGATTCTGCCCGGTACATTTTTATTTTTCTTGCATTCTATCGATCTACCCTTATGTTCAACCCTAGAAATTAATTGTTGTAAGAATGTTTCATCTTTGCCTATGTACGTTATATCTGACATCTTAATTGCTCATTAGTTTGCCATTTCCATTCTCTGAATCTCAATAATTATTTATGCACCTGTGTATTTAGTATTGAGGGTGTTTTTGAGTGGTATCTCTACTTGTTGCATATTGTTTGTTGTGTGTTTTGTGGAGTTGTTGAATACCACATTGTCTTGGTAGTTGTGTTCTTTCTACAAACCCTAGTACACAATATTCCACTCCACAACCTAGAACGGTCTTCATTCTGACAACATACAGTCATGTCCTTCTTCAAGTAAGTGAGTACAAGCATTCCAAAATCACCACTTTAGAGAGCACATGTATTTAGCAGAAGAAGTCAACTTATGCTAACTTGCTTGGCAATTTGGATTGTCAATTTGGAAATGTTTAGTAGTGGTAGTTGTCCACTTCCAGTTATTCAACGCTCTTTTCCTGGTCTCATATACACCCCTTTGGATTAAGGGGGGAATTGTTGGGAACATTGTAACACACCCAGTGTCACACTAGACTTAATACACGATTTCTTTTTAAATAGTAAAATATATTTATGCTCATTATCCACATGCATATTTCATATATGCAATCCTATAACAAATGCATAACAATTGCATTTGAATGCATAAAATATATACAAATAACTATCGGAAGCTTCAACTTGATCCAAAAGACCTATAATTTCTTTCAACAATGCATAACGAGACCTACACAGTAAAAACTTCCTGTACAGTAAAACCTGTGCAATAAGAACCATGACATAGGAACTTCGCACTATGGTTCTCCTAAATTATTTATGATAATAATTTTTAATGTTTTAGTGTATGAAATTCGATATCCAATTCCTTACCCATACAACCCATGGTATTTAGTTTAATACAACCTATGGTTTTCAAGCATAAATACCATTCATGCAAGGAATATTAACAAAGCTAAATCTAAGCTTCCACATAAACATTATGTCTATTTTGCATCACTAATTCATCCCGTGGTTTTCAAAAACCACCAAACCATTCAATACTAAGCACAATATATGATCTTTAGCATATGGACTTTGTTTATATTATGATTATTACACAAAATTTATCTTCCACATAAATAATATACTTTGACATAAACATATCTTCGACAAGGTTAGCTTATGGAATATGTTTATATTTTTTTTATAAAACAAAAATTAACTTTGACATAAATAAATACCTTTGACAAGGTTAGCATATGGAATATGTTTATAAACAAAAATTAACTTTGACATAAATAAATACCTTTTTTTTTTTAACAGAAACAGGGGAATTTAACTGTATATATAAAAGGCTGTGCACAGCCATTCATTACAAAATTTGGGCCATAAGTCTGCTTTGAGAAGAGGAAAAATACAGATTTTACAATGATTTTTTCTCTTAAAATCCTTGCTCCTAATTTCCCTATGATTCCTGTTCATTCTACTGGTATAAACCTTAACAAACTGTTTGCATAACAAAATACAAAAAAACATTGAAAATATTTGTTCTTTGAAAACCTGCACAGTGAGCAAAATCCATCATTTCTGAAGAGTTCTTCTATCTGTAATTCGGGTGCACGAAAGAAGCAGCTTCATGCATGTCCTGATTTACTGACGGCGCCTCTTGAACCCTACTGAGCTGAGTATGGCTAATGAAAACAGAGAGGTCCTCCTTAATACTATCTACCTTCCCCAGCATTTCAATAGTGTTTCTTTCGATATCATCAAGACGGGACTCAACACAAGAGAGGCGTGAATGCACATATTTGAATTCCGTGGTCTGTTCTTTGTTCTGCTCTGCAATGGAACATACAGCAGAATAGGTCCTGTTAAGGTATACTTTAACTTCAGATGTGAGCCGGCTGAGAGTAGCTATAGCTTGCCGTATCCCTTCCATCGTGCTGCACCTGCTGTCACGAGAACCTTCTTCAAACTGCCAGGTATCCGATTCCGAAACTGTGAGGTTTAGCTGCTGCAAATCTGAGCCAAGCGAGAGTGGAATGTGTTGCTCCATGTCGCTGAGAGACCGCCTATGTTCCCTCTGCTTCATTAAGTGCTGGGGCGTGAGAGCTCTGGACGCAGGTGGGAAGCCACATGGCTTAGTCCTTGGCACATGCTGAGGGGCGCGTGTATGGTAGTCCGGACACCTACCTCGGGAGGGGAACCTCCATTCCATTAAATTGAAACGAGACCTCCTTGTTATATCACTTAATTCAATGATATGGTTCGAGTCCCTTGCCAAATCAACTAATCTGGTGACGTGGCTCTTAGGGAATGAATTTATAACCCAATACATTATTTTGTAACAATTGACCTTTTTCCAAATTGACTCCAATGTTGGCAAGCTTGTCTGCTGAGTCATTGAGGTTTCTGAGGACATGGAAGAAGAGAATATCGGAAGGAAGAGGAAGAGTTTCAATCCTTCTCTTTAGATTTTGTCTCATTGCTCCTTTCAAGTTCTTGCTTTTCATGCTCTGAATTACATGTCTGGAATCTCCGATCACCTGGAGCTTTGCTATGTTTATGGAGGATGCATACTCGAGAGAATAGTAGATCGCCAACCACTCTGCTTCATTATTTGTTTTCGTTCCTAATCCCCAAGAAAAGTCTGCAACTATTTTTCCTCCGGGATCAAAAATAATCCCCCCCGCACCTGCCTCCCCAGTAAATAAATACCTTTGATACGGTTGGCATATGGAATATTTTTATATTTATTTATTAACTTCGACATAAATAAATATCTTCGATAATGTTGGCATATGGAATATGTTTATTAATTTCGACATAAATAAATAAATTCGACAAAGTTGGCAGGCTTATTAACTTCAACATAAATAATTATCTTCAAAAAAGTTGGCATATGGAATAGGTTTATTAACTTCGACATAAATAATTATCTTCCACAAAGTTGGCATGTGGAATATGTTTATATTTATTTATTAAATAAATAAAAATTACCTTCAACATAATTATTTAAAACTTCTTTGGAATATTTATTTTGAACGTTGCATTTAACTCTTAGGAACTCATAATCCTTTTTAAGTTTACGACCCAGTAAGAACCGCATCGTAAGAACTTTGCACTAACAACAAAGTGGGGTTTCCGTAAATAAAATAGTAAAAACACTTATCATTCATTCAAATGAATAGAATGAACTCCCCAAATTGATCCATATCAATGGAACATAGGAAAACTAAAGTTATATATATAAATAATCCTTAAATATTGTATTTTCAATTAAGACAAAGAATATTAATTATTCCAACATGTTTCGTTAGAATTACTTCACAGTAAGAACTATGCAGTAAGAACTAGGCTACACAGTTAATTAGCAGAACAAGACTACACAGTTAATTAGCAATTTAACACATGCCTTTGCAATAAAATTTAACTATTTGCAAATAATGATGCAACTTAAGAAAAATTAACAAAATGAATGTGATTCCTACTTATTTATCCATTCATAATAGTTTTCCAACATTATACTCTTCGACATAATTTCAATAAACATTTCTATTATAAACCTAGAAATTAGAAAATCATGGCAAATTTTTATCGCAAATTATTATTATTGAAAATTAATAACACCATTCTCATGAAATAAACTTATCCGGTGAACACTTGAATTGACAACTGGCTATGTGGCTTCCATGCTCCACCCAATAGTAGGTAATTCTTCTCATTAATCTCTCAGCAGAATACCACCCTCGAGCTGAGACTTGTGCATTCAACAAACAGACTTCTCACCAATTCCCAAACTTTTCAGAATTTACACTTGGAAATTAGGAAAATTGGATTAAATACCAATTCCATGCCAAACAGTGTGCTTAACCTCCTTGATTTCCTTCTGACTACACAACAACGAAACACATCACTACCATCTATGCTCAGGAATCCACCAAGTCGGGTGCATACACCATTTTCCACTTCACTGAAATGACTAGAGACAAAATGGACAGATTTGCAGTATAGATCTATTAACAAATTGGCTCACATGTTCAGGGATTCATTTCAATTTTCGTTCCAGGATAATAATTATCTCCCTTGTTCTCTCTACATACCCAAGCATGGAAGATTCTCTCAGAATTCCATCTTCTTCTCCCCCCCATACAAAATGGACACCAATTACTGTTCCCTTGCATGCATAAGTCCATGCATGCAACTTGGAACCACATGGGCTCTCCCTCTCAGCCCATTTTTTTATTATATATATATAAATCACCCAAAATCCCACTTAATCATAATTAAATAATAATTTTAATTTTAATAATACAAATTCATTTAAATGGGTTAAAGACTTAGGATAAACTTAGAGACTTAAATATTTAGAAGGGTTGTACCATGGTCTCCTACCTAAGACACCTAACCCCCTTACCGTCTCTGGTGAATACACAAGTCCCCGATCTTTTCATCGTACTACCTCAGTACAGCCAATTGTGGATTTTTATTATTAATATTTACAAAGTACAAATTGTTGTCTTAGAATAATTCATAGTCAATAGATACATATTGACATCAACATACTAGGAGTTTCAAACCAGGGGTGTTACATTCCCCTCCCCCTTAAAATATACACCATCCTCAGTGTTTAATGCTTATAGATATTAATACAATGCTTACATACATCAATTTTTCTGAACTCTGCAAGGTTTTCCTTGCACTTTTGCTTTCATGTTGTTTCTTCAAAGATTAATCAGGCTCACCAAAATCTGACATACTTCGTCACGTTGTTTCTGCTGATGAAAATAGAAGCTTGTGCCATTCAACTTTAACTTTTGATACCACACCAACTGAATTCCAATTGAATTTTTTTTTCCTGTGAAATTCAATCATCATGTATTCATTAAGCCACCATATTAAAATCAACCAATTTATTTTCTTAAATAACCAACATTTTTCAATCTTGCTTAGAATATATTCATGCATTCCATGCTCAAATCAGCATATGCATATAGATGACTCCAACAATCTTTATTTATTTTTACAGAAATTTAACTTTTAAGCATTCATTGTATATTTCAACAAAAATAAACACAACAAATTTTTAGTTGTAACATGCATTTCAACAACTTTCTATTCCTAGAAAGCAAATAACATAAATAAAAAGAAAAGAGTAAGAGTTTCCCCCTCTTAGTCTTGTCCCAACCTGGAGCTCCACAATTGTGGCATCACTGCTCCTTGGTCTCTTTCTCTTTGAAATGCAGGTGCTTGATTTGCTTAGTCTTAATCAAGGTTCAAATCACATTATTTGTCCCACACAACACCAAGAAGGTATTCCTTCCTCTAGTGCTATTCAATGTGCGCATAAAAGGATCACCCAAACCTTGTTCAGCTTCCATCTAGGACACTTCATATTTGAAATCTATCCAAAGGAATTACAACTCGAGGTGTTCCCTGTGGTTTTCTCAAAGTATTCGTTCACTTTTATTATTAGGTTCGCTCGTTAGACCGGGCGCCTCCTTCCCCCTCTAGCTTTTGTTAGTAGGTGAGGGTTTTTATTAATTTATAATTCTTTTGTTAATTTATTATATTGCTTCAATATTTACTGCAAAACCAACTTGCAAAGTCTTCTGCTCTTTTACAGAAGTCACATCCTCAATGCAATCGGTTGAGGAAAACCCATCATCAACTTTGCTTAGTTTTAATTAGAGGAAAACACATGCTTAATGCAATTGGCTGAGGAAAACCCATCCCCAGCTTGGATAAATTTAATTAGAGGAATCATATCCTCAATGCAATCGACCAATTGAAACTCATCCTTGGCTTGCATAGTCTTCTTATTCTTTAGATTTGCTCCTTTCTTCTTCAATATGCAAGCACCAACTTGCATATATACTTGATAAACACAAAATGGATAGCAAAGCTCATCAATATCATACATTTATCAAAATGTATTATCATAAAACTAAAAACATATAATTTTACACAACTAACTTCTCATCACTAAAACACCAAGAATGTGTCCATTCCTTTAAGGTGTAATCAATGTCGACAACCATGACACAACAAAACACTAGGAATGTGTCCATTCCTTTTAGGTGTGTGCCATGTCGGTTGGACTTGTAGCTTAAATACATTTTCAAGGTAAATCATTTTATGAATATTATCTCCTATAAAAATTATATCAATATTAAATCGAGGTTAGAGTAAATATATCTCCCTTCTTCCTCAAGGCTTGAGCAAATTTTTAAACTTCTTTACTTGTGTCACGTTCTTCAATCAAACATGATGAAGAAGCTCTTGGATGACCCTAGAGAACTAGAATATTGCAATATCTTTATCTGCATCCAAAGTCTTAGTTTTGCAATTTCACTCTCTGTATCATTTACAGGTAATAGCATTAGATGCATACAAATAAATCATGTTAGATAACTTCAGTTAACAACTACTAACAAGTTATAACGAACTAACAACTTTACCAGATAACGACAATTAATAGTTTATAATTAGCTAACAACCTATCTTAGATAGAAACATATTCCTAGTTTTAACTTTTCATAAGTTGGCTTAAGCATAAAAGTATTAGCAATTCATTTACAACTCAGTGAATAGGAATTCAAGCATTCATACCTGCATTGAAACATGTGAATGCACCATTCTTATTAATAAAACCTTCAACATAATTCAAACACTTACTGTTGTTTCAAAATCTCTTGCTTATTTAATATTGCATTCAAATATATAATTATGCAATCACACTAATTGCCATTAAATAAAAACATTCCACTATTGTATCAACATAAACCATTCTTGCATAGATGGACTTAGGCATACGTCCATCCAAATAATTTAGCTAGCATTCCAATATGGTCATCTACCATCGGACTTAACACAAACCAAGCATAAGCTTCAATTAGTCACCGAGGATTCCAGCATAAGCCAAACCCAAGTCACATAATATCATCAAAGACTAAGACACAAGCCACACACAGGCCACAGATTGTCACCAAAGACTCAACATGACAAGAACACCTTGTCAAATAGACATACACTATTCAAAATTTAACATATTATTTGGTAATCCATACATAGCAAAATATGAAAGTTTAGCTAGAGATACCATTACGAACGCATATACTAATCTGCACTCATACTCAACAAGAAGGACTATTCTAGATAAGCATAATGCCATAAAAATGATTCTTTAATAAGAACTTAAAAGTGTAATGCAGTGCATGCATATACAAATTATGCATTTTCCAACACCTGTGAAACCCGCTGCGCAACTATGACATTGCTCTAAAATAGTGCACATGAGTAGTCCATTTGTAATTAGCTATGTTACGGAATCATTTAATTCGGGAAATAAATTTCCAAACTCAATAACAAACGCAACCAATCAATAACCAAATTTGTATATTCATACACCTTGATCACAATTGATTCGGATGAATATCCATATTCATCCAACTTAACTTTTATCTCGCTACAAAATGACATAATCGAAATAAGCATCAACATGGTTAACATACCCATGCATCAACATGCTCTAAGAAAACCAAATACACCCACCAATTGGCTATCAAGCATTCAAGCATTTAACTAGTCACTGAAAATGATTTGACATGTCCCAACCTACTATTGACTGGAGACTTGAGGGAACATAGGGGTACAAGAAATGCAAATAATGCTCACAAAAATTAAGACTAGGGAAACTTGTCCCAAATAGGAAAATCAATAAGCATTTTTATAAATTTAAATGTAATTACCAAGCAATTAAAATGACCCCACAGGTTATGCAACCTATGCATACCACGCTGTTCTAATCGATCCAGCTATGAAGACAGATAAATATAAGAGACACATCGTACTCAACATGTCAGGGGATTGGCTACAACCATTTTCTTTCCAAATAGAGCAATGATTTTCCCTAGTTTCCTTCTAGCAAAAAAATAGTGATACACACCACGGTTTCCAGTGCTCAGGAATTCCATTTGATTCGATGCATACACCATTTTCCATTAGCTCTGGTTTTGACAACATCAGCCAACATCCACCAGAAAACAATTAATTGCTTCAAGAATACAGTTACAAGGAAAAACATAAACATCTTACAAAATAGTGATCATACACAATAATCAATGGGATTTAACCAAGGAACAATAAGGTAAATGTCCCTCACCATGAACCACCCAGGACAAGGGTCCACCCAGAGACTCCATGCAACAACCAAGTCCCATACAATTTAGGCTTTAAGGATAAATCCCTTATACAGTCATTGTCATATAGTTAGTAAGAAACACACAACATCAAGCAACAATTTCTCGCTTGAGAAAATCATCTTGGCAGTTATAGATAGTCTCAGAGCTTCACACTCTTCAGGAGACAAACAATCTTATATTTGTACTAAAAATTCCATCATACAGTTACATGTACAAACATGAACCAGTAAAAGCTATATATATATATATTAAATAAATAAGCTAAGAATGTACATAAGATTCCGGCAAAGGGCCAAACTCCTGTTTGGTCTCTAAATGCAAAATATTCTTTCATAATTTCAAAAAACTCAAAAATTATATTTATATCTAGGAAAACAATACATAAAAGATTTTAAACTTCAATTTTTTCTTAAACGAAAAATATCATAAGTTTGCTCAAAGTTCCTAGATTACTAAAACATCTTGACTTACCAAGATTAACCACATGGAAACTAAGTTGATCCATCCTTACCCATGCAAGGAAACCATACATGGTTTTCCTTTACATTGCAAATCAATGATATGAGAGCTGTAACCTCAACTACTCTATGATCTACACGAACTATTAATTAGCTCATTGGATAATAAAATAAATACATTTATGTGTACACTTTCTTTTAGAAAGCAAACAAATCAACCTAAGGTTCGAGACTTGTAGCCTCAACTGTGATACTAATTTGTAACACATCCACTATCAGACTAGACTAAATAAACGATTTTTTTAAAATAGTAAAATATATTTATGGTCATTAGCCACATGCATATTTCAATATGCAAATCCTATAACAAATGCACTTGAATCCATAAAATATATACAAATAATTAGCAGAAGCATAGTAAAAACGTGCTATAAGAACCATGACATAGGAACTTTGCACTATGGTTCTCCTAAATTATTTATGGTAATAATAATTATTTTTTTTAGTGTAGGAAATTCGATATCCAATTCCTTACCCATACAACCCATTGTATTTAGCTTAATACAGCCTATGGTTTTCAGGCATAAATACCATTTATGCAAGGAACATTAACAAAGCTAAATTTAAGCTTCCACATAAACATTATGTCTATTTTGCATAACTAATTCATCCCGTGGTTTTCAAAAACCACCAAACCATCCAATACTAAGCACAATATATGAGCTTTAGCATATGGACTTTGTTTCAATACGTGGTAAGAACTTAAAACACTTCACATTCATTCCAATGCATAGAATGAACTGTGCAAATTGATCCATATCAATGGAACATAGGAAAACTAAAGTTGTATATATATATAATCCTTAAATATTGTTTCTTCAATTAAGATAAAGAATATTAATTATTCCATCATGTTTCATTAGACTTACTTCGCAGTAAGAACTACAAGGTAAGAACTAGACTGCACAATAAATTAGCAATTTAACATAGGCCTTTGCAATAAAATTTAACTATTTGCAAATACTGATACAACTTAAGAAAAATTAAAAAAATGAATGGGATTCCTACTTATTTATCCATTCATAGTAGTTTTCCGGCATTATACTCTTCGACATAATTTCAATTATAAAGCCAAAAATTTAAACAGAAAACCATGGCAAATTTTTATTGCAAATTATTTTATTGAAAATTAATAACACCATTCTCATGAAATAAACTTATCTGTTGAAAACTTGAATTGGAAACTGGCTGTGTGGATTCCATGCTCTACCCATCCATAGGTAATTCTGCTCATTAATCTCTCAGTAGAACACCACCCCCAAGCTGTGACTTGTGCATTCACCAAACAAACTTCTCACCAATTCTCAGACTTTTCAGAATTTACACTTGGCAATCAGGAAAATTGGATTAAATACCAGTTACTCCATACAAAACAGTTACCTTAACCTCCTTGATTTCCTTTTGACTGCACAACAGTGCACACATCATTGCCATTTGTGCTCATAAATCCACCAAGTCAATTGCATACACAATTTTCCAATTCACTGGAATGACCAGAGACAAAATGGACAGATTTGGAGCTGAAATTTATCAACAAATTGGCTCACAGGTTCAGTGATTCCTTTCAGTTTTCATTCTAAGATAATAATTATCTCCCCTGTTCTCTCCGACATATCCAGGCATGGAAAATTCTCTCAAAATTCCATCTTCTTGTTCCCCCCATAAAGAATGGACACCAATTACTTTTCCCCTACATGCATAAGTCCATGCATGCAACTTGGAACCACATGGGCTCTCCTTCTCAGCCCATTTTTTTATTATATATATATATATATAAACCACCCAAAATCCCACTTAATCATAATTAAATAATAATTATGATTTTAATAATATAAAGTCATTTAATGGGTTAAAGACTTAGGATAAACTTAGAGACTTATATATTTAGTAGGGTTGTACCATGGTATCCCACCTAAGACACCTAACTCCCTTATGTCTCTAGTGAATACACAAGTCCCTGATCTTTTCAACGTACTGCCTCAGCACATCCAGTTGTGGATTTTTATTATTAATATTTACAAAGTACAAATTGTTTAGTCTGACAAGCATTCATAGTCAATATTTACATCTTGACAGCATCAGACTAGGGGTTTCAAACCATGGGTGTTACAAGCATAATCCTTGATGTTAGGATTATTGTGCACTATTCACGTGCAAGGAAGACCAAAGGTCATTGGTGAATATGAAGAGTCACTCAAGATTCCAAGAGACCTCTTGGGAAGTTGAACCCAAGGATCATCCTCATGTATATATTGTACATTTGCGAATGAGAAAAATTGCGCTTAACACCTATCTCTTCTTGTCCTTGTGATTATTCTTCTTGCATATTTGGCTCTGTGACAACCAATCATTCATTTGCACGAATGTGCACCTAACAATGAAGATAAACATAGTGAGGCCGACTAACATGTTTTTGTGGGGAACCTAAAGATTTTGGGGGACCCTAGATCTAGACTTCACCTTTATCCACCCTTTTCTCCGACATTACTTTACCAAGAGGCATTTAATATCCCTTCCCTATCAGGTGACCCTTAAGAGAATAATGAACTATCTGCCTTTGACTGTGCCTCACAATTGAATAATCTCTTTCATATAGTTAAATGTATGAAACTCAAACATCTTCAAACATTTTTATCCCAATAAACCAAGTTAAATCTCATGATTTCTTATGAGTTTTTTCAAAATTTAAAAATAACTGAAATTAATTTCTACCAACTAACTGCCTTCAATAAAATGGCCATGGATCTTAATTTTTTTTGCACCAGATGCACAAATATCATTGTGAAAATTATGTGGGATTCCTCTTTACAAACTAGTATAATCGGGGATCTCTTTGTTCAAACAAACAATCATGAACATAAGTGTTGTTCGCCTAGATTGGGCACATTTCAATCAACCAACACTGTCAAAAAATCCTATAATACAGAAATGGTTGGCAGAACTTCAAAAGCTGACTATCTAGGATAAAACCATGACAAAACCATTATCTCCAATGGAACTTCCAAGATGGAGAGACTGGGTAAAATATTCCATTCCAGTAAAATTACAAGGTTTGTGTGCGAGGGATGTCTGCAAATAACAAGGGCCTACATTGAATGCAATAGGCATGTACATCTCATGCTCCTCCAAGCTCAGAAGCTACAGTTCCTAAAACGGACTCACCATTCATTAACAACTCCATAAATAATACTCAAACAAACTATGTTTAAATCTCTCTATACAGCTTCACATCTAATGGATTCAGAAATATAGGGGTTTATTCTCAGCTTGATTTGGAGTTGTATGAACTTAACATATTCAAACATTTACTCAAACATCGTACTGACATCATCAACCTGATCACATATTGGATGAATACACTTTTCTCAGTTGAAGCTGAAGGCAGTTGAAATCTCATCTATCAAAATATAAATGCATCCTTCTAGACCTATATCATACCTTGGTACCGTTCGGAACAAGAGTCTGAGATTTTCATCCGCTTATTGATCCTTTTCGTGGGGCGAAACTTCAGCTACACGCCAAACACCAAACGTAGCACATTTCTATTTCAACAATAAAACACATCTAAAAGTCTGCATGGAAAGACTTAGGGAGTGGGTGGAGGGACAACAAATTTACGAATAGTGTCTTAGAATTAGAAACCCGCCCTTAGAGTAAATTCAACATAATAATTGAAATTTGACAATAAATCATAACTTCCCAATCATGATCTAACTTTCTTTACTTATATCCTAACAACTAATTTTATTTAATTATATCTTAACAACTAGAAGGAATTTGACGTCTATTAAATTTATTAAAATTTACATGAATAAT
Organism: Larix kaempferi; assembly: GCA_027924585.1. Taxonomy (NCBI): domain Eukaryota; kingdom Viridiplantae; phylum Streptophyta; class Pinopsida; order Pinales; family Pinaceae; genus Larix; species Larix kaempferi. The sequence goes on from BSBM01000588.1 coordinate 1,482,500, forward strand.
ATTGAAAAAACTAAAAACCAAAATTTATTATCTTTTAATAAAGTAAGGCCTTTGCATCTATACTTTGCATATTTGGCCACTTCGTCAAATCTCTTCTTTTCATCTTTGACTACAGACTGATTGCATATATATACTTTCTTTCCATGTTTGATCGGTTTGCCAATTCTTTCTTTCTTTGACAATATGTACACTAATTGAATAGGTTATATTTTATAAATTATTACAAGGTTTTTATCTATTATAATAGAAGTAATATATTGTTAATATTTTAATTTAATTGAATATATATTTGTATTTAGAAGTAATATATACTTAATATTTTAATTTAATTAAATATATAGTTGTATTTGTTGATATTTTATTTTAACTCAATATAGATTTGATTTTAATTTATCTTTAAGTGTATGAGTATATTTATCACTTAGTTGTAGAGAATCTAACAATAAGTTAACATGAATTTAATCATAAGTTAACAATAACTTAATCATGCATGTGATAGGGGCATTACAAGGCTTTTTGAGTGATCCAACTCGACATTAAAAGTTTATTTAGTTTTGAAATTTTTGTTTAATATATCTGATCATCTTCTATTATATTGATTTGATGGATGTAAGTATATCTTTAGAATTTCTTGAGAATGCCCCGTATGGCTTAGAAGGTTTTTTTACTCTTTTGGTATCTACAATCTATGTTGAGAAGAACATTTATGTACTATTTGATTCTTAATCGAATATCAATAGTAAGCTTTTTTCTGTTGGAAAAAAAAAATTAACATGAATTTAAAAGTTATATTTATATTTTTTTATGATTGTTTTTAAATTTAAGTAAAAAATTAATTTTTATTTTAAGTTTATTAGAATTTGATATTTATAAAATTTAATGTAATTATATTAAAAGGGTGAAATCCCGAACGTGGGAAACACTTTTGTGACAAACGGAGTGAAAAAAACGGAGCGCGGGCGGATGATCACGTGAAAATAAGTCAACTCAAACTCTAGGCTGAGAGTTTAAAAAACTCTAGGCCGAGAGTTTTGAGATTTCAAACTCTTGCCCGAGAGTTTAAAAAAACTCTAGGTCGAGAGTTTAAAAAACTCTAGGCCGAGAGTTTTGAGATCTCAAACTTTCGCCCGAGAGTTTAAAAAAACTCTAGGCCGAGAGTTTGAACCAATCGCGGCGCTGTATTTTTAAAAAAACTTTCGGATGAGAGTTTGAACTAAACTCTCGGTTGAGAGTTTGGAAGATATTTTTTTGCCCGAGAGTTTACGATCAACAAACCTGCAAAAATATATGGCATCTTTTCGGAACCTACAACTTCAACAAGTACGAACCCCTGCAAATTCCAAATATTATTTGTCGGACTTGGTAGCAATGGATTCATCTCCGAATCTAGTTTCCAATGATATAATAATTGTTTCATTTTGACTTGAATTTCTATTTATTAATATATTTTTTTATAAACCTTATCCCTTAAGAAGTTTATTACTTTGAAAATCACCCGAAATGAAAATTCAATATCATAACAAAGACAACACCAAAAAATTTGAAATTTCACAGAGATCATAATTGGCTCGTCCTTTTCAAAAGGGCACTTTTAATTTTTTCCAATAAGAGTCACATTTGAAAGAAAATGTGAATACAAAAACATGTGTCGATAATGCACCATTTTCTAAACATACGTTGTTTCGATAAATAATTAAAAATAGTTCCCAAGTCTTAAAAAACTCAAAATATAGTCCAGGATCCAGTGTAGTGTGTGTAGATTATGAACCTACATTTGTTTTCCCTAAAATGAATAACCATCTATCAAAAAATCGTCGTCAACACAGGTCACTCATTATACATACCTAAAATTTTCAAGTATATGCCATCTAGTGACAACAAATTTGTCCTACGATATGTCCATAAAAAAAATAAAAAAAAATACGAGTAGAAAGTTAATTCAATTCTCTAAAACCTTTGTGTTTACGTCAAGTTGAAATTCCTAAGGGAGATATGGGTTTGAAGAGGTCGAAGTTGAAAAACATAAAATTTAGCAGTTTTGTTTGTCAAAAACAAGCCGAAATTGTTTCCCAACTTCATGTTTTCACCCTAAAACTTCATAAAAATATATTGAAAGATGGCCCTCGCATGAAATTGAGGGACCCTTTAGATGCAAATGTGCATTTGCAAAACGCACAAGTATTCAATAAAACCAAAATGCGCGAGTGTTTCGTAGAACTAAGCATAGGTGAGCTCTAAGCCTGCCATGTCAGTTAACATGTAGGATAGGATTCCATAATGCGCACGCGTTATGGATCACTATAACACGCACGTGTTATGTATCACTATAATGCGTGCACATTATGGATCATTATAACACACGCGTGTTATTGTAATCATCAAAACCTTATTCAATAGTTTATTTAATAGTTTCTATGGGTTAAGAGGTTAAATAGGGATTTGATGTTAGGGGCTTAGGGATTAGAGATGGGAGGTGGTTAGTGGTAGGGGAAGGGGGATTAGGAGAGAGAGAGAGAGAGAGAGAGAGAGAGAAGCAAGGAAGAGAGAGTGAGATAGGGGGGTTAGTTAGGGGTAAGGGTCTAGAGGGGGGTTAGCGAGGGGGAGAGAGAGAGAGAGAGAGAGAGAGAGACTGAGAGAGCTCGAGTTAGTAAGGGCTATGGAGAGGAGGTGGGAGAGATAGAGAGGAGGGGGTTTTGGGCTAGGGGGAGTAGCAGATATATAGAAAGAGTAGGATGGTTAGGGATGGGGGAGAGGGGATTTATAGAGAGAGAGAGAGAGAGAGAGAGGTGTAGAACTAGGGAAGAGAGAGTGATGATGATGATGATGATGAATATCATGATGATGATGAATATCATGATGGTGATGATGATGAGGATGAGGATGATGATGATGATGATGATGACAAAGATGATGAAGATGACGATGATGATAACGAAGATGAATATTATTGTGATGAAGATGATGATGATAATGATGGTGATGATAAAGAAGAGGATGATGATGATGATGATTACGATCATCATCATCATCCTCATCCTCATCATCATCCTCATCTTCACCACCATCATCTTCATATTCATCATCATCATCGTCATATTCGTCATCATCTTCATCATATTCATCATCCTCATCGCCATCTCCATCATCATCATCATCATCATCTTCATCATTTTCATCATCATCGTTGTGGTCCTCATCACCATCATCTTCATCATCTTCATCATCATCATATTCATCATCATCATGATCAGCATTATCATCATCATCATCATAATTTGTTGGCTTGTATAACTGTTCTTGAGGTTTTCTATAAAGAACCAGGTTCTGCGCAGTTCGAGGAACCAACAAAACCCCTTTTCACTGGCCCTTTCGACAACAATCTGTGAATAGACTGAGGTCTCACCCGAGGTTAAGTAATGGGGGGGGTTGTGGAATCAAGTTTCCACAACCAACTGATGAGTGTTTACACAAATTGACGTGTAGTGCGCTACAAGACTCGCGCTAAGAACTTTGGATTGCGCGAAGTACCACCTCTTCACGGCTAGCACTTAGGCTACCGCGCATCCAAGGACTGCACGATGCAGGATGGTTCTTGATAATAGGATAGCGCAACGGACGACTGCGCTTCCTCTTGATACTTATGTAACCTTCTCTAGATCTTACTTAGTGTGGAAAGACGCATTCAAAAATCATAATAGACCGCTATCCTTGCGAAATCATACACTAAAACAAGCAACAATATCACTAGGAACTTCTGGTGCTGTGCTAATGTTTCTCTGATTAATTCATGCGTTCATCTAACTGCGAAATGACTGGTGCATCTGACATTCATTAACACATTGTTGTTACTTAACATGTTATTCCCATCTTTCATCCATATAGTGAATACATATAAAAGCAATAGCACATGCATTCATAAACAGAGTCTTAACCGTCCACATAAGCAAATACACAGATCTAAATGCATACAATCAATCACATAACACATAATTTAACGTGGTTCACCCCCAGGATGGGAGCTACGTCCATAGGAACTATTATATTATCTTTGGGAAGGGTACAATAGTTTCAGTTTGTGCACTCAGTTGCAGACTCTCTTCTCTCTCTATAGGTCTCTGTGCACGCAGCTTGTAGAACCTTTTACAATAGCATTCTCTTCTTAACACTTAGAAGATTTTACAATGAAGATTATTCAGCTACTAGAGATTAACCCTTTCCCTTACAAAATGTTCCCTTTTATAGATCGTTCCCTAAGGTCACATATTTACAATCAAATGGGCCAAAACCTTAAGGTTACCCAAAACCATCACGGTTTCTCCGCTAACCAGGACTGCTAGGCTCTGATAGGGACTTCTCTGTCGTGGCCATCCATCTTCGCGTGGTCACATCGCTTTCAGCCCCCCTACCAAGGGCATGTCGATAGGTTGCTTTCACCATTTCATTCCTTGTCTTACGAATTTATGTAGCCGGTTCACGTCGTGCTGCCTCTGCTCGTGTGACCGACCACTTTCCTTCTGCATCACTCTTTACCCGCATGTTGGTAATCATGGAATATATTAACAAAAAATAGACCGCCAATGGTCTAACCAGAATGTGTACCGTTTTCCTTCCAAATTCTTCCTTGTCGGATCTTCACGGATCAGGATCTTCGCAGCGCTATCTCTCCGTAGTGATGGTACTCCGCAGTGCTGTAACTTCGTAGTGCTGACTTCCTTCCTCTGCCAATGCTACACTGTGTTGTATCCTCACAACTCCCCAAACTATCTTTGCCAAAAAGTCTTCATCTTAGTTGTGCTGCAGCTCCAAAACTGTTCTTCTCAAAATTGCCTTACTTGGGCCAGGCCCAACAGGCCCCTAACACTTACATGTGGCTCATCCCCAAGCCACTCTCAACTTCTACTTCTCCTAGCTACTCTTCCTCTTGCGGTGCTAACTTAGCAACGAATTCTTGATACGTCTCACTCAACTTTGCAACCGTTTCCTTTGTATCCTGCTCAATTTTCTTAACGGTCTCCATTACATCAAGTGTTATGTCATCCCCAGTTTTCTCTTATACTGAGTCATGTGTGTCGCAGAGCTCTTTCAGTTTTCTTCAATCGTCTGTGTTAGTTCATGGGCTTCCTCCTGAAGGGGTTGCGATTTATCTCCAGCTTCATCCTCCCTATCTCTGAACATTTGAAGTTCTCTTTTCAGTTCTCTGACTTCCAGATATCTTTGAAGTTTATCTTTCGGCTGTAGGGCCTTCACCTCCGCGTCAAGGGCGTCTAGCACTGCCTGCTTTTCTTTCAAAGTGGTTTGGACCTGCATCAACTCAAGGTCCTCTTGCAGCATAGTGAATACTCTTGTAGTTTCATCCAGCAAGTCTTAACACTTTGCTACTTCATTGGCTATGCTATCTGCGGCAGCTTTCACTTCTGCTTCCTTAAGCTGTTGCTGATCAGGTGGTGTCTTTGGAGGATTCTGCACTTCCAGAGTTCAATCTTTGATTTATAATCCACCTCCATGTTTTTCATTTATGCCTTAAGATCGCTGACTACTGATCCGATCTTAAGAATAATGTCTGCGAGCTTTGGCTGCTCGACACACTCTGGGTTCGCTCCGCAAACTAAAGCGATAGTTTGCTCTATCCTTTTCTATCGCTCTTGTGCATTGTCAAACTCCTTTCCTTTATACACACTCTCTTCTTCCAATTGCTTGTAATTTTCTTATAACTCATGATGGCGGCTGTTGATGACCCTATCTCGGTCATGAATTTCTTCCACAAACTGCAGATGTAGGGTGTGCAGTCCTTCAAGTGGAAACATTGCAATGTCGACGTCCAGATGCTCTATTCTCTGCACGCGTGGTACTAGTTCATTGCGAGGTAAGATGAAACTTAGCGGATCTAGTTTAACAATGCGCGTTATCGACACCATGGTCAGAGCTAAAGGTGTTTGCTTCAGATGCGATGTTTCGGCTGATTTGTCTTCTAACTTAGATCTCTGAGCTAAGTCACGCTAGACTTGCTCAAACTTTGTCACTATGCCTTGCAAAGCAGTGAGGTTCTGATCTAGATTTGTTTTAATATCCTCATTCTTGGTGTCTTTGACGGCCAACAGATCTCCCATATGCACGATGACCATGGACGCGATCATGTCATAATCATCATCATTTAACTTCGTTTCCAACTGGCCCTTTGAAGCCTTCTACTTCTTCTTCTGTACTTTCTCCTGCACGGAGCTTCCGGGATCCTTCCTCTTTCCTCACGGTGACTCTTCGACAATAGGTGTCGGAATTGGATTAATTTCTTCGAAATCACTGCCAATGATCATAGGTCCTTCGACCTTCCATTCAGTTATCCATTCCTTCATGATGAGGTCGATATATGCCTCATCCATGTGATAGTTCCCTTGGAACCATTCTGGGTTTGTCTTCTGTCCCTTTGTTGAAATGTAAATGGAATGCATGTTAGCGCAAAAGTTTATGGTGCAAATATATTTAGATGTTACCTCTTTGGATATCCATGGTGTTTTAACAATGACCTTACACAAATGCTCGAAATATATGTAGGAAAATTCATTCGACACACGTTGTCTTTCTGGTATTAAATTCTCCCATAGATTCGTATATCTAGGTCCTCTACAGTCATTGCTGCCAGCGATGAGGCCCACATAGTGTTTTGGGTCCTTCCATCCCACAAACACAATCAAGACCATCAACCAGTGATAGTGGAAGTTGTTTCCGTGCATCTGCGTGTCTCGCATATCTTCTAGAAATTCATTCAACAGGTATTGACACCAGTAAAATCTTCCCCCCGTCGCGGCCTTCGCCCCTAGGAGCACCACTTTGGATGGTACTTCAATAGGTCTTTCCTTCCGTAGAATTTTACTTGCTAGCAGCTGTGTTATGAACCGCGTAGCATCATCGGCTATATCGTTCGTGATGAATCTTCTCTTTCCTTTCGGGAAGCTGCGTGTTGACTTCATCTTCGTGACAACTTCCTTTTCCCTGTGCTTTCCTTGAAAGAATTGCTTAGGTTCCTCACATCGCTTGCTTAACCCTGTTATGTGATGGTTCAGGTTGATGTTCAGGTCGACGTTCCTATCCAACCATAGATAGCCTTGGTGTGTGCGCGAAATGAGTGTGCGCACCACTGGATTCAGTTTTGGGCTTCGATCAAAGTGCGGGAGCCTTAACAGGTTGAGCAACCCTGATTCAACTACTCCAAATAACCAGTTCTATGCGACCAACAAAGAATTTCCCTTCACTTTCTTCTTCTAGCACATATACTGATCTGGCTAAACTTGCTGGTACCTCAGCTCGACCGGCTCCTTTTGCATTTGAAGTAAGTCATGGTCCTCGAACTTACATTCTGCGGTCTTACCCAACATATTTTTCTCTAGTTTCACATTTTTGGATATTGGTGGAAGCGGTATATCACACTTCGCATTCTTGGACAGCTTAACGGTCGGTGACTCCTGTGTAGGTGGGGAGATATACTGAGGTGTCAGAGTAAGTGGGATTTCTTTATCGCTGAGCGGCACTTCTAGCAGCGTGGAGTTCATCTTATTTGGTTTTACCTTCTCCACCACTAGTTTCTTTCCTTTGGCTTGCATAGCTGTGGAATGTCGTGGTGATTGGCGTGAACCCTGTCCCTGCTCTGTAACAACCTTCTTAGCGGGGGTTCTCATCAACCCTTCAATCCCTCCGTACTTAAACACCTTCACAGTCTCCTTAACTGTAAATTCTTGCTCAATAGAAGAATTTTCATACATTCACTAGGTAATCTCTTAATAGACTCCTGGGATCACTTATCGCTCACTGTAAACAAATTCAAGCTATGGCTTGCAGAAAAATTTCAGAGTTTCGGTAACGCCCACGAGTCCAAATATAGTGGTATTTGTAGGAGCAGTTAGGCTCATTCGTGCCCATCAATGGTTATGAAGGCATTAAATGGCATATCCGTTGGCCAAATCCGCTGAGAATTCGGTTCCTTTCCTTCATTAATTCCTTCAGAACGGCTATTTCCGCGTTAAATGATCAAGCGGTCATCGGCAAAAGCACTGTATAACGGCTAGTTTTCCGACTGACATTGTAATGGCTAGTTTCTTGGAGTGTTGCGTCGTCGCTACTCCGGTGCAGTTACTTCGCGGTGCCTTGCTTCTTGGTTCTGAACTTTGCATGTTCTCTGCTTCATTGGATTTGTGCAGCTACATTTTGAGCTTCGTACTGCGCGGTTCTTCTTTTCTTTTCCTTTTTCTTTCTCTTTAACTCTCTTTTTTTTTTTTTACTTCTCAACTTCATTCTACTGAGGGTTCTGCGTAGTAGGGCTATCCTGATAGGGTTTTAGCCTACTTCCATTGACCAATCTGGGTATATTGTCTCCAGCTAACGTGGCTAACTAAACTGCGCCACTGTTAGTAACATGCACAACAGTATATGGGCCAAGCTAATGCATGATGCAGAGGCATCGGAGCTTAGGCAGATCAGTCAAAGTTGATTGACATGAGTAGACCGACCAGAGGGACTTCCAACAACCATTGGTGCGGATGATCAAGTTGGATGTCGAAGGCAATAAGTCGAGCAGAAGATTGTCGAGGTGCGTCGACAAGAGGAAAGAGGTCGAGAGTCGACATGTCAATGGTCGACAGACGACTGTCGACAGTCGTCATGTGAAAGTGTACAGGAAACAAGTTGTTGTGGAGTCATAGTAATGTCGATATGTTGTTGGACCACGACATCGACAGGGTTGGCATGAGCCAAGCGAGGAGGACGGGATGGAATGGCGAAGCCTAAGCATAGAGTGAAGCCAACAGGCGGGTTGAAGATGACAGAGGACATTATGGCTGACACAATGGATTACTGTAGCCTATCAGAAGGACGCGTAGAAAGTCAATGAGAGTACTTGGCAATAGTTCAAGGTTGCTAAGGAAGTTAATAGCAGTTATTGCAGGTGGTTGAATACTTGACAGATGTCGCCATAGGTGGAGGCTGTGCAGCATGACAGGGGGCGTTAACAGTTGTAGGTCTGCTGGATCATGGAAGGATTGACTGACAGAGGATGCATGTCTCGGGGATCGGAGTGATCTTGGGAATAGCAGTAGCAGAGTAGAAGGCAAAGGGCTTGGATTAGTGGAGGCAGAGTCACTCACGCAGGGAGTGAAGATCAGTTGGAAAAACTAGAGAGAGCGGAGCTCAGAGAAGGTTTGTAGATCGGATAGGAAAGTCAGACATCTATAGATAACAGAGATCAGATCCATAGCTCAACGAGCGCATGCATTTCGGAGAGGCCGTGAGAGGGTGAAGGTCAAGATAGAGACACAACACATTTTACTTAGATTATGTGTTCACAAGTATTTCAATTCCGCATTGTAACACTGTATTGATTAGAAGTAATATAAGCCAACTTCATGGCATCCTGTTTTACACCATGTTTTGTGTAAGCGTTGTGTGTATGTGTTGAATCGTTAAGCAAGAACCTTTGTCGATAAGGAACCTTGTGTCAGTTGGTATCAGATCCCGGAAGTAAGTCTGGTCAAGTTGAAGTAGTTGAATCCATTGAACAGAAGAGTCTGCGAGAGTGTTTACAGCTCCAGATGTGGTTGGGTAGAGTTGTGCACGACAGTGAAATTATGGTTGTGATTGGACGAGTGGGAGTTTCAGCAGAGGTTGAAAATGGCTCACAGAGGTGTTAATGTCTGAGGATTAAAAGCACGTGGCGCAGCATTCACAGTTGATCATGAGATGTTCAACGAGTGCGTCCGAACAATACGAACTTTGACAAATGAAGTCACATTGATCAAAGAAAATCAAAGGCGTGGTTGTATTCCTGATGCGATAAACCACAACAATGAGGAAGTCGAAGAAGTGGAAGCACATGAAGCTGTACCAAAAGAACCAGAGGACAAACTGATCAAAATTCTGATGGATATGAGGGGTCGGACCAAGATAGATGTATGTACCTACTCGATAAGTCTAGATCTAGAATATTTGATCGACTGGTTCAGAGAAATGGATAAATACTTCGACATAGAGCAAATTGAGGATCCTAAGCGGGTTAATACTGCATGTCTGAGGTTGAAGGGTCATGCCTCATTGTGGTGGGACAATGTATAGGCTAACAGAGTCAAGAAGGGAAAGGAGAAAATCAAGTCTTGGGATAGGATGGTCGCCAAGCTGAAAGGAAAGTTCTTTCCGAACAACTATGTAATTTCCTTGTTCAAGAGTTGCAGAAATTTCGACAAAAATAGATGACCATGAAGGAGTACACAGAAGAGTTCTATAGGTTGTCGATAAGGTTGGGCCAAACTGATGAAGACGAAAAAGCAGTCACTAGGTATGTGAACGGCTTGAAATATGCCATTCAGGATTAATTGAGCATGTCAAAATTCAGAGCAATGGGTGAAGCCTACCAGTTAGCTCTAAAGGCAGAAGAGAAATAGTCAAGGAAATCCGCAGCGACCAGAGGTAGGATGACTGGTCAGGGTGCAAGGACCATTTCCGCGAAAGGCCAAAGTAGCGATTACAGGAAGTAAAATGTTGAAGATAGTTGACATGCGGAAGCGACATCGACAAGGGAGAAAGCGCAAGAAAACCGACACGACAGTCGAGGAACACGTGGTCGAGGTGCATATGGTCGAAGTCATCCATCCAACAGAAAAGGGGCTGGCAGACCAGCCATAATCTTTTATAAGTGTCATGGAGTGGGACACAAGGCATATGAATTCCCAAAGAACCTACATGCTGCAGAGGAGTCGAAGCCCAGATGTCGAAGAGAAGAGGGAGTTGACGAGAGGGAAGAATCGACATCCGACAACAATGAGGATGAAAGGAGGAAGAATCGAAACCCGATGGTCAGACAAACATTAGTTTAGGAAGACCAACGTAACAAGAAAGAGCCGACACAGCGAAAGGAGATCTTTCGAACCACGGTGCGAATCGACGAATGGAGTTGCAAGACCATAGTTGATGGTGGAAGCACTGAGACTCTCGTGTCGATAGAGGTCATCGACAGGATCAGGTTTAAGTGTCGAGAACATCCACACCCTTACAAGGTATCATGGTTGTAGAAAGGACACCATGTGAAAGTGACCAGACAGTGCTTGATTAACTTCAAGGTTGGGAAGTTAGAAGACAATGTACCGTGTGACGTAATCCCAATGGACGCGTGCCGTCTGTTGTTAGGAAGACCATGGAAATATGATCGGAAAATGATCTATGATGGTCGATCCAACACAGTCGCAGTATGGAAGAATGGCGTGCAAAGGACTCTTAAGACGAAATCGGAGGAGCAAGTTGATGGTAAGCAGGGTGAGAGCAACTTTTGGGAGAAACATGTGCTGATTTGATGTGTTCAGCGAAAGAATTCCTCACGGAGGAGGAAAAGCAGTTGGGGTGTTATGCTATCATTTCGAAGGGACCATGTGTCTAGAAGGAGACAATGAAGGAGAAAATTCCGGTCGAAGTCGGAAAGATGCTTGATGAGTTTCAAAGCTTAGTAGTCGATGAGAGATCGATGGGATTATCGTCGACACAGAGCATATCCCATCAGATCAACTTGATTCCAGGGTCGAGTCTGCCAAAAAAAGCACTGTTAGAAAAACAGGATCGTAGAACAATAACAATAAACAGAAATGCAAATATAATCACACATACAGATTATAAGAGAGACACAGATATATCGTGGTTCACCCAACTTGGGCTACGTCCACACTAAATTTGCAGTCCTTATTATTATTACCATCCAGCAAAGTGAAGGGATACATCCTGCAGCACAACCGCTACACTTCCTCCTCATTGTCTCACAGTCTCTCTTCATAGATCTCAGAGATTTGCAATGCACAAAACCTAATACATCATTCACCCTAGCCATGTTACAATGTCTTTCTTTTATAAGGGAAATACAATGGGAAAATACCACAGGTTACCCAAAACCATGGGCCCGAAAACTGGTGGCGAAAAAGGCCCCAAAAATTTTCCAGTTTCCCCTGAACCCCTGTAACTTGGGGGCGTTGCCCCCAAACCCCATTTTTCGAGGGCCTGCTGGCCCCCGCGGCCCCCAGCTGGGGGTGTGGACACTCCCCCAGACCCCCTTAGGGTTGTACCGGGATCATAACCAAACATGGGGTACGGACACGGCTGAATAATAATATCTCTGAATATGGAGATCGGACTCCACAACCAACAAGCACCGCATAGGATGAGTCCGAGAGAAGGTCAGGAGCTCAATCAACATGTCCAGGAGTTGTTGGACAGAGGGTTGATCAAGGAGAGTCTGAGTCCATGCATGGTACCAGTAGTATTAGCACCGAAGAAAGGTGGAGAATGGAGGATGTGTACAGAATCCAGAGCTATCAAAAAAATCACAATCAAGTATCGGTTTCCACTACCGAGGATGGACAACTTGATGGATTGTTTGAGTGGAGCAAAGTAATTCATGAAGATAGACCTAAAGAGCGGTTATCACCAGATTCGGGTTAGATAAGGAGACGAATAGAAAACAACATTCAAGACGAAGGAAGGGTTGTATGAGTGGTTAGTCATGCCATTTGGATTGACTAATGCACCCAGTACATTCATGCGATTGATGAATGACGTACTAAAACCATTCTTGGGAAAGTTTGTCATGTCTATCTAGATGACATTCTGATTTTCAGTCGAACCAAGACAGAACACTTAAAGCACATTTGACAGATATTGCAGAAGTTGTAGGAACAGAAGCTAATGGTGAACCTGCAAAAGTGTTTCTTCATGAAGGAAGAACTGGTATACTTGGGATTCATAATCTCCGGTAAAGGGTTAGTGATGGACCCAGAAAAGGTGAAGGAGATATTAGATTGGCCTGAACCAACAAGCTTGACTGGAGTGAGGAGTTTCCATGGACTTGCCACTTTCTACAGGAAGTTCATCAGGGGATTCAGTTGGATTTGTGCACCATTGACAGAGTGCATGTGAAAAGGGGAGTTCAAGTGGATGGAAGCTGCCTAGCGAGCTTTCAATAAGTTGAAGGAAAAGGTCACTAAGAGCCCAGTGTTGGTACTCCCAGATTTCGACAAATTTTTCTAGGTCGATTACGACGTGAGTGGAATAGCAATTGGAATAGTGTTGATCCAAGAGGGCCGACCAATTGCATTCTTCAGTGAAAAAATGGATGATGTGAAGCGAAAGAATTCGATCTATGACTAGGAATTTTATGCTATTGTCCAAGCGTTGAAGAAGTGGAGGCATTATTTGTTTCCCAAGGAATTTGTGTTGTACACAGATCACCAAGCACTGAGGTATCTGAATACTCAGTCGAAGTTGAACCACCGGCACATGAAATGGGTCAAGTTCCTACAGGGATATACGTTCATGTTGCGACATAGGTAGGGAAAGTCGAACAAGGTTTCCGACGCACTCAGTAGAAGAGTTACATTGCTGAACATGACGACAGTTCAGGAAACAGGAATAGAGTCGATGAAGACAGAGTATACGACCGACGAGGATTTTGCGAAAGCATGGGAAGCTTGTCGTGAACCATGGAGTATCGACAGGACTCCATACTTGGATTATTTTATCCAAGAGGGATACCTATTCAAGGGACGACATTTGTGTATTCCTAGAGGATCCATGCGAGAAAAACTAATCCGAGAGTTGCATAGCGACGGATTGGCGGGTCATTTTGGCATCGAAAAGACTAAGGCATTAATCGAAGAAAAGTATTATTGGCGGGGGATGGCGATAGATGTCAGAAAGTGGGTTCAACATTGTAGAGTTTTCCAGTTGGAAAAAGGGAGAAGTCAGAAAATGGGGTTGTATACACCGTTGCTGGTACCAAATACCCCATTGGAGCACCTGAGCATGGATTTTGTGCTAGGATTGCCGAAGACGCAGCAAGGAAGCGACTCAATATTTGTTGTAATCAACAGGTTTTCAAAAATGGCACACTTTATTCCCTGTCAGAAGACAAGTGACGCCACAAGCATTGTTGTAGTATTCTTCAAAGAAGTAGTCATATTGCATGGGTTGCCGAAGAGTATCACATCGGATAGAGATACCAAGTTTATGGAGCATTTCTGGAGAACCCTATGGAAGAAACTGGACACAACGTTGCAGTTTAGCTCGGCATATCATCTGCAGATAGACGGACAAATTGAGGTGGTAAGCAGAAGTTTGGGAAACCTTCTGAGATGTTTGACGACCGACAGACCCAAGCAGTGGGAGAACATGTTTGCGCAAGCATATTTTGCATATAACAATTCTGTGAATCGGTCGACAGGTTTGATCCCATTCCAGATTGTTCAAGGAAGAATCCCACATGAAGTGGTGGATTTGGTCGAGTTACCAACAGAACCAGGAAAAAAGCGGATGCAAAATCATTGGCAGAGCATATGAAATAAGTGCATGAAGATGTGCCAAAGCGCATAGAAAAGAGCAACGCGACATACAAGTTGAGTGCTGACAGGAAAAAGAGACTACAGTCATTCAACGAAGGATACTTGGTCTATGCACATTTGTAGAAGGAAATATTTCCGACAGGAACGTATAACAAGCTGAAGTTTAAGAAGATTGGACCATGTATGATTCTGAAGAAAATTTCGGACAACGCTTATGTGTTGGAGCTTTCGAATTACTTGAGCATTTCACCAATGTTCAATGTCTCAGATCTCTACAAGTTCGAAGACGGTTCAAGTAGCGGAAGCGCAAAAGTGTCAAACATCGACTGGACAACACAGATTCCAGATTGGCACAAGGAGGAGATCACAAAAGTAATAGAGGAACGCGAAGTCGGTCGTATGCGTAGTTCACGAAGGAAGGAATACTTGGTGTGATGGAAGGATGATGAGTTGCAGGAGGTGACATGGATTTTTGAAGAAGAGTTCAGGAGACTAAGGGAGCAGTCAAGTTCTTTTTCACCTAGGGAATCTGATGCATGGGCATCGGAGCCTAGGCAGATCAGTCAAAGTTGATCGACATGAAGAGACCGACCAGAGGGAGGGCCGATGACCATTGGTGCGGATGAGCAGGTTGGCTGTCGAAGTCAACAAGTAGAGCAGAATATTTTCAAAGTGCGTTGACAAGAGGAAAGAGGTCAAGAGTCAACATGTCAATGGTCGACAGACGGAAGTTGACAGTCGTCATGCGAATGTATACAAGAAACAAGTTGTCGCGGAGTCACAGTAAGTTCGACATGTTGTCGGACCTCGACATCGATAGGTTGGGCATGAGCCAAGCAAGGAGGAAGGGACGGAATGGCGAAGCCTAAGCATAGATTGAATCTAATAGGTGGGTCAAAGATGACATAGGACAGTATGGCTAACACGACAGATTACTGTATCCTATCAAAAGGATGCATGGAAAGTCAAGGAGAGTACTTGGAAACAGTTCAGGGTTGCTAAGGAAGTTAATATCAGTTATTGTAGGTGGTTGAAGACCTGACAGATGTCACCAAAGGTGGAGGTTGTGTGGCACGACAGGGGGCGCTTACAATTGAAGGTCTCCCAGATCATGGAAGGATTGGCTGACAAAGGATGTGTGTCTCGGGGATCAGAGTGATCTCAGGAACAACAACAACAGAGTAGAAGGTGGAGGGCTTGGATCAGTGGAGGTAGAGTCACTCAAGCAGGGAGTGAAGTTTAGTTGGAAAAACTGGAGAGAGCAGAGCTCATAGAAGGTTTGTAGATTGGATAGGAAAGTCACACATCTACAGACAGCAGAGATTGGATCCATAGCTCAGCGAGCGCATGCATTCCAAAGAGACCGTGAGAGGGTGAAGGTCGACATAGAGACACAACACATTTTACTTATGTATTGTAAAGGCTGAGGCCAACTTAGATTAGGTGTTCACAAGTATTTTAATTACACATTGTAACACTATATTGATTAGAAGTAATATAAGCCAAATTCATGGCATCCTGTTTTACACCAAGTTCTGTGTAAACATCGTGTGTATGTGTTGAATCGTTAAGCAATAACCTTTGTTGATAAGGCTCCTTGCATTAATACATCTTAAAATTGCCAGAAAATTTCATAAACTTGCTATCATATTGGAGGACTAGGTTACCTACCTGAAAGGACTTGTTTTTGATATGACGATCATGCCATGCGTTTTCTCTTTCTTTCTGCAGTTGCTGGTGAAATCCTGCGATGAAGTGAGCTTCCTCCAACCCATCCAAGTGTAGAAGCCTTTATTCTAGTGCCTCTTGATCTTCCATGCCTGTAAATGCAACTATTCTCAAGCTGGGTACAATATACTCCATAGGTATCACTACTTCCTGTCCATAGGCCAACCTAAAAGGTGTATGGCCAGTCAATTTATTGCAAGTAGTCCTGTACACCCATAATACAGCTAGAATGCACAGATCCCAGTCGTCCCTGTTGACATTCCATACCTTTGTCAGCGCATTCTCCAATACTTTGTTGAAAGCCTCAACAGTTCCATTTGCTTGAGGATGGTATGGTGTACCCCTCTGATGGTAAATGTGGAACTCTTCAGTCAGGGCCTCAATAGTTCTGTTCAAAAAATGTGTCCCTTGATCGCTCATCAATATCTTCGAGCATCCAAACCTAGTAAGGATGTTCTAAAAAATGAACTGCGCGGCAGTAATTGCGCTACAATCCTTCACTGGCTTAGTTTCTTCCCATCTGGTGAGATAATCAGTCGCGGTGATAATGTATCTCGCACTAGTCCTTTTTCCTAGTGGGTTAATGGGTCCCACGACATCAAAAGCCCATTTCTCGAATGCCTGAAGTGTCAACTGTGGGTTCAGTGGCATTTCATCTCTTCGCGATGGCCTTCCTGTCCTCTGACAGACATCGTAGCTCTGGCAATGTTCTTTTGAGTCCTTATGGATTGTAGGCCACCATAGCCCTGCTCTCAATATCTTCTGTGCAATGGCTCTTCCTGCATAGTGACCTCCCGATACACTTGAATGTGCATCAACCAATATGAATGGCTTCTCATTCTCCAACACACATCTGCGCAACACTTCATCCTGTCCCAACTTATATAATTGACCTGTGATTATGGTGAAGTCTGTTGCTCTGACTACCAGTTGTTTCTTTTGTTGCGTAGTGAACTTTGTGGGTGCTAATCCCGTAGTCAAGAAATCGACAATGTCTTTATAGTATTCATCTGCGATCTGTAGAGCAAATAACTGCGCATCAGGTAGATTGTCTTCAATATTGGTGGGTTCCTCATCTGACTCAATCCTTGAGAGATGGCCAGGTCCTAAGTTCAATCTGCCTAGTTTAACCACAATTTCAAAATCATATTCTTGGAAGAGCAACAACCATCTGCAGATTCTCCCCCCTAACACTGGCTTATTGACCAAGTATTGCAAAGCTGAGTGGTTAGTGTACATGGAGAAGTGCACACCCAGTAAATAGTGCCTGAATTTCTACAGTGTGTAGACCATAGCTAGACCCTCTCTTTCAGTGGTCGTGTAGTTATTTTTCAACTGAAGATAGCTTCCTACTCGAGAATGCAATGGGGTGATCAATACCCCCTTCACCTGGTTGAGCGAGCATAATGCCCAACGCTATAGTTGAAGCATCAACATGCACATGGAATGACTTATCCCAATATGGAAAAACTAGGATCGACGCAGTTACCATTTTCTCCTTTAGCGTGTCCAATCCCTTCTCACATTCTACGTTCCATATGAACTGCGCTTCTTTCTTCAGCAGTTTCTCCATCAGTGCGGTTATCTGCCCATAACCCTTGATTAATTTTCTATAGTAACCTGTATGCCCTAGTGTTGTGCGAAGCTGCTTCACTGAGTTTGGTGTAGGTAAATTCACAATCACTGCGATCTTCGCAGGATCAACCATCAGGCCTTCTCTGCACACAATGTGTCCTAGAAGAATACCATAAGGAACACAGAAAATACATTTCTTTAAGTTCAATGAAATTTGATGTTGTTTGCACTTAGCTAACATCATTCTAATATTCTCAAAATGGTTCTTCAGCAAACCAAAGACAGTCCAATGATCAAAATAAACCTCTAAGAACTTATGGATAAAGTCCTTAAATGCAGCCACAACAACTCTGGAAAATATGGCTCGTGCATTCTTCAATCCAAAGGGCATAACTGTATAATGTTAGGAGCCCCATTCAGTAGCAAATGTTGTCTTGTGTCTATCTGCTGGATCAATCCTGATCTGATGATATCCAGAGAATCCATCAGTGAATGAGTAGGCCTCATTTCCTCCCACATTGTCTAATACTTCATCTGTAAAAGGAGTAGGAAATGGGTCATGCAACGAAGCATCATTCATCTTCCTTAGATCTACGCAGATTCTTATTTCACCTTTAGTCTTTTTATGTTGGATAACCATCCGGCTTATCCATTCTGACTCTTCGACGGGCTCGATGATTCATGCATCAAGCATCTTATCAATTTATGCCTTAACTCTTTATTTATATCTAGTATTCAGTTTATAGGGCCTTTGCTTTACAGGCTTCATGCTTGGATTGAGAGGCATTTTCATAATTCCCAAGTCACCCAAAATGCCTTTCATTTTGGAAAACTTCGTCAGAAACAAATCTTGATATTCATGTAGAAGGTTTGCGATCTGCGCGACCGTCGCATCATCCCAGTGGTCTCCAATGGATGCAAACTTCGGCTATTCACTTGTGCCAATGTTCACTTTTCTTGTCTTAACAGGCCCACTCATATTTGGAATTTCAAGTGGAGGCCCCTCTACATCACGCTCCCTCTGACTCAGGTATGTGGATGTTGGACGAATCCTCTTCATCGCTCTCTTCTTGTTCTTCTTCATTTTTAGTGAGATTATAACACTCAAGGGCATGTTCTATCGTTCTTTCCCATTTTGGGTGTAGGTTCACAGGTACTTTGACATCTTCAAATATATTTTCTTTGATTTCCTCTAATGCCTCATTTATACTTGGGCATTCCTCTTTGAGTATCCTTTCCTTGATAACTTGCAGAGCTTCATTTATGCTCGGGCTTTCATCTTCAAAGCTAAAAGTTCGTTGGAAGTTCGCAGTCAACATAGACCAATCTGTAGTTCATCTGCGCAACTCCATGTCTGTATACCAATCCTCTGGAATCTTCTCTAGTGTATGCACAAACAGATGAACCCATTCTGTCTATGGTCTCTTTTCCCATGCTTGTGAACAAGTTCCAATGTGATCCCTTGGATCCGTCTATCCATTATACCTTTCAAATGCCAATGCAACTTTCTTTTTCTATCAGATTTGCATCATATATCTGCACTGATCCCATGTGGTCAATGTCTACTTATGCACAGCCCACCATCTGCCAGGTGTAGCACGCAGTGCTATATCTAATGCTGGTATGCGATGTTCAGCTGCAACTAATACAGTATATTCTTGAATAAATAAATAAAAATTAGTTGAACCATCATAAGTGGGGATTGGACTTACCTTGGTTCCAATTTAGCGCAATGACTTTGTGATCTGCGCGCATCTTCTTGCAGATACTTCATGCATACAGCATTGCCAATTCTCCAGTCTTGCATCGGAGTCTAAGATGCAAGAATTGTCACATCGCCAACTAACTGCTCCATCCTCATTAGGATTAATGTAGTCATCTTGATTCATAGTCATCTTGTAAATGTGATCAGGGTCTTGTGCTCTAGATTCCTCCTAAATCGGCTCGCTGTATCTTTCTCCTTGTGAAGGGTCCAATGGTGCGATGACCCTGATATCCTACCCTTCAAAGATCATCTTCTTAGTCTTCAATTTTATGATGGCGAGGTTATCCATTGCCTAGTCTATACTCAATAGTGATGGATAATGCTAACTATCATCCACAATTTCAATAACCTCGAAGTCTGCATGACTTCACACTCCATTGATGTCGACAATAATATTGGCTAATCTCCCAAAAGGCATGACTTTCTGCTGGTTAGCCAATATCAACTGTATGGGTGACCATGACAACTTTGGTCTCCCCATTTGCTGCCATGTCTGTTTAGTTAAGACATTTACTTTTGACCCTAAGTCTAGGATTATCTCATCCATCTCATAATCTCCTATCTGCACACTGAGTCTCATTTCTCTACCCGTTCTTTTATGGATCTTGATGTGATGAACTGCGCTCTGGGTAGTATCCTTCTCACTGCGTGGTTCATATTGGTTTAACAATTTTTCCAATTCCACTACAACGTCTATGCTCTTCAATAATTTCATGTAGCTCCATAGGAACTATGCAACAGAAGTGTCTGTTTCTATTGCGGTGCACGTTTTGTCATACGCGGCTGGCATATCTTCCATATGTGTTGTTTCACTTCGCAACGGGATTTTGGTGACATAGGTGCTGGCTCTTTAAATATGTCCCGTGCTTCTTCAAAGACTTCTTTGTTCCTCTCCAGGTTGAAGGCAGGTGTTTTCCCAGTAGCTTTTCTGATCTAGACCGCTTCAGTAGGGGTCTTCTTAGTTTCAAAGTCTCCTGAAGTCGAAGCTTCTACTTGACTATCTCTTCTTGTTGTAGTGCCACTTCGCATCACAACATTAATACTTGGATATGCATTCCTTTTCTCTGTTGCGATCAACTGAATGTTCAAGTTAGGTACATCTTCCTTTCTTTTCTGCATTTCTGCTGCTAACACTGGGCATGACTCAATGACATGGTCAAAATTTTTGCAATAATTATAGGTAGTACACAGATTAGTACAATCTTTGAATAAGTGACCTGGTTCGCCATAGTTATAACAAATCATCTGGCCTCTTCCTCTTATTTTTCCTGGGCCAGTATTTCTTCCTCTATCGCAGAATCCTCCATGGCCTGTATATGCGCCTTGATCATACTGCGCGTTATCCTTGTTTTGCATTGTTTCTTCTTGGACTCTATATACTCAACCACCATGCATATGCTCTAGATCTTGCTTTCTTTCCATCATGAGATGATATGCTTTATAGTTGGAATCATCATGTCCAACTGACTTACAGAAGTTGCAGTATAAATTCTTAGGTGTTCGTACATACTTCTAAATCAAGTAACAATCTTCTGGCCGGTGTCCTTTAGTTCTACAGTTCTCACACCATGGCACTTGATTCTGATTCAGTGGATTTGGTGCTCCACTGTTAAGGTATTCTTGAAAGAAAGGATAGTGCTCTCTGGTGTGTCCTTCTCCTCGGTATCCTATACACTAGACTTCTTGTCTTTGTTCTTTCCCCTTCTTCATGTCCTACAACTGTAATGTCAAGGTAGATAGTTGGGTCTGGATCTGAAACATTCCAGTGCTAGTCTCCCCTATAGGTGAAGATTCTAATTTCATCGCGATCTCCAAGGCTTCTGCCTGTGAAGCCACTTTCTACTGCATCAACGACAGTCTGATATGGGGAAACAACGTCGCTATGAACCACTCTTGGTGCTGTTGCGGTGCTATGACAAAACTGACCTGGTCTAGCAATGCTTTAAACTTCTGGTCGAATTCCCAGACTGTCTCATTAGGTTTTTGCTTAATTTCCTTTAATTCTATTATACGTTGGGATTCTGACTTTTGTTTCTTGAAATTGCTCAATAGTGCAACGTTAATCTCCACTAAGGTTCTATTATGTCCCTGAGAATACTTCATGAACCAGTTCAATGCTCTATCTCTGAATGTCGTGACGAGTTGTGCTTGCTTCATAGCATTGTCCTGAACTTGCTTGACACTCCATACGGATTCACATAGAAACCAATGTTGCTCAGGGTCTTCTAGACCCGTACCTTTGAATATTGGTAGCTTAATATTGTCGGTCATCCTTCTTCTAGGTGGTATAGTAGTATTATGAGTAGTGGTCTGAGTGGTGTTAGGGATGTTACTGTGTGGAATGTTCTGAATTGGAATATTCTGAGTTGGAATGGTCTGAGTCGGGATGGTTTGAGTCGGGATGGTTTGAGTCGGGATGGTCTGAGTACTCACTCCAATGATGTTACTGGTATTGATGCTTTCAGTATTAGGAATATTAACTTAACAACTAGAGGGTTTTGAACTGGTGGGTTATGAGCAATAGGAGGCATGATATTTGCAACCGGTGGGTTCTGCAGAGTAATAGGATGATGGGTGGATGATGGAGGTGCGGTCTGGCTATCAGGCTTAGCTTCTAATTCAATATCTATGGGTATTCCATGTTCAGTTGAAGTCTTCTTAATAGTATACTTATATCTCTTTCCACTTCTCAAATTGTGTGTATCTTCGTCAGAATCACTATATATGTTATTGACCATCACATATTCAAAATATTCTAGGAATTTTACCGCATTCTTAAAATGTCTTTCTCAGCTAAAAGCATTTTGATATATAAACTTAGATTGTTTAGGTACTTACCTATGAAACCTTTGAAAAATTATGCTTCTATTGCGCTGTAAGACTTTAGGGTGTCCACAGCAAACTCTGTCACGAAGCCTTCTAGTATGCTGTCAATCCAAAAGTCGACTGCTTGCGAGAGTGGACTATCTATTGATTTAAGCCTCTGAATGACCTCTGGGGTCCACTCGGTAGGTACTGCTGGTTGGAAACAGTTATTTCACTCCATGAGTCTCAATATCCACTTTGTAACTCATTTCCAAAGGGTGGCCAAAAAATTTCATGAATATCCTTCCACAGGTATTTATTTAAGCAATCTACGTCAGAGAGATGCAAATGTCTATTCTCTTTTCTGGAAAAATCTCTTTCCATCTTGTCGCACCAGGCCCATATTTCTTTCTTGTCTAGATGCCAATTTTCAGTGCCAGTACTCATCACTAGTTCAAGCATGGAAACAAAACCATTTGTTGGCTTGTATAACTGTTCTTGAGGTTTTCTATAAAGACCCAGGTCCTACGTGGTTCAAGGAACCAACAAAACCCCTTTTCACCGGCCCTTTCGGAACAACCTGTGAACAGAATGAGGTCTCACTCGAGGCAAAGTAATGGGGGGGTTACAGAATCATGTTTCCACAACCAGGTGATGAGTGTTTACACAAATTGACGTGCAGCGCGCTATAGGAGTCACATTGCGAACTACGGCCTGCGCAAAGTACCACCTCTTCACGGCTAGCACTTAGGCTATCGTGCATCCAAGGATTGTGCGATGCAGGATGGTTCTTGATAACAGGATAGCGCAATGGATGACTGTGCTTCCTCTCGATACTTATGCAACCTTCTCTAGATCTTACTTAGTGTGGAAAGACGCATTCAACAAGCATAATAGACTGTTATCCTTGCGAAATCATACACTAAAACAAGCAACAATATCACCGCGCACTTCTAGTGCTGCGCTAAGTGTTTCTTTGATTAATTCATGCATTCATATAACTACGAAATATTGTTGCATTCGAGATTCATTCACACATTATTGTTACTTAACATATTATTCCCATCTTTCATCCATATGGTGAATACATATAAAATCAATAACACATGAATTCATAAACCGAGTCTTAACCATCCATATAAGGAAATACACAGATCTAAATGCATTTAATCAATCACATAACACAAACTTTAACGTGGTTCACCCCTAGGATGGGAGCTACGTCCACAGGCACTATTGTTATATTATCTTTGGGAAGGGTACAATAGTTCCAATCTGCGCTCTCAACTGCAGACTCTCTTCTCTCTCTGTAGGTCTCTGCGCACTTAGCTTGCAGAGCCTTTTACAATAGCATTCTCTTCTTAACACTTAGAATATTTTACAATGAATATTATTCAGCTATTAGAGATTAACCCTTTCCCTTACAAAATGTGCCCTTTTATAGATCGTGCCCTTAGGTCACGTATTTACAATCAAGTGGGCCAAAACCCTAAGGTTGCCCAAAACTGTCATGGTTTGTCTGCTAACCAGGACTGTTAGGCTCTGATAGCAACTTCTCCATCATGGCCATCCTTCTGCATGTGGCCACATCGCTTTCAGGCCCCCTACCGAGCGCATGCCGATAGGTCGCTTTAACCATGTCGTTCCTTCTCTAACGTCTTTATGCGGATGGTTCACGTCGTGCTGCCTCTGCTCGTGTGACCAGTCACTTTCCTTCTGCATCACTCCAATCATGGAGTATATTAACCAAAAATAGACCTCCAATGGTCTAACCAGAATGTGTACCGTTTTCCTTCCAAATTCTGCTTTGTGGATCTTCACGGATGAGGATCTTCGTAGCACTATCTCTCTGTAGCGCTGTAACTTTGCGGCGTTGACTTCCTTCCTCTGCCAATGCTGCATTGCGTTGTATCATCGCAACTCCCAAAAACTATCTTTGCCAAAAAGTCTTCATCTTAGCTGCGCTGAAGCTCCAAAAATGTTCTTTTCAAAATTGCATTACTTGGGCTAGGCCCAACATCATCATCATCATTATCATCATCTTTGTCATCATCATCATTATCTTCATCATCATCATCATCATCATCATCACCATATTCATCATCATTATCATCTTCATCATGATATTCATCAGCATCATCATCTTCATCATCTTCATCAGCATCATCTTCATCTTCATCATCTTCATCATCATCATCTTCATCGTCTTCATGATCATCATCATCCTCATCACCATCATCATCATCGTCGTCGTCGCTGTCATCGTCATCATCATCATCATCATCATCATCATGGTGATGAAAACCACAACAATGATGATGAAGATGATGAGGAGGAGGAGGAGGAGGAGGAAGATGGAGATGATGATGATGATGATGAAGATGGTGATGAGGATGTTGCTGATGATAAAGATGACGATCATGATGATGAAGATCAAGATGGTGGTGATGAATATGAGGATGATGATGATGGTGAGGATGATTATGATGATGATGAAGATGATGATGATGATGATGATCATCATCATCATCCTCTTCTTTATCATCATCACCACCATCATCATCATCATCATCATCATTATCATCATCATCATCTTCATAACCATCATCTTCATCTCCATCGTTATCATCGTCATCTTCATCATCATCTTCATCATCATCATCATCCTCATCACCATCTTCAACATCATCAACGTCATCTCCATCTTCCTCATCATCATCATCTTCATCTTCATCATCATCATTGTGGTCATCATCACCATCATCTTCATCATCTTCATCACCATCATCATCTTCACATCTTCATCATCTTCATCACCATCATCATCTTCAACATCACAATCATCATCATCGTCATCATCGTCATCATCATCATCTTCGTCATCATCATCATCATCATCATCATCTTCATCATCACCATCATCATCACCATCATCATCACCATCACCATCTTCATCTTCATCATCATCTTCATCATGATCTTCATCATCATCATTATCATCATCATCATCATCATCATCATCAACCTCTTCCTCATCATCATCTTCATCTTCATCATCACCCTCTTCCTCATCTTCATCTTCATCTTCATCATTATAATCTTCATCATCATCATCTTCATCGTCTTCATCATCATCATCATCATCATCATCGTCGTCGTCGTCGTCATCGTCGTCGTCGTCGTCATCATCATCATCATCATTTTCTCGTCTTCATTATCAACATCATCATCATCATCATCATCTTCTTCTTCATGACGACGACAACGATGACGATGATTATGATGAAGATGGTGATGGTGAGGGAGGGAGAGAGAGAGAGAGAGAGAGAGAGAAGAGGGTGTTAACTGTAGGGAGTGAGAAAGAGATATGGGAGGTGTTGTTAGAGGTAGGTGGAGGTGTAGGAAGAGAGAGAGACTGAGAGATGGGGTTAGTAAGGGATAGGGATAGGAGGGGGGATAGATAGAGAGGAGGGGATTTTGGGCTAGGGGGAGTAGCAGAGAGATAGAAAGAGTAGGATGGTTAGAGATGGGGGAGAGTTTAGGGATAGGGAGAGGGGGTTTAGAGAGAGAGAGAGAGAGGTGTAGAACTAGGGAAGAGAGAGTGAGAGAGGGGGGGATTAGTTAGTTGTAAGGGGCTAGGAGGGGGCTTAGTGAGGGGGGGGGGAGAGAGAGAGAGAGAGAGGGGGGGGGGTTAGTAATGGTTAGGGGGGGAGACGAGGGAGAGAGAGAGAGATAGGAGAGGATGTTAGTTGTAGAGAGTGAGAAAGAGAGATGGGAGGTGTGTTTAGAGGTAAGTGGAGGTGTAGGGGAGAGAGAGAGACTAAGAGAGCTCGGGTTAGTAAGGGCTAGGGAGAGGAGGGAAGAGAGATAGAGAAGAGGGGGTTTTGGGCTAAGGGGATTAGTAGATATATAGAAAGAGTAGGATGGTTAGGTATGGGGGAGAGGTTAGGTAGAGGGAGAGGGGGGTTTAGAGAGAGAGAGAGAGAGGTGTAGAAGCATGGAAGAGAGATGGCGGGTTATTTAGGGGTAAGAGGCAAGGAGGGGGGTTAGCGAGGGGTAGAGATAGAGAGAGAGAGATTGAGAGATCGGGTTAGTAATGGTTACTGGGAGAAGAGAGAGAGAGAGAGAGAGAGAGAGAGAGGAGAGGGTGTTAGTTGTAGGGAGTGATAAAGACAGATGGGAGGTGTGGTTAGAGGTAGGTGGACGTGTAGGGAAGAGAGAGATACTGAGAGAGTCCGGGTTAGTAATGTATAGGGAGAGGATGGGATAGAGATAGAGAGGAGGGGGTTTAGGGCTAGGGGGAGTAGGAGAGAGATAGAAAGAGTAGGATGGTTAGGGATGGGGGAGAGGTTAGGGAGAGGGAGAGGGGGTTTAGAGAGAGAGAGAGAGAGAGAGAGAGAGAGAGAGAGAGAGGAGTAGAAGCAAGGAAGAGAGCGTGAGAAAGGGGGGGTTCGTTAGGGGTAAGGGGTTAAGAGGGGGGGTAGCGAGGGAGAGAGAGAGAGAGAGAGAGAGAGAGAGATTGAGAGAGGGGGTTAGTAATGGTTGGGGGGGGGAGAAGAGGGAGAGGGAGAGAGAGAGAGAGGAGAGGTTTTTAGTTGTAGGGAGTGAGAAATATATATGGGAGGTGTGGTTAGAGGTAGGTGCAGGTGTATGGAAGAGAGAGAGACCGATAGAGGGGGTTAGTAAGGGCTAGGGAGAGGATGGGAGAGAGATAGAGAGGAGGGGTTTTAGGGCTAGGGGGAATAGGAGAGGGATAGAAAGAGTAGGATGGTTAGGGATGGGGGAGAGGTTAGCGGGAGGGATATGAGGTTTAGGGAGAGAGAGAGAGGTGTATAAGTAGGGAAGAGAGAGTGGGAGAGGGTTTTTGTAAGGGTTACAAGGAGGAGGGGATAGAGAGAGGGGGGTTAGGGGTATGGGGAGTAGGAGAGACAATAAGAGAGGGAATTTGGTTAGGTGTGTGTGGGGTGGGGTGGGTTAAGAGGTTATAGAGCGATATAGAGGGAGGAGGGTGTCAGGGGGTTAGAAGAGAGAGACGGGTGGTGGATATGGGTTGGTGGAGGAGTACAAAAGAGATAGAGAGAGAGCGGGTTAGTAAGGGTTAGGTGTAGGAGGGGAGTGAGTGAACAAGGGTTAGGTGTAGGAGGGGAGAGAGTAAACAAGGGTTAGCAGTGACAGGATTATGAGAGATATAGAGGGAGGGGGGTTTAAGAGTGGTGGGTATATAAATTTATTCAACACCTAAAAACATAAACTTGTTAAGTTAATAACGCGCGCGCGTTATGTACATACAAAACGCATGCGCATTTTGTATGTGCATAACGCGTGTGCATTTTGTACATACAAAACACGCGGGTGTTTTGTATATACAAAAACACGCGCCAATCAAAATATTTGAATTTAAATAGAATGCGTGCGCATTTTGGAGCACCTAATCACCCCCTCCTCTCGCGCCCGCGTGTCCGCCACAGTCCTATGTTTTTGGTTCAGACTTACCAAACCTATGCTATGGAATTTACTGAACCATAGCTAATTAGGAATTTCCACCATTTTTCTCAATATGCCTATTTTTCACCGTTCTCTATAGCATGACATACATGACCATTATTGATTAAAATTGAGGCATAGATAGCATTTTTATGCAGATTCCAAATATGTAATTTTTTAAAAAAAATATTGAGATTTCTATTTGTTTCCTAATTTTCTTGTGTCATCACTTCTTAAGTAAAAAAACATGTTGATAGTGTGTATTCCATAACTTTTTCATTTCACAGCCATTTAAAAAAAAAATTGTATGCCGCACTAGTAGATGCCGACCTCTACATGCTACAAAACATCCAAGTCAAAATAACTGCATTAATACCTTCAAGGGATGCACCCACATTTGACGTACCATTCTCGGCGTTTGATCAGTTACATAATTTTAAAAAAAATATTAAACCTTTAATTTTGGACAAATAGTGTTGCACTAGTGCTACGGGTTCTACACATGTCTACCAATTTTTGTAGCCTGAAACCATCATTTAGGAACTGAAAGGCTGCACCCACAAAAACATATACCTTATCATTTTCCAAAAAAAAAGTGACTGTTAGAAAAAATGAAATTTGGCATAGTTATGTAAATTTTTATTACTTAAAACTTAAATATTCGGAAATGTGACTCAATTTCCTACGTTTCATCTTTTTTACTCGATGCAAGATATCTTGTGTAAGTATCTTGAAAAAACCAAGTAAGTTGATGGATGCCTGATTTTTCAGTTTTCGATTGCATCTAACGCACCAAAAGTGACCCTCATTAGCTTGCACATGCCCAAGAAAATAAAATGTATATTTGTGTTAAATTAAAAAAAAATATTGATTTTATTTATTATTTATTTTTAACTAGGGTAATCAAGAACTAGGGATTGGGCTAGTACTCGTGTGAGACGTATCACAGGGATCCAATCCCGCTACCACTATACCCCTAGGTGTCTCACAACCGCCCGCAAGCATGAGACACGGGTAAGCCCGGGTGTGATTTGAACTCATGACCTATGTTTACAACATGTGACTTCATATCAAGCGAATCGCCAATGAACCACACTCGTGCGGGCAAAACATATTGATTTTAAATGTAAGTACTAGTCTTTTATTAAAATATAATTATGTTAAATAGACTAAAAACAATCATAATATTTTTTTTATAATTATTGATTTTTTTAATATCCTACTTCAAATTAGAGTTGTATTCTTAAATAATAACAAGTGATTAATTTAAATATGTTAAACAAGTTCATTGACTTAACCTTTATTTTCAATTCAATCTTTATTATCTTTTTATTTCTTCGATTGCTTTTCTATTTTTTATTTATAAGGAACACTCTCTTATTGTAGAACCGCCATTAAAAAAAAACGTATTCTTAAATAATAACAAGTAATTAATTTAAATATTTTAAACAAGTTCATTGACTTAATCTTTATTTTCAATTTAATCTTTATTATCTTTTTATTTATAAGGAACACTCTTATGGTAGAACCGCCCTAAAAAAAACCTTTAGTATACACGATGGTCAAAGTAGTTTATCCTTTCCTATCCATCTATCAAAACCCTTCATCACTACCACCCTAAGTTGTCTCCATACAAATCCCTATCCTCTTTTGTAAACTTTCCCACTATTTGCTTTCACCTTGAATTTTCTTGCCCCAATTTCTTCTTGCATATAACTTCCAAAATCTGATCTGTGGAGTTTTAGTAATTGAGCCCAAATACTTATGATATTTGTTTCTCTTAGTTATGGTGTTGTTGTAATCAATGTTCGATCTATTCATGCACTAAGGTTTTTCATTGCAATAGTTTTAACTAGGGTCTTAAGATGACATTTTTGTGGTTCATTTACTTTTGTAAGTTTTTCTTTGCAATGCATTTTTTTTAAAGTTTCGATGGGAATTTTGTCAGCAAAGATGTTTGAAGCTTAGAAGCTTAGAGATCAAGTTTCATCGATTGGAAGCTTATAATCAAGGTAACACTTGTAACAAATACTAATTAATCTCAAGATTCAATAGTTGGCAAGCATGCTTCCATTGAAATCTAGAATGTTGCCCTGACTTTGTAAGCTAGCATTGCCAACTAGTATCGATGAATCTTATATAATCAATAATAAAGATTCTCATAAGTAAAACTAGAGTTGTTATTGGGACTTGGAATTCTATATTAAATTTAAATTAAACATATAAAATATAATCCATAATTGCTTCTAAATGGTACTATTTCTTTCCCAAACAATTCAAAAGGATCATGATAAACCTAGTGAGTTTTTAGCTCACATCTTTCAGATCCATATTTAAAGACCAAATCAAATCTCTTTTTTTTCCCTCTTGGTTGGAAGGTTCTCTGAGAATGACACCCAAAGGTTGGGAGATGCATACATTGTATAAAATGTACTTTCTTTGGTTTTAAGAGCTTTATGACATTAACTACAAAGGTAATGCATGCATAGTATACAATGTATTTTTTTTTGGGTGTAAAGGCCTTATGACAGCAATTAGGGATTGCCCTATCTTATATTACCTTATAAGTTATATATATATTTTTAATAAACATGTGTGTTATTTATTGTTATTTTACATTGCTTTCCATATTCAAGAAATTTTCTAATATTAGCAGCAGTGAATATATTTTCATTTTCATGATTTAGAATTTATTAAAAATTCTCAACTATCTACTCTTTTTTAAAATATATATGTTACAAAATCTAAATACAAAAACAACCAATACGTATTACTTCATTCATATTTAAGAATTTTCTATGTTGGTTTTTTTCAGGGCCGAAAAAAAAAAAATGCATGACCAGGGCTACAACAGTGCAAGATTTAGGTTAGTCTTAATTGTTTCAAATTTGTATTTGAAAATTTTTTCCATTATTATTTAGCAAAAAGAAATAGAATTACTTAATATGCAAGAATCTGAATGTTTATGAGGCAAATGAAAACTGATTATTATGCATGCACACAACCTCTTATTTTTCCCTTCTGCTCTCCTTTACAAGTGCGTATGAATTAGCTTCTCATTTACACGTGTAATATGTTTTTCGGTAGAGGCCGATCTTGCCCTGCGATCTCGCCAATCCAATTCACGTATACCTAACTTTTTTTAGTCGCATGCCAGTGATATGGAATATGGGCATTTCGGCAATTTTTTTGAAATGACGCTGAAGGTGCTTCGGCGGAGTTTAGAAAACACTTTTTTTAGAAGGTGCTTAAAGTTGGGTGATTTTAAGATTACTTGTTTCACTCCCTATGACAGCTTTCAATAGCAAACAATGTAGGCAAAGTAAATAAGGTTGAACATGGGAAACTTTTGGATTTAGAGTCATTATCCATTCGGAGAGTGCAATGGTGTCGGAGAGTGCAATGGTGTTGGGATGCCATGAATACAATTTTGCAATCTGCACCTGATGTGAAGCATTTGGCGATGAAAATTGAGTTGAGTGAAGATGAAGATAGGTTGCAGCCATTTCCTGACATAGACTTTGTTGATTTGTTTTAATAGCCATCTAAGACTAATGAATTTTGAAGTACATGGTGTCACGGGCCTAGGATTTTTCTATCCCTCTCGAGAGTCCCATACCGTCCGAAAGCCTAGACATGTGCGGCACCAATGTGATATTGCTAGTTGGGCTTGGCCATCAACCACAAGTATCATCCAAACTACGCCTTACCGAAACCAGCCTTACCAAACTTGTGTCAGACACCATCGAGATGTGCAGGATGTAAGTGCTCATTTCATCAAAGACGATGTGCCAGCAACATCATCGTCACCCAACCTTAGACAATACAGCCTATCGTATCGCCACCCCCGAGCTAACATTTGAACGACCGACGACCTACCAATCCGTGCAACGCATGCTCAGCTAGTATCAATCCTTGAGGGTGCCTTCAGGGTGTTGTCCTTGTAACCTGCCAAGTCCAACCACATGCTCACTTCATGTGTCCCTGTGGCTTCCATCAATGCCTATTGATCTAATCGGCTGTTACGCTACACACACGAGGTACTTGTTGCATCATCCTCTGTCGAGACTGCTACTTAGAGCCTCGCGCGGTTGCCTCGTCCTACTTGACTCGACATGTTCCTTGGTCCTCCTAGAGATCAAACATGCTAGTACAATGTCCGTCCGACTGAGGCTCCAACCAACAGCCGACCGCCAAGGCTACCAAAATTCTTATGAAATGCTGGTTCATGACATTCTCCCCCACTTAAAGATGTTGACGTCCTCGTCAACGCAATGCAGCTCCACCATGGCCTCCGATGAAAGGGACGTTGGTGGTGAAGAGACACTTCCGCATTTTCCAAAATCGAACGTGGGCTTTGATAACATTTGTCACTGGCCTAGGCTTTTTCTATCCCTCTCGGGCATCCCATAACGTCCAATAGCCTAGACACGCATGAAACCAGTGTGATATTGCTATTTGGGCTTGGCCCATCAATCGCAAGTATCACCTGGACTACGCCTTACCGAAACCAACCTGACCAAACCTGCTCAGACACCATCGAGCTGTGCAGAATGTAAGTGCGTGTTTAACTGTAGACGATGTGATAGCAACATCATCATCACCCAACCTTAGACAATACAACCTATCGTATCGCCACCCCCGAGCCAACACTTGAACGACTGACGACCTACCAATCCGTGCAATGCATGCTCAGCTAGTATCAATCCTTGACGGTGTTGTCCTTGTAGCATGCCAAGTCCAACCACATGCTCACTTTCATATGTCCCTATGTCTTCCATCAACCCCGATTGATCTAACCGGCTGTTACGCTACACATGCGAGGTACTCGTTGCAGCATCCTCCATCGAGACTGCTACTTAGAGCCTCGTAGGTTTCCTCATCCTACTTGACTCAACATGATCCTTGGTCTTCCTAGTGATCAAACACGCTAGTACACTGTCCGTTTGACTGAGGCTCCAACCAACAGTCGACCGCCAAGGCTACCAAAATTCTTATGAAGTTGAGGGTCGTGACACATGGTGCCATGTTTGTTGCATTGTCATGAAGAAGTAGCCTGGCACAGTTGAACTCCTTGTCCACCATACCTTTGCATGGAGATGGATGAAGATACGGATCATACACTGTTAGATCTTGGACGACGTCTCTAAGATTAACGTTGTTGTGATAGACAGTGGATGTGCTGTTGTTTATCCAGCGAACATAAGCTAAGCAATGTTTACTTCTGTTAGAGTCTTACTAATTACACCGATAGATTTTTATATTTTAGAATTTGGGATGGACTATCATCTATGCTTTTTTCCTAGACTGAAGGAGGATGGGACAAGTGTACTGTCTAGATTGATTTTATAAGATATAAACAATTATAAAAAAGGAAATACAAAAAATAACTCCTAACTGCATGGATAACTCGTAGTTGATGTATGGATAATAGGTAGTGACAATCAACTCATTTAACTAAAGAAGGTAACATGTAGCATGGAGAACAAGTAATAGATAACTTGTTCATGAAACTTAACTTGTGACCTATCTGTGTTCACCAACCACAAGTTAAGTAGTTTGTGCTAGTAAAATAAAATCTTGAACCGTTAATGATTTAAATAAAATTTTTATAAATTCGATGTAGTTAATAATGAAATCCTTAAGTATGAGGACATTCGCAATTCTGTCCATTCATGAAACGAGATATGAGGTTTTGTTCAAAGAATTTTTGTAATGAAATACAAAGCCCTCAAATGGTTTCAAATCTAATACAATCTCTCTGAGGCAGCTCATTTCCACATTCCAATCCATCGGCGAAATGTTCTTTGCCTTGAAAGATTTCATATGCCCTCATATGTCACGTAATGAGAACCCATTTTATTAAAACTCATGTTTGTAATTAGCTTCAAAATAATATGAAACTACTTAGTGTATAGGCCCTCTTTCTTGGAATCAAAATGGAAGTTAATGGAAAAGTTTACAAGACAAATTAACTGAAAATAATCATAAAATTTCATCATTATAAAATTTTGTTCAGTTCGTATAAAAAGAGGTTAATGACCCAGTTAGCAATAGCGAGCCAAAACACATTACCTTAGTTACTTCACAATGTTGTCATCTTATCAGTTACTTCTATAGTTTGAGAAACCTCAATCATTTTCTTTTTTCTTTGGGTGATTGATTAAGATTTTCAAGAGTGGATCTCTTTGGATGCATATTGTGGACACCTGAATACTTTAAATTATTAAAGTATATCCTTAAGATAGGTAAATTTTAGGTAATAATGATACTTACCTATGTTAGTCAATGCTTTCAAATGAACTTACACTTATGAACTTACTTCATGGCTCTACCAGGAAAAATTATTTTGAAATGCAAATGAACTTACAATTATGAACTTACTTCATGGCTCTACAGGAAAAATTATTTTGAAAAGGAATTGAATTCTATTGTTATTAAATCAATATTCATTTCAAACTTCTTATTCGTAATATTTCAAATCAAAGATTTAACCCATTTGATGCCATTAATGTCATAATGTCATATGTGACATTGTGAAATTTCATACTACTCTAATAGATATACTTTCCTCTGTTGTGGAGTTACCTGATCAACTTTTGTTAGACGTGAAGCATATTCTAATATTTCATAGAATTCAAGTGGACCAAGTTTTACAATAATTGGCCCAAAAATTCAGGATTGACTTCATTATAAGTTCAAAGTCACCCTGCATTGTGGGACAAGCTTATATTATTATGGTTGTGGAAGAAGCTTTGTGCTTTACTGGACGAAACATTTCACTTTTTCGACAACAAATTCTAAGAGCAAACCCCAGTTATAATCTTGCGATGGAGGAAATGCACTTTCAAATTCCAATGAAAATGTCATAGAGACCCCACAATAATTATTCAATATGGAAAAAACTTTTGACTTTGTGAGAGGGGGACAATAAACCTTAAACTATGATGAAAGTTTGGTAGAAACCTTGCAAAGACTTTTTCTATGGAAAATAATTAACTTTTGAATCAAGGTTACTTTTCACTTTGAGCTCCAATGAAAGTGTGGACCTACGCAGCAAAGAAGGATTTTCAACAAAATTTATAACTTCAAAAAAAATAGGAGTTTTTAATTACAATGAAAGTTTAGGAAAAGCATTACGTAACAATTTGATAGAAAGTGAAGAGTCACCCTCCTATACAACTTTCAAAGGAAATTCAAGTTTTAGAATTAATGATTTTGAGGTTGATGATCATTAAAAAGAAAAGGAAACTTACGTATTATATATTGCTTTCAAAGTTATTAGAGATGTTTTTTTAGTTTTGATTTCTTAAAAATTTAATGTTGTGAATTTTTATTAATTTTGATTTTTAAATTATATATATATATAACGAAGTTATATATGTAAAAGTGTAATATTAATTAATGATTATGTTGAAAAATGATTTGGCATGTTTATTTATATGTCAAAATGTGATTTTGGTATATATATGTTTTTATAATCATTTTCATTCATCATGCCACGAATGGTTAGTCATCACATATAAATCCATTAAAATCATCTAACATAAGTAAAATACTACAATACTCATCATGCAACATATAATGTTTATGTTTTAGTGGCAAGATGCATAGTGTAGATTTGGGTAATTTGTCATCAAATACTTTTAAATAATATCATAAAATAATCAAAATATCTAAGCAAATATCACAATCCAAATGTCTAAGCATAATCAAAGTGTGTAAGAAAATGAGGCACTACATACACCCCCACTTCAGAAAACTTTGTCTCGAAGTTGATATCCAAACTCTCATATACGAATCACCTAATGCTAGTTTATAAATCACACAAATACATTAGCCATCATTCCTTATCATAGAGTCATCACACCTAATAATATCATTCAATTACTTTGGTTACCCCTAAATGGGGCATTACATACTCCCCCTCTTAAAATTCGAAGTTAATCTCAAGCTTGACTTTTAACAAAAAAATAGGATAATTTAACAAAAAAATATTTAATTGCAACAAACACAGATAAAATTGTTCCGAAGAAGTACGTTTTAAATAAAGATATATAAATAGGTGATAATTCATTTGTTGGATCAGTGTGATGTATTCATTAAAGTTTGATTTTTATTATACACACACACATATATATATATATATATATATATAGAGAGAGAGAGAGAGAGAGAGAATGTTTTATAATTTTCTTTTTAATATTTTTTTGGAGTCGACAGGTGACAAATGTGACACATCTTATTTACTTGGGTTCTAAAGGGTCTCTTGGCCCATTGAAAGTTGAGAAAAAACATCACAAAAACTGAAGTTTTAGATTAATCATTTTGAAGATGGCAATCATTAAAAAGAGAGGAAACTTGAGTATTATATATTGATTTCAAAGTTATTCGATTTTTTTTTAGTTTTGATTTCTCACAATTTCAATGTTGTGAATCTCCATTGATTTTGAGTCTTAAATCTTATATATATATATATATAGATAAGGAAGTTATATAGGTAAAGGTGTATTATTAATTAATGATTTGATATGTTGAAAAATTATTTGGCATTCTTTATTTATATGTCAAAATGTGATTTTGGCATATATATATATATATATATATATATAATCATTTTCATGCATCATGTCACCAATGGTTAGTCATCATATATAAATCCATTAAAATCATCCAAGTGTTGATCTAGGTCATTTATCATCAAATGCTCTAAAATAATCTCATAACATAATTAAAATGTTTAAGTAGTTATCATAGTCCAAATTTCTGAGCATAATCAAAGTGTGTAAGGAAATGGGGCACTACATACACCCTCACTTCATAAAACTTCGTTTTGAAGTTGATATCCAAACTCTCAAATGCAAATCACCCAATGTTAATTTATAAATCACACAAAGACATTAACCATCATTCCTTATTTCAGACTCATCTCACCTAATGATATCATTCAATTACTTTGGTTAACCCTAAATGAAACATTACATACTCCCCTCCCCCTCTTCACGAAAATTCATCATAAAGTTAATCTCAAAATTGACATTTAAAAAGACATTTACTTACCAATAGTGTTATATTTTATAAGCACATATTAAAAATATTCACATCCCTTATTGGTTCACTCTCAATTCTTAAAACAATCTTGAATCACATATATATAAACTTCATTAAAATAATTCAACCTTCTTAGATTAAAATGACTTCAAGATAACCTAACAATGAATATTTATCTATATATATCTCCCATATATAACAATAACAAAAATGACAATGTCTCTCATAAAGCTCTCAAAATGTTGATTATCTATATAAATATAATTATAGTACGAAAACTTCCATTTAAATACCTATACAACTTTCAAGTAAAGATAAAATCTAATTAATCAAAATTTAAAAAAAAATAAAATAAATTATAGTAGTGTAATTCGCCTACAAATACGATAACTAAAAATTTTAATATGAAAATTTAAAAAATAAGTAATTAAAAAATCTAATATATTAAAAAACTGTATTTTCAAATTTTAAAATATATATAAAACAATCAATTTTTTAGTTTAGTGTACAACATTCAATTTTCATTAAAAACAATTTGAAACATAATTAAATTGAAATACAAAAAATAAATTATAAAACAATAAAACAAATTTCTAAAATATTACCTAATTAGTTATCAATTTTTTATTAACTATAAAGTAAATCTAATATAAAAACTTAAAAACTAACCTAAATATAAAGAGAGTTAGGCACAAATTGAAAAATATGAAAAACTCAGGATCAATTGTGAATTCCGAGCGTGATTCACATTTCACGGAAATGTTATTTTTACAATACATAAACGGAAAGTTTGATTTAATAAATAGTTTTTTTTGTTGTTTTTCATCGCCTTTTCTTCTCGGAGTGCTTTGTATTTCTAATTGAATTATATGTATACGGATATCAATATGGATATGGTATAGTAAGCGACTCAGCAATAGGTTGACTGTACATATCGAATTTTAATCGAATTTGGAACTCCCTCCGAATTTCATATAGATATAACCAAATTATACTATTATGGTATTAAGGATTTGATTAATATATCTGAATCATTGGTAGATGAAAAATTTGGATATGTATCATTTATCAAGAGTTATCCATGCATTCATGCATTAACTATATGTTATTATATATATATATATATATATATATTTTAATCTTTCACATTTTTTTAGTTATATGTGCTGAACTGATTGGTTAACCATTTATCAGCTACTAGTTATCTATGCATCCACTACCATTTATCCATGCATCCCCTACCATTTTTTTTTTTTTTTATTTATAATTATTTATTTCAAAATTTGAATGACTGCCATAGAATCAATCTAGACAGTAGATTTGTCTCATCCTTGTACAATCCTAGAAAAACATAAACCATAGTCCCTCCAAATTTTAAAATAAAAGTGTCTATCGAGATAATTACACCCTAAAAAGTCAGATAATTACACCCTAAAAAGTCTGTTAAAATTTTTATTAAACTTATGAATAAAATCAATCAAGCTTAATAGAATCGATGTTAAAATTTCTATTAAACTTATGAATAAAATCAATCAAGCTTAATAGAATCGA
The DNA here is from genome assembly GCA_027924585.1 of Larix kaempferi. Classification (NCBI taxonomy): domain Eukaryota; kingdom Viridiplantae; phylum Streptophyta; class Pinopsida; order Pinales; family Pinaceae; genus Larix; species Larix kaempferi. The sequence continues at coordinate 1,520,813 of BSBM01000588.1, forward strand.
TTTTAAAATCAATCCAAGCTTGGACAGCACTTGTATGAGAAAATCGCAAGTGGGTTCTTCTTATTTCTGTGAGATTGTGAAGCTAAGCGATTCATTGTTAAGTTTATCTATACTGTATGCCCAATTTTTATTCCAAATCTCCGTTAAAAAGACCAAGACCATTTTCAGATTTCATTATGAGCTTAGATCATGTCAAACCTACGGTGAGGATATTGTTCTAATTTACCGGTCAAGTCTTTAATATAAACAAGGTTAAAGTGAAACCATTGAGCGAATATAAGAATTTGGTATAGTATGGAAAGGAGTAATGAAGGCCGGCGATGGATTGATGGAAAATGGATTTTTAATATGTTAGTGGATTTGAAAAATAAGAATTATATTGAGGATTAAAGAAATAATTATGTATTTTAATTTGTGTTTTAAAAATTACTATGACAGCTATCTCAAATTCGATATTTTTATTTTAATTAAATTATAGTTTTATTTTAACTAATTTATCAAAGTTAATAGTCATAATTTTTTTGTTATAGTTATATTTTAATTAAATTATAGTTGTAGTAGAGGGAATTCACGAAAGTTAATAGCCGTAACTTCTTGTTAAAATGTAATTAATAACCATGATTGGTTTGTTACAGTTGTATTTTAATTAAATTTTAGTTGTAGTAGAGGGAATTTACGGAAGTTAATAGCTGTAATTTTTTTGTTAAAATGTAATATATAATTTGTTGGTTAAATTATAATAAATAAACAAGTGAAATTAGCAGCAAAGCTGCTTATAAGTGCCTTTTAGAAATGTTTTATTGTAATTGTTAAAGCAAAAATAGGTATAAAAAGTTTAAAACTTGTAACAATTTTATTATTTATATATATCTTGTATGCTAATTAAAACAAATAAATACTAGATAAATGGTGGGCAAGAATAATATTATTGTTATAAAGTATTAAAATTGTTTAAATGACTAAATATTTTAAGAAATTTGAATTATACTATAAATATTAACCACTCATAAATATTAATGAAATTTTATATATAAAGTAAGTTAATGATGTAGAAAATATAGAAAGTGTAATTATCTTATATAAATTGTTTATATATTTTAATTTTAGGTATATGGAGTGTCTACATAGTACATTGTTACATTTCCAAATTTTCAACCATATATATGTTTTGTGTTTCTTAGATTCTTATTTAGAATATAATGTGCTCAAGAAGTCAACAATAAAATTATAAAGTATTTAAAATAACTTATTTTAAATTTAGCTAAATTTCATTTACATAGTTAGTTTAGATTGTATTAATAAACAATTCATATTTAATGCTTAAAAAATTGCATTTAATGCATCATCAACAATTAGCCATGAGATGAACAATATAATAGGAAAATAATTCAATGAATTAGACTTATTCTTCTTTGTAATATGCTAATAATTTCATTATAGATTCCATGGCTAATGTGTAACTTAAGGTGACCTGGAAAACATGGATATTGATGGAGTTAACTCATTTTATGTTGCTTAAGAAATTGATGTTGAGGAACTCCAAGTAGGTAAAGGGTAAGGGACAGAGAATTCGATGTTGATGGGCAAAAGTTGAATCCAAAAATAATAGAATTCATTTATTGTGAATCATTTTCATTTATAAAAATCCATGATATAGTACTTGTTTCTAATTCAATGAATTAGAATTATTCTTCTTTGTAATATGCTAAATATTTCATGGTAGATTCCATGGCTAATGTGTAACTTAAGGTGACGTGGAAAACATGGATATTGATGGAATTAACTCATTTTATGTTGACTAAGAAATTGATGCAAATGCAATTTCTACTGAATCCAAAAATAATAGAATTGATTTATTGTGAATCATTTTCATTTATAAAAATCCATGATATAGTACTTGTTTCTAGCTTGGTTGTTAATAGAATAATTTATAAAAATCCATGATATAATACTTGTTTCTAGTTTGCCAGCCAATAAAATATTTTTTAAATAATTAGAAATGTGGCCTTTTTAAGATTTTATTATACATTTTATTAATATCTTATCTAAAATTTATTTTTATATTGGTTATACATTATATTATATTATATTAGTATTTAAACTATATTTCATTTGTATTTTTATTTTATTTTTATTTTTATGTTTTTTTTTAAAATTAAATAAGTAACCATTAATATTTTATATTATTTTATACAACAATTTTTTAAATAAAAAAATCTATGTTATCATGTTAAACTCAAATCACTTATTTAAAAGTAAAAAGAATAAAGAATAATTTAAGAGAATTTTATGAAATATTATCTGAAAATCCGTTATATACAATATTAATATACAAAAATTAGTAAAAACACACATGACTTATTTAAAAGTTAAAAAAACAATATTTGAGTGTATTGTTAAAAGCATCTGTGAAATATTATCTCAAAAATAGATATTATAAAAAAATTGATCGCGCCTTTCAAAAGGATATTCGAATCCCAAAAACCTTCAAGCCTTTGAAATTGGATCAAAATTGGAAAAGCACATGTTGAAACCTCAATGAATTCACCCTTTTTGTACATGAAATTAAAACCACTTAGTCAAAATTATGGTGGCTGGTGTGTAGAAAAAGCAAAAACAGATGTAGGTGACTTATAAGACGTTGTTACCTGAGATAATGGGTCTAGAATAGATCACTTGAGTTCATGATCTAACAAGGTTAATAAGATTTTAATTCCTTCCCAGTTGTTAGCTGTAAACTAAGTTTAAAGTAAATTACTGAATTATTTAAATAGAGATTTTTCATTAAATCTGCAAAAAATTTATAACATTCCAACGAGGCACATGAGAAATTTTTTAACATTTCTGTGTTGGAGAGGAAAGAATGGGATTTTAAAGCAATAAGTGTTGATGAGAGAAACGATTTAGCTCTGTACATATAACTATATAATTGTAAACAAAAATTAGAGCTAACTTTTCCCATCAACATCGTTTATTATTTGCATACAGACAACTTTTCCCATGGACATAGGTCGTCTTTCCTTACCTTCACCAATGGATTCATAGAGAAATGGAGATGCATGCATGGAATTGCATTCATATGTCACATATACCCAAATTCTAAACATTTTATGTTGTGAGAAAAACATTATGTTTTATGTTATTGTAAAGTTTTATAATTATTGACCAAGTGGGGTCAAGGATGACTGTAATTAATTACTCTAATATTTTATTGTTAATAAATAAAAGTGGAGACAAATATCCAAAGGAGGTTGTTGAATGAGTGTTCACTGACCCACTAGGAGGAATGGACTGGGGTGGAGAGCAAACTCACACTTGGAAGCATCCTCAATTCACTTCTAGCTGTTGCAGGGGGCAACTTCCCTATTTTTATGGTCATGTTCCCAAAGAAAGTGGAACTGAGCAAGTGGCTCAATAAATAAGAAACTAACCAAAAGACCTAGGCATGCTATTTATCACCCATCGAAATCAGCAGGAGGAGCCCTGTTTTTACCTTGTGATAATTTCTGAAAGAGAAAAAGAAGAGAGCACAAGAGATTCGATGAGGGGAAAGCTAGGAAGTGATTGAGTGAGTTAAGACTGCATTCTGAACTAGTTCAGCCTCATTGCCGAGTTCAATATTGCTAAAGGCAGAAGTATTACTATTAAGTACTACTGCTAAGTTGCAGAGGAATTTATTCCATTCTCCACACAGCATCTTCATGCTGGTGGTTCAACGGACAGCCTCGGGGTTCCTAAGGCCAATGATTTGTCTGTATTCAGGAGAAGGTTGGGTGGAATGGGCTCCTTTGGATATTTGTCACTCTTTGCTGTTAACAAGTTTTCATTGTGTTATCTTATTTATTTCTGCCATACTATTTTCTGAATGGTTAAATTTCTGAACTGTTATCTATTTCTGAAAAGTTGTTGTAAACTACTAGATTGATAGTTTATTTCTGATTGAATGTAGTATGAATGAATGAAATTCTCGCATGTATTTTTCCACACACTGGTCTAGTGTCGTACTCTAGGTAAAAGGAGTTGAATTATAAATAAGATCAACATGATTGCAAATACCTCAGATAGAACTATCTTTATAAATATATGTATAAAAGAATTTTATTTATTGTAAAAAAAAAATACTACTTACTGTAGGTTTCTACAAATATTTCATTTATCAAAGATATCTGTTTTACCTATAATTGATCTTTTATGAAGCTGGAAATAGAGTTTATTTTATAGCCAAATAAGATAGTTCTTTTATACTGAATCCTTATACAAAACCCTGGAACTTTTTATAATAGTCTAGTCTAGGTTAAATATTTTATACAAACTCGATATTTTTACAAGTACCTTTTCTACAATATTCCATAAGTAAATGTATACGAGCATCGATTTTTCTTCTATGCAAAGAGTATCTAATTAAGTCAAGTTAAAGTAATACAATTGCAGTATTAATATGAACAACTATAATGTATTAAGGGTTTCAGACTGTAAACTATATAATTATAATATACAGCAGTATCCTAGCTTTTTGCAGTAAAATAATTACAGTTTATATCTCAAAAGCAAACTATAGAATTAATATAGAATTTCAATCTATTAATACATCTTACTAACTAAGAAAATTAACGCTGCCAGAATCATCCAAGGATAAGGTTTTATTAATCAACCGAACAAATCTTGACATTTCTAGAATATAAATAAAAACCTAATAAAATCACTAATTATAACCATAGGCTATTATACATCACCATTCTATATTTTCAAATCTTAAGCATGTACAGTTTCAAATTCTCGAACTCCATTGTAGAACATACATTTATTCTTAAAAAATTCAACATAGACGTTTAGGGTTAGCAAGCAGAGTTTAACTCCGTATTTATAATCTCTTAAAATATAATAAATTCTTTTATGAGCACAACTTAGAAATCAACTAACAAATATTCAAATAAACTTTAAGCAGTAAACCGAGTTTTGGCAGGGCCGTAAAGCCTTGTTATAGGTCAAATCTGCACTTCTCCATCCGTGATCACATTTCCCTGTTGATCACACAAAAGGACACTACGGATGGAAGAGTTGGATTGACCTTGGATGAGTTACTGCTGAGATCACACATCTTCACCTGAAAATCATATTTTTTTTGCAGTTTCCACTATGTGTGCACTACTTTTTCCAATGACAACGGGCGTTCTAAATGCTGGTCTTATTAAAGAGAACCCATGCACTTACCTCAAAAGATGTGTGCGGTGGTTGTTAAGAGCACTAGTTGCATACTGAGTGCTGGTTTACTATTATGATACCTATGCACATGTTAAGATGAATGGAAAAAATATATTAAGATTATGAATTGGGATTAGTTGAGGTTGGTTTGTAACTCCCCCAACCTCCCAATTCAATTGCCTCATGAATCTAACTTCCAGCCTTGTCCCATAAATACAAGGGGAAGCCGTGAGGGAGAGGCCAATGAAGAAGAAGCTACTGTTACGCTGAAGTATTTTCCAAGTCATTGTGAGGAGCAGGATCCCAGGACTCGGTTGCAGAAGTGTCTGGACAGATTAGGTATATTTGTACTTAACTACATTTCTTTGACAATAAAAGGTGGAAATACCCTTCCCGTCCTAATGGAATATCTATTTTATTGAATGTCTGGTTGTGATTGATGTTAAATTGCTTTCAATTTCATTATATCTATTACATTCAAGATACGCTGAGGAAGGTTAATTTGTTTTGCAGGTACATTATTGTGGAAGATTGGGTGAAAGCTAGGACCATCCATCGTTAAAAAGGTACTATTTTCATAACCCTAATCTCGTTTCATTCATAGTAATTAGTGCAAAGCATAATGTATTTACCTGTCACCCCATGTAAGTTGGTAGTGTCATCTCCCCCACTATAGGGTATATTCCTATCAACTTTCTCAGCATGACTTACAGTGGTTGATTCAGTGTCTCCAGTATGACTCACAATAACTAGTGACTTGTCATTAATATGACTAGCAGTGATTAATGACGTGTCCTCAACATGACCAATAGTGGTTGAAGACATGCTTTCAGTATGATTTGTAGTGACTGAAATTTTTCTCCCAGCATGACCTCTAGAGGCTGGGTAGGTTCCCTTAGCATGACTAGCAGAGGTTGGGTGGGTTCCCCCAGCATGACTTTCAGAGGCTGGGTGGGTGGGTTTAGTATGATTTACAATGACTGAGTGAGTTCTCCCAACATGACCACCAGAGGTTAGGTAGGTACCCCTAGCATGACTTCAAGAGGATGGGTTGTTTCCCCCCGTATATTCCTTTTAGACTGCTAGTTACTAGTATTACTACTTTCACCCCATGAGGTAGAAGGAGGAGGAGAAGATGTTACTGGCAAAACAGGTATAGGGTTTCGATGCTCTTGATGTGAGGTGCTTACTTGAGAAGTGTCAGGAGCATGCAAGGCGTTCGGAGTGGAAAAAAACCAAACCGGTAGCCCTATAGTGAATCCCGGATGATTCAAGGTAGCCATTAAGGGAGTACCAATGTTCCCAATGAATGGAAAAGAACAAGGAGCCCCTTGAACAGGGGTCCCTTGATTGGTTCCCACTGGGATGTTATCCATAGTTTCTGACTCAACGGGCCAGAAATCTCTAAGGCCAACTAAAAACAAGCAGCACAAAGAGCACACCACTAAAAATGTCCTACAGTGATCAAAACCAGGAAAAGAAAGCTAATACTCTCAGAAGTAAGTCTAGGATGATGAGGGCCCAAAACAAACCAATAGAGTATCGATGGTCAGTTACACAACATCCAATGGAAGTCCTTTGGGTGCAAGCGTTTGAATCACCAAACCGCCCTCCCAGGATTACTGCAAAGGGTTACCTTCTATGTCTGTTCGAGGTGCAGTGGAAATAGCCTTCCATTATACCTGTGAAGAACCCTAGGGTTAATATACTACGGATACCACAAATACAAAAATACTTGGGGGAACAGTCGCCAGCCTAGCCAAGACGCATGGGCAGGGTAGCAAATCCTGAAATCCAAAAGCACCTAAAAGTACTAGTGGACCCCCATATGCGAATCAACTCTGGTTTATGTTTGAAAGGAAAGTGAGGGGGTATCCTCAGTGGTTCCAGTCTCACATGGCCTCGTGCTTACTATGGTTTGAGTAGAGCATTCCCAGGATACTTTGATATAAGTGGGTTTGCCTAAGAGATTGTCTTACTACGATTATTGAGCAATGAAACTGATTTCGAACAGTTTAAAGTGATCTACCCCAAAACCCTAGCCTAAGTTAGTTGATGTTGTGTAAACCTAAAAAGAAAAAGTTGCTAATTCATTTTATTAAAATTTCTTTTAGAGGCTACTTTTTACTCAAAAAGGGTAGTGCAGTGTGTGGTATGGTTTTGACAGAAAGCCAAGTGTGTACAAATGATGCTTTTAAAACTTCACAAAGATTCGTTTTGTTTTTTCATTTATGTCTTTGAAAATAAGAAATGGGAAATCCTAATCATAAGCATTTTTTTTCAATTTTCTTTTAATTTCAAAGAAAATAGAAAAATGATCTATCCTACTTCGAAATATTAATGGAAAATCTTACTACTAAGCTACCAATTTTCAATATTTTGATCTTTTCTTCTATTGTGCAAGAGAAAATGAATCTGAAAAAGGGAAACAAGCAATATCTAATGAAGGTGTGGGTAAAGATAAAAACTTAATGGCTTAAAGAAATCAAATCCAAATACCAACAAAGACTTGACCTACGTAGTTGTTTCAACGAAAAAACTCTAGATTTGGAACAATATGTAAAAGAAAAGGGAAAGTTGATGCATGCAACAGAAAGACAAACCTAGAGGCTGCTCCTAAGCATCAGAAACCAAAGAAAAACATCTTCCAAACAGGTAAGGTAAAAAAGAAAACCAAAGTAACTCTGCCGCCACATAAACTCAGAAAGGAAAAGCTATCCAAAGGCTTCAACCAACTAAGACTGACCTGAAACAGGAGTTCAGAAGGTATCCAGACCAACAAACCTTTCAAATACCACCCTAAAAACTCAAACTGGAATCAAACCCTAAAAAAGAATACAAGACTCAGTAAAAGTGCGTACGTATTGCAACAGATAACAAGCGTTGAGTGCGCAGGTCTGTATTAATGCAACACGCGTCTAGGGAAAAAAGTGCGCTACTGTATCTAACAAACAGTCGCACACTGCTTCAAAAGGATTAAAAAAAATGAAAGACACCTAAAACAAGTGCTAAAGCAACTGAAGCAATCCAAAGGGGATTTCAAGAGGTTAAACAAGACTCAAAGAAGACGAAGATGTCTCAGTGATAGTCAAAGAAGCAAGGAAAGTGCCAAAAATAGACCCAGCAACTTGGAAACCAAACCCTAGTGGAAGGATTAGACCTATAGGAAAGATGTGCTTCTATCTGGTATAAGAACCAGCACCTGCAACACAAAATGCGTGGCTATGCTTCAAGGAAACTAGCACACAAGGCAAAAAGTGCGCTTCTGTATGCACAAAAGACCAGCGCACAGGGACTTAAAGCAATAAACAGAGCTCTGCTCAGCCGGACTGAAATGAATCAAGACAAAAAACAAAAATAAAATTAACCTATAAGAACCTCTCAGAAAATGAACAGACTATAAAACTGAGAGAAAACCTAGACAATGTCCCCAGAGCAAAAACAACCGGTGCTCCCTAGTGGAGTCGCTAGTTCTGTTGTGTAGGAATATACCCTATAATGGGGGAGATGACACTACCAACTTACATGGGGTGACAGGTAAATACATTATTCTTTTCACTAATTACTATGAATGAAACGAGATTAGGGTTCCAAAAATAGTACCTTTTTAACGATGGTTGGTCCTAGATTTCGCCCAATCTTCCACAGTAATGTACCTGCAAAACAAATTAACCTTCCTTAGCATATCTTGACTGTAATATATATAATGAAACTGAAATAAATTTAACATCAATCACAATCAGACTTTCAATAAAATAGACATTCCATTGGGACGGGAAGGGTATTTCCACCTTTTATTGTCAAAGAAATGTAGTTAAGTACAGATATACCTGATCTATCTAGACACTTCTGCAACCGAGTCCTGGGATCCTACTGCTCACAATGACTTAGAAAATCCTTCAGCGTAACAGTAGCTTCTTCTTCATTGGCCTCTCCCTCATGGCTTCCCCTTGTATTTATGGGACAAGGCTGGAAGTTAGATTCGTGAGGCAGTTGAATTGGGAGGTTCGAGGAGTTACAAACCAACCTCAACTAATCCCAATTCATAATATTAATATATTTTTTCCATTCATATTAACATGTGCGCAGGTATCATAATAGTAAACCAATGCTCAGTATGCAACTAGTGCTCTTAACAACCAACACACATCTTTTGAGGTAAGTGTGCGGGTTCTCTTCAATAAGACTAGCATTTAGAATGCCACTTGTCATTGGAAATAGTAGTGCACACATAGTGAAAACTGCAGAAAAAATATGATTTCCAGCTAAAGATGTGTGATCTCAGCAATAACTCATCCAAGGTCAATCCAACTTTTCCATCCATAGTGTCCTTTTGTGTGATCAGCAGGGAAATGTGATCACAGATGGCGAAGTGCAGATTTGACCTATAACAAGCCTTTCTTTTTCAAAAGAATCATCACACAATGCTGAGCATTTTAAATTAGGGGTTTTACCCATTCTTTTATCACCTCCGAAACCAAGGCAGAGCGAAGCCATAATTTTTTAGACAGGTTCATACCTGGGAAGGGTGTAAACCTCAATTCTTGTTGATGAACCAAATTTACCAGCTTGGGGTCAAAACCAAGATTTTTCAATACATATAACTGCTTTATGAAAAACTCTCAAAATTTTTAATAAACAAGAGTATACGAACATTGTAATCCAACGCAGCATAAATAGGGTCCATTTCATTAAGGTTTATACCTTTATACTTAGCCGAGAGTAAAATCTAAAAAGAGTACCAAGTTCGGGCTTAACACTACTTAAAACAATACCCTTAAATAAACATAACTATCTTAAAAATCACAGAGCACAGGGTTCTCTTAAAGACCGACATTATGTTGAGAACACCAAACTTACACACATTGTGGCTACAAGATTAATTCTTGAATGTTGCAAGGTTTATACACATATAAAAATTCAACCATTAAGGGTTCTGAATTTCTTACGTAAACAACTAAATAACAAAACCAAAACTCTTTTGTTTAAGTAGTTTTCCAAATCAATGGATTTACAAAGAGCCATAGCTCGAGGGTTCAAACCCTACGATTTCGTTACAGAAATTCCATAAGGCATCTAATGCCAAATAAAAACATTAGAATCAAATGAAGGCTTGGAATCCACTTTACGTGGATTGTTTTCACCATCTGGAAACAATGCCTTATCCTTCTCTTATCACTTAAAAGGTCACGACAGAGGTTGCCCAAAGAGAACCACCGAAGCTTACGAGGGTTGTTGTGCTTCACTGCCACTTTAAATACCTCGTATCATGGAGTCAAGCTTCGGCAGAAGACAAACTCTGTCACTCAAGCAAACAAAACAACAGTTCCGTAATTAGAAACGAAACAAGAAAGCTTTAAATTAAAATTAAAATCAACACCGCAACTTACAAGTTGAACTTACCTTTCTGCGTAACTTTCTTGGCCAAACCACGATCTGCATCGACACAAAACCCTGAAAGAGATTGAAGTTTCAATCCTCATACCTCGGGAGGCTGTTGGCCTCCACCACCAGCCACACCAAAGAAAACAATGAAATGAGCTACGAGGTTTTGGTATCCTTTCGAAAAAAATGGTTAGGGTTTTACCCAAAACCCAAGGCCTTCACGTGATCAAACGGCAGAGAGATTGCCACGAGGTTGCCATTATGCAATCCACCAAAAAAGTATTAAATTGCCTTAAAGTATAAACTGTCAATTCTGTCAGCAAAGTTTCCACTAAGTATTTATACCCCTGGTTTATCTCCTTGCTTAGTTCATAAGGTATTAACGTATTGCATCCAGTGCAAAACTTTGTTTTTATAAACTAGTAACCTTAGTCATGGGATCCAAACCCTGCCACGTAATAAGACTATTATGCTTAAGAACTATAGTAATAGGGCTTGAAATTATCGATCTTTTGGTGATAAACTAGGTCATTTTTATAATAAATCTTAACACATGGTTATCACAAAGTATAAAGTTCGCAATCATAGGTTAAGCAATTTATAAAATGCACACATGATGAGCATAAGTGATAATTTAATCATTTGTATACTTTCATTATTTATGTAGTTCATAAACTAAATAAAACCAATTACTTAGCAAGTATAAATAGGGTAGGTATTACCCTAGGTCTCAAGTAGGCATTATAGGCTTATGCCCTTAGCATCAACGTACAATATGATGACATAATTAAACTTAAAAATCTCCAACTGAAGATATCTCTTACCTGTGAATCTGTACAGAATAATTTATGATGCATTATCTAGCTAGTAGCTAAGTAATCCTCAAGGTACTCATAGGACTCATTCATCAAAAAGGAAAACCAAACAATTAGTATCTTTGAATGAAACAATAGCACAGTATGAGATAAGTTCAATGACAATGTATATTTCTTATAACAAGTAACCATAAATATTTAGACAAAACATATAGGATATAAGCACCCAGTATGTTGTTATAGCATTAATACATGCATACAATCATTCGCATACAGTAAGGACTTTTACGACAAAATATAAATACAATGTGTAATTGTTGTAATGTATTTATAACATTGACGACTAATCGAACTATGTGTTGTCATAGAATATATTCAATCAATTATTAAATGAATCAAATTATCATTTATAATACCTTCCGCATAACAATTATAAGCATTTAATGCTATCTAGAAAATTTTAAATTTTTGTGAAATTTGGAGATGTTACATGTTGTATCAGAGCGCAAGTTCAAATACTAGGCCTGAAGTGGCTCAACTAGCGCAATTAAAAAATTTAAACAAAATTGCAATTACTAATTTTATTTATTTATTTTGTTTTCTATTCAGCACTTCATAAATTAGTTTGCAGGTATGGAAGGACCAGAAGAGTCAGCTGAGGACAGGTCCCATAATAATGAACATAATAATAATGAACAAGGACATATTAATGCAGAAAATTTATTTGTTGAATTAAATGATAATTCATCTGAATTGCTAAGGACAGTAAAAATTTTTAAAATAGAGATAAAAATTGTTAAGGAGGAGAATGAACGAATCCTAAAAGCTCAAGAGGAGCTAAATCAAATCCTATTGGATATATTCCATAATAACGATAAGGATAAAAGAACATAAAATAATTTTGAATCTGGAACCATGTCCTACCAACGTAAGGATAGAAAGTTAAAACTTACTAATTATGACAACAACTCTTCTTCTGAATTTTATGAAAAAGCACAAGTATTCCAGTGATTGTAGTGAAAGTGACTACTACATTAAAAAGAAGAAGTATAAGCCATATGAAGGAATTTTTGGAGAATTTAAGAAGATTAAACCACCAACTTTTCATGGAGAAACAGAAAAGAGTGAGGCAGTCGAAGCATGGTTGTCTGGCATGAATAAGTACTTTCAAATTTACAACTACTCAAGTCATTTAAAAACTGAAATGGCAATTTATAATCTGACTGGAAAAGCAGACATCTGGTGGCAAGATCTGAAACGAGTAAAAGGTTTAAAAGAGAAAAGTGTAAACTTGAGTAATTTTAAGAAATATTTTAAAAGAAAGTTTCTGTCGGAACGGTATTATGAGGAATGAGCTAAAGAGTTTTATGAATTAAAGTTAGGTTCCATGGATATGAGGGAATTAAGCAACAAATTTTTAAATTTGTTAAGGTATGTGCCTTACATCATTGAAGAAAATCCTAAGGTACAGAGATTTATGAGATGTTTACCCTCTCATATAAATGACAGAATTGAGTATGATAATCGTAGAACTCTTGAAGAGGCCATGAGAAAAGCAAATATCTGTTATGAACAGAACAAGAAAAGGAAGGCATACCAAGCTGGAAAGTAAAGAGGCTTAATAATTTTGAACAAGGGAAAAAGGATTTTCCTTTTAATTGCGACTTGGGAAATAGTAATTCACGTAATTATTCTAACAGAAAATTTCAAGGGAATAATTCAAGAGGTAATGTACAGTTAATTTGTACAGCTGCAAGAAACAGAGATCCACCTAAAAAATTTGTTAAAAACAATGAACAAAAAGAACTTGTTAAATGTTAGGACTGTCAAGGACCTCACTATGCATCAAACTACCCACTCAGAAAGAGGACCATCAACAACATACACACAGTACAGGAGGAGGCTACTGTTTGTGACCTAGTGAGGGAAAATCCTATGATCAATGCATCCCTGGAAAACAGATAGGCTGATCATCAAACTTCAATGGTTGAAGTAGAAGGTATGCTAAAAGATAAACCCATTTTTATTTTAATTGATCTAGGATCAAGTCTTAGCTATGTGTCCCCTGATTTAGTAAAATGTTGCAATCTAAAAGTAGAGAAGTTTGAGAAATCATCATTGGTTCAATTAGCAAATGGAACAAAAAGAAAGGTAACTGATTATGTAAAAGATTGTGAATTATTGATGAATTAGTTTAGAACTCATGTTAAGCTAATTGTGTTACCATTGGGTTCTTACAATGTTTTGATTGGTATGGATTGGTTGGAAAAGCATAGGGTAGTATTAAATTGTTTTGAAAAGACCTTTACTTGTTTAAATGATAAATGTGAAACTGTAACAGTAAAAGGGATTCCTAGAAAGACCTATGTTAGACAAATTTATGCCTTACAAGTTTAAAAAGGTTGTTCGTAAAGGGTGTAAGTTGTTTGTTGTAAATGTAATTAATGATGAACAATCAACTAAGGAAGATAAGTTAAAGTTGGAAGACATACCCATTCTAAAGGAATTTTCTCATGTATTCCCAGAAGAAATTCCAGGACTACCTCCGAAAAGGGAACTAGATTTCACCATTGAGCTAGTACCGAGGGCGGTACCAAACTCAAAGGCTCCTTACAGAATGAACATTCTGGAACTTAATGAACTTAAGTCACAGTTAAAGGAACTAATTGATAAAAATTACATAAGGCCAAGTGTGTCTCTGTGGGGAGCACCTGTCATTTTTGTTAAAAAGGAGGACGAAACTTTGTGTTTGTGCATAGATTACCGCCAATTAAATAAAATGACCATAAAGAACAGATATCATTTGCCCTATATTGATGATCTATTTGATCAATTACACGGTGCAAAGATATTTTATAAGATAGACTTGAGGTCGGGGTGCCATCAAGTCAGAATTAAAGATGAGGACATCTTTAAGACTTCTTTTAGAACCCGTTACGGGCACTACGAGTTCGTGGTTATGCCTTTTGGGCTAACCAACGCCCCAGCAGTTTTCATGTGTCTTATGAATAATGTTTTACATCAGTACTTAGATAAGTTTGTAATTGTTTTTATTGACGACATTTTAATTTATTCTAAGACTAAAGAAGAACATGACGAACACTTAAAGATAATTTTACAAGTGTTAAGAGAACACCAACTTTATGCTAAATTCAGCAAATGTGATTTCTTCAAAGATAAAATACAATATCTAGGGCATGTGATATCCAATGATGGAATCGCAGTAGACCCAGACAAGATAAAAACAATTAATGAATGGCCTACCCCTAAAGATGTTAACCTAGGTACGATCTTTGATGGGAATTACAGGTTACTATCGTAAGTTTATAGAAGGATTCTCACGAATAGCGAATAACCTCTTTACAAAAGAAGGGTAAGAAATTTGTTTGGGATAAAAAATGTGAAGAAAGTTTTAAGAAATTAAAAAAAATGTTAACAACTGCACCTATTCTAAAAATTGCGGATCCAAACAAGGATTTCATTGTTTGCACTGATGCATGCAATGATGGACTTGGAGGGGTTTTAACACAAGAAGGTCATGTGATTGCCTATGAGTCCAGAAAGTTAAAAATTCATGAAAAGAACTATGCAACTTACGACTTAGAGTTGGTTGTCGTGATACATGCGTTGAAAACGTGGTGCCATCACTTAATCGGAAGAAAGTTTACACTAATGACAGATAATAAAGTTTTAAAATATTTGCTAGATCAACCAAATCTGAATGCAAGGCAAGGTAGGTGGCTAGCTTTCCTTAACGAATATGATTTCGGGATTCGACACATTAAAGGTAAAGAAAATAACGTTGTTGATGCCTTAAGCATAAATGCTAGACTAAATTTTGTATCAACAAACAACACTTATAAAACAGATTTGGAAATTCATCTTGAAGAAGGAATAAAACTGGATGAAAATTACATTAAATTACAACAAAGGGTTGCTGAATATATATCAGAAAATTTAATAATGGATTACGATCTGAATGAACAAGGTTTAATGATGTGTACAAATAGATTGTATGTACCAAATGTACCTAAAGTTAAGCTGCTAATTTTAAATGGAGTACATAAAAGTCCTTATTCAGGACATCCTGGTTACCAAAAGACGATAACTATGCTAAGGAAATATTATTTTTGGCCAAACATGAAAAATGACGTAGCTGAATACATTGCTAGGTGTATGAAATGTCAACAAATAAAGGATGAACATCAACACCCAGCTGGATTATTGCAACCATTTCCAATTCCGAATTGGAAGTGGGAAATAATTAGTATTGATTTTATAACTGGTTTACCTAAAAATCAGAAACATAATGATTCCATAATGGTAGTTATGGATAAACTTAGTAAAGAAGCCCATTTCATACCTGTTAAAACAACCTACAAGGCTGCTAACATTGCTGAAATATTTATCAAACAAATTTTTCGTTTGCATGGGATTCCAAAAGTTATAATTTCTGACAGAGACTCTAAGTTTACAGGAAATTTTTAGAAGTTTTTATTTAAAGGTTTAGATACTACTTTAGATTTCAGTACATCATTTCATCAGCAAACGAATGGGCAGATAGAAAGAATCAATCAGATTCTTGAAGATATGTTAAGAATGTATGTTAGAGATCAACTAGGTAAATGGGAAGAATATTTGCATCTTGTTGATTTTTCTTAAAATAACCATTACCAAGCTTCAACAAAACTCAGTCCATTCGAAATTATGTATGGAAAAAAATGTAATACTCCTATTTCATCGATTAATCCAGTTGACAAGTTAATGTTATGACCCGAGTTATTAAAAGAAATGGAACTAACCATGAAACAGGTTCAAGGCATTTTGAAAATTGCACAAGATAGATAGAAAAGTAATGCAGATCTCAAAAGAACTCAGAAAGAGTTTCAGGTTGGTGAACATGTTTTCCTCAAGGTAGAACCAAAAAAGGGCTCCTTAAAGTTAGGAAGCTGTTCTAAACTAGCACCAAGGTATTGTGGACCTTTTGAAATATTGTCTAGGGTAGGACCAATGGCATATCAGTTGGCCTTACCACCAAATATTAAAGTACATAATGTATTTCACATCTCTCTTTTGAAAAAGTATGTGCATGATGCTACTCATATGATTAATTGGAATGATGTACAGGTGGAACCAGAAGGAGATTTTCTGGTGGAACCCAATTGTATCCTCAACAAGAGGAAAATTTTCCTTCATAATCGTACCATTGGACAGGTAAAGGTGCAATGGAAGCACCTTAGTCCAGACGAAGCAACCTAGGAATTGGAAAGTAATATGCGGATGGCATATCCAATTATGTTCCAGGAAGACTTAGAGGATGATGAATAAAACAACATCGACGACGATGTTGAACTTAAGAGGGGGTGTTTGTCACATACCCAAATTCTGAATATTTTATGTTGTGAGAAAAACATTATTTTTTATGTTATTGTAAAGTTTTATAATTATTGACTAAGTGGGGTCAAGGATGACTGTAATTAATTACTCTACTATTTTATTATTAATAAATAAAAAGTGGAGACAAATATCCAAAGGAGGCTGTTGAATGAGTGTTCACTGGCCCACTAGGAGGAATGAACTGGGTTGGAGAGCAAACTGACACTTGGCAGCATCATCAATTCACTTCTAGCTATTGCAGGGGGAAACTTCCCTATTTTTATGGTCATGTTCCCCAAGAAAGTGGAATTGAGCAGGTGGCTCAATAACCAAGAAACATATCAAAATACCTAGGCATGCTATTTATCATCCATCGAATTCAATAGGAGGAGCCCAGTTTTTACCTTGTGATACTTTCTGAAAGAGAAAACGAAGAGAGCACAAGAGATTTGATGAGGGGAAAGCTAGGAAGTGATTGAGTGAGTTATGACTGCATTCTGAACTAGTTCAGCCTCATTGTTGAGTTCAATATTTCTAAAGGAAGAAGTATTACTATTAAGTACTACTGTTGAGTTGTAGAGGAATTTATTCCATTCTCCACACAGCATCTTCGTCCTGGTGGTTCAATGAAATGGCTTGAGGGTCTTAAGGCAAGTGATTTGGCTATCTTCAGGAGAAGGTTGGGTGGAACAGGCTCCTTTGGATGTTTGTCACCCTCTGCTGTTAACAGGTTTTCATTGTGTTATCTTATTTATTTCTGCCATATTATTTTCTGAATGGTTAAATTTCTGAACTATTATCTATTTCTGAAAAGTTGTTGTAAAATACTAGATTGATAGTTTATTTATGATTGAATGTAGTATTTACGAATGAAATTATCCCCAATATTTTTCCACACACAGGTCTAGTGTCATACTCTAGTACAAAGGAGTTGAATTATAAATAAGATCAACATGACTACAAATACCTCAGATAGAACTGTCTTTATAAATATCTGTATAAATTAATTTTATTTATTGTAAAAAATAATACTACTTACTGTAGGTCTGTAAAAATATTTCATTTATCAAAGATATCTGTTTTACCTATAATTGATCTTTTATGAAGCTGGAAACAGAATTTATTTTACATCCAAATAGGATATTTATTTATACTGAATCATTATACAAAACCCTAGAAATTTTTATAATAGTCTACTCTAGGTTAAAATATTTTATACAAACTCGATATTTTTACAAGTACCTTTTCTACAATATTCCATAAGTAAATGTATACGGGCATCGATTTTTCTTCTATGCAAAGAGTATCTAATTAAGTCAAGTTAAAGTAATACAATTGCAGTATTAATACGAACAATTGTAATGTATTAAGGGTTTCAAACCCTAAACTATATAATTATAATATACAATAGTATCCTAGGTTTTTGCAGTAAAATAATTACAGTTTTTATCTCAAAAGAAAACTATAGAATTACTATATAATTTAAATCTATTAATACATCTTACTAACTAAGAGAATTAATGCTGCCAGAATCATCTAAGGATAAGGTTTTATTAATCAGCCAAACAAATATTGACATTTCTAAAATATAAATAAAAACCTAATAAAATCACTAATTATAACCATAGGCCGTTATACTTCACGATTCGATATTTTCAAATCCTAAGCATGTACAGTTTGAATTTCTTGAACTCCCTTGTAGAACATACATTTATTCTTAAAAATTTCAACATAGACGTTTAGGGTTAGAAAGCAGAGCTTAAGTCTGTATTTATAATCTCTTAAAATATAATAAACTCTTTTATGAGCCGAGCTCAGAAATCAACTAACAAATATTCAAATAAACTTTAAGCAGTAAACCGAGTTTTGGCAGGGTCGTAAAGCCTTTCATTTTCAAAAGAATCATCACACAGTGTTGAGCATTTTAAATTAGGGGTTTGACCCATTGTTTTATCACCTCTGAAACCAAGGCAGAGCAAAGCCATAATTTTTTAGACAGGCTCATACCTGGGAAGGGTGTAAACCTCAATTCTTGTTAATGAACCAAATTTACCAGCTTGGGGTCAAAGCCTAGCTTTTTCAATACATATAACTACTTTATGAAAAACTATCAAAACTTTTAATATACAGGAGTATAAGGACATTGTAATCCAACGCAGCAGAAACAAGGTTCATTTCATTAAGGTTTAACCCTTTATACTTAGCTGATAGTAAAAGCTAAAAAGATTACCAAGTTCAGGCTTAATACTACTTCAAACAATACCCTTAAATAAACATAACTGTCTTAAAAATCACAGAGCACAGGGTTCTCTTAAAGACCGACATTATGTCGAGAACACCAAACTTACACACATTGTGGCTACAGGATTAATTCATGAATGTTGCAACGGTTATACACATATAAAAATTCAACCACTGAGGTTCCAAATTTCTTACGTAAACAACTAAATAACAAAACGAAAACTCTGTCCTTTAAGTAGTTTTCCAAATCAATAGATTTACAAAGAGCCATAGCTTGAGGGTTCAAATTCGTTACAGAAATGCCATAAGGCGTCTAATGCCAAATAAAAACATTAGAATCAAATGCAGCCTTGGAATCCACTTTACGTCGATTGTTTTCACCATCTGGCAACAATGCCTTATCCTTCTCTTATCACTTAAAAGGTCACGACAAAGGTTTCCCAAAGAGAACCACCGAAGCTTGCCAGGGTTGTTGTGCTTCACTGCCACTTTAACTCCCTCATAGCACGGAGTCAAGCTTCGACAGAAGACAAACTCTGTCACTCAAGCAAGCAAAACAATGGTTCCGTGATTAGAAACTAAACAAGCAAGCTTTGAATTAAAATAAAAATCAACACCGCAACTTACAAGTTGAACTTACCTTGCTGCGTAACTGCCTTGGCCAAACCACGATCTCCATTGACATAAAACCCTGAAAGAGCTTGAAGTTTCAATCCTCATACCTTGGGAGGCTGCCGGCCTCCACCACCAACCACACCAAAGAAAACAATGAAATGAGCTACGAGGTTTTGGTAGCCTTTTGAAAAACACGGTTAGGGTTTTCCCCAAAACCCAAGGCCTTCACGTGATCAAACGACAGAGAGATTGCCACGCGATTTCCACTATGCAATCCACCACATAAGTATTAAATTGCCTTAAAGTCTAACCTGTCAAGTCTGCCAGCGAAGTTTTCACTAAGTATTTATACCCCAGGTTTATCTCCTTGCTTAGTTCATAAGGTATGAACGTATTGCATCCAGTGCAAAACTTTGTTTTTATAAACTAGTAACCTTAGTCGTGGGATCCAAACCCTGCCACGTAATAATACTATTATGCTTAAGAACTATAGTAATAGGGCTCGAAATTATCAATCATTTGGTGATAAACTAGGATCATTTTTATAATAAATCTTAACACATGATTATCACAAAGTATAAAGTTTGCAATCACAGGTTAAGCAATTTATAAAATGCACACATGATGAGCATAAGTGAGAATTTAATCATTAATTGTCACTACTTTCATTATTTATGTAGTTCATAAACTAAATAAAACCAATTACTTAGCAAGTATAAATAGGATAGGTATTACCCTAGGTCTCAGGTAGGCATTCTAGGCTTATGCCCTTAGCATCAACATATAAGATAATGACGTACTTAAACTTAAAAAGCTCCAACTAAAGCTATATCTTGCCTGTGAATCTGTACAGAAGAATTTACGATGCGTTAGCTAGCTAGTAGCTAAGTAAGCCTCAGGGTACTCATAGGATCCCTTCATCAAAAAGGAAAACCAAATAGTTAGTATCTTTGAATGAAACAATAGCATAGTATGAGATAAGTTAAATGACGATGTATATTTCATATAACAAGTAACCATAAATATTCGGACAATAAAGATAGGATATAAGCACCCGATATGTTGTTATAGCATTAATACATACATACAATCATTCACATACAGTAAGGACTTTTACGACAAAATATAAATACAGCGTGTAATCGTTGCAACGTATTTATAACATTGACGACTAATCGAAGTATGTGTTGTCATAGAATATATTCAATCTGTTTTAAATGAATCAAATTATCATTTATAATACCTTCCGCTTAGCAATTATAAGCATTTAATGCTATCTAGAAAAATTTTAAATTTTTGTGAAATTTGGGGATGTTACATCATAAGAGTCAAACAGATAAGCTCCATGGCAAATAACTCATCTTTAATTTTTTAATCTATGTTTTCTCGTAATATATTGAGCTGTGTTATTGTTTTTCTCCATTAGAAGCGCAATACTAATAAATTTGCATTCATACATGGTTTTCCAACGAGATCTCTAAGATAAATTTTGTGCACTTTGTGCATTTGTGCATTTTTTTACTAAGATAAATTGTATACACTTCATGCATTTTGTGCATTTTTTTACTATAAGTGTATATAGAAGATGAGCTAAGCTAGATGATAGTGAATGCCCTTTGAGTCTAATTTTAATACCGACATCCTGTTTTAGTATTCTACAATAACATATGAATGAATAAGCATATTGCCATCAACCTAAAATACATTTGGCTTGGATCCTAGCTTCAAAACTTCATTGTGAAGCATATATCTTGTAGAAACTACAAATATCTTGCAGTTTTTGCAAACACCATTGACGTGCTTTTAAAAACAGGTCTAAAAAAAGACCAGATATTATGCATTTCATTAATCTAACTATTTTTGATAATTTCCCTTTGTACAAGTAGAGTAAGAGATTAAAGATTTAGGGAATTGGTATTAAATAAGATCACCCAGAGGTTAAAAAAGGTTTTTCTAAGCGCATTTAGTGGGCTAGATACTTTCAACACCAGTTTACAATGCAAATGCTTATTAGTTTTTATTTGTAAATATTTTTAGGCAAATCGCAGTGCAAATATTCATTAGTTTTTGTTTGTACATATCTCCTCCATCCTCTCAGTTTATTGGATATTGAGCCGTATCCCAGATCGTACCCACAAATATTTATTATCTATGTAAATTTTAATGCAAATATTTATTACTTTTACTTTGAACATATCTTTGTATGTACAAAAGTATATCTACGAGATTTTTGGAGATTGAGTCGTACCCAAAGACAATTATTACATATACCAGGTGGAAATTTTTTAAAAAAATAAATTTTATTTTATTTTATTATTATTAAAAAAAATGTCATGTCCCACTAGGGGTATTTTATGAAATCAAGATCATTTACCAATCATAAAAAGGTAATATGAAATTTTAAAAATTTAGAAAAAAATTATTAATTTAAAAAAATCAAATTAATAAACAAAATAATGTAAACTTTGGAAAACTATTGAAAAATTTAGTTTAAAAATATAAAGTCAAAATCATCAAGGCAGCCAAGTGATCGCTATATAACCTATCGGAGACAGGTATAATAAAAATTCATTGTTTTTAAATAAATACAAATTTATTATTATTATTTTAAGGGTGGTTGGGTTCAACAAAAGCATCATGTCACTAGCAAGAAAGGAACTTGGGTGGGGAGGGTAACATATGGATTCCTCCCTACACAAAGGCTACATCCAATGGACCTATTGTCCCTAGTGTTTTTCATCCATATCCAAACATAAAATAACAATCTAGATTATAGTGTGGAGTAACAATTTTTATAACTATATGCATTGTGGGAGTCATTAGATTTTGTTCACTTGATTGTGCTTGGTAGAACCCTTTAATTAAGCCTATATTAAATCCAAAATCTCTAAGTCCTATGAGGTGTTGACTAGGCCATGATTGCATGCATTAAGTTATTACATCCACTAAGTTATTTGTTTAAATTTTCACAACCAAACAAATAAGACTAAATGGGATATATATATATATGTTTTGTAGGTGTATATTTGACGAATTCTTTAGGGAAGAATATTAGCAATGTGTCAAATATACACCTATCCAAGTATTTGAACATATTAAAATTATTAATATGGTTATTGCTAGTAACTAACTGATGAGTGCATAAGGATATCTCCAAAATATTAATAATATTATATTATAAAATAATATAAAGAGTAAACAAATGTACATTATTATAATGTTATATTGTATTGTAATGTTGATGGTGGGTGAGAAATGATGGTTGAATATTATTTGACCATGGTTGACTTTAATGGGCCATGGATGACATTGGTTAAGTATGGTTGACTTTAATTAGTTTACCAAGTTAAATATTATTTGACCATAGTTGACTTTGGTTAACTATGGTTGAGTTTAGTTAGTCATTATTGACTTTTGTGAACCATGCTTGAATATGGTTGACTTTGGTTAGGTAAGGTTGACCATGGGTAGTCATCATTTACCAAGTTTGGAAATGGTTAACCATGTATGACTATGGTTGACCCTAGTTTGAAAATTGTTAACTATGGTTGACCATGTTTAACCATCATTAACGGTTGCTGCTTAACCATATTTGACCATAGTTTAGCATAGTTGAGCTTTATTTGGCCATGGTTGACTTTAATGGACCATGGTTGACTTTGGTTAACTATGATTGACTTTAGTTAAATATGGTTGAATTTAGTTAGTCATTGTTGACTTTTTTTAACCATGTTTAAATATGGTTGACTTTGGTTAGGTAAGATTGACCATGGTCAGTCATCATTAACCAAGTTTTACCATTGTTAACCATGCTTGGCTATGGTTGACTCTAGTTTGAAAATGGTTGACTATTACTGACCATGTTTAACCATCATTTAAAATTGTTGACGATGTGTGAGAAATGATGGTTTTCTTAAGTTTGACATTAATTTACCATAGTTGAATAAGTTTGACCATCGTTTACCATGGTTGAATATTGTTTAACCATGGTTGACTTTCATGAACGACGGATGACTTTGGTTAACTATGCTTGACTTTAGTTAGTTTACCATGTTAAATATTATTTAACTATGGTTCACTTTAATGGATCATGGTTGACTTTAATTAGCCAATGTTGAATTTTGTGAACCATGCCTGAATATGGTGGACTTTCGTTAGGTAAGGTTGACCATGGTTTGTCATCATTTACAATGTTTAACCATGCATGACTATGGTTGACCCTAGTTTGAAAATGATTGACAGAGGTTGACAATGTTTAACCATCATTTACAACTGTTCTTTAACCATGTTTGACCATAGTTTACCATATTAATTTATCATGGTTGACTTTAATGGACTATGGTTGACTTTGGATAACTATGGTTAACTTTACGTAGCCATTATTGACTTTTGTGAACCATGCTTGAATATTGTTGACTTTAGTTAGGTAAGGTTGTTCATGGTCAACCATCATTAAATAATTTTGGTCATGGTTAACCATGTTTGACTGGGGTTGACCCTTGTTTGAAAATGGTTGACTATGGTTGACCATATTTAACAATCATTGACCATTGTTGACAATGAGTAAGTAATGATGGTTGGATAAGTTTTACCATAGTTTACCATGGTTGAATATTGTTTGAGTATGGTTGAATTTAATGGACCATGGATAACTTTGGTTAACTATGGTTGAATCTAGTTATTTTACTTGGTTAATATTGTTTGACCATGGTTCACTTTAATGGGCCATGATTGACTTTGGTTTACTTTAGCTATCCATTGTTGACTTTTGTAAACCATGGTTGAATATGGTTGTCATTGGCTAGGTAAGGTTTTCCATGGTCAACCTTAGCTAACATAATAAACCATTATTCAATAAAGTCAACCATGGCTAACCAAAGTCAATCGTATTCGAGCATGGTTCACAAAGTCAAGGATATCTAAGCATGGTTTTTATAGTGTTAATTTGTGTTAGTTGTAAAAACATTTCAATGTTTTAAAAATAAATTGTGATTGATAAATAATTACATAATAAAATTTTATGTAAGACAATAACCCTTTAAGAGCACCGCAATATGCCATAATCATTGAATAACCAATATAATCAATTTAACATTAGTTTGAAATTAAATAATTTTAATTAATATAAAATTAATCATTTTTATTATTAAATAAATAAAATTAATATAGTTTTTTGTTTGATTGTGGTTGACTATAGTTGACCATGATGTGCATTTTGACCATGTCTTACTTTGGATGAGATTATCAACTATGATTAAACATGATCTACTTTATTCTACATTGCTACATTCATATTGAATAACGTTCTCAAAGTATTATGTTCATTAATGATTATATGTTGTAATGATGCATGCTAGAAAATTATTATTTTTCATTTTTAAATGTTGTTGTTGTTGTTGTTATTCCATGAACAAATGAAATAAAGATCAAGTTATATTATAATAAACTAATAAAATATTTTCCACTAACCTTGGTGAAAACGGGGCACTACAAAAGACTATATAATGGGTCAAGCTCTAATGTGGAATCGAATGGAATGCTTTCTTGATGATAAGTATCTCTATTTATTTTCAGATAAGATGATGAATCTCATTTGAATGGGACTTCTGAAAGTTCTATTAATATTATTTGTATAGCTAGATGTAGGCATTATTGTTGCAGCTAAATTTCGTGAGTGACTAAATTGTGATTAAAAAAATATCTATTGTTTAATTCCCGTGACATTGGTTAAGGAAACAGGTTTGTCTTAACTCTTGATTATAACTCTAATTGGAAATCATTGGCCATTTTTTATACCCATGTGTAATTCAATCACCACAAAGTAGATTGGCTCACAACATGAAGTAGCAACTAGAAAAATATTAGCAAAAGAAAATTGATTCTATATGTTAGGGAAAATTTATTTGTTTCACATGTAAAATGCAATCATGTAAATTACAAGTGATGCAATACTCTTTCTACGTAACAAATTATCATTTCTAGGATTTGATTTTAGTGTGATAACTGATATGAACATGATAAATTTGATGGAAACTTCATTTCCGAGAAGCTTGAACCATGGTCGTTGTTGTAGGGGCCTTGCCAGTCCAATCGACTAAGTGTATTTAGAATCGACTTTATTATTTTAATTGGTCAGATCAGTCGACCAATTGGTTGGGTTGACTGGCCGATGTAGTTAAGGAGGTTATAACTACTTCCATGAATGTAAAAGTATATAAAGGCCTGAATATGTAAGAGAAGATGCCTTGTCTTGTCATGTTGATCTAATATAATAGACTACTTGATGTTGGTTCCACTACTAACTTCCCTTCTTATTCTCTTTCTATGTATGCTTATTGTATGTTAGTATATTGTTGTGTATGTGTATATCTATTTCTGCATATCATTAGTAATTACTTTGGTGTAATCCCATAGATTACAACATTGGTTATGTTGTCCACACCTAGATTTTTGGGATTTACAAGAGCATAGATTCATAAATACTGACTAAATAAGAAATTCAATTGTGGTGAAGCAAGAAATTTAATAATTACTTGAAAATATACCATATAAGAAACTGACTATCAACTGTGGAAGTAGGAGCTTTATTATACACATAAACCCATAAAAGATTCTTGGAAAATGTCCCCTATGAGATCAAAAAATTGTTGGATAGTCTTGCCGATGAAAAATACAATTGAAAATCAAGAATTTCTATCAAAACTAAAAAAATGTAGTCCAAAGGAACTTCTACGAGTGGTTAGAACAAAATTTTGACAAGTTCTATAAAAAGCAAGTGGCAAAAGAAAGAATGCTTGTTGATAGTGTGAAAACAAGATTCTACGTTGACCTACATGAGAATTTAATCTGCATTGTACTTGTATTATTGCATAATTTATTATAGACAAAGGATTTATACATATAGTCGAAGCAAGATCACCAATAAACACTCCCATCTTAACCAATTGGAAGAAAAAACAAGAAGAGTGGGAACATTTTTTGAGTAAATCAACACCATGGTTTCCCTCTTCAACCAAGAGTAAATTCGAGGTAAGCCATGGGGGTAGAACACCTGTGAAATACCTTGACCAAAGTAAAAACCTAGTTGACATGTAAAAAAGAGGAGGACAACAGATCAACAACGCCAAGAAATGGACGATTGTCTGAACATGAATATACACTTGACGAAGAGACCAAAAGACAAACAAATTAAAGGATGGAAGGTTGCAAAATTTTTCTCAACTTACAAAAATTAAAAAGTGATAGAAGACATCAAAATAAATTAGGGATATGGGATACACAATGTTAGGATCCCATGTCAACCCATGGGATCAACAAATACTACAGGACACCCCTATAATCCCATTCTGCATATTTCATTCCTGAAGACCTTATCCCAAATTCTACTTTCCAAAACCAAAAATCCCACATTTGTCAATTTTTAGGGTTTTCCATAACTTCTTCAATTTTCACCCACTTGCCTCCAAATTTGGCCACTGTGTTCATTCCCTATTTCTGCTTCTCTGTCCATCTTTGGCAAATTTTCTCATTCTTTCATGCCGCTTCTGAAATCCCCATTTTTTGCTTCCCTGTCCATTAGAAAGTGTCCAAAACCTAGTCAAACCCCAATTACCCATCCAAGTTTTTCCCAAATCCAAATTTCACTTTACTAAATAAGCTTTTGTTTGTGCTTTTCTATCCATTCCCCCCCCCCAAAAAAAAAAAACTCCTAGTTATGGTTGTCACCCGCGCAGGAGCAAAAACCATGGAGGAAGCACTTGCAGCCATCCAAACCAAACTCCAAGATCTGGATGAAAAATTTCTCATCCTCCATCTTCAGCATTCATCCATGAACAATAAACGATAGCAAGAATCTTCTACAGCCAATGGGTTCTCTTCTTCCATCACTTTCCGTGGTCCGAAGCTTGAATTTCCTCGCTTCAATGGTACTGATCCAACTGGATGGATCTATCGTGTAGAATAGTATTTCAGTCTGCATAATACTTTTGATGTCCAAAAAGTTCCACTTGCATCCTTTCATTTGGAACAGGAAGCCCTTCAATGGTACCGTTGGTACATCAAGGATCATGACGAGCCAAAATGGATAGATTTTTCCAACTCCTTTTGCAACGATTTGGTCCTAGTGCTTTTGATGACTTCACCGGCGCACTCACTAAGCTTCGTCAAATTGGCATTGTGAGAGAGTATTAGACAGAATTTCAGAAACTAGCCAACCACACAAAAGGATTGTCTGATTACTTCTACAGGAGTTGTTTTATCAGTGGTCTTAAGGATGAAATCCGCCTAGAGGTCAAAATGTTTTGTCCCAACACAATGATGGAAGCCCTAGGGTTGGCTAAGTTGTCAAAAGACAACATTGCCGCCCAACAATGCTCCAAACCCACTTTTGTTCCCTTCCAAAATATGGGTTCTCAATGACCTCCCATCCCGCCAGCTCCTCGACCAACTCCTATCAAGCATTTGTCTGAAACAGAGATGCAGGCACACAGAGAAAAAGGGCTTTGTTATAATTGTGATGAAAAATTCACTCGGGGACATAGATGTGTTCAACAAAAGCTTTATCTCTTGGATGTGGATTCTCCGCCCGCATCTGAAGTTGGTGAAGAAGCTCCAGATACACTGAATGATCAAGTCAACATTGAGGAGCTTCCTATTGACTTTGCATCTCAGGAAGACCACCCAGAGATATCTCTCCATGCTTTATCCGGCGTCACCACCCACCAAACAATGTGGGTCAGGGGCTACTTCAAGAAGCTTCCTCTTACAATACTCAGTGATTCTGGTAGAACTCATAACTTTATTGACCCTCGGATCGCCAAACATGCTGATTGTTTTGTCCATCCTTGCTCCAACTTTGAAGTCATGGTTTCCAATGGGGGAACCTTACCTTGCAAGGGAAAGTGTCACAATGTGCGTATCTCTCTGGAAGATTATAACCTGCGCTCTGACATGTTTGCCTTGTCCTTAGGCGGATGTGATGTGGTTTTGGGCATTCAATGGTTACGCACACTTGGCCCCATCTTATGGGATTTTGCTAAACTTTGGATGCAGTTTTCAGTCAATGGGACACAACACAAATTTATGGGCTTACAACCAGGGTATCTCCGCATCATCAGTTCACATCACCTAGAAAAGATCCTTAAGAAGAATTCACATGGTGTCATCGCTCAGCTCCATTCCATACAGATGCACCCACCAATGGTCTCCACTACTTCCTTGGATAGATATCCAGGTGTCCTTGTTGCACCAGTGGGCTTGCTGCCTTCAAGAGACCTTTCCGGTAAGCATTTAGCCACATCTACATCTCAGCAGGAAATGATGGCTATTTTTCCTGCAGTATAGAAGTGGTAGCCATCCCTACTAGGAAATTATTCTGCATCAAGACTGATCTCCAGAGTCTGGAACATTTTCCGGAACATCAGGTCTCCTCACCAACACACCAAAAATGAGTTATCCAACTCATGGGTTATGACTATGCAATCACTTACAAGACAGGTAAGGATAATATGATGGCAGATGCTCCTTCTCGCCAATTTCATGACCTAGTTTCTCTTACAGCTATTTCTCTGCTTGTTCCAAATTGGTTGCAATCTGTTCAACAGGGCTATCTCTTCTATGAACTCCATGCTTCTTCATCGGTAGGGCACTCTGAGTTCCTCAAAACCTATGATCGGGAACAATGTAACTTCTTTTTGGCAGAGACTGAAAATGAAAATTCACCAGATGGTGGTTGAGTGTGATACTTTCCAGGTCAACAAGGGTGAAACGACACTCCTTTCAGGACTGCTCGAACCCTTGCCCATCCCCACACAGATGTGGACAACTATTTCTATGGATTTCTTAGAAGCGCTCCAGTGGTATAATACCACATCTAAAAGGACACCTTATGAAGCAGTTTATGGACATGCACCGCTAGTTCTTTTTCCATACATGCTTAGCAGCTCCCCAGTTTAGGAAATTGACTCGGTTCTTCGAAACCACGATCATATTCTTCTCATTCTGTAGGACAATCTTCACATGGCAAGAATTCGACTGAAACAACAAGCCGATCAACACCATTATGAGTGCACTTTTCATGCAGCTGATATGGTCCTTCTTCATCTACAACCTTCCAATCAATCCTCCTTGAAACTCAAAAGGCGTCAGTGGGCCGGAATGAAATCCGAGGATGCTACAGGGGAACCACTCCTTCAGATTCTGCATCAATTTCCACATCTAAAGCTTTGAGGACAAAGCTTTTTCTAAGGGAGAGGGTATGTTAGGAACCCATGTCAACCCTTCTATTTACTTTGTTAGTATATTGTTGTTGGATGCATATGCTTTGTAAGTTGTCCCGTAGTATTTGTTGATCCATAGTTTGTATTATTGTTGTTGGACGCATATGCTTTGTAAGTTGTCCTGTAGTAATTGTTGATCCATATTTTGTATTGGCCCATGGTTTGTATTGACACATGGTATTGAACCATGGTATTGGCGCCTAGACTTAGTATATAATTTTGTGTTGAGACCAATGAAGGTACGGTGAAGTTATTTGTATTGAGCTTGCTCAAAGGAGGTTGCCCCCTCGAAGTGGCCTGCGATCATTATAAAAGGGATTTTGAGTTCTGTTATTTCTACTATTTCGTGTGTTTTCATTAATTAATTATTGCAGGTTATTCACACACAAATGCCCACTCGAAAATGTCCCTAGAAAAAATTGTAGAGCATTGGGTCAAGAGTATACCAATGCTTCCCGAGTCGAGACAATTTACACCAAGTGTAGAAGATGAAGTAACTATGACAGCTTTGGGAATCCCTAAGGAGAGATGGGTTGAAGGTCAACCAAACGTACTTGAGTTAAGAAATGTTCGACTAGGTGTAGAAGATGAATCCACCACAACAACTCCCATATTGGAAGAAGGACTGCAAATGATTGAAATTGGCCTTAAAGTCTTAAACGTATATGAAATGGAAATCGATGAATCCCCAAATGTAACCTATCTTACATCAAATTGTCTCATATTCAATCATATTTTAATGCATCATTTGAGTATGAAGCCTGGGTCCTCATCGATATGGAGTCGAATAGATGAGAATGGACAACTAATTGATAATATATGTATGCAAATATCAAGTAAATAAGGTAATTGGATAACAATTACACCTAAAAACTATTGAAATAATTTAATTGTTTGGTTCGAGGATTTCACGGAACTACTTCCTACCAAATTTAATATCTGAGGAAAGTAAATCACTAGTAAGTGAAAGGCGCACTAAAGAGACTCGCCCAAAAACCAATGGTGTCACAGAATATAAAGACAATTATTTTCAAATGGATTACCTAGAAGATGTTAGCAATAAGGAAGAAAATTCAAATTGAATCATCGAAGTCAAGGATTTGAATTAGTCGACCCCTATGATTAGTCGAATCGTTTTATCTAGTCGATTACATTCAGTCAAACACGTCGACTTATTTGATTCAAGCTAACTTCGTCAATAATAATTGATCATTGTCTCCACCTCCATTATCGCTTATAAATTCAACAAATATGTCAAAAAAACACTGTTGGAAATCTTCCTTTGTATGAGGGAAACAAAGATCCTAAGAGACATCATTTTGTATGTGAGAAGATTTGGGAATCTCAAGATATTTTAGATGAAGGAAAACAAGTGGAACAGTTTGTGGGAATGATGAGAAAAAGAGCACTTACCTTGTTTGTGAACTATACAGAAAATAAAAACAAAACCAAGAATGAAATTAAACAAGAGCCACAAGGTAGCGATGTCCCCGACATTGCTAGTGGGGGCATTGTCAAGTGTATATGAAATTGTCATTAATTGATAAAAGCGATTTTTTTGGCAAAAGGATTTTTCTTTTCTTCTATTTTTGTGAGTTCCATAAAAAAGTAGTCAAGTAAGGTAGTAAATAGCTTTTAATTTAAATGCTTATATAAAATGCAATATAGAAAGAAAAAAAAGAGGCAGTTCTTTTGCATGATAAAAAAGAGAGAAAATAATTTCGGAACTTGAATAGAAAATTGTAATCGTATACCTATTACATACTTGCATTTACAAGTGATGGAGTTTATTAGATTGGCCAACAATTCTTTTTTTTATTACATACCTAGATTGTATTATAGAACATGGAAATAATATTCTTGCTATGCGACAAGCATTTTGTTTGAAAGGCCATGAACTAGTGCGTCTACGAAGCAAATATAGAGAGACATCAAAACACTTCAAATTTCTTTACAATGTTCATGTTAATGCATTTTTCTGTTTAAAATCTAATTAAATCTACATTTTCCTTAGACTAGCAAAAAAAAAGCTAAAATCCTGAAATTCTTACAAATTTTGCAAGAGAAAAATAGGTCGACCAATGAAGTCTGATTATGAATGGAATGAAAATCATGTGGATGCCATTAAATCCCTTTCTTCTTTTAAAAGACATTAAATAGAAACATTTATATATATAAAAAATCCATATATATTTGCAATATTCAATGCACATTCAGGAGGAGGTTTGGGAAGGCTCCATGTCCCACCATGTTGAACGAAAATTTGAGCCAAACTGGACAAAAAATTATGGAATTGAAAACCTAATTTGTACTGCATTTACAGCATGTATAATAATGCTGGAATGTTAAGGTTTTAATATGAACAAATGCCTATAAACACCCTTCATTATCTGGGCATCCATCCCTTATGCATTTTCACATAATAAGAAAATGGACAACATCTCGTGCGACGAGTGCAAGAATATCGGCGCATGACAATTCTCCGGCAGACCTTTTCAATGACTTGGAATCCTCTCAGGATCAGATTCGGGAAATTGGTGTGCTTACCTACTCAATGCTTCTCTGTTGGTGCCTTCGCCTGTCACTCGCTCAAAGATGCCGGTGTCGATATTCACTCTCAAAACAGTTTCATCCAAAAGCTTTTTCCCAATATCTACCAGTTCTTCCAGATTCTTCTTAGTTGAGAGATCGATTGAGCCTTTATCTCCTTTCAATTCAACCTCATCCCAACTATGCAATTAGTTAGACCTTTCAAATACAGAAGCTGCAATCAATCACAAGAAATGAATCAAGAATGACCACGGAAAGATTTAGAGTATACCTGAATTCGTATGTGATGTTAGAGAATGCAATGCTTTCAACAGAGACGGGTCGATTGATGGACCGGAGAAGATCTTCCAAACAACAAATACAAATTTTAGCACAGGGAGAATAATTTTGTTTTCCCTTTTAAAGTTCAAGTTGCAGCCACTTCTGGAAATGTTGGGAAAAAGGGAATACGGTTACAATCAACAGCAAATACAAATAAGAAGGCATGGATACCCGATCTCCGTTCATTTTAAACAGGAAATTACATCTACCCTGGTGTGTAAAACCTAGAAAGCATTATTATTAAACCTAATTGATATAGACGAATTACCTCTGAACTGGATTGTGTGCCGCGCCTGTATGTTTTGCTATCCGGATGTCGGTTGTGTTATATATAAAAATCCATATTAACTGATGAATAATAGCTTGTGTAGAAAAAGGAAAATAGCTTGACAATTCAATGCATATATGTAATTGTTGTTAACACCATGGTCGGCCAAAACGATTGCTCTAGCTTCTATCTGATGTTTATCTGAATTGGTTACATGAAGTTAGTTAAGGACTTCAGATCATTATTTACCAGAAAATGTAGTGATAAGATGTATGCAGAAAGTATTTACCAGTCTCTTGGTCAGAAGTAACAGCTGCTTTCAAACCTATGCCAGAGTATCCTTGGACCATGATTGAAATTGCTAAAGGAGCAATATTCATAATAGCTCTCAACATTTGAGAGTTAGCCACGGAATAATCATCAATCACAATCAATATCGCCACACCTTGATATAATGCCAATACTTTTACTTGATTGTTCGTCATCATTCCTAGACCCCATGCAAAGGCATTTCTTGTTCCTCATCAAGGTTATAATCCCCTGTTGCAACTATCACTCCTTTGGGTAAGAGTTATCTTCCTCTAAAGCAAGCAAACACATTAATGATCAAGACCTACAAGCATCTGTTATGAGTGTAAGTTTACCCCTTTATAGACCACCAATGAGTTATTGCAGGTGGCTAGGTTTTGTTTTATATACAAGATACAGTTGCACATCAAAATACAACTAAAGATGCTACAAGACAGGTAACCTTAAGTAACAAAGACCTTTTTCCTGCTTTGAGCATGCTTTGGAAAAAAACAAAGGATCTCCAAAATGAAACTTTATTTTTATGTTTTACATACACATGGGATTATAAAGGAATCATATGTTGCTCCATTGTGCAAATCTACAGTCGTTACTTTCTTCTCCAGATTTAAAGAATCTTCAAAGAATCTCATGTCAAGATTATGTGACGTGTTATTTAGAGGGGCTATAATGTTGCTCGTGCCAATGTACAGAGAGTGCACTCAGAGTGGGCATGAACCGAGAAAACTGGCATAAAGCGAGAACACACTGACAAAGAAACATGACAATAGAGCAGAATACACTAAGAATTACACAGAAAGATGGCAATAAGGCAAAAGTAGACTTGAGATAGAATAAAATCCATATGCCAAAAGCATACTATAAAAGCACTTCAAGTCAACTTGATGAAATCCCATTGTACAAGCCAAAAACAGACTATAAAGTACTCAATTTATTTTTGGAAAATATAGAACATGACTTCCTTCACTCAACAAAGCTCAGTTATCTAGATAACCATGGATTCTCAAGCAAGGAATTGAAGGCCGGGAAGCATAGCATATCATATGTAATGAGCCACCCTCATCATGATCATGTTTAAGCTTTGTAACAAACATCTCCAAACATTCAAAACTAGGCCCTGCACATAATGTCAAAACATCCTCCCTTGTTGCTTAATCCTATACCAAAGGATTTTTATTGCAGAAAGAGAGCAAAATCATAGGAAACTTGATTCGGCCATGGGAGGATGTTTTGACATTATTTGCAGCGCCTAGTGATAGATGGTTGCTTGATGGTCCACTATCCTGTTCATATTCCAGATATAAATTCTATATTGGCCCTATCCAGCAATGGATGGTGATCGGGGGTCAACCTTATTGTTTAGCACTACAATATTAGACATTCCAGCAGGAATTTGGAAGCAGCTGAATATGTCGTTGTTTTGGTTCATCACCAAACAAGGGTGGATCTGAAGTAATGGCTGAGATGATTAAGTGGCTTAACCTGTTATTTGATTTGATCTCAGTGTTTTCCTCTTGTAGAGTAGGGTAGGAATAATAAGCTCGAGGTTCACCAGCAATATACTAGAATCTGTTCTACTATGTCATTCTATCTTTGGCATTTTGACTCATGCCTTATGTGTAGAGCTTCTTGAGAATGAGTAGTCAGTTGCATAGTTGAAAAAATGGCTAAAATTTCTGCAAAAAAGGCAGAAAAACATGAGTTGAAGGCCAACACAAACAATCAGCTATCCAAGAAAAAATCAGAAAAATCATGAATTTTAAGGAAAAGGGGCCAATATAAGCCCAAATTTTATATTTCGGGGTCACTTTTTTACTTTAGTTTCTGTTAGAATCCATAACGAGCAATATTGAATTGTCAGGAAAAGTCAATTAAATGAGAAGACGATGATTCTTGTAATGCCATGTGTGCAGTTGATGTAGTTGCCAATGCAAATATGGAACTTTGTCATGGAAGTATAGGCAGTGAAGCCATTATCATGTTTAACATCCAAACTGTTATGATATCTTGTCATGGATGCTAATGTAATGGCATTTTCTACCACCAAATATATGTAGTGATAGGTATGCAGTGGAGCACACGGTAGTAACATGGCATAGAATAAGATAGAGTGAACTTCATATGAAAAAAGAAGAATTTCATATCCCATTTAGAATTCAGTAGATTTATTCAGGATTTTAGTGTTTTAGGATTGGTGTAATCGCAACATTTCAAGAGTGGATTCCATGATGTATGAGAGTGTGGGATTAGCACTTAATCAGGAGCACTAAGCCTTATATGTACCCCATTGTTCCCTTCACTCAAACTCAAACATTAATTAGGCACGTTAATCTTTCTGTCTCATTTTAACACTTGGATTAGCCAATTTCATCAAAACTAAAAGGTGAATGGACTTGGATACATAAGCAGCACCAAGCACTAGTATCAATGTCCCTCAAGGAATGAGGCAGAGGCCAAACAAGGAGTAAGAGGATGCTACTGATGATGAGGATCCCAATATGAGGGATTGTTTTGACAATATATAGTTATTTGTAGCATCATATTTTTTGGAATCTAGAAGCCATTAGAGACTTGATGTTCATGTATTTCATTTCAAATATGTACTGCACTTAGTATCATTTTTATATATTCACCTATTACATGCTAGAGAAAACTTTGCATATTTGTTGCTAATGGATATATATACATGTCTGCTATGGAAAAACTACACCTGAGTGGTTACACAGGAAAAAGCAAGGGCAGGGGATAGGGGACAATGACCCACAACTGCTAGTGGGGAAGGAGGAAACTAAGAATGAGGAGGCTGATGTGCCAGCCTCAACACCATCTACACAGAGTCAGACACTCACAGATGGCCATCTGTCTCTGGCCACAGGCCTTCTCCTATCAGAGGATGAGCCATTACCTTTTCCTGTAAAAGGGGTAGAGAATCGATAGCCCACCGATATATCAATCATTGTAGATGGCTCATGATGACAAGATACATTTATTATATATTTGATATATTCTTTTATTTATTAGTCTTGAATGGACAACTAACAGGATTTAGTATCAACTTTGTTGTATCATTTAGTGTTTTTTTTCCATATTTATGTGCCAATGTGCTTATTTGATGCTGCTCTTGGTTTATATTTTTAAAATTTGAAAAAAATGAATTTATTTTGTAAATTTTTAATGCTTGCTGCAATTTGCCAAGTTTTGCCAATTTGTCCAATGCCTATGCAATTTTTTGCCAATGACAATTTTTTTAGCAATGAGATTCAGAATATCAGTAATCTGCATGAAACATCCATTTTCTCAGGTTCATTGTTATTCTCTTTTAGTTATTCAAGGTAACATATAAATTATAATGGTCCTATCTTCTTTGGGTAGGCTCCTACAGATCGCTGCATCAAAATATTAGAGTAGCCACTGTATTTTATTAGAAAGGTTAGGTTTAAAAAAAATCAGTTGAAGGTGTGCAGAAGGAACATTTGATGAAATATTACTAAAACTGACTGCAGAATAGAAGAATGTGAATGAATATTAGTAGAATGTAGTTCAACACAACAACTTTGCTGAGAATTGACTCCTCGTAACCAGATTTGTGTTTGCATATGGATCGCTCATGAATCACTACCAGATCTGAGTTTGATGTGACAATATGCAGGTGGATATTACTGAGATTTAGTTCATTTTAATGATCTTGGAATATTCCCGAGGGCCCACACTATTATTGTGGTTTAGTTTAGCATAACACAGAGGTGGTGTACAGAAGAGGGTGGATTTTACTGAACTACAGTTCAAGCTATCAAGACAGTATTACTCGGTACAGTATATATGAAAAGAGTTAGTTTCATGTGCTTCTGGCATTTTTTGTCACAGTTTTACCATCTAGGCCAACCACAATCAAGGATGGGATCCCTCTAACACAGAAAAAACGCGACAGATCCTTCTTAATTTTATCTCCAAATGGAAGAGCCAGTCATGGCATGCTTTTGTAGTATTCTTCAAAAGCCTCTTGATTTCGGTCCATAGAAATGAAAACAATCTCAAACGCTTCTCCTCTTTCCTTGAGCTCGTTGCAAACCTTTATAAGCTCTGGAGTGAAACTTTGGCAAGGGGGAGACCAACGGGCAGAGAAATACAGAGCAACTGTCTTGCCCACAAGCTCAGATACGAGGACCTGTTACAAGAATCAAAACAAACATATGAATGATTGGTACCACAGACAAGAGTACAGAGTTCTTCACTACATAGAAGAGTAGAGAGTTCTTACCACACTCTCTATGTCATCCTGTGGCTTAGTAGTTCGGACAGGGCACAGACATGAAAACAACCCAGATTCAAAACCCCTCAGGTATAGAGTGTCGTGTCCTTGCGTGTATACTAGGGAAGGTGTCTTATACATTTTGTAAACAGATTTACACACGTAACTCTTTGACGTTGTTCCTCTAATTCACTTACATGCAAGAGAGAAATAACTAACTTGTGAATATCTATAACCTAGTTCTTCTTAAAAAGCATATCATACTTTTAACCCGATTCAACTAGTTAATTTGTAAACTGCACATCCCAAATTGTGCCTATGAAGATTTTTT
Source organism: Larix kaempferi (assembly GCA_027924585.1). NCBI lineage: Eukaryota > Viridiplantae > Streptophyta > Pinopsida > Pinales > Pinaceae > Larix > Larix kaempferi. The sequence continues at coordinate 1,558,752 of BSBM01000588.1, forward strand.
TTAATGTTTGTCTCTATCTGAATTATTTTGGATAAAGATAGTCAACCAGTGTATTGCTTACACTCTATACATGAAAGTCTATGTTTCTGGTATCCAGATTGATCATAAGTCAGACCAGAACTAATCTTATATTTAGTAAGCCCCCATTTTTCGAAAAAAGGGGGAATAGTAGACCATTTGGCTTAGATGCCGCACTTGAAGGGGGTTCTAAACTGTCAAAAGTCACCCAAGATTTACGCCTGGCCCTGACTACTTTCCAGCCTTATCACAAGCCCAAACTAATAAGGGGGAGCGCAAGGGGTTTGAAAATGGGTCATCATCGCGGAAAGCATTATGCCTGGCCATTTGTAAATATTTCCCTCATCTATATTAAAGGAAAAGAAATTATCTCTATGGTTTGATTCATGAATCATGGCATAAGAACATTGAAGGCAGTAAGCAGATCCCAGTAACTCACCTGGGCACCTTCATGCTTGATCACAAAGTTGCGCTCATCAGAAACTAAGAGTGACTCCAGGGTTTGTGCTTCTCATTTGGCTTTCTCTTCAGCTTCAAGCTCATCCATCCGCTCTTTTGTAAATGGGTAAACTCGGATTCCATAGTCTCGTATAAGGCCCACTCCATCAGTCTGTACTGTTTTCCCATCTGGACCTAAAATAATCAAGGTTGGGAAACTCTGAACTCCAAAGTAGCGCAACAACTTCTTTTCAATGTATTCTGCAAATGGCAAAGCCAGCCATGGCATGCTTGCATAATACTCTTCAAAGGCTTTCTCCTCTTTGTCACCTGAGAGAAACACAATCTCAAAGGCCTCCCCTTTCTTCAAAAGCTCATTGTAAATCTCCACAAGCTGTGGAGTGAAATTTCTACAGGGACCATATCGGTGGGCTGTGAAAAACAAACCCAGTGTCTTCCCCACAAGCTCAGCTACCGGGACCTATTGGCAAGACCCAAATTGAATATGAGACCATCATGAAACAAAACCTGTGCACTTAATTTTCTTAAACGCTTACAAGATCCAATGATCGCATAAAACCGAATAACCAATCCAAATTATTAGACTTAATGCAACCATGATCTTTTCTCTAGATTTTCAAGAATCAATTACCCAATTCAATACATGTTTCCTTCCCTACACTCCCACAACAAAGAACCCAAATCCAGATTGGTAGGCGGAAGAAAACACAAAAGCGAAAAAGGGAAAAAAAACTCACCTTTCTTTCTCCATGACCAAGGACAAAATTTCGTTCATCAGATAGCAGAAGAGACTCTACAGTGTATGAAGCCCTTGAGGCCTCCTCTTTGACCCTCAGCTCAGCAAGTCTCTCTGCAGTGAATGGATATGCCTCAGCACCATATTCTTTAATGATCTTCACACCTTCAGTGGTTATAACTCTGCCCTCTTTGTCCAGAACAACAAGGCACGGAATGCCATGGACTTGAAAGGCCTGATTAAGTTTCTTCCTTGTATTCTCATCTGAGAATGGCAGGGCGAGCCATGGCATGGTATTGAGATATTCCTCAAACGACTTGTCATCACGATCTGCAGAAATGAAGACGATCTCGAAGTCCTCCTCCAATAACTTTTGGTAGATTTCGGACAAAACGGGGTGAAATTTCTACATGGAGGGCACCAATGGGCAGAAAAGTACAAACCCACAAATTTCCCTTCAAGTTCTTCAACTTTCACCTGTAGATTACAATGAATCCAATCCATGAATGCAGTTTTCGAGCAAAATGAGTGATATCAGAGACTCTGTATATAAAATTAGAACAACCATACCTGCTCTCCATTGTTTCTGATTAAGAAATCGCGTTCCTCGTTGCAGAGCAAAGAGCTCAAATTATCGCGGGGTTCATCCACGTGGTTGACTGCTTTCTCCTGCTCAGCCATCGTATTGCTAACACAAAATCTCGCTCTCTGTTTTGTTATTCAACTTTCATGCATTCCAATTCCAAACTCGAAGATTCCTCATTGAGAGATGATTTATACTCACACTTGAACAAACAATTCAAGCCAAGACCAGTCAAATCCCTTGTCGCCCAGGAAACTTTCTGTGCATTTTCTTCGCACAGAAACCCTGGACCATACCGCATGAATACGCCAACTGCAACACCGTTTAAACCCCTGAAACACCTCAACCCGACACTAACGAGCACACAACAGAGCTCGACGAAAGGGACGATAAATCGAAAAGACTGGTGAATAAATCGCACATGAGTCTTGAGTCCCGAGACCACCAACTGCATTAACACCACGAAACCATGGACCAACACGTGTTGCATGAATACGCCAACTGCAACATGTTTAAACCCCTGCAACACCTCAACTCGACGCCAGCGGGCGCACAACAGAGCTCGACGAAAGGCACGATAAATGGACAAGACTGGTGAACAAATCGCACAGGAGTCTTCAGTCCCGAGACCATTTAAACCTCATTTAAAACGGAAAACGTCACCCCGCCGCCAGGGCCTGGGGCACACAGCCCCAGGCCAACGTCACTGCGTCCGGATCAAACCACAACCACGTAAAATGAAGTTTTAAAAAATCAAAAAAATACAAAAAATATAAACTTTAACAAAAGCTTTGCAATTTCATATCCGCGATTTTTGCCACCCGAATTAATACCACCCGACTCAAAAATATATGTCGGGGACATAACAAGACTTATTTCAAGTCTTCAGATTCTAGTATGTTGAACACCTTACCACCCAAAGACTCAAAGAAATAAATAAAATGCCAAGAGAATCGATGAGGGACTATGAAAAGAAGTTTAAATATTTGCTAAATCAAATCCCATATATGATTAATGTTAAACTCCAGGTGCAGTGGTTTGTGGTGACAAAGTGTCCTCAAACACATAGATTTGTTAATGAAGGAGAAAAACTACATCAGAGATACGTGATGGCTAAGGGAAAAAATCTACCTCACGTATAATAGAATATGGGTTTAAATTACCCAAAAATAATAACTAAAGAAAGGTTTTCTAAAACTAACTTGGACACCTCACATAATCACATGACTATGTAGGTGTCCCTTTTAAATCATTTTTTTACTAAAACATCAATTCACTACAATCCTAAGCTAAATATTTTGGATCCTAGTTTATAACAATTCCCCCTTTCCTCCAAAATTTCTTTAGAGCAAATACCAAGTTCTTTTCTAAAATTAGTGAATTTAATCCTTCCAAGAGATTTAGTGAAGATGTTATCAATTTGATCTTTTGTTTGACAATAATTTGGCTTGATGATTTCCTTGATGATGAGAGTTTGAATGTAATGATACTTTGTATCAACATGTTTTTTCTTTGAGTGAAATACAAGATTTTTGGATAACTTGATCGTTGATTGAATCTTTGAAGAATGAAGTAGCTTCATTTTGAATAACTTCAAGATCCTAAAAAATTCTTCGAAAACAGACTATTTCACAAGATGCTTCCCAAGATGAGATATATTCTGCTTCGACTATAGAATTTTCAATTGTGTCTTGTTTTTCACAAATCCAAGATACGTCAGTTGATCCTATTCTCATTAAATATCCCGAAGTAGATTCCCTATCATCACTATCTCTAGCAAAATATGCATCTTAGTAGCCAACAAGTTTATAAAATTTATTCCTTTTATATTCAAGCCCAAAATATTTTGTTCCTTGAAGATATCAACGTACTCTTTTTTATTCATTCCACTGAATCTCTATGGGTTCATGCATACATTGGGAAAGGATGTTGACTACAAAAGTTAAGTCTGGACAAGTATTTGTTAGATAGATTAAACTTTCGATTAACTGTTGATACCTAGTATTGCTAACAAGTCACCACCTTCAAACTTAAAAAGTTTTAAGTTTTGATCCAATTGGGTGATAGATGGTTTGAAATCCTCCATTCCAAACTTCTTAAATAATTTAGAAACATACTTACTATGAGAAGTAAATATGCTTCTTTCTTGTTTTATAGCTTTAAGTCCAAGATAGTAGTGAAGTAAATCCAAGTCTGTCATTTCAAAACCTATTTTAATTTCTTGCTTCACCTGATAAATATGATCATCAGTATTACTTGTTATCAAAAAATCATCAACACACATCACCAAAATTATAAAGTTGCTTCCTTAAAATTGAACATACAAATTTTCATCTGGCTCACCGCGAAGAAAACCAACGTTCTATAAATAGGCTTCCATTTGAGCATACCAACGTCTAGGTACTTGTTTTAAACCATACAATTCCTTATCCAATTCAAAAAGCTTCCTTTCTTTGCCTGGAATATTAAAACCAATATGTTGATTCATATATACATCCTCCTATAAATCACCATTTACAAATGCACTCTTCACATCCATTTTGTGCACTTTCCATCTGTTTTGTGCTACTGAAAATGGCACCACCATGATAGTATTCCACTTAGTTGTTGGAGGGAAGGTTTCTTCATAGTCAATCTCTTCTTTCTGAGCAAACCCATTTTCCACAAATATGTCCTTGTACTTATGAAATTCACCATTTTCCTTATAATTAATCTGTAAACCCACTTACAACCAATGGGTTTTACATTCTTTAGACACTCAACAATTTTCCAAGTCTAATTTGTAATTATTGCATCATATTCACATTGCATGCCACCCTCCATTCATCATGTTATACTGCCTCTACAAAAGTGGATGGATCGGTAGCAACAAGAGAAAAAATTTGTGAACACAAATTCTATTGACTCATTACATAACTCCTTGTACCTATTTTATGTTTTTTACCAGACTTAACTTCCTTAAGTAACATAGTTTCCCACTTTGGATTCTTGTGTACAACCTGAGGTGGTGACGAGGTACATTCCATACAACTATTATCAATGTTAACTTGAGTTGAATCTTCTAATTTAATTTTTGAAGAACTTGTTGAATCTTCATCTTCCACCTATTTGTATGATGTCCAAGCCATTTCAAACCACTGGTCATCCCTTGATTTGTCTAATTGTTGTATTTGTTATTCTTCCTTAGTTACTTTTTTTTTCTCTAAGTGACTAAGTAGTTTCTCAATTTCTTCTGCATTTAGACTTTGTATTTCATCAAAAACAGGATCTCTTCTAACAATCAATTTTCCACTAGATAAAATTCTATACACTTTTTTATGTTCAGAATACCCAATCAGGATGTGTTTCATACTTCTAGAATCTAACTTTGTTTATTTTTCTTTTGGAATAAGGACATACAAAATTGAACTGAAAACTATAAGATGTTTAATCATAGGTTTGATTCCATACCATGATTCATAAGGAGTTATTCCCTCTAAATATGAAGAGGGATTTCTCAATTAAATTCATTTATTTACTGCCTCATCCCAATAACTTGAAATTAACTCTTTGAAGAACAACATTGATCTTACCATACCCAATGATGTTTGATTCATTTGTTCAATCACTCCATTTTTCCATGGAGTATAGGAGTTAGTCAATTGAATCCTAATTCCTTTTTCCTGGATGTATGATAGGAATTCATTTGAAGTGAATTCACCTCCATTATCAATTTGCAAAGTGGTGATTTTCTCCTTAGTTGCAGTTTCAACGAAATTATGAAAAGACTGAAACTTTGCAAATGCCTTTGATTTTTCTTTTAAAAAATACAGCTAAACCATCACACTAAAGTCATTAATGAATAGTAAAAAATACTTACAATCCCCAAGTGAAGTTTCCAAACGTCCACAAATATCACTATGAACAATCTCTAATATCCTAGTTTCCCTCCAAGTACTTGTGGGAAATTCTAACCTCCTCTATTTTCTATAAATGCAAACTTGACATCTTGCATTCTCCTTCCAAAATGTGGGATATCCCTCTACCGTTCCTTGTTTTTGAATTTGAATAACACTATCAACATTCAAATTACAAAAAAGATGTTGAAGTTTGGTTTTCATTGATGTCAAAAAGGACTTAGTACCCATGATATCAAAGAGGAATTAGTATCCTTGTGCCAATTTCAAGAAATATATGAAATCCAGTTTGAATAAGTACATAATAGCTTGCTTAAAGTACATAAAATTATGTGTGCAAGACCCATCTAGTTGTGGTACTTCAAAGGTGATGTCAAGAAGTGGTTGGACAAGTTTCAGAAGTGCGCAAGAGTCTTGCAAGCAAGAAGTGGTTGGAAAAGTCTTGGAAGTACACAAGACCCAGCAAGCAGAAGATGTATTCAAGTCTTGGAAGTGCACTAGACCCACCAAGTGATGGTACTTCAAGTGCAGAAGACCCCACAAGTAGTGGTTCCCAAGTGTGCAAGTCCCACTATGCCAAGGACCATGTGTGTGAAATACCTACAAGGCATGATACCTCAGTTGTGTAGATCAAGACAAGTGGTGGATGCATAAGTCAGCTTGACCATGAAGAAGTGAAAAAGGGATGCTATGACCAACTTGTGGACACATGGTCTGCACAAGACGAATATAAATAAGAAGCCAATTTGGAGAGTGGAATGTAAGCTTGAGGATAAACAAGTGGTAGTATTCTTATTTGGAAAGCTTCAAATTATTGGGGTATCGATGGCTCATTGAACCAAAACAGCATAATCTAGTAGAGAGCCAAATGTGCAAAGACATAAATGTAGCACAACAGATGATGTGCAAGAGGATGTGATTTATCTGAGACAGATGCACAAGGATATAAATGAATCGCAACAGATGATTCATAGAATGATGTAGTATATGAGACATATGCACATGAACAAAACAACAACACAACATATAATGTATAGTATGATGTGGTTTATATTATATAGAAGCACAAGAATAGAACAACAGAATAGTAGACGATGCGCAGTATCAGTTGATTATGCAGATGTGTAGAACCATAATGGTATATTAAACAACGCGCAGATTATGGAAGTATATGAAGACTAGTGTGAAGTACTAACGAACTGATGATAAAGCACAAAAGTTATGAAGGACAGAGCATATAGAAGGTGCACACGAAGGAATGTATTGCAATAAATCTGTAGAGTACGAATATCAATAGAAAGCGAGAAGAATATTCTACAGTCATATAAGGGTGGTAGGACGGGGCAAGGAACAAGGAGATGGTGCTTCCTTCAAATCGGAGCCTATAAATTCAGGGGGTCGGTGCCTCCTTCCAGTTGGTGCTGGTAAATTAGGGAGTTGGTGATTCATTAAGGTTGTAGCCTATAAATCAGGGGTTTGGAGCCTCCTTGTATTCAGTGATGGAGAAATTTGGAAGTTGGTGCTTCCCATGAATGTATTCTTTATTAGATAAGAAAGCATTCTGTGGTTTTCTCCCAATTGGGCTTCCAAGTCAAATCTTTGTGTTCTTTTTTTTATGCATGTGTTGATGAATGAAATTGTTTATGGTGAATGCATAGTCTAAATAAAGTTTGAATTTGGTAAAAGTGAAAATCGTTCATAACTGTGCATAATACTGATTCACCCCCCTCTCAATATTAATCATATTTCTAGAAAAAGAATATGCCATAATCTAAAGGGTGTAATAATGGTCTCAACTGATCCTACAAATTATTTCATTCTTGGAATGATTGTGCCTTTCATTCTAAGGATCTTTCCATCTTCATAACCTGTCATCAGTATTTTGTAAGCATCTTTTATTGAATTGATTTTAAGCATCCCATATTCCATTACAATTTGATGTCCTGATTGTGAATCAAAACCAAAGAAAACAATTTTTTCTTAAATGAAGGAACATACCAAACATTAGAAATCATTCTTTCCCCGATTCCTTGCAAAAATACCTTTATTGAACCTTTTCCTTGTGGTATGTCAGTGGTGCCATTTGTTAGAAAGACTGGATTCAAAGGGAAGTCCTGATAATTCAAAAAGAAATCTTTCATGTATGTCATATGTTGAGTGGAACCTATACCCATGATTCATGCATCCTCAAAATAACTTCTAAAAGAATAATTTGTTTGAACTAAGTTTGTTGCTTCTGATTGTTGAAGTGTTGTAAAACCATATTCATAATTCTCATTTTCTTCTGTACTCACATATTGTGTTGAAGAAGAATATTTTTTCTTAGTTATCTTTTCATCATATACTCTACCATCTTAGGCATAATAGTTAATATTATTACATAAAAAGCAAGGTATTGCTTTCTTGCCTCTTCCCCTTCCATTGTATTATGAATTTTGATTTTCTTCTTCTTTGGAACTGCTCTTAGTACAATTCATATTACCTCTTCTTGTTCCTCTTCCTCTTCCCTCCTCAACCTTGACCATGACCTCTATTTGAATACTAAAATGATATATGTTGATTTTCATTCCCATTATGTTCATTTCTTTTGGTAGGATAAACACTTTTCCAATGGAATGTTTGCTTGTGCTTGCAATGAATACATCCTCCCTTGATTTATTTTTCTTACCAAAGGTTTTATCATGATTATCTAGCAACTCACTAAGTTTGTTGAAAGTTATATTCTCGAACTTATCTGTAATTTGTAATGTTTCAAAAAAATGCTTGTATGATTCTGGAAAACATGATATCAAAATTGTAGCCATCAAACTATCCTGATTTTTAGAAAAACCAACCTTTGTAATTTCTTGTCTAATATTTTTGAGTCTTGAATTGTATTCCATGACATATACCCCTTAAATTATTTTTTTTTGCAATAATTTTAATTTAAGATCAATTATTTTAGCCCTAGGCTACAAATCAAACAAATCTTTAAGAAATTTCCAAGCTGACCAAGCATCACTACAATTTTCAATGTGAACAAAAACTTCATCAAAAACCATACTTTGAATAAGTGCAATGCCTTTTCATCTTTCAACTCCCATTTTTCTATTTGAGTAGCATTAGTAGGTTTTTTAGTTTGCGCATTACAAATGCCTTTCCATAATTCATTATAAATAAGCGTGTTTTGAATGTGTTGACTCCATACTTTATAATTCTTTGAACCCTCCAATTTGTCATAATCATTAAAGAGACTAATAAATTTATACATTGTAAAATGAAGAAGCATAAATTTAATTACACTTTATGTCAGGAAAATATGAATAGTAGGCACCAAAACAATGCACCTTATAAGTTATAACTCCAAAATACAATATATCCAAAAGAAAATAAAAGACACCTTATTTTTCCACAAGAAAATAAAATGCACCTTATATCACCAAAAAGTGCACCTATGAATATTTGCAATTGTGTTTTTCCCCGTGGTTAAGTATGAGTGTGCTTGTCACTATCAAGAAATGAACCAAAAAACCACCAAAAAAGAGGAAAACCATGCACCAAATGCACCACACTCCATGCAACATAAGAGATCTATAGGGGCTTGGACTTGAGACACATATAGTCTTGTCAAAAAATTAATTGATTGATATTTAGTGTGGTTTAATCAATTCTTGCCATGGATAATTTTAAGGACCCATACTTATTTAAAAGTGTATAAACCTTGGCGAATCTTACCAATTCTTAAAATGTCAACTATAAAATATTTGGCGATACTTTTCTAAAATTATTTCAATTTCTAAGCATTTTATATAGTTTATATAATAATTTGGTGATTTTTAGAGTGAATAAAGTTAACCCCATCAAAATTGGGCGAAATGGGGCTTCAAAAAATGCAAATTGGCGAATCTTTTTTTGGAAAAAAACATGGAAAAATAGCCCATGGGATAAATTTCACCCCTAAAATTATACTTGATTTTTGTGAATACAATATATGTTGTTTCCTCAATATTAGAAGATTTGGAAATAAAATGGTAGGTTATAGAAGACCTAACTTTTAACTCATGAAATCACTCAAAGTTATGATGCAACCTTTATAAATTCAACTTTTGGTCTCACGATTACAAAGATTACAATTTAAAATAAACCACATGCACTTATAATGCACTCCGGTTTCAAGAAAACCCATCTCTACCATTTATGTAAACCATATATCTCCTTTGGTCAAATGAAGTGTAAAGAGAAAGGATTTAGGAATACAAATACATACCATAAAGGTTGAATCATGAATAAAAATGGGCTAACATGAAGTGTTTATTTACTGATGGGGTTTTCCATTATATTGTATGAGCACATTTACATTAAACCTTCTTGGTGCGGTCTATATAAGGGGGTGATGCTCTCTCTTGCATTGATGGTGAACCGATGTTTAGCTCCCAATAGTAGAGAGGTCAAGAAATCATTTTGGGTATTTGCAGGTCAATCCTCTTTAAAATACACATTGATGCTAGTTCAAAACAACAAAGTCTCAAACCCTTAAAACTCAAACTATTTACCTCAAATACTACAAAAACTTTAGATACAAGGAAAACTCTTATGATAATAATAATTCACTAACTTAGGTAGGTAGAGGGGTAGTTCCCACTTGTTCTTGCAAGGGAAGTGGTAGAGGGATACTCTTACAATATTTATGCATACACAGTGAATGCCCACACCTGGAATCATACAGAACAAATAAAAAGGCAAAAAATGAGACTCCCACATAACAGAACCCTATATTTCAAATATGTGCAGCAACCTCAAACCATGTGCAAGCAACACCACATACTGTTTCTCTTATTCATCGAAGGAGCGATTCTTGAACAAATTCTCTTTGGACAGCTCTTCAAGCTAGGTGTGATTGAAAATAGAAATAGCACCACTTTGACAAAGCGTCCTCAAACACAGAAATGTGAAGGCTAAGGGACAAAATATCCTCACATAGAATAGAAGATGGGTTTAAATAAATAAAAAATTGTTATCTAAAACTAACTTGGACACCTCACATAATCATGTAAGTGTGTAGGTGTCCCTTTTACATTAATGTTTTACTAAAACATTTATTTGTTGAAGTACTAAAATAAATATTTTGCATCATAGTTTCTAGTATGTGGATGGACTTTTACAAAGAATAAGAGACCCTTTCAGAATGCATGATATTAAAACATATTAAGATTCCCTTTGGAAGGAAAAGCGGATTGAGTCAGACGATGAAGGACCGACCATCTTAATACATAGATAACTAAAAGAAAAACTTGGGATAATGCAAAGATCCATCAAATAAATTTCTTTAAAATATCCAATCTATGTTACACTATATGTTGGCAGGCGGTTTGGTAAGGAAGAGTTGCAGTATCGCCGGTGTTGCGACACATCAGAAGAGGTCACAGAAGACAGAAAGCGGGATTATTCTATGCATTTTGGGTCAAGTGTACCACAGTTGGCGGGTTTCAGGTCATTTGGACCACATATTATGTGTTTTATGCATTTTTGAGTCAATTGTACTGTGGTATGCGGGTTTTTGGGTCATTTGGACCGCGTCAGTTAGATTTTGGATCAATTGTCCAAGTGTCCGTTAGGAAGTTGTTAGTAAGTGGACAAGAGTTGAAAGGCGGAAGCCTATATATAAACAAGAGTTGTAAGGGTTGAGGGACCTTATGTTTTGGCTTTTGATCTTAGTACGGACCGTTGGATATTGATTATGCACATCTTTGAGTCTTGTTGATGCCTCGGGGGTGCAGGGTAAGTGCAAAGTGCTGGAATGGGTTCCAAGGCAGACAATAAGGGATGCAAACCCAGCCAAAGGCTTCGAAAGACCCTGCGCAAGGGAAATTCTATCCTCGAGTTGTTTGGTGTGGTAATCATCCACAAATATTTGGCCTTCGCTGGCACTCTATGAGTAAAAGATTTGATCTTGAAAGATTAGTTTTCCTATCAAGGAAAACAAAGTAAAAACTAGTTACCAAAATCTAACTTAACCTACCTAAGGAAAGAATCCATTATATGCCAGATCTAGCCTAAAAGGAAGAGTTGATATTGTGCAGATCATATTTAAAGTGTGATGAACAAGTAGTTAAGTACCTTAAATAGAAATGTCCTTGCGTTCTTCACCTGTTAATTAAAGTTTTATCAGTTAATAAAAATTAAGTGGCAATTCTTCAAAGTGTTTAGGCCTATTCAAATATCTGATCTGTAATCATTCTGTTAAATGAAAAATTAACATTTGATTATACATATTTATTTGCATCGAATCATTTGTAAAAATATAAAAGTGAAAACGTTCAATTAAAGAAATTTAATAGAACAATTTTGAGCATAATCTAGACATATAGAGAAATCAATATGAGAGATCTTCTGCATTAATGAATGTCCTGCAAAATATTAAACACATAACCGATGACAAATTTGAAACATTAACTCAGCAATTCTCAAAGAAATTTGAAGAACATTAGAAGGTGGATTAAAAGATAACTTTCTTGAATAGAGAAGTCTTGTACTAAAATTACAATGACTCTGATAGACAGAGTATCTTCAATCCAATCTCTTCCTGAATTGCAATTCCAAAATTCCCAACCCTTTACTAAGGGAAACATTCCTCCTTATATACTAAATTTACATAAGAGTTCCAAAACGAGAAATTCTACAAAATAGGGATTACAAAATCGGATCTAACCATCAATCCAAGAAATCTTGCTATTTTTAAGCTTAAAAGATTTTTTGCCACCTTTGACAGAAGAAAGACTTGTTCTTTAATCAAATAAGGTCTCGTGGCACCATAAAAATTCAATCACAGATTGTTCACTGTCATCAACAGGTGGTGTGGCTTGCAGAGCATCTATTCTAGGAAATTCGGGGTCAGAGAACCCACTGTCAAAAACAGAGAAATCCATTAGAGTATTTACTTCAAGAACAGTAGCCGGCACATCAAGTTCTTCATTGATTATAAAGTCCTATATAACATTAGTATCGAGATCAGTTGATTCCACTAGAATTTCCTTCCTTTGCTCTTCGGGGTTTTGCATGTAGGCAGACAAAGTTTCGAAGACTTCTTCACTGCTACCACTGCTAAGATCAAGAACACTTGCATCAAACGGTGGTGACAACATTTCTTGATACAACAAGGGGTATAGTTCTTCATTTTCAACCTGAACATTAGAAAATTCACCATCCGCATGAATATTACTCATTCTGAATGAGTCTTGGATAGTAGGACACAAAAAATACCACACAGAGTCTTACATCTTCCAAAAGGAAAGGGATGAACTGGAGATTTCATGTTAATTTCTATTTAAAGGCCAACAAGCAGGTCGATGATAATCGGGCGGGGAAATCTGTAATGATTAAACTTATCCAGTCAATTCATTGTAATTACTTCAATTGTAATGAAAAGAGCCGAGGTATGTGCCAGACGGATCAAAGCTTGCGCGAAGTACTAGTTCAATTACTACTTGCATGATTTTTAATTGCCTTTATGATCACATCGTTACAAGCAATCTTCCATCAATAATTACGACTGGTAATTAATAACGGAGACAAAAGTTAGGGTGATAAAGTTTATCTGCAAAAAGTCTCGACTAGGAATTCCAGTACATGTGCTATCAATTCTTAGCATGTAACAAATCCGATCGATCTGAACCAACTTCCATGAGAATGATAAAATCTTTCAGGTCAGGAATAAGTGAAAAGAAACGATCATTAAGAGTGGAACAAAAATGACAAGATGTCAAATCTCGAGTCCAGACATGGCGAACTTAAGGCGGAGAGATGGCATCCATCCAACATGAAGTAACTGATAGACTTGTATTAGTGTCTGCTATCCCGGATTACACAGAAAAATGATAATCTGGTAGAACCAACTTTCAAAAGACAAAATGGAAAATCCTGACTTAACTGACGACCCAAAATCAACATGACCATGAGACCATAACAGAAAGACGACTGAGATTAACCGGAGCAGGATCCAGAATCGGGTTCAAATATTTTCATGAAGTTCTTATTCAAAGATCACGCAAGCCGAAACCCGAAAGTACGGATTTGCGGGTTGCGGGTTGACAAAAATGGAAGTGGGAGAAAATATTTCCAAAAGCCAAAAACCAACTGTGTGAGTGGCGGGTTTCGAGAACATGAAACTGTGAGGAGAGATAACCATCCCGAAAGCTGCATCCTGAAATTATGGTTTTCGGATTTCGGGAGTGCACACCAAATAACAAAAGAAAAATACATTCCCGAAAGCCGAATGCTGCCATTGCGGGGTTCGGGTTTCAGCGTAATTATTTCTCAGTCTTATTACAGAATGATTCCGCAACCCGCAGCCGTCGGGTTGCGGGTTTCGGAATTACCAAAACCAAAACTTAAAAAAAACAGTCCTGCAACCCGCACTTGTCGGGTTGCGGGTTTCAGGTTCTCCAAATGTCGGGTTTCGGGATGATGATAACAATCAACAAAATACTCAAAATTTGGGCTCTTTTCAGATCAAAACACTTTGGAAGAAATAATCAAACCCTTACAAACAAGCAGACCAAAAGCATGGGTGAAGAATTTTAGAGGTAAAATGAAAATCTAAAATTTTCAAGATGACTCACCCAAACACCTTTGTGTTTATTAAAATTGGGGGCTCCCGTGCTTAGCTAAGCATGGGATCTGTTGTGGCTACAACAAATGGCGATTGGCTAGGAAGAACCAGTTATCTCTGCAATCAAATCCATCTAAAGACAACATGTCAATCAACCGATTTCTTGAAACTCAATTCAAAGAAGATACTCAAAAGATAACGGCCAACAAACAATGAACATGAAAATTGATAGATCTCAACAATGACCATTGTAAAGATAACACTCATCCGATAAGGAGATTTAGAGAGTAATACCAAATATTTTCCATGATGTAATCATTGAAAACCGGCTTGTGTTGAACCTGGGCACAGTCTTAGAAATGCTCATGGATATCCTAATTACAGATCCCCTTGGTTTATTAATTATATGTATATTCAGTGATCCTCTATGTATTATATATATACTCCTTTATCTTTTCTTTTCTCTTTTCTTTCTCTTTTTTTTTAATATTTTGTCCCCCTTTTTTTTATACCTAAAACCTTGTTGATACGAGACCACTGTACTGACTTGGTGATCAGATGAAAAAGCACCATTCACAGGCCTGATCCGGAAACTGGTCAAGCTAGCTTGATGACGAGACTCCTTGTCTTTTGGCTGCAAGACCACAATAAATTATCATGGCTTGGTAACCATATTGTGATAATTCCAGTCCAAGATCAAACCCATGATCATAGCAGGGATGGCTTGTGATAAGACCCCCCTATCCTTGTATACAACAAAAGATCCCATAATGAAATACAAAGCAATTTATTTTGGCATAGGATACAAGGCATTACCATGGTTTGGTGACCATATAGTGATAATGTTACTCACCAGTTCTTTGTGGATCATGAATGGACCAACCTATAATAGGATCTTCCACCTTCTAGCAGAACTGAAACTCACCTTCCAAGTGTGGTGGCTTGATGTGAAGATGTCATTCCACTTTAAACACCTATGAACCTAATGAGATGGCTTGATAACAAGACCACCCACCTTGTAACTTATAATTTTAAACAAAATTCATATTCAAAGTGATTGTAAAAGGATCCATGAGAAATCGGAACTGGTCAGGTTATTATGATATGCCGTTCAACCATGTAACACCAGATAGAGAAATGATGACCATCCTCCATACCTCAATTACACAAATAAAGCATGGTGAAAGATAATGATCAAAGTGAAAAGTATCCAAAGGCACTGCACTTATTTGACTGTTTATTCTTCAGAGCAAATTCTAATCAAAAGCCAGAAAGTAAGATTGATAATGATGCTGAAACTTCAGAAGCAATTGTTGCTAAGAAAAGTGATCATAAGCCATTACCACAAGTGTGAAGCCTTATTAATGAAAACCAAAACAAAACAAGAAAACCAATCAAAATGTCAATGCAATAAAACAAATGATTGAAAAACAAACCACACCTATGTACAAGTGCACCAGATTGTTCAAACAAAATACTTTTTGAGAAGAGACACATTCACTGGGAAGGTGTCTACAACTCCCTCTAGCGTTTGTAATCGAATAGTGCTGGGACCAATCTTTTCTGTAATAATGAAAGGTCCTAGCCAAAGGTGTTGAAACTTGGTGTATTGATTCTTATCTTTACGGTGCTTATCCCACCTTAGAACCAGGTCACCAACAGAAAATTCCCTGTCAGATGAAGATTTTTCATCAAACCATCTCTTCACCATCTGCTGATGATGATACAACTTGTTCTTGGCTATTTCCATGTCCTCCTCTAGCTTCAAGAGGGTGTCAATTCTTTGCTAGAGGGGAGAATAATCATCTTCTTGGACAGACTCGGCCAATTGTAGCGAAGGAATGGTAAGATTAGTGGGAAGGATGGCTTCTTTTCCATAAACCAAACAGTAGAGAGAATTTACGATTGTTGCTATTGGGGTAATTCGATCTGCCCATAATGCATTATACAACTGTGTGTGCCAATCTCTGTGATGAGAGGCTACAGTCTTCTTGAGAATATTTATCAAGCTTTTGTTCGATGACTCAGCCAAACCATTACCTTGAGGATAATAATTGGCAGAAAACTTAATCTTAATCCCCATCTCAAAGGCATATTCAGTTATATCGATTGAAGAGAAGTAGGATGCATTATCGAAAACTAAGTACTCTGGAGCGCCAAAGCATGTGACGATCTGGCTATCAAGGAAAGAGATTACTTGGGCAGTGTTACATTGTTTAAGAGGAGCTGCCTCCACCCATCTAGTGAAATAGTCTGTGGTTGTGAGGATATACTTATGTTGGAGGGATGAGGGAGGGTTTATAGGCCCAACAAAATCCAGTCCCCATTGTTGAAATGGAAACTGAATTGTAACCGGTTGTAGAGGAAATGCAGGTTTCCTAAACTTCTCGGTGCATTTATGGTATGGCTCACACTTCCTAACATAAGCATAAGCATCTTTAAACAACATGGGCCAATAATATCCGGCCCTAAGAATCTTGTGTGCTGTAGTCTCTCCTGAAAAATGGCCTCCAGTAGGACCTGCATGAAATTGAAACAGAATGTCATTAGTTTCACGTTTTTCCAAGCATCTAAGAAATACTCCATCATATTTTTTTCTAAAAAGAACTTGATCAATGAATTGATAAGGAGCATATTTCAGTCTTAAAGCCCTTCTTTTCTTAAAATCAAGGGTTTCAGGAGCAAACCTATGGTTCAGGAAAAATCTGATATCATTGTACCATTCCGATGTCGGGGCATCGATAACGTTAACAACACCTGGGGGAATTTCTTCCTCATGATCCCATTCAGACTGCTATTGTGCGGGGTCATTGGATTGCGCAGTAAGAAGACAAAGACCTTGTCCTTTGACAATTTTAGCCAGTCTGATCTCAAGATCATATTCTTGTAGGGCAGTCATCCAATGGGCCCTCTTTTCCCCCAATTATTTCTGGATGAGGACATTTCTAATAGCAAAATATGGGACAATGACTTTGGTTCGAGACTTCAGCAAGTAGGGTCTGTAATGTTTGACGGATTTATAGACCGCATAGGCTTGCTTATTGATCTACGATTATTTAAGCTCTGCACCTTTGAATGTTGAGCTCATAAAAGAGATCGAGATTTCAGTATCATTGTCATGCTTTTGAGTTAAGACAACTGCATAAGAAAAGTCAGTGGCAAAAGTATAAAGAATGAAATCCTTATCAAAATATGGGGACATGAGAGCAAGAGCTTCTGCAATGGCCTTTCAAATTCGGATAAACGCATCTCTCTGTTCCTGCGCCCAAGTAAACTGCACATCTTTCTTGACCAAAAGTTGTAGTGGTTTAACAATCTGGGAAAAATTTGGTACAAATCTATGTACAAAATTAATCTTACCTAAGAAGGATTGCATTGCTTTGCGTGAGCCTGGTAAACCAATCTTTGAAATAGCCTCTGTACATTCAGGAACGATAATCATACCTTATTTCGAAACAATGAAGCCCAGAAGCTTCCCTTCTGTTACTGCAAAAATAGATTTCTTCGGGTTGAGAGAAATACTGAATTTCCTGCAGCGATCAAAAACTTGTTTCAAAGCAAACACATGTTCATGTCGTTTTTTAGAGTAAATAGTGATATCTTCAAGGTAAACTACGATAGAATTGTGCATTAACTCTCAGAAAGCTATATCCATAGCTCTCTGAAAAGTAGCTCCTGCATTGATCAGCCCGAAAGGCATCCATCTGTAGGAAAAAGTACCCCATGGGGTCCTAAAAGCTGTTTTCAATTGATCATCTGGGGAAACCATGACCTGGTTATACCCCGAAAATCCATCTAGGAGAAAAAACATCTCTGACCCGGCTACCTTTTGAAGAATCTGCTCCATTGGTGGAACAGGATAGTTGTCTTTCTCAGAAGCCCGATTTAGGTTCCTGAAATCGACACACAGTCGAATTTCCCCGCTTTTCTTACGGACAGGTACTAAGTTAGCAATCCATTGAGTGTGCTTGACCGGAAAGATAATTCGAGCAATGAGCAGCTTCTCCAGCTCCTTTTTTACAGAAGGCTCCAAACTGGGGTGCATCTTCTGCAGCTTTTGTTGAAATGGCTTAACCTCTGGTTTCATGGGTATATTATGAAACATGACGCTAGTGTCAAACGTTTTCAACTCGTCATACATCCAAGCGAAAACATCCTTATACTGTTTACACAATGCAATAATGGCTTTGCGTTCTTCAGGGGTACAATCAACTCCCAAATTGATGAAACAAGGTTCCTGTTCGGTGCCTAGGTTAATTCGCTCATAGTTCAAGGATGAGCTTTGAGTTTTACAATTAGTTTGAGATTTGAACTTGTCCTGTAAATCGTAAAACTTTTCTAGATTGATCACAGACTTCAGGATGACGTTTGAGGAATCAATGAGAGACTTTTCATGTTCTACTTCATCGATGGCCATGTCTTTAAACGTATCTTGAGCAGTGAGGAAGTCGAGTATCTGTGGGTCATTATACGGAATGAATGGTCTGTACATCAATTCGATAGAAAACATTTGAGGAGACAGACCTTCTAGTAGGATCAGTCTAGACGCTATATTTGCTAACAGGTCTGCATCAAAATTTTGTGACCTGGGAACTAATTTAATATTGAATGCCGAAAATGAGTTGGTTAGATCCCTTACAAACTTTTGATAATTAGCCAAACACGGAGATAAGCAGTGTATTTTATTCCTGACTTGCTTGACTATAATTTTGGAGTCTCCATAGCGTTCTATTGCTTGTACACCTAAATCAATGGCCTTCTTGAGCCCCTGCATAAGAGCTTCATATTCGGCTACATTATTAGTGCAATCAAATTCTAACCTACAAGCAATCATGATTTTCATTCCTTTAGGATTGATAAGAACACAACCCGCTCCAACTCCCTCCTTGGACTTGGAGCCATCGAAAAATAAGGTCCATGAGACAGGGTCTAATCTAAAATTCGTATTCACATTATATACATTATGCACAATTTCACCAGAAAAAGGTACAGAAGTGACCTAAGTGATATGTGATTCGTTTCGGACGCTTTCTTCTGGTGAGGCATCAGCTGGGAATTCACCGAAAAAGGTATCGAATGTAAGTTGCTCTGCACAAGAGATGAGATAACCAGTAGGTTCACTTGAATCATTAAGATCAGTAACTGTCTATTTCATAAAAGGTTCTTTGCTAATCTTAATTTTATTCAGTTGACCATTGTAAGGAAACCATAAATGGGACCAGTCGGTTGCAAAGTAACCTTTAAGTTTCTCTGACCAGTCCCTGCTTAACCACATCCCACATGCTTTTGGGATGTCAGCTATCACAATGTCAACTGTCTGATGGATCCTGGGATCAGCTGACAGCGTGAGCAAAACGTTTCTCAATTTGCCAACCACTCTGACTTTGGATCTGTCAAGTTGCACAATCTGGGTTGGACAAGGTTCCCACGTTGCATTCAATTTTCTGCAAACAGAGAGGGGCATCACATTTGATGATGCTCCCGAATCTATCATGCAGTTGTGTGCATTCCGGTTGAAAATCTCAGAAGTAAGTAAGAAAGGAGGAGTTCTCTTACTTGCTGGTTTTTGACCATCAGTTTTAGTGACAGATTCTATATTATTATTCTGTGACTCTCTAGGCTGTTTGACTATCATGTTTTTAGGTAAAGAATCCCTCATAGTAGGAATCTTGAGTAGCTCAAACAGAGAGATGTTTGCTTTGACTCTTTTTAAGTCTTCAACCAGGTTGTACTCCATTTGAGGAAGGACTGTATCCTTCTGTGGAACAGTCTTATTTCATGTGGGAACCAGGGGAGAAGATGAAGGTTCTTGAGGTGGCAGTGGTCTTGACCTTGTATTATAAGGATGTTGTGTGTTAAACACCGCGTCAGGTTATTCTTCCTCTTCACACATAGGAAGTTCTGAAAAGCAACCCACAGCATCGACCTGTGGATCATCTTCTGCTTCTTCTTCAGGTAGTGGAGGATCTGGGGTAGTCTGATCATTGGAAGTGTCGGGGGTGACTTGAGATTATGCTTCCAATGCTCTAAAAATGGAAAAGAGTTCATCGTTTGTGAGTGCATCTGCAGGATTTGGTGGTGGTGGATTTTGTGGAGGTTGTTAAGGTCTCCTAAATGGTGGCCTTACAAAACCTCTGTTCTAATTCTGATTATCATTAGTGTTCTTCTTCAAATCCACTATCTGATTTGACATCTTCTGAAGGAATTTTTTCATGTCAGTCATATCAAATGGATCCTTGTTCGGAACTGTGGGTTTAGGGACATTCTCAATTTTCTTCCTGGAAGTGGAAGGTTGTCCTTCTGAAACTTCAGGGCTGTCTTCCAGACAAAAAATGTCCTCAACTTGGATTGCTTCATCAAATGCTTTTAGTAAAGTACCCTTTCGTTCCCTTTTGACCCATATTTCAATAGGAGGACGCAGACCCTTTTCATAATAAGCTACAAACAATTCTTCAGCAGGAAGAAGATTGGTAGGTATTATGTTTTTGAGATATGAAAACCTTTGGTTAAAATCTTTTACCCTTTCTTTTCCTTTGATTTTCATGGAGGATAATTCTAAGACAAGATCTTGCAGTGTTTTTTCATCCCCGAATTTCTGGGTAAAATGTTTCTCGAATTCATCCCAGGAAGTTATAGATTGGGCCGGTAAAGAAAAATACCAAGTGGCCACTCTACCCTCAAAGGTGTATGGAAAGAGTCTGCATACTACATACTCATGTACCATGCTTCTAAGCCTGATTTCCTGCATGAAATTTTTTATGTGATCCAACGTGGGTATCTTATCATCAGGGTTGTATTTAGGTAGCCATTTCTCAGGATTCTTTGGTAATCTATGTTGATCACCTAATATGAAAATTGCACCTTGGTCAAGCCAAGGTCTGTTTTGACCTTCTCCAGCCATTGGAGGTTCTTGTTCTTCTTCTTCAGATAACGAACTAGAAGAATTCTCTTCGACTGAGGAAGATGATGAAGATGAAGGAGGGGATGGTGGTGGACCACCGGCTCCAAGATTTGGTGGACCTTGTGTTCCTACAAGAGTGGCCTCACGGTTATATTCAGGAGAATCTGGTTGATTGACTAGGTCTTGGTTTTCAGATTGTTGATCAATTGTATGTTGATCCTCTATGTTAAAACTATTAGTATGCTGAACCTATGGATCAGTGGTCTGTGAGGTGGGAACTTGCTGATCTTCCCGACCACTAGCCTGCAAAATACCTTCTAAGTTTAGAGCTACCATGCCGCGTCTTCTTTGATTGGTAAGTCGTTGTTCTGCTCTTAAAACCCTATCGGCAGATGTTTTCAGTATCTTCTCTAGCGAGATGGGTCCCCTTGTAGGTGACGTGAAAATGATATCTCCTATGTTCTCCTGTTGTATCACAGGTGTGACAAGTATAACCGCAAGTTGTGTGGATGCGATAGGGAGAATCGTAGGTTGTGTACTACTTGGTTGTTCAAATGTTGAAGCCCTAGTCTGGCTTCAGCTTTGAACCGTTGAAGTACTTGCTGGAGGAGGTTTATTAGTAGTCTGCTTAGGCATGTTTTACTAGTTTCCCTCCTTCTAGCGCCATTTGTTGATGCCTCAGAGGTGCAGGGTGAGTGCAAAGTGCTGGAATGGGTTCCAAGGCACACAACAGGGGATGAAAACCCAGCCAAAGGATTCGAAAGACCCTGCGCAAGGGAAATTAAATCCTTGAGCCGTTTGGTGTGGTAATTGTTGGCCCGGTTTTGCAACCAGGCTTAGTGCTATGGGCACCTGCTAACTAGTAGCAGCAGTTTCAATAGAAATAAATAACAATAAACTAATTAAACAAGACTATTCATGGATCTAAGCAAAGATATTGAGCAAATAACAAAAATAATTTAAAATCAAGAACAAGAACATATAAAATAAAGAATTTGTATTGAAATAATGGGGCAAGCAAGTGCTTGCGGAATCAATACCTCTAATGGTGAGGTTGAATGGCTCCAAGGATGAGCAACTCCAATCTCCAATGGTCTCTTCTCCAATGTGGTTTGCAATGGCTAAAATGCTCAAGAGAGATTTCAGCAGCATAAGGATGAGATAATGGATGGATGTGAAATGAGGAGCCCCTACCACCTTTTTATAGGTTTTGGTGGTGGGAAATACCATTTGTGGTTTTGTGGAAACCAAATGGTATTGACCAACATGGTTTAGGTACTTTTCCCTCCTTTTTCCTTTTTGAATAAAAATAATATTTTAATTCCCTTTTTAATATTTTTGGGAATTTGGACCCTTTTTGAGGGTTTTTTATGATTTTCTTGGAAAAATAATCTTTTTTAATGGAAAAAGGGGTGTACTAAGGTCTTTTGGTGACCTTTTGTTGGTTTCAGAGGCTCATATGGTGGAAAAGTGGACAAATGGGTCATGTGAGTAAGGGAATGAGCTAGTGAGCACTTTTTGGGTGTTAACAGATTGCCCCCTGATGTGTGAGGGAAGGAGCTCATCGTATGGCCGATAGACATCATAGTTCATTTGTCTTTTTTCTGGGGTTTGAGGGGAGAGAAGAGACCGGTTGGAGACTGGAGCCACGGCCCTTGGAAGCTGCAAAAACAAAAAATATTACATGGCCTCAATATGAATGAGGTATAATCTCTAATAAAGGACGAGGCGGGCATTCCCATGCTCGTATCAAGACATATACAAAACAATTAGTCCCAAGAAGGGGGATCTAATACGTAAAGAAATATACTGGTACATCATAATGGTCCAGAGGGGACATTATTGTGGGATATACTCATGATCATGGCTGATCTCAATAACTGATACACTGGAATAACTGGTGAACTGCTGAAACTGAAGGTGTCCAACATCTGTAGGGACTCAAAGACGATGAGTCATCTCTGAGAAATAATATAACTGTATGCTCAATGGAGTATGAAACTGGGGTACATCTGAATTCCTATCGCCATGCGCAACCCGGATATCTATAGAAAAAGTGTAACTGGTTTTATCCATAGGAAGACTCTCGAATGTGGAGGAGTCAGAAGGTATCCGGGGTCTTCGACTAATAACTGAGCGGACCAATGCCCTGTGCGAGTCTCAACGATGCGATCAAGGTGTTGAAGTCGATCATGTGAGAAACAACCATTCGGAGAGGCATTGAGGATTCCTCTCGAAATGATTCGTAGGCACTCATCATAAATGGTAATGAGTCCAAGACACAGGGACCTCTAGGTCTATCCTCTGGAATCAATGTGGTTGTCGTCGACAGAGGGAGACCAGCAACTAACAAGGCAATGATGTTTCCTTGATAGGAGCAGAAGGTGTAAAACTGAAGTGCTGTAGTACTGATGGTAGGACTGACGTACTTATGGGAATGGGAAATAACTGGGTCAAAAAATGGGTAGACTCAAACTTCCTTTGTTCAGAGCATGATGACATGGTTGACCTGGCAGCGTAAGGAACTGACTTGTAGGTGTGGGGATCATTGCTTTGACTGAACAGTATATACTGACTCTGGGGGGGAGGACGAGCTGATAGGTGCTGTCGAGGGATTATCAAGGTGACATACTGCAGAATACTCTGAACAAAGGCGACCAAAATGGGGAAGCTGCCAGATGAGTAGATGTGATCTGTCGTGGCGCCAAGAGGCACCATTGATTCCTTCTTCGTAGTTTTAATGAGCTCCAAGAAGGGATAAAAGTGTGCTCTGAAATGGTACGGTCCTGTGGATTTTGTGAGCCCAGGACGGCTCATGCTCATGGTTGCTTTCATGTTTAGAGAGTCTGAAAGCGGTAAGTGGACTCTATTGGTGTTTCTTTTTCGTAAGTTTAGTCTCCAAGGCCCGAAAAAGGATAAAATGATGCGGATGGAGAACTCTTCTAGCCGATGTGACTAGAGTATACCTTTTTCGTAATTAGTCTACAAGGTTCGGAAAAGGGGTAAACTTATACCAGGTAGACGCCCTTTCAGATACGTTTAGCGAGCATGAAAGGAAGCAAGATTGCTCG
The DNA here is from genome assembly GCA_027924585.1 of Larix kaempferi. NCBI lineage: Eukaryota > Viridiplantae > Streptophyta > Pinopsida > Pinales > Pinaceae > Larix > Larix kaempferi. The sequence continues at coordinate 1,583,003 of BSBM01000588.1, forward strand.
GCGATCTTTTCATTGTTTTAGGAGTCAGAAAAGAGCTTAACAGAAACTCCCTAAGTGCCTTTTTCGTAAAAGGGGTTGCTCGGCCCGAAAAAGGGATAAAATTATACCGAACAAAAATGGACTGATGAGGGCAAAAAAAGGTCTCAAGCATCGTCATCAGTACGGAAAATTGGATCCGGTGACCTAAGGATTGTCGAAAACGGAGAACGGCCGATGTGGCGCGCAAACCGAGGTGACGAGGGGGTCACAAGGAAAAATGGTGAGAGCGAGAAATGATCTCGAGCATCGTCACGAGCGCGGAAAACTGAATCCAGCGATATAAGGCACGTCGAAAACGGAGAACGGCCGATGTGGCACGCAAACCGAGGTGACGAGGGGGCGTGGAAAAAATGCCCAAAAAATCTAAAGGTGAGAGCGAGAAATGATCTCAAGCATCATCACGAGCGCGAAAAACTGAATCCGGCTATATAAGGCACGTCGAAAATGGAGAACGGCCGATGTGGCATGCAAACCGAGGTGACGAGGGGGCGTGAAAAAAATGCCCGAAAAATCTAAAGGTGAGAGCGATAAATGATCTCAAGCATCATCACGAGCACAAAAAACTGAATCCGGCTATATAAGGCACTTTTAAAACGGAGAACGGCCGATGTGGCACGCAAACCGAGGTGACGAGAGAGGCTAAAAAATGGCCAAAAAATGGACCCCGTGAAAACGGGAAACGGAAGGAACCTCTATGAAGTTCTCGCTGTGCTGATCCCAACGGTACCAACGGTTTGAGAAATGGACTTCGTATGATACCGCAATGGTTGTTGGAAAAATGGACTATGTGGCTCGGCAGGGGCAGGCGATGGTGGTCGCCCATCCACCTGTACCTGTACCTCCTCCGCGTGGTGGAGGATATGCAGCCCGTGGGTGAGGGGTTGGCCCTCATGATGACGCCATAGATGGTGTCCGACGGACCTTAGCCCGGATCGTAGCTGGGCTCCCCGAGGATGGTTGGAGAGACCTGGATGGGGATTTTTTGCAGGGATGTCTCGGTGCGCCGCCTGAGTGGCAGTCGCTCCTGTTGAGGGCAGCGGTGTTCGTGGCGAGGCACGGGGATGGTAGACGAGATGCTCCGGCAGGGCCGGCTCAGGGGAGGATACGTCTGAGGGACGATCCAGCGGGGCCAGCAGAGCGGCGAGTTCGGGGTCGTCATGACCCGGCGGGGCCGGCGGAGGAGGAGTCGGAGGAGGAGCCGGAGGAGGAGCCGAAGGATCCTAGGGATCCAGATGAGTAGATATATTGTATCTGCCCCCAAATGCTGATGAGCATATGGGGAAGCATTTTTGTATGACAGATGTATTTTTTGTATATCGGGTGCTGAGGGCACTTATGACATGTTGACTATTTGATTTATATATATATGTGGATATATATTTTAGATATATTGTCGTGTATGCACGTGGATGCACATTTGTCTTTTGTATATGCCCGTGGAGGCACATGTTATGCACGTGGATGCAGTATATTTGTTGATTTATGTATGCCCGTGGAGGCACCTGTTATGCACATGGATGCATTATTTGGTTTGTTTGTTTTATGCCCGTGGAGGCACCTGTTTTGCACATGGATGCAATTTTTTTGTTTATGGATATGACATGATGTGATTGGTGTGCCAGTCGAGGACACTGTTGGCCATATTATCTGCTACACTATTGAGGTGTCTTGGGACATGTGTGAATGTAATGGATTCAAACTGTCTAACCATTTGTTTAGTGCACAGGAATTTTCTGAAGAGACAGGGATCACGTACCTGGTAATCATTGTTGAGCTGGGAAACTAGGAGCTGTGAGTCCAAGAAAACGTTGAGGTGACGGATGCTCATTTGGAGAGCAGCGGCCAGGAGACCGGTCACGGCATCGTATTCAGCTTGATTATTGGTAGCGGCACCTAAACAGACTCCGTCAATGTGGATTAACTCATGTGAGGGGGAGTATATTACCCAAGCTGCGGAGGCGAGATTGGGAGACCAACGGCTTGCACCATCAGCGAAACCGATATGGCAGAGTGGAAGAGGCTCCATCTATGGTCATGCAGAGAAAAACAAATATTTAGGTTTTTTGAATTTTTTGTGAACAAAGAAAGCATGCCTATACTAAAATGGACAATGGTGTCCATCAGATTTTCTATGGTTAAAATCGTTTAAGGTACAACCCGTTGCGTGGGTTGCGTAGGGTGTTGCCTTTTGAGTCGGTCAGAATGTATGCCCCCTGCCCGAGGCAGGTGTGTATGATGTAGGGGCCTTGCCACATAGACACAAACTTTCCCTTTCCGGTTTTATCATGAGCTTGATCATAAGCGAGGACAAGGTCTCCCTCAGAAAAGGTTCTTGGGTGGACGCGTTTGTCGTAACTTAGTTTGGATCGTTGTTTAGCTGCTTCCATGTTTTGAATGGTTGTGCGCCGATCTTCATCGGCCTGCTCTAGGAGTAGTAAACGTTGCTCGATTGGGGAAGTGTCCAGTAGGAGTTCGACGGCGATATGTAAGGCTGGGATCTGGCACTCAATAGGGAGGACGGATTCGACACCGTGAACTAAATGGAAAGGGGTAAAACCGGTGGCGGTTTTGGTTGAGGTGCGGTAAGCCCATAGTGCCGGGAAGAGCATGTGGTGCCAATTAGATTTGTGCTTATCTACAGTACGTTGGAGAATGGTCTTCAAAATTTTATTGATCGCTTCGACTTGGCCGTTTCCTTGGGGATAGTAAGCGGAAGAGAAATGGTGTTCAAATTTCAACATGGTTGATAATTCCTTCCAGACGGCATCTTCGAAGTGAGAGCCGTGGTTAGAGACTAGTTGCTTAGGCACTCCGAAACGAGTGATAACATGGTTGAAGAAAAACCGTGCTGCAGTGTCGGCTTTGCAATTGTAGGTCGGCATGGCTTCTGCCCACTTGGTGAAATAATCTACAGCCACAATGATGTGTTTGTGACCGCCGGCTGACGGGGGGTTGCAGTCGAGGAAGTCGATGGCCCATTTGCAGAATGGTCCAACAGTGATGACTGGATGAAGGGGGGCAGGGGGGGTTCTTGCTTTTGGGGCAAATAGTTGGCAGTTCTGGCAATGCTTGACTGCGGTGATACAATCAATAAATAATGATGGCCAAAAATAACCTACCCGAATGATTTTCTGGGCGGTTGCCATGCCGGAGAAATGGCCTCCGCAGGCGCCGCTATGACAATCATTGAGGACTTGTTCTGCCTCACTATGGGATAGGCAGCGGCGTAAGATGGTATCAACGCCGCGTCGGTAAATTACATCCCCTATCAGGAGATATCGGGGGGCGTGGTGTCGTATGCGACGGCGTCCATCACGATCGATGTGTGGTCGAAATTTTTGCGTACGAAGGTAAGTCAAAATGTCTCCGTACCAAGGGTCGTCAGACGAGATGATGAAGATCTGCTCGTCAATCAGGTCCGTTTGGATAACGGGTGATGTTGAAGAGGATGGGAGGTCCGTGATGAGGTGAGCAAGCGCAAGGGCTTTAGTGCTTTTGGGAGTTTTGAAAGTTAGGTCATATTCCTGGAGGATAATGACCCATTTAGCAACACGACCTTGTAGGAGCCGCCGGCTGAGGAGATAGACCATAGGGTTGGAGTCGGCCACGACCGTGGTATGACTGAGTAGAATGTAGTGTCGCAATTTTTGTACGGAAAAGACTACAGCTAGGGCTAATATTTCCTCGTATGGGTAATGCAGAGGTGGGCCAGACAAGGTCTGGCTGACGTAATAGATCACATGCTCTTTGTGGGAGGCATCTTCTTGGACCAAAACTCCGGAAACAGCATGTTCAGATGCCGAGACATAAAGGGTGAAGTCTTGAGAGAAATCCGGTGGGGATATCAAGGGGGCTTGTGTGAGAGCTTTCTTGAGGGCTTCGAATGCCGTGTCTGCTTGCTCATCCCAAACAAAGGGTATGTGGGTACGAAGTAAGCGTAAGAAGCCATGGACTTTGGTGGCATAATCAGGAACGAAGAGCCTAAGAAAATTGGACCGCCCTTGCAATCTCTGAAGCTGCCGAAGCGTGCGAGGAGGGGGAAGTTCTAAGATGGCTTTGACTTTCAGGGGATCGACAGTGATTCCGTCTTGGGAAACAATGAAACCCAACAACCGGCCCACTGGGACGCAAAAGACACACTTGTGTGGGTTCAAGCGGATGTTATATTTGCGACAACGCAGGAAAACTTGCCGGAGGTCGTTAAGGTGGTCTGATCGTTTTCGGGAACGAGCTGTGAGGTCGTCAAGATAGACTCGCAGGATATGGACCAAGTCGTGAAAGCAATAGGTCATGGCTCGCTGGAAAGTGGCACTAGCATTTTTAAGGCCAAATGGCATGACGCGATAGGCAAAGGTGCCCCATGGGGTGGTGAAGGCAGTCTTGTACTGATCCTCCTTGCGGATGTGAATCTGGTTATATCCGGAAAACCCGTCCATGAAGGATAGGACCTCATGGCCCGCACACTCATCAATGAGTTGGTCAATGAATGGCGTGGGGAAATTGTCTTTTGGACAAGCGTGGTTTAAGTCGCGGAAGTCAGTGCATACTCTAAGGGTGCCCTGCTTTTTGTTGACGGGAACGGGGTTCGATACCCAGGTGGTGTACGGAATAGGGTAAATGAACCCTGCTTTTCGAAGTTTCTCGACCTCAGCCTTAACAGCGGGGAGCTTGGAAGGGTGAATGGGTCGCTGTTTCTGACGAACAGGGGGTACTTCAGGCCATGTATCAATGTGGTGTTCAATAATGGCGGGGTCGAGACCAGGCATCTCGGTATAGGACCAGGCAAAGACGTCTCGGAACTCTTGAAAGAGCTTTTTGTATGCCTGAGTTTCTGCTTGAGTGCAAGATGCGCCCAGCGAGATGAGCTCAGGTTTCCATGGTGTTGTGGAAATGTCTATCTGTATAGTGGGGGAAATGTTTGACATGTTCCCTTCTTCAAAGGCATCCGGTGCTGGGATGGGGTCTTTTAACCAATCGACCTTAGTGGGTATGAAGTCTTTCGACTCGACTGATAGCTGGTTGGATGCGGTGGATGTAGATGCTTCCGGGAGGAAGTACGAGCGATGATGCATATCATCCCAAGGGTAGTCGGGTGCAGTGAGTGTCTCCAAAATTTGCTCATCAGTATTGAAGTAGTCAGACCATAAATCAAGGGGTTCTGGTTTGAAAGTTGTTGAAATCATATAAATTGTATTGACTTCTTCCGACGAGGATGATGGCGGGGGGTGGATCTGTTCGATGAGGGGAGGAGATATCTCTAAGTCGACGTTGTTCAACTCGTACAACGCTGCTCTATAGTCAGGTAGATCAGGACAATGGTGAGAGTAGTGGCCGTAAACACTGCATATAGCACAAGGATGGTTAGTGCGCAGTGATTTGTCGCGAGGCTGTAGAGGTGGCTCTAACCTGACTACTGGGATGCTGATGTCATCGTCCAACATATTCATATGCTCTTGGAGTGCCGGTAAGTGTGGGCATTGATGAGTTGGATGTCCTATCTCATCGCATAATGAGCATTTGGGGGGAGCTCGAAACACTGGTGGGGGTTTAACTGCCTTAGGAGGTGGTATCGCAGTGTACGGTTGTGGGCCTCTACCCCCAGTGGGCTTAGCAAGAAGAGGGGGATTCGTTGACGTCGAAGCAATCGTGAGACTAGGAGGAGGTTTCATTGACGACGAAGGGATTGCGACACCAGGAGGAGGTTGATTTGTGGTAACAATAGGTTGTACCGGTTGGAGGATGACGTTTGGTGTCGGCGGTGGAACGGGGGGTGAAATATACCACACGGGTAATCCCAATGTTAACTCGGGTAGACTAAGGGTATCCATAACCGGGGCGCTTACTACACCCGAAGGAGGAAATAGAAAGGGGATGGTGTGGATGGGTGTAACAGCGATGTGACTCGGTACCAATGGTGGTTGACTACCGGGTGTTTGTGTATTCTGTGAAAGAGTACAGAGGTTTGCGACCTGGGTCTCTGGTGACGGTGGTAGAATGGCCTGGAATGTAGAGGTCATTGGTGTGTCTGAGTAGAGTCCGGGTCCCACAGAAGACACAAAGGAGGTAACTGCACTAGAAGCGGGTTGTTCAATCATGGGAAGAACATTTTCGGGTGCTGCAGGGGCATTGGGATCATAGTAGGTGAGTTGATCGATTTTGACCACGCGTCCCTCGTGGGGGAACATCATGGTACGAAAAACGGATGAGGCAACTGCTTTCATGGCGTACATGTAACTGCGGCCAAGTAAAAGGTTATAATCGAGTTGGGCATTAATGACCTCAATGTCGATGAGCACAGTTTTCCCACCCAATTGGACGGGGACCTTGGGTAGTAGACCTTGAGGTTGAGCTGACCGGCCGTCATAGGCCCGCAATGCAGTGGTGGATTGCTGGAGAGCAGGGGATCCCAACTTCTGCCAAACAAATGTGGACATGACGCATGTGGAGGCACCTTCGTCGATGATACATCGATGTATGACAAGATTCCGGATAGAAACGGAAACTTGGACTGCTATGGTGGAAGGCAGACGTGGTTCGGACTGGTCCAAATCAAAGGTCATCAATTTCGAATTATTTGGGTCAATTGCCCCAATGGCGGACAATAAAGTCTTGCGCTGTGTAGGACAATTTTTCAAGACTTCTAACGCAGACATGGCTGTGGGAGATTGAGCTAGGTCATCTACGATGTCGTAATTTGACGTAGCCCGTGCATTGGGGTTGTTGTTGATACGACGGAGAGGGAAACGAGGTGATTTAGAGGCACCATCGAGTGGAAGAGGTGGTATCCGTAACGTCTGATCGGTGGGATTAGCGTTAGTATCCTTGTCGGCGGGGGGAGCCTCAGAGGTAGGACCATACTGGTTCCGACGGGTTTGGATATTGACGTCGGCAGTGGACATCATCAATAAGTGGTGAGTTACTGTATCAAACATGGGTTGATCAGGAGCGGCGTAAGTGATTTTTTGTGGTTGCACGTTGCCCTGTGGGGGGGCTAACGGCTGAGTGTTCACCACCCCTTGTGTGGGAAAAGGGTTTTGTAGCACCAAAGGCTGTTGTTGAGGTGGTGGAGGGTTGGGTGGCGGCTGAGGAGCCGCCTGCCCTTGACGATGGGCGTCATCTATCCATAGTTGTCGAGCTCTCTCCAGATGTGGGCAAGCGTGGGTATAGTGGCCATAGACACCGCAAATGGAACAAGGATGGTTTGTTTGTAGATTAGTATTTTTGGCTTGCTTAGGTGGCCGATCGGGATTCTGATGAGCACGCGCCGCGTTATTGTTTTGAGGAGGATGGGTAGGTTGTGGAGCTTGGTTATGGTTTTGGTTGTTTCCACGGTTACGTCCTCTTCCGCGGTTTGGTTGCCCACCCTGGTTGCATTGGTTATTTTGGTATTGGGGCTGATGTTGTTGTGCGTACACATGCCCTTGAGCATTGGGGGGATTCTGGGGAGCCGCAGGTGTGGGAGCAGGTTGCGGTGGGTAGTATGCAGGTGGAGCTGGAGGTGGTCCAGTTGCCTGTTGGGGTTGTTGGTACCCTTGAGCTATTGGATGAGGTAGATTAGCTGGTGCAGTTTGCTGTGGGTACTGCAACGGTTGTGGTGAGAACTGAATGGGGTTCTGTGTAGTAGGTTGAGCATAGTATGTAGGAGGTACATATGCTGATGGCGTTTTCCCATAACAATGTTGTGGACAAGAGGGTCCATGAATGTGATGGGTCTGGTTTGTTGGAGCATAAGAAGTTGTTGCTCCGGAACTGGATGTAGCCCTAGAGAGGTCTGGGGCGGGCATAACAAAAATAATTTAAAATCAAGAACAAGAACATATAAAATAAAGAATTTGTATTGAAAGAATGGGGCAAGCAAGTGCTTGCGGAATCAATACCTCTAATGGTGAGGTTGAATGGCTCCAAGGATGAGCAACTCCAATCTCCAATGGTCTCTTCTCCAATGTGGTTTGCAATGGCTAAAATGCTCAAGAGAGATTTCAGCAGCATAAGGATGAGATAATGGATGGATGTGAAATGAGGAGCCCCTACCACCTTTTTATAGGTTTTGGTGGTGGGAAATACCATTTGTGGTTTTGTGGAAACCAAATGGTATTGACCAACATGGTTTAGGTACTTTTCCCTCCTTTTTCCTTTTTGAATAAAAATAATATTTTAATTCCCTTTTTAATATTTTTGGGAATTTGGACCCTTTTTGAGGGTTTTTTATGATTTTCTTGGAAAAATAATCTTTTTTAATGGAAAAAGGGGTGTACTAAGGTCTTTTGGTGACCTTTTGTTGGTTTCAGAGGCTCAGATGGTGGAAAAGTGGACAAATGGGTCATGTGAGTAAGGGAATGAGCTAGTGAGCACTTTTTGGGTGTTAACAGTAATCACCCACGGATATTTGGCCTCCGCTGGCACTCTATGAGTAAAAGATTTGATCTTGAAAGATCAGTTTTCCTATCAAGGAAAACAAAGTAAAAACTAGTTACCAAAATCTAACTTAACCTACCTAAAGAAAGAATCTATTCTAAGTCAGATCTAGCCTAAAAGGAAGAGTTGATGTTGTGCAGATCAGATTTGAAGTGTGATGAACAAGTAGTTAAGTACCTTAAACAGAAATGTCCTTGGGTTCTTCACTTGTTAATTAAAGTTTTATCAGTTAATAAAAATTAAGTGACAATTCTTCAAAGTGTTTAGGCCTATTCAAATATCTGAGCTGTAATCATTCTGTTAATTGAAAAATTAACATTTGATTATACATATTTATTTGCATCGAATCATTTGCAGAAATATAAAAGTGAAAACATTCAATTAAAGAAATTTAATAGAACAATTTTGAGCATAATCCAGACATACAGAGAAATCAATATGAGAGATCTTATGCACTAATCAATCTCCTGCAAAAGATTAAACAAATAAACGATGACAAATTTGAAACATTAACTCAGCAATTCTCAAAGAAATTTGAAGAACATTAGAAGGTGGATTAAAAGATAACTTTCCTGAATAGAGAAGTCTTGTACTAAAATTACAATGACTCTGATAGACAGAGTATCTTCAGTCCAATCTCCTGCTGAATTGAAATTCCAAAATTCCCAACCCTTTACTAAGGGAAACATTCATCCTTATATACTAAATTTACATAAGAGTTCCAAAAGGAGAAATTCTACAAAATAGGGATTACAAAATCGGATCTAACCATCGATCCAAGAAATCTTGCTATTTTTAAGCTTAAAAGATTTTCCACCACCTTTGACAAAAGAAAGACTTGTTCTTTAATCTGATAAGGTCTCGTGGCATCATAAAAATTCAATCACAGATTGTTCACTATCATCGACAGGTGGTGTGGCTTGCAGAGCATTTGCTGTAGGAAATTCAGGGTCAAGGAACCTACTATCAAAAACAAAGAAATCCATTAGAGGATTTACTTCAGGAACGGTAGCCGGCATTTCAGGTTCTTCATTGATTATAAAGTCATGTATAACATCAGTATCGAGATCAGTTGATTCCTCTAGAATTTCCTTCCTTTTCTCTTTGGTGTTTTGCATGTAGGTAGACAAATTTTCGAAGTCTTCTTCACTGCTACCGCTGCTAAGATCAGGAATACCTGCATCAAACAGTGGTGACAACATTTCTTGATACAACAAGGGGTAGAGTTCTTCATTTTCAACCTGAACATTAGAAAATTCACCATCTGCATGAATATTACTCATTCTGAATGAGTCTTGGATAGTACAACGCAAAAAATACCACACAGAGTCTTACATCTTCCAGAAGGCAAGGGATGAACTAGAGATTTCATGTTAATTGCTATTTAAAGACCAACAAGCAGGTCGATGATAATTGGGCAGGGCAATCTGCAATGATTAAACTTATCCAATCAATTCATTTTAATTACTTCAATTGTAATGAAAAGAGCCGAGGTATGTGCCAATCGGATCAAAGCTTGCATGAAGTACGAGTTCAATTACTGCTCGCATGATTTTTAATTGCCTTTACGATCACATCGTTACAAGCAATCTTCCATCAATAATTACAACTGGTAATTAATAACGGAGACGAAAGTTAGGGTGATAAAGTTTATCTGCAAAATGTCTCGACTAGGAGTTCCAGTACACGGGCTATCAATTCTTTGCACGTAACAAATCCGATCGATCTGACCCAACTTCCATGAGAATGATAAAAGCTTTCAAGTCGGGAATAAGTGAAAAGAAACGATCATTAAGAGGTGGAAAAAAACCGACAAGATGTCAAAGCTTGAGTCCAGACATGGCGAACTTAAGGCGGAGAGATGGCGTCCATCCAACATGAAGTAACTGATAGACTTGTACTAGTGTCTGCTATCATGGATTACACAGAAAAATGATAATCTGGTAGAACCAGCTTTCAAAAGACAAAATGGAAAAGCCTGACTTAACTGACTACCCAAAATCAACATGACCGTGAGACCATAACAGACGGATGACTAAGATTAACTGGAGCAGGATGCAGAATCGGGTTCAAGTATTTTCATGAAGTTCTTATTCAAAGATCCCACAAGCCGAAACCCTAAAGTATGGATTTGCGGGTTCACAAAAATGGAAGTGGGAGAAAAGATTTCCGAAAGCCGAAAACTGACTATCTGGGTGGCGGGTTTCGGGAACGTGAAACTGTGAGGAGAGATAACCATCCCGAAATCCGCATCCTGAAATTACGGGTTGCGGATTTCGGGAGTACACACCAAATAACAAAAAAAAAACAATCCCGAAAGCCGAATGCCGCCATTACGGGGTTCGGGGTTCGGGTTTCGGGGTAATTATTTCTCAGTATTATTACAAAATGATTCTGCAACCCATAGCCGTCAGGTTGCGGGTTTCAGAATTACCAAAACCAAAACTTAAAAAACAACAATCCCGCAACCCGGACTTGTCGGGTTGCGGGTTTCGGGTTCTCCAAATGTCAGGTTTCGGGATGATGATAACATTCAACAAAATACTCAAAATTTTGGCTCTTTTTAGACCGAAACACTTTGGAAGAAATAATCAAACCCTTACAAACAAGCAGATCAAAAGCATGGGTGAAGAATTTTATAGGTAAAATCAAAATCTAAAATTTTCAAGATGACTCACCCAAACACCTTTGCGTTTATTAAAATTGGGGGCTCCCGTGCTTAGCTAAGCATGGGATCTGTTGTGGCTACAACAAGTCTGTATCTGTGATCAAGAGGTATTGCGGAGATCTGGTTTTGAGGAGATGTTGTATCAGGGTTTTTTCGAAGTAATATGACATGACAGAGTTGTTTTGGTGAAATTTGCTGTGTACCTTTTGATGATAATGCCTATTGCGATTCACAAATGATACTATGATTTATGCTGCACTTAATGCTTTAATGTTATACTTGTCGCAATGAATGTTTCTGTTGAATGATGCTCTGAATATGAATAACGTTAAGCTTGAATGCATAGAACTGCCTTGGATGTTGTGATAAGTTAAGTAAGTGTTGCCACAGTTATCCTTCTTCATTCGGCGGAAACATGGTTTCGTCCACTCTCCCTTGATCACCTCGGGTGAGACCTCATCTGCTCCACAGGTGTTGCTGGACAGGGTAAAACCTATCTAGGCCGATGCTCAGGGAGATCGTGGTGGGTTGGTGTCGACAGTGATGGGAACCCCTGTCGATTGGGTTTGAGTCAACAAATAGTTCCGTTGTCAGGACCGTGTGCGAAGTGAAAGTAGGATATGTTGTGGCACCCGACAAAACCGAAGATCCAAGAATGGTTTGATCATAAGTTGCAGGAATTTGCTGAAGAAGAAAGTCAGAACACTCAACTGATGGTAGACTAGTGGGTGGATAGATATATTCACGATGGTCCACATGAGTGGTTTTTCTGTGAATTCGCAGTCATTTTGTATGAGTGGTCGGCGAAGTTGACCTTCCACAAGAGGAACTTCCAAGGTGGTGAACCGATGACCTGGACCCCCGAGTTGATTCAGGAGCTGCAGGAAGCCGACAATAAAGCGTCGCGGGATGTCGAAGTGTGGTTCGATAGCATCCTAGAGGGATATATCACAGAATTCACGGTCGATACCCAGAAATCCTATAGTGAAGCCGAAAGATATTTTTTCGCGGACCCCGAGGAAGGTTTTTGCTGTCGCTTCAACCGTCGATTAAGATGCTTATTTGTGAAAATGATATATTGAAGATGCATCTTGATCAGTAGACAGCTTGGTGGGAGGAGGTCGTAGGTACCATGACAGTTGAGGGGTGGTACATGAAATGATAAGGGGTAGATGGGTGCAGGTCATGACAAGACTGTGAGTGAAGCTAAGGAAGAAAGTGGTCTTACGAGGGGAGGAGCGAGGTTTCGACAGGAAAAGAGGCAGTGGATAGGAGAAGGTTCTTCCGTGGTCGAACCGCAACGCCTTGAAGCAATACCACACGAGACGAAGTGACCTCATAGTCCTGACAAGGACAACCAGGATACGCCCAGGATAGAGGTAGGACCAAACCCCAGCACCAACATACCCACACCTCCACTCACTATCTCTCAGATAGCAAGAAATACCACTTCGACACCACCGAGTTCATCAATTCCATAGAAGTTAATCAGTAGTAGTACAACGAAAGGAGGAAGGAAGCCCAGAATAGTGGGCGAGGATACTAAGTTACTACTGTTCCAAGGAAATGGAACAGACAACCCTAAACAGTATTGGTTTCTATGTGAAGCCGTATGGACCGTCAAACAGATCACTGATGATGATGCTAAAAACGGACAATTGGAGACAACTCTTCGAGGTCGTGCCTTGGATTGGTTTATGAAATTTACGCAAGTTCCCGTCGGAACTCCTGTAAAAACACTGGATGAGATTCACATAGGCCTGATCGCAGAGTTCCAAAAGCCCAAATATGAAGCACAATACATCATAGAGATTAAAGAGATTAAGAAGTATCCCAATGAGACTGTGTGGGATTTTGATCAGCGATTTAAAACGCTAATGGCAAGGGTCAGTTTTGACATGAGTACTGTCCAACATAAGGAATGGTTTATCGCGGTCTTGCTTTCACATATTCGGCTACCACTGATGCAGCAAAACATTACCACACCGAGTGAAGCTTTGGAGATCACGATGCGGCTGGAGGCATCGCCCATTAGGGAAAATACAGCTAGGATGTTGCAGATCCAGACACAATTGGATAACCTTACCATCCAATTGCAGGATCTGAAGAAAGGAAAGGAGCAACGTGAAGAAGTCTGGTGTACGCGATGTCGGGGAGAAGGACATACTAAGGACAATTTCCCTGACGTTCGCAACTATCTGGTTTCGGGAGCACCAAATTCATTGAATGGTGGTAGCATGTCGTGGTTTCGTGTCTGCCACATATATGGGCATAGCCATGACAATTGCCTGTACATGCAGAAAATGGTCATGACCCCAAAGAATCTTTATTGTACATTTTGCAAATCGGTGGGTCACGAGGACAAGGATTGCCATGCATATGGGTTGCTACAAGAGAGAATGTATGATGCGTTCTATGTAAAGGACGACCAGCGTGCCGTACAATAGTCGCAACCGCAGCCATAGGTAGCCCAACTGCTACCTCAACCGCAGATGCAGTTTGTACCATAGCAGCAACAACCACCGCAGTTCATGTCGCAATCATGCTCCGATGCAGATGGCTCCACAACAGCCACAGTATGTACAGCAACCGCAGTATGCACCGCAAGGACAAGGAATGCAACCGGCACCAATGCAGCAACAGTTCAACCAACCGCAGTACCAGCAGCAGGGAGGATTCCAGGGAGGATGCGGTGGAGGATTTGGTCATGGAGGAGGACGAGGTGGTCGTGGACCTATTTAATGCTATCACTGTGCGGTATGGGGACACTACCAGCAAGACTGTCCACTACTGCAGAACCAGTGTACGTTCTGTTTTGTTAACAATCACACAGTTGAGAATTGTGCGCAGTTGATTGCGCGATGGCAAGCAGGGAATACTCCACAGTTGCAAAATCAACCCCAGGCATAGTAGCCTGCCCAAAACCAAGTACAACAACCAGTGCAGAACCAGAATCCACGACCAAATCAGAATCAGAATGTGAACCCACCCAGGAATCCACCACTAAACCAGACCCAGGGTGCGAATATCACGACGATTTCTGCAGAACCAAGACCACAAGATGCTTTTGTTGTTGTTGTCACTCACAGAGGTAAGACGACTAGGGAGGATAGCTCACTGATCCAGTTAGCCAGACAGAAGAAGGTATCATTTGACATTGACACTAAGCGGGAGGCATTTCTTCAAGCACGTCGTGCATTAGAAAAAGACCGAGGTAAGGTTGTTGTGTATGACATGCCCTCTACTTTTTATGCCATTTCAAAGGTTGGCCCATCGCGGCAGTCCAACATACTTCAAGCATTTTTGGAACATTGTTTATCCCAGGCAAGAGATCCTAATGCTCTTGTTGAGATTGAAGCTCTGTTGCAACGACCAGCCCAGGGTCGACAAGAGTTCGCGGTTAATTCCTTACAACGATGGAAGACAAGTAAGGAGATGCGGATGAATATTCAAATTGGTGACTACGATGTTGATTCAGTTCTTCTGGATCTTGGTTCGGATGTCAACATCTTAACCAAGCAGGCTTGGCAGAACATGGGGAGTCCCCCATTGAGCCGATCTCCTGTACAGCTCGAGTTAGCTAATCACACTAAGGTGACACCGATTGGGAGAGTTCCACGAATGGTGGTGGACATCGAGGGAATGAAAACATATGCTGACTTTGATGTAATAGAAGTAGTTGAAGAAGGAAGCTCTTATCCCACGTTGTTGGGGATTGGATGGGATAATGATAGCGGAGCAGTAATCAACTTCAAGCAACGGATGATGACTTTTGAAAATCGCGATCTCAGAGTTATCACTCCATTAGATCTGGCTGAAGGATGTCGCTACATAGAGCCAATGAAGGATGATGATCCCAGTGGCTGGGACCATGCATTCAATATCTCTAAAGACTATATTCATCTGACTGCTAACGGTGAGCTGGGATGGCGTAGTGCTAATGGTGAGCTGGGATGGCGTAGTGACAGCTCTGCGTCTTCCAACTCTGATGATGCGCTAGAATATTGGCAGAACCGCTTGCATGAAGTTTCGCTTCGCAAGTGTGGGTTAGTTACGCAGTCACTGTGCCGGGTTGCGACAGAAACGGTCACACTCCCAGTATATGAAGGACTTCCTGATTTGTCTGACTTTCTGGCGACATTTGAGGCAATAGTTTCAGAACCACAATGCATGCTGGCATCGGAGGAAGCATTGAAGGCTGCTCCAGCACGCTGGTGGGCGACGCACAAGAAATCCATTGACGGTTGGTTGCAGTGCAGAAGGTTGATGATGGTTCATTTCGGCGATACCGAGGTTTAACACACTAGAAAGTATGATGGTCGGAATGATCCTGGCGGTCACTTGATGGAGTGTCAGCGGTTATGGGTATCGCGACCACGAGATGAGTGGGTCCATGCTTTTATCCATACTTTGGATGAGATGTCGTGATCATGGTATACTGCAACTGAGTTGAGAGGAGAAATTTCCACTTGGCTAGAGCTCATAGTGTGTTTTACCCATATGTTAAGTTTTGCGGATGCCGATCCAGAGGTCAATAATGCATTACATCTCATCCGCGATGTAATTTTGCAGGTTGTTCCAGTGGCATATCCTGTGGATCCGCACATGAACTGCTAGATGCAGTCTCTCATGGAATGCTTCAATATCACTGGTGGGCCAAAAGATGGTGATGATTCGCAGAATGTGAATATCCTGGAATCAGAAGGAAGTCATGCTATGGTACCACCTGATGTGCCAAGCGATCCGATCAGTCAGTCGTTGAAGATCCACAATATTAACATTGGGACATAGGACAATCCGAAGTTCACATATTTCGAGGACTACTGGGATGATGAGATGATAAGAAAGGTCACTGATTTGCTCCATGAGTTTCAGGATTTATTTCCCATGAAGTTTTTTGACATGAAGGGGATTCTGGGCGACTTAGGGGAGATGAAGATTCCATTAAAACTAGATGCTAAGCCGATCCGGCAGCGACCCTATCGATTGAATCCATGACATAAGGAGAGGGTCAAGGTAGAACTGGATCGCATGTTGGACATCAGTATCATTGAACCAGTTGAGGAGTTGGAATGGATCAGTCCTATGGTGGTACAGGATAAGAATACTGGCGAAGTGCGCATTTGTGTCGACCTCAGGAAGCTAAATGATGCATGTTTGCATGATCCATTCCCAACCTCGTTTACTGATGAAGTGCTCGAAGGTGTGGGTGGCCAGGAGATGTACTCTTTCACAAACGGGTTCTCTAGCTACCATCAGATCCGCATTGCAAAGGAATATTGCCATAAGACAACTTTTGTGACCGAATGGGGCTGCTTTCAGTACACCGTGATGCCGTTTAGCTTGAAGAATGCACCTGCGATATTTTCGTGGGTTGTTGTTGCTTTGTTCAAGTATTTTATTCAGAAGTTTTTGCAGGTATACATGGACGATTGGACGGTCTATGGTTTGATCCGCGATCATCTGGTGAATCTGCGGTTGATGTTGGAGCGATGCCGACAGCACCAAATATTGCTGAACTTGAAGAAATGTATCTTATGTGCACCGTTTGGCATACCGTTGGGTCATATTGTGTGTAAGCAAGGATTGTTGGTCGACTCAACAAAGATTGCTCTTATTCTAAGTTTGACACTGCTGACTACTGTTAAGCGATTAAGGGCGACGCTATTAAGTTTAGCCTAATTTCACTAGCAAGATCACTGAAAGAAACACAATCAAAAGATAGACAAAGATTTACCCTAGGAAACCCTCATGGGGTAGAAAACCCAACAAATATTTCCTCAATATAGATAATCAACCAAATACAAGATGTAGTCCAAGACTAGAGCTCCTTCTCCTCCTATACAGACCTCTCTCTCACTTGTGGGCTACTCCCAAGTGGATGAATGAATGAGATAAGTGAGGAACATCCTCCTCTACTTATACTCATCTCCGAAATGACTTTTACCCTAATGGGTCCAACCTCTCCTAAGAGATTCTAATAACCCCTAATAAACTAACTCAGGGCCGACCACACATGGGGGGTCTAATAATCCTAGTTACCACAATCCATCGGAGGAATAAACATCTCTGGATACATAATAAAGTCCCGTCAGAGGAATGTAACATCTCCAGAACAATAAGATACAAATATAATGTTCTTAGAGGTTACAATATTTCAACACTCCCCCTTAACGAGAAGGATATTATAACAACATCTGCAGGAGCAAGGAGTCATCAACTACATAATACATGATACATCTATAAATCATTGGAAGCTTTCTTCAGTAACTCAATCAGTTACTGGAACATCTTCAAGATCTTCAATACTAGAACATTAACATCGTCAATATTGAGTCTTCATCTTCTGCAGCACTCGAGCAGCTACAGTAACATCATCATCTGGATCCTCTCGATCATCAGCATGATTATTAGCATCGTCATCACACGATCATCAGCATCGTCATCACACAATCATCATCATCGTCATCATACGATCATCATCATCATCATCACACGATCATCAGCATCGTCATCACATGATCATCAATATCGTCATCTCACAATCATCCGCATCATCATCATACGATCATCATCATCGTCATCATACGATCATCAGCATCGTCATCACATGATCATCAGCATCGTCATCTCACGATCATCAACATCGTAATCATACGATCATCATCATCTTCATCACACGATCATCAGCATCATCATCACACGATCATCAGCATCGTCATCTCACGATCATTAGCATAATAGCAGCATACCCTGTAATACACATGATCCATTTAAGACACCATATCATGTCTAGGGATGATGTAGTCCACTCGTCAACTTAGAAAAAGTCTAAGGACCACTCTCGGAGACATCTGTCTACGGATCAGTTTAGGAATGAAGTCCAGGGATGACACAATCCCCTCACTCTCAGAGACATCTATCTGTGAATCAGTTTAGGACTGAAGTCCAGGGATGATACAATCCCCTCACTCTCGGAGACATCTGTCTACGGATCAGTTTAGGACTGAAGTACAAGGATGATACAATCCCCTCACTCTCGAAGACATCTTTCTGTGGATAATTTTAGGACTGAAGTCCAGGGATGATACAATCCCCTCACTCTCAGAGACATCTGTCTGAGGATCAGTTTAGGACTGAAGTCCAGGGATGATACAATCCCCTCACTCTCAGAGACATCTGTCTACGGATTAGTTTAGGACTGAAGTCCATGGATGATACAATCCCCTCACTCTCGGAGACATCTGTTTGTGGATCAGTTTAGGACTGAAGTCCAAGGATGATACAATCCCCTCACTCTCAGAGACATTTGTCTACGGATCAGTTTAGGACTGAAGTCTAGGGATGATGCAATCCCCTCACTCTCGGAGACATATGTCTGCGGATCAGTTTAGGACTGAAGTCCAGGGATGATACAATCCCCTCACTCTCAGAGACATCTGTCTACGGATCAGTTTAGGACTGAAGTCCAGGTATGATACAATCCCCTCACTCTCGGAGACATCTGTTTGTGGATCAGTTTAGGACTGAAGTCCAGGGATGATACAATCCCCTCACTCTCGAAGACATCTATCTGCGGATCAGTTTAGGACTGAAGTCCAGGGATGATACAATCCCCTCACTCTCGAAGACATCTGTCTGTGGATTAGTTTAGGACTGAAGTCCAAGGATGATACAATCCCCTCACTCTCGGAGACATCTGTCTACGGATCAGTTTAGGACTGAAGTCCAAGGATGATACAATCCTCTCACGTTCACTAGGGACCATTCATCGACCTCATCGTCGGAACAGGTAACCTCACCATCGACCTTGTCATCGAAACAGGTAACCTCATTATTAATACAAGTATCCACATCCACGATACAGTATCCTCATCAATACAGTATCCACATCAATAATACAGTATCCTCATCAATACAGTATCTATGTCAACGATACAATATCCTTATCCATATAGTATCCACATCAATGACACAAGTATACTCATCATCGATACACATATCCATATCAACACAGGTATCCTCATTATTGACCTTACCATCAATATAGGCAATCTCATCAGCGATACAGGTATCCTCACTGATACCAGTATCCAATTATCATCATAGATTATATCACTCCCCCTTTCGAGGAGGGTCCTTCTAAACTATACCAAGCTTGTCTCGAAAATTTTCAAACTTTACTCGAGACAGAGGTTTGGTCAATACATCCGCAACTTGTTCGTCAGTGCTCACATACTCGAGCTTGATAGCTCCTTTCTGCACCATAACCTGTATATAAAAATATCGGATCTCTATGTGCTTTGACTTATCATGGAACACTGGATTCTCTGTCATCTTGATACAACTCTGGTTGTCACACAGGATCACAGTGGGGTCCATCTCTAAGTCAAACAGTCCTGATAATAACTTCCGAATCCATACCGCTTCACAACTAGTAGAGTAAGCAGCTATATATTCTGCTTCAGCTGTGCTGAGAGCCACACTATACTGCTTCCTACTATACCACGAGATCATGGCAGATCCCATACAATAACATCCTTTCGATGTTCTCTTTCTGTCTGATATGCTTCCTACCCAATCAGCATCTGTGTAGCCATACAATCTGAAGTCATGATCTCCAAGGTAATATAGACCGAAATCTATTTTACCCTTTAGGTACCTCATCACATGCTTTGCAGCTATCATGTGAACACATCTAGGTTCCACTAGATACTGACTTAGGGTGTTCACAGCAAAGCAGATATCTGGTCTAGTGTTTGTCAGATACATTAATGATCCAATAATTTGTCTATACAGAGTTACATCCACTAACTCTGATGAGTCATCTGCTAATAGCTTCAGGTTGGAATCCATGGGAGTGGCCATGGCTTTACATTCCAACATATCAAATCTTTTCAAGATTTCCACAGCATACTTTCCCTGATTGAGAAAGATTCCTTTTGGACCTTGCCATACTTCCAGACCTATGAAGTAGTGCATCAATCCGAGATATTTCATCTCATACTCTAAAGAGAGCTTCTTTTTGCATTCGACAATTTGCTTCTAATTTCTAGCCAGAAATATATCATCCACATACAACAACAAGATGACAGGTTCATCATTCATAACTTTGAGATAAAGATTAGGATCATCTTTACTCTTGGTAAATCCCAAGCTAGTTAAGAAACTATCAATCCTTCCATTCCAAGCTCTGGGAGCTTGTTTCAACCCATACAGAGCCTTCTGTAGTTTGCATACATGGGTTCTTCTGTCTTCCATCTCAAATCCTTGTGGTTGTTCTATGTACACTTCTTGTTCAATTACACCATTTAGGAAAGCTGTCTTCACATCCATCTGGTGTAATTTTCACTTCATCATGGATGCAAGTGCCATGATGGTTCTAATGGAAGTGTACCTTGCAACTGGTGCAAATGTCTCTTCATAGTCAATTCCCTCTTTCTGAGAGAATCCTCTGGCTACAAACCTTGCCTTATACTTTTCAATACTGCCATCCGCAACATGCTTTATCTTGTATATCCATTTGGAGGATACCACACTCTTGTCCTTTGGTTTGGGAACTATGTCCCAAACATCATTCTTCATTATTGACTGGTATTCCTCTGTCATTGCTTCTACCCATTCTTTCTTATGAACCGCCGCTTCATAACTAGTAGGTTCTTGATCTACAAGATTACACATCAAAGCCACATAGTTGGAGAATGGCTTTGGTTTCTTGCTCACTCTACTGGAGCCTTCTGGAGCTCCATACTTTTCAGCTCCCAGTATAATGTCTCTAGCCCATGCTAGCTTTCTTTTTCTTGAAATGTTTGTCGTGGGGGCTTCTTGTGGTTCTAACATGTCATGGTCTTCAGGATTTTCATCTTCAGTAGATGGTACAACTTCTGCAATTCTAGGAGGTGCATCTTCTTCATATACTTCTTCATACTGGCACTTCCTAGACCTCTTTAGAGCTGCTTCTTCATCAAATGTCACATCCCTACTGATTTCCATATGATGGAATCCTGGGATGTAAATCCTAAATGCTTTGGATGTCTCACAATACCCAACAAATATTCCCTTATTCCCATAAGGATCCAACTTAGTTCTCTTTTCTTTAGGTATGTGAATATACACAGGGCACCCAAATATCTTAAGGTGAATTACCTCAGGCTTCTTTCTTGTGAAGACTTCTTCTGGAGTCTTGAATTCAAGGGCACTGTGAGATAGTCTATTTTGCACATAGACTGTTGTCTTGGATGCTTCAGCCCATAAGTACATAGGTAAGTCTTGATCATGTAGCATTGTCTTTACTGCTTCCATGATGGTTCTATTCTTTCTTTCTGCAACACCATTTTGTTGAGGATTGTAGGGAGTGGTTAGTTCCCTCTTGATTCCAGCTTCTTTGCAAAAGGCTTCAAAATATTTTGAAGTATATTCTCCACCATTATCAGTCCTGAGTATCTTGATCTTCTTTTCTAAAAGATTCTCTATCAAGGCTTTGAACTCCTTGAATCTTCCAAAGACTTCATCTTTTCCCTTTAGGAAATATATCCAAGTCTTTCTTGAATAGTCATCAATGAAAGTTAGGTAGTATTCATATCCACTCAAGGATGTGGTGGGCATGGGACCACATACATCTGAATGGATCAATTCCAAAGTACTTTTAGTCTTTGTTTCACTCTTTGGAAAAGGATTCTTGATATTTTTCCCTTTTGCACAACCCTTGCAATTTCCTTAATGTTCAATCTTTAGATCTGGTAGTCCTACAACTACTTTGCTCACATGAGGTAGTGCTTTGTATTTAATGTGGGAAAGCCTTGTATGCCATAGCTCACTTGGACTAGTGGCTTCATGAACAAGGGAAGCTTCTAAATGACCCTTGAGTTTGTATAGACCTCCTTCTTCTTCACCAATGACAATTGCATCCTTAATAGATTTACCTTTGGACCACATGAGTACTTGTCCATCAATGAATGCAACCCTATAACCTTTCTTATCCAAAGCTGAGATGGAAAGCAAGTTCTTCTTCAATCCTGGTACATACAATACTTCCTTCATCTTCATGGGGGCTCCAGAGTCAAGTTTGTAGTTTGCTTCACCAATTCCCTTGATGGGATATTGATAGTCATCTCCTAATGACACTTTCTGTGGGGAGGTCTTCTCTTCCAGTTTTGAAAGAGTTTTCTTTTGTCCAATCATGTGCTTTGAAGCACCACTATCAATAGGCCATGTATCCTCTCCAGGTATTATGGATCCAGAGAGTGCAGAGAATAGAACATACTCTTCTGCATCTTCTTCTTCATCTCTTCTAGATCTTTTCTTGAAGGGCCTTTCTTCCTCTTCTTCTTCTCTTCTAGATCTTTTCTTGTGAGGCCTTTCTTCCTCTTATTCTTCTTCTTCACTATCCTTCTTGAAGTATGATTCATTCCTTCTTCTCTTGGTGTGTGTGGTCAAGGCTTGGTCATCTTCTTTGAGCAGGGCTTCTCTGTTGGAAACCCTAGCTTCTTCTTGAATGCAATCCTCCCATACCACATCAAACTTCATACTTTCTTTTCTGGCACAGATAGTTTGGATGAATGACTCCCAAGTTCTAGTGAGACCATTTAGAGCAGTCATGACTAGTTCATCTTCATTAAGGGTATCTCCAATAGCATCTAGTTGTTCCTTGAACTGGGAGACCCTGGAGAAATAGTCTTGAACAGATTTTCCTTTATTCATCTTTGTGCTCTTCAATTGAGCTCTCAGATTCATCTTCCTATTGAAGTTCTTTCCCTCATACATTTCCTTTGGAGTCTTCTTGGATGCCACTTGGGGAATCAAGTGGTCTTTTATAGAATCAGCAATGATTCTCTTTTCCCTAATCAAGTGCTTCCTATAATTCTCTTTGGCTTCATCTTCTTTTGGTTCTGCAATCTCATCCTTGATGTATTGGGAAAGATCATTCTCTTCAAGAATGAGACCAATCCTATATTTCCATGCCCGAAAATTCTCTATACCCTCTAGCTTGTCTTCAAGCTTAGTGCTTGGAGCCATCTTATTCAGGGGGTTACAGAGATTGAAGTTTCTCAAGAGATAGAATAACACTTACCAGGAGATGTGCTTGATTGAATTGAGAGATCTGGTGTGTTCTGCTTCTGGAAACTTCAACTTTTCACCTTCTGGATCTGCAATAGAATTTCTGGTTTTCTGGTCTTCTCGTCTCTGGATTTCTGGTGCACAGGTTCGCATCTTTTCTGGTTCATTGATGCACAGGTGCGTAGCTTTTCTGATTCTCTGGTTTTCTGCACTTTAGGTCAAACTAGGGTTTGACTTTCCCTGAGTTCTACCCAGCTAAAAATCTCGATCTAGGGCTCAAAACTTCGATTTTGAGGAGGGTTATCCATCCATGCAATCAGAATTCAAAAATTCCAACTTTTTGTAGAAACCCTAATTTTCACTGGAGGAGGAGAGAGAGGTATTTTCACCTTGTGAAAGATGTCCTATTCAGGCTAGCTATGATACCATTTTAAGTTTATCCTAATTTCACTAGCAAGATCACTGAAAGAAACACAATCACAAGATAGAAAAAAGATTTACCCTAGGAAACCCTCATGGGGTAGAAAACTCAGCAAAGCTTTCATCAATATAGATAATCAACCAAATACAAGATGTAGTCCAAGACTAGAGCTCCTTCTCCTCCTATGCAGACCTCTCTCTCACTTGTGCGCTACTCCCAAGTGGATGAATGAATAAGATAAGTGAGGAACATCCTCCTCTACTTATACTCATCTCCGAACTGACTTTTACCCTAATGGGGCCGACCTCTCCTAAGAGAGTCTAATAACCCCTAATAAACTAACTCAGGGCCGACCCCACATGGGGTATCTAATAACCCTAGTTACCACAATCCATCGGAGGAATAAACATCTCTGAATACATAATAAAGTCCCGTCGGAGGAATGTAACATCTCTGGAATAATAGGATACAAATATAATATTCTTTGAGGTTACAATATTTCAACAGACGTTGGGACACACAGGGTATTATCGCAAGTTCATCAGAGGTTATGCCGTGATTACCGCCACTATGGAGAAGTTGTTGAAGAAAGACACGGTATTCCAGTGGAGCCCTGAATGTCAGGATAGCTTTGAGACACTAAAAGCGAAGATGGATTCGGTGCCAATATTAGTATTTCCTGACTGGAGTAAGGAATTCCATGTTCATGTTGATGCCTCATCGATTGCGCTGGGAGTGGTATTGGCCCAGCCCGGAGAGGGCGATCTTGATCAGCCCATTGCTTTTTCCAGCCGGAAGTTGTCATCTGTAGAAAGAAACTACACTACTACGGAGAGGGAAGGTCTAGTGATGGTTTATGCGTTGCAGATATTTCACCATTACTTATTGGGTGGCCATTTCAAGATGTTCACAGATCATTCTGCATTGAAATACCTGGTCAATAAGCCTGTGTTGGGGGGGAAGATCTGTCAATGGCTACTTCTTTTTCAAGAGTTCGATTTTGAAGTAATTGTGAAGCCAAGGCGGTTAAATGTTGGCCCTGATCATCCTTCACGGATTGAAATAGGAGAGGAGCCAACTAACATTGAAGATGGGTTGTCTGATGTGCAACTGTTTAAGGTTGGAGTCGCTGATGGATATTTTGAAGAAATCATTCAGTTTCTGGCGACATGTACTGCACCAGAGGAATTCACCACTAGTCAGAAGAAGCAGTTGGTAGTCAAGGCTGCAGACTTCCAGCTAATTGCAGGAGAGTTATACAAGATGGGTGCCGATGAGATATTGCGACGGTGTGTCTTGCCACATGAGCAAGAGAAGATCCTTTCAGAAGCACATGTAGGAGTGGCTGGAGGGCACTATGGTGGCCGTGCGACAGTAAGGAAGGTGCTTCAAACGAGGCTCTGATGGCCTACACTGCACAGTGATGCGGCAGATTATGCATGGTCTTGTGATGTCTATCAGAGAACCGGGAAGCCATCCAGACAGGATGAGATGCCGTTGATGCCTCAGTTGACATTGCAGCCATTTGACAAATGGGCAGTAGATTTTGTGGGACCTATCAACTCACCTGGGAGGCGCACTGGTGCAAGATACATCATCACTATGACAGATTATTTGACCAGATGGGTGGAAGTTGCACTGGTTATTGATTGTTCTACGGCCACAGCTGCGTGATTTCTCTTTGACAACATTGTCACTCACTTTAGCTGCCCTAAGATATTGTTGAGCAATCAAGGTAGCCACTTTCTCAATTGCACCATCAGCGCATTGACGGAGGAGTTGCAGATACAGCATCAGAAGATTACACCCTATCATCCACAGGAGAATGGCATGGTGGAGGCTTTCAATAAGATATTGGAGCATGCACTAACAAAGGTGTGCAATGTGAATCGCAATGATTGGGATCTAAAAATCCCAGCAATGTTGTGGGCCTATCGCACCACATGTAAAAGGCTGACAGGGAAAACACTGTTCGGGTACACAGGGTACTACCAAAGGACCGAACACCAAGCGCAACCACTTCACACAAACAAATCACAGATCAACACATCGATGTTTTGACATGGTTTAAACCCTCTTGAGGGAAACACTCCATGGCCCCAGCCAAATAGCTTCTACGGGACAATTTATTATGCAAAGAAAGAAAGTTACAAATGAGCTTCTCGTAATCAATCAGCTAAACAATGACCCTCCATGCTTTTTAAATAGATATCATGGACCAATCGGGTGTTAAGCCACAGATCAAGATTAGGTATGATGTAAGAGAAGTCGAGCCGTCAGATCACTCTATGTCGGGAACATATCGTGACCATCGGATTAAGTATTTACAAATGCATACTAATGCATACTAAAGAAACACACTATCCCTAATGGATATATTACACAAGTTGATCTTAACTAACGCCTAAGTGTCTAAATATCCTAACATCCCCCTTTAAGAACAACTTGGGATAGGATTGAAGGATTTACAAAAGTGACACTATTAGGAGAAGGAAGGAGGCATTAGAGCCTATCCCCCCTTAATGACAAGTTCCTGAACTCCTAACATAGATCGAAGTTTAGAAAACTTCGCTTCTGTAAGAGACTTGGTGAAGATGTCTGCAACTTGATCATCTGTAGGGAAAAAGAGCACTTTAAGAACACGATCATGAACAAGATTTCTGATGAAGTGCATATGTAGCTCAATGTGTTTGCTACGTTGATGTAGAACTGGATCTTTGGCAAGCTTGATGGCACTTTGATTGTCGCACCAAAGTGGAGTAGGCTGCTGCTGCTCGAATCCAAACTCTGAAAGGATCTGTCGAAGCCATAAAGCTTCCTGAATGGCATTAACTGTGGCTCGATATTCTACTTCTGCTGAAGAAAGAGCAAGAGCTTGTTGTTTTTTACAAGCCCAAGTGATAGGTCCAGATCCCAGACTGAAAACATAACCTGCAGTAAACTTTCAATCATTAGGATCGCCGGCCTAATCTGAATCAATGAAACCAACCAACAAAGGTTTCCCCCCTATACTATAATGAATCCCAAACTGAACTATACCTCGAATATATCGAAGTATTCTTTTAGCTGCTTTCCAGTGACTTTCATTAGGTGTCTGCATATAACGGGCAACATGACCAACGAAAAAGGAAAGGTCAGGACGGGAATGAGTCAAGTATAAGAGACTACCAACAAGCTGACGATACAAGGTGGCATCGACTTCAGGTGAAGTACAAGTGGCAAAACGTTTGACTCCAGACTGGAAGGGAGAAGGGGCTGGTGTACAATCTTCCATGTGAAAGCGACAAAGAAGGTCACAAGCATACTTAGACTAAGAAAGAAAGATTCCTTCTTTGGTTTGCAGGACTTGGAGACCAAGAAAATAATGCAAATTTTCTAAGTCTGACATTTCAAAATTTTGTTTAAGACTGGATTTCACATGGGTTATAAGCTTAGGGTCACTACCAGTAAGAATAAGGTCATCAACATATAGAACAAGTATGATGAGATGGTTTCCTACTTTCTTGGTATAGACATTGGGGTCAGAATGGCATCTAGAAAAACCAGTGTCAAGGAGAAAGTTATCCATTTTGGCATACCAAGCTCTAGGAGCTTGCTTAAGGCCATATAAGGATTTCTTAAGGCGGCAGACAAGGCTAGAGTTATTCTGAACATATCCAGGAGGTTGTTCCATGTAAATTTTCTCCTGTAAATCACCATGTAAGAAGGCAGACTTGACATCCATTTGATGGACTTCCCAGTTATGTAAGGCTGCAAGGGAAAGAACAAGGCGGATGGAGTTCATTTTTGTGATGGGAGCAAAGGTTTCATTGTAGTCAATCCCTTCAACTTGGGAAAAACCTTTGGCAACTAACTTTGCCTTAAGTCTTTCAACACTTCCATCTGATCCATACTTAGTTCTGTAGACCCATTTACATCTAACAAGTTTTCTTCCTTTTGGAAGAGGTACAAGATCCTAAGTATCGTTCGCCATTAAGGAACGATATTCTTCATCCATGGCTGCATCCCAATCTGGATTCCCTGAAGCTTCTGCAAAAGTTTCTGAATCATAATTCTCGAAAACTTGAGCCAAAAGAGAAGAGGCTCGCTAAAACTGAGAACGTGTTCGACGTTGATCTCTAGGATCACTAGCAAGATCACTAGCTACTTCACATGTTGAACGGACCCATCGAGGAAGCACTTGTGCTGGTGCAACTGGAGGAACATGAGCAGGCGGAGGTGGATTTTCATCCTCACTGTCATCATCATAAACTAGAGTTGGAAACCTATTAAGGAAGTTGGAAGAAGAAGAAGAAGGCACAAACGCCGAATCAGGCTCGCAGGCCAAAGATAGCACAATCGCTGAGTTAAGCTTGCAGGCCAAGATATTTTCATCAAATTTAACATATCTTCTAATGATTATATCATGAGAATGTGATTGAAGAAGTCGATAACCTTTTACATCTTCAGAATATCCAACAAATATGCACTTTTCACTTTTAGGCTGCAATGCTTTCCGTTTTTCATCTAGAATGTGAGCCCATGCTTCACTACCAAACACACAGAAGTGACTTACATCAGGTTTAGTTTTACTCCATGCTTCTTCCGGTGTTATACCTTGTCATGCTTTAGTGGGGGTGCGATTAACTATGTAATTTGCACAATTAATGGCTTTATCCCAAAATTGAAGACTTAGTCCCTTAGATTGGATCATACAATTAGCCTATTTTTTTTAAAGTGCGGTTCTTCCGCTCAGCTACACCATTTTTGTTGTGGTGTATATGGAACAGTGTGTTGTTGTTGGATGCCTTGTTCAGTGCAGAAAGTAGTGAACTTTTTGTTAACATATTCTCCTCCATTGTCAGATCTTAACTTAATAATTTGATGACCAAATTATTTTTCAACAAGGGCCTTGTAGGCCAAGAACATGTTAAATACTTTGCTCTTAAGTTTTAGGAAATAAACCCAAGTGCGTCTAGTGTAATCATCAATGAAAGTTAAGAAATATTTGAAACCAGAAAAGGAAGCAGATGGAAGAGGACCACACAAGTCACTATGCACAAGCTCCAAGGGAACCGAGGCGTGCCAAGAGGCACGTTTGTCAAAACTGTCCCAATGATGTTTTTCGAGTACACAACTGGAACAAACACCATCCCTGCAAGATACCATCGGAAGACCTGTCACCATATTGTCTTTACATAGTTGTTGCAATGAGCGATAATTTAAGTGACCAAATTGCTCATGCCAAATTTTGCTCAAGTTATCACTATGAGCAACAAAAATTGAAGGGAAAGGTGATGACCCAAAGTTGTTAAACTTGTACAACCTGGTAATATCATCAACAATTCCGGTAGCTAGGACCTGTTGAGGATCGTTAAAATCTTTGATTACAACTTGGTGAGGTGTAAAGGTCACAGTTTTACCTTCACCAGAATGAGTGATCTAATAGACTGATAACAAATTGCAGGAAATTCTTGGAACACATAGTACATCACTAAAATGACCATTATCTACTAGAACTGTTCCAGCTCCTACAACACTTAAAGATCTATCATCACCAACAAATATTTGTTTGATGTTACATTCATGCATAGTAGAAAAGATGGCTTGATCTTTAGCCATATGATAAGATGCTTCAAAATCAATGAGCCATTCATTTGAAGTAGAAGAAGAAGATGCATTATAAGAATAAACAGAAGCACAAAGTGCATTTCCATGAGAGGCAGATTCTGAAGGAGAATCTAGGCTGATGTGGTGCTTCTTCATTGTTGTTTCCAAGGCTGCCATCTTCTTGAAACACTTAGATTCATCATGATTATCTTTCCCGCAATAGTTGCAATGACGCTCAGTCTTCTTGCCTTTTGGCTTGGATCCTTTGTCATTTTTTAAAGAAGGAGCTGACTGAGAGGGTTTTGGACCCTTGTTTGACTTATTATTACGAAAATTTTGTTTCTTGGGAGGCTTGGACTTTTCTTTCTGTTGGGACAATAAGACTTTCCCAGATGTATCTGCATTGTTGATTATTCCAAGATGAATGAGTTTATCTTGCTCTCTAATCAAGGAATCACAAAAGGATTCAAGACTAGGCTCTTGATAGCTAGCTGCATTCAAGGATTCTTTCATGGAGTAAAATGTAGATACAAAAACAGAATATGCAGGTCCAAGTTTGGAAAGAATATGATAAATGCATTGTTTGTCTTCCCTCTTAATCTTACATTCTGCACATAAGAGTTCAAGAGTTTTGTACTTAGATAATAATCTTGAATGCATGAAAAATCACTTTGATTTAAAGAAATCAACTCATTTTCGAGTTGGTGACCTTGAATTTCATTGTGTTTACCAAACACAGATTCCAATTTGTCCCAAGCAGCATCAGGTTCATCAATTCCAGATATGTAGAATCGCAAATAAGTAGAGATGGACATCCCAATCAATCCACGAGATTCGTCACATCTATTTGCCCATTTTATTTTCTTATCATCATTAGTGGGTTTTGTTTCTTTCCCTGAGGTAATTCTGAAAAGTCCCCTACTTCGTAGAACATCATCCATACGATATTTCCATGAGAAATAGTTGGAACTGTTAAGTAGAATATCACAAGAGGTGGCCATATTTGTAAATTAATGGCTGTAAAATTAGAAACCAATAGTCTGGATGTGAAGAGCTCAAAAAAATAGGCATTTTAAAAAAAAACGGCACTAAAAAATGACTCTGAATGATGAAGTTATGCTTGAACAAAGAAATTGTTGAAGATGTCCTCAATAGTGACGTGGCAGCTAGAGAATGTCCAACAAAAAAAGAACCCCCCCCCCTTCCCAAGATGAACCTTTTGACAATCACTTTACAAGAAAGTTGCTTTAAGTGAACCACTTTTGTAAAATAAGTGATTTAACTTTTACAATGATATTACTTTTAAATAGTGCAACAAAAAAAGAACTTAAGTGACTCACTTGTATTTTTATTTTTTATTATTTAAGTGAGATACACTTTTACAATAAAGTAACTTGAAAATAGAAATTGCATGCACTTTTTCTTTTAAAAGTAACTTCTTAAGGCTTGAACTTAAGACCTAATAAGGAATAAAGCAACTTTGAACAAAGTGAGCTAGATTAAAATGTATGTAAAATATGAGAATGAGGAAGGGGGACTTTGAACCAAGTGAGCTAGATTAAAACGTATGTAAAATATGGGAATGAGGAAGGGGTTTTTTTTTTTTTTTATTAACACTTCTTGCTCGGTTTGCATGCTTGCCCTTTTTCCTGCAAAACACACCACAAATCAAAACAAACAAAAAACTTTTCCACACTTCTGGAGTTAGATCTCGTTAGCTTGCCCGGAAAGTCTACGTTTTCTCTCTGTTTCTGATTTGCCGAGATCGCACAAGGTGCACGGCAAAGAGTATACGCAACCAAGAAAAACCCTTTTCCTTTCTATTTCTAATTTGCCGAGATCGCTCAAGGTGCATGGAAAAGAGCATACACAGATGGGAAAGCAATAATCCGAACCCAAAAAAAATATAACAGTAAAAAATGATAAAAAAAATTTCTTTTAAAAACAGAAAATAAAAAAATGCGTCACTATAACATTATACCTTCAGATCTGATGAAATACGCATTTCTGGAGCAACCGGGAACTGTTTTCGATCAAACGAAAACTGTTTCCCAATGGAAACGACGTTATGGATGCAATGGAACACCTCCCACAGCCCAGAAATGCACATAAATACCAGAATTAGAAACCCTTTCGAGTTTCGGCAACAACAGTTCAAGATCTAGATCATAACCAAAAGCGGCTCTGCATAAAAGCTCTGATACCATGTTCAGGTACACAGGGTACTACCAAAGGACCAAACACCAAAAGCAACCACTTCACACAAACAGATCACAGATCAACACACCAATGTTTTGACGTGGTTTAAACCCTCTTGAGGGAAACACTCCACGGCCCCGGCCAAATAGCTTCTACGGGACAATTTATTATGCAAAGAAAGAAAGTTACAAATGAGCTTCTCATAATCGATCAACTAAACAATGACCCTCCATGCTCTTTAAATAGATATCATAGACCAATCGGGTGTGAAGCCATGGATCAAGATTAGGTATGATCTAAAAGAAGTTGAGTCGTCGGATCACTCTATGTCGGGAACATATCGTGACCGTCGGATTAAGTATTTACAAATGCATACTAATGCATTCTAAAGAAACACACTATCCCTAACGGATATATTACACAAGTTGATCTTAACTAACTCCTAAGTGTTTAAATATCCTAACAGACACCATTCAAGCTAGTGTATGGGCAAGAAGCAGTTATGCCTATGGAGTATATCGTTCTGAGTCTGCGCATAGCGGCAGCAACCGGTATGGATGCTGCGGCAACATTAGAGGAGTGCCTTGCATGGCTCGTTCACTTGGAAGAAGATCGCTTTATCACAGATTTCCACCAAGGGGTGGAGAAGGATCACCAGAAAGCGTGGCATGATCGCCACATCAAAAACAAACAGTTTCAACAAGGTGACTTGGTGTTGTTGTATGACAGTAAGTTTATGAAACATCCAGGAAAATTGTAGATGCATTGGCTTGGTCTGTATCGCATCAATAGCATCACTTCAGGCGGTGCAGTGCAGTTGAACGATGCGATGCTCCCAAAATTGATCAATGGAAGTAGATTGAAGCCCTATCAATCAGGCTTGGAGCGACGCGAGGCCTGAGTTGCATCGAAAAAAAAAATGCAGGTTGATTGGTGGCAGGATGGCGCACCGATGGAGACAAAGAATGCGCAAGCAGGGAGGCTTGTGTCGCGCGTTAGGAGCGGTCCGCGACAAGTGGCAGGGTCGCGACCGGGTCCAATCAGCAATAAATGCCAAAAGTTCAGACAGTTAATTAACGATGTGTGTTCGAATGATGGGCATTAATGGCTGATCCGGTCAATCGGTTGACAGGATCGACGATGGATTTGCGTCATTAATACATAAATTCAGTCAAGTTAATGTCGGATTTAGTCATGATTATGGAGGATTGGGTTAGAAGCTATAAGAACGGGTCGACGTTGGTCGGAAGGCACCGAGAATTACATTATTTAGTGCTTGTGAAGTGTTGCAGAGAATTGTTAGCGTAGTCGTGAGTTGGGAAAGGTTCGGTTGAACTGCAGAGTGTTGTTGTCGTGCATTGAGTGGGTCTGTTAATTACGTCGGTGCACCCATCAGTGGAGAATGCCGTGTGAGGTATGCTGGAAACCATTGAGATAAGCAGTGAAGTAGAGTCTCCCTTTGTCGGGGTTGCCATTGAAGAAGAAATTGTGTCTGTGGGAGACGTCAATCTTGTAGCAGAAGTTGCAAACATGCCGGTGGGAACGTTAGTAATCATCAAGAAGCGTCGAGGGGGTCAGCATTCCAAGTCACCGCAGAGCAAGAGGCAGCTTAGATCATCCGCCGAGGTGGTAGGAGAAGATCAGGTGCAGGTAGGGCAGTCCAGTCGCCGTGTTGACGAGTCTGCCCCATGGGAGGGACTGTCAGCTATTGACATCCCTGGGTATATCCCCCCCAATCGACCGGATGCAACCCCGCACAAGCTGAATCCGAAACAGGAGGTATGGTGTGAAGATGCCGGTGCTTCCCATTGGAATGGAGTGCTCTGTTGATATTGGGCTGGCGCATCACAACATGGTGGCCTACCCAGAAATTGCATCGGCCCCGTATGTGCCTGGATCACAACTTACCGTGACACCGATTCCGTAGGACTGGGCACGAGGATTGAAGCAAGTTGGCTTGTTAGGGCTTATTAACATGCCGCATTTTGGGTAGCTGGTGGAATTTAACGCGTGTGTGAAGCAGCTGCTTGCGTGCTTCCATGGTGGTTTGTTGTGGATGGATAGAGAAATTACGGAAACTGTTGATTTGATTTCGCACATTTCCGTATTTCCTAAAGATGGAGTCGATCCATCGCAGTTCTTCCAAGGGAAGGTGAATGACAAAAAGAGGGCGGGACAGCTGGTGAAGAAATATGGCTTGGAAACAGACGACCATGGGTATCACACCAGTAGTATCAATGATTAAGTGGTACTCATCGGCACCAAGATCTTATCCTATAAGGTGTTTAGGGGCGGTCGACCTAACCAGTGCAACTCGGGGATTGTTGCATGTGCAGTACAATGTGCGGAGGGTGTCCAAATGAACTGGTCATTGTTTCTATTAAATCAATTGGTGGAGGATGTCGTGGCGGTTCAATCAGGTAAAGGTTCATTCACATATAGTTGGCTGCTGCTACTAATTGCCTTAGTGGCTTGAAAGGAGATCGACACGTACCAGGGCATGGACGTTGCGGCTGCGAAAGAGCGGCGGGGTGCGCGCTATCAGAACTTATGGTATGTACAGGAGCCAGAGCGACTCCGATATTTCCAATTGCAATTCTGGCTCTACTGGGAGATGCTTTGTGATGCAGCAACGCATGTACCGCATATATTTGAAGACACCGCAGCTAGGTTTAAGCCAATCATGGAGTTTGCGGTTCGGTTGCATGCTATTTATGTGCAAGCAAGGCAGGACCCCGGTCAGTAGTGGTTGTTTACCCCGTACAAGGTAATGATGGAAGCATTGGATGCCATTGTGAATGATTAGTCCTTGGAATGGCGTGAACCTATGACGTTGGCACAGATTGAAGCTGGAGGATAGGTGAAGGGCCCAGATGATCGTATATCCACTCAGGACCATCAAAGTCACCACGACTCAGGCCAAGAATCGACAAAAACACTGTCGGATGATGATAGCGACCAGACCCTTGAAGAAAACATAGCAAAAAGGCACCAGGAACATGCGACAATCAGCGGGCTGCCCCTGTCGACGGAGGTGCATTTGGGTCGATTAATCACAGCACTCAATCATGCATCCACTGCGGCAGGTGACAAGATGGCGAGAAAGGAAGATGAAGGGTTCCATGCGCTCACTGCCCGTATGGAATCCCTATACAACATGGTTTCAAGAAAGGCACCAGAGGAAGCAATGGCACCGCAAGTTGGCACAATCAGCACCGAGTCGCGGGTCAAGAATGTGGAGATTCCCCCGACTGTGATTGTGACCGAGGATGAGGCCGTGAACACCTTGCTGCAGCAGTTGAAGAAGGTGACCATCAACGTTAATGCATTTCCAGCGGCAGGATTGACCACTATGTAGGCGGCTACCAGTCGGGAGATGTCGGATCAGCTGCGGGTGATTAGTGGTATGTGCTTGCGATTACAGGAAAGCGAGGCTGAGGCAAAGCGTGATATAGTAGAATTGACAGGCAGGGTTGCTTTAGCATGGCAGGCTGTGGACGAGCTTGAGGAAGGCATTAAGACAGAATGAACTGAGAAGGCTCACGAAATCGAAAGACTCAAGAAGGAGCATGACTTCCTTATTGCGGAGAAGGACCGTCTGTGGGATCAAAGCATGCGGATCGAGATGGCTATTGTTGAGGCATGTCAGCATGTACAGGAGCCCATCGCTAAGTCAGATGTGCTCCAACAGGTGCAGCAACTAGGGGATTCCATTGTCCAGTTGCTGCAGGAGAATCAGGAGTTGAAGGCTTAGGTGAATCCTGGTACGCCTCAAGTTGAAGTCGACGAAAGAAAAAGGGCGATTGAGGAGGTTGCAACTCAGTTGGAGGAGCTGGAAAAGGCCACGACGAAGCTCACAGCTAACACTATGCAATTTTGGGGTCGGATCGTTCAGGATGAGCAGGTCAAACAACTAATGAAGGATCGGCAGGAAGCGGAGGGGCAGTCGACGACACTCAAAACAGCGATGCGCGTAATGCCAACCATGGAGCAGGTTGCCAAGGTTACGGAATTGAAAGATCTGCAATAGCGCGTCGCCAAGGCTGATGAGCGATAGAAGAAGCGTGTTGCGCAGCTGGAGGAATTCCAGGATCCTGGTGGACATATTATGACGAAGGCTGGTGAAGCATTTCAGGCAGTACAGAAAGGTCGTCAACAGGTGACGGCGAAGCTCACTATGCATCCATCTGCAGAAGATGAGGTCGACAGTCAAGTAGCGGCTACGACAGCAAAGGAGATGGTAATGACTGTCGAGCAGCAGTACGGGGATTTCAAATTCAAAACCACAGAGTACACTATGTCCTGCTGACGTGGCTCGAGGGTGAGCCACAAGATTGTGTTGGGGGCCTGTTGGCAAGCGGTTTGGTAAGGAAGAGTCCACATTTTTGTTAACCCTGGTAGTGTCTTCCATATCCAAATTTGAGGGCTTCTCAGGAGTAGATAACCCCAAATCATTGGGATCAAGCAAATCATTATCAGTAAATAAATTCCTTTTAATACCCTTCAGATTGTACCCCCGAGGCTCTCCTAATATCTAATTCCTTTTCAGCACTTAAATAAAAATTAAGTTCTTCTTTAGTCACACCCTCATATGGAGTGGGAGATGAATTATCCATACCTTGAATATTTGTCCCTGCTTCATCCAACTTATCTTCAGGCGGAATATCCGTTTTGTATCCACCCTTCTTAAACAATGGTCGTGACCCCAAATTTGAAGGCGTAACCTCTTCGATTGAAACCCTATTCAATGCATTAGTGGACAACTCAAAATTGACGTCAAAGATAAATTTAGAGCATTCAGCTTTAAGGTGGCCAGTCTCCTTGCAATAATAGCAACAAAAAGGAATTTTTTAATAATCCAATTTTTAGCATATCACCCAATCTCCCCAATGAATATCAATAACATCAGGTAACCCCTTGGAGACATTGAACTCAATCATAACAACCTCCACTCTCTTATCGACCCCATAGAGCATATTTTTATCTATCTTTATAAAATGGCCGAGATTGTTAGCAAGCCCAACAAACACATTTTCAATCCATAGTTCTATGGGGAAACCTAGCATCAAACACCATAAATGTCTACGCGTCATACGCTTAGACTCAGGGCTAAAATGAGCATGCCATCTCCTGAGGACCAAAGAGCCCTCCTTAATAAGCCCTATACCACTGAGAACCCTAGGAACATCCTCTGGTTTAGGAAAAACAAAGCAAACCCATATGTTGGACAACATAGTCCACCTAGGTGCATAATCAAAGAGGGGAATCCAGTTCTTGTTAACCTAGTCGATCAATTCGGTTCTCGAAATTCTAATATACTCAAATCTCCCCACTGCCCGAGTAGCAAATATTTCAATTCGATCCAAGTTGATATCCTTCCCTAAAACATAATGTTGTCTTTCGAATAGAACCTTGAACGCTTTGGCCCTTCATCTGGAACGGACCTTCTCCCATGTCAAATATTTCCTTTTCTTTCCATTTGGTTTCGAGGATGACAGGAAATCAACAAAACGCTTCGATCTCTCCATAGAAACCCTAGTTTCGGGTTCCAAAATATTACCCGACAAATGTCCATTCCACTTATCCCAGGACCACTTGTCGAAGAGCTAGGGTTTATGGGACACATGATGTGGATGACACTCCTTGGCGAGATAGAAAAGTTAAAACAAAGTGTAAAACCCTTGTCCAACAAATAAAAAAATAAAGCCCAAAATCGCAAGCCAGGTGTCAGTCCATATAGACCAAGTTATAATGTTCAATCCAGACGCGATGTTCCACAAGTTCATCGGCCGTAAAAGTAACATTTTACACAAATCATCATAATAATGAGTAAGGATTAAAAAAAGGGGGTGTTTCCAGTTTGTAGGGGCGGAGGCTCCAAGCTTATATGGTTATTAATATAAAATTATATATAAATACACAATTTGAAAATTAATTATCTCTATGAATTATGTAAGGAACATTTACTAGTGAATTAAAAGTGTTATATAAGGAACATTTATTAGTGGTTTTATCACTGAGTGTAAGTAAAACAAGCTTAAAATTCTAAGTATATTAAATAAAAAGAGTTTAAAAAAATGGAATTGTATTAAATATGATTTCATGTATATGAGTGTATATGTAATTTGTAATTTGCAAATACTTTATGATTTTATATACAGAGTTCGCAGTTTTTGTATATTTGTTCCATACTTTTTCTACTTTATGATTTTATATACAGAGTTCGTAGTTTTTGTATATTTGTTCCATACTTTTTCTATGACTTTAGACTTTATGTACATATCTATTTGCAGCTTTTGTATATCTGTACTTTACTTGGTCTATGACTTCATATACAGATTTATTTGCAATTTTTGTATATGTGTTCCATACTCGTTCTAAACTGGTAATGCATCATGTTATTTAAACTTGTAGTGTACCATTTTATTTAATCAAATATAAATAATAGTGTTATATTTATGTGTGATATAAAGGGATTTAGTTCCATGACTATGGGGATAATCTTGTAACATAAATTGTTAGAAAATAAAGTTCATCTTCAGAACGTACTATAAACTTTGAGTATTGGATGGTTATGATAAATATACTAATGGTCGTGATAAATATACCAATCCCCTAGCTTAATGTATAAATTAGTTGTAAAAATATCTAGATTCTTGAGGCATTCTATAAAGATGTTCTCCATGAAAAATTATATGAGTTATATACATGAATTATCAATAAATGTTTTAAAACCCTCATTATTGGCCCAACTTCTTATCCATAGATTCCACTTAGAAAGTGGAATGGCCTAACCTTGGTGATCAACCCCTATTTAGTAGTATGTGTTCGAAATTTGTAACTTGGGAAAACAAGAGAAAATAGACCAGGTATGATTAATACCTAAAATATTTATCTACTAATAAATTACAATACTGACCATGAATAGCATCAGCTAAGTATTCAACATAACAATATTGAACTGAAGGTAAATTAGATTGTTGAAAATTTCCCTCCACATATGAAGGATATTTGCATCAACAATATTGTTATCATCACAACCTAAAATCGAAGACATAATTGAAACCACTTCTTTAGAAATCTTGGGGAAGATGGAAGCTTGAAAAGAAGGAGGTGAATTTGGAATGTCTACCTCAGTTGAAGATGGTTTAGTTTGCCTAACGAACTTGACAGTTATAATGTCATCATTCAAAGGAGTCAAAACTTCATTTTGTAAAATCATTTAGAGATAACTAAGGGTGTAAGAAATAAAATTTATTCAGTGCAATCAACAACAACTTGGTGAATTGAATTAAAATATTTGGCACATAGGACTTCAAATTCAAGAAATAGGTAAGTGGTAAGAATAATGGCTTTGCTTAAATTACTAGCT
This sequence comes from Larix kaempferi, assembly GCA_027924585.1. NCBI lineage: Eukaryota > Viridiplantae > Streptophyta > Pinopsida > Pinales > Pinaceae > Larix > Larix kaempferi. The sequence continues at coordinate 1,621,763 of BSBM01000588.1, forward strand.
CAGAAGGTATTCAATCTTTCCTCTCTATACCTTTTGTGAGCTCCCTATCCAATCTTGTATGGATTTCAATAGTTAGTGAAGGATCAATTACATCATCCAAAATGTTAATTAATTATTCAAGTTTTCCAAGAGGCAAAGGAGGTTTATCATGGATTTTGATTTTCTTTCTTTGACCCTATAAAGCCCTAAATTTTCACCCACGAAAATTAAAACCCTAAATGTGATTAAATGGTATCTCTCCCTTATTATTTCTTAACCTCAGTTGGATTGAGAAGACTATATGAGACTGTATGTATTATAAGATGTACTTGTAAATGGTAGTTGTGTATGAATTTCATTGGTTAAGTCATGAATAATAAAAGGGGTATGATGTCCCTCTAGCATGCTATGTAATAGATAAATGTGGTACATGAATACCAATTTATAATGTGTTTTCAAATGAATGTTAACTAATGTGTGCACATGGTAAAAATATTATATTTTTACATTGTTCGTCAGTTAATGAGATGTTAATCATAGGTAAAATGTTAAAGTTATGCATGATATTGTATTTGGTAACTAACCCACAGGTTAAATGGGCTAAGTGATAGCCGAATAGAAATGGCACTGAAGTGGCACAAGTGATGTGGGCTTCAAAAGAATAAGGGTATGCTAGTAAGCATTACTTAAAGAGTTATTAATTGGTTTCAAATACATTTATATGATGTTTTGGAAAGTGCATGTTCTACAAGAAGCACAATTTCCCAAACTAGTCATTCGAAGATGTGGTCCCACTAAGAACAACAACAACACAATATGAGAAATAATAGGGTGTTGACCCTAGTTCTATTAGGGGGGTGGAGGCATTTCCCACTGTTTATCTCTGAAAATTGGAGTCATGGGATGGTTGTAATAAGGCATGCTCCCCAAGATGTGTGATGACAACTAGCAGTTGTCTATCGAGGAAGCTTGGTCAATGTAATCGACACTTCCGATTACAGGTTTTATTTGGGGTGAGGTCAATATAGTTGACACCCCAAGATATTTCGGCAGAGGGAGGATATGATGTGGAAGATAGTTGTGAATTAGGAAAAGGATGTAGGTAGTAACTAATGTTGTGGAAGTTAGTTAACAATTTGATTACTTGTGTTAAATGATTGTTTTACTCATGTATGATGACCTCAATGTGCAATATGGTCCATAATGTATTCCAATAAACTAGTTAGTGAAATCACTAATGTTTGACTATTGAATTACTATCTTACATGTTTTCATGTGAACAATTAGGAACTATGCATTAGAGGCAATGACTTCTTATCATTAGCACATGCACAACATATGCATATGCTAGCTACGCATACACACATTGTGCATGTGCGCTAGTATTGTTATTAGATATATTTTAGTTTCACTTTAATTATCAAATACTTGTTAATGGTTTATTGAAATTATCAAATATTTGTTAATGGTTGTATTGATGTGTTAATTCATAGTGAAAATGCATAAATAATTAATGTCATTAATAATAGCATGTTAATCAAATGTATTGATATTTAATATGAGTATATATTAGTATGATATTTGATTAATTAATTAACCTAGTGTTAATGCAAGATTTTAGCATAATTTCATTTATGTTTAAATTTGAAATGTTAAACATATTTGGCATGATAAAGAGTTAATTTTGTGTATGTTTCAAGGGTTTATTAAACAATAAGATTTTTATTTATTTTAACTTTAACCATAGTTAGAAATTCAAAGGCTATCCTCAAGGGGTATCTCAGTTGGTTGGAGGTTCTGAGTCCAAGACCGAATTAGTCGAGGTCGGAGGTTCAAATATCTAGGTCCTTCGAGGTTAGGCTCCTGAACTTGGAGCTGAAAGGGTGAGGCCCTTTCAGGTGGTCCCTCTAATAATTATTAGTGTGGATGTAGCGATCCCTCCATCTTTTAGGGTTGTGAACCGCATGAAAAAAAATTCAAAGTTGATGCCTTGCCTTGGAAGAAAGGTGGTGGTTTAAAAGATATAGATAAGGCAAGAAAAACATTAAAAAATAGGGGAGGGGATTTTTGGAGAAGGGGAAAAAAGAGGAGGTTGAAGTTGGGAAACCATCACGGAACCAAGAGGAGATTTGAACTAGAGGGGAGTTGGATATTCAAGCTTAATGCAAGTGTTGTTGTTGTGGTGGTGGTGGATGAGACCACAGATATGTAGGGCTATGAAACCCATAGGTTTCCTAGAGTTAGCAGTTGGAGAAACTGCTAATTGGTTGGGAGGTAAATCCCAGTTTGGGCACTTAGAGCACTGGAGCAATGGAGCACTACGAGATTTCACATTTGTTTATATCTACTAGGTAAAACATTCACAATTCCTCTAGTTTCAAGTTTATGAGTAAATTAGAAAATTCTAATTGAATATATGCAAGTTCATGTTTATGGAAATTGAAGAAATAGTTACTCATGTTATGATTGAGATTTCCAGTAAGAAAAAGTTACAGTACATAATATTGTTCAATTTCTTATGTATATTGAAGGTTAGTTTACTGCTAGCAAGTTGTTGATTATATAGTAGTTAAGGTCCCATAAGTGGGTCCTTATGTAGACCCATTTTATGAAGTCAAAAAAATACAAAGAATTATTTGTAGATTGACAAGTTAACTAAAAATGAGACTTTACCAACTAAAACGGATGCTTATGAGTTAGTGAAATGTTTCTATATAATTAGTCTTAAAATGGAATTGACCTTGAATGTTTCTTCAAACCAATAGCACAATGTCCAAATGAATATTAACCTTTATTTGGGGGCAAAAAGACTTGGAGAAATGATCATTGGACATAGAATGTCCTTGCACACCAATGATAATATTATAATGTAGTGGCATTGTAATAATATTCACCTTGGATAAGTGATGAAAATACCATTAATTCTTATGTCACCATGCACTACTTAGATAAAACCTCTTTATATGGAGGGACTAATACCACATTGTAAACTTTGTCTTTGTTCGATTTTAAAAACTAGCTACAGGATCTCTAAGACAACTAGATGTGTGATGCATATATGGGTGGTACTACTTTAAAGCACTTTTTCCATCATAAATTATATACATTCAATCTCCAAAATGAATGTAAACCATTAATCTTGATTTTGATTAGATTTCGATTGAACCTCAACATGCTCTTGCTATTAGTGGAAGTGGTGATTAGATGGTGTAGATTATACAATGAAAAGATATAGGCTGCCACACCATGGATTTTGAATCATAAGTGGAGATAAAACCCATTCATAATATGATAAGATTTTCTAACAAGCGTAACCTTATTCACCATCTATGAAATAAACAAGCTTATCATGTTATAAAAGATTAAAAAATTGGAGCAACAATAAGGTTTATTCAGCAAGGATTCCCTTTAGCCCCAACTCTCTATGTTTTGGAAGTTTGAAGCCCTTTGTTATCCCCTCACCTCCAAGATCAATTTAGGGATTATTCAAAATTTCACTCTCCCAAAGCCCAACACAAGGAAGTTGGTTAATGGTCATTTTGTTGACAATTATTTCCTTACTATTGTTGAAGACCAAACTTTCTAGACATGGACCGTGGGGCGTGTAGACACTTTTACATGGCCTCAATGTTGAACATTCAATGGACTTGGCTTTAACTAGTTCAAGTCTTCAATTATCCAGGCAATCCTTTTTCCTTTCAGGCCTCTCTTAAAGATCATTGGGAGTTAATTTTCTAGTGGGTGGAGAAGAAGTTAGACAAGTGGGTCACCAAGCCCTAGCTTTAGTAAAGAAATTCCATATTTGCATTAAAATACTTGCTATGACCAATGCATACTATTCTTCATGTTGGATTCCATCTAAAGAAGTTTATTCATGCCTATAGAAACCCCTTCTAATTTTTCTATGGGCTAGGTTTGATAAATGGAAATGGTTTCATTACATTAATTAGGAATTGTGTTGCACCCTAAGAAATTTGGGTGGCCTTTGTATTATTCACACTAAGATTCAAGCCCAAACATTTTGTCCAAAGTGGTTCATCTGTGCTATAGAGGGAAATGAGTCTTGGAATGTTACCATAACGCTTTGAATTTAACAAGGCTTACATTTGGCAAGTAGGCTTGACAAGAGATCTCTTTTCAAACTATTTTTCTTATTCGTTCTCATGTGGAGATTTCATTGGAAACAAAAGTAAAAGAAGAAGAATATGGCAGCTTCCTTGAGAAATTGAGTGTTGCAGTGTCCAATGCTATTGTAATTGCCATGATCACAAAGTTCACAAGCATGAACATAACTTTTTAAATTGTTTGGTTCCATATTTTATATTACAATTTCATTGCTTATTAATAATACTTAAATTTATATGCAACAATTATATATTATGTCATAAATTTATTTGGTACTCAAAGTTTATAAAATAATATGCATTTCAATCTTAAAATTTGTATAAAATTTATATTTTATTTATAATTTGGAATTTTATATGAGAATAAAGAAAGTTGTATTTTTCTTTTCAATACTAGGGTATTAATTAAATTGAAGTACATATATTGGGCAAAATAAACACTAAAACTATGCTTTTCTCATTTGCAATTTTTTAAAATTTTATTATTATTTCTGTTGGGCTTGTATCATTTTCAAGTATTTTCATTCAAACCAACTTCTCTTAAAAGCAAGGGCTAAGCTCACTTCAAATTCTAGTTTTCTTTGTTATATCATCCCCTTTTTTCTCCTTTTTTCTTGTTAACATTAATCATACCAAATATATCTTTCATTTACCACAATAATATAAAATGATACAAAACATAACTTCCTTGATGAGCATATACATTCAATCTTCTATAAAAATAACATGGCAAATTATATAAACAAAAACTGCCTATTAATATTTTGTATAATTAAAGGAAATTGCATCACAAAATATTTCATCAACAATATTCATTTCATAGAATAAATTTTACCATTCTAAATAGTATGTTCATTTCATTTTAACCATGAATTAAATTGTAAATAAGCAAATATATGATTTATAAAGAAATAACTCTAAATCTTAAAGTGTTTACTTGAAAAATGAATTAATTTTTTTCTGCAAGAAAGATACTTTCAAAATCAATATTGAACCTAAACATCCAGCTATGTGATCACTACATCATACAACATATGCAAATTAAGAAGTAAAAGACGAATAAGAAAACTGTAAAAAACATATACAAACCATAAAGTAGAATTCTTTGAAAATATGTGCAAACCATAAAGTAAAATATATATGCACAACCATAAAGTAGAATTCTCTGAAAATATGTGCAAACCATAAAATAAAATATATATGCACAACCATAACGTAGAATTCTCTGAAAATATGTGCAAACCATAAAGTAAAATATATATGCACAACCATAAAGTAGAATTCTCTGAAAATATGTGCAAACCATAAAGTAAAAGTGAAAATGAAAATGTAAAATAATTTTTTATTTTATTTTTTCAATAACTACAAAGTAGAATTTGTTAAAAAAATGCGTAAACCATAAAGTAAAGGTGAAAATGAAAATGTAATTTTTTTTAAAATGTTTTCAATAAGTAAATACTTGTTTGTCTCTAAGGTGGGCAGAGGAAATAAGGTAATATTGCGAGAAGATTCATGGATTGAATATAAGATTTCTTTAAGCTAACTAAAAATCTGATCCAAATTTTGCGAAATGTGAGATTTCTGTAGGCTGACTGAAAATCTGATCCAAATTTTGCGAGATAAGAGATTATATAAATTATATCTGGTGTCTCATTATGAACACACATCAATTTGGAAACAGGTATGAAAAGATGTTGACAGACTAGGACTAAGTGGAAAGGAAGCTATTAAGTGGGACCATTACATTAAATCTTTGAGTATCAGCCATGTAAGGATAAATTATGAAAAGGATGAACTCCTGTGATCTAAGAACCCAATTAAGGGTTAATATGTGCTAAAAATAGGATATAAGGTGTTATGTGAAGATTGTAAAAAATAGGATATAAGGTGTTGTGCGAAGATTATCCTGTGGAGGAACCATCCTGGTGGTGGTGGTCAGTGTAGAAACTAAAAAGCCCACTCAAATCACAAGTCTTTATGTGGATAGCACTAAATAACAGAATTCTCACATGTCAAAGAAGAGGCAAACAAGGCCCTGGGAGGTGCTCAATGTGTAACCATGAAGAGGAATTGCATACCATATTCTAGTTACCTGTAAATATACCAAGGAAGTATGGAAGGAAGGGAGAAATCTTGCTATATCGGTGTAACATGAACAGGTGCTTCTATTGAAAAATGTTTAAAAGGATGGATAAATAACAGAGATTCTGACATGCTGAAAGCACTACCGATTATTGTGGGGTGGGGTGTATGAGGAGAAATCTGTCCGAGCCATATAGTGTGCTATTTAGGGGATGGGCATCATCAGGAGTTTCCACATTATTCAACAATCAACGCTACAAGATAGGTAAGGAATGGAGTTATTGACAAAACAAAATGTTGGGCCTTTTTTGATAGAGCTTCTCATATTCACTCATTGGTCACTAGAAGTGGTAGAATTATAGAAGTGGTAGAATTATATACCTTCATGATACACATTACTACAAGTTTAAAGCAGCTTTTCGAAGGAACACAAACAACGAACCGAAATTCATGGTACTTAAATTAACCCTCATATTTACTGAAGAGCATGGCGCAAAAAATCTATGAAATTCATGGTACTTAAATTAACCCTCATATTGAGAGAAGAGCACAGTGCAAAAAAATTTCAAATCTATGGTGATACAATGGATGATAGGTACATGTTTATTGGAAAATTTTACATTGAAAACTTTTCAATATATGATGAGGTTCAAAGGATGAAGTAAGCTTTTATACAGTCACTTTGTTGCCTGTTTGGTGATACAATGGATGATAGGTGTATGTTTATTGGAAAATTTTACATTGAAAATTTTTCAATATATGATGAGGTTCAAAGGATGAAGTAAGCTTTTACACACTCACTTTGTTGCCTGTTTACAGGGAATAGAATGTTGAGGCTGAGAGGCTATCAAAAGAAAGATTAAAGCTTGGAACAGGTAGGTGGATCAACGAAGAAGTGAAGAATGAAACCACCGATATATATACATGAACATGGAACCTTTTATGAGCCCTTTTCTGATTGTTTCATTTTCGATTCCTTTGTTTAATGAAATCTCAACACATGAAGCATTTTAAATGACTTTGAAATTGATCATTCCAAGAAATCCATATGATGCTTCTTTTCTAGAAGAAGCTAAGTATAAAAGACAGGGGCTTCTGCTGTTTTCGTCAGATTATGGAGCAGCTTAGAGGAAAGCGAACAATCTGGAGCTCAAATGTTGACAAGCATTGCGTTGGATGAGAAGTCTAAAGATATCCGTGATGTGTTTGAGCAGCAGCAATGGAGATTGACTCATGCTAAAAGGATTGCTCAGCTAAAAGAAACCCTTCGGCTCAAGCAGAATCGACAATTACACTAGAAGAGTTTGCAGTTTCATTTGGGCATAGCAACTTTCTTGTAGATGTTATGCTCGAGCTTTAATCACGGATTCTCAATGAAAGCAGGCGTTTTTTTCCAAGGCAAAACCTGATCTTGCAAGTAATGAATGGTCATTAAGTATTATGCTGCATCTATCTCGGACATCGACCTACAGGAGGCTATGGCAGGACGAATGGCTGGGCAGTTTTCCAACCCAAGATCCAACCCCTATAAATGGTGCGTGCATATTCCCAGGCCTGTTGCAACTAGAGGTTATGTAGCGTGTGTCCAAGTGGAATCTAAGTGAGCAAGGGGAAAGGTTGGAATGCCCACATAACTCTTGGATTCATGGCAGCCTTTGGGCTTACATCCAATCATGAATACTTTAGTTATGGACATCAAATAAGTGTTTGCCATCACTTCTGGATTCTGGTCTGACTGTTTTGTACATGTTATTGTTGGGCATTAAGTCTACATATATTATAAATATGTGACTACAGAATTCACAGAACAGCAATCACACAAGAGAGACAGAATTTACGTGGTTCACCCACTGAATGTGGGCTATATCCACGGGACAAGGGCAAGCTGTCTTTATTCATCATCAACAATAGTTTACAAACTATCCGGGAGAGGGTTTAAAGCCCCGACTCAATATCTGCCTCAATGGGCCACATATATAAGCAAACCATTAGTTATGTATAACTGATTATACCGTTGGCGAAACCACCGTGAACCAACTTGACCTCAACCGTCAATTGGCTGTCACATTCCAACAATCTCCACTTTGACAACAATTTACCTTGCCATGCCCTTGTCCATTTGTGCTTCTAAATACCAAAGCACCCATTTCACTGCTTCACTTAGATTTGTCATGTATCCACCAACAACACCAACCGCATGTGAAAAGATCACATCACATACACCACACCAGCGTACCATACACGAGACATATAACCCTTTTCTTCATTACATGGACATCAACCTGAAGAAAGCTTATGAAATTTACCGGTTTCATTAAGTATCATTATCATGTACTCATCCTATGACCAAAACTTGCCATCAATCCATCTCTTGTACATTTACACTCAAGATTGTTTTTGCTGCTCCCTGATCCTTCATCTTGAATGTCCAACCGAACCAACCTGTTGATCTTATCCATGCTTGTGCTTGTTTCAAGCATAACACCAACAATCCAAAACACCAAGATAGTGAATACCATAAACTCAATGGTTACACCCACTCCTTGTAAAACCTGGTTCACCATGAAGGAAAAACATATTGTACCAAATGCTTGAGTGTACTCTTCAAGCCATACAATAATTACCTTGAGCTTGCAAACAAAATCTTCCAATGCAATCCTGAGCACCTTCTATGCTTCACCTCAACTTTACATCCGAAGACCTTAGCCAAATCCGACCAAGACAACCAAATGAGCTTTCACCGCTCACCTTCAGGTCTATTTACAATGAAGTTAACCAAACCTTTAAAATAGGCTTCATTACATGTAATGTCATGAGTAAAAAACATATGAGCACAACAACAACGAGTCCCTCTGCGGATCTTTTCTTCCAAGTTTTGAAAAACCTCACAGAAATTCTTTCACACAGCTATTCCTTCAAACCAGGCATAATCTTTTTCAAACAGCGATTCCACGGCTTCAAGCTCTCAGAGCCATAAACTCGAAACTTTGGTTTCCCTTTTGGCCTCACGGATCTTTGTTTCCCCATGCATCAACAAGGCGTTACTTCGTGGATCTCTAACCTTGAGCTCTGCAACAGCAAGATCGCAAGGAAGGTAGTCGCCAGTCCATAACGACAACAGCATTTGAATCTGGCTCTCTTGTCTATACTTCCCTCACAGGGATTTGATTCCGCATGACCACAAATAAGTTGTCTTCCTGTCACTGTTTCCACAACGGCGGCTTCAACAGATAAGCGGTTCCCTTTGTGGTTACCAAGAACCAACAAATCGTGGGCTTTTTCACTATAGCTCACAGCCTTTAACACATGGCCTCTTGTTCACTTGCTGTGGGACTTCGACCTGATCAAATGCGTCCTCTTTTTTGTTCTCTGCAACTTAATGTTTGCTCTTCACCCAAGCTTTGATACCACTGGTTGGGCATTAAGTCTATATATATTATAAATATGTAATTACAGCAATCACACAAGAGAGACAGAATTTACATGGTTCACCCACTGAATGTGAGCTATATTCACGGGACAATGGCAAGCAGTCTTTATTCATCATCAACAATAGTTTACAAACTATCCGGGAGAGGGCTTAAAGTCCCGACTCAATATCTGCCTCAATGGGCCACATATATAAGTAAACCATCAGTTATGTATAACTGATTATACCGTTGGTGAAACCACCGTGAACCAACTTGACCTCAACTGTCAATTGGTTGCCACATTCCAACATCACCAATATAATTCTTGAAAGGTGTTGCTAATGCTCTGGTTCTTGTTAAGATGGACCCCTTTGTATTGGTGAAAACATGTGAAATTTTGAATCCTAACAATAAGCCTGGGAGATTGACAATAATTGTAGGCATGTGTGCTGAAAAATTGAGGTTGAAGATGCCATATCAGACAAGCAGGCTTGATAGTGATTTGGCTCAGTGATCCTATCATGCTATTTGGGCAGACTATCGGCATTATGTTTTTCATGAAGAAGAAGGTAGCGACCTGGAATTGGCATTTATAGTTGCTGGAAGATTAAGGAGTTAATATCTAATCTGGAAATTTAGTTTTATTGATTTTATGGTCTTATATATATTTGTTATATTCAGTATATTTAGTATATTTGACAGCAGGTTTGTGAGCACTATATCAATGTTTTGTAGATGGATCTGTTTTTAAGGTACACGAGAAGAGCTTGCAGTGTCATTGGGGCAGGCATAGCAACTTTTTGTAGCCGTTATGTTCGAGCTTCATACACGGATTCTCAATGAAAGCAGGCGTTTCCTTCCAACGCAAACTGGAATGTTCATTGTCTATCTTGGAAATCAACCTATAGGAAGCCATGAAAAATGGCGGATTATAACTTTGGACTATGAGAGAATACTGTATAAGCAGGATATTATATGCATAACTGTTTTGACATATATGAAAGTTTGAAGACAGTGGCACAGCAGGATTATATGCATAATTATTTTGACAAATATGAAAGTTTGAATACAGTGGCACTGTATCTTGTATTACAGGTGATAGATTGAATGCTGAAAAAGCACACTGTATTTTGTATTACAAGTGATAGATTGAATGCTGAAAAAGGACATGCATAGAGTTGTTAAAACAGCTATAAGACAAGCATATGAAAAATGTAATTATGTTTATGAGACATAAATAAAATTATGAACTTTTTTCAGAGGGGAAAAAAAATATATTACTGGGTCTGAGCATTAATCATTCACAAAAATATCAGAAATGATTTTAATTTTTAATATACATTATATGGTAATAATACAATTGGTAGACAAAAGCTTAGGTCATTTAGGAGATCGGTACACTCCGTAAAATGGTTTTTTGTTTGGAGGTACCATCCAATGCCAAGCTTTATCCCATATGATTATCAATGTTACAACTCCACCAAATCCAATCCCTGCTCCTAATCCCATTGCAATTAATGAGATATGTTCATCCAAATGACTTAACCATCCGTCACTTTTACTAACATTTGCAAAAGCTTCATCTCCTATTTTTGTATATTTTTCTGTTTCCCCACATGGTTGTAAAGGATAACCACATAGGTGTTTATTCTTTTGAAATGAAGTAGTATTGAAAGTATCAAATTGTGTTCCTCTTGGAATCCGCCCACAAAGTCTGTTAGATGAGACATTTAGAGATGCCAACTTGGTTAATTTGGAGAGTTCTTGAGGAATTTCTCCACTCAAATTATTTTTAGCCAAGTCTAATTGTTCCAAAGTAGATATCTCACTAAGAGAAGTAGGAATTTTCCCATCCAGTTGGTTTCCAGATAAATTCAACAACCTCAAAGTGCTCAAATTTCCCATGCTTGGAGGTATTTCTCCAATAAAATTATTGTTGGATAAGTCAAATATGGTGTTTGCCTGCAGCACATATGTTATAGTATACTCAATGCCCTTGATGTCAATCTGCACATCCTCATACAATGTATCATCACTAACTTGGGAAGATCCATGGATACCAAATCCTTGGAGTCTCCCTACATTAGATGGTATTCGTCCACTTAATTTATTATTGGATAAATCCAACACTTGTAATTGAGAGAGATTTGTGATCAATTCAGGGATACCCCCTGAAAGCTTATTATAACCAACACTTAAAACTCGTAACCTTTGAAAAGATGTAAGATATCCGGGAAGCTCACCTGTCAATATATTTTTCCTTAAATCCAAAAGTCTAAGCTCAGTGCACTTAGCTAAAGATAGAGGTAAAGTCCCAGAAAAATGGTTAGAATGAGCAGACAGAACATCCAACATCACTGAAAACTCTATGTCTAAATTTCCACTGAGTTTGTTCTCAGACACCTTTATCCGCTCTAATTGTTTACAGTTACTTAAAGATGCGGGAATCATTCCATTCAGCTGATTTTTGGATAAATCTAACGTGCTTAGATGGACGCATTTGCCGATATCCTGGGGGATTGTTCCAATAAGTTTGTTGTCGAACAACATCAAAGACATCATCTTTGTGCAATTCCCTAGAGATGTGGGAATCCTTCCACTCAACTTGTTGGAGTATAGATGCAGGGTATCCAAGTTCTGCAGCAAGCCCAATTCGACCGGAATTCTTCCACTCAAGTTGTTGGAATATAGATACAGGCTCTCTAAGTTGTACAACGAGCCCAATTCTACTGGAATTCTTCCACTCAAGTGTTGGAATATAGATACAGGTTCTCTAAGTTGTGCAATGAGCCCAATTCCACTGGAATTCTTCCACTCAAGTTGTTGGAACTTAGAGAAAGGATTTTTAAGTTCTGTAGCAAGCCCAAGTCCGCTGGAATTATTCCACTCAAGTGATTGAAACCTAGATACAGGTACTCTAAGTTCTGTAGCAAGCCCAATTCCACTGGAATTCTTCCACTCAAGTAGTTGGAAGAAAAAGCAAGAAACGATAGCTGAGTACAATCGCTCAGAGAAGTTGGAATACTTCCATTGAGAAAATTGTCATATAATTTGAGATATTCCAACTTGACCAGACGACCCAAGTCTGTTGGTATAGTCCCTGTCAAATTATTATATGAAAGATCCAATGTACCCAGTAAGGAAAGGTTGCCAAGAGATGGCGAAAGAGTACCTTGGAGACTTAGTCCGGAAAGGATTAGGGAAACTACTCTTTTAGTGTGTTGCATGCAGGAAACACCCTTCCAAGAGCATACATTCTGCGAATTCTCAGCTGTCCAGTCGGATAGCGATCCGAGTGGATCCAATGTGATGGCCTTTCTGAATAACAGAAGCACCTCCACGTCCCTTTGATCATATTCCCCATCATTATAAGAAGACGAAGAGTAATCTGGCGGCTCCTTTGAAGAACTGAAAGTTGCGGCAGTGACAGTGGGCATGAATATGAGAAAGCTGAGAAGCATGGACATAACAGCTTTATCCATTTCTCTCTCCCTCTGCAGCGTCCTCAAAATGCGTTGCCTGTGAATTCACTTCACTGCCCTGACTCCATGCTCTACTCTTTAAAGTCATTCGAAAAGTTGCACAGGAAGTTTGAAAAGTCATAAAGATGCACAGGAAGTTTGAAAAGTCTTAAAGTTGCGCCGTGTGGACTGGGGAAAGAAAGTTATTTGGAATTTGGTGGGGTGCCAATTGACTGAAACGTGTGGAATAAAGCTCTCCCTTATTTCCGTTGATGCTCACTGTTCATTCCGCTCAGTTCGGCTCATTGTTATTTACGTTTCAAAGATGGCAAAATCTGATAAATAAGTATACTCCAAACTTTTAGCATATGGTTCAGAGAAGATTCTAGTTGGATTTCCACTATAAATCGTGATTTCCAATCATGATCTAATTCTATTAAATCATATCCTAAAAACTAGAAAAATTGAATTTCCATATCCTAAAAATTAGAAAAATTGAATTTACATGGAATATATTGGAAATTAAAAAGCAAGATTCGTTATCTCTTTGCAAGATTGGAATTTCGTCACTTTGTCAAATCTCTTCTTTGTGGCCGACAACACACCGACATGAATTGAAAGAGTCATGCCTTATAATTTATGATTAGGTTTTTAACATTTCTTTTATTAATAGAAATAAAACCATGAACATTTTTTAATTTAATTGAATATATATTTATATTTGAAATCACTTCAAGTGATTGTATAATATATTTATATATTGATTTTTAATTAGAATATAATTATATTATATTAGTTAAAATAATTGGGATATGTTTTATATAGTTATTTATTTATTTCTAATTTCATCTAACATTCTAAATTACTATAAGTATTATAAGTAAGTTGAGTAACTTGATTTAATCTACTAGAATGTAGTTTAGGTTTCTTTGGCTTAAAAGCCTAATAGCAAGTGTGGTGTATGTATTTTTCATATATATATATATATTAGTATAGAAATTTTAAAAATAGATTTTTTTTAAATTTAGTATTATTACAATCAAGTGCAAGTGTAGTTGACAATTAACAACAATCCATAAAATTCTATTTAGTTAAGAAGCTATAAATGAGGTTTATGTATTATACCAATTTTTCCTAGACCTTGCACCTAGTTCCAATTACATGAAACAACTCATTTGTTAAAGCCATATATCATGAAATGATCAACTTTCATGGGTGAGCCAACCCACGAGGATCAAAAACATGTTTCTTAGGGATTTGAACTATAGTGAGATGAATATCACCAACCTTGTTTTATCATCGAAAAATCAAAATTGAATTTGACCCATCCCTTTGGAAGAGGAATCTAGTTTGTTTACCTTTCTTAACATGTATCCATCAGTAAAATATCTTAATGGGAAAAAGACCATAGATTTAATTAGACCCATCTCTAATTGGCTTACAAATTAATCCAAGTGCTTTTGTGTCCAATCTTTGTTGTTTCCAAGATGTTTCTTTTTATTCTCACTCATATTTACTCCTTAGGTATCGTCTTCCTTCTAAAAGTTCTATTATCCTTGGATTTCCATAAGAGGTAAAAAGAAAAATCCGGGGATATCATTTAAAACTTCTTTAAGAGCTCTTTCTTCCATGGGGATAATTTATACCATTCGTTACTCAGTTCTTTTATAAAGAATGAAAGGGTAGTTTCTTTGCAAAACTCACTTTGCAAACTCCTACGTGTGATACCTGCGGTGGAAAAGGATAATAATGGTTGGGGTCTTCCTCCTCCAATGTGTATCCACTACATTGGGATGGGCTCACAACCCCTCTTTTTGGTAGGACCATTCTCACAACCCCTCTTTTTGGTAGGACCATTTTTACAAGGATCTTACCTTTGCAAGTTAACTATATGAAAAAAATGGTCAAAGGGGTTGGATCCAATGATAAAGAACAAGCATTTTTTCACTAGTGAGCAAGGTTCAATTCACGTGAGGGCTTTACATAGAGCCATTGGGTCGCCTTGAGGTAGTGGTCAAACATGTGGTTGCATCTAGAGAGATTGTATTAAATGATCTCGTGACCTATGCACACATAAGTGGACCAAATCCTACCCCCATGTCTTTCAAATTTAAAATTCGAGGGTCATTAGCTCAAATGGTGAGGAGGTATGTTTTGCACTCTTTCCACCTGGGTTCAAATTCCCAATGAGACATTGGCCTTTTGTGATAAGGCCAGAAGGGTAGGAACCCCAATGGAGTGAGAACCCCATATTGGATGTGTCTTTGGACATCTCATCCTTTGCTAAGTCACAAGTTATTGGTATATCTGGCTTGCAAGCTATGAACCTAGGCCTAGCCCAGGTAATCCCAACGAGTCACTAATTCACATGGCTAAAAACAACCTATATGAAAACAAATATCTTATGCCAATTAGAGGGATATCAAATCCTCTTGCATGTGGGATATCGATGAATCTACTAATTATTTTAAATAAACAACACACCCTTCTTTGATTGAATATGCACCCATCCTTGTGATGTTCCAATCCAATGCCTATCTGGTTAGATTTGCCCAAATCCCCTTGTTCAACAACTCAACACAAGGGACATTTATTTAATATTCTTGCATCTAAAGAAGCTTTCTTCAATGCCTTCCCATGAGATGAATTTTAACCTACTTTGATGTCTCGTTGATGTATATTTGAATTAGTAATCTGTACTTTAATCCAAATAATTTTTCTTTACATTTTTCAAAAAAGAATGGTATTTTAAACAAAACGGTCATTTCAAAATTGAATTAAACATCCATCGTGATAACAAAAAATATAACTATAAATCACTCATCTTCTTTTTCATAATAATAATAATAATCATCATTATCATCTATTTTTAAGGTCATAGCCAAGCCATACACCAATTTGGTGTATAGGACCCCTTTGTTTGTGGGACAAGGGACCCCCTTTACGCAATGATTTAACTGCTAAAGTCTACAAAGTTGTACATACCCTAACCCCTTTGGATTTGAACCTATGACTTCCTAAGAAGAAACATATGTTCTTGACCATTAAACTCACTTAGACTATACTAGTATACAAAATTTCATATACAAAATTTTTTAAAAAGAATATTTTCCTTCGTGATAATTCCTTCCACAAATTCATTTTTTCTTTACTATGATATTTAAATTTTATTTTACTATAATATTTATATTTTACATTAGAAAATATATATTGATATATTTTTAGACATGATCGATCATTATTACAATTGGAATTTTACAATAAATCATACCTTCTCTCATAATTATTAACAAATCATGAGTTCAGCATGCCCTAAATATTGCAAATAGATATATATATATCAAACCAAAACCGTAGAAAAACCTAAAATCCACAAAATTGATTAGATTAATACAGATCTATTTAAAAAAATAGAGCACTCACATAAAACCATGGAAGAAAAAGCTCACAAACCAATAAAAGAAATCACAACTGAGCTAAACACAATCGATTTCGGCATGGCCACGTGAAAGAAAGTTACAAACAATCAATAAAGTTATTTAGAATTTGGTACCCTCTACACGTTATAAGGAAATTGGAATCTACATGGAAAATATTGCAAAATCCAAAAAGGTAAAAGATTTAAAATTTGCGACGTAATATTTGGTATACTCAATGTATTTATATCATGGGGTGAAAATAAAATACAAATGTTTTTGTTAAATTTTATAGATTTTTTTTTTTTTTTTTTTTTTTTTTTTTTTTTTTTTTATTATAATAGTAGGGAAAGAATGTGTACTATAAGAAATTGGAGTTCTAGTTTTAATTTTCTACTGATTGTGAGTGAAAATAAAATAGAAATATTGTTGTTAAATTTTATAGAAAATAGTATTATTTTGATAGTATGGAAAGAATGTGGCCTAAAAAAAAATTAGAGATCTAGTTTTAATTTTTTTAGTAATTGTGAGTGACATTTTCAAGGTCATTATATTAATTAACTAGGAAGGTTAGTATTGATATCTGTCATTTTGAATAATAAATATAAATTGAATTTATATACTGTTCAATTTGCTTTGTTTATTCTTTAAATTCTTTACCAGAAAGAACAACTACATTATTAATTGTTTCAAAAAGACTTGTACATTTATGGGCCCCTAAATCTTAGTGATTGGGGTTTCTTACACTCTTGAGAAATGTGGAGCAACAAAAATATGAGTAGGTAAAATTGTCAAATAGGTTTATAGTATAATTCAACCAAAACATTTTATATATGGTACTCTTCACAAACAATGGAGATAAACATATCTTCGTGATGGTGATCTAATGTTTTCAAAAAAATCTAACTTTGCACAACAAAAAAATGGATTGAGTGCCCATCCACATATTTTCCTATATATCGATACCGGATGTATTGGATAAATATTGGTAATAATAGACGAGGTATGCATTTTATTCACCAATCATGTATTACAATGTTTATTTGCTTAGAAGTGCATCACAATCAATTGCTATGTTACATCAATAATGGTGCAACTACAATATAGTAAATAGAAGATATTGCAAATAAATGTGTTTCAGTAGTTTATATATATATATATATATATTGTAATATCCCCAGTTTGACCCCATGGCATTAAATTGTAAATGATGTAATATTGTTATAAAATCGTGGTGAGGAGCTCAAGGCCAAGGCCCCGCCATCGATTTAGTGATGCATATGGTTTACGTGCTAGCCAGGCACATTGAAATTGTAAATATGCATTTTAATAAATACCCACAACTAGCTATGTAATGCAACAAGAGATGGGGGCATGATTTTACAAGGAATTGGGAGGGAAAACATTCAAACCCTTGAACCACTCAAGTCAAGCCAAGTGTCAATGAGAGAACCCATCAAACTCTCAACTACCCATGTTGACTTTTGTACCCAATCATTGATTTCTCCCAAGAGTTGGTTGAGGTAGTTAATGCCTTGGGGAATGGTAGGTATGGCTGTCCAAATTCGGGTATGGGCAAACCACCCTGCATGGGAATTCGCGTTTTGCTTTTTGGGCAAGAAAAGAGCCATGAATTTCTCCCCTGAGCCATTATCCATGATCATTCCTTCTCCCTCACGAGTTTAGAGCTACCTGGGCGTTTTCCAGGCATGTTTGATGTGTTTTCCTTCATTCTCCCAGTAGAGAAGGGCGTTTTTGTGTTATATACCAGTGGGGAAGAAGGGGAATGGAACAGGGGGTTCCATAGAGACCGTTTTTGTTGTTAAATGCTGAGAGAGTTGGGAAGAAAATGTTTTTTTTCTCTCCTTGTTGATGCATTTCCCTTCCCACAGCTCGTTTTGGGTGAGCCACAATTTGGGGAAAATCTATGGCCATCTTGTTTGTGAATTCCATTGCTGGAAATGTGTATCTATGCCCAATGTTTGTGCTTGATGTGTGAGAAATGAATATGTTGGGGTATGGGTATGGGTATTCATTGCTTTGGGCTTGAGCTTGAGAGTAAGCATCCAAGGTTCAATTGTAGCCTGATAAACCCAGCTATGGACTGGCTTGGCTCAGATGGAATGATTAATTGGTTGTGAGAGAGTGAATGTCTCCTTTTCCTTGTAGGAATCATGCCCATCTCGGGGGTGGCAGTTGTGTTGAGAGATTGATGAACACAACTGGCCTATGGTTGGGTGGAACATTGCAGCAACATAGCTAGTTGTTTGGGACAATTGCAAAATGGAGATAAGTGTTTTTCTGTCTATGTATTTACTTCTGCAATGTATTAATTTGATGACTGTTGATATGTTGTATGCATGAGTAATGTGTGTGGATAAGTTTTATTCCGTTGTGCATACTGGATTAGTTTTACATCTGCACACAAATGATTTATTCATATAATTCTAATGAATGGGCTGATAGAATGAGAAAGCCCCACATATTGTTATCATCTTCCCTCTCTTATTGGGTCAGCAGGTGGGCACATTACATATATGGTGATGGTTTGTAATGGAATTTGATATACAATGTGGCATTATATATATATATATATATATAAAGATGTGTATATATATATATATATATATATATATAAAGATGGTGATGGTTTGTAATGGAATTTGACATACAATGTGGCATTAGATATTAATATTAAATGTCCTTGATATTTTTTAATTTCTACAAGTGGTAATATCATACTTATGTGTAAATATATCCATATTGAATTCTTCTTCTATGACT
This sequence comes from Larix kaempferi, assembly GCA_027924585.1. NCBI lineage: Eukaryota > Viridiplantae > Streptophyta > Pinopsida > Pinales > Pinaceae > Larix > Larix kaempferi. The sequence goes on from BSBM01000588.1 coordinate 1,641,019, forward strand.
TCACCCACTCATTCTATGATAACATTTTTTATAGTAAGGTATTAGAATCCATGCAATCCCAGTTAAGCATTCCAATATTCCAATAGTTCAAAATGGTGTTTTGATTGATTACCAACATTACAATTTTCCTTTCTTTGAATATAGATTGAATTGGTGATATATCGACAACTTGAACTCATAGTTTAGTTATTATTTTGTATTACAAAAATAAAATAAATTGTGTACATATCCTTTTCTAAGTTTTTTTTATAAATTATATCCTTCTTTTAAAGTAAAAAATAAAGAAGATGAATTGTAGGATCAACCAAGAACCTTGGATACGAGATTAGTTAATTCTTCATACTCACTCACTCATCAAAGATTCTTTTTTTTGCAGCCGCTTGATGCAAGTAAATAATCTTGAAACCCGGATGAGGATTCTTGAGTCTTCTAGCCCTGCAAACGAAACCCTAGCCATGGACACTGCCTGCCTCTACTCATCCCATCGACTGAGCCGCAAGGTGATGTGCTTCCCCTGCTGTGTAACATTGCCCATTCCCATGCACGGATGCATACAGAGGAGGCCAGCCTCTACAAGATCGCTAGCCACTGCGTTGTGCCGCCAAGGGAAGCCGGAAGGGCCCAAATCTTAAAGAACAAAGCCAGATACAAGCGCAGGATTGCGCAGATGACAAGCTCAGTCAAAAGACAGAAGGAGGCAGGCCCTTTGACCTCTTGTATAGTCTCAGAGCATCCAAACCCTCACCTGCAAGCCCTGTTGCAAGCGTAAGAAGGAGTTTGGGTCGATGCCCTTTCTATCTGGAAACCCTCAAGCATGGATACCGATATGCCTCTCAGCAGGAACCAAACTCTTCGGGGGCAACAAGAGAAACTATGACCGTCAGAAGAGTTGGAGGGCATCCCAGTTTTTGTGAAGCTGCTTTCCGGAACAACAAGATGTACATGCATGCACGCAGCAGACCCAGTTTCCAAACTCCTGCTCAAAGTTCAACTTTGGACTGGAATCCCCAAGATTCATTTCAGACTCTTGTTCAAGAACTGCTACCTAGAGGAGGATACCCAGTTAAGAGACTACGGGATTGGACGGGATACTACCATTTCCTTAGTGGTAGGCCTCTGCGAAGGTGACATGGACCCTTCTTCAAAACAACTTCCCAAATACCAAACCTTCAAAGCAGCAGTGAAGAGCACTGGAGCTGAAGGAGCAAGCGCGAGCTCAAGCTAGAAGGCATTATCAGGATCCGCCTTCATTGTAGAACACTTAGAGGAAACACCCACAACGAAACTAGAGAGCAGGGAGGCCCTAATCACAGGCTGTGAACTCCAAAAAAAACCCTCATTTGCAGATTTAATGGCTTTTGGCCCTTTGCCGAAAGTTTGCAAGATTGGATACAACAATCCTAGAAAATGAATCTAGAAATTTTCTTCTGCTCTAAAGGGTATTTTATAGCCCAGTTCGAGACACAGGAGGACTTCAACAGCATAACAGAATGCAAGCCTTGGTTCTAGGGAGGATCAGGGTTATATGTGGAACGTTGGTTCCAGTGGTTTGATCCATTGTCACCCCCTTCTATGGCCACACCCGTCTGGGTAATACTACTGAATCTCCCTCTACATCTCTAGTCGTCGAGCTCTCTAGCCACTATCGGGAATGCGTTTGACAGATTTCTAAAGATGGATACAGATCGATTGTCAAAAGGTCTAGTGTCTTATGCCTAGATATGCGTGGAGGTAGATCTCAGCAGAGGCATGTTGGACAAAATATTTATAGACTGGGGCGGAGACAAACCTCACCTGCAAGTCTTAAACTATGAACACATAGCTTTCAGATGTCGTTCCTATCAACAACCAGGGCATCTCCGGGATGCATGCCCTACAACCCCGGTCTCTTCCTTCCATAAACAACCACAAGCCTGGCATGAAGGAAAAAAAACAAGAAGATCCCGACCTCATAGAAGACTGGTTGCCCCAAAAGCACCCCCATCCCTCCTGCTTCATCTTAGCCACATTTAGACATGACACCAAGAGCCCCTAGAACTGCTTCTGTGGATGATGATGGTAACGATAGATACATTATTTCAGCTTCGGGCATGGGTGGCCAAAAATGACCCCATGAATCTGATCACTCTGACAGTGATAAGGAGGCAGATATGAGCATTCGGCAGAACATAGAAGATTCTTCAACACAACAGATAATTGTAATTTCAATCTCATCTGATCCCGACAATTCTGCCGAATGGATTGATGTTCGAAGGAAGAAAAAGGATCCACACTGGGTGCCTCATGGACCAACTTGATGTATTTAATGTCTAGGATGTTTCATCCAGGGTAGTTTCTATCAATTAGGCTCAGAAAATTCTTTTTTTGTTAGCCGTAGGTATTACGGGAAAGGCCATTAGATTGCATATGTATCTCTATGAACTTTTTTCTGATTAATATAAGGTTTCACAACTAGCTTACAAAAAAAAAGTAAAAAATAAAGAAACCAATTTATTTTGTTTGTATTGAATGGAATTTTTCTCGTTGTAGAAGATGAATTATTCTTTAGTTTAAGAGAAATTGCCAAATTATATAATTTGAGATATGTAACATTATTTGTTCATGTTTTTTTAATTATTATAAAAAAAATATTTCTTTATTATCTAAATATGATATATGGAAAATTTAATATGATCCCCCAATTTTCTTTTATTGTATATATGCCATACAACAACAAAAATTTAAGGATAGCAACAATCCTAAGCCATCAAAAACATCATCTAAAAGAAGAAATCAATGATGCCAAAAAAAATATAAGGAAAAACAATAAGACATCAATGTTAGATGTTGTTTAAATTATGAAAAAAAAGCACATCAATAAACACAAGAAAAAAATATCATGTTCAATTATGCCAAGATGTTCTTGATTCTCAACATCAACACATTAAATTCCAAAGCATATTGAGATCATAAGAAGATCAAATGTTCCAAGTGCATTTCCAACACCAATACCTACACACAATGAAATTAATTGTATAATAAATGAAATTATTGAAACACATTGTTATCATGGAGAACTATCAACACAAAAATATTTCATCAAACTTCAATGTATGACTTCTATAAGTTGATTTTTTTTTTCCACAGAAAAAAAATTATAACTGTATTAGTAAAAATATAGCTACATTTTTCAGATGCCCTCATGAAAAAACTTCATGTGCATTTCCAATTTGAGCCAAAAGCCCAAGCCTTTAAGTCAAAAAAAATTATTTCTACTATAGAATGTGCACATCCTTTCAGTATTACAATCTTGCATTCAAGCAATAAAAATCTCGTACAACAATACTAAACAAAATTTCATACTCTTTAACATGAGTAGTATATATCATACCTCCACTGGTCCACTTCCCACAAAAACATTCAGTTCTTTTCTTTTTTCAAAGAAAAAAACAGTCTTTACATACACTGTTACGAATAAACATCGTTAATAGTTTACAGAAAAGAAGCATGATAATATCCTTTTATGTTTGAATTTTGATTTTATGAAATATACCATTCACCTTCTTGCATAAGAGATCCAAACTTTTCTTGTTCATCTTCCAAACTATTTCGTTCTCTATAGATATGCTTTATGCTCACAAAATCTATCAGAGATTTTAATCTATTGGTCTCTTCCAAAAGTGGCTCCAATTGAACATTATGGATCATGTTTTTCCCATTTAACCATTTCACAATGATATGAGAATCACCAAAAATCTAGATAGATTTAACATATTTCTCCACTGCCAACCACATCAGAAGTCTTAGAGCATACAGTTCTACAAAATTGTTTGACCCCTTTCCAAGTCCATATTTAAAGCTCAAAAAGTGTTGATCATTAAAACAGATTATACCCACTGCACCACAACTCTTTGGAGACCCCTAGGCTACTCCATCAAAATAATCCCAAGGATAGGTATGGTCAATTTCTTCCTCTTCCACCTGTCGAATATGGATCTGCACCTTTTCTCGTGGAAAGTAGCTTAGAATACTTAAACTTTGAAAAGCACATTGAATAGGAAGAATGTACTTGTCTTCAAAACAAATTGTATTGATTGCAAGCGAGATCCCCCAAGATACAATAATGTTAAGTTTATCCTAATTTCACAAGCAAGATCACTGAAAGAAACACAATCACAAGATAGACAAAGATTTACCCTGGGAAAGCCTCATGGGGTAGAAAACCCAGCAAATATTTCCTCAATATAGATAATCAACCAATACAAAGATGTAGTCCCCAAACAAGAGCTCCTTCTCATCCTATGCAGATCTCTCTCTCTCTCTCTCCTATGCGCCAATCACAAGTGAGTGAATGAGTGATGAATGAGGAACACACCTCCTCTATTTATACTCATCTCCAAACTGACTTTTCACCCTAACTGGGCCGACCTCTCCTAAGAGAGTCTAATAACCCCTAAACAACTAACTTAGGGCCGACCCCACATGGGAGATCTAATAAACCTAGTTACAACATTCTCTCGGAGAATAAACATCTCTGGATATACAATAGGGTCTTCATGGAGGAATGAAACATCTCTGGAATAATAAAGTATAAATATAATATTCTTAGAAGTTACAATATTTCAACAAATAAGAGGAAGTGATCTGTAATCTCCAAAATATTCATTTAAACTCCATACCTTTAAGCAATTTTCCACCATATCCCCCTTCCATATACTAGGAAGATTTATCCTTTTTTCAATTTCATTCTAGACTGTCTTTGAATAAGCACATTCAAAAGCTAAATGGAAATTCAAGTCTTCCGCATTTTTGCATTGATAGCATCTGCTGGGTCTCATTCTATTTTTCTTTTGTATCACATCCTAGGTAAGGACCTTATTTGAGAGCAGGAATGACATGAATGTCTTGGTTTTCATAGGACACTTATATTTCCAAATTGCCTTCCACCACCAAGAAGAATTTGGATTCACCTTTTCCTTGATTAGAAAACTGTAACCACATTTTGGAGTATAGTACCCCATTGGAGAAAGATTCCATACTAGAGTATCCCTGTTCCCTTGAATCCTGACATTGTTGGCCTTTAGATTTGAAATGTATTTATTCCATATATCCATGTCAGCTCCTTGAAATCCCACATATTCAATAGACATCCATCCTTGACCTCTGAACGATGTATTTCCATGATTTGCAATACTATTTAAGGAAATAAGACCAAATTCTTTTAGAAATCCTACCATATGCGCTGGAAGTTTAAAATTGTGATTACATCTGACCCATGGGTCCTCTCCTAACCGAACAGAAGTACCACTTCCCACTTTCCAAGTTAAACTCGTTGCTATAAAATCAAAAGCTTGAATAATTGCTTTCCAACAAATAGAAACCTTTTTTGTTGTTTTATTCATGCTTCTAATCCAGTCCACAACTGAGAGAGGTTTGATGTAATTTTCAACAACCTCCTGCACCCAAAGACATGTTCCTGTTATCAATCTCCAAATATTTTTGGTAAAGCCATAGCATGCCAGTTTATCCAATCCATACATTTTTTGTCCAAACTAAAAGAACAAAAGAACATGTAGTAGAGCTTTCTTATTTTTTCAAGAACACCTACTGGAATCCAAAATCACATCTAGTAAACAGGAATTGCTTCTAAAACTACTTTTACTAGTATCATTCTACCTCCTTTTGAAAGCCATATATGGCTCCAATTTGATATGGGCTGGTGCAAGGTAATGATACCCAATTATGACACGTTAGTTGCCATGACATGCTGGAAAAACAAAAATATTATCATTAAAATGAATTATTAGAGGTACCTACAAAACTTTTTCAAATTAGGTGTAAAAGATGAAACGTAGAAAAACGCATCACCTTCCAGAATATATAACTTCTATTTATGAAAAAGTAGTATAACCACCCCAAAATGTCATTATTTTAAGATTGGTATGTTATTTTTTCTCTAAAACATAATGCACGTGTTTTTGTTGGTCCACCGGTTTGTTATGTAAATTGTCAATTTATGAGGAAAAAATATTTAGAGGTGTAGGCAACAGACAAATCTTGTGTGGGGATATTTTTCCAAAATTTTAAAAGTTAATTTTATATTTTTTTTAAATTACAAAAGTCAGTGAAGCCTTAAAACGACATGGTCGAGTGTTGGTCCACCATATCATGGTCTGAACATAATAAATCAACCTTTTTTTTATAGCTTGTAGGTATTCTTGTACTCTTTTGCGGGTTCTTTTCCATTTTCGAAATATGTAAGCCGATCAAAAGTTATAGGCCAAATAAACGACCTATGTTTTTTACAAATTTGACATGAGTGAAGTTAAAAATGAATTAAAAATAGAAAACAACAACAAATCTATTCAAAAAATATATAGTTAGAATCTGCACACAGAGCTCGACAAGTGTGTGCAATTTCATCAATAGTGCACTAGTGGAGCATATGCGGAACTAAGTGTGAAAAACATGAAGTTACAACATTTGATATGTTTTGCCATAAATCAGATCGAGCCTCAAGATTTGGAAATCCAAAGCTAATACCAAACCTGCAAGGGCACCAAAAATAATTTGAATCCAGACACGCGTGCGTACAAATTTGCGCACATGTTTCTATGCGCGCACGCGTTGTTATGCGTGCATGCGTTGATTCCATCTCTATAAAATCTAATTTCCATTCCTAGACATAAAAGTTCCAAACTATTTTCATTCACTATTTTTATTGAATAAGATGAGATTGCCTCTAAGGTTGGGACCCCCCCTCTCTATAACCCCACCCCCCTCTTTTCCTATCCACCCAATCCCCCCTACTCTCTTCCACTCTACCCAATCCCTCCTCCCTCCCTCAACTCTCTCTTCTCTCCTTCACCACAAGGGTTAGGAGATATACTATTACAAAAAATAACTAACTCACATTATCCTCATGTACATATAAATATTCATCCTTGTAACCATAAATCCATGACCCCTATATCTCAATCCCCAAACCCTTGACCATTAGTCCCTAGCCATTGCAATCCCTAGTCCCTAGTACAACTAACCACCATAACTCTTGGCCCACTATAATCCTAAACTAGTATAGCCCCTAAGACTCCTAAATACAAACACATAATGATATATATCCCTTAACCCCTATAATCCTAACCACGTAATTCTAACCTCTAAAGTGTCTAGCAAAATAAAAATTAACCCCTAACCCTTATCATTGTCATCATCTTCACCATCATCGTTGTTGTGGTCATCACCATCATATTCATGTTCTTCATCATAATCATTATCATCTCCATCATCATCATCATCATCATATTCGTCATCATCATCATCATCTTCATCATCATCATCATCCTCATTGTCATCATCGTTCTCATCATCATCATCATCATCATCATATTCATCATCATCACCATCACCTTCATTATCGTCATCATCATCGTCATCGTCATCGTCATCGTCATCGTCATCCTCCTCCTCCTCCTCCTCCTCCTCCTCCTCCTCCTCATCGTCATCACCATATTCATCATCATCATCATCGTCATCACCATCTTCATCATCATCATAATCATCATCGTTATCGTCGTCATCACCATCATCATCATCATCATCATCATCATCGTCATCTTCATCGTTGTCATCATCGTTGTCATCATCGTCATCATCGTCATCATCATCTTCATCTTCATCCTCCTCATTGTCATCTTCATCATCATCATCATCATCATCATCATCATCATCGTCATCGTCATCTCCCTCGTCCTCATCAACATCTTCATCATCATCATCATCATCATCATCATCATTTTCATCATCTTCATCATCATCGTTGTCGCCGTCATCACCATCATCTTCATCGTCTTCATCATCATCATCATCGTCGTCGTCATCGTCATCATCACCATCATCATCATCGTCGTCGTCATCGTCGTCATCGTCGTTGTCGTCATCTTCATCATCATCATCACCATCATCATCAACAACATCTTCATCATGATCATGATCATCATCAACATCTTCATCATCATCATCTCACACTAGTAATGATTCAACAAAATTAGAGAATCTCCTTATGATGATGAAGACGATGAAGATGATGATGATGATGATGACGACGCTGATGATGATGATGAAGATAATGATGAAGATGATGATGAAGATGATGATGATGGTGGTGATGATGACGACAACGATGATGATGAAGATGGTGATGACGATGATGATGATGATGATGATGATGACGATGATGATGATGATAATGATGGTGATGATGATGGTGATGATGAAGATGATGGTGATGATGATGGTGATGATGATGATGATGCTGATGATGAAGATGATGATGATGACGATGACGATGATGATGATGTTGATGAAGATGATGGTGATGATGAAGATGATGAAGATGATGGTGATGACGATGATGATGATGATGAAGATGATGATGAGGAAGAGGGTGATGATGATGATGATGAGGAAGAGGGTGATGACGATGATGACGATTATGAAGAAGATGATGACGATGATGATGATCATAATCAAGATGATGATGATGATGACGATGATGATGATGATAGTGAAGATGATGATGATGATGCTGATGAAGATGGTGATGGTGATGATGATGATGATGAAGAAGAAGTTGATGATGATGATGATGATGATGAAGATGGTGATGTTGATGATGATGAAGAAGAAGTTTATGATGATGATGATGATGACGAAGATGATGATGATGATGATGATGAAGCCAATGAAGATGATGGTGATGATGACGACAACGATGATGATGAAGATGATTATCTCCATGGTCTTCACCATCATCTTCATGGTCATCACCATCATCTTCATGGTATCCACCATCATCTTCATGGCCTTCATCATCATCATCATCACCATCATCATCATATTCGTCGTCGTCGTCATTGTCGTCATCGTTGTCGTCGTCATCATCATCATCATCATCATCATCATTGTCATCATCATCGTCGTCGTCGTCATCATGATCATGATCATGATCATGATGATCATCATCATCATCATCCTCATCGTCCTCATCTTCATCATCATCATAGACTATACCTCTTTCTATACAAAATAGACATCGTTGAAAGATTTATAATTTTATCAAAAATCTACATATTGTTGCAATGTATATGCTTAAGTGATTCTAACATTTTCTATGATGAACTCATTGTAAAGTACTTCTTCGCTACATGTACATATTTTTAAATATTTTTTTGATATAACCTTTTAATATAATACTTTCATATCTATTTTACTTTTTGCGCCGAGAGGCGCTCTACAGCCCAGTATGGGGGAGATCTTGTAACATGTAACGTTTGTCGAATATAATAAAATGTAAAAATAAAAAGTAATAGTATGGGGGAGATCTTGTAACATGTAACGTTTTTCGAATATAATAAAATGTAAAAAGTAATAGTATGACGGATGTAACATGTAACATTTGTAAAACGTAATAAAATGTAAAAAGTAATATATATTATGATATATTAAGTCAACCATTAATATATATTTTGTAACCACGTGTATTTTCGTTTGAAAAACACCTTCGAAATCAATGGCTATATAATGGAAATCAAAACAACATAAAAAAATATAGAAAACATTAATTAAAAAATTAATGTTGGTTAATAAAATAAAATATAGAAATCCATGTTGGTTCATAAAATAAAATATTATGAAAAGTAATTAAAAAATAGATATTCGTTTATAAAATAAAAACTTAAAACTTAAACCCGGATCTATCAATCAAGAGAGATCAAATTTCTTGAGTTTAAATTTTAAAAAAGAAATACACTTCAAGAAATTGGATCCCTCTCGATGCTTGATAGATCCAGATTTGAGATGGATCTACGCTAGTATATATTCAATATATATTTACTTTGATAGTTTGATAAGCATGAATGACAACATAAAGAATCAACCCATATCCATGGGTTCTTGTGGTTGAAAAGTGCACTCGACATGAAAAATTTAGATTGGAAAATAAAGCAAGAATTAATGGTGCAAAACTTTATTTTCATAACTACATGATGGCATGGAATCCTCATGATATCCACCATGAAAATATATTTGTTCATCAACCTCTTACATGAAAACTCTAAAAGAAGTACAATGCTCCAAGTGTCAAACTTCAGTGTGTAGTTCGAAATCGTACAAGAAGTTACTTCAGAAATTATATCACAGTAGGTCTTCAAGGAGAAACATGCAACAATGAATCCTCTGATGTGATAAAGACCGTTAGATCGGAAATAACTTCCATGGACTAGAGAAGGAGATCACTCGCTCACTCATTGTCATTACTTATCAGCTAATCTTACACCTTGTTAATATAAATATAGATAACATGTACGTGTCAATATAAATATAGATAGCATAGACTGCGCACTAATCTCTTTAGAAACTCATTATAGTTTCGTGCTCGAACCCCACTGCACTATTTACCATGGTGGTTAATAATGATCCTTTTGACTCGAAGTGTCCACGATTAATGTTGTATCAAGAAAAATGACTCTAGTGATCCTTTGGTTATTCCATATCTAAAAAGGAATGAATATAAGTTTAAAGTAAAGCATATTATACTTTATTAATTATTAACTTTTCCCTTTGTCTTGTTTGAGGAGTCTTCAACAAGGAGAAGACATTACTTTAAAATGAAACCAATTCATGAAAATCAAGGCGATCTTAAAGCATAAAAAGATACTTAAATGCACAATTTAGAAAAGAGAAATACAATTTTTGAAATAGTTGGTATTAATGTATGGAGGCAAATCGAAATCACAACCTTGTCTTCAAATAATGAACGTGTCAACATGCAAATGAGTTCTTCCATTGTTTCACTATCCCTCATTAGCCAGTTCAACTTTGCACATTTGAAAATTCAATGGTACGGTTGAACTAATAGCTGTAAAATGGTTACAAGATGTCAGTGACATCATAAAATATTTTTTATAGCATTTTTGCAATAAAAAAATATACAAGGATTAGTATGCTAGCATAAAAATGTCCCCAAAATGAACTACCAAAAAATTGAGAAGTTATTTAGAAAATATAGGTTTTACCTCCCTTGAAATATTAATATTTACATGATATTTAATTGATTAAAAAATAAATATCAAACATTATGCACATGGAAGTATTAAAAAAAAACCATAAGAAAATTTTCCGTCGTGGGTAGGAATAACCATCCAATTTAACCTTTGATTGCCTGACTCCTTTAAAGTTTGGAAACTAAGGTTGAAAATTCATAAAAATGGTCATGTTGATGGGGAACATTGGGGTGAAGAAAGTTGCTCGAAGTTATTAGGAATTTGGTTGCGTGCATGGGACGTGTTGGATAAAATTCTGCTTATTTCGGTTGTGCTCCGACGTATTTAAGTTTGACGGTGTACCATACGTGTGTCATATAAAGTTATTAAAAAAATTGGAGTTCGTGTTTTTGGTGGTTTTATAAAAGCCTTTTGGAATTTACATAGACAAGTCACTTGGAAGAAGTATGTTAGATTAATGAAAGAAGTATGGTACATTTAAAGAATTGATATGTCCCCGACATTTGGTATTGGGTCGGGGAGTATAGTGTGGGAATTTTTCCTCTACTTTGAAGGTCTTGCGAAGGTTTGGTTAAAATGGTGGATTTTCTGATTTGCTATGGTTTTTCAGAGGAGTATTTATTTGGGTTTTCATTGGTTCCGGTCGCTATGATGTCGGCCTCGGGCTCTGCATCCCGAGCTTCGGCGGTGTGGTGGTGTCATCACAAATTTAAGTGCACTGTAGGCGGTTGGTGTGTTGCGGTCTGGGGTTTTATTGTTTTGGGATGGGGCTTCCCTACGATCATCTATTTTGGTGTTCTCCGGTGGGGTCTACAAATCTTGAAATGTTCTTTGGTTGAGTGTACATGCCCTTCGAAGTTGATGGCCATGCCAGTGGTCTGTTCCGTGGGCGGGGGTTTGTGGTGAGGCGGCGATGGCATTTCTCGATGGTTTGGGTTCATTAATTCTGGAATGGTCTTCCATATTTGTTGTATGGGTATGTTGTTAGTTATGAGGAGCCCTTCTCTTATTTGTTGGCATTGGTGGTTTTGAGGTGTGTTTTTGGAGAACAACCACAAGGGTTTTCGACCTTCTTGTGCTTCTCCCGTTGTTGTTTGGTTTCAGTGTCTTGTTTGTTGTTCGTTCATGTTCACTTGGAGTTTCGTTGAAAGAAGGAGAGGCAAGTGTGCAACAAGGGTTTTTTTGTGCGCTGGCTATTCCTTTTCCACTTGGCTAGCTTGTTCTGGCAAAGAAGTAGTGTTGGTTTTCCTCATCTTGGTGGCCATCGCGTTTGGAAAGGTATGTCTCATGTTTTTTGCCCCTTTCTAGATTCAACTAATGTGCAATAGTTTGTTGTTGGTTCGGTTTCCTTTCTGGTGTGGGTTTTATTAAATTCAACAAAATAAATTCTTCTTTTCCGATTTATTTGAGGTCTGGTGTTAAATTGTTTGCTTTCTGTTCAAATGTGTCAGAGGTTGTTGTTGTTGTTAGAGGGATTATGTATGCACATGGATTTAGGGTTTGCTCTGAGTCATGGTTTCGATTCACTTTGATTGTTTATAAATTTCCTTCCTTCTTCCGTTAATTTTTTCTTTAGCATTTTTATGTGAGCTTGGACCAGTCTACTAGAACCTTCTTTGTAGCTAATTCGGTTCTTCCCCTTCCATTTTCGAGGTTGTGTGGTTCAACCACGGGTTCTGTTAAAGGGTTAAGGCCTAAAGCACTTGGACAATGTTGTTTGATAGTGATCATATTTCCATTTGTGGTGGCCTGCGGTGGAAATGGTTTTCACCATGTTCATATCAATATGTTTTATGAATTATGTAAATATTGCATTCATTTGATGTGATTCATGGCTTCTAGTCTAATGGAGATCGTGATGCGAATCGAAGTGGGTTATTGTTCCTATTTTTTTAAATACTAGTGCAAGGGCTTCTTGCGTGCCATTATAGTTTTGTGTGGATCCTTTTTCGGTGATGCTACAATATATATGTTTACTTGGTTTGTTGTTTTGATTATTTGGATTACTAGAAAATCTGTCTTCACTTCTGGCGGGTTGTGATGGACATGGTTTTTCACAATTATGCCACTAATATGTTCTATAAATTTTGGAAATGTTCTGTGCTTTTAGTGTGATTTATGGCTTGCACATTTCAATGGATATGATCATATGATTTGAAGAGGATTGTTGTTGCTATGTTTTTAAAAAAGGGTGCATGGAATTGCTAGATGTGATTAGATTTCTGGTAGATACCTTCTTAAATGGTTGATACAATGGTAAATGTATGGATTCTTCCTTTGATTGTTTTGATAACTTGCAGCTGAATTGCATGTATTTTAGTAATGAACCAAATATAAAAGTTAACACACAGAGGAGAAATTAATCTCTGTTTGCAAGCATCCTAGTTCTATGCATTATGTTTCTACCTATGCCTGGGATGCAAGAAATTTTTATAGATTTAAATGCATGGCATCAGGTTTAGAATAGGTTTACAATCATGTGGAATCTGAATGTACATGCTCTGAGGTTCAAAATATGTGTGTGGTGTAATGATTGGAAATCGGATCATATGATTTCCTTTGGCACTCTGCCATTCATATTCGAATTTCCTGCAAAAAATAACCGCTTTCTATGGTGCCAGTTGGCCATCCCATGTCAGACTTTTAAAATTAGGCCGATATGGGCTAGGTGTATCCATGTGATGTGTACAATTCTCCTCCCTATGGTTTAATTTGATGGGTGTGATTGGTTGTGGTTTGGCATTGCATTTTCGCAGCTTATGATTTCGCTTTGCATTGCCCATTTCGACCAACAGGTTGTATAATTGATGTCTGTAACTGTTTCAAAAATGAGTGTTGAATGTGCTTTTTGTTTTCTAGTCTAGATTAAACATTGTCTAGTCCATGCTTCTGTGTAGAAAAAATGGGGGTTTGCCATACCCCTGATAATATTTTGTTCAATTGGTGGTTTTGTTTTTTCTATTGTTCACCGTGGGTGCAAACCAAACTCGGTGACATGTTTTTGAGTCCTCATATAATGCATTGGGAAATAAGTTTTGTGATGGTTTGTTTGATTTTAGAGCCTAGTAAATATTGACAAGAAGTATTCTAATGATCTGAACTATGATTAAATGAGGGCATGTCCAATAATCTGTTGATACCCTTTAGTATTTGTGTGTTTTCCATCCTTGGTTTAGTTGCTTGTAGATGTTTGAATTTTAAATCCATTTATTTTGTGTATATGGCATTTGTTTTGGTTTTACCTTTTGTAAAACAATATACAGTCTCTATTGACAGATTTTTTTTCCTGCTTGGTTTTCTATCATTAATATACCTCTCTTGAAAGTGCATGGAAATGGAGAAAAAATTGCACAGCTTGTTGTTGCTCTAGCATCTGGAAAAAATGTGGTGGATGGAGCCTAGAAAAACAACTCCCACTTTGCCATTCATATTGGGGTTTAATGCAAGAAATACCCAGTTTCTATGCTTCCACCTAACCAGATGCTTGGTTTCTATGATGTCACTTGGCTATCTCATTTCAGCATTGAAAATTAGGTCGATTGGTGCTATGGGCATCCATGTGATGTCTAGAATCCTTATCCCTATGATTTAATTTGATGGATATGGTTGGTTTTGATTTGACATTTCATTTCTCTAGCTTGTGTTTTGCCGTTACATTGTCCATTTTTTGTCCAACAAGCTTCCTAGTTTATGTCTACAACTGCTCCAAAAAATGAGTATTTAATGTGCTTTCTCCTTTGTACTTTGGGTTACACATTTTCCAGTTCATTCTTCCTTGTAGAGGAATGGGGATTTTCCCATGTCCTTGATAATATTCTTTGCTTTGCTGGTTCTTTTTCCCCATTCTTTATCATGGATACAAACCATCCTCGATGACATGCCTTCATCGATCCTATAATGCATTTGGAAATAAGTTAGTGATAATGTGTATGGTTTTAGAGTCTGGAAAATATTCACAGAAAGTATTATAATTATCTGAATTGTGATGTAATGAGGGCATGTTCAACAATATTTTGATGTCCTTCACTATTTGTGTGTTTTCCATGCTTGGTTAAGGTGCTTTTACATGTTAGAATTTTACAACCATTTGTGTGTTGATTTTTCTTAAGGTGCAAAATCAACTCTACTTTGCATGGGAACTCTTTCTTAATGCTCTGAGATATGATTCGAGCTATGAGAAAGCTTTGCACAAATTGTTGTTTTAAACAATTGGCATAAATGTTAAATGAATTCCAAAAAACAAAACAAATATTCGAGGAACAAATTCTAGTGCATATAGTGAAGCAATGAACAATATAAAAAAGGGAAATAGAAAAGGGTGAGTGGTCCTTTGTTTTGCTTGTTGTCGTATATATTGATGTTTTCATTTTATAACCATGTCAATGCCATTCACATTGAATACATAGTGTTTATTTTTATCGTACCCTACAAAATGTTGCAATCTAGGCACGCGTGCACACACACACACGCATATGTACTTGACATGTTGACAGTGCATTGTCTATGGCAGTACTTCATTTTCTCTAGTAAAGAACAATAGAAAAGGAAAAAAGGGGGGGGGGGAGGGGTTCATCTGCTTTGCTTGATGACATATATATTGATTCTTTCATTTCATAGCCATGTTCAAGGCATTTGCATTAGATAGACAACGGTTTGTTTTGCATGTTTTAGGAATTGCTTCTATATAAACATAGTTCTCTCTCCCCCCCTCTCTCTCTTTATATATATATATATATATATATATATATATATATATATATATATATATATATATATAGTTGACATATAACCTATTTACTGTGTCAATATTTCATTTATTTTAGAGCCTGTGATTTCCAGGACCAAATTTAGTTGCATTTCTATTTGCTACAGATATGTGGATAATGTTACTGTAAATGTGAAGCTCCCTTCGGTTATAGAACAAATGTTTGCTACACATCTATTTGCTGCAGATATGTAGATCACCTTCTTCTAATGAAGGGTTCATTTGTTTTGCTTGTTGTCAAATATATTTATGCATTCATTTTATGTTGGGTTTCCCACCGATAAAATAAGGAATAAACTCAAGAAGGAAAAAGTAAATAGGCGTGAAAGTGCACTATGTATTTCTCATTAACCAACTGCACATATAAATACAATGAGAAATGTCCCTTGGGTTTCATATTCCCAAGTGGACTCTTGGACTCCTGGGTGACTCTTGGTCTCCCTAAGGATTAGACTCCAACAAATCCCCCCTTAATCCAAAGGGTGTATACGAGTCCAAGAAAAATAAGAGATTTGAATAAGTGGAAGTGGACAACTACCACCAGCTGAACATTTCCATCTTGAACATCCTTTACTAAGAAGGGTAGTCAGAAGCTTGCACTTACTTCTGCTAAATACAATGGTTCTCTAAAGGGATGTTTTTTAGGCTGACCATCAACCGAAATGGGATAGTAGAAGGCTGAAATATTCTACTATGTGTGTGGTTTAATGTTGACCACAAATTCTCGAAGTTGGCGATAATAATCGCTTAGAGGTTTTATGTAACTTGGCTTGAAGGCTCAACGGTTTTGTCTGGAATGGTTGGGATGGGCTGACACCAAACCAACTGGAGAGATGAAAATAGGAAGTGAACAGCTGCAACTTGCTGAACATTTCCATCTTGACAACTGTTTGCCAAGTAAGCTAGAAGCTTGCACATGCTTCTGCTAAATGAAGGTGCTCTTGATACCAGTGGTTTTAGGATGACCGACAACTCTGGAGCTCAGTCGAACATAGCTCTTCACAGGGTCGCTTGTTTTGGATCACTTGCACTCACTTGCTTGTTACTGACGGTATTCATTCCCCACTGTTAGGAACAATGTGAGGAGAGGAGAGTCTCATGGTGTCACAACTAGACACAAAACACATGAGTACTCTATGTCATGGTTCTCTTCTGTCTGAGTGTCTATATCATTGAATCTGGCCTCTGAAATTGGATGTGGATCATGCTTGTTTGATCTCACTTACTTGTAGAGGGCCATGGCTGCTTGTTATTAGATGGAGGCTTCAAAACTTGACGCCTAACATCATGTTCCCCCCTATCAGGTACAAAGTGAGGAGAAGAATATGTCTCAACTGCAAGATGTGTCAATACTCGTAAATGAATTCTCCAGTATGACTTGTAAATCTTCTTAGTTGTTGATTACCATTTCCAAGAAGCAATCGAGCCATAATGAATCCTCTCTCTTGCAGGTTTCTTCAAACTAAAGCATTTGTCTAATGAGTGTGTATGTTTTCCACATTGCTTACAAGGGTGAAGATCAAAACAATGATCTTTCATATGGCCAACTCGATCACAGTGTTGGCATGTCGAACTCTGAACTGATGTGGATGAAGATGGACTCTCATGGATGAATCCAACAATCTGGAATTGGATGGGCTTGGAGAAGTCGGGAATGTGAACTGTCACTTCCTTGTCATATCCAAGGTCGCTTCTATGCTTGTTATGGATGATCTCTTCCCAAGGTCTGATGATGGGCTTGGAAGGAGCAAGCAGAACCTTTGCATGCATGTCTTCATCTTCATTTTCTTTCACTTCTGTATTGGCTTCACTAATTTGCTCATGTGCTTCTGAAGTGGAATCAATCTGTGTAGGATGCTGAATAGAATCATGAAGGGGATTCTTCTGAACATGAATAGGTTCATAATGTATTTCTTCTTGTTGAAGCTGCAACTCAAGCTGTAGGAAATCAAGTGTGTCTTGTGAATCTTTTATACAGTCTCGGATGTGAGTGGGAGTGCTCTTGTTGATCATGACAATGTTGTCGACATAGGAGAGAAGTAGAGTGTTCAATAACTCTACAAGACCAATTAATATTTCCATTGATAAAGTGAAGTTGATGACTCACTCAAACATTGAAGGGCTTCTTGCAATTCCACCCTTTTACAAACACTTGACAAACTCATAAAATGACGGGTGTCGGTCTCAGCCGAGAATGCACCCAGTTACAATTCAAATCAGATCTTATTTGACACTTACATAAAACAATTGCAAGTATCAAAATGCAATTAAATTTACAGAGAATTCATTGTTCGCAAAATTTAAACATGAACTGAAGAAGGAATGCTGGAATGCTTTACCTCTGAATTCTTGAGTAGAGTTGATCACAAGTAAATAAGCTACTTTCTACAGCTATAGATCCACCAAAATGAAAAAGACTACAAAGGGAAAAGATGAAGTGCCCCAAACCCAGATCCAAATGAGGAGTTTTTTTCACCGAACTAGGGAGAATTGTTGTGCTCTGAGAAACAAATGCATGAGTGTTTTCTATCAAAACCAAAACGAGAATATGCTGCCCCAAATTTGGATAGAATGTTGTCTCCTTTCCAATGCTGCAATATGGACTACTTCTTAATGTTTGAAGAAACCTCTCTCAGCGCTGAGAGTGAACCAATGCACAGGGGAGCTCATTCACCAAGCAACAATTTAACATAGAAAAAAGCCCCTAGTGAATAGCAACATTGAAACATATTGGCTTCCTCGAAAGACTGTGGGAGGAAATGCTCACATGGATGCAGGTCACACGGCTGGAAGTTAAGTCGCACGTTGCATCTCTCACCAATCAAGTCTACGTTTTTATTTGTTCACTTTCACCAATAAGTTCACAGCTCTCAGACATGAACCAATCTTCACATTTTGTGGTTCAATGCGGGAGCAGCATCTCCGATCAGCGTTCTCACGAAGAAAATCAATTTTCTCACCAAGATGGAAAGTCAAAATGTAGACTTCATTCTTCATTTGCAGCAAAAATAATATTAGCAGTCACCAATTGATAGAGAGTAAGCTTGTAGCATGCCAATACATAGCTTACCGGAAGAGAGAGCTTGATGGTCTCACAATGACGGAGTCTAGGTCACACTATGCCAGTACATATCCTCCAAATTGACCACAAATTTTCATGTTAAAATGTAGCAATATCCAATCCCACGCGTAGCTTCATCAAAAAGGAAATATGCAACCACTCCACAAGAAGGATATGCAGTTACTCCAAAGTCTTTACTCAATTTGTGGATGGATTCGAGCATCAGTCAGGTCATGATAGCACTCCATGCAACTTTGGTGATTGATAGCCTCCACACTACAATATGCATCTCTACGATAACTCACAGAGGTAATGGTATCACTCTTTCATGGAGAAGCTGGGACTCAGAAGCTCACAACACTTCACCACACAGAAGCTCGTAGCACTCTGAAGGAGGATGTTGGTCGATCCTCCAGTCGTATTGAGCAATAATTCACATGGACGCAACTTTCTGGATACTGAGAAGCACTCCTTGCTAGTCTCAACTCTCTGGACGATGGTGGTCGCAACACTGAAATGATCTTCAACACTCTCCAGCAGTTTGTGGCATCTCGTAGAAGCATTAGAGAAATTTTGAGGTAAAAAGTGGGCCTCAAAACAAAAGAAATGTACTATAAAATCCAACCAATAGGATTCAAGGTGATGATGTCAACCATGGGGGATGAATCACCATTTTTTTGGTAAAAAGGTAAAAAGGTCAAAGTGTAAAAACTACTTCTTCAACTCGTATTTTCAACTTATCTCCCTGTATATTCACTCAAATTTTGAGCAGGAGCAGTCGTTGGATGGGGAATTCAGTTATGCATCCAACAAGTACCCAATCGGCATACTTTTGATGGACCCCGCTGCCCCAAAAACAAGGAATACATATAAAAAAAATGTGATGATGAAACATGATGATGATGTTTCATCATCACATTTTTTTTATATGTATTCCTTGTTTTTGGGGCAGCGGGGTCCATCAAAAGTATGCCGATTGGGTACTTGTTGGATGCATAACTGAATTCCCCATCCAACGACTGCTCCTGCTCCAAATTTGAGTGAATATACAGGGAGATAAGTTGAAAATACGAGTTGAAGAAGTAGTTTTTTCTCTTTTCCTCCAAAATTTGATGAGGTATGCTAATATTATTTTATAATTTTCCTTAGGAGGCCCATTTTAGACCTCAAAATTTCTCTAATGGAGGTTGCAACATTCAACAGGTTGGGAGACGAATAGTCACCATAGCGATGAGTCCCACCAATCTTCATGTGGTCACGGGAGTATCAGGAAGCCTCACGTAGCCTCACGCAGTCCCTGGAGAGCAGACCATGGGTGGACGCAGCCTTCAATTTCCATGAATAGGTTAATATTTGTCTTCAAAATTTGTGATACAGACAGGCTTCATCGCAGCACCTTTCTTCTTGAGAGTGGACAGAAAATAACTCTTATGGCTCGCAATATCAAGTGATATCAGAGCCACACCATGCAGGAGCTTTTGTATGCACACACTTCGCTCAACAATTCTAAAGGAAGCTTCCAAAATTTCCATGAAAATATCAACGATTCTTTTCATTGGGATTTCTAGGGAGATACATAAGGTAAATGAAGCACCACCAACAGAGTATGCAACTTTTCAATGCAGTGACAACTAATGACCACAACATGCTTTACACCATACACCAATGCTGGATCAAGCAGCTCTCCACATAGTCATATCAAAATAATACCTCCATGAGCAATTGATATTAATACAAGAGAGTTCAGTTTCCATGCACAATACCTCCACAAAATGCTCCTTTGTGAGCTTGATTCGTGGGCGCACTTAGTTGACAGTCTCTTCTAGAGGTTAAATTAAATCAACACATAGACCAGTGGAGTCGCGCAACAGACCATGCAAGACTATTGATTGAATAATATGCAACAATATCTCACAACAGATGGATGTTCTACAAGGGTGCTATCTCCAGTTCTAAGAAACCTAGATGGGTCTAGGTATATACCTTTGACTGCCACTCGGTTTCCTTATTCATCCAAAAAGGTATAAGTTTTATTATGGATTTTGTATGCACACACTTCGCTCAACAATTCTAAAGGAAGCTTCCAAAAGTTCCATGAAAATATCAACGATTCTTTTCATTGGGATTTCTAGGGAGATACATAAGGTAAATGAAGCACCACCAATAGAGTATGCAGCTTTTCAATGCAGTGACAGCTAATGACCACAACATGCTTTACACCATACACCAATGCTGGATCAAGCAGCTCTCCACATAGTCATATCAAAATAATACCTCCATGAGTAATTGATATTAAGACAAGAGAGTTCAGTTTCCATGCACAATACCTCCATAAAATGCTCCTTTGTGAGCTTGATTTGTGGGTGCACTTAGTCGACAGTCTCTTCTAGAGGTTAAATTAAATCAACACATAGACCAGTGGAGTCGCGCAACAGACCATGCAAGACTATTGATTGAATAATATGCAACAATATCTCACAAAGGATGGATGTTCTACAAGGGTGCGATCTCCAGTTTTAAGAAACCTAGATGGGTCTAGGTATATACCTTTGACTACCACTCGGTTTCCTTCTTCATCCAAAAAGGTATAAGTTTTATTATGGCAATACAATATGGCATGGTGTGCATCCAACCAATCCATGCCAATCAGTACATCATATGACCCCAAGGGTATGATGTTTAACTCTGCAAACATTTTCAATACATTCATTTCTAAAGGACACACTTTTACAAATTCTGTGATTTTAAGTTTACTTTTCTTCAAATGACATTTCTCAACTAGATTAGGTGCAATGTAAGTATTTCTAGCTCCAAAATCAATCAAAATAGCTATGGTTTTATTAGCAATCTTACCTGCTACCTCAATCATTCGGGACTGGTAGCTAGCTTGCCTCCCATCTAGGGTTGCCTAGATCCTCTGAACACTTCCACCCACATATCCAACAGTTGAAGCCTCTTGAATGTTGTAAAGGTTATATTTCTTATGCAGGCACTGACTGTCAAAGTGATTTTCCTTAATTTCCAACATTCCATATGTGGTATTTTTCCCGAAGGCTCTTCCCTTGGTTGTCCTTGTTGAAAAGAATTACTATTTTAGAATTTTGAAGGATGGAAACCTTTCTTCCTCTTCTCTTGTTTTTTCATCTTCATATCCTTCCAATTCTTTTGATATGGGGCCTTGCTCTTATTCTATTCATATAAGTGTTTTTTTCCTTCTAGATGGCATCCTTAAGGTTCGTTGGTCTATCATACTAGGTTTTGTCTCTATAAGATTTAGGAAGAATACTTAGGAACCTTTGAGTCATAAATGAAAAAAACACATAAATAGGAGGGAATTTCTCCCAATGAGGGCGCACTAGGAAAGAGGGGCCCACTATAGTATACATAAGGGGCAATAATAGCTCCATAATCCATAAAAAAAATGGGGTCCGTTGTACAATGTTTGGGTGACCAACACTACTAAAGTCACCAAGGCACAAAATGAACTAGGATGGAAAAATACCATTTAACAACAAGTTATAAGGTGCTAGGGATGTCCCCCATTCCCCCTCACACCATGAGATCCATGGTCTCCCATACTCTTTTAGTTTCCTTTGCTGAGCCAGTTGTTTATTTAAATAATAGCAACAACATTCAATGATAACAACAATGACAATAACAACATTAACATTAATAATAATAATTCCAAAATCACATCATCAAACAAATGAGCATAAGTCCATTGTCACAATTTTAACAAATAGAACATAAGTCCGTTGTCAAATAAAAGACCATAAGTTTGGGGCTTAACAACCGAGGTATTACAATGACCACCACCAAAAGTGGTCCACTTACTTGCAGCAGTTCCACCTGAACATTAAATATAAGAAGGGAAACACCAATCGAGTTTTCAATTGCCTCAATCGAACTCTAGTAGCAGCACTGACCACAGTGGTCAACTCTTATGGCCACAAGACCTTTGGGTGGCCTCAACTATATGACAGTGATCCTAAATTTGCTTCCATCTATCAAGAAGTATGTGCAAGCACACTAGTGATAGACTTTCATCTCCAAGAAGGATTGTTATGCCACTTAGGCCATCTATGTGTTCCTTCAAGCGAGTGTGCGAAGATTGTTTGGGAAGCGCATTATAGTTGGGTAGCAGGGCACTTTGGCACCGAAAAGACAGTGGCAATATTGCAGAAGTATTTTTATTGGCCCAATATCTGACAAGATGTCAGTCGATATATTTGATCCTGCACTGCTTGCACCATCGCGAAACCTACCATCAAGAAGCAGGGGTTGTACACTCCTTTGAATACTCCCAATGGGCCATGGCAATCCATCTTCGTGGATTACATGTCAAGACTACCTTCAACCAAGCCTGATAATGAATTTCTGTTTGTGGTCATGAATCTCTTCTCTAAGATGGACATTATGATAGCTTGAAAGAAGAGCATCTCTACCGAAGCTAGTGTTAAGCTCTTCTTTGAGCACGTTTGGGTTCATTTCAGGCTACCACATACTATCATTTCAAATTGGGACAGTAGGTTCCAAAGCACCTTTTGGTATATCCTATGATCATTGATGGATACCAAGCTCACCAAGTCGACTTCCTTCTATCCCTAGACTGATGGAAAAATAGAGGTAGTCAACCGGATGATTGTACCTTTTCTAAGAATGTACAATTATAAACATCCCCACACATGGGATGAGAGCCTTCCATATGTTCATCATATCTATAACAGATCCCTTCATATCCCCATTATCCATAGGCCTTTTCAGGTGTGCCTGGGGTTCCAACCACCAGCCCCAATTGATTTATATCTTCCCATTGCATCCGCATAAGAGGAATCTGCCCATGCTTAGAATGAGGCTGATAAGGCCACCATATTTGTTGAACAAATCCAACACATCTGCCAACAGGCCCATGAAATATTGGAAAAATCCAATACCAAGTACAAGCAGCGACATGACCAGCATCGGGTTCCACACAAGTTCCAGGTGGGTGATAAGGTTTGGTTGCATTTGCAGAAAGAGAGGCCCACAGGACCCCATCGTAAGATTCATCCACTTCGATATGGGTCGTACACCATCACCAAGGAAGTCGGTGAGAATGCCTTTGAATTAAGTGTTCCTTCATTCCTTGACATGCACCCAGTGTTTAATGTGGAGCTCCTTCTCCCATATTTTACACAATTTTTGGACACATCGAAGGTGGCACAATAGTTGAAACCTACAGATATTAACCCTGACTACATGGAACGGGAAACCACCGATCAGATCATGGAAATACATGTTAAGGGAATCTTCCAACAGAAGATCCAACTATATCAGGTTGTCAAAGAAGGGCATCGACTCCACCAAGGCAAGTGGCTCACCAGGAGTCAATTTTAGCATAAGTTTCCCCATTTGGTGGGGGCACTCAACCCGATGGAGATCATTTCTTCCTAATGGGGGAGGACTGATCTAGTTGGATATAGGTGGCCACCCACCTATTCCACTGGCTCAAAACAATTTTCCATTTTGTCAATTTTCTAGTAATTTTTCTACATTTTTTTGGGTCCTAATTTTCTAGTAATTTTGGCTGTGGGTATGAGGCTGTGTAAGATAAAATAAATTTGGACTCTCATGGATTATTATTTTATGTTTTTTTTTTCCTACTTAAGTTAGAGTATAATCTCTTTCATAACTTTAGTTTTATATCTAAAACTTGAAATAGTGCTAGAAATACACTTTTAGACTGAGTCATTTGCCTAGGTCAGTTATTACCTTTAATAGGTACTTTGAAATATATTTTTTGTTTCCTTTTGAGAGTTAGACCTTCTCTTGGAAAAAATATTTTCCACATTCTAGGCATTCTTAATGTGCATGTACCTTGGATTTTCCAGTAGCGAAATCACGTTCAGAATCTAATGAAACTCATCATCCTTGAAAAACACAAGGCCAACATCATTCGTCTACTTTGTTTTTCCAAATGTTGCTCTTGCAATTTCCAATGAGGTTATTTTTTTTCCACAAGTCTTGAATATGACAATGTGAAAAGAGAACCAATGGGATAACACCATCCAATACAATTCTATTGAGTTTAATATTGGTTTGAGGCTACCATGAATCACCTCAAATGAATCTACTAGCTTCCATCATATTCTATCTCAAATTTGCTATGCAGAATGCTAGGAATAAGGCTGGAATAGTGCAAATAGATCTACAGTGAGTGCTTATAAAAAGTTAACTCCATGTAAGCAACCATGGAATATAAACTGAGACTTTGTTTTTAGTAAAGAATTCTCCCCCAAGTCCATTATCTTGAGTAAACGGTGGTTGAACTATGCCAAAGGTCCAAAGGTAAAATCCTTCAATTGAAGCTAATTGTATAACATCTCACCATCAAGTTCTCATTTTTCCAACATTGTTGAGGGACACCCTGAAGGATTGAAAGAGTTCATTACATGGAAGAGGTTATGAAATTTATTAGTGAATGATTATTTTTTCCTCCATCAAGATAACTAGTGTGCCTATTTGCATCCTCAATCTTGTTTCTACTTTGTCATTTCCAAGGGTCAAAATTTAGGCTTAGGATTGGTTTTTATTCTTCAAATCTCTAGTACGTTAATGACCTTCAATTTTCAACTCTAAAATTCCAAAATTTCAACAAATTTTTCTATTGTTACAATCTCTTTGGACCAACTTTATTTTACATCGTAGTATTTTTTAAAATGAAAAATATTCCCACAAGAAGGATAGGAACATTGTTGAATACTTCTTGTGGCCCGGTGTTAAATTGTTCTACTGAATGATTGATTTTGAATATGATTTGATGCTTTTAGGGTATCCTAGGGTACTCCTACAGATTGGTACCACTAAATGCATTTCCTAGTCCCATTAATCTACGTGTTGGTCATTTGTTGTACATTAATACAATTATCTTATCTCAACTACTATTGAATTGATGTACACAAGTCCACCAACACACCTATGCCTGCTCGCTACCATATAACAATAAATCCCTTAATATAATAAATATATATTTGTTGGATCGCATAACTGCTCTTGTTCTATTCATTTTGGTGGCACTTAGCATGATGTATGTGGACCTTAGTTATTCGGGTTATGCCCAAACTTTTGGACCTCTGTAAAATTTAAAAAAAAAACAATAACTTTGATAGATTGGAGAAATGATTTATACATAACCTTAGGTAAAGACAAAGAGAAGTCCTTCCAAGTATCTAATCAATAGAATTTAAGAGCACAACTATATATATCTATATATCCCACTAAGGTGAAAGACTATCCACAAAACATGTTTTCGTAAAAAAAGAAAAAAAAACTTCAAGAGAGCCAAGCTATTCCTATTTTTGGTCTAAGACTATCTTGATGGATTTTAAACACTTCGAAGGAGCTGTGAAGGCTGTTGAGAAGATTTTATTTTCTATATTATGTGGTCAATTTCTTTTTGATAGAGCCAAATAGGCTTGCTTTTCCTCAATCATAATTGTTCAGGAAAAAAAAGAGTATTTTAGACATAAGACCATCGACATTTTAAGAACAGAAGTAAATTCGGAGAGCTCTGTATTTTTTTTAATAATTGTTAAATTGCACACAAAACAAAGGACCTAAGCTGAAGGGCTATACCAGGGTTCAAGTAGAAACTTTGACGACTACAGCTAAGTTGTGATACCTTGAAAGAAAAAATAATATAACCCAAACTCTAGGGTTTAACCCTTTGGAATTTCTCTACCCTGAATCCAAGTTGTCTTTGTTGAGGCCCGAATCCCTTTACCTTTTATGAAGGTAGGATGCAAAAGATCCATGAAATACCTATAGGTTCACCTTGTTGATATGCTAGAACAATAAATTGGGTTCATGCACAACCATGTTTAGAGTAGACCTGAAAAATGGGCAAAGGGTTAGGCCTTGGGCAGAGGAATTGATCCTCATAAAAACTTCACCAATGTCTAATGCACAAAAAGGAAAATTAGTCTTCCAACTTACTCTTTCTCTTAATATCCTGCAAACCTTGCCTCCATAGGTTGCGTTGAGGAAGTAATTTAAGACCTGCCAAAATCAAAAACTTTCAGTTAAGACTTGGAAGTTAAACAAAATAAAAACTTATAAGAAAAAACAAAAAGGAACGAAACTAGTACACCTCTCTTAGCTATGTTGCTTCAACATCTTTTGATTGAAGGTATGTGGTCTAGTGTTAATTTGCAGAGTTGCAGAAAAGGTTCCAGATAGGGGCCGAAGCCTTTCCAAAAAAAACTGAACCAGCTCCCTTGGTTTTCACATCTTCCAAAAATATGCTATTTACAACTAAAACAAGTAGAAAATTTTCTCCACTTTAGAAACTTATAGATCGAGAATGGTGCAGAGTTAGAAAAGTATCTTGCATGAATGATATTAACATTGGTTTTCATGTTAGTTTGCTTGTAAGCAATGGAACCAACCAACCCAGACAACCATAGGGTTCCTAAGAGCACCAAAATATTCACAATTACAAGAATACAAATACCTAAAGGATCCAATACCTAATTACAAGAATAACAATCATCTACATAAAATAGGTTGAGATGCACTTACCAACAGTTCAGAGCTTGTTTTGGGAAACCCATGCTCTCGCATATTCAATTGTGCTCTTGCTTTCTTCTGCACAGCCCTGTGTCTCTCTTTCGACCCCTTGCAGAGCTAACCCACAGTGAAATTCTTTTGCTGAGCTTTGCACAATTGTTTTCCTTCTCTTTTTTCAATTACAAAATAAACTTATATATATATATATATATATATATATATATATATATATATATATATTCATTTTGTCGGGCTTTGCACAATCGTTTTCCCTCTCTTTTTCCAATTACAAAATAAACTAATATTTATGTAATAATATATATATATATATATATATATATATATATATTATTACATAAATATTATATATAACTTAATAAATATTATAATGTTATAATCTTATAATTTATAGTTTGGAACAATACAATACATTGAATGAGCACGTGGGAATCCTTTTTTCTCTTCTATAGGCCCTTATTTTCATTTATTTTTCCCTATTTTCTCTCCAATTCTTTTTTCTTCTAATTTACCTTTTTTCTTCCCGTTAATTTATCCTATTTTTAGTTTTTGTTTCATTTTCTTTATTAAATTGTTATTTATATTCTTGTTTTTATTTTGAAATTTATTAATATTAATACATTATATATTAATATATTGAATATATATAATAAATATATAATATATTAATATATTAACTATATGTAATAATAACTATATTATATTAATATTACATACTATGTAGTAAATTAATATATTAACTATGTAGTATTAACTATATATATATATAGATATAGATATAGATATAGATATATATTGTTTCATCAGATGGCTTAGTTTCAATAAGTTTTTATCCTAAAAGGTTGTTGCACACCAAATGGTGTCTATACAAATTCACACTTTGAATCGTGGTGCTTGTTGAAGTCAACATATCCAAACTAGAGGCAAAATTTGGTGATGATGACCCAACTGTGTTGGTGGTAACAGTGCTAGAAGATATTGTTGAATTGTTCACAAATGAACCAACACTTGGTGGAGGAAAAAAATCCATATTCACCAGGTTAATCATTATAACCATTGATTCATACTAATATGTGCCACATTGATTTACCTGTAACTGATCCTATGGTATCCATAGTCGTACGATCAAATATGTAACCCAATTAGGAAAAAAGAGAGCATAGAGGGAATAGAGTTTTATTTTACACCATTAACAATTTATTTATTCAATGTCAACGTGAGGAAATATTAGAATCATGGTAACTCTTTTTTTAAAAAGAACTTTACAAAAATGAAGGATTTTTTTTTCTTTTCAAAATGGAGGATATTGGTGATTTTTTGCAGGGAGAGACCCGAGGGAAACTTTATAAATTTTCAAAATCAGGCACGGGGAGAACCATGATGAATGGATGCATATGGATAATTAATGGAAGTTGTGAAATTGACAATTTTTAGCTAACATGATGACACAAAATACATGAACTTGTCGAAACTTAACATACTGCCGAGAGGCTCAAATGATGATGATTTTGTTCAAAAAAAATATGAGCGTGACCATTATGATGAGCCAAACATAATGAAACCAAATTCACGACATGACAATGATGAGGGGGGAAGACAATAAATATCCAAGACTCGACTCAACCACACTATGATGATGCACATGATGCAACTTCGCGGAATTGTCGAAGGGATAATACGAAAGCAAAACTGGTGAAATAAGATATGGACATGATAAGAACATCAAACTAGATGTGACAGTACATATGAAATGATCTCACAAAATGGTTCAGTAGGTTTTCCTATGGCGTCATGTTTCGACGCTAGCTCATGTTTCTGAATCCATTTACAATGTTACAATTTACCAAATTTTAATATTGTAGAAACATTGTAACATTGCAAAAATTTGGTAAATTGTACAAATTCATTATAAAAATTATAATTTTCCATTTTCAGAGTGACACAACTAAAAATGACCAAATAAATGACCAATTGTTATGTGGTCATTTTTAGTTTAGTTATGTGGTACTTGCGATATCTTAGCTTGGGATGGTTTTTATTAATGCTTGTACCACAAATGTATTGAAAATTAATTATGATACCTTGGGAATGATGTAAAGCTTATAACCAAATTTCTTCTGCTCCAAGAATAGAAGACTACGTATAAGGTCATTAATGTAAGCAGTGAAAATCTACTTCATGCATTAATGTAGAGCTGTGACACATGAGGGAGTCTACAATTTACTAAATTCTAACACTGCATCCATCTGCAGTGTTAGAATTTATTAAATTGTACAAATTCATTGTCAAAATTGCAATTTTCCATTGTCGGAGTGGCACTACTAACAATGACCAAATAAATGATGAATTCATATTCTTAATGTTATTGCAATGTGGTCATTTTTAGTTCAGTTACTTGTTATTTGGTCATATATTTTATCTCGTGGCCCAATTGGTCATTCCTTTGGTCATTTTTAGTTGGCTTACTCACTTTTCGTCATTTATACCTTGAAAAAACTATGGTGACCAAATTTTTTGGTCGCCTGGTCATTTATCTCTCATTTTCTACTACTGAGATGACGAACCTTGCTCTTGTATCCATTTGGATGGTGAAAAAAAATTTAGTATGACTGCAGCTAGTGAAGTTGGAGTAGGCCTCTAGTTGATTACAAGATTTGACTACTACCCGTTCCTATCCTTTCTAGACTAGGACCCAAGCATTCCATTCTCTTCCATTTCAGTATCAGAAGTCAACTCTATTATAGGTCTCTTTCCTAATGTGTTTGTCTTGTGAGGATTTGGAATAACTAGTGACAATGTATGAGGATCTAGATACAAGACTCCTTTCACCTCCTCCCAACTTTCTGTTAAGTTTAAACTAATTTGACTAGCAAGATCACTGAAAGAAACATAATCACAAGATAGACAAAGATTTTACCTTGGGAAACCCTCATGGGGTAGAAAACCCAGCAAAGATTTCCTCAATAAGATGATCAACCAAAATACAAGATGTGCTCCAAGACTAGAGCTCCTTCTCTACCTCCTATGCAAACCTCTCTCTCACAAGTGCGCTACTTTCCGAGCTATGCAAGTATGAGATAATTTGGGAGCATCCTCCTCTACTTATACTAGATTTTCGACTGACTTTTTCCCTAATGGGGCCGACCTCTCCCAATGGAGTCTAATAACCCCTAATTAAATAACTCAGGGCCGACCCCCACATGGTGGATCTAATAACCCTGGTTACCACAATCCATCGGAGCAATAAACATCTCCGGATACATAATAGAAATACCTTGGAGGGGTGAAACATCTCCGGAATAGTAAAGTACAAATATAATATTCTTAGAAGTTACAATATTCAACACTCCCCCTTAACGAGAAGGATATTATAACAACATCTGCAGGAGCAATGAGTCATCGACTACATCATACATGATACATCTATAAATCACTGGAAGCTTTCTTCAATACATCATCATCAGTAACTCAAATAGTTACTGGAATATCTAAATCCTCACGATCAACAACATCATCGTCATACGATCATCAACATCGTCATCAAACGATCATCAGCGTCGTCATCATCATCATCATCACACGATCATCAGCATCGTCATCACATGATCATCAACATCGTCATCATCATCGTCATCAAACGATCATCAGCATCGTCATCACATGATCATCAGCATCGTCATCATCATTGTCATCACACAATCATTAGCATCATCATCATCATCATCATCGCACGATCATCAGCATCGTCATCATCATCGTCATCACACGATCATCAGCATCGCATACTCTGCAATACACACGATCATATTATAGGATGATCAATCCCACTCTCTTTAGGACATAGGTCCATGGATGATACAATCCTATCATGTACCTTTTGAACAGAGGTCCAGGGACGATCTAGTCCTATCATGTACCTTTTGAACCGAGGCCCAGGGATGATCCAGTCCTATCATGTACCTTTTGAACCGAGGTCCAGGGACGATCCAGTCCTATCATGTACCTTTTGAACCGAGGTCCAAGGATGATCCAATCCTTTCATGTACCTTTTGAACCGAGGTCCAGGGACGATCCAATCCTATCATGTACCTTTTGAACTGAGGTCCAGGGACGATCCAGTCCTATCATGTACCCTTTGAACCGAGGTCCAGGAACAATCTAGTCCTATCATGTACCTTTTGAACTGAGGTCTAGGGACAATCCAGTCCTATCATTCAATTCTCGGAGACCTATGTCTACGGCTCAATTCAAGGGACCGAAGTTCGGGGACGATCCAATCCCCATTCTCGAAGACATCTTGTCTACGGATCAATTCAAGGGACCGAAGTCTCGGGACTATCCAATCCCCATTCTCTAAGACATCTTGTCTACGACTCAATTCAAGGAATCGAAGTCTGGTGACGATCCAATCCCCATTCTCGAAGACATCTTATCTACGGCTCAATTCAAGGGACCGAAGTTCGGGGACGATCCAATCCCCACTTATCCACTAAGGATTTCATTCTCGGAGACATCTATCTATGGTTCAATTCAAGGGATCAAAGTCCAGGGACGATCCAATCCCCACTTTTCCACTAAGGAATTCATTCTCGGAGACATCTGTCTACGGCTCAATTCAAGGGACCAAAGTCCAGGGATGATCCAATCCCCACTTGTCTACTAAGGAATTCATTCTCGTAGACATCTATGTACGGCTCAATTCAAGGGACCGAAGTCCGGGGACGATCCAATCCCCACTTGTCCACTAAGGACTTCATTCTCGGAGACATCTGTCTACGAATCCTTTTAGAACATATGTTCAAGGATGATGCAATCCCCATAGTATCCTCATCAATACAGGTATCATTAGTGTATCAATACAAGTATCCTCATCCATACAAGTACATCAATCAATACATGTATACATATCATCAATACAAGTATCCTCATCCATACAAGTACATCAATCAATACATGTATATAAGTAATATAAATATACTAAGTATACATATACAAAATATAAAGATAATAAATATAAATATCCTAAGTAAAATAATACAGGTATCCTCATCATCGACCTTACTGTCGATGCGGGCAATTTCATCATCAGAGTCTTCATCATTTTTTCATTATTGATTGGTATTCTTCTGTCATTGCTTCTACCCACTCTTTCTTTTGAACTGCCTCTTCATAGCTAGTAGGTTGTTGATCCACAAGGTCACACATCAAAGCCACATAGTTGGATACTAGCTTTGGTTTCTCTCTTTCTCTAGTGGAGCCTTCAGGAGCTCCATATTTTTCAGCTCCTTGAATAATGTCTCTAGCCCATGCAGGCCTTTTTTCTTAGATAAGTTTGTAATGGGGGGTTCTTGTGGTTCTAACATGTCATGATCTTCAGGTGTATCATCTTCAGGGATGGGCACAACCTCTGTAACTCTAGGAGGTGTATATTCTTCATAGACTTCTTCAAGTTTGCACTTCCTAGATTTCTTGAGAGCTGCTTCTTCATCAAATGTCACAACTCTACTTATTTCCATATGATGAAAACCTGGTATGTAAATTCTGAAAGCTTTGGATGATTCACAATATCCAACAAATATTCCCTTCTTACCAGAAGGATCCAACTTGGTTCTCCTTTCTTTTGGAATGTGAATGTTCACTGGACATCCAAATATTTTGAGATGACTTACCTTAGGCTTCTTTCCAGTGAACACTTCTTCTGGAGTCTTGAATTCAAGAGCACTATGGGATAACCTATTTTGTACATAGACTGTTGTCCTAGCTGCTTCATCCCATAGATACATGGGTAGATATTGGTCATGTATCATAGTCTTTACAACTTCCATGATGGTTCTATTCTTTCTTTCAGCAACCCCATTTTGTTGGAGATTGTAGGGAGTGGTTAGTTCCCTCTTGATTCCAGCTTCCTTACAAAAGTCTTCAAAATCCTTTGAAGTATATTCTCCGCCATTATCTGTTCTGAGAATCTTAATTTTCTTTTTTGAGTGATTTTCTATCAAAGCCTTGAACTCTTTGAACTTTCCAAAAAATTCATTCTTTCCTTTTAGAAAGTATATCCAAGTCTTCCTTGAATAATTATCAATGAATGTGAGATAGTATTCAAATCCACTTAGGGATGTGGTGGGCATTGGTCCACATACATCTGAATGTATTAGGTCCAGGATGTTCTTAGTCTTTGTTTCACTCTTTGGAAATGGGTTCTTGATATTCTTCCCCTTTTCACATCCTTTGCATGTTCCAATATGATCAATCTTCAAGTATGGTAGTCCTATAACTACCTTTCTTACATAGGGTAAGGCTTTGTAGTTAATGTGAGCTAGCCTTATATGCCATAGCTCACTATGGCTAGAGGTTTCATGGACAAGGGCAACTTCTGGATGTCCCTTGAGTTTGTAAAGACCTCCTTCCTCTTCACCAATAACAATTGCATCTTCAATTTATTTTCCTTTGGGCCAAATAAGTACTTGTCCATCTATGAATGCAACTATAAAGCCTTTCTTATCTAGTGCTGATATAGAAAGTAGGTTCTTCTTTAAACCTGGTACATATAAAATTTCTTTCATCTTTAAAGGTGTTCCAGAATCAAGCTTGTAGCTTGCTTCACCAATTTCCTTGATGGGATATTGATAATCATCTCCTAGGGATACCTTTTGTGGAGAAGTCTTTTCCTCAAGTCTTGAGAGAGTTTTCTTTTGACCTGTCATGTGCTTTGAAGCACCACTATCGATGAGCCATGTATCTTCTCCAGGTGATACAGACCCAGATAGTGCAGAAAATAGAACATATTCTTCTGCATCTACTTTCTTTACTTTAGATATTTTCTTTTGAGGCCTTTCCTCTTATTCTTCTTCTTCTTCTCCACTATCATCTTCTGCCATATGTGCATGATGTCTTTTGTGAACAAACTTCTTCTTTTGTGAAGTATAAAATCTGGCAATGTGTCCTAGTTTAAGACAATTGAAACATTGGACTATGGAGAGATCTCTTTTTGAGTTGGGTCCTCTTCCCCTTTTAAATCTATGGAAGGGTTGAGACCTTTTGTGGTCAACTTTCTTGAAGTGACCCTTTCTTCTTCTTTTGGTGTGAGTAGCCAAGGCTTGGTCATCCTCCTTGAGAAGGGATTCCCTATTGGCTACCCTAGCTTCTTCTTGAACACAATCCTCCCATACTATATCAAACTTCATACTTTCTTTTCTGGCACACAGAGTTTGTATGAATGACTCCCGGCAAGGTCTAGTGAGACCATTTAGAGCAGTCATTACAAGTTCATCTTCATCAAGGGTATCTCCAATAGAATCTAGTTGTTCCTTGATTTGGGAAACCCTTGAGAAGTAGTCTTGAATGGATTCTCCTTTATTCATCTTACTACTCTTCAACTGAGTTCTTAGGTTCATCTTCCTATTGATGTTCCTCCCTTCATACATTCTTCCTAGGGCATCATACATTTCCTTTGGGGTCTTCTTGGATGCCACTTGGGGAATCAAGTGGTCTTTGATAGAATCAACAATGATTCTCTTTGCCCTAATTAGATCCTTCCTATATTTTTTCTTTGGCTTCATCTTCAGCAGGTTCTACTACTTCATCCCTGATATATTGAGCAGATCATTCTCTTCAAGAATGAGACCAATTCTGTATTTTCATGCCCGAAAATTTTCTATACCTTCTAGTTTGTCTTCACGCTTAGTGCTTGGAACCATCTTCTCTTAGGGGAGTCCAAGATATTAGAGTTTCAAGAGATAGAGTAACACTTACTAGGAGATGTGCTTGATTGACTTGGGAACACTGGTGTGTTCTGTTTCTGGAAACTTCAACTTTTCACTTTCCGGATCTGCAACAGAATTTTTGGTTTATCACACTTTTGGTCAAACTAAGGTTTGACTTTCCCGGAGTTCTACCCAACCAAAAACTTCGATCTAGGGCTCAAAAGATTGATTTTGAGAAGGGCTATTCAGCCATGCAACCAGAATCCAAAAACTACTAACTTTCGCAAAAACCCTAATTTTGGGAGAGAGAGAGAGAGAGAGAAAGATAATTTCACTTTGTGAAAGATCTATTCAGGATAGCTCTGATACCATGTTAAGTTTAAACTAATTTGACTAGCAAGATCACTGAAAGAAACATAATCACAGGATAGACAAAGATTTTACCCTGGGAAACCCTCATGGGGTAGAAAACCCAACAAAGCTTTCCTCAATAAGATAATCAACCAAAATACAAGATGTGCTCCAAGACTAGAGCTCCTTCTCTACCTCCTATGCAGACCTCTCTCTCACAAGTGCGCTACTTTCTGATCTATGCAAGTATGAGATAAGTGAAGAGCATCCTCCTCTACTTATCCTAGATTTTCGACTGACTTTTTCCCTAATGGGGCTGACCTCTCCCAAGGGAGTGTAATAAAACCTAATTAAATAACTCAGGGCCGACCCCCACATGGTGGATCTAATAACCCTGGTTACCACAATCCATCGGAGGAATAAACATCTCCGGATACATAATAGAATTACCTCGGAGGGATGAAACATCTCCGGAATAATAAAGTACAAATATAATATTCTTAGAAGTTACAATATTCAACACTTTCCAGGTTGGCCATTTTGTCCATACCAACATAGATCCATCTCAAACCCGGATCTATCAAGCACCGGGATTCAATTTCTTGAGGTATATTTCTTTTTTTAAATTTAAACTCAAGAAATTTGATCTCTCTTTATTGATAGATCCGGGTTTAAGTTTTAAGTTTTTATTTTATAAACGAATATCTATTTTTAATTACTTTTCATAATATTTTATTTTATGAACCAACATGGATTTCTATATTTTATTTTATGAACCAATATTAATTTTTTAATTAAAATTTTCTATATTTTTTTTATGTTGTTTTGATTTCCATTATATAGCCATTGATTTCGAAGGTGTTTTTCAAACGAAAATAAATATATATTAATGGCCGACTTAATATATCATAATATATATTACTTTTTACATTTTATTACCTTTTAAAAATGTTACATGTTACATCCGTCATACTATTACTTTTTACATTTTATTATATTCGAAAACATGTTACAAGATCTCCCCCATACTGGGCTGTAGAGCGCCTCTCGGCGCAATAATGGCATGGTTCATGATTATACTCAGACAACCTGACCAACCTCCTTTTTTCCGAAAAAATACCTTTTGGGTCATATTTCCAACTAAACCTCATTGGAATATTTAGACTAGCCAACATCTCTTCAACCATGGACTATGCAGTTATGGTTTTAACTATAAACCGACTCGCTTCTTGTGGAAATTTGAAATTTCTAGCGTTATTATGCTTCACAAAGTGCATAGCCTCATAATAGAACATTTTCCAGGGAAAACAGTCTAGGAGTGAGTAAAACAGAGAGATGGCATGGAGGCAACTCAGACCCAGAAATCCTAATCTCAGTGTGGTCTTAATAACAGAACCAATCTCCTATGTCAACTTCTCGACTTAATTGCAATAGAATTTTACATTTGAGAAAAATTCTAAGAGGAAGGGCATCAAACAATAGAGTATATATTTTGGACATGACAGTGCTTGAGAATTCCAGTAAACCTTCATTTGTGGTATGAGATTTGGACTTTTTCATGTCAATCTGGTTAAAGAAGTCTTTGTTGTGATATAAAATCATGTACAAAAGATAGGATTGATACCTAAAAAACTTCATAGAGGCAAATTTATTTAATTGGTTATGCATCATTTCCACCAAAAAAACAACGAATTCTAGATTAATATATGGTTCTTGACAAGAAAGATTAATGATAAAAAACACACCCAAGATTCTTTCATCTACTGTCAAGTCATTATTATAACCTAACACCTAGCATTCCATGGAGATCATATCTTGATCTTGTTCCAAGAAAATATCCGTGTTGTAGGCTAATGGTCTGGAGGGTAGCTCTGCTTCTGGAGGTAGTAGTGATCTAAAGAAGAGTTCTCTACTCTCTGCAAACAATTCTCTAAATTTATAATTTAGCGACTCTTCATTGAATCCGACCAAGTTAAATCTTCCTCAATTTCCAACATTTCTTATAGGAACTCTTTGTTATTGGGTAAATCACAAATCCAATCTTGAAAATGAAGACCCTTTTCTCGGGGGAATACAAATCCACACACCATTTGACCAGTTCCAATAAGGATTAAGATTTGGGTATAATCACCTTGGCCAACTTGAAACTCTAGAGGTTCGAGTATTCATTTCCTCCCTTGGTGCGTGTTTCCACCTCTCTTAAGACGTAGTGAATTTCTGCAGCTGATAGTACTGATTATAAACATAAAAAATGTTATTTATCAAGTTCTCCTCTCGGCTAGATGGGTTACTGGTGGATGGAGACGATAAAACTTCAAAAGTGGAAGCCATGGAAATAATACAAGGTTCTTCAGATGATGAAAAATCACAGTAGAATATGAGGGAAAAATGTAAGAATGAGATTGAGACTGAATATCTCCTGATGTGGATTGCAAAACAATACTCATAAGTTTGAATACTAGGCGTTTACAACATAGGATTTGAATTTTGGCGCATTCAATAAAGGGACATGTGGAAAAAGATCACTTTTCCATACAACAAGGTGTGGAGGTCATAATGGTAGAGGTCAAAGACGTTAGGCTCATGGGGGTGGGTCCCATTTGCATCAGATACAAGGTGGCATGGTGGTTTCATGGTCAAGGGAAAGACCTAGACTGCTTTGGGAGCCTTAAGATCTCTCATGTTGACACGTGGCCTAGCACTTTAAGGTTTAGGCTCATGGGATGAGATTAACATTTGTGCTCCTCAAGAGGCCTAAAGCACTCTCTATGATTGATTGTCTAACCAAAATCTCATTAACTCTCCACCCTTCATGCTATTCTTTGACAGTGGGACCCAATCTCCTGTCCCATCACTCTAACAAATTTTGGGATGTGATGTGATAGCGTGGGCTCCCAAATGTAGTTTCAGGCTTGAGGAAGGGTGGCATGCTGCACCCACTTTTGCAAGCCTTAAGCACCCTACTATTCATGGGTGAATCCATGAAGGTGGTTCACTATTTTTGGCAAGCGGAACCATATATGTTTGTTTTTCATACCCTTGATTGAGGTATTTTCAAGCCCTCGATTGAGGGCTTGGTTAAAACCTCGATCGATCCATTGCTCGATTGAGGGTTTGGATAACCCTCGATCGAGCTGTTAAGACTGAAAAAAATAAAAACAGGACCTGGTGGGTCGGTCGGCCCTGTTTGAAAACGACTTCTCGACCGAGCATCTATAGGAGAACAACGACCCCTCGACTGAGCGTCTACATGACACACTCCACGCCATGCCCATGCCCCACACCAGCTCCTAGCCATGTCTTCCACTCCAATAGGTAAGTGGGGTTCCAACCTTCCTTTTGTTTTTTTAATAAAAAATTTTTTGTTATAAATTTATGTGAATGTTGCAATTTTGTTTTCCAAATAAATGTAACCATTGAAACCAATAACCATTTTTTTGTTTAGAAAAACCATTGAAACCAATAACTTTTTTTTTTGTGTAGAAAAACCATTGAAAGCAATAACCATTTTTTGTGTAGAAAAACCATTGAAACCAAAAACTATTTGAAAAAAAAAAAAAATTCAAAACAATAACAAAAAACCATTTCAAAACAAAAACAAAAAACCAATAACCATTTGAAATATGTTTTAAATTTTAAATTTATGTTGTATTTATTTTTTTAAATTATTAATATTTTTGTTTATATCAACCAGTGGCATTTTATGCACGGTAGCATTTTATTGCATAAAATGCTACCAGTTTTATTTTAAAATGTGTTTTGACATGCATAAATTAAGCCCCTTTTTTTTCAATTCTCTGAGAACGCCAAGAGGATTGAAAAAAAAAAATCATATTGCGTTCCTGGTTTAACAAAAACCATTAACATTAAAAAAAACATTTGCAAACCTTTGAAATTGACATTGAAATTTTAATTCAAATTGAATTTGAAATTTGAAATTAAATTAAATTGAAATTGAAATTTTAAATTAAATTAAATTGAAATTGAAATTTTAAATTAAATTAAATTGAAATTGAAATTTAAAATTAAATCAAAACTGAAATTGAATTTTTGAAATATGAACATTTGATCAAAAGTTTGTAGTTTCAACATTCAAATTATTTAGGATAAAATCACATTTGACATGTTACCTATTGGTGTTCATGATCACAATTGCAATTTGAAATTTCAAAATTGAAAATGAAAATGAAAACCAAATTGAAATTGAAATTGATATCGAAATTGAATTTGAAAATTGAAATTAAATTGAAATTGAAAATTGAAAACTGAAAATGAAATGTAAATGAAAATTAGGAATTGGAAATGGAATTCGAATTTGAAATTGAAATTGGAAATTGAATTTGAATTTGAAATCCAAATTTGAAATTTTGAAATTGAAATTAAAATTGATTTGAAATTTGAGATTGAAAACCGAAGTCGAAGTTGGAATTGAAATTGAAATTGAAATTTAAAATTGTAATTAAAAATGATATCGAAATTGAAATTGGAAATTGAAACTGGAATTGAAATGTAAATTTGAAATAGAAATTTGAAATTGAAAATGAAAATGATATTGATATTGGAAATTGAATTTGAATTTTGAAATGGAATTGGAATTGAAAATCAAAAATTGGAATTGAAATGGGAAATGAAATTTGAGAATTGGAAATGTAATTAGAATTCAAATCGAAATTGAAACTTGGAATTTGAAATTGAAAATTGAAGATGAAATTGAAATTGAAATTGAAATTGACATTGGAATTGAACTTGAAATTGGAATTTGAAATACAAATTTGAAATTGAACATGAAATTGAAATTTGAAATTTGGAATTGAAATTGAATTTGGAATTGAATTTGAAATTTAAATTTGAAATTTGAAATTGAAATCGAAATTTGAAATTGAAATTTGAAATTGAAATTGAATTTGTATTTGAATTTGAAATTTGAAGTTGCATTTGAAATGTGAAATTTGAAATTTGAATTTGAATTTTAAATGTGAAATTTGAAATAGAATTAGAATTAGAAATTGAAATGTGATGCAGAGAGTTCTCAAGAGAGAACTTCATTTCTTCATGCTCGACGAAGCACGAGAGGATCCGACGTCGCCCAACAAGGCGGCCATCGGCAGCTCTCCCGTTCACCGAGGAGTGAGGCCACGCCGGGGTCGACTGCCACTGGTGGGAGCAGCAGGAGAGATAGTGTGTCGATTCATCATGATGACATACATCTTGATCCCCAGGAGGGGGATATGCGAAAAGACACGAGTGCATCAAGTGCATATTTTTTGTTAGATACCTTTTCAGTAAATTTTTAGTATATAATGCATTGAATTTCAGTTGCAAGTTATAATATATATTTTCAGTAACATTTTTGTTTTGGTTTGGATCACAAGTCCATCAGGGGGATCGTACGACGATGAGGTTGCACACATCACTCTCGCTGATATCACTACCCAGCGAGAGTGGGTGCACTCATGTGTCTGCAAATTGAGGGAGGATTCTCCCACCCGATGATCATTATTCATGACGTTATCAGTAGTGGATGACATGCTGGCCCTCTACAAGAGGGTGGGACCTCTTAGTGACATTTGGCGTTTTGCATGCCAGAGGAGGAGACATGATGTCATGGGGCCCCACAAATGGGCGGATGTCAAAGTCACCATAAAAGTGCATGACATCAAGGGTACTTTGTTCTACATCCCTCATGATCGCCCTGCCGATCAACCTCTTAGACTCAAGGAGTTTAAGTTGGAGCCCGCTGAACCATATGTATATGATAGATTCGTCGGAGTGTGGGGAATGTTCCCCCACCATAAGCAGGTCCCATTATACTTTGAAAAACATATTTATGCAGAGTTTGTTTTGGATATGCACCTAGATTACACCAGCACAGGGTCTGAGTTCTTTGGGGCTGGTAGAGGACACTCCTACCAACGTCCTAGAGCTCGTAGAGACCCTTCCTTCGTGCCACCCCCTCCGAGGTTGGTACTGATTCCAGACAGGACGATTATTAGGTCGGAGGACTTGGCACAGTCATCCCAGATTGTTGCAGAGGCTAGACATGACATTGCAGAGTCGTTGTTCACTGCTATGGGAAATGTTGTTGTTGTTGTGCATGGAGAGGCATCTAGATCACCCCCTGCACCTGCACAGCCAGAGATAGAGTGGGTCAATGATGACCTGCTTAG
Source organism: Larix kaempferi (assembly GCA_027924585.1). Lineage (NCBI taxonomy): Eukaryota > Viridiplantae > Streptophyta > Pinopsida > Pinales > Pinaceae > Larix > Larix kaempferi. The sequence continues at coordinate 1,682,673 of BSBM01000588.1, forward strand.
GATTTTGGATGGCGAGGACATACAGGGGTATGCTCAGTTAGCCCGAGATGCATACTTTCGGTTGTATTGTAGATATGTCGCTCCAGGACAAGTATACTTTTGTACAATTATGTATATATGTTTTCATGTTACATCATATTATATGTCGTAAATTGAATGGTCAATAATACTTAATGGAGCCGTATTCTATTGCTCCATGCAGGGGACCACATTCATGGATCAACTCTTTGGTAGTGAGCCATCAGTTGGTCCATCCGCTCATCCCAACCCGTGGACGAAATTAGTCGAGGTAAGTTATAATTTATGTTCCAATTTAATTTGTGTTTATTATTTCTCAGTTTAAATAATTTATGTTTTATTTCTTAATTTTTGAGATTTTATGCTTTAGATCTTAACTTCAAATTAATGTAAAATTGTACAAGGAAAAGGAACGGGAATTGCTCCTAATGATAGACATGAGGACCACGAAGGTCCTGACCAGCCATGTCTAGACACAAAGGTGAGTTTTAATTTATGTTCCAATTCATTATTTAATCACATTTAGTAATTTATTTTTGTACTTTATGTTTCAATTTTTGAATTATAACTTAAATTATGTTTTAGTTTTAATTTTTAATAAATATAACTTATTACATGTAATGGCATCTTACACAGGCATCGCTACAAGCAGGTGTCGATGCTGCAATGATTTTCTCAGATGATTGGGATGCAGCTCGACCACGTAGTCCTGATGAAGGGCCATCTACACATATTCCTACCCAGATGCCAGATATCACCATTGACTCGACGAAGATCGAGGCCTTCCTTCATAGTTTACCGACTCAGGGACAACATCGGTCTACTACAAATGAAGGCAGTCACATGGCCGATCAAGGGCCTCGTGGGGGTAGTGGCCAATGGGTTGATGATGTATACATTTCCATGTTTTGGATATTTTCATATTTGATATATTTTCATGTTTTGGATGATCTATGCATACGTTTTCATGTTTTGGATGATCTATGTATTCGTTTTCATGTTTTGGATATGGATTTCTATCATTTATACATGGACTTTTATCATATATGGACTTTGGATATTTTGTTACATATTTTGTATATTTTATCACATCGATGTCTTCATGTATATTTTTTATCTGATTTGAAATCAATTTTTTTATATTACATCTGGATATAGTTATTACAGTTACAAATTTATGTCTTGTCGTTTCAAATGCAAATTTAATGTATAGTGACTATAATATAAAAGTTCAATCTCGATGCGTAGTTACAATTTAGTTCAATTTAAAATTTCAATTTCGACCACATTATAGTTGCAAATCCAAAATTTAGAATTGGATACATACATTACAATTTAAAATTGAAATTACAATTCCAATATAAAATTTCAAATTTAATGTGTAATTTCAATTCCAATTCAATTACAATTTAAAAGCTCAATTTCAACTAGATTACAATTGCATAAATGAAATCAAAATTTAAAATTAGAATACATTTGAAATTAAAAATTGAAATTACAATTACATTATGTTGTCTACACATTACAATTCAATTACAATTTACACATTCCAATTCAATTACAATTTAAAATTAAAATTTCAAATTTAATGTGTAATTTCAATTGAAAATTCAATGTGTTGTTACAATTTCAAAGTTCAATTTCAATTACATTACAATTGCATTTGAAAACAAAATTTAAAATTAGAATACATTGTACAATATAAAATTTAAATTTTGCAATTTTACATTATAGATGTATTTTAAATTCTCAATTACATTACAATTGTATTTGAAATCAAAATTAAAATTAGAATACATTGTACAATTTAAATTTTAAATTTTACATTGTATAGATGTATTTTAAATTCTCAATTACATTACAATTGTATTTGAAATCAAAATTTAAAATTAGAATGTACATTACAATTTAAAATTGAAATTTTACAATTACATTATGTTGTCTACACATTACAATTCAATTATCTAGTAGATCTTTAATATTGTTTTTAAAGAATCTAAAAAATATTTATAAAACTATTATGGAGGAAGTTCATGGAGCACTGACCATACATTAAAGTGTATTCACATTGGAGCACCATGACCCAATTTTCACAAAAGCCTCCCATCTAGTATTTTTAATCTTGGCATTAAAGCATCTACAAAATACATTTATAAAACAACCTCCACAAAAATATCCAAAAAAATCTTCAACAAGACAACATGACAACTATGTCAATGATGCAAATGGCATACATGTAACTCATTCATCTGTCCAATGGGTTATAGGAATGCAAGTCTTCATAATATGATCATGGTCAGCTTCTGTCATCTTCCATCTCTTTAGCTCACTTCTCTTCACCTTGATTTATGTTAGATGTATCCGAGCTGCCACCACCAAATGACTGTATTGGCATGATATATATTTAGGCATAAAATCTTTGTAAATAATATGAGCACCCTGTTTTTTCACTCTTTCAAAAAAGTGTCCCATTAGAACCAAGTCTCCAATTTGGTATGTGAAGTCTCCATCTTGATAGGGTCGCAACAACCTGCTTTTTATTTGTGTGCATCGCATCAAATAATATGTCACATTTTCTTGGTTGTGGGGGGGTGCAATGACGACGAATATATCACCTGCAAGATAAATTACAAATACTATTCAAATGTCCTACGTGCATTTCTACAACATTTGTATATGTGTAATATATAGTGAACTAATTAACTTAATGAAGTCTCTTGTACCTTCCCTAACCATATCAGAAACTTGATCATGATATAATGACACCATTGCCTCATCAGTGTGCATCTCTTTCTATGTTGGAATTGGATGTGGGCCCTTTGGATTAAGAGGGACACATTTCCATGGTTTCCCATATACATCATTTTCACAGTGATGATGCCCGCATCCATTTGCATCAACGTAAAAATCATAAAAACAAGCATACTTCCTTGTTTCAATGGCAAATATGTCACCCATGTCTTTACTTCGAACAAAATATAATTCCCTTGTACCAGGTATGGTCTCACAATACCACGGCATGGATCTATTCACATCACCAAGGGAAACATCCCAAAAGAACCTGCATGGGATTCAATTTGTCATATATAAATTCCTATCGAGTATGTGTTCTTTTGGAAATGATGATATTGAATGTTATTAGATTATTAATTGAGTTTGGAGTTTATTACCTGCACATCAGCCTTGCTTGTTCGTGACCTTGATGTCCCAAATGACGTGTGCACCAATCAACTACTTCCGTGGATCATTTGATACGGGTTGCACCATGACTGATCTAGTACCTACGAAGTGCTCGTTTCACACATGCACCTGTGCCATCATGTTCATCCTTTCCATGCCCTGTTTCAAAAAAGCTCCAGGTGTGTCGGATTCCTGTCTCTTTGTGAAAGCGACTCAACCAATAAAATGAGTGTGCCGATTTGAATTTCCCTGCACACCCATTTGACCAAATCCAGTGTTTAGTAAATGATATGCCTCTTTTCCTAAATGAATCATAAATCAACCAAAAGCAGTGTTGAACGAACAATGTGTCATGGTCACGATCATCACTGACATAAAAATGGTACCCCTTGGTCACTTCACGTGACTGAGGAGTGCTATCCCTACCATCAATGCTTTCCTAAGCATGTCTGTACAATGCATGTACGAAGATAGACACCTGGTTGGAGTGATAGTACTCACTCTGTATCTCTCTCTAAGGAGTAAATGTGTAGTTCTCATCAAATTATACCACTGATAAGATTGTGCTCGGATCACATACCTCACGAGAATGTTTGAATTCTGAAGCTTGCCACCTGGACCTATGGGAATGCTTTATGTATTTATAAATATGACTTTGAAACTTATCCATGAAATTTGAAACAGGAATCTCATCCTCGAGCAAGTCGATCCTCTTAGATGGCACATATGAAGAAGATGATGGATTCATGGAGACATACTCATACCTCTTCCACATAACCGTGATATCTGACAATCCATGGTGTGTTGGATTGATAGGAAATTTCCTATGGAACAATGTCAAATCACCGCATTCAAGGCATCTTCTCCCACCTACACACCTCTTATTGAAAAACACTTGTTTAGGATTCCTGTTGCATAGTATCATACAAATAAAATCTTCCATTGTGTGAGGAGCTAGTTCACCGTTCCAGTGCCTTTTGCAAAAATCCAAAAATGTGTCATAGCATAGTTGAAATTCAATGTGGTACCGGTAACAACAAGTGTCATGAATTGTATTCGGCCTAATATACCACAGTTTCAATTTGTTGAACATGCTAAATGATATTTGAACACCAGGATTGGTTTCTTGGAATTCCTCGTAAAATGCAACTCCCATCATCTCCATCACATGATTACAGTGCTCCTGATAAATGCCTCTGCATAAACATTGTCATAGGACATGCTTTCGATTTGGAATAACATGAGAATGGCCATCCCAAAACTCTATCACCTTCTCTCTAATGCCCGCTGCCATCCTTCCTCGATAGGGTTCCCTACAAATAAGATCCCAACAAGAAACTTCATCATTTTCATCTATTCGGACCCTGAATTTAGTATATTTGAACAATGTTTTTTTTGAAACTTTGAGCAATGATGCCATTGTTGATACCATTCGATTTCTTGAGGTGCTTTGTGCCACAACAACCGTTGTAATTTCCCTACGAGCAACTCGAATATCATTATTTCTTGATTTTCCAAACGAAGATAATGCAGTTCTTACATTTTCTATTGCATTCTTGCATGTCTTTTTTGTTTTAGCATCTTGAAAACCCAACAACTTTGTGGCACGTTTCATTTTTTGTGTTTTATCAACCCATGTAGGATTTGAGCTTGTGCCATCGTTGAATGTTGTTCAAAATATGATTAAATTATGTTACTAACATGCTCTTTAACTGTATGACTAGGGATCGATTTCCCAATCTCTTCTCGTGCAGAAACAACTGCACAATCCTCAAGGCAATTTGCACCCCTTCCAACCCCACTGCAACTCCCAATTATACTAGAAATCTGAGAGGGAAAGGTGTCATGTGATGGCTGATCAAGATTATGAGGGGGCACGGGGTCATGTGATTCTTGATCACCATGATGTGATGGCTGACCATAATCTCTCCCTACATAATCAAAATTCATGTGAAGGGAATTTGAATCAGAAATGCACTATGCAAGGACCGATTAATTTTAAAGTACCAAATTGAAGTGTTTTGAAATGCATAATTGGTACAAGAATTGAAAATACTTTTAAAACAAGATTTAATTGTTTGGAACTTGAATTCAAAATAAATAAATATGTACATTTAACTTGAAAAAGTTGGTACAAGTATTGAAAATAAATTAAAAACAAGAAAATCGTTGGTGACTTAAATTCGAAATAACAAAATATGTATGTAGTTACTTGAAATTGTACATTTAGTTTGAGAATTGTTAGTAAAGTTTGAAAATCAATTATTTATAATTTAACTTGATAATTAATAATAACTTGATAGTTGTACATTGAACTTTAAAATTATTAGTAACTTGATATTTGATATGGAAATTAACAAATTGAAAATTGTGTGTGAATTGAATATTTCAACTATTGCATAACTATCCATTTAACTTGAAAATTGTTACAAATTTTGAAATATAAATAAAATATATACTTATTATAAAAAAAAAAGATATTTAAAAATTATCCCTACATTCATGCATAGAAATATTTGGTGCACATGAAGTGATAATACATTAAAAACAACATAATTGAATTTTCCAACTACTACATAATTATCACAATGTTCATTTTATTTGTTACTATTGAATTTTACATGTATTACATAACTATTCATTTCATTTGTTTTCAAATTGAATTTTATAACTTTAATACATGTAACTATCACAATGTTCATTTCAAATAAAATGAGGACTAAGTTAAAATTAGACATTGATAGTTATTTCAATCAACACATGTTGAGGCTTGGAGCTCAAATTAAATTTTACTTGAAATTGTTAATAACTTAGAAATTTGAAAATAGTTAAATATGTACATTTTAAGTTGAAAATAGGGTCCAAGTATACATTTCATTTGAAAATTGTTCCAATAACATTGAAAATTGTTAGCAACTTAGAAATTTGAAAATAGTTAAATATGTACATGTTTTAACTTGAAAATAGAATCCAAGTGTACATTTCATTTGAAAATTGTTCCAATAACATATGTTAGCCACTTGAAAATTATTCATTTAACATGAAAATTGTTACAAATTTAGAAATATAAATAACAAAGTTATGAAATAAATAAGAATATTCATTACAAATAAATAGTAAATAAATTAGATTATGAAATAGTTAATTTTTTTGGAAAATTGTTACTAATTTTGTAGTCTAAATAACAAATTGTATAAATATTTTTTTAACAAATAACAAAACAAGAATTGAAATTAAATTTAACTTGAAATTGTTAGTAACTTAAAAATTTGAAAATAGTTAAATATGTAAATTTTAAGTTGAAAATAGGGTCCAAGTGTATATTTAATTTGAAAATTGTTCCAATAACATTGAAAATTGTTAGCAATTTAGAAATTTGAAAATAGTTTAAAATATGTACATTTTAACATGAAAATAGAATCCAAATGTACATTTCATTTGAAAATTGTTCCAATAACATTTGTTAGCCACTTGAAAATTATTCATTTAACATGAAAATTGTTGCAAACTTTGAAATATAAATAACAAATGGATGAAATAAATAAGAATATCAATACAAATAAATAGTTAATTTTTTTGGAAAATTGTTACTAATTTTGTAGTCTATATAAAAATTTGTTAAAAATATTATTACAAACAAAATATAATAAGACAAAAATGAAAAAAAATAGTTAGTATATAACAAATTATTAGTGAAATATAAAATATGATATTTAAATTATGTAGCATGTAATTCAAAATTTTACCTTGGTTGTCCTCCATTGGAATTTGTTGTACCAAAGATGCATCTTCTTCTTCTCTTAAGATTGCTCTTTGTTGTCTCATTCTTTCTTTATTCTTCTCACGCTCTTCATTGTCATTTTGTTGACGAGCATGCTTCCTTTGTCGTTTTCTTTTACTCCCCATCAAACTACAATGAAAATAAACAAAGATTTATTCAAATTGTTATAACAAACAACAATATGTTAATATGAAATTTTGAAATATGTCTACAAAGAAATCTTACATGTCTAATGAACTCTAATTGAACAACATCAAAATGACAAAGCTCTAATTGAACAACATCAAATTCACATAGCTCTAATTGAAAATAAACTAGCAATGAGTTAAATTAGTGTTGATCAATTGTTTAGTGATTATATAGAGGTTTCTTGTTATTTTTGTGAAGGAATGGTGGTTGGCAACATTAATTGTCCAAATCATTTCCCGGGTTCTTTTTTATGTTTTCTTTACACAGACAAATCCTCGATTGAGCTAATTTTACAAACCCTCGATCGAGCAATAGACCCCGCTCGAGGGCTTGAACATACCTTGATCGAGGTCTATGTAAAAACCTCGATCGAGATCATATTTATCCATCAATTGAGGTATTTTAAATACCTCGACCGAGCAAATACCTCGATCGAGGGCCTAAAAACAGGCCGACAACCCTTTTCACTACAGAAAGAAAGTTTTGTCTGCCTTTCAGAGGCTTAAACTATGCCATTAAATGCACATTAATGGGCGAACTTGATACCATTGGATTCATCAATGAATCCTCATCCTTTATCCATATACATAAAATTTACAAATTTTTATCTTCGTATGGCTTTTGTTTTTAAATTTCTACTAAAACTTGCCCTAAAAAACCCTGTCGACAACTTCGATTGAGCTCAAAGATAAATCAACAACATTCAAAATACACATCCAAAAAATTTGAAAAAATACACAAGCACTAGATAAGTGCGTCCTCTTCAAAATGGTATTTTTAGTTTTGCAAATTATGTAAACAATCAAAAGATTTGGTGCACACACACATGTGTGTGCAAAATGTGACTGAAATATTCATTGGTTAGTTTCGAAAAATAATAAATATAATTTTTCGAGAAAAATTAAAAGAAAAATATGTAAGCACTAGTGCATTCTGTCTAGATCATGTTGACATATTTCATTTTTTTTAATTATTACTTTAACATTAAATTATTGTGCACACACACAAACCACTTGTTAATTTTTCTTCAAATTTTTAAGTACACACGTTTCATTAAATGAAAATTTGACACGATAAATGACATTGGTATATTTCGAAAAAAATATCATTGGAAAGCCAACATAATTCTCTACATTTCATTTTTTAACCACATGTCAAAATTCATGTGGCAAATATGAGTTTCGAGGGCTTCAATTTAATACATGGGTAAAATTTCCGTTTTTTATCGCCATATTTGGCCAAAAAGAGTTACCCATCTTCATGGAATCACCTTAACACGTGTCCATGGTGGTTTGTCTTTAGGCTTATGCATTTTAATTAACACCCAATCAATTTATAAAGCCTGGGTTTCTTCCAGTTGTAGATCTCATCCTTTGCTTGATCTATGACATTGATTATTTGTTGCTTTAACAACTCCTTCTAGTGTGATGTTCTATAGGTTGTTCTTTTAATTGTACCTTTGGTCATCAACACTTATCTTGACATGATTTCAACTTGCTAGTACCTTCAATACCATGTCTGTATGGCTCTTTGGTCACCATCCTTTGATTGGATAGTTAGAATTTTCACAGAGTTTAAATTTGATCACCGTCGGGGTTGATTCACACCAAGCTTTCTCTGCGAATTGATTTCACATGAATGCCACTTTCTATTCTTGTTCAGGTTCAATATTGGTAGCAACAATGAAGATGCTTCTTGGGGAGATGATTGAGTGGACAAATATGTCTTCTTGAACTTAATATATGAATTTGTAACCCCAAGTCATCCACTTTTCTGTTATACTCTTCCACCTAAGACTTGTACTAATTCATGTTTTCATTATTATGTCCTCCTCCTCCTACAACATTAACAATTTTGGAGTCTGAACAGGCTCTACATCAGGGATATTCAACCTCTTATTTAAATGGGAAATATCATTGTCCTTTTTCTATAAGAGAGACTAAGCATGAGAGTTCTCAGCTAGATTTACCCTCAATGCCACATTCTTGCTCTCTGGCTCCTTTGCAGTGATCTGCTTGGATTTGACAATTGTTTTATCTACTCTTAGAAATTTATCCACCTTTTGCAGTGTCATTCTTAGCTTCCTCTTATTTGTTGATGATTGCAACAGATATTTTCACATCAGTTCATTGGCTTGTCTATAGAAATCAACTTTATCTAGGGGGATGAACTACCCAAAATCTACCTTGCACTCCTTTGCTTTCTAATCCTCAAAGGATTTGGGCAGTAGTACCTTTGGTTCTATGATAAAAATTATGAGGGTTATTTCCTTATGATCTTCTACGATCAACAATATTTTACCCCTTACATCTATCTTTCATATAAGCTCCTTTATTGTCTCCATACTTTGGCTTCTTATATTCACATATTTATTATAGATTGTGGGCTGGACTTTTGTTGTGCCTACAAAAGGTGATCGTCGTTGCATCTGATGTGTGTGGAGGACTAGTGAAGGGTAATGCTTTATAGTAATAATGGGCAGATTATTACTAGCTGGTGGTTGTTCTAACATTTATTTTAGTTCACTTGGTTGTTCCTATGTCTGAGCATGCTCAATTAATAATTTTTCTACCTTAGTCTCAGCTTCAACTTTGGACTTCTAGTTTATAGGATTTTTCTACTCTTCATCTATATCCATATATGCATTTGCTTGTTTAGATGACCTTTTATCTCTTGTTTGTGTCTCTCCAAATTGCCTTGACTTTCTCCTAGACCATTAAATCTGCTATCTTCTCCCAATCATGACAAGGCATACAAGTGTATGTAGAATTTGTATTTTGAATCATTTTCTTAGAAATGACCTAGTGAGAGTCATAGGGCCATTTTTCTATCTTCTCTAGACTCAACATCTTCAACAAATTTTTCATATAAGAGAGGGAATTTCTAGTCTCAATCATGAAAGGTCCTACATCTTTGGGGAGTCTGGAGATGATGGGGTGCTTATACCTCACAAAGTGTAATTGATCAGAGAAAAATATTTATTTGACATACTCCATAGCAAACACCCATGGGGTTATAAAATCAGGTAGCTTATAACGCTCCTCTTCAAATGCATAGATCCACAAAATGGTATACTCTTCATACAAAAAATCAGCCCAAATATAGTATCAAGACTTAGTTGCAGAAGCTCTTGATATCCAGAGAAAAATCTAGGGGGAGATGCACCATGCAACAAGGAGTATGCTACTGCCATAACCTTGTTTGTAAATTCTTAGAAATTTTGAAATTTTGGCTTCGCGAGGACCAGGTCTATCCATGTGTAGACATGTAGTTATTTTCCTTCTTGGTCCCTGACTTTTATATCTAGTCCTTGAGAATGTTCAAATTTTTGGTACAGAAACATTAAAAAGAACAACAATGGATAATGGGGAATTCTACTAGCTGGTTGTGGATTTTTTCAGATAGGTGATTACAAAGGTAAAATATGGTGGTATAACCCTATTGATGGAGTTAGGAGGGATAATAATCCTAGGATAGCTTCATCTACAACGTTGTCATCATCATATCCCAAGATGACACAAATTAGGGTTATGGGTACTTTTGATTTATCTGAGAAATCAACAATTGTATATGGAGGTGGACTAGTTGGGACAGAGGCACCTTCTTTCAGATGTTGAGCTAGGAAGTTTCTTCTTTCCATAGTCTTCAAGCTTTAGTATGACAAAGGTAGGGATTCTTTGTCCAGAAACTGTAGGGATGGTAAGTCTAAGAAACATAGTATTTTGGCTAGGGCATCTACAGATACGATGCATAAGATTATGGATTGGTCTAAGGAGTATCTAATGGAGCACTAATTGATCAATTCTAGGAAATGTGTGGTTTGGGGATAGAGTGCACGAGCTAAGTTTGTTTCCCACAGGTGGAACATGTCTTGTTTTGTAGCAAAGTTGGATTCCTCTTTAAGGATGGTGCTACGGAGGCCTAATGTGGTCATAGTTGTGTCGAAGACATCAACATCATTGTTGTAGAAGTGCTTGTCACCCAAGGTCATGGGTTTTGGGGGTTTATCTTTGGATGAGCATTAAGGAGGCCATGGGTAATTTTATTATTTTATAGAAAGGTAAAAAAATGGAGGTAAAATAGAAATCACCCAAAGGGTAAAATTTGCTAGCAGATGGCTTCTTGTATCATGCAGTGGAGTTGATTTGGTTGCAGGGTCTACACAGGTGACCTTCTTTTTCCTCGCAACAAAGTAGAATGAGAAATAATTTGAATATTCCCCCCTTTAATGGTCTAGACAATTTGGAATTTGACAAAAGGTCCATAATTATTGGATGACTTTGATATGATGTCATATGATGTTGGGCCCTCCCGACATGTGTCCTTTCTTGAGTGGTACACATGGATTCCATCTCACCTTTCCTTTCATTCGTGGAGGCCCCCTTTATGCTTGTATAAATATAGGTGGAAAATCACCCTCTGGTAAACCAAGGTGGTAATGGCTCCGACCTAGAGTAGTTTTAAAAATCATCTTGAGGAGCCATTACCAATTAGAACTCTCCACGCGTCCTCGCTATTTTGGGCCAACATTTCATCGAGGTGCTCTTATTCTCCTCGCATCTCCATGAACTTGTATTGCTTCTCACCATTGATCTTTCAGGCCCCATCACGATCTACTCGCTTGTGCTATAGCCCCTTTTATGTTTTGTGCACTCGATCTTGCTTTCAGTCTTGTGCTCTTCCTTACCTTAACTCCTAGTTGTTATTTCTTTTATCTCTTGTTCCTTGAACCTTAGTCACCCCTCCCATCTCCTTGGTCCTTTGGGGTGCTTTTGTGGCTCATTAAACATATGCTTAATCTCCCACGGGCTTAGAGTAACATAAGCTTCAAGGCCCTTTTCTTGAATTTCTTGCCTCTTTTCATTCATATTTTGAAATTCTGAGTAACCTGTGAGGCTTGGGACAACTTAAGCGCTAACATAACACACTCCTTTTTAAACCATATAATATCCTCCCATTAAAAAAAAAATTCTTACTCAAATTTACAAGATATATAAACAATACCATAAATGAAGCCTTTTATATTCATACCTTTACCATATAATTCCAAATAAAAATCTCCTCTTGAGTGTGACGTATCCCTTTTTATCAAATGATCTCTTTTCATGTATTAATAATGCTTGAATATTATATAATAGTACATACCTTGAGGTGGGCTCTCAGCTTCCATACATTTGGGCTTAACCAATTTTTGGACTTTGGCTTCTTTCGTCTTTTACTTTGACATCTTGGCATATTTTTACACCAAGGATCTTACGTACCAGCAGTTGGATCTTAGACCATAGAAACATTCAACGAATGTCGTTTTCTCTCTTGATGGTCTCTTCCCACGGATTATTCATGGGATTTCTCCTGATGCTGCTATCTCCAAGTCTTGAACTTTTTCTACATCATTCTCTTTCACATGGGAATGGTGGTAAATTATCAACTCTCTGCACGCTAACCTTTATTTTCATGCATATTTTTCACTGAAATGTGGTCACGACCAAGCTTTGAAAAAATCGATTTCGTAAGTTTCCTCACAGTGGTCGCGACTGGGTATACTGCTTACCTGCGATCGGTCGTGACTACTTCAAATATGCAGATTTCACAGTCTCTTAGATCTGTTTAAGCTCTCTCCTAGGCTATTTCTTGAGCACTTCAATCAAAGAATGCTTGTCTGAGAGATCTTTCACTACTGGTGAAAGATGGATCTACACGGCTTGGAACAAATTTATTTTGGCATCTCGACCTTTTTCATGATGGAAGAATACTTCACAATAAGGTAGATATTTACTTCTCTACCATAGTCTACTATAGTATTCTCCATAGATTGTAGGTTGTAGCTGGACAATCAACGATATATAATCTAATCTCCTCCAATGGATCTACTCTTGGATCAATGTGCTTTCCAAGAAACTTAAACTAGCTCTAATACCATGATGAATTTTATGGAACAGATGCATTCAATGCTGAACAAGATGCTGCTCTTACTCTTTATTCAAAAGAAACTTGATCAAGCTTCATGCTTACAATAATTTGTTACCCAAAGACCTGTATGTGAACACATACAAAAAGTGCAAAATATAGACTTTCTAAACTTAGACTGAATTGGCTCATATTGCATGTGAATACATGCAACTATAACTACTGAACTAAGACTCAACTGAGTGCTTGCATAGTGGGAGTAATTACGATTCTCTAATACAAAGAAAATCCATTTGGCAATATCATGCCGATTTTGTTCTCAAAATCTTGACAATTTACATAAGCATGGCGACACAAAATTTGTTTTTTCCAGAGAAGGGAAGGGAAAGAGAGGGCTGATCAATGCAAATGTTAACTCTCTTTTCCACATTTTTTTATTGTTGGGGAGGGTGGATCAGACAAAATGCTTCTTGTGAAGAGACTTTTTAGCAACCAAAAGGTGTGATATTTCTTTAGTTATGGCTTCTTGGTTTGGTTCACTATTTCGTAGTTTTGCTTAAATTTGAGTCAATTTTCTAAGGTTGAACCAAGTAATTTTGCCCATCAGTTAAAATATTGGCTCTAATTGTTCAACTAGATGCGGATCCACTCAATAATACACTAGGATATTGTAAAATATTCAAACACAGTTCCAAAACATTGTAATTATTAATTTTTCAGTTTTCCCTTTTTGGATGTCCATTTTTTATTTTCACACATCCTTTTTTTAAAACATTGTAATGATTAAATTTTCATTTTTTCCTTTTTGAATGCCCAGTAGTTATGGATTTTTATTTGTTTTTTTCGTTTATATTTCATTTTCTTAGTTAGTTTTTTTTTAATTATAATTTTTTAAGTAAGGGTTTTGTTGTTATACATATATATATATTTTTTTAATTATAGAGTTTTATTTATAACGATTTTGTTATTATAAATATTTATTTTTTCTTTCTAAAATTATTTATTTCAGATAAAAAAAAGAAAGACATTATTTAAAATTTGAGAAAGGTTAATGATCAAGAATATGTTTATTTTAAACATCAAATCTATAATTATGATAAAGTAGGAAATAAAATCAAAATATCAAATTAAAAAATCAAAATATTTAAAAAATAATTATGTATAAAATGGTAAATGCCATATCTTAAAAAAAATCCATCTTTGTCAAAGAAATCAAAACAACTAATTAAAAGATGGTTCTATATGAAATCATAAATGTTATATCTTAAAAAAGTATCTTCATTACTAAGTTTATGAAAAAAAAATCAAAATTGTATAAGCTATTGAATGTTTTATCATATAAAAAGGATATTCAATTTTAGTTTTATAAAAAAAAATCAAAATAATTAATTAAAAGTACAAATAGTTATGGAGTTGACAGTCTTTTAGTAATTGTTGTGTGTTTTATGTATACACTCCCGTGGTTCTATTTGTAATCAATGAACTTTATTAACTTCAAGTATTAAAAGTATGACAAATCTGTAATGATACAAGATTGTGAATTGTAAGTATTGTGAATTGTTTAAACATCAATGTTGGCTTTCTGCTATTAGAAAGTTCTTTCACAAAAGAAAAACAAATGTGTTACCATATTTGATATATAATTTTATTGGTTTTTGTAGCACCATGAACCAATAGGTCATTACAATCCCTTGGACTTTTATACAAAGACTTGTTGCAGGTATATATAACTATGTTTAGGTTTCTATATCATTGGTTACTTTGAATCTTTAATCTATGTAAACATTAATATGTATTTTAATGGTGAAGAGGGGTACAAAAATTTTACATGAAGGATCTTTCTTGCACAAAAGAAAAACAAATATGTTACCATATTTTATGTATAATTTTATTGGTTTTTGTAGCACCATGAATGGATAGGTCATTGCAATCCCTTGGACTCTTATACACAGACTTGTTGTAGGTATATATAACTATGTTTAGGCTTCTATACCATTTGTTAATTTGAATCTTTAATCTATGTAAACATTAATATGTATTTTAATGGTGAAGAGGGGTACACGAATTTTACATGAAGGCAATCCCAATCTGTCAAAGGGCATATACTACTCATTGATTTTTTCAGTGATTCCTTAAATAGATAATCAACCAACTTAGTTGGAAACATATCACATCCACAACCTAATAGCATGCAATTAAAATGCTTACAAAATTGTGGTTTTTATGGGTTTTTGGATAAATTCAAAATGTTCACAATATCATTTATCCAACCAATTGTTTGCTAAATTTCCATGAAAATAATAAACAACAATTTAATTAGAGCATAAATAAAATCAATATTTTAATAAACTTTGTTTCTTGATTATATCTTCTAGGAGTAGACTAATAGGATAGTATTTTTCCTTTCCATATTATGAATTTGATAAATATTATTTCATTTGTAATACTTTAATATTTTCAATTACCACATTTTTAATTTTTAAAGGCAGGGATTATGCTGCTCGCAGCTCTTGTTTTTAACTTTTCCACATATTGTGGATGGTAGGTAGAGCAAACCGTCAACCAATCATCCAAGTCATAAGATATCTCAACAAGATGGAATGAAATTCATCTATCCCCACCAACTAACGTGAATTATAATTATAACTCATTAATTTAAACATATTCATTTTATTGTACCAGGAATTAAAATATAAATACACAAGGTTGGGTATAATTGTAACTCTTTAATTTATGATTAACGCAACAAACAATAATTTATATGATCAAGAGAGAAAAGAAACAAAATATTGTGGAAAATTGGTTAATTATTCTCCAATAATGTTGCTTTCATAATCAATATAGAACCCAAATATTTGAACACATTACGGATAGAGGATACGTCATTGTTGGTTAATTATTCTCCAACAATGGTGCTTTCATAATCAATATAGAAACCAAATATTTGAACCATACCTCATTTTATCAAGACACATTACGAATAGAGGATAAATCATGTAGAAAAGTTGTAGAGAATGACGTGTTAAAATATACTATTTATTATAGAGGAGTAATAAAAATATATAAATCATATTTTTAAGTTAATTAATAACCATTTAATTAATATAGAATTTATTATTTTTAAATTGTACGATTGATAATAAATACATTTTAAATTAAATATGCATATACAAGTTGTATCATATGTTTCAACTTTTTTGTATATATTTTTCTAAATTTTTCATAAATATATAATGAATTACATTCTTTGGAGACTAAGACATAGAAAGTACTCTCTCATTTACATACATATTAATCTTTATCATTAAAATAAGGTATAACATAAAAACAAGAACATGCTAAAAAGCACGTGTGTAAACTAAGAAGTAAAATTTAAAGTGGAAGAATGCTCAAAATGAGGCTTCAAATTTGAAGTCTTTAGGGTCCGTAAGAGGCCATTTTATTCATCACAGAAGGCCATAGCTAATGCAAAAAAGCAAAAATTCAAGGCAAGCTCGTCAATAATTAAATTAACTATTAATGTGTAAAATTACAATAGAAAGGTAACTTCAAATTTTTCCCATCGTGGGAATGCTGGCAGGTTGTAGCCCACGGTCCCAGTGGGTAGTGGGGCACCTTGGCTAGGTGAGTTGGAACTTGGTACTCAGTTACTCTCAAGTCTACAGTCTCTACGTGTTCGATTATCGATGGATCATGGCTCATAGTGATGGGCCTTTAATAATATCATCGACAAGCTTACCTGGACAAGCCCATCGCCCATGGTTTGAACGCTTCTCGTGTTAGTGCTTACGTGTTTAATACATTTAGCAGCAGGCTTACCAAGTTACCACTTACCATTACGGGAAATAGAAAAATGAAAAAAGTGGACTTCAAGTTTACTTTCGCAGTGATTTCGAGCAAAGTCTCGAAGAAGTCACCAAAAATATGTATATATATATATTATTTAATTAGTAAATCTTTGGTAAACAATTCTTAAATAATTTTATTACTCAACCAATTTTGAAACAATTTTTTTAAATTAAAAAAACAATTCTTTCAAAATAATAAACCATTTTTTTTAAAATTTAACTAATAAACAGTTATTTCATAATTTTATTTTTGTGAGTGCATATCAAGTCAGTGGCTGTCGGTTATGATATAGTGTGGTTAAAACATTGATAGTGAAGAGGTAGGTACCATTTATAGGCGATGGGAAAGTGGGTTGTTTTAAATTAATATATTAATAAAATTTAAAATATTTAAAGTTTTTAATTTAATTTTATTACATATTTATTAAAAATTGTTTTAAAAATATGATTGTATTTTTTTTATTTTTTTTGTTATATATGTGTGTGTTTAAAATTTTTAATCTTTAATTTTTTAGGAAATAAGTTTTTAAAAAGTAAGCCTATAAAAATATTGAATAATTTTAACATATATCTATCTTAACTTAAGATTTAATATGCATTGAGGTTAAAAAATAAATAAGTAATTTTCTCAATGTTTAAAAGATCTAGTATGTCTCTTTATGCTTTTAGTGCAATGCAAAATGCATCTAACTACTATGAGTGCAATGCTAGTTTGAGTTCTCAATAAAATTATTAACTCTATTGGTTGATTTCTCATGCTATTCAATACTATAATTAAAGTAATCATGATGTTTTATTTTATTGAATGATCTTTTATCAACCTATGAGAGCTCCCTATGCCTAGCACTTGGTGATAGAACAACATAAATCCATCTTAAAAAGGGATCTACCAAGCGTCCCGAGGAATCAAATCTCTCTAGGTGCAAACTCCTTTTTAGAGTAAATGTTTTAAATAGCCAACATGTTATTTTTATAATAATTTTTTTTTTTTTTTAAAAGGACACATGTTAGCTCTAGGATGAGCACAGAAGGAGTTACACATTCCCTACTGGGCTGTAGAATGTGCCTCTTTGGTGCAATCACATTGCAACATGGAAATTCTTGGAGGAAAGATTCACTAAGTTCCTACAAACTAGATCATATATGGTAGTGCCCTCTACCTAAATAAAATTGTAGAAAGGAAAGTCATTCAAGAATCTAGCCACCCCTTGAGCCCCCTCTTCCTTGGGGTGATCAATTGTAGGAAATAGCTTTAGCAGATTCCATGGCAAGGCTTTTACTATGGAGAAGGCTTTAGATATTAGTGTAGTTCAACTACAAACAAGGTTGAAGGAAAATGAGTATATAATTTCAAAAGTGTATATGTAATTATTTTTAGTTATTCATATGCTAGATTCTATAAAACATTTATTAAAACATAAATAAAAAGTATTATATATTCTATATGTATAAGTTAAATTTAAGATACATATTTTATGGTTGATTTGATAACATTCTCTTTAAATGAAGGTTTTACATTGATATAATTACACCATTCCTCACTTTAATATTTAATGAACTTTAATATTAAATTCATTAGGATTTTAGTTACACCTCTTTCATGTTCTCTTAAAGTTATGTAATTGAAATAATTGTTGATTTTTGTTGGATTGTAATATATATATATATATATATATATATATATATATATATATATATATTGTGTGGGGAGATTTAAGATAAGATATGTTTCTCAATATTTATATTTATATTATGATATTAAACTTTTAATATGATTAATTTCTTCATTTACAAATGACCAATTCTTGATATTTGAATTAGGATGGTGTTGAGGCCTCGGGGGTGCAAGGTAATTGCAAGGTGATAGAATGGGTTTCAAGGCTCCCAACAGAGGGTGAAAACCCAGATTGAAAGGCTTCGAAAGACCCTACACAAGGGTAGTTCTGTCCCCAGACTGTTTGGTGTGGAATTCTCCCATGAATATTAGGCCTCCACTGGCACTCTATGAGTTGGTGTTTCAATCAATAGATCAATTTTTTGATAAAGGAAAGAAGAAGTGTAAAACTGAGTCTATTCTAACTTAAACTATTTAAAAAATCGACCTAATCTAGGTTAGATATATTCTAAAGGAAAGCTTGTTGTTGTGCAGATCAATCTTGATGTGAAATGGATAAATACGTTTGCCAACTTCAACATAAATGTTAAAAGATGCATTCACTTATCAGCTTAGATCATAATCAATTAATGAAAATTAAGTGACAATAATATAAGCATGTAAACCTGTCCAAGATTAACCTGTAATCACTTTGTTAATTGAAAAATTAACATTGATTAAATTGAATGTCGATCATTTGCAGAAATCAATAAAGAGAATATCTAAATTGACATAAATTCAATAAAATATTCTCATACACAGATCAGCCATAAAGAGAAATCAGTATAACAGATCGTTATGTAAATTAATGCTTGCAAAATATCACAGGATGTAGATGACAATTTGAAGTAAGAAATCAGACACTGTCAAAGAAACTTGAACAATATACAAGAGATGATTCAAAGGGATTACTTTACTGTATTAATGAAGTATGTAAACAAAATTACAAAGCTCTGCTAAGATAGAGTATCTCTAGTCATCTCCTGCTGATTTCTGACCCAAAAATTATCAACCCCTAACACT
The DNA here is from genome assembly GCA_027924585.1 of Larix kaempferi. Classification (NCBI taxonomy): domain Eukaryota; kingdom Viridiplantae; phylum Streptophyta; class Pinopsida; order Pinales; family Pinaceae; genus Larix; species Larix kaempferi. Next base: position 1,702,273 of record BSBM01000588.1, read on the forward strand.
AGTACAAAATGAGAGATAAGTGACTAGGCGACCAAAAAATTTGGTCACCACAGTGTTTTCAAGGGATAAATGACCAAAATTGAGAAATTTTAAGTGAACTGACTAAAAGTGACCAAGATAAATGACCAATTTGGTCACGGGATAAGAACTAAACTAAAAATTACCAATTTGGTCACGGGATACAAACTAAACTAAAAATGACCACATAACAATTGGTCATTTATGTGGTCATTTTTAGTTGTGCCATTCCGACAGTGGAAAATTATAATTTTGATAATGAATTTGTTTAATTTACTAAATTTTAACACTGCAGATGGATTCGGAGACCCCCTTCTGTAGTGTTAAAATTTAGTAAATTGTAGACCCCCTCATGTGTCACACCTCGGCAATTGACACAAAATTAGTGTTAATGATGAATCACCCCACATCCCACAAATCTTGACGATAGGGGATGTTGTAAATCTCCATCTAATCTATGTTTTTGAGTTGTTATCATTGTTGTCTTCTCATCAACAACCACACCCATTTTTTGTCGATTGGGTACGAAAATCTTATCACAAGTTACTTTTATCTTAATTTTGAATTCCTTGTTTACTGCTCCCCATCCAAACTAAATGATAAATAATATATATGTCAATTTTCATAGCAAACTATATATAATAATATACAATGTCAAAGGATGTATATAAAATGATATTCTTTTAATCTTATTTGAAATGCTTTTAATCTAACAATATATATATATATATATATATATATATATATATATATATTACTGCAAAGTAAAGCATATATATAAAAATAAAACTATGTAATTCTAAAGCATATATATAAAAAATAAAACTATGTAATTCTAAAGCATATATATAAAAATAAAACTATGTAATTCTATAAACATATTGTAAATAAAAAATAAACAAACCCTATGTTAAACTTGCATGTTATATAAAACTTATATTATATATTGTAAATAAAAAAAATTAACAATTGCAATTAGATAGATCACTTAAAAGGGCATATGGAAATGGGCTACTCCTCCACGATGATCACACAAACAATTAACCATCGTCCATACATAACCAATAACATATATGCAAACTTAGTTTATGCCAAATCGGCCTCGGCCTCTTTGTGTCCACAATTTCCCATCTGTTACCAAATTTAGTCACCCATGTTGACAAATTTGTTGTAAATAGTAACATTTCGGCATTTTTTTGCTTTCTCTGAAGACTCTTGATAAACCGAATAAAGTTTAGGTCATTTTAGCTCAAAACATTGCAGAATTTGCAAAATTTTATTTGGGGTTTTAATAGTAATTTAAAGGAAGTTCAGAGAAGAGCAAGAGGGTAGTGGAGTATTATTGGAGCTCCCACGACCGCCGATGATGATAAAATAACCCCAATTTATCGTTCTGTCAAGATCTGTGACACAATTCGATACAACAGCATTGGAATCGTGAAAGAAATGTCAAAATTCATGTTTAAACGAATGGATCATAAAAACCCTAGTGTGAAGCAAAAGGTATGGTAGGTTTTTCTTTCGTTTGGAAAAGTATTTGGGTAGGTTTTATTAGGCAGAGTAACTAAGGAGTTAAGATATGCCAATATTTCATTTTTATAGGGTTTAGCTGAGGAAGATTCCTTGTGCACATTTATTTTTGTTGCGTAAAGGTTGATTGATTGAAGCACTTGATCGCTTGCTTTCTTGTCCTCTTTCTTGTAGCTATGACATTTGGATTTGAGCTCGTTTCTCTTTTGCAGACTCGGGAGCCGCCTACTTCATCAACACCTACCCCAATAATGAAGTGAAGTCTGCTCTATGAAATCCATTTCCATTTCATTAGGAGCCGATGATGCATGGTGAAACCGGCATCAACCCATGTTTGGAATTATGATCCCCTCTTAACTCAGGTATTTTTTATACCCCAACAATTTTACCCTATTTTTTTTATCTTTAAGGGAAATATGTCAAAAGAGATATTTAGGACATCTATATTCTTGAATAGGATGTTATGTAACTTGTTCATGTGAAACACAGTAGCAGTCAAACTTAGAATCACAATAAAAAAACTTCTTAGGGACAACGTTGAACAACAAGACTTGAGATTTGCTTAGACTGAGGAGTGACATCCAATGTTGCAAAATATGGACTGAGATACCCATGTTGAGACTGATACTAAGACAAAATAGGAGGGAAATGAATAAATCAATCATAACCAATTATTGGTAGGTAGATCTATGGATGCCTCTAATTCCTTGCTCAACTCACTCGTGCTTGATGATTATGGTGCCACACATATACGAGGTACATTATTTATATTCTTCATAATAAGTTCTATTGTCATATATAGGGGCCATGCAAATATGTGATCAGATCATGAATAAGTACTTTGTTAAGAATCAGTCGGTTTATGTAATAGATCTGGATGTTTGATAAGTATAAGGAACCCTACTCAACTAATCTCCTCAATCATATAGGGCATAATGTGAAATACCCATAATTTTTTTTTTGTAAGCTTTCTTTCGAATATAACATCTATATCTCTTTAGCAATTGCTCCATAGATATACATCAAATTCCTTTAAGTGATAATTACTATCTATATAAGAATATAAAAAAAATGTTTATGGGTCCTTCTCTTAACTTCTCCTATCATTAACTGAAAAAATGCATTCCATGATAACATACCATCATCATAACTAAACAGACCAAGCTTCTAACTAGGAGTAGTCAAGGTTCTTTCTCCAACAAGGATTTTTTCATTAGTAGGTCTATTGCTTACTTAGATCTGTCTAACACCTTTGTACTCTAAAGTGGCAGGTATGACTTAAGGAACAAAGGGGTCCAGAATTATACTACAGGTAAAGAATTCATAGTCCTATGTCCATAGATTTTTCCATTATGAGAAAACATTAAGAATAAAACAAGCCTCTTTATCAATTTAAATGCAGGTTCAACTCCTCTTTCAACCCAAAGGGGGCCTACACTATACTAACAAAAGGGGCCCCTAAACCAAATCTTACAACAAGATAAAGGATATGCAAAAATTGGGTCGTTGACAAGTTTTGATAAAAGACAAAACTATACCAAGTGAAAATCGAAAAGTGAATATCGAAACTCACCATGGTTTGAACTAAGATATGATTGGGATTTGGACAAGGTTTGCTAAAAGACAACAACAACAGTTAAAAACCTAACAAGAAAAAGCTACTTAATACGACTATGGTAAAAGCGCCACCTCCATACATATTTCATGAAAGAGTCACCATCTACAACTGACTACCAATAGAACGCTGCCATCAACGTACAAGATCTATCCCTTGGTTCTGCGAAAGGGTGTCCTAAACTGGTCAGTCTGGAATTTACTCTCATTATAGGGATGGTACACCTCGAACTAAGCAAACATGTAGAAAGTTAAGGCTATACTCCAGAATAATATCTTTCACTGTGCTGCAGCAAGGGTTTCAACTTGAAGGGTTTGAGGGACTCCTATGGCAGCCGAGAGTTACCCATTGCAAACACAGTAGAGAGTCCGGAAGGGGAATGTTCAGTTTTAAGGTTTTTTCAAAGCCTGACTTGTCTTCATACTAAAATCAACTGCGTTCTCGCCACTCTAAAAGTCTTTGGTAAGTTTCGATACCCTGGTTTTTCCCTTTTTATTTATTTAAACTTGAATAAGTATTCAAAGATTTCTCTCTCAGGTTTTAACTTCTCTTGTGAAAAATGACAGGTTTCCAAAAGGGTCTTCAACACCGTATCCCGGAGTCTTCAGTCTTTTCAGGTAAGTGATAGACCGACTAACACTCCTGTTTTGCCGGTTAGAGAACACCCATAGGTGAAAAGACCTTCATTTGCAGTCGAAGGAAAGGGTCGGGACCTTTTCATGGTTGAAGGGTGAGTAAGTAACTAAATTTTTAATTCACTAGAGGTTATTCTGGCTTTTACGCCCTAGTGGAAACAACAATACTCAGCAGAAAGTATTTTGGTCATATTAATGTATTATTTAGACGTTGTGTGCAACGCCCTCCTCAAAACTTGATTTTTGGGTGAAGCTGAACGCTGAGGCCGACGCCTGAGTCCGATTTGTTAATACTGTAAACATTTAATGGATAGCTTCATAGGTTATGCATTCATTTTTTTCTTTTCTTTTCTTTTATCCAAGCCATTATGGCTTTTACAGCTCATTAATTATGTGGTTTCAACCTTTTAAATGTTTTAACAGCCTTTCGAGAAGCTGAAATTTACCACATTGTTCCATCAATTTCTCTACTGGAGGATAGTGATCTGAAATAAAATACAATTCCAATTAGATGATAACTCATTGAAACCAAGGCTTTCATGTTGCATGATGAATTTGGAATTTCTAACAGCCAAATCAACCCATCAACTAAGAAGAAGACGGTAAATGCCTCAAAACCAAGTAGATGTGATAGAGTCACACATGATATCCCAAACTATAACTGAAAAAAGATCAGGATGGTTGAAATTATTGCACAATTGAATCATCAGATTGTACAGACTGGTTTTCATTGCTCTACCTGTAGTCATGAAAATCCATCTAGTTGACTTTAGTACTTTCAAGTCTAACATTCAATTAATTTCAAATGTAGGACATTAAGTGAAAGTCTAATTTGATATGACTCAATTACTCCAAAATTCTTGTTTCCTAAATGTTAAAATATGTGCATATTATTAAGGGCCCATCTCTAACAATGGTAACCACATAGACAAACCAAAAACTACTACACCTATTGCGCTGGCATCACAATTGTGACTACTGAGCAGTTGAGTTACTCCATACCAATTCCCAATATTCTTACACTTATCATAAATTGCATCTGCCAAATATGGATCATGCTTAAGCACATCATAAACAAATGACCTCATAGAGAGCACTGTGATTTGCTCATCTTCAAATTTTGACACCTTGGAAATTTGGATTTTTTAGGGGCAAGATTCAGTCAGCTTGAGCAGGAAAAGGGAATTGCAATTAGATTTGTCATTGAACATGGGTGAATAAAAAATAGTTTCTCTCTCTACAATTGGACCATAAGCTTTATTTCAAATTTTGTGCTCTCTTTGCAAGAAAGATGCAAATACTTGAAAGTTGAATTATAAAGATGCATGCTTCCAAGAAAGTAGTGGCAAATTGGAGAATTTTATGGAATAGTTTGTTTGGGATGATTTGTGTGTGATGTAGTGCTACAACTAGTGGCATTTTGGATCATGATGTGTGTGTGATGTAGTGCTACACCTGGGTGCATTTTAGACATTGTTTGAGTAGTTTTGAGAGTTGGAGTAACCTTGTGGTTAATTCTGGGCATGCCTTGCCTTCCAACATTCTTGGTATTCAATTCTGGTCACTTCTCACCATGAATGGAAGCATAAAAAGACCTAATCGCAGTTCTGACAGAGTAAGCAGTCATAAAAAGACTAAAAGTTACTCTAAAACAATTCCTAGAAAGGAATGAAGGCTGAACAACATTAAACTTTTGTTTTTAGGGCATTGTCTCACCAAAGTTGCTTTGGGAAAGGTTTGCAATCAACGATTTGAGGGCTTGTGGGACTTTCTTTAGGTTTAGGTGGGATATGCCTTGCCTAGTAGTGGAGCTATGGAAATTTGGCAATCAAGGTGAAGTTGGTTAGGAAAATGATTGGTCATAACATGCTCTAGTATGATTCGAACATCGGTGAACCCTAAGTTTTGACATTTGATTGGCTTGCTAGTCATTTGGTTGATTGAGCTTCCCTTGTCATAGTGCATCATGGATTTGACATTCCAAACACTCATTTGGGATTGTTTGCATAATTCAGTGAACTTGTGAATTTGCACACATCCCAATCAGGTGTAAAGAAAAACGAAATTTCTTATTGCAAGTTTATTATGTGGATTGGTGACTTTATGAGCAAAAAGCTAGAGATTATGAAAATTTGTGGAATGTTCCTAAGTTCTTAAGAGAGCTACTTGAGAGATGGTTATTATGGCTTGAGTGAGATAGATTTATGATATCACCAAGGTTTTGCCTTTTCAAGTGATTGTTAATAGTTGACTGAAGTCCCTTGGGATTCACCTTAAAAACCAATGACGATGGATTTAGAGATTGGGTATAGTTATAACAAAAAGTGGAGAAAAAAATTACAAATCGGTGCACCAAGTGGCTTTCTATTGGAGGGCATCTCACACTAAAGGTCAGACACAAAAAAACACACCTACCTAATGGACAAATGTAGAAAAATACGTAGAGACATGGAGTTATTCACCAAAACAAAACCATATGCACTAGAGAAAAGAGTGTTCACCATGTTACTACTTGAAATAGATTCCTTTTGACGTTGGTCAGCTCCAAACTTCACATGTGTAGGTTGGCCCTAAGTCTCATATGCACAGGTCGGCTTCAATTATGCCTCTATTCATTGTTTTGCTCACTCAGTCCTCAACTTTTGCCATTGTTGTTGTGGATTTTTACACACAAATAGACATGCCTAAGGATTCCAAAGCACTTTGTTTAGTTCCCCCCTCAAACATTGGAAAATGCTTAGAATATACCCTATTATATTGTTGTAACCTTTGACCTTAATATGTCCTTTATGTTGGAAGCCAAACTTAGCATATTGATGTATATTTTTCCTTCTTCACATCTAGACCTACTTCCAAATCAAGGAAGTGCTCTTCATGTATTTCTATTATAGTAAATTTCTTGTGGGTGTTCTTGATACTCTGCATATATTTATGGCTATGTCAATAGTCTACCTAAAACTCATTGTTTCCATATTAGTCCGTGTCTTCAGTTTACCCCTTTCAATCAAGCAGAGAATGGAATCTCCCTTTTGATTACCCCTGTCATAATGTTTCTATGATAGATATGAAAATGCATCACTGCTTTGTTGTTCTGCTGCCACATATATCAGAGTGTGATTTCTTTTTTGAGGCAACAACTATTTAGCTCTGTTTCTGATTTTCCTACTTCAAATACCTCTGTCCCTGTCCCTGAGTGATGAGTTTGTTGCTAGAACAGTCATCATGACAACAATGGCATGTCTTTGAAAGTCTCATGATATGTCCTTTCTCTTTAAACTTTCTATTTCTATATCCATGCATGTACCATCATTAGATGCATGCAAGCATTATCATTGTTTCTATTTGCATGCATTTAATGTTCAAATTGAATGGACATGTTTATTTTCACATCAAGTTTTGTTTCTATTTATGACTGATTGAATGGACATGTTTATGTTCACATCAAGTTTTGTTTCTATTTATGACTGATTTCAAAGAATAGTATGTTATTGCTAACAATCAGAGTTGTGATTCTTTTCTTGGTCCTTTCAGGAGATTGAAAAATACAAGTTGGGAGATCCAAGGCATTTCATTATATCCTTGTTGAAGAGTATCTTGCAACAAGAAGGGCAATGGGTGTAGTGGGAATTAGTCCTGAATAACAAGTGTTAACTATTTCCACATCAAAATCCACATATATGTTTTTTGGACTATACAGCAGGGTGTGTGCAAGAAGATGAGGGTCACTTTAGATGCAATGCTACTTTTCCAAAACTCGTTCCTGATACGTAAAACATAACGCGTTCATGATGTTTAGCACCTGCCATGGCAAGACCCGAGCCTAACATGTCATTGGACATGTAGGCTAGGTAACAATAACGCGTACGCGTTATATAACTATAAAACGCGTACGTGTTATATAACTACAAAACGCGTACGCGTTATGTAGTTACAAAACGCGTACGCATTATGTAGTTACAAAACGCGTACGCGTTATGTAAATCTAAAAAACAATTTAAATACACAGTCCCGACGATTGCCGACCACCCGCGGCACCCACGCATCAGAAACGCGAAATTGACCTTAGACGAGGACGGTTTGTGGCCCACTCAAGTATCGGTGTTGCTCGATTTAGCTGGAGGGGACAAATTCACCGGTAGATTGTCATCCAATCAGGTAATTCATTCACCCATACTCTTTTTTTATCATTTTTAACCTAAATTATTATTTTATTTTTGTTTAAAAAAACCTAGTTTTTTAATATTGATAAAATTGGGAATAACCCAATCTTTCATTAAATTCACATCTCCCTTGATCTCCCTCAACCAAGATGAATGAATAATTAAAATGAATCGTTTTTAAAAAACTCAAAAATTCGTAATCCAACCTAAAATTGAAAAAAATAGAACTCGGACCCCCTTTCTACAATGTATCCATCTAAGTCACCCAACACGAGAACACGGGACACGAGTGTCCCCGCCGCCAGCCACAACTCACTAAATATAATGAAAATGAGTGCACTCATGTCTTTTTATTAGCTGGCAAGGTTTCGTATCATGTGAAAATGTTTTGTATCATGTGAAAAGATAATGATACTCTGAACTTATGAGGCACCAATTGGAGAGACTGCGACTACTACTGTGGAATCAGGTGTGGCGACTGCTAGCAATTTGGCCCCCACTTGCAGTCATTCTCAAGAGATAGGTACATTTGCACCATGCCTGTTTACATCAAATCCAAATACATACAATTATCATATAATGCTGAAACGATTGAAAGGAAATTTATAACAACTGATACAGATAACGCAGTACACCCCATCCCATAGCTGGTTTTCATAATACCATCCAGCCTGGAAGCCCTTTTTGCTGTGGAATAAAACAATCCGAACGAGAATCGAACCCCTGACGAACAGTGGAAAATTTAAAAAGCAAAAGAAGAGAAATTGCTAGAAATGGAGACGAAAGAAAGGTTAGAAAAGAAACAACAACAAATTACTTCACTTCTGATTTCTCAGATGCCTCTGCTTCTCATGTAACACTCTCCTACCGATAGATATCAGGAGGCCAATGCCGGCAAAATGTGCCGATGAGTTCTCCAGGACGGGAATTATGGAATATCGGAGAGGGGAAGCATGCCGCAGACCCTTCCTCGAAAGGGATTATGTCAGGCAGCATCTTTGAACTCAATAAAGTCGAGCAAGCACGTCCACAAGTCTGAGTTGGAGATCTATTGGGTGGATGCAGGTGTTGAGTTACCAGTGGTTTTGTGCAGCCGGATAGGGTTCGCACATGGAGGTAAAAAGCGGGCCTGAAGCGCGCTCTGAGCCCGCTTCCTTGTAACCAGGCTTCAAATTTGAAGCCTTTAGGGCCCTTCAGAGGTCATTTTACACGTCATAGAAGGCCACTTCAAATTTTACCATGCAAAAAAAATTTAATTTCATGGTAAGCCCTTCAATAATTAAATTAACCACTACTGTTTAAAATTGCAACAGAAGGGTAGCTTCAAATTTCACCCATCAACAGTTTTTAGTGGGAAATTGGGAATGCGGCTACTAGCTAGGTGACTTGGGAGTGGGACTCGGTTACTCTCCAATATCCACGTGTTCGATCATCCATGGATCATGGACCATTGGGCCTCTAATAATATCATTGTGCAACTTACGTGGACGGGCTTACACTGAGCAACCCATGGCTTGAACGCTTCGAAGTTCTCGTGTTTGTAGCGAGCGCTTACGTTTTTAACACATTTCATGGCATCAACAAAATTATTAAACCTGGTAGGTGGCTCATACGTGTTGTTGCTAGCAGGCTTGCCAAGTTACAATTTATCACATACCAATTCGTGAATGCTGACTCCGTGAGTTAATTGAGTATTCAATGTATAATATATTATGTTAATGTGCCCCTGCGAATTTGGCATTTCAGACAAAATCCACAATCCATAAACTTCTTGTAATGTTGCAGGTTGTTGTTCCTGCCCGTTGCCCCTACCTATAGACCTGTGTTTTCTTTGTTGTATCAAGTTAATCCTACCGTCTACGGCTCCCAACCTCACACCCTGTGTTTTCTTTGTTGTATCAAGTCAATCCTGCAGCTCCCGAGTTCCACCTTTTGTTTTCTTTGTTGTATCAAGTCAATGCTCGAATTCCATGCTTCCATGGCTCCGACCATCAATATATAATATTGCATGAATAGAAACAAGCTTTTTCTTATACCCCTATTCCACTGTGGTTGAGCTACTTCCAAGTTCCACCTACCCTATCTCCTCCAGTCCTCCAGGATAGTTTACGAAGCGAAGCTGGCAATGCCAGCCTACCATAAACATATTTAAAGAAATTCGTTTTCTTTGAGGAGCTCAAATTCAAGGCTGACTAGATTTTAGACATCCTATGAATTTACAGGTCTGCTATATCCACTGAAAAATAAAGCCTCTCAACTTTACTACATCAGTAAACATTGAAATTTTGATGTACTATTACATTTTCAAATGAAAAGAATAACTTATTATTAATAAAAAATCAAATCACATTAATATATTAATGAATTTGAATTTAGCTTCCCAATATTAAAATAAATTATACATTTTAAATGATCCACAACCAAATATTATCCTGAGAAGGAAATGGAAAAAAAGGAATTTCCTCAACACAACATGCTATTTCCTTATGATGATGCTTTTACGTTTATGATTACCAACCTTGGAATCAGGTTTGGTTATCCGAAGGTGTAATATCTTCTAAGCTAAGTCAATAGGTAGGGATGTTGGTATTGATACAATTATGACAAAGTTTTATAAAGGATTAGGAACAATTCCGTTGGCTTGTAGATGACATATTTATGGATAAAAAGCTTGTTGTTATGAGATAATGACATCATGCCTCAAAAACATGTCCCATACAATCTAATGTTAATGGGCGCTCTACATAGAAATTGGAATGTCAACATTTGTGAGTACAATAAATATGTGGATGATTTTGGCCTACTACAACTTTAATATATTGAGTGGATTGATAACCTTCACAATTATATAAGAGATTGTAGCTATGACTAGGAGGAGAGTTAACAATGCAACAAAATCAAGTAATCGAATTTTGTGCATAAAATGAACATGAGACTCCCACCAAATTTCACTGAATCTACGTCTTAACAAAAGAACTCATCGTTCCACGGGATTCCACCCCATCAATCCTTTTAACAGTAATGGCCATAACAGTTGCTACAACCCTAGCGCGAGAAAAATCAATCGAGCTACGCATGACAATACTTGAAACCAGACTTTTTGAACTCCCTATTACGTCATAGGAATCAATACTACTTTCTCCACAACATGTGGCACCCTCAATATCTTCCATCACCGCAATTTACATTTGATAAAAAACTTGTTTCCAAATAGTAATTACCCCATTCTTTGCTCTAAAAAGGCCTCGGTTAACCTAGAATCCAATCCATGCAACATGAACACATCCATATATACACATAGAATAAATATTAATAAATTTCTCATAGCCCTTCAATAGTGTTCAATATCTCATAGCCCTTCATAGTGAAATGGGACCCCACCCTTCAAATTTGATCCCTGGTCCCCACTAGACACGGTGACCCCCGGAATTATGACACGTAGGACACGGTGACCCCCGGAATTAATATATTTTTAAAATATATTAAAATTTAAAAATATAGACATATAGATCATGCAATAAAATTTAACATTTACAATTACAAATATTCAATAGAAATTACATTTACAATTACAAATATGAAATATTCAATAGAAATTAGATCATTCACAAATCACAACACATTTGTCATTCACAATCACAAAACACAATGAGACATTGAGACACATAGATGCAAACTCATCACTGCCCTGATCCTCCTCCTCCATGCCTGAATCAACAAACTCATCACTGCCTTGATCCTCCTCCTCCTCCTCTCTACCAATCTGACTAACTTACTTTTTAATTGTCAAATGTTTAATTTTAAGTTTTAAATGTATGTAAGTGAATGCCATTAAATTGCTTATGTGAGTTTGATTTAATACATGTTCAATTTTGAAGAGATGTCATTATATACCATGTATATGTTTCTAATGATTTTCGTATTAATGTCTTTATTGCAATTGCAACTATGGATACCAATGCCGAAATATTGATTGAGCTTGCCCAATTGAGGGGCATAAGTGCAGCTTTTAGTGGTGGCGACAGGATTCGGCGTTCACTTGCATCAGCCTTGGATGCAATTGTGGACACCATTTCACAATCTACAAATGTCCTATATGATATTGCATCTTACAGAGAAAGAAAAAGACAACAATATGCTGATGGACTAGATTACAATGCAGTAAAAAAGTTGAAAATATCCAAAGAGCTTATATTTGCATTGTTTAGGGACCCTCGGACGGGGGAAATCCCAAATGCAAGCAGGCCGCATATCTCCATTGAGTGGTGCACGTTTCAACCATTTGTTGATAACTGGATGGACAGATGGTACATGGTTTTTGATATGCCACCACACAACAACAGGGAAATTCCCTTATATTTCCTTCGAAAGATGTACGCAGAGTTCGTGTTGCATAAACACGTTAACTATTTTGACATCTTACAGTTTCAGGGGATCGGTGGGGGGATGCCCCAAAACTGACCCAATGCCAGGCTTCGAGACCAGGATCGCCCTATCCCTGCACCTCGCAGGCAGTTTCCTGGGCCAGATGTCCCACCAGCACATCGCATTATTCCGCAGACACGGGATGCATTTTTGAGTTTGGCACGGGCGGTTGTTCGCCATGGCAGGATGGTTCAACATATGGGTGAGGAAGGGACATCTGTCCCTGGTGTGGTACATACACCAGCTCGTCACCATGCAGGACCATCAGCTAGTGCAGGACCATCAGGACCATCCACTAGTGCAGGACCATCAGGACCATCCACTAGTGCAGGACCATCGACTATTCCCCATCCTAGTGCTGATCCTCACGAGTGCACATCATGTGGTCATCCCTGCTATGGTATTGCCTCAGATGTTGCCTTCAGTGGGTTTTTGAGAGAGGTATGTTGATGGTTAATTGTAATAAATTCTTCATTTATTTTTCGTTTTTGTACACATATATATAGTTTGAGCTAATATATTATGTTTGTGAACTTGCAGTTGATGCTTTATGCCGGCAGTGACACCCCAGAGCTGGATGTTCCAGACTCTACAGGGGGGCATGATGCTACCCATTCGGTAGGCCCATCTTATATACCACCTATTTCCGTATCTCACACCGAGGTAAACATTTTAAAATTTCAGTTTTTTAATACTTGTTAATTTGTTAATTTCCACATACTTTACATTTTAGTTCATTAATGCTATCTACGGTCTAATATTTACAATTATTAAACTTGCAGATGGCAGATCCTTCACAGGGGCAAGGTAATGTGGAGGTAGTACCCATGGTCATACAATCCCCTGACACGTCTGGGCTCCAGGTAAACAATTAAAAATGACATTTTTTAAATACATGTTTGTTTGTTGAATCATGCATGTCTAACTACATGAACACTTGCTGACTGTAGGCACCATCCGACACATCTGGCCCATTGCCTGGATTTGCATCTCCCTCCAGGCCATTCGTGAACAAGGGTCGTGTGTATGTGAGGCGTTCTACTCCAAGAAAGACTCCAGCTGCCCACGACCATGGGCTTACTCACACCACGGTAATGTATATCCTTCGATGATATTTGTTGTTTAACTTGAAATCCAGTGCATAAATCGTTTTTGTTAATGTTTGAATTGCATGTTTACTGCATCAGGAACCCGAGTTGTCTGCTGAGAACCTTGCATCGATGGTTGATGCAGCAGTTAGTGCCGCATCTGCAGTGGCGACTGATCACACACAGGTATGTAACTATTTCAACATTATCTTTACATAGTTTATTATTGTTGGACCTATTGTTTATTCATGCATTTCTAACTATTTCAACATTTTTTCATTGTAGCCACCACCAGCAGGAGTAGTGCCTGGCCCCCCTGGTTCAACCATCCTGGATGTTCAACCGACGGCTCCATCTGCTACACAAGCAACGCAATCTCCTTTGTCAGTTGAGGTGAGATGTCCTTCAGTGACCAAGTGTTTCATGCACGTTCCATGCACCAGTTGATAATTGTTGAGATAATGTATTAGTGTACATAGTTAGTTGAATTTAACAATTGATATTTAATTTGCAGGATCCAGGGATGCACATTGATCGTAGGGATGTGCCTAGAGGATCAACGTCGGGAAAGAACAAGAGAAAGCTTGAGTTTTGATAGTTTTGGATAGTTTTGGACACATGTGCTTTTGGATACTTTTGTATATATATGTACTTTTCGATACATTCAGTTTTGGAGACATGTACATTGACTTTATTGTGCATGTACTTTTGGAGACATGTACATTGACTTCATTGGATACATGTACTTTTCGATACTTTTGGATATACATGTACTTTTGGAGACATGCACTTTTGGAGACTTTTGGATATACATGTACTTTTGGAGACATGCACTTTTGGATATATATGTACTTTTGGATACATGTACTTGTGTCATTCTAATGTGTTGATTTGTGTGGATTATCTATTACTCATGAATGCACTATGTCAAAAGAACAAACTATTATATTCAAAGGTTTCAACGAATTCACTACATGCATGCACTAATTGGTATCTAATTAAAATTTGTGATTTTGGATGATCATTACAAGTTATGTCAAAGTTCTTGCTCGTGTAATTTAATCAAACTAAATGCAATACAATGTTTTCAAGGTTTCAACAAACTCACTCATGCACACCCATTGCCATCAACTACCAATGAAAGTCTAACATTATGAGGTTCTTCTTTAAAAATGGGTAATATTTCCTTGATGATCATAAATTGAGAACCATTTGTAGCCACTCATATAATACCATCTTCACTTATCTTTGTACATGATAATCCATATAATGTGCTATGTTTTTTAACCTAAACAATCATCAAAAACCTAGAATTATAGGGATATGACAAAGAACCTTATGGGGCACCTTATATATTAACCTTGTGTATACATTAGGATCTTTGTCATACCATTGTTTGAAATGTCATTCAATACCTTCAATTTTATCAACATCAAATTAGTAGACAAAGTGACTCATCTTTGATCTCTTGTATAGGCCTTTGTGTGCCTTATCAATAAGATGTACATCATGAATATTATCATAGGTGCATCCTCATCCATGCAAACAAAGGTGTCATGGATCAACCTATTATCCCTTTATTCTCAATAATATTAGTATCATTATCTTCCATAGGATCAAATTCAACTCCATCACCCCCATTATTACTACTCTAAATTACAGCCTTAGGAGTTTTGATCATGTGTTTTTGTCTCTTTAGGAGTTTGGAAATATTATACTCTTTCCAAAATAATATGGAAGTTCAAATATTTAAAAGTGGCTTAAATTATAAAATGGGCGGAAATTCACCAAGTGTCCCTGAACGGCATTTTCATGCGACTTGCAACTCGACATAACTCGGAAACCGGACGTCGGACCGACGAACCGTCGACTCCGTTGGTCTCCTGGCGTGCGATTACCTCTAGGGGCCCTCTCCCTCGTCTCCCCATGGCCCAGCGGCTTCATTGTGCATTCATTTCGTAAACTAGGGTTTTGCTCAGTTTAATTGCATGCAATCTCGCATTGGTGGGTCAACTCTGCAAAAACCTCCCCCGAGCCAGTGTTGGAAGTGTTCCCACGTCGGCATTTCCCACACACACTTGCGGGAGCCAACGGCACGCAATCTTCCTGCTCCGTTTGCTTTTTGGCTCCCGGAGGGAAATTCACCAAGTGTCCCTGAACGACATTTTCATGCGACTTGCAACTCGACATAACTCGGAAACCGGACGTCGGACCGACGAACCGTCGACTCCGTTGGTCTCCTGGCATGCGATTACCTCTAGGGGGCCCTCTCCCTCGTCTCCCCATGGCCCAGTGGCTTCATTGTGCATTCATTTCGTAAACTAGGGTTTTGCTCAGTGTAATTGCATGCAATCTCGCATTGGTGGGTCAACTCTGCAAAAACCTCCCCCGAGCCAGTGTTGGCAGTGTTCCCACGTCGGCATTTCCCACACACACTTGGGGGAGTCAACGGCACGCAATCTTCCTGCTCCGTTTGCTTTTTGGCTCCCGGACGGAAATTCACCAAGTGTCCCTGAACGACATTTTCATGCGACTTGCAACTCGACATAACTCGGTAACCAGACGTCGGACCGACGAACCGTCGACTCCGTTGGTCTCCTGGCGTGCGATTACTTCTAGGGGGCCCTCTCCCTCGTCTCCCCATGGCCCAGTGACTTCATTGTGCATTCATTTCGTAAACTAGGGTTTTGCTTAGTGTAATTGCATGCAATCTCGCATTGGTGGGTCAACTCTGCAAAAACCTCCCCCGAGCCAGTGTTGGCAGTGTTCCCACGTCGGCATTGCCCACACACACTTGCGGGAGTCAACGGCACGCAATCTTCCTGCTTCGTTTGCTTTTTGGCTCCCGGACGGAAATTCACCAAGTGTCCCTGAACGGCATTTTCATGCGACTTGCAACTCGACATAACTCGGAAACCGGACGTCGGACCGACGAACCGTCGACTCCGTTGGTCTCCTGGCGTGCGATTACCTCTAGGGGGCCCTCTCCCTCGTCTCCCCATGGCCCAGTGGCTTCATTGTGCATTCATTTCGTAAACTAGGGTTTTGCTCAGTGTAATTGCATGCAATCTCGCATTGGTGGGTCAACTCTGCAAAAACCTCCCCCGAGCCAGTGTTGGCAGTGTTCCCACGTCGGCATTGCCCACACACACTTGCGGGAGCCAACGGCACGCAATCTTTCTGCTCCGTTTGCTTTTTGGCTCCCGGACGGAAATTCACCAAGTGTCCCTGAATGGCATTTTCATGCGACTTGCAACTCGACATAACTCGGAAACCGAACGTCGAACCGACGAACCGTCGACTCCGTTGGTCTCCTGGCGTGCGATTACCTCTAGGGGGCCCTCTCCCTCGTCTCCCCATGCCCCAATGGCTTCATTGTGCATTCATTTCGTAAACTAGGGTTTTGCTCAGTGTAATTGCATGCAATCTCGCATTGGTGGGTTAAACTTGCTCACCTTGCAAACATCATCCATCAAACAGAAATGTGATGGAGTTGAAATCAATGGATTGCTTGTCACAATAGGCATTCATAAGTTTGTGTAATTGAATACTCCTCTTAATCCCTAAAAAATACTTCATTCCCATCCTGTAGATCCCAAACAATGTCAAAGGTAAGAAGGATTTCCATATAATCCAAATATATGTTTTTTTTCAAATATATTTTACATGGAAACATAGCAAAATGGAATCTAATATTTCATTTGCATTGGGAAGAAAAGATTGGCAAGGCCAACATTGGCTTCCTTTTGGATAAATATCTCCATTTATAATTCCATAGATTTATACAGTTGTCTTAATCCTAACTGTATACATTGCATGAGAATAAACACCATCAATCTCATTTTTGAGACTTGGTTGTCATGTTAATGCAAATGTAAATGTAAAGGTTGCCTTTACAGGACTTTTGAAACTGAGTGTGGGAAAGGGGATCATGATCGAGATGTTGTGTGCATAAAAATTACATTCTGCAGGTAAAAATGGAAGTTTACGAGAAATTCTTTCATTAGTTACACAAAATCTATTGTTGAATGGTGTTCTTCAATAATTGTAGATGGAACAAGAAGACGAAAAGAGGACTCAATAAGGAAAGGACATGTGCAAAGATATTTTTGGGAGGTGGTTGATGTAGATCAATCACATAGAATAATGCATGGAATTTGTGGATTTCATTTAGTTTGAAACTCAAACAATGTTATAGTAGAAATATGGACAAGAAAATTCTATCACTCCCCATTATTCTAGGTATAAATATTGAATTATCCTAGTTGGATGAGGACTAATCAACCATTTCACCACATTATGATCATGTCTCAAATCTTGTACAACCAAGTTTAGGGAATATGAGATTAAATCTTATCAACTAGCATGAATACATTACATTTTGTCTATTTAGTGGACTCACACGTTGGAACTGATGTTTTTTAAAATGAACATATATGCAATGGTTTCCCTGAAAGATAATGAATGGGGCACTCACTATTTGTTGGCATGTTCCTTAAAGGCGAACCAAACCCTCATGTCTCACTAATAGATGACAATGGTGATCAACTTGTAATCAGTTTGATGGTTATTAAAGGATAATATCTAACACTGGATAGTGCCAGGGGTGCCCCTCCCCTCCTACCCAGTGGCCCATGTGTCACCTTGCAGGTCCATCTTGGAAACTAGGGTTTTGCTCAGTGTGGGAGTGTACAATTTTTGCACACGGGGGTCAACTTTGGAAAATCATCCACCGGGCAAGTATGGCTAGTGTTCCTAGCCCGAACCTGTCTAGACACACCTGCAGGTCTCCCCGGAACCCGGTTTTGTTGCATGGTTGGAGTTCTATGCCCCCGGTAGGTATCCAGCAGGTGTCCCTGAAGGCCTTCTGGTAGTGAGACGGGACGAGCCATAGAATGAAGACCGTGGCTCGGATCGACGAATCGTCGACTCCGTTGGATTCAGCACACCGGGATAGTGCCAGGGGTGCCCCTCCCCTCCTACCCGGTGGCCCATGTGTCACCTTGCAGGTCCATCTTGGAAACTAGGGTTTTTCTCAGTGTGGGAGTGTGCAATTTTTGCACACGGGGGTCAACTTTGGAAAATCATCCACCGGGCGGGTATGGCTAGTGTTCCCAACCCGAACCTGCCTAGACACTTTGGAAACTAGGGTTTTGCAGGTCCATGATGATGATGATGGTGATGATGATGAAGATGTTGATGATGATGGCTTGGTCTAAGGTGGTGCTCTCAACTAGCTAATTCATTATGAAATATTTAACAAGACATGAATTAAATTTAATATACGTGTATTGTTTAATATAGTGAGCATGAATTGAATTAATTTTGTTGGGTGAAGCCAATAACCAACATGATGAACATAATATAATTTTAGGGTTTACTGATCATATGTAAAAAATGGCATATTCATAAACTTGACATACAAGAGAACTTTTGGCATATTTATAAACAACGTAAACGTAAATTTGGCATATCAAGAACGCAAAATTGACATATTCATATGAAACATACATGTGAAAACTGAGCATATATCAATATTCAATTACAAATAGTATAAATAGTATAGTATTAAAAGTATGTAACGTACCTCATCATGCTAGATCCCACCTATTATCATTCAACCAAGCCCTCCGGATCATCTCTTATACTGATGGTCTCCATTAGTCTCTCGTGCTCTGTATCCGGTAAGAAGTAGCGTACCTTCGATGTATTTCGACTAGGCATTTTTCGTACCTGAAGGTTTGTGCCAATGATTAAGTTGGTAAAGTGATACACACTTGCACCTGGTTTGTAATCCCTGTAAACATATCCACCCTTCTTTCTTCCATTGCTGTCCCGTGTCAAGTATTCACCTTTAACAACCATAGACCCAGTTGGAAAGTGGTTGTTTTCATCGTCAGTCATGGACACAATGAGGGTTTGCTTTCCATCTATACAACGTGCCAACCAGTATTCATCACCCCATTCAGTATCTTTTGAGGCAACCACTGCGTATATGTGCCCTGCATTATATGATTGTAGGTATATGATCAAAATATTTTTCGTGCGATACAAGGCCATTAATGTGCATTTGAAGACTACGTAAACAAACAAAAAATGTTAAGGAAATGCATCATACCGGGTTGTACAAGGTCTGAGACATGATCAAAATCTGCAGAAATAGATGATTGGTCTTCTTCCAACAGAGTTAACTCAACAATTGCACGCTGATCAAGTGGAAGTGATATGCGATCCCATCCATCAACCCAATCCAATGATTCACACCCATCCCAGTCACCATCACAACAAGGCGGGCAAAAACAAGCGAGTTTTCTGGTCCAAATTTCAAATACTGGGTTATCAGAGCTTCGAACCGAATGAAAGCCACGAGTCCCAGGCACAGTCTTGCATTCCCATGCATGTGAACGATCTATGTCTACCACCTCCCAAAAAAATCTCTCCAAATGTCTCTTTCTTGTGGATTCTACTCGCATAGTTGATTCCTCTCCCATTACTGACGTGCACCACCTGACTATAGATTGAGCATTTAGAATAGTAGATTCTGTAGATACTTTCAATTCCTCTCTTCGTAGGGCTGTTTTGACACATGATCCGGCTCCATCATGCTCTCCTTTACCATGCCCAGTCTCAAAATAGTTCCACATATGTGGCACTTTGTAGTTTTTATGCAATGAACACAACCACTGAAATATGCGTGCATTTTTGAACTGACCAGCACACCCATCAGACCAAATCCAGTGTCGGTCCATCTGTATGTTCCTTCCCTTCAAGTGATCATAGAACATGATGAAGCAATGACGTACATAGTGGAAGTCGTGGCACCTATCATCACTTATGTAGAAGTGATATTCCTTCAGAATTTCTCTTTGCTCTTCAGTGCTATTTGGGCCATGCCTATATGTGATATGGACCATCAAGGAAACCTGCTCAGAGTGATAATACTGACTTTGGATCTCATTTTGAGGTTGCAGAGTGTAGTTCTCGGCAAAATCAACAACTGAAAGTATAGTACCAAGGGGAAATGTATCTCTGCATATTCTAAACTTCTCATCCTGCCATCATGCCACGTGGACATGCTGAACATATTGATGTGTCTTTTCAATAAATTCCTTGATGAAGTCACTAACTTGTACCTGGTGACACAAAATTATCTCAATGTCAGTTTTTTGTTGTAAGTAAGGATTGAAATGTAACCGTTACAACATAATTTTATAGATATAAATGCATACCTGAGATGTCACCAATTGTATTTTTTTGCTTTCTTTCCCTGGGACTATTTCATAGTTGATATATTTGAAACTTTTCATGTCTGTAACCATTTTCCCAAATTCACTGTCTCCATTCTCGTGCATACATTGGCTCAATAATGCCATTTCAGCACAGTTGGAGCATGTTCCATCCAAACAAGATTTTGCATAGTATGTTTGCCCCTCGGGCCTATTGCACATGATGCTATGAATGAATTCTCTTGATGAAGTCGGTGGTATTGTCATGGAGCAATCCTGCACAATGTTAGTATGCAACACACGACGAATGTACAGAAATGTTTCATAGTAATATTCATATTCTACATGGTATCTACAACAACAAGTGTTACGAAGAGTATTTATTCTAACATACCATGGCTTACATTTCTCAAAAGATCTTTGCCCCAAGTTCAATTGTCTATGCTCAATCTTAAATTTCTCGTAAAGCTCTGTCTGTGTTATATCAAGAAGATGCTTAGTATGTGGTTCACGATCCTTTGAACCCCTTCTTAGTTTTAGTACATCCTTTCGGTTTGAAGAAGGCCTTGTGTGATCATGCCAAAAACTGTGCACTAGTCCCTTTACTGCATCAAATAGCTTCATGTCACGACGTGGCAACCGACCAACAAAGGCCCAAAAATCTGTCTGATCGGTTGTGTCAAGATGTTCTCTTCTAATAGAATACCTACGGAGGGTTTTTACATTCAAATTAACTAGTTCGGATGTAGGCCTGAGAATACGAAGGGCCCTGGTGTTCTTATCTGCAATTGATTGTGACAACACACGATGAGCAGCATTGCGGTCCTTTGAACGTGTGTTCTTACCAATTTTACCAAATGCATCTACTAGGCTTTTAACTATATGAGAACTTGGTTCAGAATTCTTTATCATCTTTATCCCTAACTTTTTCCTAACAACATTCATGCTCCTAGATTTTAACAATGATAAAAATAATCTACATTTATCTCCATCACATTTAGAAACAAAATATTTATCAAGTATCTGTTGAGTTTGATAAGCAATACTACGTTTAGATAGCGTACCTTCAATGGAATTCATAAGTCTTTCATCAACTTGTATACTCTTCGGAGTTCTTCGACGTGTGCTTGCTAATGGAGGTAAGGGGGTTGGAATTGTACCATGTAGCGCATCACCAAGACGCTCTGACGTTTCAGTAGTAGCTTGGTGTCCTTCATTCTCTTCCTGGTAGTTGGATGGTGGAAGTCCAACATCCTCATCCATGGTCTGTGGAAGTCCAACATCCCCTTGTGGAAGTCCAACATCCTCATCGATGGTGTGGATAACATTCTCTTCTTCAACAGTAGGCAAAATGTCCAACGCCTCTCTGACTTCATCGCTTGTATAACCACATCCGGATAGCAAATTGGGTGTTTCTTCGTGAGCTTCATCTTGAGATGGTAACTTATCACTTTGACTTGAAGTGGGAATTGAAACATCCCCTAATGAGCACCTACGTTTTGCTTCTTGATTACTTCCATGGGGTGCTTGTTCAACAACTATTGTGGAAATTGAAGGTCCCTCTTGTCGTGGATTAATAGGATGAACCATGGTATCCTCTACAATTGGATTTGGATTAGTTTCCAAAGAAAGCCTCCGATTCATCATGTATATTCTTTTCTTTTCTTTCTCTTCTTCAATGACTTCTTGAGATCTCTTCTTCCTTGTTGATTTGTTTACTCGGTTACGTGCATTCCCCATCACCACAATGATCAATTCAATATAGTTTGTTTTTGTTGCTCCTCAATTACAAGCTCTTCAATAATAAGCAAATGGAAGTTCTTCCTTGTTGGTCTTGAAGCTTGATATCTTATCTTGTGTGCTCCTCAAATATAAGCAAAATGAATCTTTCAAAGGCCTTATCTTTGATGTTCTTCAATTGGAGATTCTTCAAGCTTGCTAATTATTTTCTTCAAATATGGCCATATAACCCAACATCACAGTGAGCAACCATGAAAGATGTCCTCAATGCTGCACCTGCATAAAAAAAAATGATGGAGTTGGTGTAGAATGTGAAAATTTTCAGACGCGGGCTCGTGCTGTTCGAAAAATCGCGGGATTATTGCTTTCGTTCGGACAGAGTGAAGTTGCTCTCGGACAGCAACAGGCCATTATTTCTGGAGTTGAAAAACGCGTACGCATTATATAAATACAAAACGCGTGCACGATATGTAGTGGAAAAACGCGAACGCGATATAGTCAAGCACAATCAATAGGTTAGGTGCACGGCTAGGGCAACGAACAAAATCAAAGAAAACTAATAATTTATATGATTGCATACAAAACAAATGTTTTGTATGGTTTAATACCCCCTATCTCTCTCCCAATAATCCCTAGATACCCCCTATCTCTTTCTAAATATATGTCCCTCATTCTCCCTACATGTTTCTTTCATGTTTCTTTCTCTCCCTTCAGCCATGTCTCTACCACCCCACTCTCCATCTCTCCACCTTCTCTTTATCTTCGTCATTATCCCTCCCTATAGCACTCTCTCCCTTCTTCTCCCTTAATCACTAACCCTCTACGCATTTATCCCTCCCTCCTGCCCTCTCTGTCTTACCTTGTTCCTAGAGCCCCTCCCCCATAAAGGCCTTTAGAACCTCTTCTAAACATTAATCCCTAAGTGCATAAGTGCACAAGATGATGAGGAGGAGGAGGGTGATGACAATGAAGATGATCATGATGTAGATGAAGATGATAAAGATGATGAGGAGGAGGAGGGTGATGACAATGAAGATGATCATGATGCAGATGAAGATGATAAAGATGATAATGTTGATGAAGATGATGGTAATGATGATGAAGATGTTGATGATGATGGTGATGAAGATGTTGATGATGATGGTGATGATGATGATGATGAAGATGATGGTGACATGATGGAGATGTTGATCTGATGAGGAAGAAGATGATGATGATGGTGATGATGGTGATGATGATGAAGATGTTGATGAGGACGATGATGGAGATGAAGATGATGATGATGAAGAAGATGATGATGATGGAGATGTTGTGTTGATGGGGAACCTAGAGATGACAATGATGATGAAGATGGTGATGGTGATGGTGATGGTGATGACGATGCTGATGGCGATGATGATGAAGATGTTGACGATGATGGTGATGGTGATGTTTAGATGATGATCATGATGATGTTCAGAAGATCATGATGGTGATGATGGTGATGATGATGGAGAAAATGACAATGATGGATATGTTGATGAGGAACCTGCAGATGCCAATGATGATGATGATGGAGATGTTGATGAGGAACCTACAGATGCCAATGATGATGGTGATGACGATGAAGATGTTGATGATGATGGTGCTGGTAATGATGATGATGATGATGATGATGAAGATGATGGTGACATGATGGAGATGTTGATCTGATGAGGAAGATGATGATGATGATGATGGTGATGATGATGAAGATCTTGATGACGATGATGACGGTGATGAAGATGATGATGATGAAGAAGATGATGATGATGGAGATGTGTTGATGGGGAACCTAGAGATGACAATGATGATGAAGATGGTGACGGTGATGACGATGAAGATTTTGATGATGATGCTGATGGCGATGATGATGAAGATGTTGACGATGATGGTGATGGTGATGTTTAGATGATGATCATGATGATGTTCAGAAGATCATGATGGTGATGATGGTGATGATGATGGAGAAAATGACGATGATGGATATGTTGATGAGGAACCTGCAGATGCCAATGATGACGATGATGGAGATGTTGATGAGGAACCTACAGATGCCAATGATGATGGTGATGACGATGAAGATGTTGATGATGATGGTGTTGGTAATGATGATGATGATGATGATGATGATGATGATGAAGATGAAGATGAAGATGATGGTGACATGATGGAGATGTTGATCTGATGAGGAAGATGATGATGATGATGATGGTGATGATGATGAAGATGTTGATGACGATGATGATGGTGATGAAGATGATGATGATGAAGAAGATGACGATGATGATGGTGATGAAGATGATGATGATGAAGAAGATGACGATGATGGAGATGTGTTGATGGGGAACCTAGAGATGACAATGATGATGAAGATGGTGATGGTGATGACGATGAAGATTTTGATGATGATGCTGATGCTGCTGCTGCTGATGATGATGATGATGAAGATGTTGACGATGATGGTGATGGTGATGTTCATATGGTGATGATGATGATGATGATGATGATGGAGATGTTGATGAGGAAGGGGGAGATGACAATGATGATGAAGATGTTTATGGTCATGAAGATGATGATGATGGTGATGGTGATGATGATGGAGATGATGGAGATGATGGAGATGGCGATGAAGATGATGATGATGATGATGATGGTGAAGATGATGAAGAAGATGATGATGATGGAGATGTTGACCTGATGACGATGAAGATGATGATTATGGTGATGATGATGAAGATGTTGATGCTGATGATGATGGTGATTAAGATGATGATGATGGAGAAGATGATAATGATGGAGATGTTGATGAGGAACCTACAAATGCCAATGATGATGATGATGATGGTGATGACAATGAAGATGTTGATGATGATGGTGATGGTAATGATGATGAAGATGATGATGATGATGGTGATGGTGATGGTGATGTTTATATGATGATGAAGAAGATGATGGTGACATGATGGATATGTTGATCTGATTCAAGGAAGATGATGATGATGATGATGATGGTGATGATGATGAAGATGTTGATGATGATGATGATGGTGATGAAGATGATGATGATGAAGAAGATGATGATGATGGAGATGTTGATGTTGATGGGGAACCTAGAGATGACAATGATGATGAATATGGTGATGGTGATGGTGATGGTGATGACGATGAAGATTTTGATGATGATGGTGATGGTGATGCTGATGAAGATGTTGATGATGATGGTGATGGTGATGTTTAGATGATGATCATGATGATGATAATGATGATGGAGATGTTGATTTGATGAGGAATATGATGATGATGATGATGATGGTGATGATGATGAAGATGTTGATGATGACGATGATGGTCATGAAGATGATGATGATGAAGAATATGATGCTGATGGAAAATATGATGCTCACAACTCCCTCTAGTCTCTCTCTCCCCAACCATCAATCTCTCTCTCTCTCTCTCTCAAACACACACACATACACACACGTTATGTCACTTTCCATTCTCAAACCCATCCCCCCTCCATCCATATCTATATCCAAATTTCTCCCTCCATCCCTCACCCTACCTTCTCTCCCTCCCTCTCTCATTGCCTGTCTCTCACCTTCTATCCCTCCCTCATCTTTCCCTCAACCTATCCCAATCTCTCCATCACTCCCTCTCTCTCCATCGCCACCACTCTCTGCATGTCTCCCACCAACACTTTCTTTCCCTCCCTTCCTATCTCTTATTTCATTCTATCCCCATCTATCTCTCACTCCCTCCAAATCCATTCCTCCCCATTGTCCCTCTCCCTCCCTCGCTCTATGTCTCTCCCCCCCTTGTATTCTTTATTTCTCTCTCACATCCCCCTTGCCTCCATCCATTCCCCCTTGTCACTCAAGTCTCACTTTCAAATTCTAACCCTATACCTCTTCAGAACCTATTCTACTCCTAATAGTGCTCTCAAGCTCCACTTCCCTTCACCCCCTGTAGCCCGTCATGTTCTCATTCCCTTCATCTCTCCCCACTCAAGCTTCCAACATCCTTATAAGCCCTTGACCCTTTCCCACCCCTATTAAATATTAACCATAGATTCCCTTGACCCTTCCCCACCCCTTCTCAAATATTAAACAAAAATTCCCTTGATTTCCACACCCCCTCTTTCTCAAGTCTTAAACATGTATTTTATGATTTGAATAACGCGAGCGCGTTTTGTAACTATATAACGCGTACGTGTTATGTAGTTATATAACGCGCACGCGTTAAGTAGTGATATAACGCGCACGCGTTATTTAGTTATATAACGCGTACGCGTTATTTAAATCTAAAAGCGCGGCAATATTTTTGAATTTAAACAGGCCAAGTCACATGCTCACATGTCAACAATAATCCTATGTGTATGCTTTGGAGTTTGCTTCAGTAATTCCAAACCTGTGCTATGTTAATGAAAAACCAAAGCTAATTGGGTATTTCTTCCAGTTTCTGGAGAAGCCTGTGCTTAGCCACTCGTTACAATATGCTACACACAGTCATTTTTGACAGAATCTTAGACACAAATAGCATTTTTTCTGCAGATTCCAAATATGTAACTTTTATTTTGAAATATTAATTTTTTCTATTTCTTTCAATTTCTTTTCTGTCCTACCTCCTTAACTCGTGAAACACATTGTTAGTGTTTCTTCCATAATTTTTCAATTCTTAATCATTTCAAAAAAAAATTGTATTGTGCACAAGAGGACACTAACCTCCATGTTCTATGAAAAACCCATTTCAAGATTTTTGCATTAAGACCTTCAAAGGCTCTACCCACAAAAGAGGTACTATTTTTGAGGTTTGATCACTTAGACAATTATAAAAAAATTATAAAATTACTAATTTAATTTTCGAAAAATAATGACGCACAAGTGCTATGTGTTCTCTACATGCATGCCGATTTTTGTAGCTTGATTCCATCATTTAGGCCCTCAAAGGCTCTACCCACAAAAACATATACCTTATCATTTGCCTGAAAAATAAAAAGTGTCTGTTAGGAAAAATGAAACTTGACATAGCTATGCAAATTTTCAATACATAAAAGTTATATATTCAGAAACGTGATTCAATTTCCTACATTTCATCTTTTTTACTCAATGCAAGATATTTTCCGTAAGTAAATCAAAAAATCCAAGTAAGTTGAGGGATGCCTGCTTTTTCAATTTTCTATTGCATCTAATGTGCCAAAAGTGACCCTCATTAGCTTGCACTGACCCAACAATGGAATATACTGGTAACTATAGGAGAAAATGAAACAACATCACCTCAACTTTTAGCAATGTGTCTCAAGTTCTTTGACCTAGAAAAAATGCAATCGGAGGGATCAAGTACCACAAGCCCTACATGCATCCAAATCTTGTGAATTTTTACCAATCAATTTCCTAAAGCAGTGGTATCATTCTTGTCAAGTTGAAATGTCAAATATTCTGTTTAAATTACTTGGATTTTGTTTTCTTGTCTTTGTTTTTGCATTTAGTTGAAGTCTCAATGGAACAAATTTGTTTTCAAATGGAAGCTTCTCTTTGTGAATTTGGAATGTGTGTTACAATGAAAAACAAATACAGTTAATGTGATGGAATCTTGTCTATAGTTTGCAAATATTTGGGCATAGATTCGATGAGTTATATTCATCTTTTGCAAATTACATCATTTCTAGTGTTTGAAGAGAGGCACCTCCGATATTAATGATCTCTATAGGACTAGAGACTGGTTATATTTATTGTATAAGAGGAGATGTTTCTTGTGAACATATTGTATGCACAAAGCTACAAGTTGATGAATCTTCAAATGGCAGTCGATCTTTTATAACAGGACTAGGATTCCGAGTTGAGGGCCCAACTCTTCATCTTTTTGTTGTAATGACAACTTCACTGAGCCTTTTATATGCATCACCAGCCACCTAGGAGGCACGTCTTGGATCAGATAGGATGTGGAAGTAATAGTGTTAGCATGAGTGATAACCAGGTAATTTGTTTACACAGTTTTGTCCTGAAATATGTGATTTGATATTGTCAAGTTTCTGTTAATAGAAGGTAAACTGTAAAACCAAGCATTGGATATCTAAATAGTATTGTTTCCTTAGGATAGAAATCTCTTTTAAAGGCATGGAATTTTGTGTTGTTTGAACTTTGATTTTTAAAATTTGAATTTTATGTCATTTCTTTGTTTTTGGATCTTGACTTTTTAGAAAATTTGGCAGATTGATATTCAAATCTTGGTGACTTATCCCTTGACCATATAAGGAATATTTAAAAGAGGACCCCCAAATGTATTGTACCGAAATTTCAAAAAATCTGTTGTATACAACTCTGTATCTTTATCCATATCCCTATCCTGGTAACCTTGTTTGCAAGCCTCTATTAGTATTGGATATTTGTTCCTTTCATTCCCAGCAATGAAAGCCATAATTATTAACAAACTCGTTGATTTCCTTTTTGGGAAATCATTACTTTTCATGAGTGACGCATGCTAGTAATATTGTTTGTGAATACAGTAATCTTCCTGTCGGAACCAACCTTAGAGCATGACTTTATTCTGTCAATGTTATTCTTGTAATACCTTTTCAATGTTATTATTTGAATGAAGTTGGATATCAATAGAGCATTGCTGCAACTTGGAAGCATATTTAATGTGCAACTTGGAAGCATATCAATAGTTGATATTTGTTTGTAACTTTGTGTAGTAGGATATATTTATATATGATTAGAAGTTGCATATTTTGATGGCTCTCTTGACATTGTGTAGTCTTTTTTCGGGACTATTGTTATGTAATGTTTTGGTTATGTTAACATGGTTTTGTTCCTTCCCAAGTGATACTCACATTGGCTTAGTTTTTGCGGAAGTTATCATGTTTCATAATAAGCACATATATGTATCATCATTTTCTTTCTTCTCAAGTGATTGCCATGTGTTATCAATTCCAATGAATTGTTTCCTTTTTCCATATAATTAGAACTGTCAAGAAGCCAGTTCTGCTTAGTGTCATTTGTCTTTGTTGCAAGTATGTTGTTTTTTGGTGTTTCTGAACAATGAACACCAATTATAAATAAAATTTTATATTTCCATCTGAACTCTATTGTATTCGTGTTTTTAATTATGCAGATGAATTGTCACATTGTGCTTTGCCTAATGATCGAATTGTAGAAATCCTGGGTGAAGCACCTAAGGTTTAGAAAGCACTAGAGATTGTTGCTGGTCACCTTCGCAAATTTTTGGTTGATCGCAGCATTCTTGCATTGTTTGAGCATAATCTGAGTAAAATACTTTTTAAGTAGTTGTATGTCTTTAACATATGTGATATGGTATAGTTGCATCATTCTTCAACTTAAGAAGAAAAAATATATTCCAGATTGTCATGAGTTTCATATCCAAAAATTTTATGATCCATGAAAGATAAGTTATTGGATTCTGAATTTGAAATTGTGAGTTTCAGTGCTCACCGTTGAGATATTTTTCAGTTCTTTATGGATGGCTAATTAATAGCTAGGAACATGTGTTACTAATATAACTATTATTTTTTTTTTATTAGACACAACATTCAACAGATGATGCATAAGATTTGGCACCAACATAGGCAAAGCCAGCAGTGCCACCTATTTCCAGTACTTCTCAAGCTGGACTGGGCACAGGTTTGACTTCATCATTTAAGCATGATTCATTATATCCTCCTCGAGATACTCAGATTGAGCCACAGCCTCATCACCATGGATTATCTATTTATGGAAAAGATCCAGGACCTATGGGATTAAGATCTTCTTTACATGCACCTCCAGCTGCACCAGTCATCACTTAGGTATAAATTTTGCTTTAGCGAATCTAGGAGATTTAGTCAGTTGTCAGTTTTACTCTTTTGATCATGATAGAATGCATAATGAAATGCTTGGTGGCGTTGGAAAATATGCCATAGTGGATTTGTTAACTAATTTTTTTGTATCCATTCTGAAAGAAAGAATTTTACAAATTTCTCTATTGGTATCTTCTTTAACCTTTCTTGACATGAGTCTCTGCCAAAATCAGTACCGGAATTTTCTGATGACATTTATAAATTTGAAGTATGTTTATGAATGCCCACAAAACTTTTTCATCCAAGAAAGATGACATTAGAACCTCAGTGTGATGTAAATCACAGAAAATCCAGTTGATTTCTGATGGATTTTAAGAGTGGTTGTTAATTTGTGGGAGTGCAAGAATGCATCAGGTTTTACAAGTGATGTTTTATGTGTACATGAAAATAAATTTGGGTAGTTGCTGTTGTGAAATCCGAGGATTTGTGTTTCCAGCATATATTGTAATTCCCTCAGCTCGAGGATATTATCACTGGAAAAATTGTGATTTTTTCAAAAATCAAATTATTGTGATATATATGTTGACTCTCAAATCTTCGGGTGACCGAGTTGTAAATAGAAAAAGAAAAAGAGAGTTCCACTTACCTTTTAACATATATGTTTGATTATTAGTTAACCAAAAACAAGAAAATTGGATTTGGCATTTACTTAAACACTATTAAGAAAAAGAAAATCCTACTTACTTTTAACTTAAATTAATTTTTAAATATACCACTTCCTATATGAGATTCTTCCCTTTTTTTAACTTAAGATTAAAAATATATATACTTAAATTGGTTCATCTTCCTTATTTTAAAAATTGTGCAAAATTTGTTATTTATTTAAACTCAATTAAGAAAAGAAAAATCCCACTTACTATCTAATTAAAATAAATTTTTAAAAATGTCATTTGCCATTTAGTATTTTTTTTTTAATGTAAATATAAAAATATATGTTCTTCTTACTTATTTTAATGAATGAAATTAGCAACACAACTTCTTATTTTAGTTCTATGTTTTAGGTACACTTTGTTTTCAAACGTGTTCAAGAGCATAAATCTAAGAGCCATCTTTATAATAAAAGGAATACGTGTGTTAGAGAATATACTAGATCCAAATTCTAGGCTCTATCAAGCATCGAGAGGAATCAAATCTCTCGAGGTGCAAACCTCTCCCTAAATAGCTCCTTGAGTGCAATACCTAGCCACCTAATCCTAATCTCTAAAGTCTCTAGTTTAAGTCTCATATTTACTTTTTACTTTGTATTATTCTTTTTTGTTTATGGCCAACATAATATTGATTACTTTTTACTTTGTATTACTATTTTTTGTTTACTTTGTATTATTTTGTTAATGGACAAACACTCTAAAGTCTCATATTTACTTTTTACTTTGTATGAAAAGTAAAAAGTAAAGTCTCTAGTTTAAGTCTCATATTTACTTTTACTTTGTATTATTTTTTTTGTTTATGGCCGACATAATATTTATTACTTTTTATTTTGTATTATTTTTTTTTGTTTACTTTGTATTATTTTGTTACTTGACCAAACTCGACAAACACTCTACTCACAAGATCTCCCCCATACTAGGCTGTAGAGCGCCTCTCGGCGTAATTATAAAGATAATAACCTTAATTAAGAGCGCCCACACAGTAAACAAACAATTTTAGTACTAAAGTCAAGGAATATATCACATAAACTTGTAATTGTGCATTTTAATAAAAACGGATAGATTGCCAAAGTTGTTTGTGCATGTCTACTTTGTCTCACAATTATTAAAAGCTTTTGTGCATGTCTAGTTGTCTCATGATTATTGTTGATATGGGATTATTGTATTTTTTGTATGTATAGATATTTTTAACACTTAGTCACTAGATAGTTGAATATGTTTAATGAAGTATTTACCATCAACACTTGATAGGGCATTTCAATTTTTTTTTTTCTCAACTTATTTACTTGTAATAAATACCCCTTCATCAGCTAATGGTTGATAAGGAGATGGTACTTAGTCTCAATGGATTGATGACAACATTCAATCTCAATCACTCAATGATAATGCTCACTCTCAATCGCCTAATGATGATGTTCAATCTCAATCACCTAATCACAATTCAGTCTCAATTACTTAATTATAGTGCTTAGTCTCAATCGCCTAGTGACATTGTGATGGAAATTTCCATCCCTCATCCAATCGTGACAGACTATAAGAGGATCGAGTTAGTTGAGTATTCATAGTGATGATTAGATATGGATATTGCTGGAGAATTGTCTAGCACAAAGAAATAGATTTATGCTGAGCAATACTCTAGTACTCTCTTTAAAGCTGGTGAAAGTAAAACCCCAGGTCCAAGAAATTAAGAAGGGACGACAATATGACACATAGAGTACCTCGAGGATTTCAGATAACAGATATTTTTGTGTTTCTTATCAACTACAACGAATATATTTCTCAAGATGCTGATCATTCTAAAATATTTTACGACTTGAACGTGTCGATGCTGACATATTCTTTCAGGCGTGAGAATCATAACAATGTGGACAAGAATCGATGACTATCAAGAAATCAAAGAGTTTCTCGTTGATAAAGAATGGTTCCTCGAGAGGTTGTTGTCAGAATATTGATGCATTTATATCCAAAATTATTTCTTGATTGGTGGACAAAGAGTGGGTGAGGACAATGCCTCACAGAACACATAACGTTGTTGACTGCCTGTTTTGACTTGACAGAGATATGTCACACAAAAAAATGGCAGGTATATTTCCTTTGACCGAACAATTTTGTAGTGAGTGGCATGTACTTATGATTTTTTCTTTCAATTGAAGTAGCCATGATAATGAGGAAGTCGCTTTAACCTTGTGTTGGAATTTCATCTAATATTGTATGTGTGGATGGATTCAGATTTCAATGGGAAGAAATCCATGTAATCTCAATGGAATAATCCATGGTCAATCTTGAATAATTGTAATTGCAACATCCCTGAGCACAAAATTGTGTAAACCATGTTGAGTGGTGGGGTTCAACTCTTGTCGAATGCTAAAGTAGTGTAGCTGAAACAAAGAGGGAAGTTGGAGCCAACATGAGCATCTCGGATAAGCCCATAATTTCGATAGAAAATGTTTTCTCCATATCTATTGAACATTACTCTGGTGGACTTGCCTGGTATAACAAAGGTATAACAAAGGTTCCAGTTGGTGATCAACCAACAGACATTGAGGCTCGCATTAGAACAATGGTTATCTCATACATTACGAATCCTTCTTGTATTATCCTAGCAGTCCCATAAGACAAGTGGGTTTACATCACACTTACTATAATTACGTCACATAGCAGAAGCCATTCGGCTCTGCACTCTGAATTTGCAGACAGGTAGTAAACGTTAGAGATGAAATGAGATGGAAGGTTGCACGAATAAGGTAAGAAGTTGTTTTGATGAATTATTTTTCAAAGTGTTTTAATTGTTTGTTTATTCATGTTGTGATGATTATATGTGCATGGCTTGTAATTCATGCACATGACTATGCTTATGGTCATGAGAAATCATTTAAACGAGGAAAATCAGAGGTTGAACTCTAATTTGAAGCGCATGATTAGTAAATATAATTAAAACGATTTCCATTACTGGGCCCAATACATTCCAACGATTTCCACGAATGCCGTGGAGGCCCGGAAAGCCAGATTTCGAAAGAAGGGTCGGCTCTCATCATCGGCACGTCAGTGGGGTCCGGCATGGTCGCTTCTGTCTTTTTCAACTCCAACGTGCTGGATTTGAGCTTACGTCTGGACCTCGTGTACTGTGATAGCGTGAAATCAACAGTCTCATAATCTGCATCGAGGGGTCACTTTTCAGGAAGATTTTCTTCAGTATGGTGGTGCTATTTTTAGGGCCTTTTATGGCCTTTTATCATCAACAGATTTTCAAATTGAAAAAACTAAAACCAAAATCCATCAAAATTCAATTAAGAAAAATTTGGACTTTACTTTCTTCCAGTTTCTGAATGCGTGGCCCTCGAAACACAGGGGTCTCTTTCTTCCTTACTTATTTCACGGCTTGCAGATCGTTAGAAATATGTAAACCTCAAATTCCACCGAAGTCGAAGGTGGAATAAGAGCATATATGCGGTCGTCCTCCAGGTTACAAACGGACCAACTATCTCTATATTGCAGACGCTTACTTCGGCCTCCTCACAGTTGGCCAGAGGGTGGGTTGGCTATTGAGCTACTCCTATGACCACCAAAGCAGGAGGAGTCTCTTTCAGATTCACCAATGATCTTAACATCGATGACGACGACAACACTTATTTTATAGAGAGAAGTATTAGATATCAGAGAAGGTTACTCCATTCTTCATGTATTGCATGATCTAAGATGTTTTATTTTCATAACCAATTCCTTTTATATAAGTGGATTTATGTGGGTAATTAAGCTGGATTTTACGATATTGCAGGCACTTCCTGTAGGCTATTTTCTCAACGGAGTCATCAGGGCGTATGTTAAAGTTCTAATCTCCGTATGAAAGCATCTCAATGAGCCGAAAACATAAGAAGATACATTTTACTAAAATGCAAAGCATTCAGAGTGAAATTGGAAAACAAAATCAAATGACTACATGTATTTTCAAAAGTTTTAAAATTACACTTACCATTGACGCTAGCTATTCTTGCAATCTAAAGGGAATCTAAAGTTGGCCGCTTGATTCTCTGAATTTAGATGTTTGACATTCACATGTTTCAAGTTTCACAGCCGACGACAACCAACGTTGTGCCTAATAGATTTGCCAGTGCAGTCCTCATTTAATGGCAAATGGTAACGTGGAAATTTATAAAATAATTAGATTTTAAAATAATTTTATTTTAATTTTTTTCCAATAATTTAAATGCCTCCTGCCAGGATTTAAGTCTTTTCAATGTTGTACTCTACCAATGAGAAAATTGGAATATTGAAATTTAAAAATTTATTTTTAATTTTAAAAAATCAATTTAATATAAGTTTGTTTTTAAAACATCGGCAAACTTTATAAAAAAAAGTTAAAAATCGTTAAAAATCAAACAAAGTAATTAAAAGTCAAAGCAGTTTGACTTCTAAACGAAAAATATATCCCTAGCAGGAATAATAAAGAGAAATTAAAATAAAAAACAAGTAATTAGAAGTCAAAACAGTTTGACTTCTAAAGAAAAAGTATATCCCTGCCTTGCAGAAATAATAAAGAAAATAAAAATAAATAATATATGAAAAAATAAATCAAGAAAATTAAAAATAACTCAAATTAAATAAATTAATAATTTGAATAAATAAATGAACAATTTAAAAGATCAAATTTAAAGAAAAATAAAAATAAGAATAAAGAAATAAAAAAACAAACCATTCTTATAAGAAATAAAATTAATTAAACAAACAAACAAACAAATTAAAATCATATGAAAAGAAATAAAATGAAAAGCCAAGAAACAAATTAAAGAATTAAATAAATCTTAACAAAAAAACAAAAAACAAAATAATAAAACAAAACAACATTAAGAAATCAAATTCAAAATCAAAAAGCAAAAGACAAAAATATAATAAATTAAAATTGTAAATAATAAAAATGAAGGAGAAGAAGAGAACTTAAAACTAGAAAACTTAATAGTTTAAAAACAAAAACCTAAAAACAAATTTTACATAAAATAGAGCACAAAACTAGAAACAAAAGAAAGCTAAACGTGAAAATAAATTTTTTTTATAGGAAGAGACAAATAAAAATAAAATAAAAAACAAAAAGAATAGGATAAAAATAAAAGATTAATTTTAAGAAAAATGAAATTACCAAGGGAAAAAAGATAAAAAGGAAAAAGAAGAATTTGGGGTAACCCATAAAAAAGAAGGAAGTAGCTTAAAATAACACTAGTGAGACATACTTATTCATGATGATTTATTGTTAATTAGAAGCCAGCTTTCAGTAATTTCAAAACCCCCATTTATGTTTAAGTTATTATGTTTAAGTTATTGGGATGCTTCTTAATTTTCAAAGCTTCTCTGATTCTTTGTGTATAATAGTGATCTTCCCTTGCAAGGATTTCTATGTTCTCTAGGCACACATGATGCTTGGTCTTAAGAGTAAGTGTAGAAGTGCATGCACGCTCCTTTCTGATATCAGTGCATGTTCTTTGATCCGTACCTAAAATGAACGACCAATTTCTCAAATATAACACTTCCTCTTGATTAATAGCTACCGTGATCACTCCCGAAATTGAATGATCTATTAATAAAGATTACCAGGGAAATATCAAATCCATGACCTTCTTATCTTGTATTTATTGTTTTTGTTGCTGCATTTGTATTGCTCTTTGTTTCATTGCACATCACTTTCATGCCGAGCCTCATCAATGCTACGAACCTCATCATTGAAATAAGGTTACAAAACTTCCAAGTAGTATTTGATAATCATCTTGGTTCATCTTCCTGTGATACCCCAAAACATTATTATTTTATTTTTGATTTAATAATTGTGACAATTATTTTGTAAAAGTGATTTAAAACTCAAAAAGACATTGAGTGACACTTTGCACAACAAACTATTTTTATTATTTAATAAAAGAAAAAATGGCACTTGGAGAATTCAGCTAAATGAGGGGACACCACCATGGCACAAAGAACATGTGTAGGAAAGCAAGAAATATATTTACCAATCAAATCCAATCTAAAATCTCAACTACCATACAAGATCTTAAATCATAGGGATTGATGGATTGATTGAAGATTTGATTGGGATGGCACAAGACCTGAACAAAACTATATATTAGTTCACTGAGATAGCATGGGACACCATGTTATGCATGGAGGAACTGTGTTGAGTATTCTCTCTTTTCATAAGTCTATCATTGCTTGTTACAGACTCCAAGAGAGTATCGCGTGGAAGCCATTGCTTAACGTTCTAGTGCATGGTGGTGATCCAGC
Source organism: Larix kaempferi (assembly GCA_027924585.1). Taxonomy (NCBI): domain Eukaryota; kingdom Viridiplantae; phylum Streptophyta; class Pinopsida; order Pinales; family Pinaceae; genus Larix; species Larix kaempferi. Next base: position 1,739,491 of record BSBM01000588.1, read on the forward strand.
TCGGAGGTGGAGTTGGGAAAACAATCGAGTTTCTCTCTCCTATGGTTGGGAGGAGCTAATTCTCCAAGTGATTTTTCTCATTCATTCAAGTAAGTATATATTCCTATGTATGAATAAACGATTGAGAATGGTGTAACTTGTTTTTTTTTTTATACATATGTGCTATGAGATATTTTGACAATGGTTACCATTGTTAATTAAATTCATAGATTCCGCCGTGATTTTACAAAAGTTTGTTTTTGGTGTATTAAGATTGAACTCGAATCACAGTAGTATGGTTCTAGTAAAGGGTAGGGGTAGGTACTAGACATGAGAATAAATTGTTTTATCGAATCATCGAATACCCTATGTTCTAAATCAAATTGGAAGTTGTGAATACTTGGTATTGTAGAACCAAATTGATATACTTGTTGAATTTGCCGAACGTTCTATATCGTTTCGACCTCTAGGTAACAATTATGTGGTAAACACTTCGAAATTTATTAAAATAGATATATTGGGCGATTCCTCTGAGATCAATTCAATCTTTTTGCTAGTGCTCTGCGATTACTATAAGACATAAATGCTGATTGTTTGTTGTTTTAAAAAGTTTCGTTTGAATTGGAACTATGTGTATTTATTTTATGCATTTGAAATCGAATCCCTATCTCATAGAATGTCTAAGCTGAATCCTCTATTTAAATGAAACGTAGATGTATGTAACATCCCTCCGATATTGACCACTATTATTATTATTATTGTAGTATATGAAATTATAATGCCCTGGTGAGGAGCTCAAGGCCAAGGCCCCACCAAACAACCTTGCAAGCATTGATAATTAGTCTTAAAAGATCTCATATGTTAAAGAAAGACGTGAATGACAAGAAAGCCATGAGATTTGCGGATAGTGAGAGGTCATCAATCATAACATAGATGGAAGGAGGAAAATTTGATATATATACTTAAAATCGAAATACTATCATATAAACATAAACAAGCAAAAATGAAATCCTAGGGAAAGTAGTAAACGTATACTACTGCACCTAATTACTCATTTCTTGAGGAACACATAACTAGGAGTGTGTGTTTATTATATATTTAATAATGTGCCTTGGAGACATACACACATATATATGAAACCTTCCTAAATTAAACTACTACTTGAACAAAAAGATTAAAAGGTGTAGTAAAGCCTTCTAAACATACCTTGTGTATGTTTATATGTTTTATATACTTAATCTTGGGAATCGGATATATAAATATATGACTTGACAAACAAAAACAATAATTATACGTATTGCACATATTATAAATATAGTATATCAAGTTATGCAATACTTAAAATATATATATATATATATATATTACACTCTAAACTTGGGCGCATATATATATTTTGCTGAGAGTTATCTTCCTCATAGAACGCCAAATGATATCGTGGAAGAACTCGGCGAGTCATTACCGCGAGTTGTCTCTCTCGCTGAGTGCCGAACGGGCGTAATCTGCCACTAGTCTCAGGATTAGGGTGTCCGTTGTTGGATCCGTTGTTGGATCCAATATTGACACTTCAGCTGGAGGAGAGCGACACATGTTTTCGATTGGTTTTAGTTTGGAGGCACCAAACAGTTTAGAAGGCCGCCACTCGTCTGATTAGGGGTCAAATAGAATGCCATTTGTCACTCGAGCGGGAAGAAGGTTCTCTGTTTAAAATTTAGGAAACTCGTAGAAGAAGGGGGAGTTGGCCATGGCGGTAGGGAGGAGATTCCGGGAAAGTTGCTCGGGAGTTTTTCTTTCGGAGGACCAAGGAGTAGGAAGAGAAGCCCTTGGGTTAAATTCATTATCGAGTCGCTGCAAATGGGGCGAGTACAATGCTTCTCTCTGCAAGTGCTCGGGAGGAAGAAGAGTGGCCTTACGATCTCGTTTGGAGGTTTGCAACCTTTGTTATTTTCGTTTGGGTTTCAGATATACATATTTCAATACGCCTTGTTGGATACGTTTTACTTCATCGAGTTTTTCCATCATCAGTCTTACTAGCTGCTTGTTCTATTTTCATTTTATATTATCTCTGCATTAGTAGAATACTACCACGAAAAGATGGACCTCTGTTCTCTGTAATAAGTTGAACCGGGACTTTGATTTCTTTTCTTTTTGATCTGAGTCCTTGTTTGAAACGTGTTTTCATGAGCAGAGTTTTGACTCCAGCGCAAATCCTGGATGTTTGTAGTTTTCATATGATGCTTAACAGGCGTAGAACCCCTCATTTTATGATATTCCTTGATATTTTTCCCTTCCACGATCTCAGACTTGAGACGTCTAGTATTATATCATTTAAGTGGCTTACAGATTTTTTTTTTATATATACCTAAGGCGGATTTCGTAGAGGCGAGGATTCGGCAGGTTGAAATCGATATTATTGATTCAATCTATCTTCCCTTAAAACTTACAGTAGAGAAGATGTGTAATAGCTCCAAGTGCTATGTTTCTAAAATTCGTATTAGAGTCTTTTAGATATAGACCAAGCGAATTACACACCCAGTTATTTTACAGCCAGTTGGGACTCGATCATGGTCAAATTATTGTCCATAAATGATACTTTGAGTTTGACCCTAATCGACTGTCATACTTATACTAGCCTACCCCCAAGCGGGGAAATGAAATGCCGAAAAGAATTTCAATATGTTTCGATAGGTTGAAAAAATGAGGGAAATGAAATGCCGAAAAGAATTTCAATATGTTTCGATAGGTTGAAAAAATGAGATTAAGTTGTGTATGTAGATAATATAAGTTTATGTGTTGAAAGCAATTTTAGTGAATCTATGGAGGGCATAGTAGTGGATGAAATTGGATGAAATTGAAAGGGCATAGTAATTGTACAATGTTGATTTCCCATTAGTGTCAAAGTTGATCACTACCTAGCCCTTTATTGTTTTACTCACATATGTATAATTTTTTATGTATAATTTTTCATATGACAAGTTAATGTACGATTCATTTTCCCTGCCATCGATTACATGGGTTTCTATTTATTGCTTATTAGTACTTGCAACAAAGTTTTCCTTTCAATTTCATCGACTACTATCCCTACCATAAATTAGCTAGAATTTCTTTCAAACAAATAAAATTATAAAATTATATTGTCCATGTACACACAACTTTATCTCATTTTCCAACATATTGAAGTTCTTCAATTAATTGAATCAATTGAAAATAGAACATATTGAAGTTCTTCAATTAATTGAATCAATTGAAAATAGAAGTGTGTCTTTATCCCACCATAAATTAGCTAGAATTTCTTTCAAACAAATAAAATTATAAAATTATATTGTCCATGTACACACAACTTTATCTCATTTTCCAACATATTGAAGTTCTTCAATTAATTGAATCAATTGAAAATAGAATTGTGTCTTTATCCCACCATAAATTAGCTAGAATTTCTTTCAAACAAATAAAATTATAAAATTATATTGTCCATGTACACACAACTTTATCTCATTTTCCAACATATTGAAGTTCTTCAATTAATTGAATCAATTGAAAATAGAACATATTGAAGTTCTTCAATTAATTGAATCAATTGAAAATAGAAGTGTGTCTTTATCGATCCTTTCATGTGATCTAAAGATTTCAAACAAATTTCATTTGAATAGTAATGACATGAATGAATCACTATATTCTATCTAAATATATAACTTCCACATATTCCAATTCATTACAAATAACATTCTTCTCTAAAGCATGTTCATGACTAATTTGTTAGACTGCAACCACAACTCTACAATCTTATGTCTTATGCTTCTATGCCAAGGCACGTGCATACATTGAAAGGTACACAAATATTTGTTATAAAATTTAAAAAGGATTTCAAAGACTTGTAATGTAAGTGATGACATGATAATGAATCAAAACTAATATAAGCATCTTCATAGCTAGCTTGGTTTTGAGCCCTGCCAAATTATTAATTATCTCTAAAACAAACATTTAACATTTGTTCTAATACTTTTGCATTGTGAGCTAAGTATGTATCTATGTTTACATCACAACCATTAACAATGTTCACACCATGCCTTATCTTCGCACCCTGTTGAGGGGGCCTCTTAGTTTTATCTATGTCATTACTTCTTAGTTTTATCTATGTCGTTACTTTATAATATATGATATAATGAGCATAATCTCTTAGTATAAGTAGACATTGAGTAAATAAGTTTAAATTAAGTAGACATTGAGGAGATAGGTTTAAATGGTTTACTAGTTAAAGCGGGTGCAAACCAACCATTTCATTGTATAAATAACCCATTAAGGCATGCATATAATTAGGTTGGACGTCCTTCCTCATATGTTTTGTTTATGGTTATGGATGTGTCTGCTTATAATATCTCTTCTTGAATGCATGAGATCTTGGTGATCTCAACAATGACGTCATTGCCTCCACCATTCGGTATAGATGATAGCAACAACGGATGTGGGATTGAACCTGCAAGAAGAAATGGATGCTCACAAATGCGAGAATTTCAAAAGATTGTTATTACTATTTCTATTCGATGATGATTGTCAAAACACAAAATAGAGAATGTTCATGCTGCTTGAAAGAATGAAAGAACGCATGGTGTTTATATCAATGGCTCGACTATGATGAGATGCTCAACTACAGAGAGATGTTATTCATTATGATAAAGAATCCTATGGTTCGGTTAACTACTTCAGATATCTTGAACCATTCATGGTTTGAAGAAGCTTAGTTTGCTAATAATTGTACTATGAACATATGCATCCATTTGGTTCATTTCTTATATTTCAACTTGCAGCATATGTTGTATTTTTTTTCTTGTATTGAAGTTGAAAAGAAGAAAGTTGTCGGTTTGAACAACCAAAAGAAATTTCATGAGTTTCACCACTCCAATGAGTGCGCATTGGATAAAGTAATTTGCATCTCTAGACACAAGGCCATACTGTGCAACATCGACTATGTTAACGACGTGGAGAGTGATGCCCAATTACATTGATCTAATGCAAAATCCATTCTTCCTCCCTTTTTCATTAATTAATGGATCCAAAGTGGACATGGAGGAAACTTGAAGGAATTCTTCACACAACTGGTTAGGCTATGGTGGTCGGGTTTCACAGAGGCTTGTTTCTTCAATAGGGTTCTTTTCTTCTGCAAATCATCAAGGATTCTACTTAAAAGAATTGGGCAGTGTTTCCTTCTAAACAATTGCATTTTTCTTGGAAACATATTTTTTGTCAAATGTTTGATCATTCATATACTACAATGGATTATGCCTGTAAATTCCTTCATCAAGATGTAATGGATGTACAGTGTTGTTCTATCACAGAAGCAGATGAATCATTTTAGTTACTGCTTGAGGCTATCCTCATTACTTTTTTCGACGTACTTTGATTTTATACTATGTATGATTTCATATTTATTATTTGTGCATATGGTTTAGTGAAATAGCTAAGAAATCTTGCATCATAATGAAGCAGTGTGAAGAAGATCCACAAAAGTTGAATTCAAATGCAAAATTACATTCAATGACATAGCATTATTTGATTGCACAGAGTTTCCAAAAGCAATGGTGAAGAAGTCACTTGAAGAACATTCGACTTGCAGGACGTTGCACCCAAAGAGATGTCGATTATTGCTATCGACTCAACAACAACAACCAAATAAAGAGAGAAGTCATGTGGTGATGCGTCCCCATCGAAGAATTTTTTTTTGACTGAAATGTTGGTACGATCGACTTGATTGGAGAATGGTTGACTGGATGGATGCAATACATGATAGTTGATTGACCACCGACCCAAGCTACAAAAATGGAGAAACAAACGTCAACCAAAGATTCGGTGCAGACAATCGATATGTGTAAAATCTATCGACAAGTAGGAGGAAGCAATGTAAATACACCATTGATGGCTATATGCTTCCAACAATTTAGCCCATCGATTGATGTAACCAGTCGTCGAACAGTCAATTACCAACACATTGCCACTTATCGATCTACTAAGTCAATTACCAACACATTGCCACTCATCGATCTATTAGTAAAAGCATGTAAGGTCTAGAAGGTATACAATTATTTATGAGGTTACAATTTTCTATCAATCTCTACCATTCAATATCCATCTTTATTTTATATGCCATAATGGATTTCCCTTGTTGGAAGTAGTTTTTACATATACTTTGGATGGACTCTTCAAAAGTTGTTCCACTCCATTGGCTTAATAACATGTATCAATAAATTTAAATCTAACTTATCTAAATTAAAATGATTTAAAACCTTTTCTTATTAAATGTTAACTTAAATATTATAAAAATCTAAAATATTTTTTAATTATATTTTATGTGACCTTAGTTGATATTAGTGATATAACTATTTCTCATCATATTTGATATTGTTTTTACAAACATAAAAAAAAATTCACACATTTCCAAACTCATAAAAAAATTCACACATTTTCAAACTCGTTAATTAAGTTCATCTAAATCCATTTGATATCTTATGCCTTTGCAAGGCACGCATATCTTTTTTTCCTAAATATAATATTCACAACCATTTGGATATCTCATGTTTCTAGGCAATGGCCACTTAACCCAATTGTCCACATTGTCTAACGATATCAATCTGCGATTGGACAAGAGTTTATTAGTTCATATGGAATTATGGAATCGGTATTGAAAGACGTGCTCCAAACTTTATGTCATGGTTCAACCTTCTTTCTAGAAAAATAAGTTAGTGGAATTTTTACAATATAGTGTAGTCTTTTGATATTTTGTTACTATGAAGCCATGTACTATTTAAGGTATAACTAGCAACAACCACATATTTTAAATGTGATTGATATTCGCCGATCGGTCTATATCAACCATGGTCACACATTTAAAAACTGGTTGATATAGGCCGATTGACGAATATCAATCACATTTAAAATATGTGGTTGTTGCTAGTGGCCAACCAACGCACTGAAGAAATGACTAAATTAAAATAATAATAATAATAAAAATATCATTTAGAAATTAAAATAAAAGAAATACATTAAGTTAAAAAAATTAAATAAAAATATAAAAACATATTAAATATTAAATTAAATAAAATAAATAATTTAATATAATTTAAGGTAACTTAATTTAATTAAATTTAATTACTTTACTTTAATTTAATTTAACTTAGTTTAATTTATTTTTTAATATGGTTTAATATGTTTTATTTTATTTAATTTTTAATATGTTTTAATTATTTAATTTAATTAATTTAACTTAACTTAATTTAATTTAATTTAATTAAATAAAATTAAATAAATTTACTTTAATTTAAAAAATTAAAAATTAAAAAAATAAATTAAATAATTAAAACATATTAAAAATTAAATTAAATTAAATATATTAAACCATATTAAATATTAATTTTAAATTAAATTAAATTAAGTTAAATTAAAATAAAGTAATTAAATTAAATTAAATTAAGTTAAGTTAAATTAAATTAAGTTAAGTTAAGTTAAGTTAAGTTAATTATTAAATTAAGTTAAGTTAAGTTAAGTTCAATTTAATTAAATTAAATTAATTATTAAATTAAATTAAATTAAATTAATTATTAAATTAAAATAAATTAAAATAATTATATTAAATTAATTAAATTATGATGAGTACTATGATTGATTTAATAATAATAATATTATTTAACGTTATTTATTCATATTTATAATAAATATTGTTTTTATAATAATTATTATTATGAAATAATGGTTTTAATTAATTAATATTATTAGTATTATTATTTAATATATATTACTATACTAATAAATTTTATTTAATAAAATAAATAATAAATGAAGGAGTAAATTATAATTAAATAAAAAAATAGTAAATAAATTATGTTAGTTTTAATAGTTATGATTAATATTAATATTAATATTTATGATAATTATTTAGTATTAATATTTATTATTCTTCATCAATATATACTAATTTATTAACCAATAATATTTAATAAAATAGATTTATAAATAAAAGCATAAAAAAGTTGAAATTAAATAAATGAAGAAATAAATGAAAAATAAATCAAAATAAGTAAATGTAAGTAAAAATGGCAATCGAAAGCAAAGTAAAGTAAATTAAATTAAATAAAACATATTAAAAATTAAATTTAAATTAAATTGAATTAAGTTAAATTAAATTTAAACTAAATTTAATTAAACTGAATTAAATTAAATTAAGTTAAATTAAACTAAATTAATTAAATTAAGTTAAGTTAATTTAAACTAAATTAATTCAATTCAATTAAGTTAAATTCAAATAAATGAAGGTAATTAAGTTAAATTAAATGAAGGTAATTAAGTTAAATTAAATGAAAATAATCAAATTAAATTAAATTAAGTTAAGCTAATTAAATTAATTTAATTTAATTTAACTTAATTTAATTTAGTTTAATTTAATTAATTAAAATAAATTTAATTAAATTAAATTAAATTAAAGTAAATTAATTTTATTTTATTTAATTTAATTTAATTAAATGAAAGTAATTAACTTAAAGTAAATTAATTTTATTTTATTTTATTTTATTTAATTAAATGAAAGTAATTAAATTAAATTAAATTAAGTTAAGTTAATTAAATTAAATAATTTAATTAGTGTTTTATGATAATTATTATTATGAAATAATGATTTTAATTAATATTAGTAAATAAAATATGTTTATATTAATAAAAAAATATTTTTATATGGAATTTATTTTTATTACAAAAATTAAGTTAAATTAAATTATATGAAAGTAATTAAATTAAATTAAACAATTTAATTAAATTTTAACTAATTAATTAATTTAATTTAATTTAATTTAATTAATTAATGAAATTAAATAACAAAATAGTACATAAAATATGTTAATGTTAATAGTTATGATTATTATTTAGTATTATAAAAAAAACACTAAATAAAATATGATAATATTAATAGTTATGATTATTATTTAGTATTAATATTTATTATTCTTCATCAATATATATTAATTTATCAACCAATAATATTTAGTAAAATAGATAGATAAATAAAAGTATAAAATGTTGAAATTAAATAATGAAGAAAAAAATGAAACAAAAATCAAAATAAATAAATATAAGTAAATAAAATATTTATTATTCTTCATCAATATACATTAATTTATTAACCAATAATATTTAATAAAATAGATAGATAAACCAAAGCATAAGAAAGTGGAAATTAAATAATGATAAAATCAAAATCAAAATAAATAAATATAAGTAAATAAATGAAATAAATAAATAAATATTTCTTTCTGATTTTGTTGTTAACTATGTTAATCGTGACCAACTATCGTAAACTTGAATTTGACAACGTTGGTTAACCATGGTCGACAAAGGTTGTAAAATTATGAGTTGACTTTAAACCATAGTTAACCATTGGGTAGGCATGGTTCACTTTGGTTAACCTCGTTGAGTACGTTTAAGCATGGTTGATGACATCTCATTGTTGACCATGGATTGAAGTCAATCCCTGGGTGACTGCAATCCATAGTTAACTATCAGGAAATATTCACTAAAATTAATGTTTGACTTCAATCCAAGGGTGCTTTCAATCGATATTTCACTTTTACGTAAGGTTGACTTTAACCCATGGGAGAATTTCAACCAAGGTTGACTTCAGTCCAAGGTTGCCTTCAATCCATTGTTGACTTCAATCTAATGTTGACTTCAATCCATGGTTGACTATGGATGACTTTGGTTGACCATGGTTTGCTTTGGTTGACCATGGTTGACTTTGGTTAGCCATGCTTGACCATCATTGACTATGGTTAGCTTTAGTTGGCCATGGTTTCCCATGGTTGACTGTGGTTAACGGAGGTTAACTATGGTTGACTAATTCACTATGGTCGACTATGGTTTCCCATGGTTGACTATGGTAGGCCATGGTAGGCCATGGTTGAATTTTTTAATTTGCTTGACTTTGGTTGAACTTACTTGTCTTCATTTCTTGACTTAGGTGTACATTGTTTAACCATGGTTGACTTTGTTTGATTATGGATGACCATGCTTGACCATGTTCGACTACAGTTGACTTTGGTTGGCCATAATTGACTTTGATTAATTGTGGTTGACCATGGTTGACTTTGGTTGACTAATTAACTAAGGATAACTATGATTGCACATGGTTGGCTAAGGGTGACTTTGTTTTGTCGTAATTGACTATTGGTTGACCTTGTTAAACTTTTGTCTATGGTTGAATGATTTACTATGGTTGACTATTGTCGACCATGGTTGACTTTTTTTTTCCACAACTCACCATTAACTAAACTTAATTAACTTTTAATTTTGGTTTGATATGGTTAACTTTGGTTGGCCATGGTTGACTATAGTTAGCATTAGTTGGCCATGATTACCCATGGTTTACTCTGGTTGTCTTTGGTTGAATATGGGTGACTTTGGTTGACTATGGTTAACGACGGTTAACTATGGTTGACTAATTCACTATGGTCGACTATGGTTGCCCATGGTGACTATGGTTGGCCATGGTTGACCATAGTTGAATTTTGTTGACTTTTGTAAACCAATGTTCACTATGGTTGACCATTATTATTATTCTTCTTATTATTATTGTTATTATTATTAACCAACCATGGTTAAACATTGTCAACTAAAGGAAGCCATGGTCAACCATATGGTTGACTTTTGTTCATGATGGGTGACTATCATTGACCATGGTTGACTACGGTCTACCATGGTTGGCTATGGTCTGCAATGATTGACTTTGGTTGACCATGGTTGACCATGGGTTACTATGGTTGGCTATGGTTGACCATGGTTTCTCATGGTTGACTATGTTTGACAATGGTTAACCATGGTTGACTTTGGTTCATCATGGCCAACCATTGGTTGAGAATGGTTGAATGCAATTTGGTAGGTTTTGTCACAATGCGACGTGGCAAGTTTCGTTGACTTTTGGTTTGCTATGGTTATCTATGGTTGAGCATGGTTTCCTATGGTCCACCATGGTTGACCATGGTCAACCATGAACAAATTAAAAAGGAATTAAGATTATTTATATGGTTGACCATGGTCAACCATGCAACCATTGTTTACCACATGGTCAACCATGGTTTACTATGGTTAACTAATCACTCTTTGTATCTCACTATGATTGACCATGGTTGACTATGGTTGTTTATGGTTGAACATGGTTGACCATGGTTGACATTGGTTAACCATGGTTGAATTTGGTTGATAATGGTTGACTGTTGGTTTACCATGGTTGACTTTAGTTGACCATGCATTACAATGGTTGGCTATGGTTGACCATGGTTACTCATGGTTGACTTTGAGTGACCATTGTTGACTTAGACTTACCATGGTTGACTTAAGTTGACCATGGGTTACTATGGTTAGCTAGGGTTGACCTTTGTTTGGATTTATTCAAGTATGCTTTTTGATGGCTTACATTTTGGTGACCATGGTTGACTTTAGTTTAACATGAATGAATTTGGGTGGCTTATGTTTGAACATGGTTGGCTTTGGTTGACCATAGTTGACTATGGTAGACTTTAGTTGAGCATGATTGACTTTTGACTGGCTTTGGTTGACTATGGTTGACGATGGTTAACCATATTTTATGATGGTTGACTTTGGTTGAACACTGATGGCTGACCATGGGTGACTTTAGTTGACCATGGTTGAGTTTATTTCACTTTGGTGACTATATTTGACTATTGTTGAGATTGGTTGACTTGGTTTAACATGGTTGAATTTGGTCTACCATGGACAACAAAAGTCCACCATGGTCGACCATGTTGGGCCATCGTTCAATTTGTTCATTTAATTAGCCATGGTTAACTTTCGTTGTTCATGGTCAACTTTGGTTGAGAATGGTTGACTTTGGATGACCATGTTTGACTTTGGCTAACCATAGTTGACTTTTGGTTTGTCACGGTTGACTTTTGGTTTATCATGGTTGACTTTAGTTCATGATGGGTGACTATCATTAACCATGGTTGACTATGGTCTACCATGGTTGGCTATGGTCTGCAATGAATGACTTTGGTTGACCATGGTCAACCATGCTTGACTTCAGTTGACCATGGTAACCCATGGTTGACTGTGGTTGACTTTTGGTTGATTGTGCTTGAATTTTGGTTGACAATGGTTGACTTTGGTTAATCACAACTAAATTTGGTTGACCATGGTTGACGTTTTGATCAACCATAGCTGACTTTTAGTTGACCATGGTTGACATTGGCTGCATAAGGTTAACTTTGGTTGAGCTTCTCTCACTTTTGATTAATAATGGTTGACTTGAATCCATAGTTGAATTCAGTCCATGGTTAATCTCATTCCATAGTTGATTTTTAAGAAAGGTCTGTTTGGTTAAACATGGCTGAACATGGTTCACCATGGGTGACTATGGTTAACTATATAGTTGAATTTTGTTGACCATGGTTGACTTTGGATGACCACGGTTAACAATGGCTAAATTTGGCTAGCCATGCTTGAGTATGGTTGACTTTTGGTTGATTGTGCTTGAATTTTGGTTGACCATGGTTGACTTTGGTTGATTACAACTGAATTTGGTTAACCATGGTTGAATTTAGTTGACCATGCTTTTCGTTGGTTGACAATGGTTGACGTTTTGATAAACCATATTTGACTTCTCGTTGCCCAGGGTTGACCTTGGCTTCCTAAGGTTAACTTTGGTTGAGCTTCCCTGACTTTTGATTAACAATGGTTGACTTGAACCCATAGTTGAATTTAGTCCATGGTTAATTTCAATCCATAGTTGACTTTTAAGAAAGGTTGAGTTTAATACATAGTTGACTTTTAAGCAAACTTGACTTTGAACCATGATTGACTTCACTCAATAGTTGACTTTAGCAAATAGTTTCCTTTCAAGCAAGGTTGACTTTGAACCACATCTAACTGCAATCCATAATGGAATTTTAAGCAAGGTTGACTTTGAATCATGGTTGAGCATCGTATAGCCATTGTTGACTTTAAGTCAAAATTGACTATATTACACCATCGTCGACCATTATATTTGGAGGGGTGAATTCGAGCAAGGTTAACCTTGCTTAAAATACATGGTTGACTTCATTCCATGGTTGAATTCAATCTAATGGTTGACATGAATCCATTAATAATTGACTTTAATCCACAACCACATTTTTTGAAGTGGTTGATTGACTTCGAACGACGGTTGACATCAAACCATAGTTGACTTTTAAGCAAGGTTTCCTTGAATTCATAGTTAACATTTAAGCAAGTTCGAGTTTAATTCAAGGTGGACTTCAATCGATGATCAAGACTTCAATCCAAGGTTTACTCCAATCCAACACTTACTTCAATCCATGGGTGACTTCAATCAAAGGTCAACGTTGACTTTAATCCAAGGTTGAAGATGGTTAAAGATGGTTAACTAAAGGTGGTTATTGTTGAATATGGTTAACTAAAGGTGATTGTTGTTTAACCATGGACGAATTAACTTTGACTTTAGATAAATATGGTTCACTTTAGTTTAAGGTAACATTCTCTTTATTCGTTGTTGACTATGGCTACTTCGTTGACCATGGTTAAATATGGTTGCTGCATTGTTAAGTATGGTTAAATTTAGTTAATTGTGGTAGACTGTGTTTAACTATGGTTGCATTCATAAAACATGGTTAATTATGGTTGCAACATGGTTGACTAAGGTTGACATTAGCTAACCATGATAGACTATATTTAACACTGGTTGAACACATCTCATGGTTGACTACTCGCTAACTTTGGTTGCCTATAGTTAATCTAGGATAATTGTGGTTGACGTTGACTAACTATGCTTGACTTTTGCTCGACATGGTTGAATTTCGTTAACCTTGGTTAAAATATGGTCAAATTCATTCCATATCATAGTTGACCATTGTTTGGATATTGTTGACTTTATGCCAATAAAATGAATAAATTTAATATGAAACTTATAAAATATTATTTACATTTAAATAATAATATTGTTATTATTATTATTATTATTGTTGTTGTTGTTGTTGTTGTTATTTATGTACCATATTATAATAATGTTATTATTATTATTTGAATAAATATGTGATAATGATTAAATATAATACAAAACTTATAAAATTGTAGAACTATATTTAGCTAATAACAATATTTTCTAATAAAAAAAATTTCAAGTTAATATTAATAATAACTTTATTAATGTTAATTGTTATTATCATTATTACTATTAATGTTAACAATATTAATTAGATTGAAATGTTAATAATAATAATCTTACTATTAATGCTTGTTTATATTGTTAATGTTAATAATATTATTAGTAATAATATCAATATTAATAATAATATATTTCTTATTAGCAGTCTTATTTATTATTCACGTTAATATAAATATTATTTAAATTATTAAATAAAATAAATACTTAAACATATTTTTAGAACTCTTTAGAGTGAAAGAAATTTAGAGCTTTCAAATTCTTGAGAAATTTATAAGTGTGTCCATCACATAGAAATATCCTATACAACTATGACCACATAGAATATGAGTAAGTTAACTAATCATATTGAATCCATCTTCTTTCTTTTGATTAACTCTCTAAGAATCAATATATTATGAGAAAAATACCATGAGACAAATGATGTGTAAATTAGGAAGAAATTAAGGGAACTCTAAATGCTCATGTACCCCAATTTATCTAAGGGTAAGTCATACATTTAATTATCATGGTTGAATTTATTTGTTTTTTTCCTTGAAAACTATATAAACTTCCAAATTTCTCTCCCAATTGCACAAGATCAAATATTATAAATAATTTAAGAACCACATGATGTTTTCAAAACTATTATCTTTGATGCACATATTTATTATATATATATAATTACATTCATGGTTTGTAAAATTCATTTATACATTAAAAAAAAAATTTAAAAAGTTTTTGATCTCAATGTAATTAAATTGTGCAACTAATAATAAATATATATCAATTTAAGTATATTAATTTGGTAAATTAATTTAAATATATATCAATTTAAGTATATTATTTGGTAAATTAATTTGAAAAGTTGAATGTTTTGAGTTTTATTATTTCTCAATATAATTAAATAAATCCATTTCTATAAGAGATTTTATTATTTATATAATAAAAAATAAAATATATAAAGATAAAAAAGACACTAAATTTATATATAAAAAAATAAAATAAAAGAAATACTTAATTTGCACATAATTAGAAATATAAAATTTTAAATAATATTATTATAATGTAATAAAAAGGTATTATAATATAAATATAAATATTTAAATAACAATTAAAAAATAGATCTATATTTTTTAATAAGTTATGAGTTCTAAGTTTTATGGAATCACAGTAAATTATAATCACCTTAAATTTATTTTAAATGACAAAAATTTTATAAGAAATTTTATTAATACTTAATAAATCTAAATTTAAAATTCCCATTTCCAAAATTATATAAATTTTAGATATAATTAATTTTATTTTATATTTAATAAAAAAATCTAAATTCACAAAAAATACTATAAATATAATATTTACATAAAAACATTATTACATTTCTTTCATCTATATTTATCTCTAAATCCTTTTAAATTTTAGATTTATCTCTAAATCCATTTGAATTTTGGATATATCTCTAAGACCATTTGAATTTTGGATCTCAATCATAAAGGATTAAATCTCTTGTATACATTTTTATATACAACAAAGTGTTCCACAAAATATTTAAATGCAAATTTATACAACAAAGTGTTCCACAAAATATTTAAATGCATTTATATAATAGAAACTAAAAATAATTGAAATAAAAATAAAAATAAAAACTAAAAAATATAATCATTATAATGAAATACATAATATATGTACTTTGAATCTATAAATGTGCAAGGATCAAACCTTTTGAAATGCGATTTTTTACTTAAATTTAAAAAATGTATCCACCAAAATTTAATTCCCTCTATGCTTAATTCAAATCATTAAAATAAATATTTTTAATTTAAATATCTAACAAACTTAATAATATATTAAAAATTAGGAAAGACTTCAATTAATTCAACCAAACTAAATCCATTTTCACATCAGTAAGGATCGTTCGACGGTTCTCAACTCATCCCGCATCATCTACATACACAAAAAGGGAATGAAGATTGGTGGTTGCGGAATATAAACCACCCTCACACTTGTCCACTTTTGGTACATCCGCTTATGGGAAAAATGGTGTTGAAAACCACTCAAAGGCAATGCGGAACTGCCTTACCTGGCACCCAAAATACATCCTCTATTTATTTATGAAACTCATCATTCTATTTGTTTCGAGGAAGTGACCGGAGAAATAAAAAACATAAGAAGCTGAAGCCCTGGCTGTAAAAGATGATGGGGTTAGTTTTCTTTGGGAGCCGATAATTAGGGTTAGCACTAATATCCGAACCCTCATTTGCGGCCAAACCATCTTCCTCGCAAATAATTAAAGGTTAAGAAATTGTGAATAATGGCATCCTGAATCTCAATGTTGCTATATCTTTATCCGAACAATTACGAACATGTTGAGCCATGGATGCGGGACGTCCCAGAGGCCGCAAGAACGCAGGTTCGATTCCTCCACTCGTACTCGGTTCAGGAAATCGACGTAGGGTACCTCTACACTGTAAATCAACCGAGGAATGAAACTCAATCTGGAGATAATCCGCTCCATGACCTGGAGAAATGGCAGAAACAAACGTGGGGATGATTGATAAGATATTTGAGGGTAGGAACAAATTATTTGATAGAATATTGGAGTATATACCTTGTCGACATCGGTTGTCTCGTCGTCGACTTGCTGTGTAAAGTACTTTGCTATTTCAATACAAAAGAAAATCTAGGATCCTGCGTCGTTGAAGACGGTGTCATTTTACCAAAACAATACAAAAACAATTATAGATTTCTCATTAAATTAATTAGCGATTCCTCTTCAAATTAATTACCAGTGGCATTGAAAAGCTTTCCCACGGTCATTGATGGGAATGGTCAGTGGCAATGCGAGTTGGCAGCTATGGCAATATATTTGTAACTAATGACCAATGACATAATTATTTTTTCAGATCTTGTTTTGAAAGTTGTTTGTTTTGTAATTCACGAAACCTACTATTCACAATAAAAAAATATAAAATGACATAATTATATGTAGATATGACATCATTGTAAAATTTCATGAAATATAGTGATGATCAACAACCCTGCAATGTCCATAGTACACAAATCTATAAAGACTACAATAAATGAAACCCTAATTGCGCAACCTCTTATTTACCTGAAACCCTAATTGCGCTACATCTTGTTTACACTATATTATGGTAAGGCTATATTACAAAATAATTTAGTGCAACACTATCTTGCAACTAAGAAGGTAAAAGAAAAACTGTTTTCAGTTGTTGTTTGAAGGGCACAACACAGCTGTTGCGTTAATTATATATGAAATATAACATGTTGAGATATTCATATTTTTAACATTGCGGAGTTGCAGAGAAGAATTTATGTTGATAGCATGCCATTTGGTGTGGCAAATTATCAACATTTGTTAAGCCCATTGTTTCTTTGCACATTATATCCACATAATCATGTGGACTTCACAGACAAATTGCTGCGCAAATAGAAGCAATTGTTCATCAACACTACTGCAACGGAAGCATGTACCTGAAACTCCTGCAAAAGTCTTCATTGCCATCCGTTTGCGTTTTTCTTAGTTTAGGTGCAGTCTCAACACGATTTGCTGCACATAATTCTTGGCAAACAACATTTTTAGAAATAAATTAACTACAGTTGAATAGAATTTGGGTTACCTTTGACACTTGCGACAGCTGCTGAAACGTAACAACCTCCTAGACCTTTGCCTTTAGATGAATTTTATCTTCTTCTTTATCCCATCCGCATAGCCAATGAAGGCTCGCCATAGCGGCTCCAATCCAATGTAAAACTGAAACCATTGAAACGCTTTTTAATTACTGGCTAGAATTCATCCTTGAATTTTCAAAAAGAGAAAATGACAATGTATCACCCTCTACCGTAAATCGAGGTGCACAGGCTGAGGAGGCTGTATCAAATAATTAAGAAAAAGATGGATCCTCCATTTTTTATTCTTCTCCCACTGCAAACCAACCGAGCACTGACATAAATGGCCGATTAGCCATGACGTTGGAGTTAAATGAAAAAAAACCTTTTGAAAAATCACTCTAAATCAACTTTTTAATCTTTTAATATTTCAAAGAGGGTGGTTCCGCATGGCCTTTGGAGTGGTTTGCAATACAATTTTTTACATATGTGAACGTATCAAAAATGGACACGTTGGATGGTAGTTTTCCCATCGCACCGGCCTTATCTCTTATCCACCGAGCACTTTTGCAATGCGGTGTCAATGTGGACCGTTGATCTTCAATTTCATGCTTAACCTCTTAAACAATACAATCTTGACCGCTTCGTCACAATTGTAAACCAATGTCCACGTCCTTCACGTCCTTGACATGAAAAAGTTTATTTCCTGCACATAACCCTATTGCATCAAGAAAAGCGAATAGAAAGATTAATTTAACAAACAAAAACGGGCTAAACGTCAATGCTTTAATAGACGTGTGCTGCGGTCCATCTATCGACAGCGCCAATGCAATGGAACTGAACTTCTGAGGACTCCACGGATTCTGCACCTTTCACTATCTAATGGAAATATTAGAATTGAGTCTTTTATTTGATGTCGTCGATGGGTGACCCTTTCACAGCCAGCAGAGTGACCCTATTGAATGATGATTTCCCTTATGCGATAGCTAATTTCAAATATACAGAATGTAGATTATGTCTGTAAGGATATTTGTAAGTAAAGATCATGTGAATTGATCTTCACTGATCATATTCCATTTTTTAATTTTTATATTGAAATGCTAGTTGTAGTAGAGCCGAGTCTCACTCTTGCTAGTTTGCTCTACATAAGTAATTAATAGAAAGCTGCGCTCTGTAGAAAGTTCTGAGAGATATAAAGCACTAGACTTATTAATCAAAGACCGAATTCTTGAATTAAGGATTAAATACTTTTATGAAATCAACATCTTTAGATGGTGAACAAAAGATATTATAGGTTAAGCCCAGGTCTTAACATTTTGGAGCAAAGTTAATAATTTATATCACGGGTTTAGCATTCGACTTAGCTTAGTGAGGGAATTTGGTTGTTTTATTTACCCTAGCGGAATCCTCAGTAACCACTAACTTGTCTGCGGCCTTCACCTGTGCAATCATTCCAACCTGCACAAACAATTCATCACCTGATGGTTTAAATTTATGAAGTCATAGCTATCATTACAGATCGATCAAAATCTCTAAACAAAATCAATGGAGATATTGATTGATATAACTGAACACAACACCAGGCAGAAGAAATCTGTAATGAAGAAGAATAGATTGAACATCTACCTGATAGGTTAAGGAAGACACACCAAATAGAAACTCTGATGGGAATTCTCTCCTACTCAACTCTTTCTCATCGACCATTCCAGCTTATACACTGGAAAACATTAACAATATCAATGCAGTCAAACAAATCCCTAATTAATTGTTTGCATGAATATAGACGAAATCTTGGCCAATACCTCACATTGCACTCTCCATCAATGGCTCCACAATTGAACCTCCTCCCGTTCCTAGACCTGGAAACAAAAAAGAAAACGAAAGACGCATGAGTGAAATTGAAATTAATCGTTTAACGATTCATTTAACCCTATTTCAGTATTAACAATACTAATTAGGCAATTTCTTAATAAAATATTATATAGAAGCTTATTAAGCTAGATATGTTAAACTGTATTTATCATTTGGAATGTGCCAATTAGGCTTTAACCGGGATCGTGAGGCTTTAACAGGGATGGTATGAACATATTTCTTGACCGGGGAGTGAAAATAAACTCTTTAAGTTTATAAAGAGAATAGTGTTGAAATTTGCAAGTAAAGTATTACAACCCTGAATTATTAAAGCCATTGATATATGCAAATACAAAAGCCTTCATATGATAATCACAGCTGTAGCTCAGCTAACAGCTAAAAACACGCCCACAAAACCTATCTACTGCCGCTGGTAAGCTATTCGATTTGGGTATCTGTGAAATTAATAGCATCATCCAGATGGCAATGCATGAACCAAACACCTGAAGCTCATCAATCATCCATTCAATGAATAATAAAGAATCCTTCAGAACGTTCTACTCCAAATTAAAGAAACTGCAAGAATGAGTATGTAGGTTTACGTTACCTGGATTGTCAGCTCTGAATCGGATAGCCGTCCAGCCACCTGTGGGCACCCCGACAGTGTTGCGCTCAGGAGGATCCACCAGATTGAAGTTGGCAGGATCCTTCTTAGGGTTGTAGTTCCCAAACCCTCTTCCAACAATGAAGAAATTGAAGCCATGGAGATGGAGTGGATGATTCTCCATTGTCAGAACGCTGGTGCCTTGAAGTACCAACTGCACCGTTGAGTTGAAGGGAATCCGACTGAGTCTGGTTCCTTTGGATGTCATTAGGTTTTGTGGTGGAGTGCCTGTATAATTGAATGCCGTGGGGGGCCTGTATAATTGAATGCCGTGGTGAATACACCGGTGATATTAAATAAATGGGCTTGCAGAAGAGAAATCTTGGGCATTACGAAGCTTATGTTGTTAATGGATGCAGATACACGGAACACGAGTCCAGGTCAAGCCCCACTGTGAAAAAGAGATGTCCTACAGTCTGTGGGACTTTTGCCGTAAATCGAGCTGAATTGCAATCAGGCAGGATAAGCTTCGGCTCTGTAAATCTTCTGTATAATTTTTGCAATCCGGGTGCGCATGGATCTTGACCTCATCGATGAAACGGTTTCTTGATATAATCTGAGGACTCTTCTTAGCAACACCGATCAAAGAAAAAACGGGCGATTCAGAAACGATTCACCCAAACAAACCGACTACCGCGTGGCAGGATCAACCCACATGCTCAACCTTTAGTTCTCCCATTCGATTAAACAAAACAAACGGCTGATTATTTGCTAATCCGATAAAACCTTTGGGTAAACTTTCAGCAAACTGCAAATCTGTGTCGTTCTAGATTTCCCATCTTAGCCTTCCATCCTTAATTACCGATTAAAAGTTGCGATAGCCCTCCATATACAGAGAAAAGCTCATTGAAGCGCCTATCGGTGAATTATCCACTAAGTTTGGATAACTTAGACATTCATACCAAAACCCACTCCACTTATATGAAATAAGAGCAAAGTTGAAAGGAACTTGGTCCATTAAGTGAAAATGATAGGGCAAGGTTGACCCGAAAATATATTTATTATAGTGTGATGAAATAGATGTATGTATACAAGAATGGACAGTTGCAAAGCACTATTCCTATACTTCAATATATACGTTAAGATTATATTTCGTGTAATGCTTTCAGAAGTGTTTGTAAACAAGTGTTTGACTGCATGTAAACACGTGCCACGATCTCATAGCTATGTCCCATAGAGTTTCCCAGCTATGCTTACCATGTTATGTCCATTTCATTATCATTGTTATTATCATCTGCACAGATATATCCCTAGAGTTTCTGCCAATTTCTACGATGATATTTATTATGGATGAATCGTGGGGTGATAACAACACCAACATATTCAACAATGGCGAAGAATTGCAGCTTTTTCACTTAACTATTCAACAATGGTGAAGAATTCCAGCTTTCTCACTTAATTATTCAGGTATTATGAGAGATACTTATTAATATATCACTGCACAAGTTATGTTTCTGCAATAGACATTGAAGTATAAATTTAAGGGTTTTATGTTTATATCAAGAAATAGAAATTATAACAATGGATATTGGCTTTAGGCAGGTGTGGATTTCAATCGAAGGAGGGAATTTTGTTTGGAAGTGTTAATATGTCTATGAAGCTGGTGCCCGAAAAATTTGCAGACACCGTCACATACTATGTGAGCATTATATTTTTGTGTAGATCAGTTCATTTGTCTTTGATTTCATGACATACGCTTTTGAGGGTAAGTGCCGGACCTGCCTTCGTTAATCTGTAGTTAAAATATTGTAATACACGCACAGTGCAGTTATCTTTTACGGGGGAGGGGCACGACGAAATTGATACAGGGGAGGGGCATGATTAAATGGAAAGACTTAACGGAAGTAATAGGGCGTTAAGTCCATTTGTTCACTTAGGTAGGGAATTTTACTAAAGCTAAAAGATTGCTTAAAGAGGCCAGCTAATAAAGGCTCGGCTCGAAGACGGAGGGAAGGCAAAGAGCTTATTGGTTGGGACAACTGAGGCACGTAGCGAGGCGAGGAACAAAGTAATTCATTAGGAGGTGCCCTTCCATATTTACCTTTCTCTAATTGTATCTGATTGTAATGGAATTGGGTGTAGTAGTACAGTTGATTTGATTCCTACAGATCTCTAGAGTTGGGTAGAGTTGGTGATAGTAGTAGATGAATTGTATTAGTTGGTCAAGTTTAATGCTATTCATATCATTGTTGTACATAGCTCTTTATTTAACTAATATTTGGAGTTTATATTCTGCCCAGATTTATTGTGCCAATTGTATATATAAATTATTTTAATCTTGTTTGATTGCCTACATATTTTCCTTGTCATATTCTATTTACTGTGTATGCAAGAATAACACATTGCAACTGTTGCTGTGGGTGCACTTACTTTGGGATCACACATCCAAAGATCCATGAACAAGTTTGTGATGCTTTGCAAAAATGTCAACAGAAGCATAAGGCTAGGCATGATCATCACCGTGTTGATCATCGGTTTTATGTAGGAGGCGGATTCCAGGTTTATCTTTAGAAAGAGTGCTTCAAGGATAAGAACTGCGAGTTAAATCCATTCAACTGGTTACACAGATTTTGGGGACCAACATAAACAATGATCTCTTCGGGAAGTGGCGCAATGGTTGCTTCCTTGTCTCCCTAGGAAAAGCATAACTTCTCGAACTTAATATCCTCCAATCAATGCGTTTAAGCGGAATTAATTTCCAAGCCCTTTTTATCTAGACACTACGTAAGGGCCTATCTTATGCCTCTGTCAGTGGTTCTATAATCCGCCCGATTAACCCCTCAAATTGGCCATAGATCACTCATCGTTCAGCCATTCCTAGACTTATTTTTTCCTGTATTCATTGGTAGGCTCGGGCATCGGCTTAGTGGCAGAGTATGGAAGGTGGTCTATCGCCTACATCCAAAGAAACTGCATCGTGGAAGTTAAAAACTCCCTGCATTACCTCAACCGCATCCTTCAAATAGCTTTTTTGTCAGACTGCGTCAAACTCTGGTGTTTTCTATGGAGCCTTACGGATGAGTCCTTATGCTACAGACAAGTGGGATAGGGAGATGAATACGGGGATGAACTCAAAGAGTTGAGACATCTCTTGTTTGAAGAATCACAGGGCTTACACAAGATAAATAAATAAATAAATAGGGGAATCACCAAAGGAAAACCAACAACCTTCGAAGTTGCGGAAGATCAAAATGGGCATAGAAGATAACCTGAAAATAACATCAATAGGTTACTATTGTCCATGAGCAGACCATGTTTAGGTCCAGAAGTCTTGCGTATTGAAGACAAGGAATATGAAGATCTATTTCTGCATAACTTAATGAAGCTAAAAGGAATCAAAGGTGGCCTGGGGAAAATGAATATCGACTTGTGTCTGGATGTAAAGCCAGTAAAAAAGAGGCCGTATCAATTGAATTTGAGAGTAGAAGTTACAGTGAAGGAAATAGATAGAATGCTAGCAGCCAGCCTCATCTTTCCAGTGGATGAGTCTGACTGGATCAGTCTGATCGTCATTTAGAACAAGAAAGACACTAATAATATCCGGGTTTGTGTGGACTTCAGAAGCTTGGCAGCACGGTGTGGCGGTGAAAAGACAGGGGAGCTCGCGCGCCAGCGGTGGCATTGGGCGTAGGTGGAACGTGATGGTGGGATTTCGAGTGGAAGAGGGTCCGCTTGGCCAGATCGCTTGGAAGAGGATCGATTCACATGGGGCGGAATTGTCCTAATTCGATTCACAAGGGGCGGCTCCTCCTTCGCCGTCGACAGACGAAGAAAGCCCGAGGGGAGCCGATCCCTTAAATAACGCTTTTGGCTTAATTAATATTAAGCTCGGGATATAGACGTAACGTCTTCGGCGTAATTAATATTAAATATTAAGCTCGAGATATAAACGTAGTGAGATCATTGCCGTTTTAAGCTATGTGTATGTGTTGTTTCTTTAATTGGTAGGGCATTATAGTTTTTTCACATTTATTATTTGAGTAAAAAGTTAGCTTACCATTCTTTAGTACACATAGATGTACACCTAGCATACTTATACGCTTTTGCTAACATGGCATCGACGGGAGTTGGAACCACTCTTACAGGTTTGTTCCATCGTAGTTCTTTTGCTCTTTAATGAGCAAAGCCTGGTTGTATGGCCTCTATATGCATCTATATAGTAGTGTATGTAAAAGTATAGTGAAATTGAAACATGTTATGTGGGGAGAAATTATTCTTTATGAGGCCGTACCCATCATTGTATTAAAGTGAGAAAAGATTTATTTTAAAGTACTTAGGTTAAAAGAAGGGCCTTGTAACCATCATTGTATTAAGGTGAGAAAAGTTTTATTTTAAAGTATTTAAGTTAAAAAAAATAAAGGCCTTGTAACCATCATTGTATTAAAGTGAGAAAAGGTTATTTTAAAGTATTTAAGTTAAAAGAAGGACCTTGTAACTATCATTGTATTAAAGTGAGAAAATGTTATTTTAAAGTACTTAGGTTAAAAGAAGGGCCTTGTAACCATCATTGTATTAAGGTGAAAGAAGTTTTATTTTAAAGTATTTAGGTTAAAAGAAGGGCCTTGTAATCATCATTGTATTAGACTGAGAAAAAGGTTATTTTAAAGTACTTAAGTTTTTTTTTATTTTTTTAGAGACAATGTAGCTGGAGCCCGATAACGCGCGGACGCCTTAGAACGAGGGCGTGGGGGTTCGATCCGGGGTGGGGACGGCCACAGCCGATCGCCCCAGCCACCCCGCCTGTTGGCAGGACCCCTAATTTTAAAGTACTTAAGTTAAAAGAAGGGTCTTGTAAAAAGGCTGTATAAGCCTATAAGCCTCTATAACTAAAAGCTCTCTATGAGAGATTCCTTGAGGAAGTGGAATGTGAAGACTTTTAAGTTTAATGAATAATAGAAATAACCTCCTTTGTGGACGTAACTTAGGTGAACCATGGTAAAATTGTGTCCTTGGTATGTGTTGTGTTTAATGAATTATCCTTATGTATATTTGATGCATTCCCTTAATGAGTTCCTTATGTATAATTGATGCATTTGCATCAATTATTGAGTTCCTTATGTATAATTAATGTATTGTTCTTATGTATATTTATGTATATTTGATGCATTCAGTTAATGAGATATTTATGTATTTTTAATGTATTGTTCTTATGTATAATTGATGCATTTAGTTAATGAGATCCTTATGTATATGCATTACATTGTTCCTTACGTGTATCTAAATACATCAGTTAAAATTAACTATGATGGTTTGGAAAGTTAAAACATCATGCCAATGTCTTATCTCTTATGTATGAAGTCTGTGGAGTTAAGTGACCTTTGAGAAAAAAAAATATCTTGCATATTTCACTAAAATACTATTGTGAAATTTTGGGTACTTAAAGCCGAAACCTCTGTTTAAACGAAACATTGATCTCTGTAATTGAAGTCGAATTCTCTGTTTAAAATAAATATTGATTCCTGTAACATTGATCTTTGTATGTGGGATGAAGTCCTTGTTTAAAAACCATTGTGATTTGTGTAGATTGAAATTCCTGCGTGATCACGAGTTACAATCGTTGTGTAATTATTGTATTAAATATTATTGTGGAACCGTTGATGATGGCAGATTGGATTGTTAGCAAATAAACCGATTCTTCTTATACACGTTAAACACATAGTCTCTAGTTGTAATGATTTTCATAAATTGCTGTAAAATGATAGAACAGAAAGAGAACCAGTTTTCTGTAGTTTCCTTGTCAGTTCACAATCTTCGACTCTCTTGAAGAGTCCTCCTTTCACAAATCCTATGGGAGAGGTGTAATTATTATAACAGAATTATCGGATCACAATTTGTGAGTTTACAACATGAGCATATTCGTTTACGATTTAGGCGTTTAAGATGAGTGCTGAAAGTAGTGTATTAATATTTATGCATTATCACACCGAGTAAACTCAGGTTCAACGCTAAGATTTCTGGGAGATTTGGACTCTCTGATCGATAGTGTATCCTGCTTCAGTATAGTAAATTTAAATAGTCATAAAGTGGATATTTCGTGTATCTCTCTATCAACTTCAGTTTTGATTAATAAATCTCTTCTTGTGGGAGTATTTACGATTTGCTAGGATTTGGTGTTTAAACATCAGTTCGTTTATAAATCTAATATTTTAATGTTATAGTTACAGACCGCCATGTTCCCTCTGTTCTAGTTGTTTAAAAACCATATTCTGTCAGCTATGAGTTATGTTATCGTTGCACATTTTGATGTTTAAATCTTAAACGATGATATTACATTTTTTTCTATTATATAGACACGGGTCTGAATTATTTTGGATTTTATTCCTGATTTTCAATTAAGTTGGTATCGACACAGCCGATCTTCTCTTGATTGTAACATTTTTTTTGTCGTTGTATACAACGCCAAGCCCCTCTAATTTGAAAAACTACAAATCGTGGTTTTTACCGATCTTCTCTTGATCCTTCTCCGTCAAAACTCTAACTTGAAGTACGAGTGGTCTATCAATCTCTTAATTGAGCACGTGTTTTTCTGTCTACGAATGGTCTATCTTAATTGAGCACGTGTTAATTTGATAGACCACTCGTACTTCAAGTTAGAGTTTTGACGGAGAAAAACACGTGCTCAATTAAGAAAAACACATCAAAACTCTAACTTGAAGTACGAGTGGTCTATCAATCTCTGAAATTTGAGCCTTAAATGTGATGCAACTGAAGCTTGGATCTCATGGTACGGTACTGATTGTCTATGTTTATGGCTAGAATAAGATCATTGTGGTGAATTGTGATGGGATTGTTTAATTTTAAGGTGCTGCATAGTTTGCTTATTTTAGATCTTATATTTTAGGGCTCGCTTTAGGGCTCTATCAAATTAAATCATTAACCTATACATTTATCCAGTTTGATCCTTATTTGTAAATTAGTAGAATCCTTGATCTTAGTTACCATTATAGGTTTTGGTACTATGCCAAGTTGCTCTTCTGATTGTTTCTAGAATGTTGGTTGGGCTAGCATGTTGTATTGAGATATCTGTGTTTTTGCGTTTCGGATTCTTTTGTTATTTGATTTGGTTTTCTAGATTATAATGGACAAGGGTTTAAGTTTCATTAAATTACATTATTCACCTGTATAATATTCATTAAGGAAAAAGCTTCTCTTACGACATACTGAAACACTGGGAAGTTAGCATATTGTCTAACACCTTCATTTTTAAATTTGGTCTACAAACTAGTGTTTTGTCTAAAGAAATCACCAAACTCGGAAATAAATGTAATGAAATGCTAGATTGCTTTGAGTAATCACAATAGCTGACAGTAGTTTTCCCTTGTTTTATGATTTTGTACTTTTTTTTCAGTCTAGCGCATCTTCAGGAATGGGAGTTGCAGATGAATGCAAACAGGTTTTCCTGGAGTTGCAGAGGAAGAAAGTGCATCGCTATATTATGTTCAAGATTGATGAAACGTCTAAACAAGTGGTGGTCGATAAAACTAGAGGTAAGGCAGAGAGCTACAATGATTTCACAACCTCTCTTCCGGAGAATAACTGCCGATATGCGGTGTTTGATTTTGACTTTGTGACGAATGAAAACTGTCAAAAGAGCAAGATCTTTTTCATATCATGGTGAGTTTTCTGTTTTTAGAGGTCTTTCAAGTTTACATCATAATTATTGTAGTCGCTTTTTTCATACTGTGTTTTCTTTTTTGGTTCAGGTCTGATAGATCGGTATTGAATTAGTTGTCACATTATAATACATTATAGTTGCACTTCCACTACAAGAAAAAATGCATTTTAGCCTCACATTAGCACCACTATTTGTAAAGGATTTGGGAAATTCTTAATTTTCAAATAGTGGTGCAAAACTGGTGATAATGTGGGGATACCCAAGTGGTGCTAAGATTTATGGTGCAAAAGTGGTGTTTGTAAAAAAGTTGATTTTGGTGTTAAATGAATATGTGGCATTCCATTGTATATGGTGCAAACCACTAAAACCAATCCTAGGTGGATCCAAGTTTTGTGGTGCAAAGCACCAAAACCAATCCTAAGTAGATGTGGTGCAAAACACCAAAATTATTATTATTATTATTATTTAATATACACAAACTTTTATATAGTGCAAAGCACCATAAAATAAAAAGTGGTGCAAAGCACCATAAAATAATAAATAGTGCAAAAAAAATATAAATCACATTAATTATATATATATATATATATATATATATATATTGAAATGACTACATCCACTAATGTGAATGTGAATTATGAATTTTGGGATTTGAATAAGTACATATCATGTTTTCACTTACACTTATTAAAACATATAATCAAATACTAAATATTTTATAATCGTCATTTTTACAATCAATATGGTTACTTCAAATTTTCTATCAACAACTCCACAAAAATTTAATGTTTTGAAGATAATTGCCAATTGGTATTTGGATAAATACATATCATGTTTTCACTTACATTAATTAAAACATATAATCAAACACCAAATATTTTATATTATTTTACTTCAAATTTTCTATCAACTACTCCACAAAAAATTTAATGTCCTTAGGATAATTGTGAATTTTATATTTCATATGGTTGAAGGCTTATTCTCAACTCCTAAGGATAATTGTGAATTTTATATTTCATATTCTCAACTTTTGTACTTAGGGCTTAGAAGACCCTTTCTTTTTTTACTTTTGCTACGAGACGGTCTCTGTTAAACACATAAGTTTAAATGTAAATAAACCCTTAACTTTTACAAAAATTACATAGTCTTAAAAAGCAATTAACAAAAAGCTTCTTAACCAAAAAAAACTACCGACAACATTAACATCTTTCTGCCACCAAAAGAAAACCGCCCATAGATCAGTACGAAAGTGACCTTAAAATGAGTGCTCCACACATTTAAACAAGAAGAATGTTATTTCATTTATTTCAGAAAGAACACATAAGATGTGGAACTTTCTTGGTTATTCCCAGTGTTCCATGGGGATGCGTCCCGAAGGGTCGGGGATGTGTTTTGGTGTTTCTTGCATCCCGGGGACTCCGAAACTCTATGCGAAACGTTTCGGGACGTCTTGCTTTGGGCGAAACGCACAACGAAACGTTTCGGTGGGCGGAAAAACTTGGGGGGACTTCCTAGCATCCTGCCCGAAACTCCGAAACTTTGGTGAGACTTGTGGGCGTCTCGCCCGAAAATCCGAAACTTCGGCGAGACTTGTGGGCGTCTCGCCCGAAACTCCAAAACTCTGGCGAAACTTGTGGGCGTCTCGCCCGAAACTCCGAAACTCCAAAAAGACTCAAAACTGAAATATCAAATGACAAAAACTCAAAAGTGACAAACATGAAATATGATGTTCATGTTAATCAGAGATTCATATATTAATATAATCATGATGAATCGTGTAATGTGCTTGAAATTTTCATTTACATTGCATGATTGCACAATGATGAATGCAGTGTTTAGTAATTCACTAATTTGCATGGGATGGTTTGTCATTGTTGGGATTTATATTTTGCATATTTTTAATATTTTTAAAATTTTTATGACTCTCGCGTCTCGCCGTCCCCCCCAAATTTCTCTAAAATTTGGCGGTGGTCTCCACATGTCCTGAATGTGCGTCTCCCTGCACCAGCGTCCTGCCGTCTCGGAACCTTGGGGGAACATTGGTTATTCCCACCTGCAAGAATTTTGTGAGAAGAATTTTGTCTCTTTTACAATTTAGTGAGTGCGACATTGAACAGTTGATATCTTTTAAAGCATTGGAAGCTATATCAGCCATTTGATATGCTTAACGAGTCCACTGTGTGAAGCTATTTTTAATATAAATAAGAGAAATCCCATACTATACCCGCTTTTGTTCCATAGATACTGGTTGTTGTAGTAAAATGACCTTTGGTTTAAATAAACTAACTAGATATTACAAAGCGTTTACATCAAAGACATCTCCATGCTATTGAAGATTCACTGGGAATTGCATTACATACTTAGAACAAAACAATATGAAAAATGCAGTATTCAACTAACTTATCTCTCGAATAACATTGTTCATATATACAGTTAGAGAGGAATAACAAACGCCAAAATAATAGAAATCATACACTAAAAATATATTTCTTCTGCCATCTCACAAAAAATATATTTCTTCTGCCATCTCACAATTATGAGATACAATTACTCACATGTCCACAACTTCAGCACTTAATGCTGCACTGCAAAGTGTTTATTGTTCGCCAACTTCATTTGTTTATTGTTCCCCCACTTCAACCATAAGTAATCCTCCGACAGAATATAATCATGGAAACCTTGACGAGACAGACCTTTGCATCACCTGGAACCACATCACTCGACTTCAGGACTTCATTAAAGGATTTTGAACTTTACCATATTCCCAAAAGTTCCTCAGGTGTCCTGAACTCTTGAACTTTCCCCAGGCTTTTGAAATTTTTCCTTTGTTGCACAATTGGTTAACAACTTAACAATATTTTGAACTCGAACACAACAATCAGCTACTTCCTCAATCTCCTTTATTTGAATCTTTTCAAACTCTCTATGGGCATTCTGCAACCAAACCAATTCGATTATGTTTATACCCTGATAAGAAAACTGCAATATGACCCAAGCTTCTTTCTATGGTCATTCTACAGCCAAACCAATTCGACTATGTTTATACCTTGATAAGAAAACTGCAATATGACCCCAGCTTCTTTCTTCCTTAGCCTCTCTTGCCATCTCTCTTTTGCTATTAATGCATTGGGATAATCATTCCTTGCTTGAACTACATCTCTAAGACCATCAAGGTCTGTATGTTGATTGCCCAATAATGCTTTTTGTTAAATGGAAGAACCAAAAATGAAGTATTTCATATCGATATTGATTCTTTTCTTTCCAAAGATTGAATACCTGTAATGAGTAGCCAACCTCTAGGTATCTAATTTTTTATCCCAATAGCAACTTAAAATTAATCCACCCTGTAGATAACAATACTTCTGCTGTAGATTCTGCAGAACAAAACAGATGCACAACACATAAAAGTAGACATCTCCAAACCCTAGTTACAACTCATTCAATTGATACATCAAACTATTATAATGGTCTTTTATACCCGAATATTGTACTAAATGTTTTCCCTAACTTAACTATTGCATGCTTGAATGAACAGAACATTTATTCCACTACTAAATTTAACTATTGCATGTTTGCATTCACTGTGGATCGTGATCTTTAGTTTCCTGCACAATCAAAGGGACCATCTACCATATCCCAAAAGAAAAGAAATTCATCAACAATCCAAATTGATTTCTACAGTGTATAGGCAAAACTACATGTGTGAAACTTATAAAACTGGCAAATATCATAACACCATCAAATAACATTGATGATTGGGCCTCCACATGCTCTCCCTTTAAGGATGTAGTTATCAGGTTTTTCCACTTCTTCCAACCATACACAGCCTTCAGAATCAACATCTCCTTTGTTTTTGCTTCCTGTCAAATCACATATCCATAGAAATACACTTAGATAAATCAGATTCTATAGTAAATTAATGAAAGTCTTTGAAGGAAAATCAAAATCCAGTAGAGCGTACCCTCACGCAAAAGTCGACTGGAGTAAGGATGAACACGGTAGTAAGAAGGATCCTCTTTATAAGGTAGAACTAGTACATCCAACACTGCACAAGATGTTACTCCTTTGAAAGAATGTATGTTGCCCCCTGTTATTATAATACAGACATTTCACAATTTGGAGATCTTAAAACAACGTCCTAACTTCAATTTTGCAAGTCTCACTGTGAAAAAGAGATAAATTTCTGTAGGATAATCAACAAGTAGAATATTTCAGTGTTCTTATGTCGACGGAATTACATTCCTGTTAAAAACTACTTAAATCACAAGCAAGCTAGCTAGCAGAATGACTCAAATCATGGAAAAATGCTGCCTACAAAAAATAACTGACCTAGCCACGAGTATGGCCTTATCTTTATGATATGGGACATGTGTAGAGATAAGGCATTCATCAGTAAAACAAATAACGGGCTATATCTCTCAACAACCATGGGAGGATAAGAACTATAAACTATTGGCACATAGTTCAGAAGCATTTCTTCCAAATCATTGATGTTGATGCATGCATTCCATGTCGAGGTTGGAAGATTCAAGCACCACGTCCACTTAGATAATGAAAAATAGCCACTATGAGAGTGGGTACCAAACCTGGAGATCACAAACCCATAATAAGATCAAGGTAATCAAATGTAACGTGCAAATTCTTATTTATAATTGAATTTACAAAATTAATCACAAAAAGAGCATATAAGGATTTTACCTTGAATATCCATGCAATACCATGATAATTACCTGTGAATGCTTGTAACATTGTTTTAAGCAATGATATTTACCTAAAAAATGAAGATAGTAAACAAAAACAATAATCAATATGAACTCAAAATTAAGGAAAAATTGTGACTCATCACACCCCACACAGAACATTTTGCATGTCCCTTATGAAAAGTCAAAATATGCAGTTTATATGAGTTTAGATCCCCACAACTCAGATCGGGATTTGTAAACCTTGATTCTTCTAGCTAAGTAAGTCTTCTAATTGACGACTTAAATTATGAATATGGGTCTCCTTGGTATGCAACGGAGAAGTTTGTATTGGTCATCTAATTGATCAATATAGGCCGACAGGCAAATGTTTCGAACCTTCAAGGTCTCATTTTCAAACTTCAAACACTTATTCTAAATGGTATATTCCTGAATTTGCTCTTCTAATTCTTGATATCTCCGGCAAAGATGACAAAAGATGTCCATATGTTCGGTGGAATTCAAGTTTGGGTTGATTTCAAATCTAGGTTGGGACTTCCTATCACTGCCTCTTTAAAAATTATCCTTCATAGGTTCCTCTACAATGGCAGGCTTAGGAGAACTTATTTTGGATTGAGCTTCTTTTTCATTTGCAGGAACTGATAGGCCACCCTCATCTTCGTCATCAGAGGTGATGACAACTTGCTGAGGGTGTTCTGGAGAAGAAATGTTTGATGTTTGTATTGACAGGAGGTTGAGGGGCCTGGATTTGAGCAATGCTATGCCTAACCCTTCAAGATATTGATTCGAGTGACTGAATTCGTTTGACATTTTCAGAATGCCTCCCCTGCTTATACTTTCTAGACTTGGTAATGAAGGCCTCAACTCTAAGGGAACCGAGGGCTTTCTTCATATGGGGCGAAGGATTTTCAAAAATATATTCATCATGCAGATGGCTAAATACAGGGAGATTGGGAATCAGAGTATTGATCAGGAGCTTGTGTATGTATGGCATAAAATAATTTATATATAGATATATATATATCAATGAAATTAGATGATAAAATCAAAATCATGATTCTATTGATCAAGTGACAGTATATAATAAAAACATTATTTGAAATTTTACAATCAATTCATCACTTTCATTAATAATTTGACTCTCACCATAAATTAAATCATACTCTTCTAATTTATAACCAAAGACATGGAAAAATTACCAAGTTACCCACATGTGACATAGCTGACTTCACATAACAGGAAAAATAGAACTTTCCAAATAAAATATATAGGCATAAATGATATGAATTAAAAATACAAAGCCAATAAAAGTTGTCAGTTAGCATATAAAATAAATGTGTGAGGACAAGAATTAAAATGTCATAAAATTTTCAGTACTGGATCCCGTGCTAGTTCTGGTACCAAGCATGTGCTTATCAAGTAATAGAACTGTACAATGTCATCATTTGAATGACTCTCAGTAAATGCCAAGAAATCTTTAAAATAATATATACAAAAATATTTACTACTATTTGAAAAGAAAAGAACAAAACTATTGAAAACCCGTTTGCCCAGTAGGGCATACTTATTGTATTACTCCTTTTTGATGTTAGATGTAGAGAATGAAGTGCGACTGTGTTCTGTTTTATGTGGTGGATCTATTGGAGTGCTGTAGCACTGCGTAAACTTCGGTTTATGCTTTGTTTTTTTACTGAGTTTTGTTGCTCTGTCCCTTTCACAAACCAACTCTTTATCTGCAAGTAATCTCTCTTTCAGATTTAATATGATTTTTACCATCTTTAGAATAATTTAAGCAAGGTTCTCTTTCGGTTTAACCATACTTCAGATACAACTCAAAGTAATATTTGAGTAATTTTTTTTCATAGTTATGGAAATACACATAATGTAGCTTAAGGAGAACCATAGAATACAGTTCAACTTATAAAGCTCATTGGTACACAGGGGCATCATGACATGGCAACAGAGCATACCCTTACTTTCAGTATTATAAATTGCATCTCACAGTGGTATATGACCTGTTGATACATTTGCAAAAGAAAAGCATAATCCATTTGCATAAAGAAACACATGTCTTTTGACAAACATCTGGCTATCATTATCTCCAACTTCTACAACAATTACCAACCACCACATTTAGCAAATATTTGCTAATATAATATATGCTACTTTACTAATAAAACCACAACATTTAGCAAATATTTACTAATGTATTATTTGAGACTTCTACAATAATAACCACCATTTGGCATTTAGAAAATATTTACAAATGTAATATCTGCTACTTCTACATAACTTATGTAGAAAGTGTTTGCATTAACAAAGATTAATGTATATAGTTTTTTTATCATTGGCCAAAAAAACAGTTATAAACTTACATGGTTAAGAGCTCTGAACAAGTACTAGGTTTCTCCTTTCTTTGTGGAACTAATGTTGTACATATCCAGGGAACTCGCCATGAAGAATCAAACCTCTAACATCTTACATCTAACGAGCGAATCCCAAAGCTCCGGCCTCTTTATGTAACATGCTGAGAAAACCCAGAAACGAGAAGAAAATGACTGAGATGAAACCCTCCCCACTCTTTTTGAAACCCAAAGAAGATGGCTGAGATGAAACCCATCTTCACCTCTGTTCTGTAAAAATCCTAATTGAACATGAAAAATTAATAATAAAACACACTAAACCACAATTTAAATTAACCTAGTTCGAAAAAAAAACTAAAACCCTAAAATGGGAAATTTACCTTACCCAATTATAAGAAAACAATTTATGAAGTAGAGATTAGGACCATATCCATTCCATCAAATTCGAACAGAAGAAAGAAATGAAAATTTTTCACTACCAAGAATAAAAACTATAAATTGATTTAAGAGGTTAAGGCACTGAACCTGCCTTTGGTTTCTAGTGGGCTGCCACAAAGAGATCTTCTCGTGAATTCAAAATGTATCCCAACTATTTTCACTCAAATGTTGGACCCCATGAATAAAACCAACGGTTGTTATTAATTTCGAATGGTTCTCAGTACACGAGAACCTAGCTGCAGAAGTAAAAAATTGTTCAGTTGTGGAACTAGTGGAGGAAGAAGAGAGATCTCCTCGCGTACCTTCTAGTTTCCCGCCAAGTTCACCCGTGTCGAGGTCTTCAATTTTGAGTTTGTCTTTCGCTAGTTCATCCTCAACTAGTTTGACTTCATAAAACTCGTCAATTGTTATGACATCCAATATGGTTGGAAATAACCCAAAGTGAACCTCCATGAGTAAATTAAATTGCTCCAATTAAAATAGATGTATGTTTAATTTTTAATTTGAAACATTTATCCACCTTTTTAAATTATAAATTACGGTTTTCTAATTGCATTTTGTGTAAAAAAATGTAAAGTTATTTAGGCATTCATTAGGTTTAACAACCA
This sequence comes from Larix kaempferi, assembly GCA_027924585.1. Classification (NCBI taxonomy): domain Eukaryota; kingdom Viridiplantae; phylum Streptophyta; class Pinopsida; order Pinales; family Pinaceae; genus Larix; species Larix kaempferi. The sequence continues at coordinate 1,775,527 of BSBM01000588.1, forward strand.
AAATGTCTCAATCCTAGGAGAGTTTTGTGGTGTAAACATTTTTCGATTTCTATTATATGGAAGGCAACCTTATTTGGTTGTCTTGGGTTAATAAAATTTCAATTCCTTTAAATTTGTGTGTAAGTTGAGGTAATTTACTTTTTATGAATAAGAAATATAATGAAGTCCTATTTAACATATCAGAATATTTATGAACTTTTAAGTGGTTTTATAGTGTACTAATATATGTGAACATGTCCTTACATATCTATGTGCATGTGCATGTATGGAATATTCAAATAGAAATAGTGTATTTATTATAGCTCTTAAATTTTTGGAGTAGGGACCCTGGTAACATGTGCAAAGAGCCACCTAGCCCCTCAGCTTGTTTTGAATAGTGTGTTTTCCCCATCATATGGAGAGAGGGGGGGAGGGGTTAGGGGGATTAGGGGGTTATTGGGGGAGGGAGAGAGAGAGCGAAAGAAGGGGGGGATAGGGGGAGAGAAGGGGATAGGGCAGAGAGAGGGGGAAAGGGAGAAAAAGAGAGAGAGAGGAGGGGTAGTTAAGGAAAGTGGGAAACATAGAGAAAGAGAATTAGAGAGAGGGAGAGGGAGATGGAGGGTAGGGGGGAATATAGAGAAAGAGAAAGAGATATACCAATGGGCATGGGGGGAGGGAGATATGGGGGAGAGATAGGGGAACTAAGAAAAGGATAAAGAGTGAGAGCGGGGGGTATGGAAGGGAGAGAGATAGGATAGGGAGAGGGTCGGAGAGATAGAAAGGGATAGGTAAAGGGGGAGAGAGAGAGAGAGGGAATGCTTAGGGAAATAGAGACGAGAGGATATAGGAGGGATACATAAGAGGAGAGGGTGGTGATTTAGGTAGAGAGAAAGGGGGATAAGCAAGAGAGATGAGGGGAGGGCGGGAGGGGGGACGGAGGGAGAGAGAGAGAGAAGGGGGGGTAATGATAGAGATAGAGGGCAAAGGGATGGAGAGATAAATGGGGGAAAAGAGGGGGATTAGAGAGAGAAGGGGGTGGTGGTGGAAAGGGAGGCATAGAGGGAGGTTATGGGGGAAGGGGTATATATAGAGCGGGGGATTAGGGAATAATAGAGAGAGAGGGATATATCAGGGATACATAGAGAGAGAGAGAGAGAGAGAGAGAGAGAGGGTGGGGCCCGTTAGGGAGAGAGGGTGGGTTATTGGGAGAGAGATAAGAAGGAGGGAGGGAGGCATGGAAAGAGAGAGGGGGGGAAGTGTAATGGAGAAAGTGTAATCTGTCCTTTATGGAGAAACTAGTACTAAAAGCCTCCTAATAATCCCCATAACCTATCTAAGAGACCAAATATCCTCTAAAAATTCTTGTATGGGGGTAGAGGCCTTGTTGATGGCCCTTAATACCTAGAAAATTCCTTTAGGGCCTAATGAATATCGGCCCAAGAACCGATCCACAATGTTAAATACCTCTTATTGGAACACATATACCTAGTAAGAGAGAAAATATTTTTTGTGATGTTACCAGGCCTCATTCATGGCCTCTTAATGCCATCCATATCCAGAATTAGAGAAGAAGTATCCCCTACAAAGTAATTTTGTGGATGTATGAGATGTCATCAAAGGACTTTGAGCCCTATAGGCTAATTTTATGGCCTAAGTATAATGATTTCTTTCTTGCAACTATCTATTTTCAAGGTGTTGAGAGCTATACCTAGTTTTAAAACCATATCAATGGTTCACATATTTCCACTAAGACGCATACTCATTTGTCAAACCCTCTTAGTGGCTCCCATATTTTCACTCAGTGGCTCTAGATCCCTTACATAATTCATTTGTGAGGAAATATGAGGCAGTATTAATGGTCCTTGATCCCTAGAAGCTTTCTTTAAAAATTAAGGAATTGGATCCTTCCCCAACCATGTATATGGACTTGAGATACATACATGGATCTCAAACCTCCTAATGGATTTAATATCCACACTTGGAATCCAAACATCCCCTAGATAGGTCCTATGTGGTGGTTTGCAACCTCCTTCATAGCCCTTTATCCCTAGTTGTGGATGTTTAGGGCCTAAGTCTTAGGTTTCCTACATTTATATTATCTAGATCCAAGAACTATGCATGAGGACTAAAACCTCCTAATGGTGATTGCACCAAGAGTAATGAGGTTCTATACAACCCACTACGGGGAAGATGTTGTCATGTAACATAGTGTTATGTTACCAAAAAAAAAAAAATGATTAAAAAAAACTCATGTCAACTCATAAAATAAAAAATTAAAACCAAATAAAAAGTAATTAAAAAATCCAAGTTGACTCATAAAATAAAAATTTACAACCAAATAAAAGGTTGTTAAAAAATCCATGTTTGGCCATAAAATAAAAAAATATTCTTAAACCTGGATCTATCAAGCAGCAAGAGGGATAAAAAAGTGCTAGTTGAATCCATATTACCACTCAAAAGCACGTGAATCCATCAATAGTTTATGTGTGGTAGTTAAAGGCATTGTTATTGGACGCAGATGACTAGAAGATTCCTTTAGGGAATAAGATTTGGTTTCTTAACCATTTTCTAGGCCTCGAGTCCCATTATTAGCATTTCAAAATCCCCTGATGGCATGATTATCCCCACTTTGAGGCCAATGGGGCTTCAAGGAATTATTCATGGATCTGGATGCCTCAATGGTTTCTTTAGGGTCAAATGAATGGTCTTCCTCCCTAGAAATCCATTCCCAATACCCTATGACATGTGCGTATTCATCAAAACCACCTAAACATATCCAAGTCCCCAAGGCCACAAGACCTAGATACATCGTGCCATAGATACACTCTGAAGTCATGCATGGTCCAAAGGCATGGTCTTCCTCCCTAGGAATTCATTCCCAACACCCCGATACATGTACATACTACTAAAATCTACCTAATGCATTGACATCCTCAATCATAGGCCAATGATACCCTCACAAGGCCATGTGTGGCTGGTGGAGATAAATTGCTTAGCCATAAATGGCTAAAATAATCATTTATGTCTTAACCTTCATGCGTCCTCCCATGACCATTCCCAAGCCCCCAAGTCCATAGGACTTGGACACATAATCCCGAGACTTGGATACCCTTATGAAGTCATGCATGGTGATTTAATACATTGTTCATGGTATTGTATGCCACAATGGTTTCTTTAGGGACAAAGGCATGATATTTTGTTTGGAATGCCATTCGTAATGCATCAAGAGACATACTTATTTCTCAAACCTAGCTAATGGAATCATCATCCTTAATCATAGTCTAATTATACCCTCAGGAATCCATTTGTGGTTGGTGAGAGGTAACCTTCTTATCCTTGATGGCTAGAAGATTTATTTATGGCCCAAGATTTAGGTATCCACCATTCACCATGTCCAAGTCCTCAAGGCACCAAGACCTAGATACAAAAATCCATGGATACCCTTACAAAATCATGTGTGGTTCTATGAGGCATTGTTCATGGATCTAGATGCCTCAATGGTTTATTTGGAGACAAAGGTGTGGTCTTCTTCTCTAGCACCATTCCCAAGGCCCTCAGACATGTACATACTTATCAAAAGCACATAATGGTATTAATATCCTCAATCATAGGATGATGATACCATCAAGAGGCCGTGTATGGTATTTTGAGATGATATTCTTGGTTTTGGATGGCTAGAAGATTCCTGTAGGGCCAGGGGTTTAAGTATCCTCCCTTGACAATGTTTAGGGCTAGAAGCCCCGAATAAATGGATACATAATGGCGCAAATATCCATGCAAGGTCATGCATGGTGCTTCAAGAATTGTTCATTAGTCTAGATGCCTCAATGGTTTCTATAGGGCCAAAAGCATGGTCATTTTCCCTGAAACATCATTCACAAATCCCTGAGACATGTATATACTGTTCAAAAACACCTAATGGAAATGACATAATCAATCATAGGCCAATTATACCCTCAAGAGGCCATGTGTCACTAGTGGAGAAAATATTCTTATCCCTATATGGCTAGAAGATTCCTTTAGAGCTCGGGATTCAATTCACCTCCACTGACCATGTCCAAGGCCATAAGACCACAAGACCTAGATACATAGTTCCATGGATACACCTGTGAAGTGATGCATGGTACTTTTAAGCACTATTCATGGCTCTGTATACCTCAATTATTGCTTGAGGGCCAGAGGTATGGTCTTCTTCCTAGAAGCATCATTCCCAAGGCCTTGATACATGTACATACTACTCAAAAAAACCTAATGGTAGCATCATCCTCAATCATAAGCTAATAATACCATTAGGAGGTTGTGTGTACTTGCTGGAGGAAAAATTCGTATCCCTGGATGTCTAGAAGCTTCCTATAGGGGCGAAGGTTTAGGTCTCCTACACTAACTATGTTGAAGGCCCCAAAGACACATGACCTAGATACATAGTACAATGGATACCTCTATGAAGTCATGCATGGTGCTTTAAGGAATCATTCATGCCTTTGGATGTCTCAATGATTTCTTTAGGGATAAATCCATGGTATTCTTCCCTAGAACATAATTCCCAAGGCCTCGAGATATGTACATACCACTCAAAATCACCTAATGACACCAACATCCTCAATAATAGGCTAATCATCCTCTCAAGAGACCACATGTGGTTGGTGGGGGAAACTTTCTTATCCCTGGATGGCTAGAATATTCCTTTAGGGATTAACATTTAGGTCTCATCCATTTACCATGTCCAAGGCCATAAACCTAGATACATAGTACCTTAATGGAAATATATTCCTTAATGGTTTCTTTAGGGATAAATTCATGGTCTTATTCCCTACAATATCATTACCTAGGCATTTGGACACCTACATAAGGCTCTTTTTCATTGATTTAGATGTCTCAATGATTTCTTTAGGGCCAAAGGCATGTTTTTCTTCCCTAAGAAGTCATTCCCAAGGCATTGAGACACATACATATTTTTAAACCCACCTACTAGAATTATCATCCTTAATCATAGGCCAATGATACCCTTAGGAGGCCATGTTTGGTTGGTGGAGGAAACCTTCTTAGCCTTGGAAGGATAAAATATTTCTTTAAGGCCCAAGTTTCAAATTTATTCCATTGACCATGTCCAAGACCTCAATTCCCTAAGACCTAGATACACAGCTCAATGGATACCCTTGCAAAGTCATGCATGGTACTTTGAGGCATTGTTCAAGGATCTATATTGCTTAGTGGTCTATTTAGGGACAAAGGCATGGTATTATTATCTATAGAATCATTCCTGAGGTCCTAAGACACCTACATACTTCTCAAAAGCACATAATGGTGTTAATATCCTCAATCATATGACAATTATACCCTCAGGAGGTCATGTGTGGTTGGTTGAGGTGATCTGTTTAGCCTTGGATGGCTATAAGATTCCTTTATGACTATAGGTTCAAGTCTCCTCATGCATGGTTCTTTAGGCATTGTTCATCACTCTAGATGCCCCAATTGTTTCTTTAAGGCTAAAGACATGGTTGCTTTCCCTATAAAATCATTCCCAAGGCCCTGAGACATGTAGACACTACTCAAAACGACCTAATGTCAATGACATAATCAATCATAGGCCAATGATACCCTCAAGGGGCCATGTGTTTTTATTGGAGGCAATCTTATTATCCTTAGATGGATGGAAGAATCATTTAGAGCTCGAGATTTAGGTCTCCTCCACTAACCATGTGTAAGGCCCCAAGGCCATAATACATAGATACATAGTTCCATAGATACCCCTCTGAAGTAATCAATGTTGATTTTAGGTAGTATTCATGGATCTAGATGCGTCAATGATTTCTTTAGGGGAAAAACATGGTCTTATTCCATGGAACATAATTCCCAAGGGCTTAAGACATGCGCATGCTACTTAACAACATCTAACTATAACATCATCCTCAATCATAGGCCAATTATAGAACTAGGAGGTTGTCTATGGTTGGTGGAGGCAAACTTCTTACCCCTAGATAGTTACAAGCTTCCTTTAGGGGCAAAGGTTAAGGTATCCTCCACTAACCATGTTTTGTTGTTGGAGGAAACCTTCTTGGTGGAGGAAACCTTCCTAGCCCTGGATGACTAGAAGATTCCTTTAGTGGTCGATATTTAGGTCTCCTCCATTGATCTTATTTAAGACTAAAAGGACATAAGATCTAGATACATAGTGTCTCAATGGATTTGGATTCCTTAATGGTTTCTTTAGGGATAAATTCATGGTCATCTTCTATGTATTGTCGTTACGAAGGCTCTTTCTTTACTTTTATGACTCCAATAAAGGACTTGAGATCCATCCCTCTATGAAAAAACTCTTGATTATGCTCATATCCAACTATTATGTCAAATATCAACTTTAAATGGTGTATGTTATGGTTCATAGTCTTGATCATTGCTCATTACCTCAATAATATTATGTTAGGGTATAATTCTTTCAATTTCTTCCCCAACTATTTACTTAGACCCATCGCTAGTACGCAAAACCACATATTTCCACCCATATCCCACTTTGAGAATAATGATATATTATACATTGCATGATCTGCTAAGTGATAGTTTGAGTCATTGCTATTATCTCGATATGCCTAAAACCGTCCTTTAGGGCCCAGTTCCAATAATTCCTCTCATGACTATGTCTAAGGTTTGCCTGCCTAGTGTCACTTATATGAATGCTCAGATGCCAAGGACAGTGTTTGGAGTTTATGGGTGTAGTTTAAAGCTTCCCTTAGGGTTTAAGGCCCAAGTTTCCTCCTATGACATTATAAAAAACCCTAAGACTCACGCATACTAGCAAAAACCTCATAATGGTGTTGATTTCCTTACTTAGAGGTAAATAATAACCCCCATATGTCATGTGTAGTGCTTTGAGCTGTTGTATTTTTCCTTGGATGCACAAAATATTTTACCAGGGAATAAGGCCTAGGTATCCTCTCTCAAACATGTTAAGGGCCTAAACACCCATATATAGTGCTTAAATACAAACTCTTACTTACATTAATACCCCCAATATCAAGCCATACCATTAGGAGGCCTTATGTGGTGTTCCAAGATATACTTGTTAATATTATATGCCTAGTGGTTTCCTTTAAGGTCCAAGGCATGAGGTTCCTTGCTTAATCATCTGTATGCCCTAAAGAATTATACCTAGTTTTAGTTCATCCAACTCCCCCCATTATCCCTATTATAAGGCCATAGATATTCTCAAAAAGTCATTTGTGTTAGTGTGAGAAATCATTATTATCACTACATGCCCAGAAGTTTAATTTAGGTTAAGTCCTAGGTTTCTTCTCTTAAATAGGTTGAGGGCCAATAGACCTATCACTAGTGATCAAAACCTTATAGTGCAATCAATATCCACACATAGATGTTAACAATATTCTTAGGAATATATGTGTGTTGATCATATTTCTTGGTCCTAGATTCCTAAAAGATTCATTTAGGGCCTAAGGAAGAGGTTTCCTCCCTCGAACATCTCCAAATATTTGAGACCCATGCCTTGTGCACAAATCTTAGTAATGATATTAATATCCATTAGAAAATTTAATAATATCAATAAAAATATCCCCTATCAAATAATGAAATCTCAATTCAAATCATTTTTATTAATATTTTATAGTAGTAATAAATTAAAAATGGTTGTATTTAATTATTTGTCAAATTTAAGAATCATGGGTATTTATTTACTTGAATAATATTGAAAATGAATAGTAGACTTGAGCTATTTAGAAAATAATTATTTGTGAACTTTTTGTGTTTGTGGTGCAACACCTCATAAATGACTCATGTGAGCTTGTTGGTTTAAATAGTGATAAAAACAAAAAATTGAATTTGTTGTGATTGTGGTTTAAAACCTTATAAACTAATCATGGACATTTATTTGAATGAAAAAAATTGAATTAAGTTATTACAAAATAATCATTTGTGATGTTGTTGTGTTTATGGTGCAAATCATCATAATTAAATCCTTTTTGTACATGTCCATGTGACAAATATGAGCTTAGCCTCACTATATGGTACTTGACAACATGACATTTATTTATGCTTAGGATTCCTTTAGGCTAAGGCCTATTATTGTTCGTTCAACAATGTTGAGGGCCATTGGACATATCCCTAGTGATTAAAAACTTATAATAGTGTGAATGCCCATACTTAGAGGCTAAGTATACTCTTAGGAATATGTGTGGGGACCTTTGTAGTGTATTTCTTGGTCCTAGATTCTTAAAAGCTTCTTTTAGGACCTTAGCTAGAGGTATAGATGGATCTGAGACCCATGTCTTGTGTTAAAAACCTAATAATAATACTAATTTCCATAAAAAGAAATTAAGAAGATAAAAATATCTCAAATGAATAATCAAATTTAAATTCAAATAATTTTATTACTACTTTATAATAGTAATAGATTAAAATAGTTGTTTTTATTTATTTTTCTATTGTATTTATATGTGTAAATAATATAAAAAATGAATAAATGAATTGAGCTATTTTCCAAATATTTTTTTGCAACTAGTGTTTGTGGTGTAAACCTCATGAATGAATTATGTGAATTTATTTGCTTAAAAATTCTACTTGAATTTATTTGCTTAATATTCTAAATATAAATATTTGAACTTCTTGTAAGTTTGGTGCAAAAACTCATAAATTAATCTTTGATCATTTTTTTGAATTGTTGAAAAAATAAATAAATATTGAATTGAGTTGTTTTCAAAATAATTATTTGTAAATTTGTTTATGGTGCAAATACACATAATCAAATCCTACGTGTACATGTAGAAAATAATAGCTTAGCACCACTTTATGGTACTTGCCAACATGGCATTTCTCATAAAGTTAAAATTCAATTTCCAATAATATTAACTAATACAACACCATATTAACACCACAAAATATAAGTGGTGCCAATACCATCACTTTAACACCACAAAATATAAATGGTGCTAATAACACCACTTTAATACCACATAAATATAAGTGGTGCCAATACCACCACATTTACACCACAAACTATAAGTGGTGCTAAAAGATGGATTTTCTTGTTGTGTTCGTTAACCTCTCATTCCATGTACTTGAAAAATGTGAAATATTAGATAAATGTTTGATTTGTTGAATGCTTATTTAGGTCTCCTGATTAGTCCCAAATCAGGGAAAAGATGCTTTATGCCTAACAATGCTATGATGATTTCATAGAGAAAGGTAAAAGTGGGCATTGTAGCAGTGAATTAAAATGGAACATTGCAATATTCACATATTATCAGAGTTAGAACATGGAGCATATGGAAGTACCAAAAAAAATACAAAAAGATAAAATAGACATCAATATAACTGTGTTCATTCTTTATCTAGACAAAGCACATTCTTATATCGTTGGTAGAGTTATGTTTTCACATCATTTAATGCAACTATTGTTGGGAATACCTGTAACTAATTACGTCAACAATGATGTAATGGTTTATGTCGATATCATTTTAGTTGATTACACCGACATCACTATAGTCGGTAACAATGTCATTACTATTTTTTCAACCATAATATCATGATCTCACACAAAAACATGAAGTTGGGCATTGTACTAGTAAATTAAAATGAAACATAGAAGTGTTTATTTTCTCAGATTTGAAACATAAAGCATATGAAAACACACCAAAAGATAAAAGAATAAAAGATGGCCATTTTAAAGAGAGACATAAGCGGAAGTATATCATGATAATCAATAATGTTTAACATCCTAGTAGTTAGTAAACATTACTTTTAATATAAGAATAATAGAATTACTTAAGAGAGAAACATGAAATTGGACGGTGTACTAGTATATTAAAATGAAACATTCTATGAAAATACTCCATGAAACTTTAGTCTTCTCATTGTGAAATGTATTTCAAACTGAAGAGTTGCTGCTACAGTCTTGAGATTGAACATAGCCCTGGCTTGGACTTCTGATAAGTTAGGAAAAGTGTAGCTACAAAACCGAGTTTCCGGCATGTGTGAAAGAAGCTAAAAATGTTTTAACTTACTTGTAAGCAGAAACAAACGCATTCAATAATTTATGCATGTGGATCCGAAACATGATCGACTAGTATGCTCTGTGATTTGAAATATTGTCTCTGAAATACAGCTAAATGGCATCCATTAGTCCTAATACATTCCTCGGTCCTTTGGTTACAGCAAATACTTTCTTTTTCCTTCACAATGGCAGAAATTATTTTCTAAATCACACAGTATATACCTGCTTGATCTTGCTCTCCTATATACAATATGCAACTAGGTTTTCTTGCTTGAATCTTTTAGTCTATTCCTGTTGAAACAATGTTGTTGTAATTGTAGTTTCGTGTGTCACTGTCAACTGCTTTGGGCTCCATATATTTTCGATTGGTGAAATCTCGCTAAACATGCCAAAGTTTTGTTCTTATTTTATTGTGCCTATGGTATGCTTATAATTTGAAATGAAACATAACACTCGGTAGTTAAAATATTTACCCGACGTCTATGGGACGATTTTTCCTCTCAGCAATTTATTTCACGTCGGCAGAGTCTTCCTGTTGGCATGTGCTTTGAAGACACCGATAGAGTCTTCCTGCTGGCCTCTACTAAACCTCGTCATATATGTTGGCCCAAACACAGGATCAAGAGCAATTAAGATGTGGCATAGAGCTATCACTATTCTCTATCTATCCTCAACCTTGGATTAAGCTGGAGTAACCTCGTGTACAAACTGGAGTAGACAAATGCAATTGGAACTATAGGTCAAGAGACTTCCTTATTTTCTCACTTCATTTTGGTTGAGATATTTCTTGCATGCACAATGCACAAGTATAATTACTCCTCAAAAACTGTGAATAAAAAACTGTGCATCCTTTCTCCCTGCCCTGGGTTTCGTTGGATTCAGTGGCTAAACTAGTCTATGTGCTTCCTTCTTATGCAACAAGTATAACCTTCGAAGAACACGTGCTGGATTTTTTTTTCCCTATAATGATCTCTTGAACATGTGGATGCCTTTAGTGAATTCATTTTCCCCACTGACAGTTAAGGTTGTGTATTTCTTTACTTTTAAGTTTTTTGTATAACTGTCCTTGCAATTAAAATGCACATGTTCTCATTACTCTTTTTGTATAGATGATAGAAAAATGGTGTGCATTGGTCGGCCCTGCCATCATTCTTCCATGAGAGGTTTGTTGGTGGTTCGGCTCTGTTGGTATTTCGTTTCAAAAGAGCTGACCGTCCATATTTAAAGACCAAATATTTTAAACAATGTTGTTTCCATTACAATGGATCGATCGACATGATATATGTTAAGGTTACCGCCAGTCAATATCATAGTGAATCTGACTGAATACAAGTGTGATCTTTCAACTTTTAGGGTTTGATTACGATGGTATTCCTTGACAGGTTGCCTTTTGGTGAGTGTAGTGTAGTCAAAAGACGTTTATCAAATATCTCTTCAATGAGAAGATAGCTAACTTAATTATTCAAATAAGAAGTCCATGAACCCTGCAAACTAATTTTTGTTTCCCTTTGTGATGAAAAAGGATTTTCCTTTTGATGAGTAAAGTTTCTCCATTATATGGCTTGGGCCACTTTGCCAATAGACACACATTTAATGGCGTGACTTAACTTTTGTTTCCCTTTGTGATGAAAAAGGATTTTCCTTTTGATGAGTAAAGTTTCTCCATTATATGGCTTGGGCCACTTTGCCAATAGACACACATTTAATGTCATGACTTAATTTATCAATGCAATTTTGGTCTAATACTATATTGTCAAAGTCATATAATTGGCACCGCTCTTTTGTTTAAATTCGACCTCCAAGTTGGAATATAAAATCATGCAATATAAAACTGCTTGCAGTCATCCAACAACTTTTTAAACCTTATAACTAGAGGCTCGAAGACTTTTCTTGACCATCCACATAGTCAATGCTTTGTCTAGCATGCATTGTAACTTATTTCGCAAAGAAAATTTGTAGTATTCTAGGGTATATTTTAGTTAATCTCAATCGACAGGCTACCTCGCAACAGATCCTTTAAATCATGTTGGATTTGAAACAAGACCATTCATAGTTAGACGTGTTGAAAAAACCAACCCAGCCTCCCTCTCAAAAACAAAGAACTCAGATGCCAAATAAAGAATAATCGTGCCCAATCAAAGTCACTTCACTTTCACAAAGAAGCATTGTTGATGTATTTTTCCCAGTGTACCAATGACTAGATTTACCTTCATGAACTATAAAATAGTATTCAAATTCGTAAGGCAGGGACTTGCTGCCTTCAACAGCTCGCCTTGTTTGAATATAGGTTGATATATTATTATCTGAAACATTTTAATGTGAGTGTTAATGATTTTGGATAGGAAATATATTATATCATCCCTGCAAAAGTATTATTAATTATACTTTGTAGAGAAAATCGAGTATTAAATTTAGTTTCATCAAAGTTTTTTTTAAATTTTCTCAAACTAGGGTTGTGACACTTTTGAAGATATTGAATAACGCAGATTTGTTTTGGAACCGTGTTGTGTAATCTTGTAAACTTGACCCTTGACATGGTCTACGACACTCTTACCATATTTATCGATCCCTTTGTAAAATACTAGATATTATCCATAGATATGATCATTTTTTCTCAATACCACACAATGTTTCTATATTAGCGTAATCTCATGTCAACATACACATACATATATATTTTTCCAAGGGAAAATTCATAGGGAAATTTAAGGATGCTTCTCCACATTTATGAATGGCATGCCTTAAGAGGAATTTTGAGCCAAGCACCTATTGGCACAAAACTAATCAAATACCCAACAATATTAACAATAACCATTTGACCTAACCCCTAACCTACATACACATATGTGGACAACTTGCAATATAAACCCCATTGGAGTAGTACCATCAACCTACCATTTGCAAACACTCAATAAAAACTAATCAATATCCATTACACACATTTTAAATTTAAAATACATGAGAATGAACTTGATTCCACACACACATTACAAATTTGAAAAAACATATGTAGTATAAACTTAAAAAATTGTAATATAGATATATTTTTTCACATACATATATATATATATATATATATATATACAAGTTCATTCTCATATAGAGAGAGAGAGAGAGACTTGTTTTATCATTTATCATTTAAAAATATTTATTTTCAATTTAAAAATATGTATTGAAAACATTAAATTTTATCTTCTAAATATATTAATTTTATTGTACCATGAATTAAAATATAAATACACACAACTTTGGGGTATAATTTTTAGTCCGTGCCGTAGGCAGGAGACTATATGTTCCGTGTTTTCCTATTAGTTAGACATCAATCCATTGAAAAACATTAAATTGATCAAAGTGAACAAAAATAATATGATTTTCCAATTTGTTTTATTACTTGTTTTCTAAATTTCTATTGGATAATAACTATCGATGGGACATTTTTTTTCATTGTTTAGCATTATTTAAAATTCAAAAAAAAAAAATACAACACATTCTATTACATACCAACTACATATAAATATTTGAGTGATTTGACATGGTCTGCCATTTGCAGCAAACATTTAAAATCAATCTGACATCTGATTAATGTGACATCTGATTTTTAGGTGTGATTGAGTTTTTGTATATAGCAAATTATTTTCCAGGTTTACTGTATGTGGTTGAATTGTAATTACTTCCAACAAAACGTAAATAGCAGGCCCCACCGTGTGCTCATAGTATTTGTTATTGACCCTATCTATCTTGATGCATGAGTGACACGCCTTCAAGGTTTCACGCTACATCTGTCCATAGGTGCATCTAATCTCACATAGCGAGAGACGTGTCAATCTCAAGAGCTCTCCTCCGTGATATTTATAAGGGACACTATCTCCCATTCTTTTCAACGCAATCTTAGCACAGCAGTAGTAGCATATCATAATATTGCATACTCTGCATTACATTTGAAGAAGTCAATTGATCTTTCTGTATTCACAAAAATGGCAGAACAGTACAAGCAATATGGGCAGGAGAAAGTTAGAGAAGCTCAACAAACAACTCAAGTAACCATTTTTATTATTTGTACTCTCTCATTTTCTCTAATTAGGACTGTTTTAGAAAATGATGTTACTGTTATTGATGGTATTGTATATATTTATTTTTGGCCGGGGCATGATGGGGACTGCTCAGGAGAAGAGTGGTCAGGACATGACTCATAAAAAAGCTTCTCGGGCGACTGAAGCCACCAAGGGAATGGGTCAGGCCGTCATGGGTTCAGCCGAACAGGGGAAGGAACAAACTGGCTCTGTCTTATGTTCAAACATGAAGATTGTTTGATTATTTTACTTTCTATGTCTCTCAATTTATTTGTAGTTTGTAAGTTTTCTGAGTATTTATAATGTAAGTTTGCGGTTTCTCCATATAAAGAATCTGGGCCGATTTCATTACGAATAGTGAATGAAATGAATAACATAGAAGATCAATGGGGATTTTCTATGTTTATCTAAATTATATTTCTACAAATACACTTTGATATCTATTATTTTGGGTGAATTTAGTTACTATGGCTTATGGCTCTCATAACCCTAATTTCGGCATACCAATGGTCATGGTCATTATTTGATATCTGTTATTTTGGGTGAATTTAGTTACTATGGCTTATGGCTCTCCTAACCCTAATTTCGACATACCGATGGCCATTATTTTTTATTGCTTGCTTATAAATATGATTGTTGGTTGGTAGATATGATTCATTTATCTCATAACATTACATGTACTTTGATATGGAGATTCAATATTAGTGTTCGTAATTATCGTTTTCTAGAAAGTGATAGTTATGTGTCTTTGGATTCATATATCTCAATGAAAATAATCCACAAGGGACAACTTTTTCCAGAGAGTTTTTGCAAAAGATTGGGCTTTATTAATAAAGTTAGGGTATAATTCATCATTTCTTGCAACTCTGAGTCATCATAAGTGCCACTTATGCAACATCATTTACTAAGATTTTATAATATTATTATACAACTAAAATAATTTGTTTCTATTTTTTACTTTTTCATTTTATATATATGTCATTTGGGTTTAAACTTGACAGGAGAAGTTGTTATTATGCTCAATCATGCTCAAATCCCACTGGTAATATGTTCACTTCTCGTGAGTCGATTCTTTATTGGGGCTCTTAGTAAGTCGATTCTTGATTGGTAATATGTTCAATTCTCGTGAGTCGATTCTTGATTGGGGCTCTTAGTAAGTCGATTCTTGATTGGTAATATGTTCAATTCTCATGAGTCGATTCTTGATTGGGGCTCTTAGTAAGTCGATTCTTGATTGGGGCTCTTAATAAGTCGATACTTGATTAGTAAGCTAGTTGTTGATTGGGGTCGGTAAGGAACCATCAATCTCATTATTGCCTACAGATTGAAGAATGGGACATGACAATAGATATAGATATATATGACATTATACAAATAATACATTAATAATAAAAAGCACTTTTCTATGTTACTTCCAGAAATAGAAGCAAAAGAGCATGCTTTTATTCAATTCTCTCATACCCTTCTTTGCCCAGAAACTTCTCTCATCCTCCCAGCTTGGTAGATTCATATGGAGGAGAACTATTTTAAGTAATGGATAGCTAAGAAGAATCGCCACCACAAAAAACGAAGCAATAACTCAACATTCAAGGAAGAACTAATTTTGGAATATTAACAATAGTGTAAGGAAGAACTAATTTTGGAATACCTTCATGTGATGTTGGCATATTAAGTTGCTTCCTGTTGTTGGCATATTAAGCTGCATGTTAAGATGTTGCAGTTATCTCCTTCTCGGGTATATATACAAACTTTTTGTTTTTAAGTCATCATCAAAAGATGATGCTGAATTAAAATCCATTTCATGAATCTCTGCAGTTTGAGAATAAGTGCAAAGGAGGCACTTGATTCAGAGAAGAACTGGAAGGCATCCATTACTCAATATGTTAATTGACTGATCTGCAGGACTATACGTGCACTAAGGATGATACATTTCAAAAATTTAAAGCAAGAGAGCGTAAAAAAGTGCATGGATGTTTTAATAATTAATTCGTAACTTCTGCTGTGGCGCAGTACATAGCCTCGTATCAGGTTCAGTGGGAAACACTCTTCTTAAGCACGAATTTACTGGACAGATTCTTGTCTAAAGGGACTTTTACAAACGATACTCATATACAGGTCCTTATATACAAAGGGAAGAGTGAGTTCGTCGGGCTGTATGCCTTGCTGTTGCATCTGGGAATAGAGTTGGAGGCATTCCTCACAGGTTCCGTTCATGGCATACCCTCCGATCAGCACATTCCATAAAATATGGTCCCGGTTAGAGGAATTTTCAAAAACCAGGCGTGAATAATTCATCCTATCAAACTTGGCATACAGGTTTATTACTTTGTTGAGTAAGAAGATATTTTGATGAAGCCCATATCTGAACATGTGGGCATGGAGTTGGTGGAGCTGCTTGATGTGTGTACAGGCCTACAAATATGAAGCCACGCCTTTGTAAGTATGAATAATGACATTTGGCTTATGTTTCTGTTTCTGAGCAGTTTGGGATTTAATGGCAAGGGAAGCTGTTGTTGCCCAATGACAAACATCACCATTGATGTTGATGCCAAAGTGTGCATGAATTTTTAGATGCTTTTCTTTTTTAAGTATGTGAAGAGATTCTGCTAGGTTGGAGGACGCACAAGGTAGGACTCTCTGTGCCAACTCCATTCTTCAACTGAGGGGATGAGAAAGGTAAGCCATGAATAATTGGTTTACAGTAAGCTTCTCCTTCTCGCTTATTTGTGAACCTACATAATATAGATATTTGAAAGTCAAGGAAACATAAAATGAGAAAGGGGAATTGTACAAAAGTGAAGATTAACGTACAAACAAAAGAAATAAACTAATGAAGAAAGGGGAAATTCTGGATTTGATTCAAAATGTCAGCCACATCATTTTGTTATTTTGTTAAATTTGAGTTAATGGAAGGTTTTATTTTAATGAAGGACACCAAACTTGTAAGAAAGTAAAAGATCTTTTGACTTAAATCTTGATCAAAATCTAATATTCTTATTTGTGCCTCCCGGCATTTTTGCCATAGATGAAAAAAAAACATAGTTATGATTTTAAAGTACACATATATGATTTTGTGTATATACCACTTCAGGATACCTAAGTTCCTTTTTGTTATCGTTCAATATGTTACAAATATGTAAAAGAAAAGAAATTCAAAATCTATTTCATGACTCTTTGGTTTGTTTAACAAATATCTGACCCAAATATCTAACCCAACTACTCATTCGTACTAGATAATTTGTTTTGGTTCCGTTGGTGCCAGTAAATGTTACCTGCGTATAACTATTTTATAAATACTTGCATTTAATATGGGGAATTGACCATGGCATTCATGGAAAATTGGCCATCGCATTTGGATCAGAAAGTTGGATTGGGAAAGTGTGGGGATAGGGTTATTGGCCATGGCAGTTCTCGTACTTTTCATCTATGGTACATTTAACCAAAAAAATCTCATACATCAATACTGTAATCTTAAAATTAAAATTGAATTATTATAGTTGTTAAAACTGGTTAATACTTGCAGTTCTTGAACATTAAACTAATGAAGTGATGTGGCCGAAGATGTTAACCGAGATAAGGATGATCATGGTCCTTCTGAGGATCAACCGGTGATAGTAGAAGATAAGGGATGGAATATTTCGATCATGTAACTGCATGTGAAACCTTCTATTGTGTTTTATGCTTTTTGAAATTATTTGTAATGTGATAATAGAGGCTTTGTATTAAAAATATTTTTTTATTAAAAGTGTATAGTTCTTGCAGAAGAAAAAATTTATTCTGTACAATATATATCAATGAACAGTTAGGTGCTACAGATAAGAATCGATAGCTTCAGGTAGAGATAATGGAGAGGGATTACCCTGTTTCATTTGACTTTATGACTTTATGGAACTATAATAGAACCGTTATTGATATATGTTGCAATAATTCAATCTCCTGTTAACTTGTTATTACTATCTATATCGGATGGATCAGGTCTTTCTCTTTAGCTGTTCCTATCACCTGGTAGTGGCTCCTTATCACTAAGTAAATCTTGTTATGATGCAACTTACCAGAGTGTAGTCATGAGAATGTCGTATGCCTTTCAAATTGTTGATACGAGTTTGCTTTTATGAAGCCATATTGTAACTCTTCTTTGCCGCCCACTTTAAGAAACCTATTCTATAAACAACCCCTTTTTAGTTTTGTCATTATTTTTATAATTTAAATAATTAATTTTGTTTTTAACTTTTATTTTTATGAATTTCAAATTTCAATACAAAATTCTATTCAATATAATTGCAAAATGATTATTTATAATGTTGATAGCTATAAAATAGATGGGCGAGGGCTTTAGTGGCTCATATAGCTTCATTATGTATAACAATTGGTTTAAAAATATTTTTTAATATTAACATTATTATTATTAGCGGAAATTGATATTAATATTAATGATGGTAATACATTAGTATTAATACTTATTATTTTAATATTATAATTTTAAATATAAAAAATAATATTTAATGTTTATAATAATAACAACTATATTATAATAATGTTTATTTATTATTTTAAATATAAAGAATAATATTTAATGTTTATAATAATAACAACTATATTATAATATTGTTTATAAAAATAATTATAAAATAAATATTTTTATAATAAAAATATTTGTTTATTAATAAAAAAATTAATAAAATTATTATGATAATCATCATCATTGCTATTAACATTAATGATATTAATATTTACATTATGAAAAATTGATATTAATATTAATAATATCAATGTCTTAATATTAATGTAAATATTAATATAAATATTTTTACATTTATGTTTTTTTTAAATAATATTGCAGTGATGTTAATATTAATATTAGAGGATATGCTTTCAAAATATTTTTTGGCTGTAGTATTTGGATTATATCATGTCCATTAATTTTTTTGGACTTTTTCGTTTTTTACTTTGTACTTATATATTTATGTTTTATTTTTACACCTCTTTTTTTAAAACATTGTAATTATTAATTTTTCAGTTTTCTTTGGATGTCCATGTTTTATTTTCACACATCCTTTTTTTAAAACATTGTAATTATTAAATTTTCAGTTTTTCCTTTTTGGATGCCCAAGCTTTGTAGTTTTTCTTTTGTGAATGTCCACATTTTATAGTTATGGATTTTTATTTGTGTTTTTTCGTTTATATTTTATTTTCTTATTTTCTTAGTTTTTTTTTTTAATTATAAAGTTTTAAGTCGGGGTTTTATTGTTATATATATATAGTTATTTTTTAATTATAGAGTTTTATTTATACCGGTTTTGTTATTATAAATATTTATTTTTTCTTTCTAAAATTATTTATTTAAAAAAAAAAAAGACATTATTTAAAATTTGAGAAAGGTTAATGATCAAGAATATATGTTTATTTTAAACATCAAATCTAAATTTATGATAAAGTAGGAAATAAAATCAAAATATCAAATTAAAAAATCAAAAAATTTAAAAAATAATTATGTATAAAATGGTAAATGCCATATCTTAAAAAAAATCCATCTTTGTCAAAGAAATCAAAACAACTAATTAAAAGATGGTTCTATATGAAATCATAAATGTTATATCTTAAAAAAGTATCTTCATTACTAAGTTTATGAAAAAAAATCAAAATTGTATAAGATATTGAATGTTTTATCCTATAAAAAGGATATTCAATTTTAGTTTTATGAAAAAAATCAAAATAATTAATTAAAAGTACAAATAGTTATGGAGTTGATAGTCATATTTTAGTAATTGTTGTGTGCTTTATGTATACACTCCCGTGGTTCTATTTGTAATCAATGAACTTTATTAACTTCAAGTATTAAAAGTATGACAAATCTGTAATGATACAAGATTGTGAATTGTAAGTATTGTGAATTGTTTAAACATCAATGTTGGCTTTCTGCTATTGGAAAGTTCTTTCATAAAAGAAAAACAAATATGTTACCATATTTGATATATAATTTTATTGGGTTTTGTAGCACCATGAACCGATAGGTCATTACAATCCCTTGGACTTTTATACAAAGACTTGTTGCAGGTATATATAACTATGTTTAGGTTTCTATACCATTGGTTACTTTGAATCTTTAATCTATGTAAACATTAATATGTATTTTAATGGTGAAGAGAGGTACAAAAATTTCACATGAAGGATCTTTCTTGCACAAAAGAAAAACAAATATGTTACCATATTTTATGTATAATTTTATTGGTTTTTGTAGCACCATGAACGGATAGGTCATTGCAATCCCTTGGACTCTTATACACAGACTTATTGTAGGTATATATAACTATGTTTAGGCTTCTATACCATTTGTTAATTTGAATCTTTAATCTATGTAAACATTATTATGTATTTTAATGGTGAAGAGGGGTACAAAAATTTTACATGAAGGCAATCCCAATCTGTCAAAGGGCATATACTACTCATTGATTTTTTCAGTGATTCCTTAAATAAATAATCAACCAACTTAGTTGGAAACATATCACATCCACAACCTAATAGCATGCAATTAAAATGCTTACAAAATTGTGATTTTTATGGGTTTTTGGATAAATTCAAAATGTTCACGATATCATTTATCCAACCAATTGTTTGCTAAATTTCCATGAAAATAATAAACAACAATTTAATTAGAGCATAAATAAAATCAATATTTTAATAAACTTTGTTTCTTGATTATATCTTCTAGGAGTAGACTAATAGGATAGTATTTTTCCTTTCCATATTATGAATTTGATAAATATTATTTCATTTGTAATACTTACTTTAATATTTTCAACTACCACATTTTTAATTTTTAAAGGCAAGGACTATGCTGCTAACAGCTCTTTTTTTTAACTTTTCTACATATTGTGGATGGTAGGTAGAGCAAACCGTCAACCAATCATCCAAGTCATAAGATATCTCAACAAGATGGAATGAAATCCATCTATCCCCACCAATGGACCTGAAATATAATTATAACTCATTAATTTAAACATATTCATTTTATTGTATCATGAATTAAAATATAAATACACAGGTTGGGTATAATTGTAACTCTTTAATTTATGATTAACGCAACAAACAATAATTTATATGATCAAGAGAGAAAAGAAACAAAATATTGTGAAAAATTGGTTAATTATTCTCCAATAATGTTGCTTTCATAATCAATATAGAACCCAAATATTTGAACCATACGTCATTTTATGAAGACACATTACGGATAGAGGATAAATCGTGTATAAAAGAAGAAAATTGGTTAATTATTCTCCAACAATGTTGCTTTCATAATCAATATAGAACCCAAATATTTGAACCATACCTCATTTTATCAAGACACATTACGAATAGAGGATAAATCATGTATAAAAGTTGTAGAAAATGACGTGTTAAAATATACTATTTATTATAGAGGAGTAATAAAAATATATAAATCATATTTTTAAGTTAATTAATAACCATTTAATTAATATAGAATTTATTATTTTTAAATTGTACGATTGATAATAAATACATTTTAAATTAAATATGTATATACAAGTTGTATCATATGTTTCAACTTTTTATGTCCTCGACATATAGTTTTGAGTCGGGTGGTATTAATTCGGGTGGCAAAAATCGCGGATATGAAATTGCAAAGTTTTTGTTAAAGTTTATATTTATTTGTATTTTTTGATTTTTTTTTAAATTCATTTTACGTGGTTGTGGTTTGATCCGGACGCAGTAAAGTTGGCCTGGGGCTGTGTGCCCCAGGCCCCGGCGGCAGGGTGACGTTTGCCGGTTTAAATGAGGTTTAAATGGTCTCAGGACTGAAGACTCCTGTGCGATTTATTCACCAGTCTTGTCCATTTATCGTGCCTTTCGTCGAGCTCTGTTGTGCGCCCGCTGGCATCGGGTTGAGGTGTTGCAGGGGTTTAAACGTGTTGCAGTTGGCGTATTCATGCAACACGTGTTGGTCCATGGTTTCGTGGTGTTAATGCAGTTGGTGGTCTCGGGACTCAAGACTCCTGTGCGATTTATTCACCAGTCTTTTTGATTTATCGTCCCTTTCGTCGAGCTCTGTTGTGTGCTCGTTAGCGTCGGGTTGAGATGTTTCAGGGGTTTAAACGGTGTTGCAGTTGGCGTATTCATGCGGTATGGTCCAGGGTTTCTGTGCGAAGAAAATGCACAGAAAGTTGCCTGGGCGACAAGGGATTTGACTGGTCTTGGCTTGAATTGTTTGTTCAAGTGTGAGTATAAATCATCTCTCAATGAGGAATCTTCGAGTTTGGAATTGGAATGCATGAAAGTTGAATAACAAAACAGAGAGCGAGATTTTGTGTTAGCAATACGATGGATGAGCAGGAGAAAGCAGTCAACCACGTGGATGAACCCCGCGATAATTTGAGCTCTTTGCTCTGCAACGAGGAACGCGATTTCTTAATCAGAAACAATGGAGAGCAGGTATGGTTGTTCTAATTTTATATACAGAGTCTCTGATATCACTCATTTTGCTCGAAAACTGCATTCATGGACTGGATTCATTGTAATCTACAGGTGAAAGTTGAAGAACTTGAAGGGAAATTTGTGGGTTTGTACTTTTCTGCCCATTGGTGCCCTCCATGTAGAAATTTCACCCCGTTTTGTCCGAAATCTACCAAAAGTTATTGGAGGAGGACTTTGCGATCGTCTTCATTTCTGCAGATCGTGATGACAAGTCGTTTGAGGAATATCTCAATACCATGCCATGGCTCGCCCTGCCATTCTCAGATGAGAATACAAGGAAGAAACTTAATCAAGCCTTTCAAGTCCATGGCATTCCGTGCCTTGTTGTTCTGGACAAAGAGGGCAGAGTTATAACCACTGAAGGTGTGAAGATCATTAAAGAATATGGTGCTGAGGCATATCCATTCACTGCAGAGAGACTTGCTGAGCTGAGGGTCAAAGAGGAGGCCTCAAGGGCTTCACAGACTGTAGAGTCTCTTCTGCTGTCTGATGAACGAAATTTTGTCCTTGGTCATGGAGAAAGAAAGGTGAGTTTTTTTTCCCTTTTTCACTTTTGTGTTTTCTTCCGCCTACCAATCTGGATTTGGGTTCTTTGTTGTGGGAGTGTAGGGAAGGAAACATGTATTGAATTGGGTAATTGATTCTTGAAAATCTAGAGAAAAGATCATGGTTGCATTAAGTCTAATAATTTGGATTGGTTATTCAGTTTTATGCGATCATTGGATCTTGTAAGCGTTTAAGAAAATTAAGTGCACAGGTTTTGTTTCATGATGGTCTCATATTCAATTTGGGTCTTGCCAATAGGTCCCGGTAGCTGAGCTTGTGGGGAAGACACTGTGTTTTTTTTTCGCAGCCCATCGATATGGTCCCTATAGAAATTTCACTCCACAGCTTGTGGAGATTTACAATGAGCTTTTGAAGAAAGGGGAGGCCTTTGAGATTGTGTTTCTCTCAGGTGACAAAGAGGAGAAAGCCTTTGAAGAGTATTATGCAAGCATGCCATGGCTGGCTTTGCCATTTGCAGAATACATTGAAAAGAAGTTGTTGCGCTACTTTGGAGTTCAGAGTTTCCCAACCTTGATTATTTTAGGTCCAGATGGGAAAACAGTACAGACTGATGGAGTGGGCCTTATACAAGACTATGAAATTCGAGTTTACCCATTTACAAAAGAGCGGCTGGATGAGCTTGAAGCTGAAGAGAAAGCCAAACGAGAAGCACAAACCCTAGAGTCACTCTTAGTTTCTGATGAGCGCAACTTTGTGATCAAGCATGAAGGTGCCCAGGTGAGTTACTGGGATCTGCTTACTGCCTTCAATGTTCTTATGCCATGATTCATGAATCAAACCATAGATATAATTTCTTTTCCTTTAATACAGATGAGGGCAATATTTACAAATGGCCAGGCATAATGCTTTCCGCGATGATGACCCATTTTCAAACCCCTTGCGCTCCCCCTTATTAGTTTGGGCTTGTGATAATGCTAGCAAGCAGTCAGGGCCAGGCGTAAATCCTGGGTGACTTTTGACAGTCTAGAACCCCCTTCAAGTGCGGCATCTAAGCCAAATGGTCTACTGTTCCCCCTTTTTTCGAAAAATGGGGGCTTACTAAATATAAGATTAGTTCTGGTCTGACTTCTGATCAATCTGGATACCAGAAACATAGACTTTCATGTATAGAGTGTAAGCAATACACTGGTTGACTATCTTTATCCAAAATAATTCAGATAGAGACAAACATTAAAAAAAATCTTCATAGGCACAATTTGGGATGTGCATTTTACAAATTAACTAGTTGAATCGGGTTAAAAGTATGATATGCTTTTTAAGAAGAACTAGTTTATTGATATTCACAAGTTAGTTATTTCTCTCTTGCATGTAAGTGAATTAGAGGAACAACGTCAAAGAGTTACGTGTGTAAATCTGTTTACAAAATGTATAAGACACCTTCCCTAGTATACACGGAAGGACACGACACTCTATACCTGAGGGGTTTTGAATCTGGGTTGTTTTCATGTCTGTGCCCTGTCCGAACTACTAAGCCACAGGATGACATAGAGAGTGTGGTAAGAACTCTCTACTCTTCTATGTAGTGAAGAACTCTGTACTCTTGTCTGTGGTACCAATCATTTATATGTTTGTTTTGATAGCTTGAACTGTAGTTCAGTAAAATCCACCCTCTTCTGTACACCACCTCTGTGTTATGCTAAAGTAAACCACAATAATAGTGTGGACCCTGGGGAATATTCCAAGATCATTAAAATGAACTAAATCTCAGTAATATCCACCCACATATTGTCACATCAAACTCAGATCTGGTAGTGATTCATGAGCGATCCATATGCAAACACAAATCTGGTTACGAGGAGTCAATTCTCAGCAAAGTTGTTGTGTTGAACTACATTCTACTAATATTCATTCACATTCTTCTATTCTGCAGTCAGTTTTAGTAATATTTCATCAAATGTTCCTTCTGCACACCTTCAGCTGATTTTTTTTAAACCTAACCTTTCTAATAAAATACAGTGGCTGCTCTAATATTTTGATGCGGCGATCTGTAGGAGCCTACCCAAAGAAGATAGGACCATTATAATTTATATGTTACCTTGAATAACTAAAAGAGAATAAGAATGAACTTGAGAAAATGGATGTTTCATGCAGATTACTGATATTCTGAATCTCATTGCTAAAAAAATTGTCATTGGCAAAAAATTGCATAGGCATTGGACAAATTGGCAAAACTTGGCAAATTGCAGCAAGCATTAAAAATTTACAAAATAAATTCATTTTTTTTCAAATTTTAAAAATATAAACCAAGAGCAGCATCAAATAAGCATATTGGCACATAAATATGGAAAAAAAACACTAAATGATACAACAAAGTTGATACTAAATCCTGTTAGTTGTCCATTCAAGACTAATAAATAAAAGAATATATCAAATATATAATAAATGTATCTTGTCATCATGATCCATCTACAATGATTGATCTATCGGTGGGCTATCGATTCTCTACCCCTTTTACAGGAAAAGGTAATGGCTCATCCTCTGACAGGAGAAGGCCTGTGGCTAGAGACAGATGGCCATCTGTGAGTATCTGACTCTGTGTAGATGGCATTGAGGTTGGCACATCAGCCTCCTCATTCTTAGTTTCCTCCTTCCCCACTAGCGGTTGTGGGTCATTGTCACGGGGGGTTTACTTAGTGAACTTGATACATAGCACGATCGTTCACATGATATTAAATAATATCCCTAATTTCACTAAATATTGGAAAATACCTCCAAAAATTGTATTATTGAACCCCTCTCCCAATATACCTTTCCAATTAAGAAAACCCCTAGTTTCACCGGATATTGTAGGTATCCATTTTTATCAACCCATTTTTAATACTCCCTTTATATCATATTATCAAGTTGTAACAAACAAGATCCCTAACGCATCTTAGTATAAGAAAACGGGATGTTAAATAAAATAATAGTATAATGCTAATAATGATCCCATCGGGATTACAGGGGTGATTGATCAATTTGTAGCGTTGGATAGTGGAAGACCCAACGAAATAGTAACAAGGAAGGCAAAATGCGTAAAAGGTAGCCGAGTTAAGATATCAATGTAGCAAAGAATGTAAAAGATTGATAGTTCAATAGTTAGTGCAATGCTTAGAAAGGATGAGACACTACAACAAAAAAGGCCTTTGGTGAGGGGAGAAAAACGTCACCATAACCTCATTGGAGACAATCAAAAGGGCCTCCATCACCAAAAACGGAACATTACCAAAGGCAACATAGCCGAAAGTAAAGGAGATATGCTAGACAGTCTAGGTCCATCACCAATAATCATTATTAGTAATGGTTAGTGGTCGTGGCCAATTCCTATGAACCATAGTGACATGTCTTTAATGACCCTCATTATTGACACATATATGATAACAGGCAACATCACCAAAAACTAAACTTCACCAAAGGTAATGTAGCCAAAAGTAAAGGAGATATGAAGATGGCCTTGGTCCATCACCAATAATCATCATTAGTGATGGTCGGTGACCGTTTCCAATTCCTGCGAAAAATAGTGACATGTCTTTAATGACCCTCACTATTGATGCATATATGATGTCGATCAATTTTCATCGCCATTTCCTATTAACAATAGTGATTTGTCGGTGACAAACCTTTAATGACCCTCACTCTTGACGCATATATGGGGATGACAATGAGCGTCACCATTTCCTATGAACAATAGTAACTTGTGATGATGGGCGGTTGATGACCCTCACTATTAATGCATATATGGAGACAATCCACAACCATCATGATTTCCCATGAATTAACATTTTGCATCATCTTTAGAATTGAGTGGTCCTTAAATATTTGGGATGCAAAAAACTGGCAATTTTGATCTTCATGCCAGAAATTGATATTTTCTATTTCTTCTTTCAAATGACACATTTTATTCTCTAGGTATTTCTTACGAGTAGGTAGTCTTGTTTTGTGTTCTTCTATTTTGGGTAGGAGCTACACCCCTATTCCCAAAGAATTGTTCATTTTACTGGACATAATTTTCCAGGTTGCTATTTTCCTTCCGTGCTGACTTTAAATCATTGCAGAACTTATCCTTTCCTTGTAAATGCCTCAGAAATGTACTCTAAGCTTCTGGAATCTGGAAACTTCTTATGGAAGAACCCTTAATAATTTGCTTGACTTTCTTCAATTCCTCCTAAAAGGGTATAAAATAGATCTTCAATATCAAAATTTACAGCTATTGTCAAAGTTCATGTGTTCAACCATCCTTCAATATGGCAGATGACTTGTTCTGATCAGAGGTTTATTACATATACTCAAGAAAATCAATCAAGATGATTGATAGGGAGAGAGCACAACTGACAACATTCAAATTAGGTTCCTTTAGTTAATAGGATGGGAGTGGGGGGCTATCCATTCCCCAAAGACACATTGATCCCCAATCCCCAAAACAATAGTAAGTAAGTTGGTTTAGCAAGTGTGGGCATTGTTGAACCAATTCTGGGCAGTTTATGGATTGTTTCAAACCTTAATAAGCATCCATTCTGCAGTAAGATACCCTAATCTCCACTTCTGGGCAGTGCTCGGTCAGTTTCATACCTTAAAAAGGCATTTTGGACACGACAACAACAATAATCAATAGTCAAAATCAATTCTGGGCTAGTTTTTGAAGTCATGACAATGGTAAAAGGCATCAAATATCAGTTTTGGGCTGCAAGAAGCATAAACCCTTGTAGCAGCAGTCCATTCTGGGTTGTTTCCTAGCATTCTGGGCAAGCTGGGAATATCTCAGTCTCATAAATAGGTGTAAAAGAGCATCACTTACAAATCAGATTTACAGGGAGGAAAGCAGCAGAGATTCTATGATAAAGAAAGAGAGGTAGAAATCAGATTTTAGTTATGGAGAGGTGGCTCCCCAAATCCTCTTTCTTCATTGTATGGTCTTCTCTTGGGCTCCTCCGAGTCCTTGGCCTTCAATCAACAACATTCCTTCCTTTGGCAGTGGGAAAAAGAGGGTCAATCACTCAAGTTCTCACAACAATTTGGCTGCACAACCTTGCACCTAAAGGTTTTTTTTGCCACCTAGTATCAAATTGCTGCTCTCTTCAGAAGATGTCCAGATTTATGTAAAAACTACTATACAGAGAGATAAAAGGAGACGTCCAGATTTATTAAAAAAATAAAAATATTATAAATATGATATCTACATAAAAAAAAAAATGGTTACTCTCTTCATACACTAGGGTGATAACACCCATTTTTTGTTACTCTCTTGATAGCACCAATTGATTGCATTTCTGTTTTTTCTAGTTTTTGTCAGCACAGCAAATCTGCTCAATACCATTCTCAATTTAAAATAACAACCAACTTACCTGGCTAATACAAAAAAAATTGCTTTTATATATTCACCCTTATATGGTATATACATGAGCAAACTTATATTTTGTCTCTAATGCTTTGGAATCATGGATTGGAATCTTTAAAATATTGTTTTTCTTTCAAATTTAAATATTTTATGTATATTTGAGTAAACAGAGTCACTAAATTCAAATCAATCGAGTCATTACCAATTCCAATTCTGAGTCTGAGTTGACCCTCGACCGATTCCAAGTCCGAGTCCCTGCAACATAACTGAATATGTGTTTGGATTCAAGAACTCCAAAACAATAATCCAATTCAACATAACTATTGCCATTAGATATAGGAAGAAAAATTAGAAAATAAATTAATTGAGAAAAGAGATTCAATAGTAATAAGATTACTCAAACCTCATGTTTATGATAATGAAAAAAAACACATGTGAAAGCATGACAATGCAAGGAACACGAGTTATAATTTGAATCAACTAGAATTCTACATAGAGAAGGAAATGTAATTACTACGAAGACTGTGGAGCTAGTAAATTTGACTAGGCTATGAAATATTTTTAATTAATTAACCTTAGCACAATTTAGTGTACAATAAAGCAATCCATCAACCTTTACATAGTCTATTATCATTTCATAGCTCATAATTTAGAAGTTGAATGGAAAGCACTTTTAAATATCAGCTCCTAAATCTATAATCTATAAAAAAAAATTGGCATAACCACTGAAAATCTTGAAGCAATGGTTAGCACAGCTGCACAACATCCAAGTAAGAAAGGAAGACACTGAGATCAAAGAAGCCTCAGAAGCATCTCACACACATTATCATAAATTCATGCAGTAGTAAATTCTACAGTACCATGGTAACAATAAAAGTAAAACTTGAAAACCACTGTTCACATGATCGGTGCAAGAATTTTGAACTTGACTAAAGCAATTTGTAAGGAAAACATAAAGCTCAGACTCATACTTTTTCAGAAATTTCTTCCCGTCCTCCTCCCTTTTAACCCTATCAGTTCCTCGCTTTCCTCCTTGCAATCACAATTTAAAGATAAATAAAAGCACTTAGAAAGAGAGCGTAGAAATATTTCAAATTCTAATATGTAGTTCAAAACTCAAATCTTATTATCACTATCTATACTAAAAGAAAAGCATCTAATTATAATATATTCATGCTATTATATATATAGTGTGTGTGTGTTGTAGAAATAAGAAATCATCAATTAATGGTGAGATCTACTTCTACATGAAATACATCATTGGCAAAAAAACTGTCAATTTTTTACAGCCTTCAAAATATCACAATGCTTTCAGAAAAACAATCACAGGTCCGCCAATTTTTTGAAAAAAACAATAGCTGCAGTAGAATAACCACTTAAAAGGGAATTTTTTTGCCTCAACGTTTCACTTAATGTTTATTCCCCAATGGCTCTCTTGCTGATTTTGTTCGAGTCAAACCCTCATCATTTTTTTGCTAAGTCCAAGTTCTTGCACCACTGACATATACAAGAGAGGAATCCCTAGCTCTAGGATAAGATAGTATATTATGGCTGCTAGTAGACTCAACTTTTCACTAGGTGTTTATTCCCCGACAGTTATTTGCCAAGTATTCCTGAATCGATTTCAAGCCCGTGTTGATTTTTTGCTGAGTTCAAGTTCCTGCAACACTGGTGTATGCAAGAGAGGACTTCCTAGCTCTAGTGTGAGATAGGATAGTACAGATGCCAGTAGCCTCAACTTTTCACTAAATTTTTATTGCCTGAAGTTTTTTTGCCGAGATTTCCCAAGACAAAGGTCTTGGACCCTTGTCTAGTTCTCGTTGCATCTGAGTTCCTACAACACTGCATATACAAGAGAGGATTTCCTATCCCTAGGGTGATATAGGATAGTATAGCTGCTAGTATTCAGGCCAAAAAGGTACAAAATGTCATTCATTTCTACATCAACTCAAATAGAAGACCTGCATACTGCTTTTGCTAGCCTATCAAACAAAAATACTGTAGAAAGTTAACATTTGAACCAAAATTCACAGTGAACAAAAAAAATAACAGGCGAACAAAATGGCCTCATGGGCCAAGAAAAAAACTTAAAAAGATAAGACAGGAGAGACCTTTACATATTGATTGAAATCAAAGATACTTCTACATTAGTTTCTTGGGGAGAGCCTATTTGTTTTTATATCTTTGTTGTTTCCATTAGATAAACATTATCATTTCCAATTTTAGTGAAACATCTATGTCTACAGTGCTAAATGGTTACCATGGACTGAAAATTCTGCCATAGGTTCTAGGTAGAGGCAAGGGATACAACCTAGAGGAGGGGGGCACGGGGTGTTATTGATGAATAGGATCCCAATATAAGCAATGATTTTGATTATTGATCGTGTTGATCTTGTAGCCTTGTAGGCATAGAATGTTGGTTTTTGGATTCTATAGGCCATTTATAGCCTCGTTGATTATGTATTTTGATTCAATAATGTATTACACTTGGTGCCATCTTGATATATTCACCCTTACAAGGTATATACATAAGTATACCTTGTATATTTTGTCTAGAATCTCCTCCGCTAGAATCTTCACCCTTGCAACCCGATTCTCTAGTCCAAGCCTCATCAAACAAAAATGTTGAAATTTCCACCATGGAAATTTTACATTGTTTCCTCAAGCATCATGGCTTGCTCATTTGAGCATTAATGGAGTTCTCTCCCAAGTTGGCATCATTGCAAGGCCCATCACTCTCCTTCAATATCTATGATATGCCTCTAGATAATGAATGAACTTTCAACATCTCTAGCCCCTTATTAATAAAGATTCTCTATGAAGACACCACCATCGAATGAATTTCCCCTGAACATAATTATCACCTCCATTGTTTCAACCCATGGCTTTACCAAAATCAAAAAGTGCATTGGACCTATATTGGATTTAACAATCATTGACTAAATCTGCTAAGGTAGTAGATCTTGCACTATCCCTTGGGTCTAAAATTTTATCAACTTGATTTTTTTCTCATGGATGCAAGGGTTAATTACAACATTTTTCTTAGGCATTCATGGTTGGATGTGATGATGGTGATTCGATGCACCTTTTTGGGTGAGATTTTACTTCACCATGGGAAAGACCCATGTGGTTAAGAATAATCCAACGTCAATATCCATGTTGTGGTAATCTACATCTCCAACACAACCCCTGATATCATTAATTTATCCTTCCAGGGGTCCTTTCATTGTTTGGGTTCCTTCTCCATAAGTCAAACCTCCCTCTCCTCCCTATGCTCCTCCTTCTTGTAATGCCCGCCTCAGTACCTTAACTATTTAGAATAATGAGGTACTAGTTTTTGTAGTGCCCCTAGACTACTATAGACATTGAGGGCACGTGCTGAGTCACCGACTATTTGAAACATTAATAAAATAACCCTATGATTTTATTTTGAGTATATTTATGATTACGATTGACTGATATATGTGCTTTTGGGTAGTTATTGTGAATGGACGATTTTATGTTTAACGATTAACTTTGATATGAAAATTGTACATATGGATAATGCTTAACGACTAGCTATACGGTGATTATGTATTTGTCGACGAAATGTATATTTGATTAGAAGTTTGAATAAATCATAAATGTTTAACAATACTAGATTTAGAAATCAGATGATGATTATGGAGGACAGTTCTACTAATAAATTGTTGTGAGAAGTGTGTGTAGAAACAAGTGAGACGGTTCACCAACGGACACACAAAGGAACATGAAGGGTCGTAGAGTACGGGTAAATCACACACAGGGAGAGCGACGACGATGTCGACTTCCGATGGAATACCACGGTTGAGCAGATAAGCACTGATCCGCTTGCTCAAGAGGAAAGCGTGAGGACGTACGAGGTGGGCCATGACGGAGCTGGTCACGTACGAGTTGAGGGGCGCGCAGTGAGAACGGACTCACTCCTCAGCGCCATTAGTCCCTAGATAGCGTGTAGACGGAGGATGGAAGGTAATGGCTCCTGAAATCCCTACATGAAGTTCCCGCAAGTCAAAACGGAAGGATGACGGTAGAAGGGCCCGACGGTGCGGTACCCTGCCGAGAACGGAAAGAGTGAATGCAAGGACCCAACGATGTGGTGCCTTGCCGAGGAATGGAAACTATGGATGACTGGACTCGACGGAGTGGTGCCATGTCAGAGAAATTAAATTAAGGAACTAGGAGCCCAACGGTGCGACACCGTGATCCTAGTGAGTTTGATTGTTAAATTTAACTGCATAAAAACTTATGAGAATAACTCTAGATTATTACTTAGCAAATGCATAAAAATAATTTAGGCATTTGCACATGAATAGTTATTTTTGTTGAGCATTTAAAATAATAGAAACCATTATTTAGGAGCAAAATAGAATCCTAAGATTAGACACCTAGTCAACTAAAAGCTAGGAGTTAATTAAAATATCTGGGGGACAAACTAGAGCAAACTTAGGGGTGTTGGTGCACTTCCCAGAGAAACTGACACTTGGATGGGTGAGTGTTTTAATTAAATAATTAATTAAAAATATGTAATTATGCATGAAGCGACATGTGTCGCATGAGATTTTCCTTTATAAGGAAGGCTTGGGGAATGGGTAAAGGGCCCATAATTTGGACGATTGTCGTAATTTTTGAATGCCTCGAAGACTTGTTGCTATCTAAGGGTTTGGCTTAGAAATCCTGGTGGGAAGGGAAGCCCAAGCTGAATTTCTGAAATACTTGTGTGAGCTCTACGACCCAAAGCTCGGGGGAGGCCATGCGACTGAAAGCATGAGCCTATGGTTGGGTGGCGAAGCTAACGGTTGCTTCGCCTATGGTTAAACGAGCTTTGCTGGAGGGATCCTACGGAAGACGCAGACAACAATGGACCAGCTGGATCGGGTTGACAGGTTAAGGTTTGCTTATTTTTGTTAAGTTATTCACTATTTTATTTAATTTTTCCAATAACTATAATGGCTAATTTGTTTGTATGAATTTTTTAAAGTTTCAGGTTCAGTTCAAGGGTACCCTAAAGGAGGGGCCCTACACTTGGTATCAGAGCCGGTCGAGCCTTGAGAACATGAGACTCATATTATTTAGGGGACTTCGGTGAACTGTGCAAAATAAGGAGCGGATCGACGATAGGTTCACCAAAGACTACATCTATGGCAGGAACAACTATTCTCTGCAGGTTTGACTCACTCTTAAAAATATTTATTTCTGCTCATTTTATTAATTTAAGAAATGTTGGAAGTCTGAAATTGATTCTTGATTTAGTGGGTAATGTATTTGTATGAAGCGTTTTCTGCATAACAGAGTATTAGTTTATAGTTGAATCCTAAATTATTTCGATCTGGAATTTAATTTATTGGTTGAGCCATATCGCATATCTTAAACTGACTGTGGAAGTTCTCTGCATATTTCACAGATTCGAATCTTAAAATTTACTCGATCTCGAAGTTAATGGATTTAGTTTATACTTCTATCTAATTCGAAGTTGATCCCGTGTCCAAAATTTTACTAGTTTCGGTGTAGTATATAACAATACAATAATTAAATCTGTTTCAATCTGGAAGTCTATTGGATCGAGTCTATATTTCATTCATTTGGTAGCTGACCACATAATCGTCCACCTGCTATTTCATTCGACCACAATCCTTTTGTATTCTCTTGATATCCTATTGAATCTAGAAAAATAATGTCGGTTGTTGTTTGTTAATCTGGGCAATAATAATCGATCTCTTTTGGATATCATTACAACCTTTTAAAATCAAATCTGTGCAATAAAAATCGACCTCTTTTGGATAACGTTACTACTCTTTTAAAACTGAACCCGGAGCCACAACGCTGATCTCTGTCGATAAAACTATTTCCTCCGTTTGTGTTAGTTAAATACATAAAGATCTTTTGTATCTAGAAGATTGGCCATGTCCCTGCCAAGTCTGTCATTAAAATTAAGTGGTTGGTTCACATAGCCACGCGCATTTCGCTAATCTCCTCACCGGAGGTTACGCCTGTCTAAGATCATGCACATCTGTCGCCGATTAGGCCAGAGCACTAACCATGTGGGAATATGAATTGTTAAATGATTACAACCCCGACTAGGTTTGCCCTTATTCAAATCACTGAATTCGAATAAGTAAGATTGTCTCACGTGGCTACCGAATTTTAATATAAAATGAGAAATGTGAAATGTATCACCGATCTTTGCATCGTTTGATCTCTTTTAAGCGTTAGACTGTAAAATGCAGTCTCGCGAATCGTTGTTTCGGTTGACTCATTTCGCGCTGATCACGATAGATCCTTGCAGCTTATACCCGGTTTCAATATCCATGTTTGACCTCTGTTTTGAACTGCGCCCCAACAGTGTAACTTGAATCTGGAACGTAAAACGCTGTATGAGTTATTGTTGCATTAATCTTTAAATCGAATCTGGAGCTTGTTCTCTGTTGATTATTGTATTGATATTTTTTATTTTATTTTGAAAATGGAATCTTGAAATCTCCGCCATTTGCGAATTGATATCTATAGTTTAAAGAGGAGCTTGGACTCTGCATTGCCCTTTTTATTTTTATATATATATGAATCTAAATTTTGAACTCTGCTCGCCTTTGTATTAAAATTTATAATTTGGTTCCGGAACGTTAAACCTGATTATCGTACTAACATTCTTAATGTAAATCTGAATCTTCGAACTCTATTTTGGGATTTTGGGATTATCACATCGATATTTATTTTAATATGGAGCTTGAAATTGGTTGAGATCACCGTAATGGCATGTTAATTTGAACCCGGAGCTTAAACTCTGCATATATCATTTATGGTAAAACGATGTTTATTGTAATCTGTGGGCAGATTTTTTTTTTTTTTTTATAGCAGACCCAAAATCTTAAAATGTGTGGTCGAATTCGTCCATCCATTCGTATCTGCGGTTCTAAATCATGTGATCGAATTAATTCTGCATCTGCGGTTCTAAATCATGTGATCGAATTAATTCTGCATGTAGACATTTTTTTTATTTTTATTTTTTTATATATATATCAGACAGAGATTTTATAAGGCATGGTCTGCGTACTTGTATTTCCTATCAGATTGAGATTAAATTATTTATTCCCTCTGTGTGAAAAGAAAAATAAATTATAGCCTAACCTCGCTTAAGATCGAAATCCAAGGGACCCCTTCCCAAGCCTTCTTAGCTGCACAGATTCTACCCAGTTGTTGGTTTATTATATTTATTAGCTGTATTATGAACTTTTGTGGACAGCCTTGAGCGCATAGGCGTCACCTTCACTTACAGAATCACCCTGTATCATTCTTTTTTTTTTTTCTTTTTCTTCTCCCCGAGAACTTAACGTCTAATTTCAGAGTTTCTTGATTGGGTTATTCGACTCTGAAATCACACCATTACCGATCTGCTTCTTATAGAGACGTTAACCCCATCCCCGTAGCATTGCTTGGGTTGATTATTCCTGCAATCGACTGGTTTTCCTTGATAAGGACCTAGATCTAAATTCTGTTTTCTACTGCACAGTGAACCAAATCATAAACCTTGTTTTATTTTACCGGTTTAATTAACTCTGCGTGAGATATGAACTCTGGTCGAGAGCTGGAATTTAACCCCAGCTTTCAGTTGCAACTATTTCTCCCTTTGTTTGATGATTTAGTTGGTGATTGACTTGGTGTGGTAGCCGTGACACATTTAATCCACAGCTCGAATCTTTAACCGACTGAAACTCTCCCAGTTCCTACGATGGTGCAATCCTTCACATCTGTCATTTAACATATGTGCAAAATTTATTGTTTTAAACAAAAGTTAGGTGGGTCGATTTTCCACGAGAAGATCGCCCAAATCAACCGTGTCCTTACAGCTAGTGGTGCGCTGTAATAGCCTCACTATTTTCCGGGATTATCTCGAAACCTACTTACCGGATCCCGTGACCTCCAGTAATGGCATTTGGAAAACCACCGAAAAGTTGAACCGGCGCACTACAACGTCATGTTTACTGCCACGATGCGTTGGTCTCACGTAACTGGCTGTGGCCTGCCCTATCATCATCCCAATTACTGGAAAACTTCTGTTCAGGAGTAGTTTAAATTATTATGTTAGTGTTAGGGAAGCTATGTTGAAACGAATGGGAATCACTTTTTGTTATGTGTTAAAAATTAGATACTGTTGATCGAGTATTTACAAGAAATATTCTTATTATTTAATATACTATGTGACTCCTAGCCGACTAGCAGTTGGATGGTAAGATCAGTGGTGGAGATTGATTCCTGTGCTAGTTGTATTGATAATATCTAGATGGCTCTTGTTAATTTTTGAAGAATTATTATTATTTCTATTATTTCGGGCACAATCTTGCATTGCTTATTGCATAATATCTAGAAGCAAGCTCTAGTATCTCGCCGAGGCCGTAAAATTGCCCCAGGATCGGCGTGAAACCCGAATTTAACTCTGCGGTAGGCCCCAACTGGTAGTACTTACCTCAGCTGATGATTGTGGCGAAGTCTCAGTGTTAGATATCCATAGCCGTGGTGGTAGGATATCGGCCACTCATAGTCATACTCATAATTACCACTCCCAATCCACCGAATGTATCAACTTGAGGACAGGTACTCCGAGTTGCCAATTGTCGATCTTACTCCCTTTGCTATTAATTACACATATTGCTTTTTATTGCCCAGTCCATGTTGTGCGTAATCTTTTCGCGATGAATGGAGTTTATAAGGATCTATGTTATTTTAATGATGTCATATAAAAATTTAAAGATGGAATGTAATAGGGAAAATGATTTGAGACCAGAATCTAATTTCTTATTGACTACCTGTTATTTTACGTCTTTACTACGCGTGTATCTCCTACCCGTCACGATTTTGTTTCTCGGTCTCATCTTCTTGACAGACAAACCAAGGCTTCCCTATGGTCACGCTCTCTGTATGCACAGAAGCTTTGTAATCAGGTTATATATGTTTTGTTCACATTAATATGAAACTTCTGTGTACACGCATGTCCACTTTACAGAGTTGAACGATCTCCTGAGGAGAGGACTTTTCCACACCGAATGGCCCTGGTAGTTGGTACATAATGTAAAATCCCCTGTACAAATATGTTTTCTGTTCGATCGATTTTAATGGTATTTTAAAATCTCGCAGATCGGGTAGTATGGGACTCCAAGTATAGTGTACAGAGTTGTTGTTATTATTACTGAAATCTATCTAATGTTTCTCCTTTATAAATTGTTGGATTTTCGTATCCAATATCCAATTCCATATCAAGAACCGATCCTCATCTTAACTTGATTTCCAAGTGTGCCACCAAGCCAAGTCCAAGTGTCAATACAAGCATCAAGCAACTACAAGAGATCCCACAAATGGGGCGCGAATGTCAATGACTGTCTTGTAATCAGTATGGAATACCTTGAAAAGATAGGGGAGGTTCTTATACATTTTGCCAACTTATCATGGTGGAATCTAATGATCGTAATATTAAATGAATTATATATATATATACTTCTTCATTCACATAATTATATTAAATGATATGTCGTTAATAGATTTTAATGCTGGCATTTTAGACTCGGTGATATACATACTCATGCCATTTTATAATTTAGTACGTGGGGATATTTATTATGATAATGTGAGTTAGTGTAATATCTATATTAGGTAGATATTTTATATTAAAAAGCATATTCTATTAAAAAGTACATTATTATAATGTAATATATAGGACATGTATTATAAATAAGTGAGAGGAACAGGTGCATGCATAAATAAATGAGTTCATGAATGTAAAGTCACATTATCTTGTTAAATTGCATTAATATATATATATATGTATATATATATATATATAGAATGCATTATGATCATATTTTAAGATTTTTATTCTTAAGCAATTTGGAGTGCGAGTAATAAAATAGGACCTTATAGGAACATGGGATGCATCATGTTAAAATTTTATGATATCCATCCTTATGAAAGGTGGAAAATTGGGGTGCATGAAAGGATAGACATCCTATTAAATTGTTACTTGTTAAAATGTGTATTATTTTGTTACCAACTTTCATGGGATTAGATTGGAAAAATATAGTTTGTATTAGGATCTTATATTAAATTATGGAAGAAGTATTTATAATTTAATTAATTGATAATTATGGATTAAATTATCAAAGAAGTACTGATAATTTAATTAATTTATTTCGAATTGTTAACTAGAAGGTATAAATGTCAAATTATATTTAGTTGAGTATGTGATGAAAAGATAAGCTATGAGTTACTAATGAGGAATTTTAATGTTATTCATTTTATTATAAATGAATTTAATATAGAAGACATAATTGTCAAACAATGTCGCTTAGTTGAATTATGAGGTGAAAGAGTTAAGTTCGAGTAAAGTAGGATATATATATCTCTTAAGTTATGGCTTAAAGTAATTAAATCATGAGATATGATTGTTATTCTAAACATTGTTCTATAATAAGATTGGATACGAGTGGTGATAATTGTCTTCTAAGCTAAGTTTATGACATACACTTGCTACGAAGATCGACGCAAAAAAAATCGAAGCTGTGATTTTTACTTCTTCTCCTTCAGCAAGGATGCTCCTAGCTTCTCGAACATGTTAGAATTCTTCTTCTCTAAAATTGCTAGTATGAAAGATTGAATGATATTCAGGGTTCATATACCTTGATGAGGGGTTTTGCGTCCAGAATTTTATCTATTGGTTGTAAATGCTTATTCTCTAAAATCAAGGCGATGGCTTCGCAAGTATGCACTACTAGTTTGTAATCATGCTTTGGATTGAGAAAAGAGAGAAGTTAAACTTACATTGAATTATAGAATCTTAGTTGTACTTGAGTTAGGAAGAGGAGAAAACTTTACATAACTTTGTTTATACAAATCTGAGATTATACTTTTAGATATATTAAGTAAATGGAACTCCAGTATTTAATTATACTTTGGATTATGAAAAGAGAGAGGTTGCATGTAAGATTAGTTTAGGAATGGATAAGGTATGTATTGAAGAATAGAATTCGGAAGGGTTAATTCTTATTTGAAAACTCAGATATTGTTTAAAATATATGATAGTTATACGTAACCATAGAAAATGAATAAATTGGTATTGAAGATTTTATTCCTTATGTGGAAATGTGTTAGTGCTTAACAGAGTTACATAAATGATATATTTATAGTTTTGCTGAATGAAAGGAATTTGTTATGGATGATTTCAAATTTGGTTACAATTAATGAGCCAATAGAGGACTGTTGTGGGGATTGCTACACTATGAAAGATATGATTTAGTTATATTGTCAATTATGAGATATATACTTATATGATGCTAGAAAGGAGGAAATGAAATTTTATTAGCAATTTTGGTTATGTTGAAGCAATGAATGTGGAAATAAAGAGAACTCACCATGGAAGTACATGAGACTTAACTTCGGGACGAAGTTTTAATAAGAGGGGGTGTATGTAATGCCCGCCTCAGTACCTTAACTATTTAGAATAATGAGGTACTAGTTTTTGTAGTGCCCCTAGACTACTATAGACATTGAGGGCACGTGCTGAGTCACCGACTATTTGAAACATTAATAAAATAACCCTATGATTTTATTTTGAGTATATTTATGATTACGATTGACTGATATATGTGCTTTTGGGTAGTTATTGTGAATGGACGATTTTATGTTTAACGATTAACTTTGATATGAAAATTGTACATATGGATAATGTTTAACGACTAGCTATACGGTGATTATGTATTTGTCGACGAAATGTATATTTGATTAGAAGTTTGAATAAATCATAAATGTTTAACAATACTAGATTTAGAAATCAGATGATGATTATGGAGGACAGTTCTACTAATAAACTGTTGTGAGAAGTGTGTGTAGAAACAAGTGAGACAGTTCACCAACGGACACACAAAGGAACATGAAGGGTCGTAGAGTACGGGTAAATCACACACAGGGAGAGCGACGACGATGTCGACTTCCGATGGAATACCACGGTTGAGCAGATAAGCACTGATCCGCTTGCTCAAGAGGAAAGCGTGAGGGCGTACGAGGTGGGCCATGACGGAGCTGGTCACGTACGAGTTGAGGGGCGCGCAGTGAGAACGGACTCACTCCTCAGCGCCATTAGTCCCTAGATAGCGTGTAGACGGAGGATGGAAGGTAATGGCTCCTGAAATCCCTACATGAAGTTCCCGCAAGTCAAAACGGAAGGATGACGGTAGAAGGGCCCGACGGTGCGGTACCCTGCCGAGAACGGAAAGAGTGAATGCAAGGACCCAACGATGTGGTGCCTTGCCGAGGAATGGAAACTATGGATGACTGGACTCGACGGAGTGGTGCCATGTCAGAGAAATTAAATTAAGGAACTAGGAGCCCAACGGTGCGACACTGTGATCCTAGTGAGTTTGATTGTTAAATTTAACTGCATAAAAACTTATGAGAATAACTCTAGATTATTACTTAGCAAATGCATAAAAATAATTTAGGCATTTGCACATGAATAGTTATTTTTGTTGAGCATTTAAAATAATAGAAACCATTATTTAGGAGCAAAATAGAATCCTAAGATTAGACACCTAGTCAACTAAAAGCTAGGAGTTAATTAAAATATCTGGGGGACAAACTAGAGCAAACTTAGGGGTGTTGGTGCACTTCCCAGAGAAACTGACACTTGGATGGGTGAGTGTTTTAATTAAATAATTAATTAAAAATATGTAATTATGCATGAAGCGACATGTGTCGCATGAGATTTTCCTTTATAAGGAAGGCTTGGGGAATGGGTAAAGGGCCCATAATTTGGACGATTGTCGTAATTTTTGAATGCCTCAAAGACTTGCTGCTATCTAAGGGTTTGGCTTAGAAATCCTGGTGGGAAGGGAAGCCCAAGCTGAATTTCTGAAATACTTGTGTGAGCTCTACGACCCAAAGCTCGGGGGAGGCCATGCGACTGAAAGCATGAGCCTATGGTTGGGTGGCGAAGCTAACAGTTGCTTCGCCTATGGTTAAACGAGCTTTGCTGGAGGGATCCTATGGAAGACGCAGACAACAATGGACCAGCTGGATCGGGTTGACAGGTTAAGGTTTGCTTATTTTTGTTAAGTTATTCACTATTTTATTTAATTTTTCCAATAACTATAATGGCTAATTTGTTTGTATGAAGTTTTTAAAGTTTCAGGTTCAGTTCAAGGGTACCCTAAAGGAGAGGCCCTACACTTCTCGCCTTGCAATATTGTTCACTTTGAGCTTCCTTGCAATATATGGTAGATATCCCTCCTAGGCTCCTACTCTTGATGAGATTCACACATTCAGTGTTCACCGAGTTCCATGCCTCATGCTATCTTGTGTGATTTTAAGCATTCATTCATTCAATGTCTTACCCATCATAAATAAAAATGTTCTCTTAAAGAAAGTAAAAGTAAAACATCATACATTTTTACACATGACATCCCATAAACAACCAAAATTATCATGACAAACTCATGGATATATATTAAAAATACATTGCCAAAATAGAAAAGGTGTTATGCAGTATAGGGCTTCCTGGGCCCTACCTTTATGATCCCTTGACGTTTTCCTCGTCCCCCCCAATTTTTAGCAGTCCTAAGACTGAAAATTGTATGGCTAATATCTGGAAAACATCTAAGCTTAGAGGTGGATTTTCTATTTTTGATTAAAAGTTAAGGAGAGCAGAATTTATAACACTGAAGTCAGAGCTTCTGAGCCAAATATCATTGTCTTGTAAAGCTGGTATTATAAACAGTTCTATATTCTCTTCAATCAAAAGGTACTAATGCTAGAAGGTTTACTTGACTAACTAGTTAATCAATGCCACATTGTCAATGCTTGTGTATTATGAAAACATAATGGTTTTAATTGCGGTGCATGTGGTATAGTACAGTATAATGGATCTTGGGGGGCAAATGTCCTTGTTTTTGTCTATTTTCAGTTACCAACTAACATTTTTATTTTTCTTAGACCTGCTCAGCATTATATGTGATTCATGTGGATCCCTTTATTTGGTCCAATATGTGTAAATTTTTCCAATAACTTGCCTATGACGATAAACTTTTATTTTATTTTCTTATTAAAGTGTCCAACAAAACTAATCAGAACAAGGTGTATGAGACTGTGACGATATTATTGTTTGGTATGTGTATTGAGGACTTAAACTAAGGGTCTATGTTATTGGCTTCCCCAATTTGTTATATCGTATGCCAGTGTTACCAGACTCTTCTGAGTTCCAATCTCCTCCCCACTTTGACTCTGCTCTTGGAGTAAACTGAGTTAAATCATCTCCTCTGAATCTGACTCACTATTAACTCCTATATATGACACGAGTCAACTTCGAATTAGATTGACTAAGTAACTCAGTAGTCAGATTCGCAAGCTCGGTTGTCTGTCTATAAAAATACATAGATAAAACCAAAGAAAAATCCCCCATTTTGCTCGCCTGGCCCGATTTCGCAGTAGGAAATTAGCAGAGCAGCCAACTATCTAGAATCCTTGGGGTTTTGTAGGAGCTATTATTGAAAATTTGCATCATATAGACAACGTACACTTTCATATTAATGATTTTCTAAAATGTAGTGGTTTTCTCAAAATTTCCCAAGTCAACTCTTGAATTATTCCCTAGTGCCACTCCAATCTCAATCTTCCCCACAAAATACAACATTTATCCCAGAAAACCAAAAAATTCAATAAATAAACAAATAACTTACAAAGCCTTTGATGGTTAAGAGAAAACATTCAGACACCACTTCCATTGAAAAAAATGCAAATCACACATACAGTAACAAGAAAAAATTACCGGCAATTACCCTATTGCTCCTTCATTGATTTCAAAACCAAAACCCTTGGCCCAAAACTGACACAAATGAACAGCAAATGCCCAAAAACTTTCATGCAAATTAATAGAGAAAGTAAATCAAATGAAATACCATTGTCTTCCTGCAAGAGATTGATGATGCCCTCAACTTGCAAATTCCCCTTAAGCATGATGATGGCCTTTCTTGGTCTCTGCGACGACAATCAACGCTTGGGCTGCAGGCACAAAGGAAAATCCACTCTACGGTATTCAAACCACGGAACCCTTGAAATCCAACTGAAATGGATGGTGGCTATTTGAAAATATTAGAGGAGAATGTAATAGAGGCATCAATTTTGGCATTAAACCACATCACGGCACCCGGAACCTATGTCACATGGTTCGGGTTCGAGTTCCTATTGGGCAATAATGAAATCCGATTCCAGTTCAAATTTACCGCCATTAGGTTATTTCATATACATATTCAAAATATTTAAAAAACTATTAATATATAATTATATTAATGTATATAAATATTTTAATAATTTTATTATCTTTTTTACAAATATAATTTTTATATAACTTTAACAAAAAAGATTATAAATATAACTTTTATATATAAAATAAAATTCTGTACAAATATTTTGATATATGTGTTAACAAGAATATGTATAAATATAAATCAAGTTAACTTTATATTATATTTTTAGTTTCTTATTAATGATAAAACTAACCTCCTCTTGGATGGGATGGATCAACCCAGGTGCATTTATGGTGACTTAAAAGGGGTGGATCAATAAGATGCACCAACTGGCATCGAGGAGGCGACGGCGACGATGGTTGTTGGGCATATTAACTCCTCCCCCATTTATGTAGAACGACATGACTGGTCTGCACATGTGTTGTTATTACGCGATCATGGTTGCTCTCGATTCCTGCACCGGGTTCTCCATGGTTCATAAGGATTGTCGAGGTTTCATTTTGATCCATTTCGCCGTAGGGTCTAAATGGCTTCTCACTGATGCTCCCTGCGACTGTACAATCCCTGCTCCTAGGCAGTTTCAGAGGAAGATGAAGAGAAAAGATATTTGGTGGCAGTGGTGAACTCTACAACATGGCCCACGAGCATCATCGCACTCCCAGCAAGTGCGGTCGTGGATGTCCTAGCCGCTCTCAGGAGCATAATATTGTGGGTGTTGCTCGCCAGCTTGCCACAATGACTGATACGCTCTTGGTAATCCACAATGACAACAAGGATGTCGAAGAATATATGCAAGCTTGAACCTTAGAGCTTCGAGATAGGGTTCAAATTCTTATCAGCTGTTGCGCATGCATTGTGGAGCTTTACCACCTTCCCTCACCTATGCTTTCCACTATTGGAGTAGAGGGGACAATTCACTTTGACTCTAGCTCTAAAGCTAGGAACGAAGCGCTCCATGAAGAGGATGAGGTTCAAGCAACCTCGACTGCCATGGTCAAGGAGGAGAGCCCGACTGAGACAGCGACAGGAAAGGAAAAGATGGACGAAGCCAGGACTGTTAGCACTAGTGGTACCAAGTGCGAGGCTACAAGCAACATCAAGGAAGAAAGCGAGCCTCTAGCAACCCAGTGTTGGGCACACCCCGACCCTGCCGAGTACCGTTTTCTCTGCCTGAAC
This sequence comes from Larix kaempferi, assembly GCA_027924585.1. Taxonomy (NCBI): domain Eukaryota; kingdom Viridiplantae; phylum Streptophyta; class Pinopsida; order Pinales; family Pinaceae; genus Larix; species Larix kaempferi. Next base: position 1,820,422 of record BSBM01000588.1, read on the forward strand.
TTTTGGCATTGTTCTGCCTCTACTATATGGTTTTGGTTTTGTTTTCATACTACTGTTTGCAAGCTCTTTTCTAATATTACATCTCCTAGTATGGTTAGACTATATCAGACTTTTTCCCACTTTCCATTGCAGTTTATAGGAAGTCACTTGTCTATCTATGCCATACTTCTAAGTTTTTTTAATAAGGGTTGTTTTCTCTTTCTGAGAGGCCTGGTACTTCTAATTTTTTTATTAAGGGTTGTTTTCTCTCTCTAAGAGACCTGATGGCATTGATTTTTGGGTTGTTTTCTCCTAAGGAGAGGCCTGACTGTTTTGTAATACATTGTAAAAGTTTTGTGCTATAATGTAAATACTAAATTACAAAAAAAATGATAAAACTAGCCTCTCATGGAAACCTATGAGTTGTAACCATGTTGGAAACCTATGAGTAACCCATAAAACTCTCGTGATAGTCATAACCTTATCAACGACCTATGAGTATATCATGAAAGGTAATTGTGTTGACCATGATTCCCACTAATATGTAACCTAGAGCTCATGTGTGTCACTAATCTGCAACCTTGCCAATGTGCATACATCAACCACGTATGAATCAATCCGATGATTTGGAGGTTATTCCTCAGCACTCCCAAATAAAATAACCCCCAATATTTATATTACTATGTCAAATTAAAAACCCCCCTTGACCCCTTAATACGGGGCAATATATTTTTGAGGTTTGTAAGAGTATTCAACCCCCCAATATGAATGGACGTGATATGGTATTGCCTCACTGGTGAACCCCCCGTGGTCATTGTCCCCTATCCCCTGCCCTTGCTTTTTCGTGTGTAAGCACTCAGGTGTAGTTTTTCCATAGCAGACATGTATATATATCCATTAGCAACAAATATGCAAAGTTTGCTCTAGCATGTAACAGGTGAATATATAAAAATGATACTAAGTGCAGTACATATTTGAAATGAAATACTTGAACATCAAGTCTCTAATGGCTTCTAGATTCCAAAAAATATGATGCTACAAATAACTATATATTGTCAAAACAATCCCTCATATTGGGATCCTCATCATCAGTAGCATCCTCTTACTCCTTGTTTGGCCTCTGCCTCATTCCTTGAGGGACATTGATACTAGTGCTTGGTGCTGCTTATGTATCCAAGTCCATTCACCTTTCAGTTTTGATGAAATTGGTTAATCCAAGTGTTAAAATGAGACAGAAAGATTAACGTGCCTAATTAATGTTTGAGTTTGAGTGAAGGGAACAATGGGGTACATAGAAGGCTTAGTGCTCCTGATTAAGTGCTAATCCCATACTCTCATACATCATGGAGTCCACTCTTGAAATGTTGCGATTACACCAATCCTAAAACACTAAAATCCTGAATAAATCTACTGAATTCTAAATGGGATATGAAATTCTTCTTTTTTCATATGAAGTTCACTATATCTTATTCTATGCCATGTTACTACCGTGTGCTCCACTGCATACCTATCACTACATATATTTGGTGGTAGAAAATGCCATTACATTAGCATCCATGACAAGATATCATAACAGTTTGGATGTTAAACATGATAACGGCTTCACTGCCTATACTTCCATGACAAAGTTCCATATTTGCATTGGCAACTACATCAACTACACACATGGCATTACAATAATCATCGTCTTCTCATTTAATTGACTTTTCCTGACAATTCAATATTGCTAGTTATGGATTCTAACAGAAACTAAAGTAAAAAAGTGACCCCGAAATATAAAATTTGGGCTTATATTGGCCCCTTTTCCTTAAAATTCATGATTTTTCTGATTTTTTCCTGGATAGCTGATTGTTTGTGTTGGCCTTCAACTCATGTTTTTCTGCCTTTTTTGCAGAAATTTGAGCCATTTTTTCAACTATGCAACTGACTACTCATTCTCAAGAAGCTCTACACATAAGGCATGAGTCAAAATGCCAAAGATAGAATGACATAGTAGAACAAATTCTAGTATATTGCTCGTGAACCTCGAGCTTATTCTTCCTACCCTACTCTACAAGAGGAAAACACTGAGATCAAATCAAATAACAGGTTAAGCCACTTAATCATCTCAGCCATTACTTGAGATCCACCCTTGTTTGGTGATGAACCAAAACAACGACACATTCAACTGCTTCCAAATTCCTGCTGGAATGTCTAATATTGTAGTGCTAAACAATAAGGTTGACCCCCGATCACCATCCATTGCTGGATAGGCCCAATATAGAATTTATATCTGGAATATGAACAGGATAGTGGACCATCAAGCAACCATCTATCACTAGGCGCTGCAAATAATGTCAAAACATCCTCCCATGGCCGAATCAAGTTTCCTATGATTTTGCTCTCTTTCTGCAATAAAAATCCTTTGGTATAGGATTAAGCAACAAGGGAGGATGTTTTGACATTATGTGCAGGGCCTAGTTTTGAATGTTTGGAGATGTTTGTTACAAAGCTCAAACATGATCATGATGAGGGTGGCTCATTACATATAATATGCTATGCTTCCTGGCCTTCAATTCCTTGCTTGAGAATCCATGGTTATCTAGATAACTGAGCTTTGTTGAGTGAAGGAAGTCATGTTCTATATTTTCCATAAATAAATTGAGTAATTTATAGTCTGTTTTTGGCTTGTACAATGGGATTTCATCAAGTTGACTTGTAGTGCTTTTATAGTATGCTTTTGGCATATGGATTTTATTCTATCTCAAGTCTACTTCTGCCTTATTGTCACCTTTCTGTGTAATTCTGAGTGTATTCTGCTCTATTGTCATGTTTCTTTGTCAGTGTGTTCTCGCTTTATGCCAGTTTTCTCGGTTCATGCCCACTCTGAGTGCACTCTCTGTACATTGGCACGAGCAACATTATAGCCCCTCTAAATAACACGTCACGTAATCTTCACATGAGATTCTTTGAAGATTCTTTAAATCTGGAGAAGAAAGTAACGACTGTAGATTTGCACAATGGAGCAACATATGATTCCTTTATAATCCCATGTGTATGTAAAACATAAAAATAAAGTTTCATTTTGGAGATCCTTTGTTTTTTTCCAAAGCATGCTCAAAGCAGGAAAAAGGTCTTTGTTACTTAAGGTTACCTGTCTTGTAGCATCTTTAGTTGTATTTTGATGTGTAACTGTATCTTGTATATAAAACAAAACCTAGCCACCTGCAATAACTCAATGGTGGTCTATAAAGGGGTAAACTTCCACTCATAACAGATGCTTGTACATCTTGATCATTAATGTGTTTGCTTGCTTTAGAGGAAGATAACTCTTACCCAAAGGAGCGATAGTTTCAACAGGGGATTATAACCTTGATGAGAAACAAGAAATGCCTTTGCATGGGGTCTAAGAATGATGACGAACAATCAAGTAAAAGTATTGGCATTATATCAAGGTGTGGCGATATTGATGATGATTGATGATTATTCCGTGGCTAACTCTCAAATGTTGAGAGCTATTATGAATATTGCTCCTTTAGCAATTTCAATCACGGTCCAAGGATACTCTGGCACAGGTTTGAAAGCAGTTGTTACTTCTGACCAAGAGACTAGTAAATACTTTCTGCATACATCTTATCACTACATTTTCTGGTAAATAATGATCTGAAGTCCTTAACTAACTACCTGTAACCAATTCAGATAAACACCGGATAGAAGCTAGAGCAATCGTTTTGGCCGACCATGGTGTTGTTTGTATTGATGAATTTGATAAGATGACTGATCAAGATCGTATGTCCATTGACAAGATTATGGAACGACAGACAGTAAAAATTGCTAAAGCTAATATTCATGCATCACTTAATGCACATTGTGGTATGGATGATGCTGCAAATCCTGTATATGTCACAGTAAGTCTTTTCCACATTTTTAATGCAAAATAACAACAATTGCATATATGAATTGAATTGTCAAGCTATTTTCCTTTTTCTGCACAAGCTATTATTCATCAGTTAATATGGATTTTTTATATATAACACAACCGGTATCCGGATAGCGAAAGATACAGGCGCGGCACACAATCCAGCTCAGAGGTAATCCGTCTATATCAATTAGGTTTAATAATAATGCTTTCTAGGTTTTACACACCAGGGTAGATGTAATTTCCAGTTTAAAATGAACGGAGATCGGGTATCCATGCCTTCTTATTTGTATTTGCTGTTGATTGTAACCGTATTCCCTTTTTCCCAACATTTCCAGAAGTGGCTGCAACCTGAACTTTAAAAGGGAAAACAAAATTATTCTCCCTGTGCTAAAATTTGTATTTGTTGTTTGGAAGATCTTCTCCGGTCCATCAATCGACCCGTCTCTGTTGAAAGCATTGCATTCTCTAACATCACATACGAATTCAGGTATACTCTAAATCTTTCCGTGGTCATTCTTGATTCATTTCTTGTGATTGATTGCAGCTTCTGTATTTGAAAGGTCTAACCAATTGCATAGTTGGGATGAGGTTGAATTGAAAGGAGATAAAGGCTCAATCGATCTCTCAACTAAGAAGAATCTGGAAGAACTGGTAGATATTGGGAAAAAGCTTTTGGATGAAACTGTTTCGAGAGTGAATATCGACACCGGCATCTTTGAGCGAGTGACAGGCGAAGGCACCAACAGAGAAGCATTGAGTAGGTAAGCACATTGATTTCCCGAATCTGATCCTGAGAGGATTCCAAGTCATTGAAAAAGGTCTGCCGGAGAGTTGTCATGCGCCGATATTCTTGCACTCGTCGCACGAGATGCTGTCCATTTTCTTATTATGTGAAAATGCATAAGGGATGGATGCCCTGATAATGAAGGGTGTTTATAGGCCTTTGTTCATATTAAAACCTTAACATTCCAGCATTATTATACATGCTGTAAATGCAGTACAAATTAGGTTTTCAATTCCATAATTTTTTGTCCAGTTTGGCTCAAATTTTCGTTCAACATGGTGGGACATGGAGCCTTCCCAAACCTCCTCCTGAATGTGCATTGAATATTGCAAATATATATGGATTTTTTATATATATAAATGTTTCTATTTAATGTCTTTTAAAAGAAGAAAGGGATTTAATGGCATTCACATGATTTTCATTCCATTCATAATCAGACTTCATTGGTCGACCTATTTTTCTCTTGCAAAATTTGTAAGAATTTCAGGATTTTATCTTTTTTTTGCTAGTCTAAGGAAAATGTAGATTTAATTAGATTTTAAACAGAAAAATGCATTAACATGAACATTGTAAAGAAATTTGAAGTGTTTTGATGTCTCTCTATATTTGCTTCGTAGACGCACTAGTTCATGGCCTTTCAAACAAAATGCTTGTCGCATAGCAAGAATATTATTTTCATGTTCTATAATACAATCTAGGTATGTAATAAAAAAAAGAATTGTTGGCCAATCTAATAAACTCCATCACTTGTAAATACAAGTATGTAATAGGTATACGATTACAATTTTCTATTCAAGTTCCGAAATTATTTTCTCTCTTTCTTATCATGCAAAAGAACTACCTCTTTTTTTTCTTTCTATATTGCATTTTATATAAGCATTTAAATTAAAAGCTATTTACTACCTTACTTGACTACTTTTTTATGGAACTCACAAAAATAGAAGAAAAGAAAAATCCTTTTGCCAAAAAAATCGCTTTTATCAATTAATGACAATTTCATATACACTTGACAATGCCCCCACTAGCAATGTCGGGGACATCGCCACCTTGTGGCTCTTGTTTGTATATTTTTTTCTAAATTTTTCATAAATATATAATGAATTACATTCTTTGGAGACTAAGAGGTAGAAAGTACTCTCTCATTTACATACATATTAATCTTTATCATTAAAAACAAGAACATGCTAAAAAGCACGTGTGTAAACTAAGAAGTAAAATTTAAAGTGGAAGAATGCCCAAAATGAGGCTTCAAATTTGAAGTCTTTAGGTTCCGTCAGAAGCCATTTTATTCATCACAGCCAAGGCCATGGCTAATTTTACCATGCAAAAAAAAAAATTCAAGGCAAGCTCGTCAATAATTAAATTAATCATTAATGTGTAAAATTACAATAGAAGGGTAACTTCAAATTTTGCCCATAGTGGGAATGCTGGCAGGTTGTAGCCCACAGTCCCAGTGGGCAGTGGGGCACCATGGCTAGGTGAGTTGGAACTTGGTACTCAGTTACTCTCAAGTCTACAGTCTCTACGTGTTTGATTATCAATGGATCATGATTCATGGCTCATAGGGATGGGCCTCTAATAATATCATCAATAAGCTTACCTGGACAAGCCCATTGCCCATGGTTTGAACGCTTCTCATGTTAGTGCTTACGTGTTTAACACATTTAGCAGCAGGCTTACCAAGCTACCACTTACCGTTACGGGAGATAGAAAAATGAAGAAAGTGGACTTCAGGTCTACTTTGGCAGTGATTTCGAGCAAAGTCTCGAAGAAGCAACCAAAAATATATATATATATATAAATTATTTAATTAGTAAATCTTTGGTAAACAATTCTTAAATAATTTTATTACTCAACCAATTTTGAAACAATTTTTTTAAATTAAAAAAACAATTCTTTCAAAATAATAAACCATTTTTTAAAAAATTTAACTAATAAACAGTTATTTCATAATTTTATTTTTGTGAGTGCATATCAAGTCAGTGGCTGTCGGTTATGATATAGTGTAGTTAAAACATTGATAGTGAAGAGGTAGGTACCATTTATAGGCGATGGGAAAGTGGGTTGTTTTAAATTAATATATTAATAAAATTTAAAATATTTAAAGTTTTTAATTTTATTTTATTACATATTTATTAAAAATTGTTTTAAAAATATGATTTATATTTTTTATTTTTTTTGTTATATATATGTGTGTGTGTGTTTAAAATTTTTAATCTTTAATTTTTGAGGAAATAACTTTTTAAAAATTAAGCCTATAAAATATTGAATAATTTTAACATATATCTATCTTAACTTAAGATTTAATATGCATTGAGGTTAAAAAATAAATAAGTAATTTTCTCAATGTTTAAAAGATCTAGTATGTCCCTTTATGCTTTTAGTGCAATGCTAAATGCACCTAACTACTATGAGTGCAATGCTAGTTTGAGTTCTCAATAAAATTATTAACTCTATTGGTTGATTTCTCATGTTATTCAATACTATAATTAAAGTAATCATGATGTTTTATTTTATTGAATGATCTTTTATCAACCTATGAGAGCTCCCTATGCCTAGCACTTGGTGATAGAACAACATAAATCCATCTTAAAAAGGGATCTACCAAGCGTCCAGAGGAATCAAATCTCTCTAGGTGCAAACCCCTTTTTAGAGTAAATGTTTTAAATAGCCAACATGTTATTTTTAAAATATTTTTTTTTTTTAAAAGGACACATGTTAGCTCCAGGATGAGCACAGAATGAGTTACACATTCCCTATTGGGCTGTAGAATGTGCCTCTTTGGTGCAATCACATTGCAACATGGAAATTCTTGGAGGAAAGATTCATTAAGTTCCTACAAACTAGATCATATATGGTAGTACCCTCTACCTAAATAAAATTGTAGAAAGGAAAGTCATTCAAGAATCTAGCCACCCCTTGAGCCCCCTCTTCCTTCGGGTGATCAGTTGTAGGATATAGCTTTAGCAGATTCCATGGCAAGGTTTTTACTATGGAGAAGGCTTTGGATATTAGTGTAGTTCAACTACAAACAAGGTTGAAGGAAAATGAGTATAGAATTTCAAAAGTGTATATGTAATTATTTTTAGTTATTCATATGCTAGATTCTATAAAACATTTATTAAAACATAAATAAAAAGTATTATATATTCTATATGTATAAGTTAAATTTAAGATACATATTTTATGGTTGATTTAATAACATTCTCTTTAAATGAAGGTTTTACATTGATATAATTACACCATTTCTCACTTTAATATTTAATGAACTTTAATATTAAATTCATTAGGATTTTAGTTACACCTCTTTCATGTTCTCTTAAAGTTATGTAATTGAAATAATTGTTGATTTTTGTTGGATTGCACAATATATATATATATATATATTGTGTGGGGAGATTTAAGATAAGATATGTTTCTCAATATTTATATTTATATTATGATATTAAACTTTTAATATGATTAATTTCTTCATTTACAAATTATCAATTCTTGATATTTGAATTAGGGTGGTGTTGAGGCCTCGGGGGTGCAAGGTAATTGCAAGGTGCTAGAATGGGTTTCAAGGCTCCCAACAGAGGGTGAAAACCCAGATTGAAAGGATTCAAAAGACCCTACGCAAGGGCAGTTCTATCCCCAGCCTGTTTGGTGTGGAATTCTCCCATGGATATTAGGCCTCCGCTGGCACTCTATGAGTTGGTGTTTCGATCAATAGATCAATTTTTTGATAAAGGAAAACAGAAGTGTAAAACTGAGTCTATTCTAACTTAAACTATTTAAAAAGGGGACATAATCTAGGTTAGATATATTCTAAAGGAAAGCTTGTTGTTGTGCATATCAATCTTGATGTGAAATGGATAAATACGTTTGCCAACTTCAACATAAACGTTAAAAGATGCATTCACTTATCAGCTTAGATCATAATCAATTAATGAAAATTAAGTGACAATAATATAAGCATGTAAACCTGTCCAAGATTAACCTGTAATCACTCTGTTAATTGAAAAATTAACATTGATTAAATTGAATGTCGATCATTTGCATAAATCGATAAAGAAAATATCTAAATTGACATAAATTCAATAAAATATTCTCATCTATGAGCCATAAAGAGAAATCAGTATAACAGATCGTTATGTAAATTAATGCTTGCAAAAGATCACAGGATGTAGATGACAATTTGAAGTAAGAAATCAGACACTGTCAAAGAAACTTGAACAATATACAAGAGATGATTCAAAGGGATTACTTTACTGTATTAATGAAGTCTATAAACAAAATTACAAAGCTCTACTAAGACAGAGTATCTCTAGTCGTCTCCTGCTAATTTCTGACCCAAAAATTATCAACCCCTAACACTAGTACAAAATGAGAGATAAGTGACTAGGCGACCAAAAGATTTGGTAACCACAGTGTTTTCAAGGGATAAATGACCAAAATTGAGAAATTTTAAGTGAACTGACTAAAAATGACCAAGATAAATGACTAATTTGGTCACGGGATAAGAACTAAACTAAAAATGACTAAGATAAATGACCAATTTGGTCACGGGATACGAACTAAACTAAAAATGACCACATAACAATTGGTCATTTATGTGGTCATTTTTAGTTGTGCCATTCCGACAGTGGAAAATTATAATTTTGATAATGAATTTGTTTAATTTTCTAAATTTTAACACTGCAGATGGATTCGGAGACCCCCTATTTGTTTAATTCACTAAATTTTAACACTGCAGATGGATTCGGAGACAAATAGGGGGTCTCCGAATCCATCTGCAGTGTTAAAATTTAGTAAATTGTAGACCCCCTCATGTGTCACATCTCGGCAATTGACACAAAATTAGTGTTAATGATGAATCACCCCACGTCCCAAAAATATTGACGATAGGGGATGTTGTAAATCTCCATCTAATCTCTGTTATCATTGTTGTCTTCTCATCAACAACCACACCCATTTTTTGTCGATTGGGTAGGAAAATCTTATCACAAGTTACTTTTATCTTAATTTCGAATTCCTTGTTTACTGCTCCCCATCCAAACTAAATGATAAATAATATATATGTCAATTTTTATAGCAAACTATATATAATAATATACAATGTCAAAGGATGTATATAAAATGATATTCTTTTAATCTTATTTGAAATGCATTTAATCTAACAATATAGATATATATATATATATATATATATATATATATATATATATATATATATATTGATGCAAAGTAAACAAAATTAAAACAATATAAAGCATATATATAAAAATAAAACTATGTAATTCTATAAACATATTGTAAATAAAAATAAATAAAAAATAAACAAACCCTATGTTAAACTTGCATGTTATATAAAACTTATATTATATATTGTAAATAAAAAAAATTAACAATTGTAATTAGATAGATCACTTAAAAGGGCATATGGAAATGGGCTACTCCTCCACGATGATCATACAAACAATTAACCATCGTCCATACATAACCAATAACATATATGCAAACTCAGTTTATGCCAAATCGGCCTCGGCCTCTTTGTGTCCACAATTTCCCATCTGTTACCAAATTTAGTCACCCACGTTGACAAATTTGTTGTAAATAGTAACATTTCGGCATTTTTTTGCTTTCTCTAATGACTCTTGATAAACTGAATAAATTTTAGGTCATTTTAGCTCAAAATATTGCAGAATTTGCAAAATTTTATTTGGGGTTTTAATAGTAATTTAAGGGAAGTTCAGAGAAGAGCAAGAGGATAGTGGAGTATTACTGGAGCTCCCACGACCGCCGATGATGATAAATTAACCCCAATTTATCGTTCGGGCAAGATCTGTGACACAATTCGATACAACACCATTTGAATCGTGAAAGAAATGTCAGAATTCATGTTTAAACAAATGGATCATAAAAACCCTACCGTGAAGCAAAAGGTATGGTAGGTTTTTCTTTCGTTTGGAAAAGTATTTGGGTAGGTTTTATTAGGCAGAGTAACTAAGGAGTTAATATATGCCAAGATTTCATTTTTATAGGGTTTAGTTGAGGAAGATTCCTTGTGCACATTTATTTTTGTTGCGTAAAGGTTGATTGATTGAAGCACTTGATTGCTTGCTTTCTTGTCCTCTTTCTTGTAGCTGTGACATTTGGATTTGAGCTCGTTTCTCTTTTGCAGACTCGGGAGCCATCTACTTCGTCGACACCTACCCCAATAATGAAGTGAAGTCCGCTCTATGAAATCCATTTCCATTTCATCAGGAGCCGATGATGCATGGTGAAACCGGCATCAACCCATGTTTGGAATTATGATCCCCTCTTAACTCGGGTATTTTTTATACCCCAACAATTTTACCCTATTTTTTTTATCTTTAAGGGAAATATGTCAAAAGAGATATTTAGGACATCTATATTCTTGAATAGGATGTTATGTAACGTGTTCATGTGAAACACAGTAGCAATCAAACTTAGAATCATAGTAAACAAACTTCTTAGGGACAACGTTGAACAACAAGACTTGAGATTTGCTTAGACTGAGGAGTGACATCCAATGTTGCAGAAGATGGACTGAGATACCAATGCTGAGACTGATACTAAGACAAAATAGGAGGGAAATGAATAAATCAATCATAACCAATTATTGGTAGGTAGATCTATGGATGCCTTTGATTCCTTGCTCAACTCACTCGTGCTTGATGATTATGGTGCCACACATATACGAGGTACATTATTTATATTCTTCATAATAAGTTCTATTGTCATATATAGGGGCCATGCAAATATGTGATCAGATGATGAATAAGTACTTTGTTAAGAAGCAGTCGGTTTATGTAATAGACCTGGATGTTTGATAAGTATAAGGAACCCTACTCAACTAATCTCCTCAATCATATAGGGCATAATGTGAAATACCCATAATTTTTTTTTTTTGAAAGCTTTCTTTCGAATATAACATCTATATCTCTTTAGCAATTGCTCCATAGATATACATCAAATTCCTTTAAGTGATAATTACTATCTATATAAGAATATAAAAGAAATGTTTATGGGTCCTTCTCTTAACTTCTCCTATCATTAACTGAAAAAATGCATTCCATGATAACATACCATCATCAGAACTAAACAGACCAAGCTTCTAACTAGGAGTAGTCAAGGTTCTTTCTCCAACAAGGATGTCTTCATTAGTAGGTCTATTGCTTACTTAGCTCTGGCTAACACCTTTGTACTCTAAAGTGACAAGTATGACTTAAGGAACAAAGGGGTCCAAAATTATACTACAGGTAAAGAATTCATATTCCTATGTCCATAGATTTTTCCATCATGAGAAAACATTAAGAATAAAACAAGCCTCTTTATCAATTTAAATGCAGGTTCAACTCATCTTTCAACCCAAAGGGGGCCTACACTATACTAACAAAAGGGGCCCCTAAACCAAATCTTACAACAAGATAAAGGATATGCAAAAATTGGGTCATTGACAAGTTTTGATAAAAGACAAAACTATACCAAGTGAAAATCGAAAAGTGAATATCGAAACTCACCATGGTCTGAACTAAGATATGATTGGGATTCGGACAAGGTTTGCTAAAAGACAACAACAATGGTTAAAAACCTAACAAAGAAAAAGCTACTTACTACGACTACGGTAAAAGCGCCACCTCCATACATATTACATGAAAGAGTCACCATCTACAACTGACTACCAATAGAATGCTGCCATCAACGTACAAGATCTATCCCTTGGTTCTGTGAAAGGGTGTCCTAAACTGCACCGTCAGTCTGAATTTACTCTCATTACAGGGATGGTACACCTCGAACTAAGCAAACATGCAAAAAGTTAAGGCTAGACTCCAGAATAATATCTTTCACTGCGCTGCAGCAAGGGTTTCAACTTGAAGGGTTTGAGGGACTCCTGTGGCAGCCGAGAGTTACCCATTGCAAACATAGTAGAGAGTCCGGAATGGGAACGTTCCGTTTTAAGTTTTTTTCAAATCCCGGCTTGTCTTCATACTAAAATCAACTGCGTTCTCGCCACTCTAAAATTATTTGGTAAGTTTCGATACCCTGGTTTTTCCCTTTTTATTTATTTAAGCTTGAATAAGTATTCAAAGATTTCTCTCTCAGGTTTTAACTTCTCTCGTGAAAAATGACAAGTTTCCAAAAGGGTCTTAAAAACCGTATCCCAGAGTCTTCAGTCTTTTCAGGTAAGTGATAGACCGGCTAACACTCCTCTTTTGCTGGTTAGAGAACACCCATAGGTGAAAAGACCTTCATTTGCGGTCGGAGGAAAGGGTCAGGACCTTTTCATGGCTGAAGGGCGAGTAAGTAACTAAATTTTTAATTCACTGGAGGTTATCCTGGCTTTTACGCCCTAAAGGAAACAACAATACTCAGCAGAAAGTATTTTGGTCATATTAATGTATTATTTAGACGTTGTGTGCAATGCGCTCCTCAAAACTTGATTTTTGGGTGAAGCTGAATGCTAAGGCCGACGCCTGAGTCCGATTTGTTAATATTGTAAACATTTAATGGATAGCTTAATAGGTTATGCATTCATTTTTTCTTTTCTTTTCTTTTATCCAAGGCATTATGGCTTTTACGGCTCATTAATTATGTGGTTTCAAGCTTTTAAATGTTTTAACAGCCTTTCGAGAAGCTGAAATTTACCACATTGTTCCATCAATTTCTCTACTGGAGGATAGTGATCTGAAATAAAATACAATTCCAATTAGATGATAACTCATTGAAACCAAGGCTTTCATGTTGCATGATGAATTTGGAATTTCAAATAGCCAAATCAACCCATCAACTAAGAAGAAGATGGTAAATGCCTCAAAACCAAGTAGATGTGATAGAGTCACACATGATATCCCAAACTATAACTGAAAAAAGACCAGGATGGTTGAAATTATTGTACAATTGAATCATCAAATTGTACATACTAGTTTTCACTGCTCTACCTGTAGTCATGAAAATCCATCTGGTTGACTTTAGTACTTTCAAGTCTAACATTCAATTAATTTCAACTATAGGACATTAAGTGAAAGTCTAATTTGATATGACTCAATTACTCCAAAATTCTTGTTTCCTAAATGTTAAAATATGTGCATATTATTAAGGGCCCATCTCTAACAATGGTAACCACATAGACCAACCAAAAACTACTACACCTATTGCGTTGGCATCACAATTGTGACTACTGAGCAGTTGAGTTACTCCATACCAATTCCCAATATTCTTACACTTCTCATAAATTGCATCTGCCAAATCTGGATCATGCTTAAGCACATCATAAACAAATGACCTCATAGAGGGCACTGTGATTTGCTCATCTTCAAATTTTTACACCTTGGAAATTTGGATTTTTTAGGGGCAAGATTCAGTCAGCTTGAGCAGGAAAAGGGAATTGCTATTAGATTTGTCATTGAACACAAGTGAATAAAAAATAGTTTCTCTCTCTACAATTGGACCATAAGCTTTATTTCAAATTTTGTGCTCTCTTTGCAAGAAAGATGCAAATACTTGAAAGTTGAATTATAAAGATGCATGCTTCCAAGAAAGTAGTGGCAAATTGGAGAATTTTATGGAATAGTTTGTTTGGGATGATTTGTGTGTGATGTAGTGCTACACCTAGTGGCATTTTGGATCATGATGTGTGTGTGATGTAGTGCTACACCTGGGTGCATTCTAGACATTGTTTGAGTAGTTTTGAGAGTTGGAGTAACCTTGTGGTTAATTCTGGGCATGCCTTGCCTTCCAACATCCTTGGTATTCAATTCTGGTCACTTCTCACCATGAATGGAAGCATAAAAAGACCTAATCCCAGTTCTGACAGAGTAAGCAGTCATAAAAAGACTAAAAGTTACTCTAAAACAATTCCTAGAAAGGAATGAAGGCTAAACAACATTAAACTTTTGTTTTTAGGGCATTGTCTCACCAAAGTTGCTTTGGGAAAGGTTTGCAATCAACGATTTGAGGGCTTGTGGGAATTTCCATAGTGGAGCTATGGAAATTTGGCAATCAAGGTGAAGTTGGTTAGGAAAATGATTGGTCAGAACATGCTCTAGTATGATTTGAACATCGGTGAACCCTAAGTTTTGACATTTGATTGGCTTGCTACTCATTTGGTTGATTGAGCTTCCCTTGTCATAGTGCATCACGGATTTGACATTCCAAACACTCATTTGGGCTTGTTTGCATAATTCAGTGAACTTGTGAATTTGCACACATCCCAATCAGGTGTAAAGAAAAATGAAATTTCTTATTGCAAGTTTATTATGTGGATTGGTGACTTTATGAGCAAAAAGCTAGAGATTATGAAAATTTGTGGAATGTTCCTAAGTTCTTAAGAGAGCTACTTGAGAGCTAGTTATTATGGCTTGAGTGAGATAGATTTATGATATCACCAAGTTTTTGCCTTTTCAAGTGATTGTTAATAGTTGACTGAAGTCCCTTGGGATTCATCTTAAAAACCAATGACGATGGATTTAGAGATTGGGTATAGTTATAACAAAAAGTGGAAAAAAAAAATTACAAATCGGTGCACCAAGTGGCTTTCTATTGGAGGGCATCTCACACTAAAGGTCAGACACAAAAAAACACACCTACATAATGGACAAATGTAGCAAAATACGTAGAGACATGGAGTTATTCACGAAAACAAAACCATATGCACTAGAGAAAAGAGTGTTCACCATGTTACTGCTTGAAATAGATTCCTTTTGACGTTGGTCAGCTCCAAACTTCACATGTGTAGGTTGGCCCTAAGTCTCATATGCACAGGTCGGCTTCAATTATGCCTCTATTCATTGTTTTGCTCACTTAGTCCTCAACTTTTGCCATTGCTGTTGTGGATTTTTACACACAAATAGACATGCATAAGGATTCCAAAGCACTTTGTTTAGTGCCCCCCTCAAACGCTGGAAAATGCTTAGAATATACCCTATTATATTGTTGTAACCTTTGACCTTAATATGTCCTTTATGCTGGAAGCCAAACTTAGCATATTGATGTATATTTTTCCTTCTTCACATCTAGACCTACTTCCAAATCAAGGGAGTGCTCTTCATGTATTTCTATTATAGTAAATTTCTTGTGGGTGTTCTTGATACTCTGCATATATTTATGGCTATGTCAATAGTCTACCTAAAACTTATTGTTTCCATATTAGTCTGTGTCTTCAGTTTACCCCTTTCAATCAAGCAGAGAATGGAATCTCCCTTTTGATTACCCCTGTCATAATGTTTCTGTGATAGATATGAAAATGCATCACTGCTTTGTTGTTCTACTGCCACATATATTAGAGTGTGATTTCTTTTTTGAGGCAACAACTATTTAGCTCTGTTTCTGATTTTCCTACTTCAAATACCTCTGTCCCTGTCCCTGAGTGATGAGTTTGTTGCTGGAACAGTCATCACGATAACAATGGCATGTCTTTGAAAGTCTCATGACATGTCCTTTCTCTATAAACTTTCTATTTCTATATCCATGCATGTACCATCATTAGATGCATGCAAGCATTATCATTGTTTCTATCGGAATGCATTTAATGTTCAAATTGAATGGACATGTTTATTTTCACATCAAGTTTTGTTTCTATTTATGACTGATTGAATGGACATGTTTATGTTCACATCAAGTTTTGTTTCTATTTATGACTGATTTCAAAGAATAGTATGTTATTGCTAACAATCAAAGTTGTGATTCTTTTCTTGGTCCTTTCAGGAGATTGAAAAATACAAGTTGGGAGATCCAAGACATTTCATTATCTCCTTGTTGAAGAGTATCTTGCAACAAGAAGGGCAATGGATGTAGTGGGAATTAGTCCTGAATAACAAGTGTTAACTATTTCCACATCAAAATCCACATATAGGTTATTCACATATATGTTTTTTGGACCATACAACAACGAAATATACTGGTAACTATAGGAGAAGATGAAACAACATCACCTCAACTTTCAGCAATGTGTCTCAAGGTCTTTGACCTAGAAAAAATGCAATCGAAGGGATCAAGTACCACAGGCCCTACATGCATCCAAATCTTGTGAATTTTTACCAATCAATTTCCTAGAGCAGTGGTATCATTCATGTCAAATATTCTGTTTAAATTACTTGGATTTTGTTTTCTTGTCTTTGTTTTTGCATTTAGTTGAAGTCTCAATGGAACAAATTTGTTTTCAAATGGAAGCTTCTCTTTGTGAATTTGGAATGTGTGTTACAATGAAAAACAAATACAGTTAATGTGATGGAATCTTGTCTATAGTTTGCAAATATTTGGGCATAGATTTGATGTGTTATATTCATCTTTTGCAAATTACATCATTTCTAGTGTTTGAAGAAAGGCACCTCCGATATTAATGATCTCTATAGGACTAGAGACCGGTTATATTTATTGTATAAGAGGAGATGTTTCTTGTGAACGTATTGTATGCACAAAGCTACAAGTTGATGAATCTTCAAATGGCAGTCGATCTTCTGTAACAGGACTAGGGTTCCGAGTTGAGGGCCCAACTCTTCATCTTTTTGTTGTAATGACAACTTCACTAATCCTTTTTTATATGCATCACCAGCCACCTAGGAGGCATGTCTTGGATCAGATAGGATGTGGAAGTAATAGTGTTAGCATGAGTGATAACCAGGTAATTTGTTTACACAGTTTTGTCCTGAAATATGTGATTTGATATTGTCAAGTTTCTGTTAATAGAAGGTAAACTGTAAAACCAAGCATTGGATATCTAAACAGTATTGTTTCCTTAGGATAGAAATCTCTTTTAAAGGCATGGAATTTTGTGTTGTTTGAACTTTGATTTTTAAAATCTGAATTTTATGTCATTTCTTTGTTTTTGGATCTTGACTTTATAGAAAATTTGGCAGATTGATATTCAAATCTTGGTGACTTAGCCCTTGACCATATAAGGAATATTTAAAAGAGGACCCCCAAATGTATTGTACTGAAATATAAAAAAATATGTTGTATACAACTCTGTATCTTTATCCATATCCCTATCCCGGTAACCTTGTTTGCAAGCCTCTATTAGTATTGGATATTTGTTCCTTTCATTCCCAGCAATGAAAGCCATAATTATTAACAAACTCATTGATTTCTTTTTTGGGAAATCATTACTTTTCATGAGTGACACATACTGGTAATATTGTTTGTGAATATAGTAATCTTCCTGTCGGAACCCACCTTAGAGCATGGCTTTATTCTGTCAATGTTATTCTTGTAATACCTTTTCAATGTTATTATTTGAATGAAGTTGGATATCAATAGAGCATTGCTGCAACTTGGAAGCATATCAATAGTTGATATTTGTTTGTAACTTTGTGTAGTAGGATATATTTATATATGATTAGAAGTTGCATATTTTGATGGCTCTCTTGACATTGTGTAGTCTTTTTTCGAGACTATTGTTATGCAATGTTTTGGTTATGTTAACATGGTTTTGTTCCTTCCCAAGTGATACTCACATTGGCTTACTTTTTGCGGAAGTTATCATGTTTCATAATAAGCACATATATGTATCATCATTTTCTTTCTTCTTAAGTGATTGCCGTTTGTTATCAATTCCAATGAATTGTTTCCTTTTTCCATATAATTAGAACTGTCAAGAAGTCAGTTCTGCTTAGTGTCATTTGTCTTTGTTGCAAGTATGTTGTTTTTTGGTGTTTCTGAACAATGAACACCAATTATAAATAAACTTTTATATTTCCATCTGAACTCTATTGTATTGGTGTTTTTAATTGCGCAGATGAATTGTCACATTGTGCTTTGCCTAATGATCGAATTGTAGAAATCCTGGGTGAAGCACCTAAGGTTTAGAAAGCACTAGAGATTGTTGTTGATCACCTTTGCAAATTTTTGGTTGATCGTAGCATTCTTCCATTGTTTGAGCATAATCTAAGTAAAATACTTTTAAAGTAGTTGTCTGTCTTTAACATATGTGATATGGTATAGTTGCATCATTCTTCAACTTAAGAAGAAAAAATATATTCCAAATTGTCATGAGTTTCATATCCAAAAATTTTATGATCCCTAAAAGATAAGTTATTGGATTCTGAATTTGAAATTGTGAGTTTCAGTGCTCACCGTTGAGATATTTTTCAGTTCTTTATGGATGGCTAATTGATAGCTAGGAACATGTGTTACTAATATAATTATTATTGTTTTTTTATTAGAAACAACATTCAGCAGATGATGCATAAGATTTGGCACCAACATGGGCAAAGCCAGCAGTGCCACCTATTTCCAGTACTTCTCAAGCTGGACTAGGCACAGGTTTGACTTCATCATTTAAGCATGATTCATTCTATCCTCCTCGGGATACTTAGATTGAGCCACAGCCTCATCACCGTGGATTATCTATTTATGCAAAAGATCCAGGACCTGTGGGATTAAGATCTTCTTTACATGCACCTCCAGCTGCACCAGTCATCACTCAGGTATAAATTTTGCTTTGGCAAATGTAGGAGATTTAGTCAATTGTCAGTTTTACTCTTTTGATCATGATAGAATGCATAATGAAATGCTTGGTGGCGTTGGAAAATATGCCATAGTGGATTTGTTAACTAATTTTTTTGTATCCATTCTGAAAGAAAGAATTTTACAAATTTCTCTCTTGGTATCTTCTTTAACCTTTCTTGACATGAGTATCTGCCGAAATCAGTACCGAAATTTTCTGATGACATTTATAAATTTGAAGTATGTTTATGAATGCCTGCAAAACTTTTTCATCCAAGAAAGATGACATTAGAACCTCAGTGTGATGTAAATCACATAAAATCCAGTTGATTTCTGATGGATTTTAAGAGTGGTTGTTAATTTGTGGGAGTGCAAGAATGCATCAGGTTTTACAAGTGATGTTTTATGTGTACATGAAAATAAATTTGGGCAGTTGTTGTTGTGTGTTAGGAACCCATGTCTTTACTTTGTTAGTATATTGTTGTTGGACGCATATGCTTTGTAAGTCATCTCGTAGTATTTGTTGATCAATAGTTTGTGTTATTGTTGTTGGCACATATGCTTTGTAAGTCGCCCGTAGTATTGTTGATCCATAGTTTGTAGTGGCCCATGGTTTTGACCCATAGTATTGGCGCCTAGACTTAGTATATAAGTGTGTGTTGAGATCTATGAAGGCACCGTGAAGTTATTTGTATTGAGCTTGATCATAGGAGGTTGCCCCCTCGAAGTGGCCTGTGATCAATATAAAAGTGATTATGAGTTCTGTCATTTCTACTATTTCGCATATTCTTATTAATTAATTGTTGCAGGTGCTTCACATCTGGTATCAGAGCACTTTCTTGGGCTCGCTGGGTGAAATTTCTGCCAAATTTTTTTTCGCATCTGTTGTAGGTTCGGATTCGAGAATAATCCCTATCCGCTTAACTGTGGGAAGTTCTTGGGCATAAGCCCTAAAACTCATTGTGAAGAGTACCACAAGAACCCCGAAGTAGGTGGCCCATTGAGAGGACCTGCCAGCGAAAAGGGCAATGACCCCTACCTGATTGACTAGTTCCCACCCGTGAGGTAAACCAAGAGCTCTCGTTTGTGGCAAAGTGGTTATCAGTTTTACCTGAGCCGTGGAGTGAGGGGTACTGCCCCAATATGCAAGCCATCAGACAACATTGGTGGCCGAGTGAAACCCCTGAACTATTAGGAAGCCGCACATACCTGGGGTCCATATCTATTTTTAGCTGAACTGTTGTTGATCACTGCTGCACCGTTTCAGATCCAGCCATTCAGATCCATTTTGAAAGCCGTTCCAGATCCAGCCATTTTCAATCCATTCGGCGCCGTTTCAGATCCCTCTATTTCCGCTCACTTATGGGCCATTGCAGATTTATCTGTTCCAGATCCCTTCCGAGTATAAATTTCGGTTTTTTCTCCATATCTCCCTTGTGTTTACTCTGTTTCCCTTGAAATGTTTGGGGAACCCCTTTCATCCCATTCTGCATATTTCATTCTTGAGGACCCTCTCCCCAATTCCCCTTCCCAAAGCCCGAAATCCCACATTTGTCTATTTTTAGGGTTTGCCATAACTTCCTCAGATTTCACCCAATCACCTTCAAATTTTACCACAGAGTTCCTTTCTGAATTCTGCTTCTTTGTCACCCTCTTCCAAATTTTCCCATTCTTTCACCCCGCTTCTGAAATCCTCATTTTTGCTTCCCTGTCTATTCGACAGTGTCCAAAACCTAGTCAAACCCCAATTACCCTTCAGATTTTTTCCCAAGTCCAGATTTTCCTTTACTGAAGTAGTTTCCGTTTTTGTTTTCCAACCCAGTCAACCAAAAAAAAAAACTCCTGGTTATGGTTGTCACCCGTGCAGGAGCAAAAACCATGGAAGACGCACTTGCAGCCATCCAAGCCAAACTCCAGGATCTGGATGAAAAATTTCTCGCCTCCATCTTGAACATTCAACTATGAACAACAAACGACAGTCCGAGTCTTCATTAGACAATGGGTTCTCTTCTTCCAGCAATTTCCGTGGTCCGAAGCTTGATTTTCCTCGCTTCAATGGTACTGATCCAACTGGATGGATCTATCGTGCAGAACAATATTTCAATCTGCATAACACTTTTGATGTCAACAAAGTTCCGCTTGCATCCTTTCATTTGGAACAGGAAGCTCTTCAATGGTACTGTTGGTACATCAAGGCTCATGAAGAGCCAAAATGGCCAGACTTTTGCCAGCTCCTTTTGCAACGATTTGGTCCTAATGCTTTTGATGACTTCACAGGAGCCCTCACTAAACCTCGCCAAATTGGTACTGTGAGAGAGTATCAAACCGAATTTGAGAAACTAGCCAACCACACTAAAGGATTGTCTAATGAATTTTACCGGAGTTGTTTTATTAGTGGTCTAAAGGATGCCATCCACTCTGAGGTCAAAATGTTCTGTCCCAACACAATGATGGAAGCCCTAGGGTTGACTAAGTTGGCAGAAGACAAGATTGCAGCCCAACAACGCTCCAAGCCCACTTTTGTTCCCTTCCGAAATATGGGTTCTCAACGACCACCTATACCGCAGGCTCCTCGACCAACTCCTATCAAGCGTTTGTCTGAAATAGAGATGCAAGCACGCAGAGAAAAGGGGCTTTGCTATAATTGTGATGAGAAATTCACTCAGGGACATAGATGTGTTCAGCAAAAGCTCTATCTCTTGGATGTGGATTCTCTGCCTGCCTCTGAAATTGGTGATGAAGATCTAGAAACAATGGATGCTCCGGTCGACATTCAGGAACCGCCTATTGACCCTCTGTCTCAGGTTGACCCTCCGTCTCAGGATGACCAGCCAGAGATATCTCTCCATGCTTTAGCTGGAATCACCAGTCCCCAAACAATGCGGGTCAAGGATTACTTCAAGAAGCTTCCTCTTACAATACTCATTGATTCTAGTAGCACTCATAATTTCATTGACCGTCGGATCGCCAAACAAGCTGATTGTTTTATCCATCCTTGCTCCAACTTTGAAGTCATGGTTGCCAATGGGGGCACCTTACCTTGCAAAGGGATGTGTCGAAATGTGCGTATCTCTATGGGAGATTATACCTTGCGCTCTAACATGTTTGCCTTGACCTTGGGCAGATGTGATGTGGTTTTGGGCGCTCAATGGCTACGCACACTTGGCCCTATCTTATGGGATTTTGCTGAACTTTGGATGCAGTTTTCCCTCAATGGAAAAAAACACACATTGACAGGATTACAACCAGGTTCTCTCAGCATCATCAGTTCACATCGCATGGAAAAACTCCTCAAGAAGAATTCACATGGTGTCATCGCTCAGATCCATTCCATTCAGATGCAACCATCAGCGGTCTCCACTACTCCTTTGGATCTACAACAAATTCTGGATCGATATACAGGTGTCTTTGCTGAACCAGTGGGATTGCCACCTTCCATTCCAGAAGACCATTGTATTCAGCTCCTTCGTGGCAGCTTTCCTCCCAACATCAGGCCCTATCGCTACCCATTTCACCAAAAAACGGAGATTGAAATGCTCGTTCGGGACTTATTGAAGCAAGGTATTATTCGCCCAAGCACTAGTTCATTTTCTTCTCTAGTTCTTCTTGTCCGCAAAAAAGATGGGTCATGGCGCCTCTGCATTGAATTCCGAGCACTTAATCACCTCACCATCAAGGATAAGTTTCCAATTCCTGTTGTTGATGAGCTTCTTGATGAGCTTCATGGGGCTCACTTTTTCTCCAAGTTGGATCTTTGTTCTGAGTATCATCAAATTCGGGTTCATGAGGATGATATCCCTAAAACAGCTTTCCGCACACATTATGGCCATTATGAGTTTTTGGTCATGCCCTTTGGCCTCACTAATGCTCCTTCCACATTCCAGGCCTTAATGAATAAAATATTTTGACCCTACTTGCAGAAATTCATTCTGGTATTCTTTGATGATATCCTCATCTACAGTAAAACATGGGATGAACATCTCCAGCATCTGGATCTTGTCATGCAACTTTTCTCTGACCATCATCTCGACGCCAAGCAATCTAAATGTGTTTTTGTACAAAAGGAAGTTGAGTATCTCGGGCACATTATCTCATCACAAGGGGTTCGCGTGGATCCTGCCAAAATCGATGCCATGAACAATTGGCCGCATCCTCAGACACTCAAGAGCCTTCGTGGTTTTTTGGGGTTGACTGGCTACTACCGCAAGTTTGTCAAGGATTATGGGAAGATTGCAACTCCATTAACTGCTCTATTGAAAAAGGATGCTTTTACATGGACACATGCTGCTCAGTGTGCATTTGACAAACTAAAACAAGCTATGTGTACTACACCTGTTCTAGCTATGCCCGATTTTTCCAAGCCCTTCACTATTGAGAGTGATGCTTGCGGCAATGGACTTGGTGTTGTTCTCCTTCAAGATGAACACCCCATTGCGTTCACCAGCAAAGCCTTTTCAAGTAAGAATTTAGCTACCTCTACCTATGAGAAGGAAATGATAGCTATTTTGCATGTAGTACAGAAGTGGTGCCCATACCTATTAGGGAATCATTTCTGCATCAAGACTGATAACTAGAGTCTGGAATATTTCTTGGAACAGTGTGTCTCCTCCCCAGCATAACAAAAATGGGTTAGCAAACTCATGGGTTATGACTATGAGATCACTTACAAGAAGGGTAAAGACAATATTGTGGTAGATGCTCTTTCTCGCACATTTGATGCCCAAGGTTCTCTTTCAGCTATTTCTATGCCTGTTCCAAATTGGTTGCAATCTGTTCAACAGGGTTATGTCAATGACTCTTCCTTATCTCAAATAATCCAACGCTTGACCAACAACCCTTCTGTTGTACCACATTACTCTTGGGATGGTGCTTCTCTGAGATACAAGGGTCGTCTGGTGCTTCCCTAGAGCACAGATCTTCAACAGGCTGTCTTCTATGAACTCCATGCTTCTCCATCGGTAGGGCACTATGGGTTCCTCACAACGTATGAACGAGCACAGCGTAACTTCTTTTGGCAGGGCATGAAAAGGACAATTCAACAGATGGTGGTCGAATGTGATACCTGCCAACGCAATAAGGGTGAAACAACACTTCTTCCAGGATTGCTCGAACCCTTGCCCATACCTACACAGATTTGGACAGATATTTCTATGGATTTCATTGAAGGGCTCCCCAAATCTGGCGGGAACATAGTGATTCTCATTGTGGTTGATCGCCTCTCCAAATATAGTCATTTTTGTGCTCTCAGCCATCCCTATACAGCCTCCTCAGTCGCTCAAATTTTCCTAGACCAGATCTTTCGTCTTCATGGCATCGCTTCTTCCATTGTCTCGGATCGTGATGCAACTTTCACCAGTCATTTTTGGACAGAACTATTTTGCCACACTGGCACCAAACTGAAGATGAGTTCAAGGTATCACCCACAAACAGATGGTCAGACTGAAATTATTAATAAATGCTTGGAAACTTATCTTCGTTGCTTCACCTCTAAACAACAACATCAGTGGGAAAAGCAGCTCCCTCTCGCTAAATGGTGGTACAATACCTCTTACCACACTACCTCTAAAATGACCCCATATGAAGCAGTCTATGGTCAGGCACCTCCAGTTCTTCTTCCATACACCCCCAACAGTTTACCAGTTCAGGAAGTTGACACAGTCCTTCGAAACCATGATCAGATTCTTCGCATTTTGCGGTACAATCTTCACATGGAAAGAAATCGCATGAAGCAACAAGCTAATCAGCACCATTCTAAGCACACTTTTCAAGTAGGAGATATGGTTTTTCTTCATCTCCAGCCGTACAAGCAATCCTCCCTGCAACTCAAAGGGCGTCATAAGCTCGCTCCAAAGTTCTATGGGCCATATCGGATTCTTCAAAAGATTGGGTCCATTGCTTATAAATTGGAACTTCCTCCTTCTTCCCGCATTCATCTAGTCTTTCATGTCTCTTGTCTGAAGAAAGTTCTTGGCACCAACATCAGTGGACAAACGATTTTACCCGAATTGGATAATGAAGGATCCATCCTTTTGGAGCCGGAGGCCATCCTCAATCGGCACACTCGTTAGCTTCGCTCTCGCTCTATCACAGAGGTCTTAATTCAGTGGCACGGCATGCAACCAGAGGATGCTACATGGGAACCACTCGTTCAGATTCAACAACAATTTCCACATCTAAAGCTTTGAGGAAAATTTTTTTTTTAAGGGGGAGGGGATGTTAGGAACCCATGTCTTTACTTTGTTAGTATATTGTTGTTGGACGCATATGCTTTGTAAGTCGTCCCATAGTATTTGTTGATCAATAGTTTGTGTTATTGTTGTTGGCGCATATGCTTTGTAAGTCGCCCGTAGTATTGTTGATCCATAGTTTGTAGTGGCCCATGGTTTTGACCCATAGTATTGGCGCCTAGACTTAGTATATAAGTGTGTGTTGAGACCTATGAAGGCACCGTGAAGTTATTTGTATTGAGCTTGCTCATAGGAGGTTGCCCCCTCGAAGTGGCCTGTGATCAATATAAAAGTGATTCTGAGTTCTGTCATTTCTGCTATTTCGCATATTCTTATTAATTAATTTTTGCAGGTGCTTCACATTGTGAAATCCAAGGATTTGTGTTTCCAACATATATTGCAATTCCCTCAGCTCGGGGATATTATCACTGGAAAAATTGTGATTTTTTCAAAAATCAAATTATTGTGATATATCTTAAAATATATCAAGATATTGTGATATTCTTAAAATATTGTGATACATCGGGAAATATTAAGAGAAATAGGACAATATCAACTGAGTCAGGATATTTTTGGATTGTTTTTGCTCAGTTTGAAGAGGGAAAGCAGCTAATTGGGAACAAAGGGGCTGTCATTCACCGTGACACTTGTCAATAAAAGGGCTGGAGGGAGATGGTTGCTTCAGGAGATTTTTGTATTTTTTTAAGTTTTCCAATATTTCTCTGATGTCACTGATAAGCTTCTTTCCATAACCTTGGCAATATATTTGTTGACATGATGCTTGCAACATTTCCAAACAGTGCCACTCTTGCTGAACCTTTCCCTGAAACAAAGCCTGAATGCTGATTCTCATGTGCCACCAACAGTGCCTGGAAAATCTTCAATTCCAAAAAAGTATTTACCTATCTCGAGTTTTCCACAAACTAAATGAACCCCATATGTGAGCCCATTTTTTTCCAATCGGGACTTGGTAGGCAGACCTTGATAAATGACCAACCAAGGAAAGTGATTTGTAAACTGGAGCAGGTATACTGCTGAACAGTTTGTCACAACAGATATTCGATTATGTCTTTTGATTATTGCTTTATAATCTGGTAGATATGCTTTCTTCTATCTGATTGCAGAAAAATTGAAATTTTCATGACAACACATACAACCATGAGAGTTCATGGAATGATTTTACATTGGAGAAACTGACAAAAATCCAACAATGGAATGGTTTTGTCTTTGCTTTATTGATTCTTTTTTTGTTGTTTTTTGATATTATATGTTTTGAATCAGTTCTTACTGGGAGCTAACAACAAACATAGTATGTTTGCTTGGCTTGTAGTATTTGTGAGAAACAATCAACTTACCTACAAAAAGAAGATCATTGAATTGCCATAAGGGAACCATTGTTTGAAGTTGGATGACAAGGTCATAACAATTAATTTGCAGATTTTTATTATCAAGAAACATTGTAGAGACTTCTCATAACTCATCACTATGAATATGCGTGCTTTTGATTTAAACAAACAAAGAAAGCTTCCCAATTATTCACTGCAAATCCACTCTAAATTCTAATATAGATCATTCTTAATAACTGCAAGGTGCATGCCCATAAGGAATTTGATTTAAGGGTTCTAGCTCAATGGTAGAGCACCTGCCTTATAGGCAGGAGGTTGGTGGTTCGATTCCACCGTGCCCTATTTATATTATGAAACCACTAAAAAGAGATAAATGACTAAACAAATGACCAAAATTTGAATATAAATGAACACCATTACAACATGGGAGATAAGTAACAAAAAAAGGACCAAAATATGCATATAAATGACCACTTTTGAGTTGACGATCGCTGGTAGCAAATTAGCGGTCATTTATCATGTGACAAAAAATGTGGTCATAAATTTGATCATTGACTGTGACAATTAATGACCAAATATATTACCAAATTAATGACCAAATATATGACCACAAGATAAGCTATAAATGACCAAGCTAAATATGACCACATTTTTGGTCACGTGATATATGGCCACTAATTTGCTACCAATGATCACCAACTCAAAAGTGGTCATTTATATGCGGATTTTGGTTGTTCTTTTGGTCACTTATCTCTCATTTTGTATTAGTGTAACATCGAGAGGCATTCTTCCTTAAATAAGAATTACAACCGAGTACAAAATAGAGATTCCAAAAAATAGGGATTACATGGTTCGGATCAAGCTATCGATCCAGAAAATGATGCCACTATAATCTGAACAACTTCAGCTCAAATGATTCCCCCCAAGCCTACGATAAAGTTTGAAATGAGGATCATCTTCTAATTTTGGGAAAATCCCATAACACAATTTGTGGAATTCAACAATGGCCCACTAGCTGTCTATAACCGACAATAGATGGTCCAACAAATCTTCCCATTGAATCGCCTTAGAATCTTCCTGCTGATCCATAACGTTTTCAAAAACAGAAAAATCGGACAACGAGTCTTGCTTCACGGGAGTTGCTGGAGTAGCAGGTTCCTGATTGATTATAAAATCATGGATAATGGAGTCATCTCGATCACATGGCTTCTCATGTATTTTCTCTTCATTCTTATGAGGGAGTAGTATGCAAATGGGCAGAGTTTCAGAATCTTCCTCTTCACTATCACTGCTGATATCAGGAACACCTGCGTCAAAGGGTGGTGACATTGATTCTTGAAATAACAAAAGATGAAGCTCCTCTTGCATATAACATCCATCAAAGGGTTCATAACATGTATGCATGTTATTCATACCAGATCGTCAGAAAATAAGTTTTCAAAATAAAACATAGAAACATTTCTAACAAATCCAGACGATGAACTAAGTGTTTCATACATGTGACCATATTTAAGAAGAGTTAAAGAAAATCATAATGATTGAATATGATGAGATGCTATGAATTTTAATCATGCGAATTTGGAACTGCGATGATTTGAATTGCAATGAAATGATGTCGCAGCCTGTGTTAATCCAAATTGGATCATAAAAAAGTACAATTTTAACAGAAACACGCATGATTCGAAGTCGCATCTAAAAACTACCATTACAAGCCAATCTAATCAAGCAATCATGTCTTCAAAGATGATCATGAGGTGAGAATTTCAGTCAGAAACCTAGTCGTAAGAACAATGAAAAACAAGGCATTAAAACGTAAGTTCGAATGATTGAATTTCATCCATTGGATCAAATGAATCGACGGTGAAAATTAACCAATGCGGGATGCGGGATCAGGTGTTGGACATCTAATCACAAATTTATTCATGATTCCTGAAAGATGCAACCCGAAATTTGAGGGTTTCGGGATTGCAAACTAGATAAAAACGCATAAACGGGTTTCCGAAATCCGCAACCCGAAACTTGCGAGGGGCGGGTTTCGCAAACGGAAACATTTATTAAAAAACGCAAAAGACTTTCCCGCATCCCGCAACCCAGAATTGCGGGTTGCGGGTTTCGGGAACACACAACGCAACAAAAGATAAAACAAATTCCCAAAATCTGAAAGCCGCGATTCCTGGTATAGGGTTTCGGGATGACAAATTTCCCAAAATTATTAACAACGGATTCCTGCAACCCACACCTTTCGAGTTGCAAGTTTCGAGTTAACCAAAACTAACCAAAAAAAAACTAAAAACTAAATTCCGCAACCCGCACCTTTCGGGTTCGAGGTTTCGGGTTGGCAGGAGTAGATGATCGAACACTTAAAATTTAAAGGTCTTTTGCAACAAAAAACACTTAGAAATTTCCAAGAAGAACAATGACAATCAAGCCAAGCAAAGGTATAGGTACAAGATCATAGAAACCAAGTTCAAAACCTCATGTTCACAAGAACACTTACCCAAATACCTTTGTGTTTATTTTAAAATCGGGGCTCCCATGCTTAGCTAAAGCATGGGATCTGTTGTGGCCACAACAAATGGCGACTGGATGGAAAGAACCAGTTATCTCTGCAAACAAACTTTAGCTAGAGAAAATATGTTAGTCAGTTGCTTTTCAACCTGAATTTTTAGAAAATATTCATAAAGGGGACAACCAACAAGCAAAAAACATAAGATTGATATATTCCCATCGATGATCATGTTAAAAATAATGCAAATCTGATAAGGAGAATTAATAAATAGCATAGATCCTTTACCATTATGTAATCACTGAACATCAGCTTCTGATAAACCCTAGACAAACTTAAAACTGCTCGTGGATATCCAATTTACATATCACCTTGGTTTATTAATTGGTTTTATATACAACAATTCTTTTGCCTATATACACACCTTTTTTTTCTTTTTTTAAATAAGCAGGTGCACATAAGACCTTGTTGATACAAGATCACTTCCCTGACTTGGTAATCAAATATCAACAATGCCATTCACAGGCCTAATCTAGAAACTGATCAAGCTGGCTCGATAAGGAGACCCCTTGTCCTTTAGCTGTGACACTGAAGGAAACTATCATGGCTTGGTGACCACATGACGATAGTTTCAGTCCAAATTAAACCCATGATCATGGTAGGGATGGCTTGTGATAAGACCCCCCTGTACCTATACACAACAAGTATCTTATAATAGAAAAACGCAGATTTTATTCAAAGAATAGACTACAAGGCACTGCCAAGGCTTGGTAACCTCATAATAGCAGCGTTACTCACCAGTGTTTTGCAGATCATGAATGGACCGACCTGTGATAGGATCTTCCACCTCTCAGCAAAAATCGAAAGTCATCTTCCAAATGTGGTGGCTTGATGTGAAGATGTCATTCCACTAAACACCTATGAACCTAAAGGGCTGGCTTAAAATAAGACCCCCCTCCTTATAATCTATAATTATTTAAGAATTTTATTATAAAGGTGATTGTAAAAGGATCTAGAGCAGATAAAGTTGATCAGGTTGTTATGATATGCTGTGACAATGAGACACAAGGTAAGAATATTCCAACCATTCCCCACATCTCAATTAAATAGATAAAAAATTTAAAAGATAATGACCAAAGTGGAAAGGTATCAATATCAAAGTCCTGCATCTATTGGTTGTGCATTCTTTACAAAAGAAATTCTGATATCAGTTGAAAGAGACTGAGACTAACATAATATTTTGCAACTTCAGTTAAAATTATCTTTGAGAAAAACTGGTTTTAAAACCATTGCCAAATGTATGGAGTTTATTGTCAACAAAATGAAAGCAAACCAATCAAAACAAAGAAAACAGAAAAACACACACCAAACCTATGTACAAAAGCACCAAATTGTTCAAACGAAGTACTTTTTGAGCAGCGAAAGATTAGGTGTCCACGACTCCCTCCAATGTTTGTAATAGGACAGTACCGGGACCCAACTTTTCTGTAATAATGAAAGATCCCAGCCAAAGGCGCTGGAATTTGGTATACTGGTTTTTATCTTTATTTTGTTTGTCCCATCTTAATACCAAATCCCCAACTGAGAATTCCTTGTCAAATGAATATTTCTTGTCAAGCCATCTCTTCACCATCTGCTGATGATGATATAACTTATTCTTTGCTACTTCTCTGTCTTCCTCCAGTTTTAGCAGTGTATCAATTCTCTGCTGAAGGGGAGAAGAGTCATCTTCTTGGATAGATTGGGTTAATTGCAATGAAGGGATAGTGAGATTAGAAGGAAGAATAGCTTCCTTTCCATACACCAGACTGTAGGGTGAATTCCCCACTGTAGGGTGAATTCCCAGTTGCTTCCTTTGGGGTGATTCGGTCTGCCCAAAGAGTATTATAGAGCTGTGTGTTCCAATCTTTATGATGAGAAGCTACAATCGTTTTAAGAATATTTATCATATTTTTGTTTGAAGACTCAGCCAACCCATTTCCCTGTGGGTAATAATTAGCAGAAAAATTTAACTTAATCCCTTTTTCAAGGGAATATTGTGTCAGGTCGATCGAAGAAAAGTAGGATGCATTGTCGAAAAAAAGATACTCTAGGGCACCAAACCTCATAACTATCTGGTTGTTGAGGAAGGAAGTTACTTGGTTTGCATTACATTACCTAAGTGGGATTGCTTCAGTCCATCTAGTGAAGTAATCAGTGGTTGTAAGGATGTACCTATGTTGCAGAGATGAGGCAAGGTTTATTGGTCCAAGAAAATCCAGTCCCCACTGCTGAAATGGGAACTGAATTGTGACTGGCTGTAGTGGGAAGGAAGGTTTCTTAAATTTCCCTATACATTTCTGGCATGGTTCACATTTTCTTACATAAGCATATGCATCTTTAAACAATATAGGCCAGTAATACCCTGCTCTGAGGATTTTATGAGCTGTAGTTTCCCCTGAGAAATGGCCTCCAGCTGGTCTTGTATGAAGTTGAAAGAGAATATCATTAGTCTCATTCTTTTCCAAACACCTAAGGAAAACCCCATCATAGGTTTTTCTAAACAAAACTTCATTAATGAATTGGTAAGGAGCAACTTTCAATCTTAGAGCTCTGCATTTCTTAAAGTTAAGGGTTTCAGGAGCAAACCCATGGTTCAGAAAAAAATTTGATATGGTCATACCATTCGGATGTAGGAGTATCAATGGCATTGACAGAACCTGTTGGAACATCTTCCTCCTGCTCCCATTCAGTCCGTTGTTGTGCAGGATCGTCCGACTGAGCAGTAAGAAGACATAGACCTTTTCCCTTTACAATTTTGTCCTGTCTGATTTCTAGATCGTACTCTTGCAGGGATGTCATCCAATGGGCCCTTTTCTCACCCAATTCCTTCTGTACTAACACATTTTTAATGGTAGAGTATGGCACAATAACCTTTGTTCGAGATTTTAACAAATATAGCCTGTAGTGCTTAACAGATTTGCAAACTGCATAGGCATGTTTGTCAATTTGGGAATAATTAAGCTCTGCACCTTTGAATGTTGAGCTCATGAAGGATATCAGAATCTCAGTATCGCTGTCATGCTTCTGTGTCAAAACAGCTGCATAAGAGAAATCAGTGGAAAAAGTATAGACGATAAAATATTTATCAAAGTCAGGGGACATAAGAGCCAGAGATTCAGCAATAGCTCTTCTGATTTCGACAAACACATCTTTCTGTTCCTGCGACCAAGTGAACTGTACATCTTTCTTGACCAACTGCTGTAAAGGTTTAACTATCTGTGCAAAATTAGGTACAAACCTACAAGACAAAATTTATCTTACCGAGGAAGGATTGCATGGCTTTGTGAGAACCAGGTAAGCCAATTTTTGAAATAGCATCGGTACGTTCTGGGTCAATAATCATACCTTCCTTAGACACAAAACCAAGAAGCTTTCCTTTGTCACTGCAAAGATAGACTTTTTAGGATTGAGTGAGATCCCATACTTCCTGCAACATTCGAAAACCTGTTTCAGGGCAAAAAGATGTTCATGTCGCTTCTTAGAATATATAGTGATATCATCTAGATAAACTACAACAGAGTTATGCATCAAAACTTTGAAAGCTATATCCATAGCTCTCTGAAATGTGGCCCCGACATTTATCAACCCGAAAGACATTCGCCTGTAGGCGAAAGTGCCCCAAGGGGTTCTAAAAGTAGTTTTCAGCTGGTCATCGAGGGAAACCATAACTTGGTTGTATCCCGAAAAAACGTCCAGGAGTGAGAACATTTTTGAACTTGCTACTTTTTGCGGAATCTATTCCATGGGTGGAACAACATAATTGTCTTTTTGGGAAGCCCGATTCAAATTTCGGAAATCGACACACAGTCTGATTCCGCCACTCTTCTTATGCACAGGCACTAAATTGGAAATCCATTGGGTGTGTCTAAAAGGAAAGATGATTTCGGCTGCCAGTAGTTTTTCTAGTTCTTTTTTCACAGAAGGTTCCAAGCTGGGGTGCATTTTGCGCAGTTTCTGTTGATACGGTTTCACCTCGGGCTTCATAGGTATGTTGTGATGTATGATGCTCGTGTCAAAGGTTTTCAATTCGTCATAGGTCCACGCAAAAATGTCCTTATACTCTTTACATAAATTAATGATGGATCTTCTTTCCTTGGGAGAACAACTAACTCCTATATTGATAAAACGAGGTTCTTGCTCAGTACCTAAGTTGACTGGCTCGTAATTAAGTGAGGAGCTCTGGGTTTTGAAATTGGTTTTGTGTTTGAACTTATCCTGTAAATCGTAGAAATTTTCTAGACTAATAATAGATTTCGGGATAACGTTTGAAGGATCGGAGAGTGATTTTTCATGTTCTTCTTCATCTATAGCCATGTTTTGAAATGTATCCTGGGCTGTAAGGAAATCAAGTATCTATCATTCGTCGTCAAACACTTTCCAGTTTGTCACATTTTCAGGTATGGAAGGCCTGTACATGAGTTCTATGGAAAAGCTTTGAGGTGAAAATCCCTCCGGTGGTATCCATCTAGATGTTGTGTTTGCTAAGAGGTCAGCATCGAAGTTCTGCGACCTAGGGACTGAATTAATGTTAAATGCAGAAAAGGAGTTGGTAAGATCCCTTACCAGTTTTTGATAATTCATCAGGCGTGGAGACAAGCAGTGTATCTTATTCCTCACCTGTTTGACAATGATTTCGGAATCACCAAAGCAATGAATAACCTGTGCACCCATATCAACAGCTTTTTTAAGTCCCTGAACAAGGGCTTCATATTTAGCTACATTATTGGTATAGTCAAATTTCAATCTGCATGCTATCATGGTTTTAATCCCTTTTGGGTTAATGGGGACACAACCTGCAGTAGCTCCTTCCTTAGACCTAGATCCATCAAAAAATAAAGTCCAAGCAATTGGATCTATTCTAAAATTTGTATTTACATTAAAAGCATTATGTACAACATCTCCAGTGAAAGGTACAGAGGTAACCTGAGTGATCTGCAATTCTTTCTGTAAATTTTCATCTAGGGAACAGTCAGCAGGAAAATCTCCAAAGAAAGTGTCAAACGTGAAATGATCAATGTGTGAGTTAAGATAACCAGCGGGATCACTTGAGTCATTCATATTTGTGACTGTTTGTTTCATGAATGGTTCCCTACTAATTTTGATTTTGTTGGGTTGTCCATTATAGGGTAACCACAAGTGAGACCAATCGGTGGCAAAATAACCTTTAAGTTTTTCTGACCAGTCTCTGCTTAACCACATCCCATAAGCTTCAGGAATTTCAGCTACAACAATGTCAATTGTTTGGTGGATACAAGGATCAACATATAATGTAAGCAGGACATTCCTCAACCTTCCTACTACTCTAACTTTTGATCTGTCGAGTTGGACAATATGAGTCGAGCAGGGTTCCCAAGTGGCATTTAATTTCCTACACACAGATAAGGGCATCACGTTCGATGAGGCGCCCGAATCTATCATGCAGTTATGTGCGTTCCTGTTGAAGATATCGAAAGTAAGAAGAAAAGGGGGTGTCCTTTTGCTTCCAGGTTTTTGATCATCTGGCTTAGTGAAAGAGTCCAGGTTGTTATTCTGTGATTCTCTAGGTTGTTTGATTACCATGGTTTTGGGTAAATTATCCCTCGTAGAAGGGATCTTCAAAAGTTCAAACAGAGAGATATTTTCCTTAACTCTTTTCAGATCTTCGGCTAGATTGTACTCCATCTCTGGAATAACTATGTCCTTTTGGGGAACAGTCTTGCCTTTATTGGGAACTATTGTTGAGGATGAATATTCCTGACGGGGTCGTGGTCTTGACCTTGTGTTATAAGGGTGTTGAACATTAAACACAATCTCATGTTCTTCTTCCTCTTCATTCATGGGAAGTTCGGAGAAATAGCTAACAGTGTTCACTTGTAGGTCCTCTTGTTCTTGATCCTCTATAGGTAACTACGAATCTTGGTTGGTCTGATCATTAGAGGATTCAAGAATAGTTTGGGACTCTGTTTCCAAGGCTCTAAAAATGGAATAGAGTTCTTCATTTGAGAGTCCTTCAGTAGGATCAGGAGGTGGTGGATTCTGAGGAGGCTGATAAGGTCTCTTAAAAGGGGGCCTTACAAAACCTCTATTTTGGTTTTGATTCTCGTTATTATTTCTTTTCAAATCGACCATATCATTCGACATTTTTTGAAGGAACTTCTTTACATCAGTCATGTCAAAAGGATCCTTGTTTTGGGTAGAAGCCTTGGGCACGATGTTAGTTTTCTTCCTAGATGTAGAAGTAGAGGGTTGTTCTTCTACTGTATCAAGGCTATCATTTAGACAATAAATATCTTTTTCAACTTGAATAGCTTCGGCATAGGCTTCATATAAGTTGTTTTTGTGTGCCCTCTTTACCCACATTGCAATCGGAGCAGAAATACCCTTTTCATAAAAGGCAACCAGAAGCTCTTCTGCTGGAAGAACAGTAGTAGGGATTCTATTCTTTAGGTAAGAAAACCTTTGATTGTAATGTTTAATCCTTTCTTTACCTTTCATCTTTATGGAAGATAATTCCAAAACTAAATCCTGTGGTGTTTTGTCATCCCCAAACTTTTGGATAAACAGCTTTTCAAAATCATCCCATGATGTTATAAATCTGGCTTCCAAGGAAAAATACCATGTGGATGCCTTGCCTTCAAATGTGGAAGGAAAGAGTCTGCAAACCACATCCTCATGGATAACAATCCTGAGTCTGATGGCCTGCATGAAAGTTTTAATATGATCAAGTGCAGGTGACTTATCATCTGGGTTAAATTTAGGAAGCCATTTTTTTGGGTTCTTTGGTAATTTGTGTTGGTCTCCAAGTATCCACACAGCATCTTGGTCAAGCCAATGTCTGTTCTGGCCTTCCCCAGCCATAGGTATTTCTTCTTCTTCCTCAGATGAAGATTCAGAAGAACGTTCACTTTCGGATGAGGAGGATGAAGATGAAGGAGGAGAGGGTGGCGGTCCACCTGAAGGAATTACTCGTGAAGTTGGTTTTGTTTCAGTGAATAATAAATCAATATCAAATTCAGGGAGCTGCTGTTGGTTTGATGAACTATTTTGTTTTTTATTTTGTTTAGTATTTTGCTCGACTAAATCTTGATTTTGTTGAACGTTTGCCTGTGGATTAGTGTTTTCTTGGTGAATTGCCGTTAATCCTTGATTTCTCTGTAGAGAGAGTCTCTGCTGCGATCTAGCAGCACTATCACTAGACCTCTTGAGTATCTCTTCAAGTAAAATAGGTCCTTTGGTGGGTGATGTAATAATAATATCTCCTATTATTGGATCTCGGTGAGCTATTGGGGTAACAAGGATACTAGTGGGTTGTATCACCAGTTGCTCAATAGAAGTGGATGCTTGAGTGTGGCTACAGGTGACAATCGGTATTCTTGCTGGAAGAGGTTTTTGAGTATTTTGTTTAGGCATAGCTTACCGCTGGCCCTCCTTCTAGCACCATTTGTTGAGGCCTCGGGGGTGCAGGGTAATTGCAAGGTGCTAGAATGGATTCCAAGGCTCCCAACAGAGGATGAAAACACAGACTGAAAGGATTCAAAAGACCCTATGCAAGGGAAGTTCTATCCCCATCCTGTTTGGTGTGGAATTATCCCAAGGATATTCGGCCTCCGCTGGCACTCTATGAGTTGGTGTTTAGATCAATAGATCAATTTTTCGATAAAGGAAAACAGAAGTGTAAAATTGAGTCTATTCTAACTTAAACTATTTAAGAAAAGGACCTAATCTAGGTTAGATCTATTCTAAAGGAAAGCTTGTTGTTGTGCAGATCAATCTTGATGTGAAATGGATAAATACGTTTGCCAACTTCAACATAAACGTTAAAAGATGCATTCACTTATCAGCTTAGATCATAATCAATTAATGAAAATTAAGTGACAATAATATAAGCATGTAAACCTATCCAAGCTTAACCTGTAATCACTCTGTTAATTGAAAAATTAACATTGATTAAATTGAATATCTATCATTTGTAGAAATCGATAAAGAAAATATCTAAATTGACAGAAATTCAATAAAATATTCTCATACACAGATTAGCCATAAAGAGAAATCAGTATAACATATCTTTATATAAATTAATGCTTGCAAAAGATCACATAACACATATTTCATTAAAATTGGTAACATTTTATTCCAAGCACAACACCAAATTTGATTTTTTTAGTTATTTTGGAATTCTAGATCCACTATTTGATTCCAAATTTAATGAAATATGTGTTACATGCTGAAGATGACAATTTGAAGTAAGAAATCAGACATTGTCAAAGAAACTTGAACAATAAACAAGAGATCATTCAAAGGGATTACTTCACTATATTAATGAAGTCTGTAAACAAAATTATAAAGCTCCACTAAGACAGAGTATCTCCAGTCGTCTCCTGCTGATTTCTGACCCAAAAATTATCAACCCCTAACATCGAGAGGCATTCTTCCTTAAATAAGAATTACAACCAAGTACAAAATAGAGATTCCAAAAAATAGGGATTACAAGGTTCGAATCAAGCTATCAATCTAGAAAATTTTGCCACTATAATCTGAACAACTTCAGCTCAAATGATTCCCCCCCAAGCCTACGATAAAGTTCAAAATGAGGATCATCTTCTAATTTCGGGAAAATCCCATAGCAAAATTTGTGGAATTCAACAATGGCCCACTAGCTGTCGATAACCGATAACAGATGGTCCAACAAATCTTCCCGTTGAATCGCCTTAGAATCTTCCTGCTGATCCATAACGTTTTCGAAAACAGAAAAATTGGACAATGAGTCTTGCTTCACGGGAGTTGGTGGAGTAGCAGGTTCCTGATTGATTATAAAATCATGGATAATGGATTCATCTCGATCACATGGCTTCTCATTGATTTTCTCTTCATTCTTATGAGGGAGTAGTATGCAAACGGGCAGAGTTTCAGAATCTTCCTCTTCGCTATCACTGCTAGTATCAGGAACACCTACGTCAAAGGGTGGTGACATTGGTTCTTGAAATAACAAAAGATGAAGCTCCTCTTACATATAACATCCATCAAAGGGTTCATAACATGTCTACATGTTATTCATACCAGATCATCAAAAAATAAGTTTTCAAAATAAAACATAAAAACATTTCTAACAAATCCAGACGACAAACTAAGTGTTTCATACTTGCCACCATATTTAAGAAGAGTTAAAGAAAATCATAATGATTGAATATGATGAGCTGCTATGAATTTTAATCATGCGAATTTGGAACTGCGATGATTTGAATTGCAATGAAACGATGTCGCAGCCTGTGTTAATCCAAATTGGATCATAACAAAGTACAATTTTAACAGAATCACGCACGATTCGAAGTCACATCTGAAAACTACCATTACAAGCCAATCTAATCAAGCAATCATGTCTTCAAAGATGATCATGAGGTGAGAATTTCAGTCAGAAACCTAGTCGTAAGAACAATGAAAAACAAGGCATTAAAACGTAAGTTCGAACGATTGAATTTCATCCACTGGATCAAATGAATCGACGGTGAAAATTAACCAATGCAGGATGTGGGATCAGGTGTTGGACATTTAATCACAAATTTATTCATGATTCCTGAAAGCCGCAACCCAAAAGTTGCGGGTTTCGGGATTGCAAACTGGATAAAAATGCATAAACGGGTTTCCGAAAGTTGCAACCCAAAACTTGCAGGTCTTGGGTTTTGGGTTTTGGGATGAAAAATTTCCCAAAATTATTAACAACGGATTCCTGCAACCCACACCTTTCGGGTTAACCAAAACCAACCAAAAAAAACTAAAAACTAAATTCCGCAACCCGCACCTTTCAGGTTTAGGGTTTCGGGTTGGTAGGAGTAGATGACTGAACACTTAAAATTGAAAGGCCTCTTGCAACCAAAAACACTTCGAAATTTCCAAGAAGAAAAATGACAATCAAGCCAAGCAAAGGTATAGGTATAAGATCATAGAAACCAAGTTCAAAACCTCATGTTCACAAGAACATTTACCCAAATACCTT
This sequence comes from Larix kaempferi, assembly GCA_027924585.1. Classification (NCBI taxonomy): domain Eukaryota; kingdom Viridiplantae; phylum Streptophyta; class Pinopsida; order Pinales; family Pinaceae; genus Larix; species Larix kaempferi. The sequence goes on from BSBM01000588.1 coordinate 1,859,628, forward strand.
TGTGTTTATTTTAAAATCAGGGCTCCCATGCTTAGATGAAGCATGGGATCTGTTGTGGCCACAACAAACCTTTCGGGTTGCGGGTTAACCAAAACCAACCAAAAAAAAAACTAAAAACTAAATTCCGTAACCCGCACCTTTCAGGTTCGGGGTTTCGGGTTGGCAGGAGTAGATGACCGAACACTTAAAATTTAAAGGCCTATTGCAACCAAAAACACTTAGAAATTTCCAAGAAGAACAATGACAATCAAGCCAAGCAAAGGTATAGGTACAAGATCATAGAAACCAAGTTCAAAACCTCATGTTCACAAGAACACTTACCCAAATACCTTTGTGTTTATTTTAAAATTGGGGCTTCCGTGCTTAGCTAAAGCATGGGATCTCTTGTGGCCACAACAAGTGGAGAGTATAAGAACATTCTTCTTCTTCTTTCCCAGGGGAGGTTGGTGTGGGTGGGTTTATCTATGACCCAAGAGGAACAATTATAAGAACATTCAAATGGGGTCTTGGCAACAAAATGAACAATTTTGCAGAATGGATGACTCTCTCTCAAGGACTAGAAAGCTTGAATGAGTTGTAGGTGAAGGAATTCATTGCTTTCGGTGACTCGAGAATTGTTATTCAATCCATGAATAACATGAGAAAAGGGAACAAAACTATGAACAGTCTTCAATTAAGAATTTCCCACATCTATCCAAATAGGACCAACATCAAGTTCTACCACATTAAAAGAGGGCTCAATGGTTTGGCAGACCACTTGGCCAATGTTGTAACAGAGTTAAAGGAAGGGGAGCTATCCCCCGACGGGAATCAAATCACCCCTAAGTGGTGTAGAAACTTTCGAAAACTCATTAAATGAGTTCATCACCCAAGAGAAACTAACTTAATGGTGGAGGTTGAAGACATGCATGCTCACTGCTAGATGGAAGGACTGAGGCTTCTCTTGGAACAAACCACTCTGGATCCTTCTCTTTGTCATTAATTCCTCTTCGTGAAGAGTAGGTGGGTGGAAGGTATGAAAATTACTGCCAAATGATGGATTTTTCACCGCCGAAAGAGCTGAGAGAGAATATATGGGAAATCCAGCTGCTCTTTCCTCACCTTCTGCAAATTGGAAACTATGTCCATTGTGAGTGTTTCCAGGAGAGTAAAGATATATAGATGGAGGGCAAGGGAGATATGAAAAATAAAGGCTCACTCTTAGGCCATCCAGAGGAATATGCGGGTTTATCTCATGTCACGCAGGAGATCACCACCATCAAGGAAGGATTGATGGACCTTCGAAAAATGAATAGGTGTATCTTTGAGGTGGAAAAAGTCTGCTTGGAGGAGTCAAAACAGACTGGGCTAGATTTAACAAGGTTCGAATCACGGTTGGAATACGCATAAACTGGTTATCAGGTTGAAATAAGAGAAGTGGAAGATTTAAATAGGACCGTGGCAGACATGGAATGAGCCTTGAGCGCAAGGTTGGATGGGGTCAACGGGAAGTTATTGGAACTATGCAGAGCTATTCAAAATTGCAGCATGAATGATGCAGAACACCACGAACATCATTTTAATCAATTGAAGGAAATTATGGAGATAGTAGATGTGAATAGACTCTACCCCTGGAATTACGAGGGGGAACGTGCAGAGGACTCCCCTTTGGATGATGCATCAGTCGCACAATCGGAGGTAGAAGAAGAAATCATTCAGGAATGATGTCTTTTCTTCCCTGTCAGTGTTAAGGCTATGTTTTTGTGCAGTTTTTTGGTAGGACGGTTCATAAGAGTATGCACAGTCAGAAGCAAGAGGTCCAATTTAGTAAAATTTTGTAAAAATGCTGAACAACTAGAATTCTTTGTTCTGCACATAAACTTTACTCTGTTCTTTTTGGTTTCTATCATGCAACCTTGAGGGCGTTTGTAATCATCTTTTTATATAATATAATCCTCTTCTCGTTCATGTTAGAAAAAAACGAACATTCTTCCCAACCATTGGATCTACTCTCAATTTATTAATATAATTAATTATATTCCACACAATACTACCTTTTAAATACTTTATTTTTTTCAAAAATAACACTTTTATAATTACTTTCTTAATTTATATAAATTATTAAATAATATTTTTTATGGTAAATCATTCCTAATGAGCAATAAATATTACTTTTAATTATCAAACCCTTTGGGTGGTATAGACTGAAAAAATGGATAAAGTCATTCATTAATTTGACTACCAAGCCCGCACCACTAATATCAATTCACTAAGACGCCCAACTCATTAGTGGTGGAGGTAGACATATTGACTTTAGGTCCTCTTTGGACAAAGACTTATAAAAATGGGCGTATTGAAGGAGAAGTAATGACTCCACGTCTCCTTTGGCTCATATGAAAAACAAAGTTGGTAAGACTTAGAAATGACATTGTTATTCAATTCACTTCACTAATACCATATCATTACTTAATATCATATCATTATTGGCGGTTGGCCCCAGAGACCCGAGATCCATTCTCACGTAGGTTTATGACACCACCCTTGATTCCAGGGGTTGGAATATCAGGGTGGCACTTTCCATTGAAAAAACAAATCATTTCACTAGGAGACCCGCTCCATGATAAAGAAAAAATATAAGAGTCGATGGAAGTCACTAAATTTTTATTAGAAAAGAAAAGTCACAAGGAATTCACGAAAAATGCTATGGGAGAAATACAATTGAAAGTCACTAAAATTCAGCAGCTTCTTGAAGATTGGATGAGTGGATAACTCGTTTAGATGTTGATCATGTAAAAGTAAAATTGTGTTAATTTGATAACACACTAATTGCTAAATCATCATTTGTTATCAAATTGTTATTAGGCATTAAGGATAATCATCATTTGTTGTTATCTATACATAATTGGAAAGTGGTATGAAATCTATGCCTTAGTATGAAATCTTTTCTTTTTAATATTTAGTTCCAAGATAAGTTTTTTGTTCTATGCACATATATATGTAAAACAATGAACAAGTTTCGCATTAAAAGATTCAATATCTCATGGCCCTTTAAAGTGAAATGAGACGCCACCCTTCAAATTTGATCCCTCAACAGAATATTGAATCTGGTTTTTAATATTAGAACTTCTTAAAAATATGTACATACTATAATAAGTAGATGATTTTTTTTTTAAACCATTAATAATAAAAAATTATATAAAAAAAATTAAATAGTGGTTAAATAATATTATTTAATTAAGTGTTAATTTTTGTTAGTTTATGGGTCTTTTTGCAAGACCACCGTAGTTCAATATTCTTAGAAGTGAACATTTCTAATAGACAAAAAATACTATTTAATTAAACATTTATTCATTAAAAAAAATTATATATTAGTTTAATTTGCAATACATACATTTTGATAACAATGTTATCAATCAATAATCATTTATAAAATCCATGTAAAATGATTTTTTTTTAATATTCATTTCATTTCAGTACGAATTAAAATATCACTACACAAAATCTTAGAGGCACAATTGCAACTCATTAAACACCCTCCAAAATGTACCGAGATTTTAAAAAAATATTGTAGAAAATGGGTTATTTTTCTCCAATAATCTTGCTTTCAAAATCAATATAAAACTCAAATATTTAAACTATACATCAGTTTATCCACACACGTCCTTTTTAACAACAACACTTCTTATTTTTTGTTGTTGAAGTAAATGGCTTGTTAAAATGTACTATATATATTATAAATGAGCAATAAGAATATTTAAACCATTATCTTTTTGTGAAGATAATTAATAATAATTTCATTAATACAATTTATTATTTCTAAATTATGTAAGTAACAACACATACACTCTAAATGGAATGTGTATACCGAAGTTGTATCATATATATCAACTTATTCATATAACCTTTTATAATTTTTTAATAAATATAAATAAATTAATATCCTTTGGAGACTAAGACATAGAAGTGACTCCTGCATTTACATAAATACTAATCTCTATCATCAACATAAAAATCACCGTTTAATAACATGTTCAGAAAACACATGTATAAACTGAGTAAATATATATATATATATATACAAAACACTGAATTTTATCTTTAATAGTAGAATTCCTTAAAAATATCTGCAAAACACACTATAAAATCAAATATATTAAAAATAATTTAAAGAATATTATTTAATCAAGCATTTATTCATTCACAAAAACATTATATATTAATTTTATTTGTAATACATACTTTTGGATAACAATTTGATTGGTGGATAATCATTTAGGAAATCGATACACTCCGTAAAATGATCTCTTTTTTGGAGGTACCATCCAATACCACGCTTTATCCCACATAATTATCAATGTTACAACTCCACCAAATCCAATCCCTATTCCTAATCCCAATGTAGTTAATGAGATATATTCATCCACGTGCCTTAGCCATCCCTGACCTTTACTATCATTTGCAGAAGCTCTATCTTCTTTCTTTTTGTTATTCTGTGTTTCCTCACATGGCTGTAAAGGACTGCATGGCTGTAAAGCACTGCATGGCTGTAAAGGACTCCATAGGCACTTATTTCCTTGAAATGAAGTTTCATTGAAAGTATCAAATTGTGTTCCTCGTGGGATTTGGCCATAGAGACGGTTAAATGATACATTTAGAGATGCCAACTTGGTTAATTTAGAGAGTTCTTGAGGAATCTCTCCACTCAAATTATTTTTAGCCAAGTCCAATTGTTCAAGAGTAGATATCTCACTAAGAGATGTAGGAATTTTTCCATCTAGTTGGTTTCCAGATAAATTTAGCAACCGCAAGGAGCTCAAATTTCCCATGCTTGAAGGTATTTCTCCCATAAAATTATTGTTGGATAAGTCAAATATATTGTTTGCCTGCAGCACATAAGTTATTGTATACTCAAAGCCCTTGATGTTAATCTGCACATATACATATAATGTCTCACTAGTAACATTGGAGGATCCAAGGATGCCAAATCCTTGAAGTTGCCCTATATTAGATGGTATTCTTCCACTAAATTTATTATTGGATAAATCCAACATCTGTAACCGAGAGAGATTTGTGATCCATTCAAAGATATCACCCTGAAATTTATTGTAACCAACATTTAAAACTCGTAACTCTTGAAAAGATGCAAGGTATTTAGGAAGCTCACCTGTAAATCTATTTTTCCTTAAATCTAGTATACGAAGCTTGGTACAATTAGCCAAAGATAGAGGCAGAGTCCCACAAAATCTGTTAGAATGAGCAGCCAGAACACCCAACATCGCTGGAAACTCTATGTCTAGATGTCCACCAAGTTTATTCTTGGACACCGTTATTGAATATAGTTGTTTACAATTACGTAAAGATGTGGGGATCTTTCCATTTAACTGGTTTTTAGATAAATCCAACCTGCTTAAATAGACGCATTTGCCGATTTCCTCAGGGATTGTTCCACTAAGTCTGTTGTGGGAAAGCCACAAATGCTTCATCATTTTGCAATTCCCTAGAGATGAGGGAATTCTTCCACTCAAGTTGTTGTGGGAAAGTAACAAATACATCATCATTTTGCAATTCCCTAGAGATGAGGGAATTGTTCCACTCAAGTTGTTGGACCTTAGATATATGATCTCTAAGTTATGGAGCGAGCCCAATTCCACGGGAATTCTTCCACTCAAATGGTTAAAACCTAAAGACAGTCTCTGTAAGTTATGGAGCGAGCCGAATTCCACGGGAATTCTTCCACTCAAATGGTTGAAACCTAAAGACAGGCTCTGTAAGTTCTGTAGCAAACCCAATTCCACTGGAATTCTTCCACTCAAGTCGTTGGAAGAAAAATCAACAGACCATAGCTGAGTACAATTACCCAAAGCTGGAGGGATGTGACCAGTGAGATTGTTAACATTAATGGACAATTCTCGCAGAGATGTGCAATTGTTCAGAGAAGTTGGAATACTTCCGGTGAGAAAGTTGTTGCCTAACTCGAGAAATTCCAATTTAACTAGACGACCCAATTCTGTTGGTATGGTCCCTGTCAAACTATTATTTGAAAGATCCAAGGTATTCAACAAGGAAAGGTTGCCAATAGATGGCGAAAGAGTACCTCGGAGACCTAGTCCAGTAAGGCTTAGGTCATACACTCTGTTAGTGTCCATATCGCAGGAAACGCCAGGCCAAGAGCATACATTCTCCGAATTCTCAGCTGTCCAGTTGGACAGATATCCTAGTGGATCCAATGTGATGGCCCTTCTGAATAATAGAAGCGCCTCCAAGTCCGTTTGATGAGTAGATGATGTCAATTGATACGCTGAATCCTCGATACTGCGTTCTCTGGAAACAAAATAATGGGGCTGAACAGATTTAGTAGTTCCAGCAGGGGTATGATCATATTCCCCATCGATATAAGATGAAGAAGAGTAACTGAAAGTAGCGGCAGTCACAGCATCCATCAATATCAAGATGAAGATGAGAAAGCTGAGAAGCATCGACAGAAGAGCAGTGTTATCCATTTCTCTCTACCTCCAGACTGCAGCGTTATGTGAAATCACTGCATTGCCATGACCAGTACCACTATGCTCCTTTAAAGTCATAAAAATTGAGCCGTGTTGACTGGGGAAACTAACTTGGAATTTTGTTAGGTGCAATGGACGGGAACGGGTGGGATAAGACTCCGATTATTTCGACTTTGACGGTCCATATAGGCGATCAATATCCAGCCTCTAGAAGGTCATTTAATGCGAAGGTCATTTAATGCGGATCCAATGGTTAACCTGCTGCGGCTGCATTAAATGGCCGACAACAAATTAAATAAAGCTCGCTATATATACATTCAACTTTTGACTTTTGATAACAACAATTGACTGGAAAATACACAACAAGAAATCACGAGTTTAACAGCACTGCCTGTATTGACTGGAAAATACACAACAGGAGATCACGTGTTTGACTGTGTATCATTAGGGACTAAGATTTTAAAAAAGCGTGGCATTCACATTAAGTTCGTAAAAATCTATTTTAAGAAATAACAACCCTTCAAATTCAATGGGCCACGGGAAGAATCTACTTGTATCATGTATGTATATAAAGACATAAAACACTCATTAAACTTTAATTCCATGTATAAGCACCGGCATAGATATTTTTTAAAAAGGCTTCCCTTAATTTAATAATAATAATAATATTACAATTGTGTAGTTGACAAATAATGTGTAGTTAATAAATTAGAAAATTTTATTTAGTGAAGAAGCTATAAGCAGGTAGGGGAGGCACGTGTGGGTAGGATCATCTTCGATACCGAAGGAAACAAAGTCATCTTCTTCTCATGGGACTTAAAAAGAAAACTAACAACGAAGCTTAATGGCTTGCCCTTCTCCACTCCCTGGAATTAGTTGCTACCCTCAACGTGGACAATTTGAAGGTCTTCAGTGACTCAAGGCATGTCATCCAAAGAATGAGATCTAGGATAAGAACAAGAGGCTCAAAAAGCCATAGAATTCAAAGAAGAATCAATCTCCTATCTCTACCACAGGATTTACATTACTACCACATTCTTCGGGGGATTAATATTGAAGCAGATGAAGCAGCCAATAAGTGAGCTACCCTAACTATGGGTCAAATCATTTACAACAATGAGAAAGAGGATTTCATATTTATACCCTAACCCTTTCCCATTCTTTTGTTTTAGCCACTTTGGCATTTTTGAATTTAGTTTGGTTATGCCCCTCTCCTGCAGCTTGGTTATGCCCCTCCCCGCATTTTTGTTGAAGGCACATGGGCCTTCACGTGGCCCTCTCCACTCCTTTCATCTCACGCAAGTCGGCCTGAACTACTCCCTCCCTCCCCCGGGGTTTATTCGGCACCATGGACTCCCCTTCTGGCTCTACTTCTCTTCAGCTCTCGGCCGACTTTGACAACTTCCTCTTGAATTCTGGCTCCGCTCCTTTTGGTTTTAGCTTCCCTGAGCCTTTCTCCCATCCTATCCCCTCTTGTAGCAACATGGCCGGCATGATGGAAGGAGTTGCGGCCTTGAGAGATACCATTGCCAACATCAAGGATCACCTCCGCAGAATCTTTGAGGCCATTTGCACCAACGTCAAACATAATAGTGAAATTGCCTCCGACGTCAGGAACAATTCTCAACAACTCACCTATCAAGACTCTAGACTTGATGATTTAGAGAGAAATCTCTTCGAACTTATGGGCAAAGTTGACATAATCAACGAAGATGTCACAAGCATGGCTAGAATGACCCAATGCAGTCATTACCAGGAATCCCCCACTGTGAACAAAGAAATGGTGGATGCAGCCTCTGTGCAACAACATAACTATTGATAGCTTGGTCTTTTCTCAGAAATGGTTCTTCATTTAGCTTCTATTTTGAATGTTTTTTGTATACAGTTAAATTCTCAGTTTCTAAGGATTTATTCCACCTCTACTACAGAAAAATATAGGAAGCAACAAAACATGAATTTCATAGCTAATCCAAGCATGCTTGTATGCACTATAATGCTCTCATTTTTTGAAGAAAAACTCCTTTTTATGTATTGAATGGCTCTGCACAGCCTTTTTCGACTATATATATATATATATATATTTACCCTGTTTCTAATAATAATAAAAAAAGAAAAAGCTATAAGCAGGGTATATGTATTATGTCATATGGAGTTTATATGTTATGTTTTTTATTAAAACCTTGCATCTAGTCTTAACCATAATTTATTTGTCAAAATAATATACTTACTTTGCCATAACTACACAAAAACAATTTATTTGTTAAAACGAATACTTACTGGACTATTGAACAATTTTAAAATTGAAGGACTCTGGCTGGTTTTTTACTAAGTATTTAACATGTATCTATTAACTAAAGAATTTAATAGAAGAAAGCCCATAAATTTAGTCAGCCCATCTCTAATTGGCCTACAAAGTAATCCCAAGGATTGTGCTAAATCGTTGTTGTTTGCAAAATGTCCTTTTCTATATGCCTCCATATTTGTTCCATGGACCATTTCTCTCTTTTAAACATTATATCATCCATTTCATGCTTTTCCATAAGAAATTAAAACAAAATATATAAAATATCTTCTAGAATTTCTTTAAAAGCTCTTTCATACAGGCTTATACATTTTTGTGATAAAACTTCCTTATAAAAAAAACTCCATAATTCCCCATTAAAAAAAAATATTCCATATTTATAATCCCTCTTTTGTAAGCCATTCCTACCAGGATTTAACTTACAACTATCTTATACCAACTACAACGATGCTAAATCCTATTTCATATAGAATATTAATGAGTGTCCTAATTTTTTATACAAAACAACATGGCCTTCTTTAATTGAATATGCACCCTTCCCTCTATTCCAACACAATATCTAATTGTTTTATTTGTCAAATTCTCGTGTTCAACGCCGATGATATGTATGTGATATTCTTACATCCGAAAAAGCTGTCCTTACTGTTTTTCCATGAAATAAATTTTAGTCTACTTTGATGTCTCGTTGTTATATATTTGAACCAATAATCCTTATTCTAATCTAATTAATTTTTCGTTTCATAAGTTGCAATTTTCAAAATACACGTTATCTTAAAACAAAATGACCATTTCAAAAATCATTTAAAGTTAAACCTGCATCGTAATACATATTGATCTTCTTTAAAATTTAATATCCATATACTAAATCCTTACATAAGATTATTTTCCATCCTAACGATTCCTTCCGGGATTCAACGTTTACTATACTATGACATTTAAATTTTACACCAAAGTGACTTGTTCATGTAGAAATGTAGAAAACGTATTTTTCTTAAATAAACATATTATTTTTTAAATGTGAGTTAGACACGATCTCAATTAAAATTTGACAATAAATCCTAGCTTCATTCATAATAATTATTTGTTTAATTTCAATTAATTATACTATAAAAATTATTTTATAAATCAAACCAAAATTAAAAAAAAAAAACTTAAAATCCTTAAAATTAATTAGATTAATACAAATTTAACAACTATAATTGTGAAAAATTTACATATATTATGACTATTTGTAAATACAATACATACTTGACTAGGACAAATATAAACTAATAAAAATCTATTTTACAACATAACAACGCTCATTGTGAAAACTTTACATTTTTTTTTTCCATAGAAAAAAAACATATTCATTGATCAAAAAGAGCATCGAATACAATCCACAAGTGCTTATAGCATGGTATAATATTGTTATATTGTCATTACAAATTTCATACTTCATAATTGTTATCAAAATATTCAAAATTGTAAACAAAAAACTATATTTATCTCTCCAGACTTGCCCAGCTTATCTCCTGTATATCATCTCTTATAGATACTATTTTGCATTTGTCTTCCTCTTCATGTAAGCCAGCTTTAGAAAGGCCATCGACCTCCTCATTCTGTTCACGATATATGTGGACAAACTCCACCTCTCTGAAATGTGCCACCAATGTGTCCATACAGTTTCCCATATTCTAAAGCATGTGGTTGTTGAAAGTTGTCACTTTATTCATTCTTTTTTATCCAAATTTTAGAATCATCATAGATTCTTAGCGTATTAATCGAAAGATATTTTTCCTTCTGCAGTAGTAATCTTAAATCTAGCCCTTCTGCCAAATTATTTGTGCCTTCCCCTTCGTTAGCTTGTATTTTGATCTCCAGACCCTCATATCGCAGCAACACTCCCATACCACAAATATTATCAGCACATGCACCATCAAAGTATCCAACTGTATCTCCCTCCTTATGTGTTAGTTTTTAAAAAAGTATGTTCTTCCTTTTCCCCTCGGGTCCCAGGAAGTAATTGTAGACTGAAAGTATCTGTGTAACCACTACGAAGCTAGGGATGTTGCGGTCTTCAAAGATCGACTGATTTCTTGCTCCCCATACATTCCATACCACCAGAAAAGGTAAACAACGCAACTTGTCCAACTCAGGTGCATCATACCATGACTTCAAAAAAACATTAAATGAATCTCCTTCCCCCAAGAATAACTTCCCAATCTTATTACCTAATTCTTTCCAGATCTGCAGAGTAAATGGGCATTTCAAGAAAAGGGGTTCTGCGTCTTCATCCTCCTGCCTACATAAACAACATCGACCCGGGCCAGCCATATTTCTTCTTTTTAACATATCCCAAGTTAATACCCTTCCCTTCAATATTAACCATATCAGAATTTTACTTTTGAAAGGAGCCTTTGTTTTCCATATTTTAGTTCCCCGCCATGGAGCTTCATGGTTCATATTTAGCCATAATGTACTGTAAGCTTCCTTTACCGTAAAGGATCCACCCACCTTCGTCCCCAACCATTGTAGTTGATCAGGAGCTTGTCCCAGGTGAATGAAACCTCTTCTAAGTTCCATTGTCCAGATATCCCATATCTCCTTCCATCGTACGGGCAGTTCCAAATCCCCTGCTATCATCCAGTTTTGATGTTCATCTGTAGTAATATCAGCAAGCACCGAATATCCTTCCAATGCCAAAGTTTCTGTCAGCTCCGGTGGGAGTGTTGGTGTTCTGTTCACTCCTAGGAAGTAGTCTTGGCCAATTCTAGCTAGCCGACCATCTCCCACAACCCACACCAAACGATCCCCAATGATGGGAAAAGTTGTAACTATTGCCTTCCGGAACAGTGATCCACCCCGACAGCTTTTCCTCGGATCACGAATCCAATCAGTTACTGATAAACCGCCACAATATTTGTATAGTAGTAACGATTTCCACTTACCTTGTTGTGATACAAAATGCCACACCGTCTTTGCTGCCAAAGCTTTACCCAAAGAAAATTAATCCTTAAAGTCCCATCCTCCCAGCTCCTTCGGTTTAGAGATAGAACCCCGTGATGTCCAATGAATTCCCCTGTCATTTTTACCCGACCATAGGAATCTGAAGAATAATTTCCTAAGGATGTGCAAAACCCCCCGAGGAATCTTAGCATTAACCATCCAATAAACTGGAATAGCACTCAAAATATTGGAAATAAGGATAGATTTACCTCCCTTAGACATAAATCTATTGCACCAGAATAGAAGACGCTGCTCCACCTTATCAATAGGCCATTTCCAGTCTTTATTGCCATATCCATTCGGTTTCAGATGAAACCCCAAATATTTAAAACCTTTAGTTAAAAGGGAAGTCTCCATAGGCATTATCTACAGGAAGTATAGCAGTTTTATGTCTTCTACGTTAAGATAATAGCATGTTGATTTATTCAAGTTCACTATCATTCCTGTAGCCACACTGAACAGCCAAAAAAGATCTTTAATGGCGTGAACCTCTGCAACAGTATTTTCGAGGAACAACAAGGCATCGTCAACGAAGAAAATATGTGTAAAACGTATATTTCTGAATCTTAACCTCGACACTAAACCTCCATCTACTGCCTCAATGATAATGCGTCTCAGAAAATCCATTATCAACAAGAATAGATATGGAGAGAGCAGGCAGCCCTGCCGTAGCCCACGAGCCAATGTGAAAAAACCAGAAGCTACCCCATTAATTAACACAACAAATCTAATCGTAGTCATGCATGACCATATCCAGTTAACAAAAGGTATGCCAAAACCAATTTGTATTAATACCAGTCTGATGTAGAGCCAACTGGAACGATCATATGCTTTAGAGAGATCAATCTTCAACACCTTAGCTGGCAATTTCTGTATTTTGATAGTATGAATGCATTCTTGGGCACTCCCAATCACTTCATGTATGCTTCATCCCGATAAGAAACCAAATTGTTCTGCTGTGATGTTTCTAGCCAGGATAGGTTTAATACGTTCTGCAATAATTTTTGAAATTACCTTATATAATGCATTACACAGTGAGATTGGACAGTAGTCCCCAAAAGTCTTTGGCTCATCCATATTAGGAATCAGGGAAGTAAAAGTTGCATTTATACAAGGTAACAACTTGTCGGTCACCCTATTCTTCTCGACCACCCATAGAAGGTCATCTTTCAAAATTTCAAAGAAGGCCAAGTAAAACTTAGATGTCCATCCGTCAGGGCCTAGGCTACGGTCTTTCTTGAGCTTGGTAATAGAATTCAATAATTCTTCCATAGTGATCGGAGCGTTTAGAGCCTCCAAATCTTCCTCCGTAACCCACCTGTCAAACTTCGTAACTGTAGTTATCATTTCAGGAAGATGTATATCCGTCGGTTCTTTGTAAAAATCATGGAAAAACCCCACGCCACCGCAAGCCAACTTCTCAAAACCCCCAACCTTATCGCCTCGGCCATCCTTTAATTCCCATAATGAATTAATCATTTTCCCGTGATTAATCATCTTGTGGAAAAAACTCATGTTTGCATCCCCCTGTGTCAACCACACAACCCTGCTTTTCATTCTTAAGGCTGTTGCTCTTTCCATCAAGATCCCGTTCATGCGTTCCTCCAAACGAGCCAAATCTAGAACCAGCTCTTCATCCAAAGACCCTCCATGCCTTTCATAGAAGTTTGTAATTTCCTTTTCTGCCTCCACGATCCTTTTGTCCAAAGTCTCTCTCATCTCCTTCACCCATACGATAGTTCTGTTTTTTAGCAATTGAAGATTGTTAACAAATTGTTCCTCGCATGAAATGGAGGAGGAGGTATCACAATGATGCCAATGCAACCAAAGCAAGGACTGAGATTCTGCAATGTGAATCCATGAAGGATTGAACTTAAAAGGTGTCCCAGGATTATCCCCCCCATTCTCCATACTACACATGATAGGCATATGGTTAGAACAACCTCCATAAACCCTCCAGGTCTTGGCTCTGTCCACCTGGCAGATCATGCCCCCCACAAACATGAAATGGTCAAGCCTCTTCACAATAACGGCATCCCCAGATCTTCGGTTGTACCATGTGGGTTTCAGAACCACCGGTTCCAGGTCCAAGATATTCTTCTCTTCTAGAAGCTTCTGCAAGAAATTCTGGGCAGGGTCCATCTGTGCACCCAGACCCCAAACCTCACTGCCCTGTAACGTAAAGTTTAGGTCACCTGCAATGATAAAAGGATAGTCCATTAGAAATGACTTACCAAAAAAATCATTCCAGAAAGGAATTTTTCAGGTGTAAGGTCCACATAAGTTTAGTAAGTTGAAGTCCATCCCAATATCCCTGCACCTGAAGGTTGTTCCCAAACCTGACTGGAATCCAAAACAATTAACAGGGTTATATGACTCTTCCAACCAGTTACCAATACTCCAGATTGTCCCATACTATCCTGCCATGCAACATCTCAATCCCTTAGAACTCTCTTCAATCTGTCCACCACCCTGATTCCCCCACACATCGTCTCCTATAACACTACAACATCAAGACCATTCTGCTCTATCACCCTAGCCAGTGCCAACAATTTTGGGTTGCTGGCTAACCCTCTACAGTTAAAAGAAAGAATCCTCATAAGAACACCTTCGATGAAGGCAATTCTCTAAGTGCCCGATCAGCAAGAATTACGGATAATTGTCGCTGAAGTCCAACCTATGGACCTTTTGAGCCCCAGCTCCCAAAATCAAAGTACCGACATCAGACCTAGGGCTAACAGAACCCTTCCCATTCTTTCTTAAGGATCTCAGGGCATACGAATGAGTGGAATCCACCGAAACCCTATGAGTCTCCAAACTATCCAAAGTGTCACTCTGAACCACCTCGTTACAGATAAGGGTCTTACAGTGACGTAAGGATAACCCAGGGCTAGCTAAAACCAAACTGGCCAGCGGGCTTTCGAACTATAGCTTCTTCATCAAAGTTCCATCAATTAAGGAATTCAAGGGCTTAAGTAAAATGCACTTACCCGATGAAAGTTCCATAGCTGGAGAGCCAACTTCACTGATTTGTACTTAATCAATAGTTTTCTTCTCCTTGTCTGCAATAGTGTTCACCGGAATGATCTTCGCCAGGGAATCAGTGATATCCTTCTCATTTCTGATCATATCCATCGTTTCCAAAACAAATTCCACCCCTCTAGAGTCATTCCGGTTAAGCCCTGCGATCTCCGCCTCTAAGGGTGTACCCAGTGAAGGCCCATGGGACTGTAATCACCCAAAATTGTCAGAGTGCCTTGAATTATTAGTATGTTTGTTGTCACCATATCCCTCATTCTTCGTCATCTTCCCCGTTCCATCTTTCTTTACCCACACCTTCTTGGAGAAAGGCAAAGGACATCCCAAAATAATATGGTCGTAAGCATGGCATCGCCCACAACAGAACGGTATATTGATATAGTCCAGATCCTGTTGGTATCTGAAATTACCAGCTATGATTTCAATGGCCTCTAGTAACCCTAATGATAAGTCCACCATCACTAGCACTTTGGCCACCGTCCTCCTCACTATAAGCTTATAACACTGATCCACAAGCACTGTTTTCCCTATGCAATTCCCCAATTCAATGAGAAAGGCATCGTTCCAGAATTCCATTGGTAAACCTGGAACCTTCACCCAGACTGGAGCTATGCCTTTGTGTTCTCTATGTGGGTCAAAGCAGGGGTTCCATAATTTCAGATTCAACACTGTCTTCCCCCACACCCAACTACCTCTCAAAATCTTGGCAACATCAGAAACATCCCTAAATTTAAAGCCCAACCAGCCTTTAGTCATGATAAATAATTCTGGGACATAAGGTAACACCGGTCCCCAAGTATACAGTAACCAGGCCCTCAATGGTTCCTCCATTATACGCACCCCATAAAATATTCCCACCAAGGTTTTACCCACCAGATTCAGAATGCCCTCCACCCTAATATCCTCCCCTACAGTTAATTTAACACCCTATCATTTCTTTATCATCTTCTTTTGTTTCTGCCCTCCATTCCTCGTAGGTAAGGAATCCTTCACAGTGTTACCGTCCAGATTCTCATAGTTTTCCAGGCTCCTGGATGAATTCACCTCTAAACCCTCTGTTCCAATATTATCTGAACAAAACCCTTCATCATCCTTCCTTGTTGATGTGGAAGAGCCGTCATTTCAACTCAAAAAAAAACTCTCCTATTTAGGCCTTCAATGTTCCTGACAACATCCTCAAAAAAAACCCACCCCAAGAAGCCTAACGTACTCCTGCACACATTGTAACGTAATCCTTCCAAAACACCATTACCCAGGTATATATTTCAATCACCTTAGAAGGGTGTATGCTGCTCAGAAAGATGAGGACAAAGCCATTTGAAGCTCTTTTGGCACCATTTGAAGTAGAGGTCAAAGCCATGTAACACCATGTACAATGGACTTGTCCACCAAACTCATGCTTTGTTTGTTTTAAGAGAACTCTCGGTTTGCATATTATGAGCATTTGTAAATACATACTTGACTAAGACACATATAAATATATCACAAAAAAAATGTGACAAACTAATAAAGCAATCACGTCTCTAAACACATAGAACGCTCAATTACATAGTCAAATTAACTTGGACATGGCAAACAATGAATCAATAAATTTGCAAACAATCAATAAAGTTATTTGGAATTTGATACCCATTAAAATTATATGGAAATTGGTATTTACATGTACAATATTGCAAAATTAAAAAAGATAAAAGATAATTGATATTTTAAAGTTTAATGTTTAAATGTAAATTTACGTTCGGATATATCTATATAGATAGATATAGATATATATAATTTTAAAAATATATTGATTTTAAATGTAAGTACTAGTATTTTTTAAAATTATGGATATGTAAATATGGAATTTGATACCCATTAAAATTATATGGAAATTGGTATTTACATGTACAATATTGCAAAATTAAAAAAGATAAAAGATAGTTGATATTTTAAAGTTTAATGTTTAAATGTAAGTATTAGTATTTTTTTTAATTATGGATATGTAAATATTTAGTTGAAAATGTATTTGTATATTAAATGAATTTTCCATTTTTATTGCATCTAGTAAAACGAGGTGCTCTACAACCTAGTATGGGGGAGATCCTGTAACATTTGTCCATGTTTGTCCTTATAGTCGGCCATAATAAATAAAGTTTGTCTTTAACATAATAATAATAAAAAAATTAATATTATGTCGGAAATTAATAAAAGGACGTGTATTTTCGGTTTGAATTAAATCCTAGGCTATATAATACATGGACGTGTAAAAAAAAAAAAATGTAATGGAAAGTATTTAATGAAAAGTAAAAAAGTAAAATGTAATGAAAAGTAAAAAAGGTATTGTCGGCCATTAATTAACATGTAAAAATAAATAAAATTATGGAAAGTATTTAAAAAAAATCCATGTCGGCTCATAAAATAAAATATTATGAAAAGTAATTAAAAAATAGATGTTTGTTTATAAAAAAAAAAATTAAAACTTAAACCCGGATCTATGCTGGTTTAACAAAAAAGAAAAAAACTTAAATATTGTGAAAAAATAGGAAGACAAAAAACCATAGTATTTTAGTTATATTGAACCTATATTGTCAATACAAAAAACATATCAATCACCATTCTTATTGTCTTTTCAAAATAATAGAATGTAGATGGAGTTGAATAATTATTTATAGACATAGAATAATGAAATATTGTAAAGTAACAAGATAGTCTAAGTTATTCATATATAGAAGATTATCTATGGCGTTAACAACATCATTTACATTCCAAGTTTGGATGAAGATGTTTATTTCAAAGTATCCATTCTTCTCTTATCAATCGCATTATGTCTCTATGTGTTTCGTGATAAAGAGGAAAGGTAAGAGCTAGTAGGAATGTGGCTCCTCTATCCCATATAGATTCTTGTTGTTCTGTATTTTTTGACAATAATCGTACAACATGGAAATGTATTGCATATGCATCTTTGTTGATCAAAAGAAAGAAATGAAAAATAATATTATTAAATTATTTTAATGTGAGAAATAGATATTTATCCAAAAAAATTCTAAAATCTACTTCCATAAACTGAAAATGTATAGTGATGTTGCATAAACTATTCATGTATGTAATAATAATGTTATGGTAAGAGACATACAAATATAGCATGTAATTGAAGAAATCAATAAAATTGAAAACAAAATTAAACTGCAAGCATATTAATAACTCTTTTTCCATTCCCTCTCAAACAAATAAAATAAAACAAATCCAATGACAAATAATCAATACATAAATTTTGAAAATGGTGTTTTCACAAAAGGATTTAGGTTTATGACATTAATATAATTCCTTCTAGATTCATATTTGCATTTTAGAATGCATATCTTTAAATTATTGTTAAATTAATCTTTGTGGTGTAAGTTGTTTAATGATACTAGTGAACAAAATCCTTGAAAACAAAAGATACTTAAACCTATCACATGATATTAGTGAACATAACCTAAAAAGACATATAAATATACCACTCAAATTATTAAAAACACACAATTTAATCAAACATACAATACTATGTAGTAGCCAATCATCCAAACATTTTTAGGCCTTGACAAACAAGATGTCTTAATATACATTCTCATTTGTTAATTTCTACAGTATGACAAATTTTCCATTTATTTTCTCCTTATGCCATGCCACAAGTACAATCTTATCACACTTGACATCTTTAGTATCTATCTTTCAAATTTGGAGGTTGATAATGAGCTTTCAAACAAGGGTCTTTAAATGTTTATAGTCAGTTGTACTATGGGTTGGCAAAGAATCGATTGCATTTACTATAGAAAGATTATCGTGAATGATACCTGTTTAATACCCATTTATCCTCTTTGGGGTAGTAGCTTTCCCTTAATCCCAATAATGGCATGCAATGAAGATGTTATAGTCCAAATATTGAAGTTAGCATAATAAAAAAATGAACATATTGAATTTTCTTGAAGGCTCAAGATGTGTCATTTGGGAAACTAAACAATAACCCAGTAAAACCATGTCTAGAAGAAAATATAATTTAAATTATAAATGGTTTGCACAAATTCTAACCATAGATCCACTTTATACCATTTTCATACATAAAACATTGACATGACAACATTCTTTCACTTTTACAAGTCAGGTGTATGCTAAACATCAGAAATAGAGGGAAAACAATTAATTCTTTCGTATAAAAGCTTCAAGTTCAAGCACCATAAAATGAATAAAATACCAATAGATATTGTTTCCTCTTAATTGATATGATCAACCACTACTTCCTACTCCCCACACTGAAACCTATGGGTATGGACAACCAAACCCACTCACTCACTCTTACTCCAATTGAGGAAAGTGATGTTTGAAAAAACTAGAAATGGATGTCGCGATTGCCATAAAGGAGAATAATTGAGCATCATATGCATATACATGCATGCAATTCAAAAACAACAACTAAATATAGCTAATTAGTGCAACTTCCTTAATTAGGAGAGGGTTGGAATAGGCTTGACCCTTCTTCGACTTAGAAATTTTGTAGTAAACAAACATCAAATTGCACTTTGCTCCAAACTTACAGAAGCATATTCATTCTATAGGGAAACATAAACCAAAGCACAAACAAAAGAAAAAAAGGAGTGGGAGACCAACTTTGTATGGACAACATCACCGAGAGTGTTATGAACCAAATCATTATAAGATAGCATAATATAATAGTGTACACACGATGTACACAAAAATGTAAATGTAATGTAGATAATAGAGATGAGTTATTTAATAACTCCTTAAAGTCTAGGAGAACCTCCTCCAAATACTCCAAGACATTCATACATCCAATTCGCATCTCCCTTAATGGTGACTACATGCTTTCTATATATGCATATTCCAACTCTTTACCTATGTGGCCCATTTATTAGGATGACTCTATTATATATACATTTATATCCATTTACACCCATATATGCCCCCCGTGGGGTCATATCATATATATTTACTCCCATATATTCCCCCATTGGACCATAACATAACACCTTCCTTCGAAAATATGTGTCCAAGCAAAGCTTTGTAGTTAAGGGCACTTTACATGTGATGAAACCAAGTAATAGGATTTTCTTGTATTTCTACTTTATTGTTTCCACTAATGATGATCCATCCGTGCAAATTTAATTATTTTCGGTCTTAATTCTTGATAGTTGGCTGTTCCATAATTTTCTTTCCTTTGATTTCAATTTTTTATTGTGACTTCTCCAATTTGTTGTACTTTTTGGTGTTTGATAATATCTTGTCGAGTAATGGTTTTTTAATGCGCTATTCCATGAATATTGTTGATTATTCTATCTTCTTTATTTCCAATGTTAATGTAGATCTTCTTGTCTTTCTTGGTAATGAGGACATCAATATGGTTTCACATTTGATGGTTTCCTTTACTTATGCACACCCATATCATCAATTTTCTTTTAAGAGATAATGGCATCGTCTATTCGTTGTGCTCAGTCTTTGACATAAGGGGTTCATGTTGTTGACCAATATCTTATCACGCTCATTCAAAAAGGGGGGTTTTTAAATTGTGAAAATTTAAGGCCAATGTATTGGAAGTATTGGTTGAGTGAGGAGGGGGATGTAGGTTATGAGGGGCATATAGATATTGGGGAGATATAAATATGGGTATCTAGTAAAAATAGGGGATATTTGGTAAAAATAAGTTTTTTTTAATTTATTGGAAACATGTATTGGGAGAGGATTCAATAAAAGGATTTTGGTTAGTATTTATCAATATCTAATGAAATTAGGGGAATTATTTAATATCCCATGAATGCACGTGCTATGACACAGTTTCATTGAGTGAATACTTGGTGGCTTTTGATTAATCTATGATTTGAGATAATACCCTCATTTTTTACTTGTACATGTTCATGCCAGATCTCAACTTCCTAAATTATTTTATAGTGACCTTGTAGAGTCTTTCCTTGCTTTTCCTTTTGAAGCTATAATGTGATTACATTCAACAAATGTTTATGACCTTCTTCAATTCTAGATTGCATTTCTGGTTTTACCTCAGGAACATTCAAAGCTTCTTCAACCTTCTCACAAATCCCCCCTTAAAGTGTTTTGGTAGTTTCTTCCTCCATGGTTCTTGTTTTTTCTTGATTTTGACCATGCTTATTTTCTTCTCTCAATCTCTTGATCTCATTAAGTAGTTTTTTATTATGTTTTCATAATCTAAATATTTTTTATCCTTCTTTTTCAATTTTCCCCTTTACTCATCCTTTTCCCATTTTATGAAAATATAATAGAAAATGAGTTAACAAATGAACCAAATCCTTAAGATAGAATAATATAACATATATATTACATAGTGTGTACACAAAATGTAACTGTGGATCACAAATCTAATATATATAAGAGAGATTAGTTATATAACAACTCCTTAAAATCTACGAGAACCTCCTCCAAATACCCCAAGACATTCATACATCCAATTCCATATCCCCTCAATAATGACTATATGTCTTTTATATATACATATTCCAATTCATTTCACATGTGGTCCTTTTATTAGCCCTACCCTATTACACATACATCTACATCCACCCCATGCATGCCCCCATTAGGGTCATATAATATATATTCACTCTGATGATATGTCCTCCTTGAGTCATAATAGAGAGTTTTATCAACATTTTCACTAACTCTTCCTTCTTCTATTCTATGATGGAATAGAGGCATTAATAAGAACAAACACAAGAACATGAATAATTTTCACTTAAGTGTGAGAAGTGAAAAAATAAATATTTCCCACTCCTCCCATGCAAGTGAAAGTAATTTTAAGTTTCTCATGGTTATGGTTAATCATCATTATGCTCCAAATATTTTCCCTTTGCTCTTGTTCTATATTGAACACTACTTGTTTTCTTTCCTTGTCTAAGCTAAGTATTATACATCAACTCCCCTACATGGAAAAATCAAATGTTATTTCCTCAACGTTATCTACGTTATCTATGATCTCATGATCATTATATCTAGATAAATCTTGATTTGCCATCTCTACCATTTCCACTATATTTTCCTAGCTTCACTAAGCCTAAAGTTATTTTATTATGCAAAGGCTTAACGAAACAAAAAAAATGTTAGAAATTACCCCAATTTTTTCCAATGGATTAGTAATTTTTGAACTCTAGCACTATTATAGTGTGAAGAGTGGCATAATGGTTAAATCCTTTTCACACATGTATGAGAGGATTGAAAAATATCAAATCTTTCCCTTTTATATTATAATGGGCATTTATACCATGTTAATACGATGTTAGAGTTCTAGATTTCTATTGACAAGAATTTATAGATACCAAAAAAGGACATGATAAAATATCTTTTAATACTATATTGCAGGTATCATATCTTTATATGTAAATGTGTATCTAATGAGTTGGTTATTGCCCCTTTGCTTTTCTGAAACTACCCTTGTCCATAAAATAGGTGGCATTTTCCCTTCTTTGTTCATGGCAAATTAGTCTCTATTACATATAATAATAAAAAATGAATGAGGATAGGTTTTGATATCTATAGAATAACCACACATACATATTGTTCAAGAAAATACATGCATCACCGGATGCAGGTGTAATTACGGCCACGAGGCCACATGCACCTCGAGACATGGTAGACGAAGGATGTGAGGGGGTGTCACGTTACGGTATGCCACCTAGAGATAGGATGGCGGGTTGAATGTTCGTGCATGCGAGGAGTTTGGTGTAGTGCGGCATAGATGGAAGGTCGATTACAACATTTAAACAGAGAGTACAGGACGAGATTTGCGAGCAGTGAAGAATTGGATTGAACACCACAAGGATTGAACACCACAAAAAGCCAAGGTGATGACTGAATCGTATATTGCAGGAATGATAACCATCAAAGTGGAGGCAGAGATGCGACAAACGAATGAGGATGCCATTAATATCCATATTAATTGTGCTCTTGAAGAAATGATGATGGCTTCAAATGATATTGATGCAGGAGCGAGGCCCAACAGGTATATAAAAAAACAAGCTGTGAAAGGCAAGGTGCAGAAACAAGTGGAAGCTTCGTGGGTGTAGAGACGACTGGAAACAGCCACAATGGCTCCTCACCAACGTATGTGAATTCATAGAAGTGGTAGAGGACAGAGCGAGCGAAGGGTGGATGAGATAGAACTTGGGGAAGATCTTATGGAGGGGATCCTCGGGGCCTCATATTGATGAAACAATAACAACCATGGAGGAAGAGGAAAATAATAGGCAGGTGGAAGAGCACGGGATGGAGGAAAGGTTGAATCCTTATTATATTTTGAGGAAGTTTTTGGCGAGAACTATGTTGGAAAGAGAAATTTTTGGTGACCTGGTAAAGTAGGTTTTAACCAATCTCAGAGAGGATATGTTAAGAATCTTGATAGATATGGAGGGGGTCGTGGACTTGGAAAAATAACCATTTTGAAGAGGGAGGGTGAAAGCAAACTCACCTCCAAATGACTCGATTCATCCATCACTAGACCTAGTTCAGCCATCACCAAACCATCAAGAAAATCCTCCAAAGAGAGGTATGTCATCAGTGGTGGGAGAAGGGTAATATATTTGCACTGATGTTTTGTTGGTATGGTTCCTGTTTTGGCTCTTGTTGCTCGAGTGGGGTATGCTCCAGGCAATGGTTCTATAATGGCTTGGTGCCAAATACATAGACTATTTTGTCTTGGGCGGGTGTATACAATGTGTAATAGCCTATGTTAGGATTACGCTGGAATGCTTTTGGGTTGTCTTGGGTAGGTGTATACAATGTGTAATGGCCCATGTTAGAATTTTGTTGGTATGATTTTAGCCAAATTTTGGAAAATTTCAAAATAACAGATGTATTGGGGTATGGGATAGTTTTTTTAGTGAGAAAGTGGAATCTGGAATGCAATGAGAGGATCAATCTTGAGTGGTCTGAGAAGACCAATTTTGTAATACTATGTACAATTACTCTTTTTAAATTTTAATACAAAGTTACTACTTTTACTCACAAAAACAAATACATGCACATTAAGCACTAATTTGTCGACTTCTTTGCTTCTTGAATTGAAAACTCTATATCATTGTATTGATGAAGCAATCCATTTTCTAAAGTCTATTCAATAAATTATGATTTGAGATGTCACAATATAAGTCTAGTCAATAAATTATGATTTGAGACTTCATGGTAATGAGGACAACGATCATTGAATGCTATCTATGAACGTTTCTTGACTCATCATCATTATAAAGAAAACATGCCACTTGAAGTAACTCATTGATTGTTTGTAAAGGGACAAACATTCACTCCTAAGAGATGGCTTTGGGTTTTGGGTCATTGAAATGTTTCCATACATCCAAGGACGATGAGGTATTTGTCAATCAAAATAACTTGTTGATGATATAATAATTGTGTTTATAAATTAAATCAACTATACAATGTAAAATAACATATTGATGATAGATAATAGAATGTAAAATAACATATGGAAAAACATATAATAAAAAGAAATGTTCTAATATTCCTTGGATAGTTGTTCATTAGCTATGTTATTAAGTAAATTTTTAATTAGGCATGCCATTGAACATGTTAGTGTAGGTCCTTCTTGAAGAAAATGAGCATGTTTTTCTTGTTTTTCATTCTTTTGAAAAAAGTATCAAGTGGCTCAGGTAGGCCTTGATGATTCACAATGTTGTTCATTTTTGGTCATCACATGGAGTTCAGATTGACTACTATTTTTCCTACTTTCTCTATTTTGTGATGAATATTATTGTCTAAATCATAATTACAGTCAATCAAAGGTCATTGCAATGTTGCTTGGATAACCAAGGTAAACTTTTCATTTTATATGTTATTTTCCACGATTTTATAGTGTGAATTTATTTCTAAAAGGGAATCAACATATTGCATCTATTTACCTTGATCTTATTGTGACCTTGCTTATGAATTGCATATCTGATACTAGTTCTAGTACCAATTGTTACAAATCAGCTAGTATACGCGGTGTGGATTTCTCAAATCTCAAAGTGGCATACAAGCATTAAGTTTTGGAGGTTTTAGTTTTGAGATGCTATTCTATGGGCTCGTGTTCTCTATGCCAGTGCAACAATCAATTTAGAGCTTTCATATTTCAAGAGACAGTTGAAGATCCAACTTGATATTCTTTTCAATGTTAAATGCCTTATCTTTAGACATGTTTCATGTCATAGAGATAAGGCTATAATTGTATCAATGAGTCATCTGTTCTGGAAGCTAAATGTATTGATAGTTTGAACTTATTTTGTTAATGAGATGGAGGTTACATTCTTTTCTTAGTATCTAATTCTTGTTCTTATGTTGTTTTGTTATGACTCTCTAACCCTATAAAGGAGCAATTGTATTCAAGAGAAAGGATGAGTTAGATAGTGTGTAATTTGATATTGTTGTTATCCTGAGTTTGTAATGGGATCTATCTCTAAAGTATTGAATAAGCATGGTCACTTTTTAATGTGAGATATGTAATATTTGTTTGAGGTTAATGGAGATAATATTTTCTTAGCACCTAAGAAGAACCTGCAACAATTAATTGATGAAAT
The DNA here is from genome assembly GCA_027924585.1 of Larix kaempferi. Lineage (NCBI taxonomy): Eukaryota > Viridiplantae > Streptophyta > Pinopsida > Pinales > Pinaceae > Larix > Larix kaempferi. Next base: position 1,885,007 of record BSBM01000588.1, read on the forward strand.
ACATGATATATCAGATCAGAGAATATTTTTATTGATCGCGGGCCACTTCGAGGGGGAAACCTCCTTTGAGCAAGTTGAATACAAATAAATTCATGGTGCCTTCATTGGCCTCAACACAAACTTATATACTAATTCTAGGCGCCAATACTATGGGTCAATACCATGGGACATATAATACTATGGGACGACTTACAAAGCATATGCGTCCAATACTATGGATCAATACTATGGGATAATACAAACTATGGATCAACAAATACTACAGGACGACTTACAAGGCATATGCGTCCAACAACAATATACTAGCAAATTAAAGAGAAGGGTTGACATGGGTTCCTAACATCCCCTCCCCTTAGAAAAATCTTTTTCCTCAAAGCTTTAGATGTGGAAATTATTGCTAAATCTGAAGGAGTGGTTCCCATGTAGCATCCTCTGGTTGCATTCTATGCCACTGAATTAAGACCTCTGTGATAGAGCGAGAGAGAAGCTTACGAGTGCACCGATTGAGGACGGCCTCCGGATCCAAAAGGATGGATCCTTCATTATCTAGTTTTGGTAAAATAGTTTTTCCTCTGATGTTGGTGCCAAGAACTTTCCTAAGACAAGAGACATGAAATACTGGATCAATGCGAGAAGAAGGAGGAAGGTCCAATTTATAAGCCATGGACCCAATCTTCTGAAGAATCCTATATGGCCGATAGAACTTTGGAGCGAGCTTATGATGCCGTTTGACTTCCAGGGAGGATTTCTTGTAAGGATGTAGATGAAGAAAAACCATATGACTTGCTTGAAAAGTGCGCTCAGAACGGTGCTGATTGGCTTGTTGCTTCATTCGATTTCTTGCCATGTGCAAATTGTCCCGCAAAATGAGAAGAATTTGATCGCGGTTTCGATGGACCGTGTCAACTGCCTGAACTGGTGAACTACTAGGGGTGTATGGAAGAAGAACTGATGGTGCATGACCATATACTGCTTCATATGGAGTCATTTAGAGGCAGTGTGGTAAGAGGTATTGTACCACCATTCAATGAGAGTGAGCCACTTTTCCCACTAATGTTGTTGTTCAGAGGTGAAGCAATGAAGATAAGTTTCCAAGCATTTATTGATAATTTCAATATGACCATCTGTTTGTGGGTGATACCCTGGACTCATCTTCAGTTTGGTGCCAATGTGGTGAAATAGTTATGTCCAAAAATGACTAGTCAAAGTTGCATCGCGATTCGAGACAATGGAAGAAGGGATTCCATGAAGATGAAAGATCTAGTCCAAGAAAATTTGTGCGACTGAGGAGGTTGTATAGGGATGGCTAAGGGAACAAAAATGACTATATTTGGAGAGGCAATCAACCACAACCAAAATCATTGTCTTCCCTCCAGATTTAAGGATCCCTTCAATGAAATCCATAGAAATATCTGTCCAAATCCATGTAAGGATGGGCAAGGGTTTGAGCAATCTCGGAAGGAGTGTTGTTTCACCCTTATTGCACTGGCAAGTATCACATTAAACCACCATCTGTTGAATTGTCCTTCTCATTCCTTGTCAAAAGAAGTTACACCATGCCCACTCATATGTTTTGAGGAACCCAGAGTGCCTCGCTGATGGAGAAGCATGGAGTTCATAGAAGACAACCTATTGAATATTTGTACTCTAGGGAAGCACTAGACGACCCTTCTATCTCAGGGAAGCACCATCCCAAGAGTAATGTGGTACATAATAAGGGTTGTTGTCCAAGCGTTGGATTATTCGAGATAATTAAGATTCATTGACATAGCCTTATTGAACAAATCACAACTAATTTGGAACATGCATAGAAATAGATGAAAGAGAAACTTGGTCATCAAATGTGCGAGAAAGAGCATCCGCCACAATATTGTCCTTACCCTTCTTGTAAGTGATCTCATAGTCATAACCCATGAGTTTTCTAACCCATTTCTGTTGTGATGGGGAGGATTCACATTGTTCCAGGAAATATTTAAGACTCTAGTGATTAGTCTTGATGCAGAAATGATTCCCTAATAGGTATGGTCGCCACTTCTATACTGCATGCAAAATAGCCATCATTTCCTTCTCATATGTAGAGACAGCTAAATATTACCTGAAAGGGATTTGCTGGTGCATGCAGTGGGATGTTCATCTTGAAGGAGAACAACACCAAGTCCATTGCCACAAGCATCACTCTCAATAGTGAAGGGATTGGAAAAATTGGGCATAGCTAGAACAAGTGTAGTACACATAGCTTGTTTCACTTTGTCAAATGCACATTCAGTAGCATGTGTCCATGTAAAAGCATCCTTTTTCAATAGAGCAGTTAATGGAGCTGCAACCTTCCCATAATCCTTGAAAAACTTGCGGTAGTAGCCAGTCAATCCCAAAAAACCACGAAGGCTCTTGACTGTATGAGGAGGCGGCCAATTGTTCATGGTAGCTATTTTGGCAGGATCCACGTGAATCCCTTGTGCTGAAATAATGTGCCCGAGATACTCTACTTCCTTCTATCCAAAAACAAATTTAGACTATTTGGCATGGAGATGATGGTCAGAGAAAAGTTGCATTACAAGATCCAGGTGCTGGAGATGTTTATCCCATGTTTTACTGTAGATGAGGATATCATCAAAGAAGACCAAAATGAATTTCTGCAAATAGGGCCAGAATATTTTATTCATCAATGCCTGGAATGTGGAAGGAGCATTAGTGAGGCCAAAGGGCATGACCAAAAACTCATAGTGGCCATCATGTGTTTGGAAAGTTGTTTTAGGGATATCATCCTCATGAACATGAATTTGATGATACCAAAAACGAAGATCCAACTTGGAGAAAAATTGAGCACCATGAAGCTCATCAAGAAGCTCATCAAAAACCAGAATTGGAAACTTATCCTTGATTGTGAGGTGATTAAGTGCTCGGAAGTCATTGAAGAGGCACCATGACCCATATTTTTTTCGGACAAGAAGAACCGGTGAAGAAAAGGAACTAGTACTAGGGCGAATAATACGTTGCTTCAGTAAGTCCCGAACAAGCATTTCAATATCTTTTTTTGGTGAAATGGGTAGTGATAGGGCCTAATGTTGGGAGGAGCGATCTGAGGAAGGAGTTGAATACGATTTTCCTCTGGCCTTGGAGGTGGCAATCCCACTAGTTCAACAAAGACACCTGGTATATATCCAAAATTTGTTGTATATTCAAAGGAGTAGTGGAGACCGCTGATGGTTGCATCTGAATGGAATGGATTTGAGTGATGGCATTATGTGAATTCTTCTTAAGTAGTTTCTCCATGCGATGTGAACTGATGATGCTGAGAGACCTTGGTTGTAATCCTGTTAATGTGTGTTTTTGTCCATTGGTTGAAAATTGCATCCAAAGTTCAACAAAATCCCATAAAATGGGGCCAAGTGTGCATAGCCAATGAGCACCCAAAACTACATCACATCCACCTAATGCCAAGGCAAACATGTCAGAGCGCAGGTTATCATCTCCAATAGAGATATACACATTGTGACACTTCCCTTTGCAAGGTAAGATCCCCCCATTGACAACCATGATTTCAAAGTTGGAGCAAGGATGGAAAAAATAATCAACTTGTTTGGCGATCCAAGGGTCAATGAAGTTATTGAGTGCTACCAAAATCAATGAGTATTGTAAGAGGAAGCTTCTTGAAGTAAACCCTGACCCACATTGTTTGGGGGGTGGTGAGTTCGACTAAAGCATGGAGAGATATATTTGGGTGGTGACCTGATCATCTATTGTATCTGGAGCTTCTTCACCAATTTTAGAGGTAGGTGGAGAATCCACATCCAAGAGATAGTGCATTTTCTCAACACATATATGTCCTCGAGTGAATTTCTCATCAATATTATAACAAATCCCTTTTTCTCCGCGTGCCCACATCTCTGTTTTAAACAAATGCTTGATAGGAGTTGGTCGAGGAGCTGACGGGATGGGAGGTCGTTGGGAACCCATATTTCTGAAGGGAACAAAAGTGGGTTTGGCGCATTGTTGGGCTGCAATCTTGTCTTCTGCTAACTTAGCCAACCCCAAGGCTTCCATCATTGTGTTGGGAAAAAACATTTTGACCTTAGATCGGATTGCATCCTTTAGACCACTGATAAAACAACTCCTGTAGAATTCATCACGCAATCCTTCTGTGTGATTGGCTAGTTTCTCAAATTCTGTTTGATACTCTCTCAGAGTGCCAATTTGGCAAAGTTTAGTGAGGGATCCTGTGAAGTCATCAAAAGCACTAGGACCAAATCGTTGCAAAATGAGTTGGCAAAAATATGGCCATTTTGGCTCTTCATGAGCCTTGATGTACCAATGGTACCATTGAAGAGCTTCCTGTTCCAAATGAAAGGATGCAAGTGGAACTTTGTTGACATCAAAAGTATTATGCAGAATGAAATATTTTTCTACCCGATAGATCCATCCAGTCGGATCAGTACCATTGAAGCAAGGAAAATCAAGCTTCGAACCACAGAAATTTTTGGAAGAAGAGAACCCATTGCCTGCAGAAGACTCTGACTGTCGTTTATTGTTCATGGATGAATGCTCAAGATGGAGGCCGAAAAAAATTTCATCCAGATCCTGGAGTTTGATTTTGAGGGTTGCAAGTTCTTCCTCCATGGTTTCTGTTCCTACGTGGGTACAACCATAACCAGGAGTTTTTTTTTTTTGAGTGGGTTAAAAAACAAAAACAGAAACTGTTTTAGTAAAGGAAAATTTGGATTTGGGAAAAAATTTGATGGGTAATTTGGGTTTGTCTAGGTTTTGGACACTGTTGAATGGAAAGGGAAGCAAAAAATGAGGATTTCAGAAGTGGGGTGAAAGAATGAGAAAATTTGGTAGAGAGGGAATAAGAAGCAAAAATAGGAAATGAACATTGATTGGGTGAAAATCGAAGAAGTTATGGCAAACCCTTAAAATAGACAAATGTGGGATTTCTGGCTTTGGGAAGTGGAATTTTGGATAGGGTCCTTAGGAATGAAATATGCAGAATGGGATTGCAGGGGTGTCAGTGAATTTTCAAGGGAAACATAGTTAAAACAAGGGAGATATGGAAAAAAAAAAGATTTTTTTTTTTTGGAATGGATCTGCAATGGTGCAGAAGTGATCGGCAACAGTTTTGGACAAAGTTAATATGTGATTTATCAGTTGAAAATAGATATGCACCCCAAGTATGCTCAACTTCCTAATAGTTCAGGGGATTCACTTGGCCACCAATGTTGTCTAACGACTTGCGTTTGGGGAAGTACCCCTCACTCCACGGCTCACGTAAAACTGATAACCGCTTTGCCACAAATGAAAGCTCTTGGTTTACCTCATGGGTGGGAACTAATCTAAAGGATCCATTGGATGTGGTCACTGTCCTCGTGCGCATTTCTATTCCAAACTAAGTATTCAATGGATCCAATGAGAAAGAAGTGTATACAAAAGCACTATTAGGATATTCTTTTCATTATTGTTGTCTATTTGTGACAGCAAAGTCTTCAACAGAATTCTATGCTAATGATTTAAAAAAATAATTTTCATGATAATTGTTTAAGAATATTGAAAATTGGTAAATCATTTAAGAATATATCTTCAATGGCTTCTAGTTTCATGTTATTTGTTTAAAAGTAAATAGTGAATGTGATTTTCTAAGTGAAAAAAATTAATAAACAATTAAAAATAAAAATAAAAAATGAGAAAGTTATTAGATATGAGATTCTGGCCTGCCAAGAGAGACTAATAGGAAACTTCTAAAACATGACATGGAGGTTCACATAATCCTTGCATACATTGATGGTCTCACAACTCGATTGAAGGGGACAACAATCATTTTCCAGATCTACAATAGGAGGTGGTGTGGTGTCTAAGAGAATATTGAATATATTAAAAAATAATGGAATAACATGTTCACTATCTGCTTCTCTGAGCTTTAGACCATACACCTAAAAAAATGGAACATGAAATATACCTAGAGATGAATGAGTAGGATATTAAAATATACCATAATTCCATATACAAAGATTTGGATCCTCGCATTTCCAAGAGACGCAACGATGAGCTCCAGGTTTCCAAGATGGCTAGAAAATATTTGTGTAACCATGTTCATTATATAGTTCACCACGTACACCACCACCACGGGCAGGGAAAGATGCCATAGCAGTTTGGAATCCAAGAATACAACATATCTCATCATCTTGGTCTATGGCTGGTTATCGACATTGGATTTAAAATCACTTCCAGATGGGTTATATCATCAACATGGCCAGTACTACCATTGTTGGGAGCCTCAAGGAGATGTTCCTCCACTTGAATTATCTCTCATTTCTTGAAGTTAAACTGTCGGTTAACTTGAAGAAATTCAAAGGCGAGCACAAATGTCCTTGAACTACTTTGCAATACTATGTTTCAATCTCGGAATGTATTCATGCTCTAAACTTACTTTGCAATACTATGTTGCAATCGCATAATCATTATTCATTAAGATGGTGTAGAAAATCAAGTTGTTTTTCTGTTAGCCAACATTTGGTTATGTTAGCACCTTCATCAAGGAGGCTGTTGCTATATTTCTCAACTTTCAGTGAAAACAATGAATATAAGTTCACAAACTTTTATTGAAAACAATGAATAAAACTTCGCTGCATTTAGGGTTCTCATTTTACTGCTTCTTTTTCTAATTATTATTATTTTCAAGTTTTTCTTATTATTATTTTCAAGTTGATCCTTTGAACGTCAAAATGATCTTGGTCCCACCTATCTTCAACTATGTGAAAAGCAATTTGTTGAGTAAATTATTAAAATATTTTTTTATGTGAAAAGCAATTTGTGGAGTAAATTATTAAAATATTTTTTTTATAAAAACAAATAATTTGATTTCCAATCAATAATTTTAGTATAAAAAGAAAAAAAATTGTGTAAAGTTATTTTGCTAAATAAATCAAAAATATTTTTATTTTTTAAAACAAATACGTACAAGCAATCCTATTATCAAGAATAAAATGTGTATGTTATCTCTTTTAACTTATCATAGGACTAAATATTATGGAATTAATAATTTTCCTTTCATCCATTTTTTTTAAAAACAAAAACATAATAACAAATTTAAAAGAAAATATTCCATATTTTTGTCTTTAAAGGGGGTTTTATGAAACTTTGTATAAATGTTTGCACGATTTGGTTCGTGCCTTGAAGGATTCAAACCTAAGATGTTGAACCCAAATGTTTTCTTCGACATGTAGGTTGACAATGCCCAGCCGACCGGATCGTGATGGAACTCGATTTCGTTGTGGTGTCGAAGGATTCCTATAACTTCCATGTGTTGATCATCGGCGAGAGAGTCCACTCTACACCGAAGTGGTGTTGAAGACGCTCGAGAAATTACATGCACTAAGCACTGGTGAGAGAGGCACCAAACACTCCAAAATCCCATGCACTACAAGGGATCCACATTTCATGCCAAGGAAACAAATTCACACGGGGCAATGGAACTGGCATGGAGTTGATTTGTTTTCCAACATAGTAGCATAATTTGGTCATATTGGTATTTTGTGTAGGGAAATTTGGAACAAATTCAAATTCGTCGAATATTCACCGTAGGTGTAATTATGCCGAAGGCGTTGTTTAAGGGAACGGTTCCTCTGGCGGCTGCATCGTCTGTCGATGACCTATGAGGAGCCTCCCTCTGTCATACCAGTAAACCCTTAAATCTCTTCTGCATCGTCCTTAAATCTACCAAGAAGCTTCCTGATTGCAGGTTATAGGACTTTGCAGGTTATCAGACTTAGCATAATGGATTTGTTTCCAAATAAATGGATAGGCATATGACAACACTCCAAATGATTGAATGAACAAATGGAGGAAAAGAGTGGGAAAAATCTTATCGAAATAGTAGGCCACAAGAGGAACCGTCCACCATTTTTCTACAAGAGGAAATGTCAACTAGTTTTCAACCTCTTGGGAAGTGCAACCGACCTTATATCTCATTCTCTATAAAATTTCTACATTTTCACAAAATAGGAGGCCCTGGGATACTGACATCGCTATGGTGACTATGATTATACATTGTTAACCAGACTATCCCTATATGAAAACAGAGCAATTATCCTCCCTCTTGACGAAATTATTAAAATGATTAAAATTGAATCAAATCATTAAATTAAAAAGGTCTTTGATCATTTATATAAACTAATATACATGAATGAGCTAACATTCATTACTATCTTCAATGGCTCTATGTATTGGCCTATCATAAACCTATCATAATATCAATATTCCCATTTCTACTATTGATAATATCGGAGGTTAAATCATGCCTACTGTTAGCACTCATAATTTGTCCTTTGGTTGTGGAAGGATAGTTCCAAGGTAACTTTTTCAAACCAATATTTAGGAGGAAAACTGGCTTCTTCCCTACCAGAGAGGGCTCTCTCAACAAATAAATACAATGGCCATAAATATTTCAGAATAATTATGCTTTAATATTTTAAATGGTTGAAACACAAGGGTACCATTGGGCATGGAGTCAAAATCAAAGATCTTTTAAAGATAAACATAGTTTAAACAATGTGTTTTTTCACAAAGGCAAGGTAGTTATTTCTTCACAGTCGAGTTCTTGCTTGCAGGTGGTAATATAATAAAAAGAAACAATACATTAACATTGGGCACCAATTGCAGATGAATCCAACATCAACTTTAGAAGAAAAGTTATGAATACTTAGATCCCATAGATCAGAGCATAATAACATGAATTATGATCTAAATAAAATATCATCTAAGCATGAAAGAAAACATAATGAAAAAGAGGTAACAAAAATGACAATCACATAAGAAGAAGAAAATTACAGACTTTAAATAGATAACACAAGAATATTTGCTTTGGAAGATGTGCTCAACTCTGTAGGAAATCTGTATTAATTCTTGAAAAATCTCGATACAAAATCAGTCTCTCTTTTACAGGTTCCAACCCTTGATTCAATCATAAACCTTCAAGAAAACTCTTGTTCAACAGATTTAAAATTTCCCTTTTTCAATTTATTATAATGTGTCAAAATTTGCAAAGGGTTCTTTTTATCCTCCCACCTTTCAAGAAAACGATTTACAAGTTCATGATAAGAAGGAACAGATCTTGCAGGAAGGGTTCTAAACCATTTTTTTACTTCTCGAGACAAACTTTGAGCTACCAATCTCATTTTTCCTTCATCATTATCTACTTCTTCAAGATCAATAAAGTCATTAAACCTATCAATATGCTATTGAGCTCTATAATTTCCTTCTCCATCATATAATGTAATCCTTTGAGCATAATTCTGAGGAAGGTCATGCAAAACAACAGGTGAATCAAGTGGGGCAAACCTTGCATCCATGATTACAAGAGGATTTTGAATAGTATTATGAACTTGTGATGGAGGATTTTGAACTTTGTTTTCATTTAACTCTACTTTCCCTGATTTTTGTAAATCTTCCCAAATAGATTGTAGTAGATATGAATGAAATCTATTTTGATCAATAATAGTTTCTTTTAAATTTGTTTCAAACTTTGACCTAAATAAATATTGTTCAAACTTCACATTTAAACCATTATCTTCAATATTCAACAGTTCTTCTTGAAAAGGAGGAAATAAATTTTCTGATTGAAATGTACCTTCTTTATCTTTCCCTTTATTCCTTTTGAAAATATTTTTAGGACTTTTTACCACTTGAAATGACTAGGGATTTGGATTGACTCTCGTATAAATCTTTCTGGAAGCCGCAATTTATTCTTTGTAGTCACCTTTTAATTGAACTTCAAACTGGAGTCGCCAGGGAAAAATACAACCAATATGATCAAATCTCTTGTTTTCTCACATAAATTAGAAAGATCAAATTTAAGGAAGCCCGGGTTTTAATCCCAAGGTTATCAAGTTTCGAGAGTTATTGAAGGGCTTCATATATATGGCATCTTTTGGGCACTCTTTTTTATCACCATTTGTATGTATTTGATACTTGTACTGATCATTCCTATAGGGTAATCTGTCAAGTTTAGCATCCGTATGTAGTGATCACATTCATTGCATATTTGTTACTTAACTAATGAGTAGGGGTATGGTTATGTTGCTTTTGACTACTTAAAAACATTTGGTGTATTAATCTTGTTCCCTATTACAGTTTTTTGGAAGCTATAGAAAATGTTTTGAAGTGGCTGAAGAACATATTACAGAACCCACAACAGAATAGCCGCGAAATCCATACTCTCAGGCTATAGACCAACATAATGTTGATTATGGACTTATTTCCTGAAGCTTTGAAAGTCATGAGGTCGTTACGACAGGATCTACAAGGTTTCATTGATCATTCCATTAGGATGCAGAACGACTGTGGAAACTTTCCAAAACGGTCTGCAATGTATTAACACAAACTGTAATCTCCTCTGAATTGTACTTGTGCCAGCTAGATTAATAGATTTCTCTATCTTTATACCCGATCTCATCTTTGTAAGGTCGTAATCTCAATATGGTTCACAAGATTCTATGGATATCGAGCTGGCAGTTTACCATGTTTAGCATTTTGTTGTAACTTTAGCTCATGGAATTTGAACTCTTAGTTCTTTCCAGGTTTTGTAAAATGTATAAAGACTTCGATTCTCTTGATCGGAGGACTAGCCATATTTTGTACATAACTATTGAACCTTCTTGTATCCAGACTTATCATTTTATAAAACTATTTGTTGTTGGTTCTTGATGTGTTGAGTAATTGTGTGTGATTGAGTGGCTTTCCCAGCTCTTGTCTCCAAAGGTAGGGCCCCCTTCATAATACAGGTGTTGTTGTAGTTTAGTTTCTTTCTTTTCTGTAATTTATAACAGAGTGGCATGTTTTAGTTTGTTTGGTTGCTGTATAGTTTATTTATTTCTTTTCTACAATTTATAACAGTATGGCATGATTGAGTTTGTCCTGTCATTGTAGTAATTGTGTGTTTTCCTTTTAATGCTTGGAACAATGATTAGATTGATTATTTTTCTGCAATTGTCTTAAGTGATGTTTGGCTAGTCGATATAAGACTACTATTTATGATATGGATGTGTGATTGGAGAATAATAACATCTTGGTGGATGAATAGAGAAATATGGATGAATAGTTTCTTGAATGCTAGATTATAGATATAAGAAGTAGTAGTACACCTATCCTTTCTTGCAAAAGTAGTTAGGTATGGTGCTCTTATTGCTGGTTAGAATAACTGTTGAATTCTTTATGCAAAGTTAGACATAGAATCTTTTCTTTTATGTAAAATAAGTCTAATTGGTTTGTTTCTTTTCCTGAAGGGTTAATTTAGCTGTTGGATTTCCTTTATGTAAGAGTGATTTTAGAGATTGATTGATTTTAGCTTAGTAGGGTGTGTCAATTGCTAGTTTCTTAAAAGGCCAGTTGTATTTTCTTCTCTTTGTTGAAGTAGCTAGTTCAATATTGTCTTCTTCCAAGATTGTCAATAATTCTCTGGTCCAAGCCCCAAACCATTTAACGAAGATCCTTTATCTTTAAAAAAGACTATTAAAAGCACAGTGTTTGGCATAAACTTTGTCAGCTGGCTCGCAATTTCTCAGAAACCCTGGTTTGATAATTAATGCATAGTTTTCATTTGCTTTCCAAGTCAATTAGAAGGTAATAAAAAATCTTGTCATTTTGACACCATTGCCAAGGAGCTACAAGGACATTGTAGTTTTGTTGGTCAATTTAGTTTTTGGAGGTGTGATTGTTTTCATTGATTTGTTTTTAAGTTGGTTGTGTGAAGCTTCCATTATGTTGTGATTCATGCATAGAATTATAGATCATACAAGGAGACTTGTTTATGCTTACAACACCCCCCCAGATACTAACCATGCAAGAAATTCAATAAGAGGAGGTGCCTAGAAACATTCCCAGAGAAGGCCACCTCCTACTGATATTCCAAAAAGGAAGGATTCAGTGGAAGTGGATGAGGAGTATGTACATTCCATTGATCTTATGGGAAAAACTACTTCACCAACATGGACTGAGGGGGTGCTGCCAACGTGAGAATATTTTAAAGGGAAGGAGATTTCCAATCAACCTGGTGCCAATACTCAATTGAATGAAAGCCATAAATATGTTGATTCATCACCTTCTGCATTATCAACAGCACTAGAAGACTTCAAGAGTTTTGGGTGAAATATGGCTAGAGAGGGTGAGCACATTCCCAACAAGGGAGAAACAACCATTGAAACATACACTGGAACAACCACTTTCGAGTTCCCAATTAGAAACCAAGGTTCTACACTGATAGCACAAATGAAGAATATTCGACACTTAGCCTTGCCAAAATTTCATGGTATGGATAATGAGGACCCAGGTACGTTTCTGTTTGAATTTGGTGTCCTCTATAGGAGTCATGACTATGTCACAGATGCCCATAAACTAAATCTTTTCCTAGCTACCTTGAAAAATATGGCACTCCACTGGTTTATAGGGTTCGTGGGAGATAACATCTCAACCTGGGTAGAAATGAAGAAGGCCTTCTTGGACAAATATTAGGTATACGAAAGGACAAGATCACAAGGAAGCAATTTTTAAGATGTATCAATAGGATGTGAAATCTTGAAGGATTATGCAGAAATATTTCAGTACAATTGCATAGGTCAAGGAAGAATTCATTGAATGGTGAGACATCAAAAATATTCTTATTACGGGGGATTAGAGATGATTACATTGAGGTATTAAATCTAATGGGTGCAGGGGATGTGTCCTCGTTAAAATATGTAGAGATTTGTGATCTCTACAGAAGATATTCAAGGAACACTTCTAGATTAGGGAGAGAATTCAAAGATGCAATAAATAGAACCATTAAAACTAAAAGGGAAGACATTTCAAGGATGGAAATTTGTGACCTCCTAGAAGATTTTAAAATTGACATACTTAGCTCTCTAAGCTCTCAATTGGATGCACTACAGTCGAAGAAGAGACAACAAGAATAATATTGAGCCTTGGAAATATTTTGCCTAAAATGAAGAAAGAAGTATCGCCCGAAGGAATGCCCTCTAGACAAAGCTGAAATTTTCCTCTTATGCGATCAAGATCACCCTACCAAGGACTTCCATTGCTTCCAGGGATGAATTCTATATACACATAAGCATGGGAAGAAGGGGAACCTATTTGCTTCATATCTCAAAAGTTCCCATGTCAACCTTGACCTTCAGGTACGATGTCAGATCCTATGCAATCAGTTAATCCTTACTCGAATAATGAAAAAAAACCACAAGCATCCCAACCCTAGTACCCTCTTATGCCTCAACAACCCTAAACACCTCCATATCCACAAAACACCCTTTGGAAACCAAATTGAAGAAATTTGGCCTTGGAAATCAACAACAAGCTCAAATGCATCCTCCTCATCAGTTTCAATTCTCACCCATGCAACCACCTCCACAACATCAATTAACACTACCTCTAGAAAACCCACCTCCTCAACCACTCCTTCCTACACAGCCCAACCCTAACCCCAACAATAAATTCATGCAACCAGCATTGGCTGCAAAACCAATGAATTATCGCACATATTCCATTTCCTCTATAGATTACCATGACATTCAATTACGTTCTGGGAGGATTATCAATAAAAACCCATCCCCTATAATTACAAAGGAGAGCATAAAGAAAATATCGAAGAACCTACTAGATTATCAAGAAGACCTTATACCTCCCTCCCCTCCCCCCAAGGAAACAATAACCTACCAAAAAACACCAGCATCCACCATACCTTGAAAGGATAACCTTGGCCAAACCTCTAACTCAACCCAATTTTGATTTTCTTAGGGAATTGAGAAATGTTTGTGTGAAAATCCCACTGGTCCAAGCCATCAAATATATCCTTATATACTTTAAAGAAATTAGAGAATTATGCATCAGAAGGCATGGAAGGAAGCAAAAGGATCCATAGACTATGCATGTGATTGGTGACTTAATAGATCTGATGTTAGGGAAGACCCTTATTGCCAAATATTCATATCCTGGAATTCATGTCATCCAGGTCCAAATAAATGATGTATTTCTTCCTAACACATTGATATATTTGGGAGTTTCCATCAATGTTATGACAAAACAAACCATGGAAATATTGGGGATGATAAATCTAAAACAAACTCCTATAATTTTACAACTTGCAGACGGGTCCACCATCAAACCAAAAGACATTATAGAGGATGTTGTCATTTCATTGGATTCTTGGGAATATCCTGTAGATTTCATGGTTTTGTATACCAAATCAAACCTCAAAGGATACCCTTTGATTCTTGGATGACCATGGATGGTCATTGCTGATGCCTACATTGGTTGTCGATCAGGAAACATGTAGATCTCACATGGTAGTGTTGTTAAAGAAATCACATTGTACCCCCCTTGTTAAGCCAAAGGTAGAACAAGAACTTCCACTATGCTCGGATGGTGAGGAATCAGATGAAGAAGAAAATGCCCAACAGCTATTCGCAATTCAACAATTTTTGGCTGGAAAAGAATAGATGGAGGATGATATCATCAACCAATTCATGGCAAGCTCTCATACTAAATCTGTAGCAAATTATGATGATCTGAATTTTGTGTTGAACCTAGATACTCATAAAGAGGATGCTTTAAAGTTCAGCTAGCTCCTCATGAAATTTTGCAATAACTCCAACACCTCGCATTGATACTTCAATCACTCCTACCGAAGACATTGAAATTGAGCCACGGAAGACATTGAAAATCAGTTCTATACTTACAGATCAACAACCAAAAAAGCTCATGCATGTGCTGAGAAAATATAAAAATGCATTTGCTTGGGATTACAAAGATATGAAAGGAATATACCCTGATTTGTGTATGCATCACATTTATACCAAAGATGAGTGCAGGCCAATAAGACAACCCCGATGCATAATGAACCTGACATTACAAGAGGTGGTGAAAGAGGAGCTCCAAAAAGTGTTGGTTGCAAAATTTATTTACCCTATTTCAAACAACAAATGGGTCTCCCCACTTGTTATAGTTCCTAAGAAGAATGGGAAATGATGCATATGTGTGGACGATAGGGAGTTGAATAAGGCAACACACAAGGACCATTTTCCACTTCCTTTCATCAATCAAGTATTGGACACAGTTGCCGGGAAAAAGTACTTCTCCTTTTTCGACGGATTTAGCGAGTACAGTCAAATCAATATTGCTCCAAAAGTCCAGGAGAAGACAACATTTACATTTCTATGGGGAACCTTTGATACCGAGTTCATCCCTTTGGATTTTGTAATGCTTTGGAAACATTTTAGCGCGCATTCCTCAGCATATTTGTAGATCTAATTCATGAGAGCATGGAAGCCTACATGGATTAATTTACATCTCATGGTGGAGACTTTGAGGAAGCCTTAGACAGTTTGGAAAGAGTACTCATCTGATGCATAGAAGTGAACATGTTCCTCGGTAGTGAGAACTGCAAGATGCTTATTACAGAAGGAGTTGTCTTGGGTGATTTCCAGAGGGAAACAAAGTAGATCCAATAAATATACAAGTAATTCCCAGCTTGTCGGTACCTTGCACACAAAAAGAGTTACACAATTTCATTGATTATGCAGGATACTATAAAAGATTTGTCGAAGTTTTTTCAAAAATAGCTTGCCCCTAATTTCTGTTGAAATATAGAATTTGAGTGGTATGATTCCTGTCAACTAGCCTGGGAGACATTAAAACAGAAAGTTTAAAAAACTCCCGTCCTAAGAGGGCCCAATTGGTCCCTACCTTTCATAATCTCAATAGATGCTTCTGACATAGCTATTGGAGGAGTATTACATTAGCAGGCAGGTCAAAAACCTTATGCCATATATTTCATTAGTAAAAATTTGACCCCTGCAGATATTGTAACTAAGCAATATCCTCCCTCTTCATCTTGTACTCTCTGCATCAGGACATTTTGCACTATAGTGACTAGTATCCTTCTCTTCTATTGATCTTTTTTGTATCCATCTATGTTATCTCTCTAGGTCACTTGATACCAAGATCTCAAACTCTGTTGCAAGTTATCTCTTGCATCCATCTATGAGCTCCTCATCTTCAACCATGTATCAAAGGTTGATATCTCATCACCTTAGGTGATCCTCAAGCTCATCATGCTATCCCATGGGTTCCCTTTGATCCTGTACAAAGCCTTCTTCAATATGCGTACATGTGGGTCTTTGTAGAGAGCCATCAATCCTGGAGGTTGTTCGATATACACTGATACTTTAATTACACCATCTATCTAGTGTAATATCCACCACTAAGGAAGCGTGTCTGGCCACTAGAGAGACATCTCATCATAGTCGAATCCCTCTTTGTAAGAGAACCTTCGTTTTGTACTTTTGTAGTATGTTTGATTTTGTAAATCTTCTTAAATGTCATAGTTGAACCATCATCATTTGTTCTATGGAACAAGTCTCATCATTATTTTCTTGTAGGTGATGGTACATGATCTTTCTTACAATTCAAATTTAGTTGCATGATTAGAAACATTTCATAATTTTCAAAAAAAATTATTATGCATAAAGACATAGGTCACACAATCATGCAACTATTTTATCCAATGCTTCAACACAATATTCATCCATATCCCACATTCATATGGTAAATTTCTAGATGAATTCCATTTCTACCAGAACATTATTAAGAGTGTGCACTACTCTCCGCATGTCAACAAAGAGGTTTCATTCTAGATAAGTAGCAATTGAATGTTGTACATCATTGTAGGCTACTTACCCATCACATGCATATTAGTAGTATATTGTTCATCAATGCAAACACTCTAATACGCATAATACACTTCCTAAATCTAGGAACATAAATATGTACACAATTGAATAATATCATTTAAGCAATTAGATATACATGAAATGATAATTCAAATACTTATATTTGTTTGTTTGGTAGGATCATTCTTGATCCTTTCAGGAATTATTAGAGTCTCTGACATTTTGCTCTACTCCATCATCTGATTCTGAGGACCTGTGCCTTTCTTTCTTATGATCGACAATGATGAGCAAGTCTTCTACATCATAGATCACATGGAATTATGTACCGGTGTTGAATCTATGTGTCCCTTCTTCTTCATCACCAATCACAACTGCATCCCTTCTTATCCAATGTTGAAATAGATAAGAGGTTCTTTGATATTCCTGGTTTGAATTCTTTTAGATCAAAATACATATTCCTCATCACTGGAGGAATCTTGTTTAACCTTCTTCCTAGCCGGTTCATTATCCTCTACAGCATGAGCATGATGTATTTTCTTGTTTCCTTTCTTCTTGGGACAATTCCTAGCAATGTGTCCCATCTCATCACAATGGTAGCATCTGAAACTTGAATAGTATTTAAGACGTCTTCTATCCTTGTGTGATCTCTTGTGATGATGGTATTCTTTCTTGCCTCTATTGGCATGAGCTTCTAGGGCTTGATTTTCTTCATCTCCTAACTTTTCTTCTTTGGCAGCAATCTGTGCTTCCTCTTGGGTGCGTGATTCCAAGATTGCACTGAACAAGATAAGATTCTTCCTTGAACATATCCCTCGAATATATGACTCCCATGATCTTGGAAAACCATTTAGGGTAGTCATCACTAGTTCTGCATTTTAAACCTAGTCTCCAATGGCACTTAACTGATCTATGATGTTGGAGACCCTTGTGAAGTAAGATTGCATACTTTGGTTTCTTTGCATCTTCATATCCTTGAGTTGAGTCCTCAAGGTCATCTTCTTATTGAAGTTGGTTCCTTCAAGTAGTCATTTCAATGCATCAAACATCTCTTTCAGAGTCTTCATAGAAGAGATGTGTGGGATCAAGTGATCCTTGATGGAGTCAGTTATGATTCTCTTAGCTTTAATCAGATTCTTCTTATGCTTTTCCTTGTCCTCATCTCCCTCTATCTCCGCAACTACTTATGTGACATACTTGTCCAATTCATGCTCTTCCAGGATGAGCATCATCCTATAATTACATGCTTGGAAGTTCTCTTCCACTTCAAGCTTATCCTCAAGCTTGGTATGATTTGTCATCTTTATAAACTTGATAAATGAGAACCTCGAATGGAAATAGAGAGAGTATAACTTACCACATGAGATGCTCCAACCAAAAGTTGATTTATGAGATCTAGTTGCAGGGTGACCTAGGATTTGTCAGAGAAAGCCTAATTTCTCAACTCTGGAATCTTGAGAAACTGATTAGAGGAAAATAGGCACTTCCCTAAGGCAAGATGAGCAATGGTACGTTTCTTCCAATTATGTGGATAGATCCTCCAAAAACTTGATTCCCTAGTTCTCTGGATTGTAGTGGTGGGACCAAAAATTAAAATCCTTGGATTGAGATTCTACTTCGACAGAAAGATGCACCCTAGTGAGGTGAGTTTCTTGGACCCTCTTTTTTAGTTGATTTAGGGAGAACTCTTCCATAAATAGAAACCCTAGTTTCTACAGTTGTATAAGTTGAATAGTGTTTTCTTTTAGGCTAGCTTTGATACCATGTTAGAATTTTAAATGCAGTAACAATATGGATCATTGAAAGATAAATAAGCACAACATAAACAATAGTACACAATAATTTTATCCTTGGAAAACCCTCTCGGGGAAAAAAAACCCAGCAAACTTCTTGTATATAGATTTGTCAGAATGTACAATAGTATTCCTCGTGCAAAGACCCAAAACAAGAATACTTTGAAAGAATTTATTCACTTGAATCTATCTCTCCTAGTGATGCAAACTCAATGAGTGAAAGTGGTGACCAAATGAGGAGGTCGAACTACTCATTTATACTAGTCAAATAACTTGACCTTTTTACCAAACAGTGCCAACTGGACTCTCCTAAGTGATCCGACTTGTCTAATTCACAATAACATATTATTTTCTAGATCTATCCAAGCCGACCTAATAGTTAGGTTTACATTGAATCTTTCAATGACTTTTACATGATCAATTACATCCATAATAATCCCCATAGGGTGTACAATACAAATGATAAAAATAATACAAATAAGAATATCTTCCGAAGTTACATTCTTCAACACCTTGGTTTGCAGATGTCGCAAATTATTTGGCTACAGGAAGAATTTTGATGCACCTATCAATAAAAGAGAGGCAGATAATGTGCAATTGATCACCATATTTTCTTGGATATAGGGGTATCTTTTCTACACCAAACCATACCTAATCATTCGTCGGTGTGTCACAGAAGATGAAATTTAAAACATCCTCCAAGAATGTCATGATGGTCCATGTGGCGGGAATTTTTCAAATAAAAGGAGTGCACACAAAGTACTTCACCTTGGATATTATTGGCCCTTTGTTTTCAAGGATGCCTGGGAGTATGTCAAGATTTGTGATGGTTGTCAAAGGATGGGATGTCTTTTGCAGCGGGATAAGATTCCCGTACAAGTCCAATTGATGGTAGAACTTTTGGAGAAGTGGGAATTGGAATTTGTGGGACCCATCAATCCCCCATCAAGGCATAAATCCTATATATTGGTCTGTACGAATTATGTCATGAAATGGTTGGAGTCAAAAGCACTTCCAAGGGATACATAGCAGGCAGTTTCATATTTCCTTTTTGCAAAAATTTTTGTTCAGTTTGGCATAGCTCAGGATATTGTTACATATGGAAGGACTTAATTCAACTCAAATCTTTTCTTCCATTACATAAAACTACCGAATAAAACATAGGGAAACTTCATCATAGCACCTGCAGGAAAATAGACAAGTGGAGGGAACCAAAAAAATTATGGAAGCAATATTGACAAAGACTATACAGATCCATCTTCGATATTGGGCAAGAAGGATTTCGTAATCCTTGTGGGCCTACAAAAAAAACTGGAGGAGCACAACAGGACTAACACCTTATGAGCTAATATATGGAAAACAAGTCACCCCGCCAATTGAGATAGAAGTCAAAATTTTGAGGATAGCAGTACAGTTGTGCATGGACCTATTTGATGCATAGAAGAACCGATTGAATCAGCTCAATGAGTTGGATGAGATCCATCAATATGCTTTGCAGCAGGGTGCAATCGTATAGAAATAGAGGGATAAATGGCATGATAGCTTTATCAAAAATAAGAAATTCAAAGAAGGGGATTGGGCTCTGCTATACGATTCCAAGTTCAAAGAATTTAAAGGAAATCTCTACACTCGGTGGCTATGACCATATGAGATTGCGTCATTCTATGACAATGGGATAGTGAGGCTATGCACCATTGATGAAGATCAAACCCTGCTAATGGCTAATGGACACTGGTTAAGGATTCATAACAAACCATTTTCCAGAGATGCATTTGTTTGCAATATTTCCACCTATTGCGAAAACAATGAGTTCGAGATCTTAGTCTCAAATTCAACCCTAATATGACCTCTGGTATCCTGAAAAATCTGATGACTGTGAAAACCTCTTATGGAGGTGCATCCATTAAAAAAAGAAAAAAGAAAATTTATGACTGTGAAACCTCTCCTTGAGGCGTAGACATTAAAAAAAAGCCTTTTTGGCACTAATAAAACTAAGTGAATTTATACAGGTCTCTGTAGGAGTATTCAACCAACCAAAGAAAATTTATATGGTTCTGCAGAGGGATTTTAGAATTTTTTCATCACTTAATAAAATTCCATTCATTTATTTTTCTTTCATCTCTAATTAGTTTCCCTATATCACTCACCCTACAGGAAGAAGCAACAACTACAAGATCACTATAGAACTTCTGCAAAATAACTGAAAACCATCATAGTTCTTAATCCTATAAGTTTTTGTGTTGCTACTAAGTTATCACCTTCACCCACCCATCATTCCCTAGAACATTCCATATCTGTGATTGTCCTAGTCAGACAGATGTTGCATATAGTTGAAGATTTTATTGACAAGTTTTTTATTTTACTGTAATTTGCAGAGCCTACAGTAAATCCCTTAAGAATGATATTTTTTTTTTACAAAGATTGTTATGTTAGGAACCCGTGTCAACCCTTCTCTTTGCTATGTTAGTATATTGTGTTGGATGCATATGCTTTGTAAGTCGTCCCGTAGTATTTGTTGATCCATAGTTTATATTAGCTCATAGTATTGACCCATAGTATTGGACGCATATGCTTTGTAAGTCATCCTGTAGTATTATATGTCCCATGGTTTTGACTCATAGTATTGGGCATAGACTTAGTATATAAGTGTGTGTTAAGGTCATTGAAGGCAGCATGAAGTTAATTGTATTGAGCTTGCTCAAAGGAGGTTTCCCCCTCGAAGTGGCCCGTGATCAATATAAAAGTGATTCTGAGTTCTATTAATTCTGATATCTCATATATTTGCATTAATTATTGCAGGTTCTTCACATCTGGTATCAGAGCACTTTCTTGGGCTCGTTGGGTGGAATTTCTGCCAAATTTTTTTTTGCATCTGTTGCAAGTTCGGATCTGGGAATAACCCCTATCCGCTTAACTGTGGGAAGTACTTGGGCATAAGCTCTAAAACTCATTGTGAGGAGTACCACAGGAACCCCAAAGTAGCTGGCCCATTGAGAGGACCTGCCAGTGAAAAGGGCAACGACCCCTACCTGATTGACTAGTTCCTACCCGTGAGGTAAACCAAGAGCTGTCATTTGTGGCAAAGCGATTATCGATTTTACGTGAGCCATGGAGTGAGGGGTACTGCCCCTATCCCAAATTCCACTTCCCAAGACCAGAAATCTCACATTTGTTTATTTTAGGGTTTGCCATAACTCCTTTAATTTTCATCCAAACGCCTTCAAATTTTGCCACCGTGTTCCTTTCCTAATTCTGCTTCTTTGTCCCTCTCTACCAAATTTTCTCATTCTTTCACTTCGCTTCAATGGTACTGATCCGAGTGGATGGATATACCGAGTAGAACACTATTTCAGTCTGCATAATACTTTTGATGTCCATAAAGTTCCACTTGCATCTTTTCATTTGGAACAGGAAGCCCTTCAATGGTACCGTTGGTACATCAAAGCTCATCCCGAGCCAAACTGGATAGATTTTTGCCAACTCCTTTTGTCACGATTTGGTCCTAGTGCTTTTGACGACTTCACAGGAGCACTCACTAAACTTCATCAAAGTGGCACTGTGAGAGAGTATCAGACAGAATTTGAGAAACTAACCAACAACACAGAAGGATTGTCTGATGAATTCTACAAGAGTTGTTTTATCAGTGGTCTTAACGATGAAATCCGGTCAGAGGTTAAAATGTTCTGTCCCAACACAATGATGGAAGTCCTAGGGTTGTCTAAGTTGGCAGAAGACAAGTTTGTAGCCCAACAATGCTCCAAACCCTCTTTTGTTCCCTTGCAAAATATGGGTTCTCAATGACCTCCCATCCCGCCAGCTCCTCAACCAACTCCTATCAAGCATTTGTCTGAAACAGAGATGCAGGCATGCAGAGAAAAAGAGCTCTGTTATAATTGTGATGAGAAATTCACTCGGGGACATAAATGTGTTCAACAAAAGCTCTATCTCTTGGATATGGATTCTCTGCTAACCTCTAAAATTGGTGAAGAAGCTCCAAATACAATAGATGATCATGTCCACATTCAAGAGTTGCCTATTGACCCCCCATCTTAGGAATACCAACCAGAGATATCTCTCAATGCTTTATCCGGCGTCACCACCCCTCAAACAATGCGGGTCAAGGGATACTTTAAAAAGTTCCCTCTTACAATACTCATTGATTCTGGCAGCACACATAACTTCATTGACCCTCGGATCGCCAAACAGGATGATTTTTTTATCTACCCTTGCTCCAACTTTGAAGTCATGGTTGCCAATGGGGGCACCTTACCTTGCAAGGGGAAGTGTCACAATGTGCGTATCTCTCTGGAAGATTATAACCTGCGCTCTGACATGTTTTCCTTGTCCTTAGGTGGATGTGATGTGGTTTTGGGCATTCAATGGTTATGTACACTTGGCCCCATCTTATGGCATTTTGCTAAACTTTGGATGCAGTTTTCAGTCAATGGGGCACAACACAAATTAATGGGATTACAACCAGAGTCTCTCTGCATCATCAGTTCACATCGCCTGGAAAAAATCCTTAAGAAGAATTCACATGGTGTCATCGCTTAGCTCCATTCCATTCAGATGCACCCATCAACAGTCTCCACTACTTCCTTGGATAGATATGCCGGTGTCTTTGCTGAACCAATAAGCTTGTTTCCTTCAAGAGACCTTTCCGGTAAGAATTTAGCCACATCTACCTCTCAGTAGGAAATGATGGCTATTTTGCATGCAGTACAAAAGTGGCAGCCATGCTATTAGAGAATTATTTCGGCATCAAGACTAATCTACAGGGTCTGGAAAATTTCTTGGAACAATGGGTCTCCTCCCCAACAGACCTGAAATGGGTTATCCAGCTCATGGGTTATCCCTATACGACCACTTACAAGAAGGGTAAGGACAATATGGTGGCAAATGATCCTTCTCACACAATTGATGACCCAGTTTCTCTTACAGCTCTTTCTCTGCTTGTTCCAAATTGGTTGCAATATGTTCAATAGGGCTATCTCTTCTATGAACTCCATGCTTCTTCATCAGTAGGGCACTCTGGGTTCTTCAAAATGTATGACCGGGAACAATGTAACTTCTTTTGGCAGGGACTGAAAATGACAATTCAATAGATGGTGACTAACTGTGATACTTTCCAGGTCAAGAAGGGTGAAACGACACTCCTTTCAGGACTGCTCAAACCCTTTCCCATCCCTACACAGATTTGGCCAACTATTTCTATGGATTTCTTAGAAGCGCTCTGGTGGTACAATACCACATCTACAAGGACACCATATGAAGCAGTCTATGGACAGACACTACCAGTTCTTCTTCCATACACCCTTAGCCACTCCCCAGTTCAGGCAATTGACTCGGTTCTTCAAAACCGCAATCAGATTCTTCTCATTCTGCAAGACAATCTTCACATGGCCAGAATTTGACTGCAACAACAAGCCAATCAGCACCATTCTGAGTACACTTTTCATGCAGCCGATAGGGTTCTTCTTCGTCTACAGCCTTCCAAGCAATCCTCCCTGACACTCCAAAGGCGTCAGTGGCCTGAAATGCAACCCGAGGATGCTACCGGGGAACCACTCATTCAGATTCTACAGCATTTTCCCCAACCAAAGCTTTTTCTAAGGGAGAGGGGATGTTAGGAACTCGTGTCAACCCTTCTCTTTACTATGTTAGTATATTGTGTTGGACGCATATGCTTTGTAAGTCATCTCGTAGTATTTGTTGATCCATAGTTTAAATTAGCTCATAGTATTGACCCATAGTATTGGACGCATATGATTTGTAAGTCGTCCCGTAGTATTATATGTCCCATGGTTTTGACTCATAGTATTGGGCATAGACTTAGTATATAAGTGTGTGTTGAGGTCATTGAAGGCACCATGAAGTTAATTGTATTGAGCTTGCTCAAAGGAGGTTTCCCCCTCGAAGTGGCCCGTGATCAATATAAAAGTGATTCTGAGTTCTATTAATTCTGATATCTCATGTATTTGCATTAATTAATTATTGCAGGTTCTTCACATGTTATTTTTATTGATGTGACTCATCCCCAACATTGTTGAAAATGGTTAAAATTCGTATTTTTATCGGGAAATCTAGAGAAAAATCATCAATCCTAGAATCATTCTTTTGGAATGTTCACTTGAGTACAAAAAGGGAAACGTAAGGACAAATGCAGAATTAATTAGAAAAGAGGACTAGGTTGTTCTATTGAAGATGGAAGAGGATTATATTCAAACCAGATTTGGTAATCACCAAAAATGGTCTACGATATTTTTCTCAGCATTGTCCAAGGAAAGTAGGAGTCAGTGCAATAAGAAGACTAAGGAAAATGGATAACAATAGAATTGTAGAAGCCTTGCAAAGCTACAGTTGAAAACAAATCATCCTATGGATCCTACATTAACAAATTCATGGGATTCAACTACAGATGCTACATTAGCGACCCCAACATTCTTTAGCTACAAATCCTACATCATCGGTTTTGCGAGCCCCAACATTCTTCAACTTTAGATACTACATCATTAGTTTATTGGGCCCCAACATTATTCAACTACGGATCCTACATCATCAGTTCTTCGGACCCTAGCATTCTTCAGCTACGGATCCTACATCACCAGTTCATGGGTTGAACACTTATTACTCTACAGATCCTACATCACTAGTACGGGGGGCAACATTTTCTATTGTATTGATTCGACATGCACATTAACACATCGAATCCGCAGAATATCTTATTGCGGATCTGACACATGCTCCATTATCTTTCAAATCCATCGGCACTAACACATCCAAATTTAAGAGCATGCAAAGGGAAACTTGATGGAGCAGAAAGGACATCCACATCAAGAAGGGTAGTAGCAACATTATGAATAGGAATGGCTACACTCCAAGGATAATTATGATCGGCACTGGTGACAAGACTCTAAACACCATAATTACATGACAGGTAGCTAAGGTACGTAACTACACCCTCATTGGTATTTATCAGTATGAAAGGATTGATCACTATATTTCCATGCTATTTGTCAACATGAGGACGTGTTTATCCTTGGTTGGGGGGGTAAACATATTTCCAAATCTAGTGAAATGACTAATCCATAGTAGAAGCCTTACCGAATTTAGCTTAGTTATCAATTCCATGATGAACCTCCACATGCTTGAGAAAAGACACCACCCAAAATTATTCTAGGACATGCACATAAATGACCATGTTGAAACATTATAAACCATTCCCCTATGAGCATAAGAGACCGCATCTTCATTTTTTTCTCCTTATCCTGTTAATATTTTTTTCCCAACCTTTGAACACAACTATTCATATTGCACCCTTGAATCCTACTAAAGAATTCAAACACAATGGGATACTTGGTTCGTAGCGAACCACAAAGTGCAGATGAGGTCTACAGAAATAGAGAAGTGAGAGGTATTTTTCCAAAAGTAGGTTGGCTAGATTACTTTGACACAATGAAGAGGAGTGATGTTGGAATTGCAATGGAGTTTGCTAGAACATATGCCCAGTCAACCACAGAAGTAAGGGGGTTGAATATTCAAGTTGATGAATTGGTGATTGCAAGAGTTTCAGGGCTACCAAAAGAAGGAGAGAGATGGTTCGAGAGACAAACATCGATAGGACCATTTAAAAGTAATTCTTGGAATCGGGGGATCAAGTGCAAGGATTGAAGAAGGGGACTTAAATAAATTCATTTCCAACACTGTGGGATGGGGTGGCTCTTCACGTCATCAATTTTATTACCTGTGAAGGTTAGTTTAGTTTATTGTATGGTTATCATTTTAAAATCCTAAATCATTTATGGCACCAAAAGTATATCAATTTATGTTATTTCCTATGGAAGTACCTGGAGCTAGTGAGTAGAATGGTCAAGGATAGTAGAAACCCCGACATTAGTCTGACACATCATGGGATTATTAGGTTACTGGTAGAAGACGCTCAACAGAAGGAAAATCAAATGTGGGTGTTGATTTCAAAATTATCCCCATTAACTGAGCCCTGACAAAAATCAATTTCTAAAAAGAAGGAGAAGCTAGTTCAAGCTATGACCCCTAAAGAAACTCCAGTTTAGGGGACAAGGAAGAAGGGTTCAAAAAATGAAACCATGAATACATTGGCTAATCAACCTAGAACAAGATTGAAATATGTCAAATTTGAAGATAGCAGACTCCATGAAGAGATAACAACTCAAGAAAAAGGGTATGATGATGGTTCTGGGGATTCAGTCAAATTAATGGAGGTTGGAAGTCGGAAGAGAATAAGGGTAGGGTCACCTATTATAGGTCAGAGCCCATCAATGGTTAAATAAAAAGAGGTTGATGAATTTCCTTATATAGAGATCATAAATAAAGAAGTGGCACAAGAAACCTTGCCACCTAGGAAACATGGCCTGATTCTGAGGATATTTCACCCTTTACTGCTGAAGAAACATATAAAAGCTTACAATGAGTTGAAAATAGCTCATACAAAATTGAATCTGAATTATGGAAAATAGACTAAAGAAGTTATGGCCTTAAGGAAGGAATTGTAACAGTTCAAGGACCCCACAGGGATGGATGTTTTATTAGATGCCATATGGGTGGTGACATAACATAATGAAGCGTTGAAGAAGGCATCCATGGAAGATGAGGTTGGGAATAGTAGAATGAAAAGAATCCTGGAGCCAAAGGAACAACCTAGAGAACAAGAGGAAATTGGTACATAAACTAATGAAGGTAGGCCTTCTGATCTTGTCAAAATTGAAAACTGAGAAAATATGGTTTCCCAGTTAAAATAAACAACAAGGGAGCCGAAGTAACAACTCCTAAATGGTATGGATCAGAGGGAAATGAACATGCAAAAAACGGGGACAGAACAACTTAGGGAGCATGATTATGTTATGGCTACAAGAAGACTGAGTATGGAGGTTGAAAATATCATGTATGGAAAACATTACTTAAGCTATATTGCACATTGCATGAAGAATTTAAGATCCCCCTCAAACCTGTATTTTTTGTTCTTAAAAGAACAATTGATATTCTTAAGGATTACCACAGGGGCAGAAGGATATGGAGACCAAATTGAAACCCAAGATCAGTTCATTAATGTTTTTTCTAGGGGCAATAAAGAGGAAAGGGATTTGTTGTGTGAATTGTACTTACATAATCTGGTCATGGTCGACTATAATGATTGGGATCCAAATGCTCATGTAGGAGATGTGTAGCCCGGGGCCTTTATGTCCTTTATGATGAATCAACTTAGATGGAATAGTGTTGCGTCTTATGCAAAATATATAGAGTGGGAGGATATTATATGGGTGAGAGGATCCCCTTCACCTGGAAAATTGTTCACAGAGAGAGGAAGCATCATGCAGGACCAAACCTTTGTCACTTATGTGGATGCATCCTAGGCTGCAGCTGCTAATGAGTGTAAAGAATGGATTCCCCTTCACATATTGGAAGCCTTGCTTTGTTTAAGGAGAAAGCTTGGGGATTTGGACCTTGAGCTAAAAAAGAAGGAACCCTTTACCTATCAGTTGTTTGAGAGAGCCCTTGACAAAGTACATAGCTATTACAATTTCCTATAGGGGCATAAAGCCAAATGGATTGGCCTCAGATTTTGTTTCCCTATACTATGGAGCCCTCTCTCTAATAAGGAGGATAGTGAATTCTAGGATATTGTTACTAAGCAGAGAGGTTTTTACACAATAGTTGAAGGACACTCCTCTTATACATGGAGTGAGGACTACGGGAATAGCCCCCCAAGTGCCTCCAACAGTGAAGCTTAGTTTTTTTTGCATGGGGACATGCAAACCCATTAGCTAGGGGGATATGAAGGGATTCATATATGGCATCTTTTTGGCACTCTTTTTGGTCATCTTTTGTATGTTTTTGATACCTGTATTGATTATTACTAAAGGGTAATCGGTCAAATTTAGCATCGGTATGTAGTGATCATGTTCATTGCATATTTGTTACTTAACTAATGAGTAGGGGTATGGTTATGTTGCTTTTGACTAAAAAGAGTTTTGTGTATTAATATTGTTTCCTGTTACGGTTTTTTGGAAGCTACAGAAAGTGCTTTGAAGTAGCTGCAGAACATATTACAGAACCTACAACAGAGTAGTTGCGGAATCCATATTGTTAGGCTACAAACCAACATAATGTTGACTATGAAATTATTTCCTGAAGCTTTGAAAGTCATGAGGTGGTTACGATAGGATCTACAAGGTTTCATTGATCATTTTGTTGGGCTGCAGAACCAAGTGAAGTGGTTCCGCAACCAACTGAAGAACGTCTGCAGAAACTTTCCAGAACGATCTGCAATTTATTAAAACAACCTGTAACCTTGTCCGAATTGTATTTGTGACAGCTGGATTAATAGATTCCTCTATCTTTAGAACTGATCTCATCTCTGTAAGGCCGTAATCTCAATAAGGTTCATAAGGTTCTAGGGAGATCAAGCTGGTAGTTTACCATGTTTAGCATTTTGATGTAACTTAATATCGTGGAATTTCAACTCTTAGTTCTTTCCAGGTTTTGTAAAATGTATAGACTTCGATTCTCCTGATGGGAGGATTAGCCATATTTTGCACAAAACTGTTGAACCTTCTTGTATCTAGACTTATCATTTTATAAAACTATTTGTTATTGGTTCTTGATGCGCTAAGTAATTTTGTGTGATCGAGTGGCTTGCTCAACTCATGTCTTTGAAGGCAGGCCCCCCTTCAAAAGATAGGTGCAATTGTAGTTTAGTTTCTTTCTTTTCTGCAATTTATAACAGAGTGGCGTGATTTAGTTTGTTATGTTGTTGTAGTTTATTTTATTTCATTTATACAATTTATAATAGAGTGGAGTGATTGAGTTTGTCATGTTGTTGTATTAATGGTGTGCTTTCCTGTTAATGCTCAAAATAGTGATTAGATTGATTATTTTTCTGCAATTGTCCTGAGTGATGTTTGTTTGGTCGATATAAGAGGACTATTTATGATATGGATGTGTGATTGGAGAATAATAACATCTTGATGGATTAATAGAGAAATATGGATTAATAGTTTCGTGATTGTTGGATTACAGATCTGAGAAGTAGCAGTACACCTTTCCTTTCTTGAAAAAGTAGTTAAGTCTAGTTTTCTTCTTATTGGTTAGAATAAATGTTGAATTCTTTCTGCAAATTTATATATAGAATCCTTTCTTTTATGAAAAATAATTCTAGTTGGTTTGTTTCTTTTCAATAAGGGTTAATTTATCCGTTGGATTTTATTTCTATAAGAGTGATTTTAGAGATTGATTGATTTTAGCTTAGCAGGGTGTGTCAATTGCTAGTTTCTTAAAAGCCCAATAGTATTTTCTTCTCTATATAGAAGTAGTTGGTTCAATATTGTCTTCTTCCAAGTTTGTCAATAATTCTTTGGTCCAATACCCAAACCATTTAACGAAGATCCTTTATCTTTAAAAAATATTATTAAAAGCACAATGTCTGGCATAAACTTTGTCAGGTGGTTCATAAGTTCTCAGAAACCATGGTTTGATAATTAATGCACAGTTTTCATTTTCTTTCCAAGTCAAATAGAAGGTAATATTAAACCTCATCAGTTTCACTCTTCATGTTCCCTTTTAACTCGTACTATATAATAATGAAGTTGCTTGATTGTTAACTAAATATATGTTTAAATCCAATTATCAAGTTGTACATATGGTGTTAGAATTGATGGAAACCTACAAGATAGTCTTCGACATTTAGTTTGTAGGGTGGATGCTATTGATTCACCCATGATGAGGGGTTCAAAATGGTTTGATAGAAACAAATGGATAGAAAGATTGCAGCATTCGATGGGAGTTGATTAGTTGTTCTCCCTAATGGTTATGGCCCTTAAATCATACAATAAATTCTAACGGGTAAAGCATATGAGTTGAGTAAATTTGTATGCACACATAGATATTGGATTTGCAGACTGATACCTATCGATATTATTCATCCATGATTGATGTGGATGAGATAGTCTATATCCATTTTAATTTTCGCTTATCAGGTTTTTATGACTAAATATGGTTAAGACAAACGTTTTAGTGGTGAAAAAAATGGAGTAAATGTTTACAGCTTGAGGATTTGATATTTTAACTACACTAGATAGATGAGGAGTTAAGAGAAATTTTCGTTTGATTTGATGTTACAATCTTTTTTATCCTCAATTTTATGATACTATATCTTACATAGTTGTAAAAATGTTTTCTCAACTTAGTTAGACAAAGTAAACTTGTTTTATACCAGCAAAGACCCATATTAAATTCCGATCTATCAAGCATTGATAGGGATCAAATTGCTTGAGTTACAAACCAATTTCATACTTGATTTGATGTTACTCTTCCATAGTGGGAAAAACCTTCTCTTCATCTAATATTTTTGTGGTGATAGTTTTCAATACAGGTTTTTGGAGAATCCACGGTATCCATTTTTGCATCAATGCTTTTAATCCACAATAGAATCCATCTTCAAGACAAAGAATCAAATGTAGGGAAGGAGGCTAGGAAGACCTTCTCTTGAATTAGTAAGACTATGAAAACTTGTTTTATACCATCATAAATCCATCTTAACTCTAGGGGATCCTTGAATTGCAAACTAGAACTAGTTTTCACTTCGAGGGATTACATCCTTTTAGGTGCTTGATAGTATGAGATTTTGTAGGATTGACTTGCAACTAGACGGATTTGATCCCTCTAGGTGCTTAATAGATCCAAAGTTTAAAAAGACCTTTTTTAATCTTGAGGCATTTCATCCCTCTTGACACTTGATAGATCTGAAGATAAGTTGGTTTACACCTTGAGGGATTTAATCTCTCTAGGAACTTGATAGATCATAATTTAAGATGGGTCTATGTTGCTTCTAATGGTCAGCGATTGCATCAAAACTTTAGATGATCATCATTATCTATGTCTATATGTTTTAGATGAATTTGATTCTTTGGAATTTACTAAGTATTATCCATGATTTAGAGAATACTACGCATTATCCCACTTAAAACGTTACATGAAGATTAAGGTGAATAATAATAAAATAACAATGTTCAATAATAAAGAAGGTGAATGGTACGAAAATTTTAGGATGCATATAATAAATAACAGATAAATTACATAGTGACGAATCTAAGTATTTCTTCTTCAACTTTTGTTTTTACCACGCTTGCTAGCTTTCCCATCTTTTCATATTGACAATATGAGAAATGAAGTTTATTTCAAAGACCATTCAAACCTTTGACTTATGTCATATTGCAATGAAGGTCATATCTTGTGTCTCTTGCTTTACAATATTAATAGTTTCTAATTTCTCCAAATTCATATGTTCATCATAATTATATTTACATTATATTGCATGTTTTTTATTTTAATGCCCTATATATATCAATACATTGTATATATCTTAATATTATAATAGAATTAATGCACTGTATATATCGATACATTCTATATATATTAACATTATATATATTGATATTATAATGATTTTCTTGTGCAAACACTAACAGAGGAATCACACCCAAGCAAACAAAGTGGTTGACATCAACATATAGTTGATAATCATTTTTGCAACATTATAATATGTATTGTGAAATTGGTTTGCATTTTGTTATTGTTAACTGTCATTTCACTTAATAGTTTGCACTATCTTGATGTTGAAATTCATGCACCAAATCAATTTTCTTGGTAATGTTTTGTCAATTAATGTATTGAATCATTTTTTATTATATTATAACTAATATATTTGCACTTATTGTTTTGTGTTATATCATTATTCAAATCAATGCAACTACCTCACTATTCTAAATCAGTTTTTATTGTATCAACATTGAAATCAATGTGCTTTCTTGTTTTTTGATATATTCCATTGTTGAAATCAATGCAACCACTTGATTGTTCTAAATCATTTTCAACGGTATCATTATTGAAATTATGCACCCTCT
Organism: Larix kaempferi; assembly: GCA_027924585.1. Taxonomy (NCBI): domain Eukaryota; kingdom Viridiplantae; phylum Streptophyta; class Pinopsida; order Pinales; family Pinaceae; genus Larix; species Larix kaempferi. The sequence continues at coordinate 1,917,443 of BSBM01000588.1, forward strand.
TGCCATGCATTATATAATTGTTGACATGAATGTACTACTTGATGCAAACATTTTATATCATACTAAGTCAATGCAATTCCTTGATTGCTCTAAATTATTTTTCATTGTGTCATCATTGAAAGCAATACACCATATGGTTTTGTATTATATCATCAATGAAATCAATGCAAGTGTTTGATGCTTCTCCATTATATCATTGTTGAAATTAATGCAACTACTTGTTTTGTGTTATTTCACTATATCATCACTAAAATCAATGCAACTTAACTAGAATATTGAAACCTAATGAACATATATACATGACATCTTGGAAATTAAATAAATTAACTTTTTCAAATGTGTGAGATCACGATAATTCTAGAATGACTTTCACTAATATTATTTTCAAAGCTTTAATGTGTCGCAACTGTCCATATTGCTCAAGCTTTATTCTTTTGCAATTATTGATATTTTGTTGGCATGGGATTAGACCGCATAAAGTGCCGAAGCTGATAGTAATGAAGAAGGATAATCCACGGAAACAAGGAGCCGATGGAAGTGCAAGATTGGTTTAGTTAGTTAGAATGGGTCATGTGGACCATTTTGTAACCACTTTAGTTGATATAAATAGGAGCATGATTCTAATCCTAAGGGCATCAGAAGATAGTGTCATCCTAGAATGAGATCATAAGTGATTGATAGATGTGTGGATGAATTCTGTAATGTTTTGCTCTGTTTTCGACAATTTTGTATGAATCCACGATAAGGTGTTTTGAACTGTTTCTGCGAAGGTTATATCGGAGGTTTTGATGAATGCATGAAGATGTTTGGCAATGTCTATCTCATTTGTCTCTTTTCATGATTAAATTATGCATGTAAATGCTAGTTGCAAAATGTTTAAAGCTTTATGGTTTGATAAATGTTGTTGATGCGAATGTTAGTTCAACCATGATAATGCGGATGTTGATTATGTACTGAATATGCAAAGGATGAATGAATGAGTGAACTGCAAAGACATAATATCTGGTTTCCATAGCTATAGAGTGAGATTTGATGCATGTCCTCCCCCCACTGCGGAAATATGGTTCTTGCAGCCCCCTTAATCATCTCGGGTGAGACTTCACTCGCTCTACGAGTGTTGCTAGAAAGGGTAAAACCTTTCTGGGCCGGTGTTTAAAAGAGTTTGGTTGATGTTTGTTGACAGTAGTGCGAAGTGAACCCCTGTCGACAGTCGCTGTGTCAACAAATGGTTCTGTTTTCGTGACCCTGAAGAGGAAAACAAGAGGACATGCTGTGGCACTCGACGAAACCGAAGATTCAAGATTGGTTTGACAAGAAGACAGAAGAATTCGGAGAAGGAGAAAATCAGAACTCTGGACAAATAGTAAGCAATTGGTTGCAAAAGAATATCTATTCGGATATCCACGAAGCATTTTTCTGTGAATTCTTGGTATTGTTGCATGAGTGGTTGGAGCAGCTGACATGTCAGAAGAGCCATTTCCAAAAGACTGAGCCTGACCATTAGATTCCATAACTGATTCAACGGCTAAAATAAGTAAAAAATAAGGTATCGAGGGCAGTCGAATTCTAGGTAGATAGTATCCTAGAGGGATACATTACTGAGTTCGCAATCGACACCATCAAATCATATAGCGACGCGGAAAGGAAAATTTTCAAAGGACCTAGGGGGAGATTCCCATTATCGCTAAAGTTGTGGATTAAAATGCTCATCTGTGAAAAGGGCATATTGAGGATGAATTCCGATGAGTAGAAGATCAGTGTGCGGAGGTTGTGGGTATCACATGAATGCGGATCCAATAGAAAGATGCGGGGTATGTGGACATGAGCGACGATGAATTTTTAAGGGAGGTTGAGGAAGCTTTTGGTACCTTGAGGAGTGGGGCAAAATTCTGGTGACCAGAGAAGAGGAGGAGTGAGAGAGAGTCTCTCGAGGGGACCGAAACGGAATACTGCGAAACATGACCACAAGGGATGAAGCAACCTTATTACGATGAAGGAGACGGTGACCAGGCTACCCCAGAAGTAGAAGAAGGACGGATCGTAATTTACAATGTACCTTCAACCCCGTGCACTACTCAAAAATTCACAGGAAGAAATACAAGTTATTCGCAGAGCTGTGCTACGTGTAGTGGTACGAGTAGTGCATCAGGAAACAATAACAGTAGGAACGTAAGAATGGAAGACGACGCAAAAATTCCCACTTTCCAGGGGAATGGGGCTGAATATCCCGAGCAATATTGGTTCCTATGCGAAGCGGTATGGACTATGAAGCAGGTCCAGGATGAAGATATTAAAAAGGGACAGCTAGCGACGACTCTCAGGGGACGTGCGCTAGACTATGAACTTTACTAAGGTATCAACAGGGAGTCCAGGAAAAACAGGGTACTACCAAAGGACCGAACACCAAGAGCAACCACTTCACACAAACAGATCACAAATCAACACACCGATGTTTTGACGTGGTTTAAACCCTCTTGAGGGAAACAATCCATGGACCCGGCCAAATAGCTTCTACGGGACAATTTATTATGCAAAGAAAGAAAGTTACGAATGATCTTCTCATAATTGATCAACTAAACAATGACCCTCCATGCTCTTTAAATAGAGATCATGGACCAATCGGGTGTTAAGCCACGGATCAAGGTTAGGTTTGATCTAAGAGAAGTTGAGCCGTCAGATCACTCTATGTCGGGAACATATCATGACCGTTGGATTAAGTATTTACAAATGCATACTAATGCATACTAAAGAAACACACTATCCCTAACGGATATATTACACAAGTTGATCTTAACTAACTCCTAAGTGTCTAAATATCCTAACATCCCCCCTTAAGAACAACTTGGGATAGGATTGAAGGATTTACAAAAGTGACACTATTAGGAGAAGGAAGGAGGCATTAGAGCCTATCCCCCCTTAATGACAAGTTCCTAAACTCCTAACATAGATCAAAGTTTGGAAAACTTCGCTTCTGTAAGAGACTTGGTGAAGATGTCTGCAACTTGATCATCTGTAGGGAAAAAGAGCACTTCAAGAACACGATCATGAACAAGATTTCTGATGAAGTGCATATGTAGCTAAATGTGTTTGCTGCGTTGATGTAGAACTGGATCTTTGGCAAGCTTGATGGCACTTTGATTGTTGCACCAAATTGTAGTAGGCCACTGTTTCTCGAATCCAAACTCTGAAAGGATCTGTTGAAGCCATAAAGCTTCCTGACTGGCATTAATTGCTGCTCGATATTCTACCTCTGCTGAAGAAAGAGCAAGAGCTTATTGTTTCTTACAAGCCCAAGTAATAGGTCCAGATCCCAGATTGAAAACATAACCTGCAGTAGACTTTCGATCATCAAGATCACCGGCCCAATCTGAATCAATGAAACCAACCAACAAAGGTTTCCCCCCTGTACTGTAATGAATCCCAAACTGAAATGTACCTCAAATATATTGAAGTATTCTTTTAGCTGCTTTCCAGTGACTTTCATGAGGTGTCTGCATATAACGGGAAACACGACCAATGACAAAGGAAAGGTCAGGACGGGAATGAGTCAAGTATAAGAGATTACCAACAAGCTGATGATATAAGGTGGCATCGACTTCAGGTGAAGTACAGGTGGCAAAAAGTTTGACTCCATACTGGAAGGGAGAAGGGGCTGGTGTACAATATTCCATGTGAAAGTGATGAAGAAGGTCACAAGCATACTTAGACTGAGAAAGAAAGATTCCTTCTTTGGTTTGCAGGACTTGGAGACCAAGAAAATAATGCAAATGTCCTAAGTCTGACATTTCAAATTTTGTTTAAGACTGGATTTCACATGGGTTATAAGCTTAGGGTCACTACCAGTAAGAATAAGGTCATCAACATATAAAACAATTATGATGAGATGGTTTCCTACTTTCTTGGTATAGACATTGGGGTCATAATGGCATCTCAAAAAACCAATGTCAAGGAGAAAGTTATCCATTTTGGCATACCAAGCTCTAGGAGCTTGCTTAAGGCCATATAAGGATTTCTTAAGGCAGCAGACAAAGCTAGAGTTATCTTGAACATATCCAGGAGGTTGTTCCATGTAAATTTTCTCCTGTAAATCACCATGTAAGAAGGCAGACTTGACATCCATTTGATGGACTTCCCAATTATGTAAAGCCGCAAGGGAAAGAACAAGGCGGATGGAGTTCATTTTTGCGATGGGAGAAAAGGTTTCATTGTAGTCAATCCCTTCAACTTGGGAAAAACATTTGGAAACTAACCTTGCCTTAAGTCTTTCAACACTTTCATCTGATGCATACTTAGTTCTATAGATCTATTTACATCTGACAAGTTTTTTTCCTTTTGAAAGAGGTACAAGATCCCAAGTATCATTCACCATTAAGGAATGATATTCTTCATCCATGGCTGCATCCCAATCTGGATTCTTTGAAGCTTCTACAAAAGTTTATGGATCATGATTCTCGGAAACTTGAGCCAAAAGAGAAGAGGCTCGCTGAAACTGAGAATGTGTTTGACGTTGATTTCTAAGATCACCAGCAAGATCACCAGCTGCTTCACATGTTGAACGGACCCATCGAGGAAGCACTTGTGCTGGTGGAACTAGAGGAACATGAGCAGGTGGAGGTGGATTTTCATCCTCACTGTCATTATCAGAAACTGGAGTTGGAAACCTATCAAGGAAGTTGGAAGAAGAAGAAGAAGGCACAAACACCGAATCAGGCTTGCAGGCCAAAGATGGCACAATCGCCGAGTTAGGCTCGCATTTCAAGAGATTTTCATCAAATTTAACATCTCTTTTAATGATTATATCATGAGAATGTGGTTGAAGAAGTCTATAACCTTTTACATCTTCAGAATATCGAACAAATATGCACTTTCACTTTTAGGCTACAATGCTTTCTGTTTTTCATCCGGAATGTGAGCCCATGCTTCACTACCAAACACACGAAAGTGACTTACATCAGATTTAGTTTTACTCCATGCTTCTTCCGGTGTTATACCTTGTAATGCTTTTGTGGGGGTGCGATTAACTATGTAATTTGCACAATTTATGGCTTCAGCCCAAAATTGAAGACTTAGTCCCTTAGATTGGATCATACAATTAGCCATTTCTTTTAAAGTGCGGTTCTTCCACTCAGCTACGCCATTTTGTTGTGGTGTATATGGAACAGTGTGTTGTTGTTGGATGCCTTTTTCAGTGCAGAAAGTAGTGAACTTTTTGTTAACATATTCTCCTCCGTTGTCAGATCTTAACTTAATAATTTGATGACCAGATTGTTTTTCAACAAGGGCCTTGTAGGCCAAGAACATGTTAAATACTTCGCTCTTAAGTTTTAGGAAATAAACCCAAGTGTGTCTGGTGTAATCATCAATGAAAGTTAAGAAATATTTGAAACTAGAAAAGGAAGTCGATGGAAGAGGACCACACAAGTCACTATGCACAAGCTCCAAGGGAACCGAGGCGTGCCAAGAGGCACGTTTGTCAAAACTGTCTCGATGATGTTTTTCGAGTACACAACCAGAACAAACACCATCTCTGGAAGATACCATCGAAAGACCCGTCACCATATTTTCTTTACATAGTTGTTGCAATGAGCGATAATTTAAGTGACCAAATCGCTCATGCCAAATTTTGCTCAAGTTATCACTATGAGCAACAAAAACTGAAGGGAAAGGTGATGACCCAAAGTTGTTAAACTTGTACAACTTAGTAATATTATCAACAATTCCGGTAGCTAGGACTTGTTGAGGATCTTTAATATCCTTGATTACAACTTGGTGAGGTGTAAAGGTCACAGTTTTACCTTCACCAGAATGAGTGATCTGATAGACTGATAACAAATTGCAGGAAATTCTTGGAACACATAGTACATCACTAAAATGACCACTATCTACTGGAATTGTTCTATCTCCTACAACACTTAGAGATCTATCATCACCAACAAATATTTGTTTGGTGTTACATTCATGCATAGTAGAAAAGATGGCTTGATCCTTAGCCATATGATAAGATGCTCCAGAATCAATGAGCCATTCATTTGAAGTAGAAGAAGAAGATGCGTTATAAGAATAACCAGAAGCACAAAGTGCATGTCCATGAGAGCCAGATTCTGAAGGCGAATCTAGGCTGATGTGGTGCTTCTTCATTGCTGCTTCCAAGGCTGCCATCTTCTTGAAACAGTTAGATTCATCATGATTATCTTTCCCGCAATAGTTGCAATGACGCTCAGTCTTTTTGCCTTTTGGCTTGGATCCTTTGTCATTTTTTAAAGAAGGAGCTGACTGAGAGGGTTTGGGACCCTTGTTTGACTTATTATTGCAAAAATTTTGTTTCTTGGGAGGCTTGGACTTTTCTTTCTGTTGGGACAATAAGGCTTTCCCAGATGTATCTGCATTGTTGATTATTCCAAGATGAATGAGTTTATCTTGTTCTCTAATCAAGGAATCACAAAAGGATTCAAGACTAGGCTCTTGACAGCTAGCTGCATTCAAGGATTCTTTCATGGAGTAAAATGTAGATACAAAAACAAAATATGCAGGTCCAAGTTTGGAAAGAATATGATAAATGCATTGTTTGTCTTCCCTCTTAATCTTACATTCTGCACATAAGAGTTTAAGAGTTTTGTACTTAGATAAATAATCTTGAATGCATGAAAAGTCACTTGGATTTAAATAAATCAACTCATTTTCGAGTTGGTGACCTCGAATTTCATTGTGTTTACCAAACACAGATTCCAACTTGTCCCAAGCAGCATCAGGTTCATCAATTCCAGATATGTGGAATCACAAATCAGTAGAGATTGACATCCCAATCAATCCACGAGCTTCATCACATCTATTTGCCCATTTTATTTTCTTAGCATCATCAATGGGTTCTGTTTCTTTCCCTGAGGTAATTCTGAAAAGTCCCCTACTTCATAGAACATCCTCCAAACGAGATTTCCATGAGAAATAGTTGGAATTGTTAAGTAGAATATCACAAAGGGCAGCTATATTTGTAAATTAATGGCTGTAAAAGTAGAAACCAATAGTCTAAATGTGAAGAGCTTGAAAAAATAGGCGGTTTAAAAAAAATGACACCGAAAACTGATCTGTATGATGAAGTGATGCTTGAACAAAGAAACTGTTAAAGATGTCCCCAATAGTGACGTGGCAGCTAGAGAATGTCCAGCAAAAAAAAAAATCCCCCTCTTCCCAAGATGAACCTTTTGACAATCACTTTACAAGAAAGTTGGTTTAAGTGAACCACTTTTATAAAATAAGTGATTTCACTTTTACAATGATATTACTTTTAAATAGTGCAACAATAAAAAAAACTTAAGTGACTCACTTGTATTTTTATTTTTTATTATTTAAGTGAGATGCACTTTTACAATAAAGTAACTTGAAAATAGAAATTGCATGCACTTTTTCTTTTAAAAGTAACTTCATAAGACTTGAACTCAAGACCTATTAAGGAATAAAGCAACTTTGAACCAAGTGAGCTAAATTAAAAGGTATGTAAAATATGGGAATGATGAAGGTTTTTTTTTTTTTACTCTTCTTGCTCAGTTTGCGTGCTTGCCCTTTTTCCTGCAAAACACACCACAAATCGAAACAAAAAAACTTTTCCACACTTGTGGAGTTAGATCTCGTTAGCTTGCCCGGAAAGTTTGCGTTTTCTCTCTGTTTCTGATTTGCCGAGATCGTGCAAGGTGCACGGCAAAGAGCATACGCAGCTGAAGCCGAGAAAAACCCTTTCCCTTTCTATTTCTGATTTTCTGAGATCGCTCAAGGTGCACAGCAAAGAGCATACGCAGACGGGAAAGCAACAATCCGAACCCAAAAAAATCTAACAGTAAAAAATGATAAAATATGAGATTTTTTTTCTTTTAAAAACAGAAAATAAAAAAATGCGTCACTGTAACATTATACCTTCAGATCTGATGAAATACGCATTTCTGGAGCAACCGGGAACCGTTTTCAATCAAACGAAAACTATTTCCCAATGGAAACGATGCTCCAGACGCAATGGAACACCTCCCACATCCCATAAATGCACATAAATACCAGAACTAGAAACCCTTTCGAGTTTTGGCAACAACAGTTCAAGATCTAGATCATAACCGGAAGCGGCACTTCATAAAAGCTCTGATACCATGTTCGAGTACACAGGGTTCTACCAAAGGACCGAACACCAAGAGCAACCACTTCACACAAACAGATCACAGATCAACACACCGATGTTTTGACGTGGTTTAAACCCTCTTGAGGGAAACACTCCATGGCCCCGACCAAATAGCTTCTACGGGACAATTTATTATGCAAAGAAAGAAAGTTACAAATGAGCTTCTCATAATCGATCAACTAAACAATGACCCTCCATGCTCTTTAAATAGAGATCATGGACCAATCGAGTGTTAAGCCATAGATCAAGGTTAGGTTTGATCTAAGAGAAGTTGAGTCATCGGATCACTTTATGTCAGGAACATATCGTGACCGTCGAATTAAGTATTTACAAATGCATACTAATGCATACTAAAGAAACACACTATCCCTAATGGATATATTACACAAGTTGATCTTAACTAACTCCTAAGTGTCTAAATATCCTAACAAGTAGGAACGTAAGAATGGAAGATGATGCAAAAATGCCCACTTTCTAGGGGAACGGGACTGAATATCCCGAGCAATATTGGTTCCTATGCGAAGCGGTATGGACTGTGAAGCAGGTCTAGGATGAAGATATTAAAAAGGGACAGCTAGCGACGACTCTCAGGGGACGTGCGCTAGACTAATTTATGAACTTTACTAAGGTATCGACAGGGACTCCAAGAAAAAAATTGGCACAGATCAACGTAGGAATGATTGATGAGTTTAGAAAACCAAAATCGGAGTCACAGTATGTCACCGAGCTCAAAGAAATCAAACAATATCCGAATGAGCCGGTATGGGAATTTGATCAACGGTATAAAACATTAATGGAGAAGGTGAGTTTCAGGATGAATGATGCAGCATAAGGAGTGGTTTATCATAGGATTGATGCCACACATCTGCGGACCGCTAATGCATCAAAAGGTAGCAACTCAAGCCGAAATGCTGTAGATTGCGATGAAGCTAGAGGCTTCACCAATCGATGAAGCGAGAATAGGCATGGATAGGATACAAGCACAATTGGCCAATTTGACACTTCAACTGCAAGATATGAAGAAGGGGAAAGAATCCCACAAAGATATATGGTGCAGTAGATGCAAGACTAAAGGACACCATAAGGATAATTGCCTAGAATTTTGAGAATATTTGTTGTCAGGTGCACCGAATCCACTCATTTAGGGAGGGATGCCTTGGTGTCACGTCTGTCAGACCAGAGGACATCGACCGGAAGAGTGCATGTACCTATAGAAGATGGTGTCGAAGCCAACAAATTTATATTGCAAATTTTTCCAATCAGTTGGCCACGACAAAAAGGAGTGCAGGGCTTACGACCTACTCCAAGAACAAACTGCTGATATATATTTCATGAAGGGGGGAGAGCAACTGGTGGTATAGCAACAACCGCAGTATACCCAACAACAGCCTCATTATAAACATCCACTGCAGTATGATCGAGGGAAGTATGGGAAATCACAGTATGGCCAACCGCAATATCCGCAACCGCAATATCAACCGTCGTAGTATGGGAAACCGCCATATAAAAAATTGCAGTATGACCAACCACGGTACCCTCCATATGGGCCACCACGAGGAGGTTTTAGAGGAGGATTCCGCGGAGGTCAAGGTGTCGGCGCAGGATGAGGAGGAGTTGTTGGACAAGGATGAGGACGAATTATATGTTACAATTGTGGGAAGCAGGGGCATTATCAGAGGGATCACCTGAATCCAACACCACTGTGCACTTATTGCAGCGCTGTGGACCATGGTGTCAAAGACTATCTGCAGCTCATCGCAAAATGGAAAACTAAGAACCTGCCCCCACCTCCACATAATCATAATCAGAATACGCCACCGGTGGTGCAGAAGATACCAACAGAGGTCATAACTCACACTGCGACTGTTGGATTAGTGACCCAAGGAGAAGTTGTTACAGGAGTTGACAGGTCACAGGCTACCGTCCGACCAACAGCACAGAAGCATGTCACATTTGATGCGAAAGTTGAGAGGGATGTGGTCTTGAAAGAACAGGAAGCAATGAGATAGAGGAGGCAGTCACCTCTTCACCTGGAATAAGTTACCTATGATATGCCACTAACGTTCGACACGACAAAGTCGCAGAGAAAGGATAACACCTTATTAGCCTTCTTGGAAATTTTCCTGGAGTTGGAAAAAGATCAGGACGCGTTGGCAGAAAAATCCAGCTTGTTGCATCGACAGGAGGGTGCACGCCAGGAGCACACAATCAATCGCATACATAAGAGGAAGACGAGAAGAGAGATGCGGATGTCTGCACAAATTGAAGCATTTGATGTTGACTCAATCATCTTAGACCTGGGGTCAGATGTAAACATTCTGACCAAGCAGACTTGGGAAACAATGGGAAAACCACAATTGGCCTAGTCAACAGTACAGCTGTAATTAGCGAATCAAAGTAAGGTTACTCCAATTCGTCGGGTGTGCCAGGTTCTAGTTGAAATTGAGGGTCTCAAAAAATATGCAGAATTTGATGTAATAGATATTGTTGGCAACACAAGCCCCTATCGAGTGCTTCTAGGGATAGACTTGGCGATGGAGAACTAGGCCATCATCAACTTCAAAAAATGGACTATGTCGTTCAAAAATCGCGAGATGAGGGTAGTCGTACCTCTCAATCTTGCAGAAGGGCAGTGGTATGCCGAACTGACAAGGGATGAATTCACTGAGAGATGGGACAGTTTATACAACATATCTGAAGACTACATCAATCCTACTATAGATGGCGAGTTAGGATGGCGCAGTGTAAGTTCGGCGTCATCGGATTCTGATGAGGCGCTTGAAAAATGGCAGAATCGTCTACATGAAGTATCGTTCAGGAGGTGTGCACGGATCACATAGTCGCTACAATGGGTAGCCACAGAAGAATGCGCACTCGAACATATGAGGGGTTTCCCAACTTGACTACGTTTCTCACCAAATTTGAGGAAAAAGTGGCAGAACCACAACGTCTACTGGCCTTGGAGGAAGCCTTGAAGACTACACCAACATGATGGTGGGCGGTGCACAAATCAAGTATAACAAACTGACCACTATGTCAAAACCTAATGGAGGTTAGGTTCAGAGACACTGCAGGATATGGAAGAAGGAAGTATGATGGTAGAGGAGATCCAAAGGAACATTTGAATGAATGTCAAAACCAATGGGGCTCACAGGAGAAACAAGAATGGGTCCATGCATTTGTTCACACAGTAGATGAAGTACCACGAAGTTGGTATGTCACAGCAGAAATGTGACGCAGAACAATCTCATGGGAATAGCTAACAATGGGCTTTATCCAAACATTCAATTTATCCGATGAGAACCCCTTCATCCACAGTGCATTACAGGTGATCCGCGAGAAGGTATTTGAAGTAGTCCCTATAGAGCAACCACTGGAACTTCAGTGGACTACGACACCAGAAATGGTGATGGAATGCAACAATATGACAGGAGAATCGGATGATGACGATGACCCGAGGGTGATGTATATACCGTATTCAGAAGGAAGTCGCAGTGTTGAGGCACTAGAAATTCCTTCCAACAAGTTTCAGCAACCATTGAAAATCAAGAAAGTGAACATTAGGTTGGAGGAGAATCCGAAGTTTCCAAGTATCGTAGATTATTAGGATGACTGGACCATTGCCAAGATGACTGATCTGTTGCATGAGTTTCAGGATGTGTTCCCAACCAAATTCTTGGAAATGAAAGGAATTTCTGGGGACTTAGGCGAATTGAAAATCCCCCTAAAACCCGATGTGAAGCCAATTAAGCAACGGCCCTACAGGTTGAATCCGAGGTATAAGGAGCGGGTGCAAGCTGAAATTGAGAGGATGTTGGACGTAGGAATTATAGAACTAGTGGAGGAATCAAAGTGGATCAGCCCAATGGTGGTCCAGGACATGAAAACTGGTGAAGTTCGAATCTGTGTCGATTTACAAAAGTTGAATGATGCATGCTTACACGATCCATTCCCGACACCATTTACGGATGAGGTGCCAGAAGGGGTGGGAGGACAGGAAATATACTCCTTCACAGATGGGTTTTCGAGCTACCACTAGATCAAAATTGCGAAGGAGGATCAACACAAAACTATTTTCATCACAAAATGGGGATGTTTTCAGTATATAGTGATTCCATTCGGCCTGAAGAATGCACCAGCAATCTTCTCCAGACTGGTAGTTGCTGCATTCAAGGACTACATCCATAAATTTCTGGCAGTATATATGGACGATTGTACAGTGTACGGTTTGGTTAAGGATCATGTGGCGAATCTGAGGTTGATGCTAGAAAGATGTCAACAACACTAGATCTCGTTGAACCTGAAGAAGTGCATTTTTTGCGCTCTGTTTGGGATTTTGCTGGGACACATTATATGCAGGGAAGGGATGTTGGTTGACCTGCAAAGATTGTGATTATTGTTGACCTACCGCCACCAAAAACAGTAAAGAAACTAAGAGCAACGTGGGGACACACGGGCTACTACAGGAATTTTATCAGAGGTTATGCAACAATTACGGCACCAATGGATAAAATTTTGAATAAAGATGCCAAGTTCGAATGGAATGAAGAATGCCATAAGAGCCTTGATATATTGAAAGCAAAGATGGTTGTAGCACCTATATTAGTATTTTTGGATTGGACAAAGAAATTCCATTTTCATGTTGATGCATCATCAGTCGTACTAGGATTTATATTAGCCCAGCCAGGAGAAGGAGTAATTGACCACCCTATTGCATTCGCAAGTAGAAATTTGTCTACTGCGGAGAATAATTATACGACAACGGAAAGAGAAGGTTTGGTGATGGTCTACGCTCTACAGAAGTTTCGACATGATTTACTAGGAGGTCATTTTAAAATGTTCACTAACCATTCAACACTCAAATACCTAGTGAACAAGCCTATGTTGGGGGGGAATATTTGTCGATGGCTCTTACTCTTTCAAGAGTTTGACTTCGAGATAATTGCAAAACCAAGGTGACTAAATGTCGGACCAGATCACCTATAAAGGATCGAATCAGGATAAGAACCAAGGAATATTGACGAAGGGTTTCCCAACACTAAATTATTCAAAGTCGACATGGTTGATGACCATTATGAGCATATTATTCAATTTTTGTGGACAAGGACGACATCGGAGGAATTTACTACCAACCAAAAGAAATAGTTGGTTTTCAGGGTTGCAGACTTCCAACTAATTGTTGGGCAACTATATAAGATGGGACCAAAGGAAATACTTCGACGATATGTCCTTCCGCATGAGCAGGAAAGGATTTTAGCAGAAGCTCATGATGGGATCGCAGGGGGCACTATGGAGGACGTGCCACTACTCGGAATATCCTTTGTGCTAGATTATGGTGGCCAACGATGCATGGAGACGTTTCTGATTATGAAAAAAGATGCGATGTATGTCAAAGAACAAGGAAAACGTCACGACCAGATGAAAATCCTTTAGTGACGCTGCAGGATTTCAACAATTGGGCAGTCTACTTTGTGGGACCCATTAACCCTCTAGGAAAAAGAACAGGGTCACGATACATAATCACTACGACAAATTATTTGATGCAATGGGAGGAAGCTGCACCAGTGAAGGACAACACGACTACGACTGTAGCATGGTTTCTTTTTGACAACATGGTCACCGGGTTTGGGTGCTCAAAGATACTGATGAGTGACCAAGGCACTCACTTTGTAAATAAGACAATCACAGCAATGACGGAGGAGTTTCAAATTCAACACAGGAAGAGTACCCTCTATCATCCTCAAGATAACGGAATAGTTGAAGCGTTCAACAAAATATTGGAGCATCCACTCACAAAGGTGTGCAACATAGATCACGATGATTGGGATTTGAAGATTCCAGCAATACTTTGGGCATATCGCACAACTTGTAAATGATTGACTAGCCAGACCCCATTCAAGCTCGTTTACGGACTGGAAGCAGTAATGCCGATGGAGTATATCATACCAAGTCTACGCATCGCAGCAGCCACAAGGATGAGAGATGATGGCGCACTAGAAGAATGATTGGAACAATTGGTACAACTTGATGAGGATCGGTTCATTGCATGATTTCATCAGAAGGTCGAGAAGGATCGACAGAAGGCCTGGCATGATCGCCATGTCAAACCAAAACATTTTCAGCATGGGGATATGGTTCTCTTATACAAAATTAAGTTCGCCAAGCATCTAGGTAAGTTGCAGATGCATTGGTTGGGTCCCTACATAATAGATTTTGTCACTGACGGAGGTGCAGTGCAGTTAAAGAGTTTAGATGGCATGTTGTTTCCAAAGCTAGTAAATGGGAATCAGTTGAAACCCTATTGCCTTGACCAGGCACATAGCGGCTGAGAGTGACAAAAAAAAAGCAATAATGACACAAAGGTGGAATCATGGCAAGCAGGATGTTTGTCGACATTTAGCGGGAGTCCAATCAGCGCATCATTACTGCAGTGAAGCATCACCAGCAGACGACGGAAACATATGATGTCACACTGGAGGACGGAATCCAATGAACATGTGAAATATTTGATAATCACGCAGGAAAAACATGAAGAACAACCATAAATGCAAGCAAAGAAGAGTTGGGATATTGAAGTCTTATGCACAGTAGGAATCAAGTTAGTCAGTTGAATGAGCAAATCCAAGGAAGCTGTGGAAATGGTACATTTCACTTCAAGCGGAAGCACTCCAAGTGTGCTAAGGGAAAGAACGACGATTGTTTATGAACAACCAGCCAAGGAAGTGGCACAAACAATTCAAAGGAATAGAGATGAAGTCTCACCCAAGATGTCTAAGAGAGTGGTAGTAGTCAGAAGAAATGTGGTCCCTACGACCACTAGAACACCAGGGGAAGAGGCACGATGGCCCCAGGAGCGGACGGTAAAATGTACGAAACAGACGTGCCAGAGCAATTGGCATGTTTCACGATTTGGTGACATTGATGAACTTTTCCCTAGCACAAGGCAAGCATGAAGTACATCAATAGGCATAGAAGGGATAAATAATGAAGGTTCTAAGACACTGGAGGATGAGTTTGAGAAGTACATGACAGCGAACCAAAGCCATGCCAGAGGTGTCCAACTGAGGTGGCTCGAGGGCGAGCCACAAGTTTGTGTTGGGGGCCTGTTGGCATGGGATTAGACCACATAAAGTGCGGAAGCCAACAGTAGCAAAGAAGGACAATCCGTGGAAGAAAGGACCATTCACGGAGAACAAGGAGCTGACGGAAGTGCAAGATTGGTTTAGTTAGTTAGAATGGGTCATGTGGACCGTTTTGTAACCACTTTAGTTGATATAGATAGGAGCATGATTGTAATCCTAAGGGAATCATAAGATAGTGGCATCCTAGAATGAGATCATAAGTGATCGATAGATGTGTGGATGAATTCTGTAATGGTTTTCTTTGTTTTCGACAATTTTGTATGAATCTGCGATAAGGTGTTTTGAACTGTTTCTGCAAAGGTTATATCGCAGGTTTTGATGAATGCATGAATATGTTCGGTGATGTCTATCTCATTTGTCTCTATTCATGATTAAAGGATGAATGTAAATTCTAGTTGCGAAATGTTTAAAGATTTATGGTTTGATAAATTTTGTTGATGCGAATGTTAGTTCAACCATGATAATGCGGATGTTGATTATGCACTGAATATACGAAGGATGCATGAATGAGTGAACCGCGAAGACATAATCTTTGGTTTCCATAGCTGTAGAGTGATATTTGACGCATGTACTCCCCCCACTGCAGAAATCTGGTTCCTGCAGCCCCCTTAATCATCTCGGGTGAGACTTCACTCACTCTGCGAGTGTTGCTGGAAAGGGTAAAACCTTTTTGGGCCAGTGTTTAAGGGAGTTCGGTTGATGTTTGTTGACAACAGTGCGAAGTGAATCCCTGTCAACAGTCGATGTGTCAACATATTCTTATGTTACATGTGTCTATATGTAATTGCATTTCCTTTCGGTACTATCATCATATGGTTTGTTATTTGATTTGAAGTTCATTGTTCTTAGATGACAATTATAATATGTACATTATAATGTGGAATATGGTGCATTGAATTGTAATATATATATGGTCCATTTTGTTTGTTCGGGTTGGATATATAATTGGTGTACATTAAATTTAATTTAATGAAAAGAATGGGACTTGACTAATTTAGGTTCTACTCTGAACATTTAAAAGTGATTTTTTCACTCTCAAAATGATAGATCTGGGTTAAGATCGAATGTTTCAACGTTTATAATTGTCAAACCCATATATTTGAAGTGGATGGTGTATGTTTTGAGGATATCATCTCACCACCATTGAATTTCTTGGATTCACCTTGGGTGATAAGATCAAGACATTGATTTTAGGAATTATAAGTTAGTGACGAAATGAACCTTGGAGTCAATAATTTGGTATCTCCCATGCATTAACTTTCTAGGCCCATGCCATCATTAGCTCCTTATTCAACTATTCAACCCAATATAATGATGGGAGACTGTTAACACCCAAAAAGTGCTCACTAGCTCATTTCCCTATTCACATGACCCATTTACCCACTTTTTCACCATCAGAGCCTCTGAAACCAACAAAAGGTCACCAAAAGACCTTAGTACACCCCTTTTTCCATTAAAAAAGATTATTTTTCCCAAAAAAGCATAAAAAACCCTAAAAAAGGGTCCAAATTCCCAAAAATATTAAAAAGGGAATTAAAATATTATTTTTATTCAAAAAAGGAAAAAGGAGGGAAAAGTACCTAAACCATGTTGGTCAATACCATTTGGTTTCCACAAAACCACAAATGGTATTTCCCACCACCAAAACCTATAAAAAGGTGGTAGGGGCTCCTCATTTCACATCCATCCATTATCTCATCCTTATGCTGCTGAAATCTCTCTTGAGCATTTTAGCCATTGCAAACCACATTGGAGAAGAGACCATTGGAGATTGGAGTTGCTCATCCTTGGAGCTATTCAACCTCACCATTAGAGGTATTGATTCCGCAAGCACTTGCTTGCCCCATTCTTTCAATACAAATTCATTATTCTACATTGTCTTGTTCTTGATTTTAAATTATTTTTGTTATTTGCTTAATATCTTTGCTTAGATCCATGAATAGTCTTGTTTAATTAGTTTATTGTTATTTATTTTCATTGAAACTGCTGCTACTAGTTAGCAGGTGCCCATAGCACTAAGCCTGGTTGCAAAACCGGGCCAACAGAGACTAAAATTGGTGATGAATTCGTTTGAATTGGGTCGATGATGGTTTCATTTCATTATTTTGTCTGGGAGAGGTCTACAACTTCAAGCTTCTTCTCATTGATTTTCCATGGCTCTCCCACCTACCTAAGCTAAATATTTTGAGATTTTTACAAATAGTAGCACTATAGTCTAGCTCAATGGATCTACTAAAGTGAGATTGGGTGTCATTGTTAGACAATCCACTGCCCTACTTCCTCTTCTTGCTCTTCACTCTTTCAAGTTTTTATATTCCTTCATGAGGGAAACATATCTCCATTGACCAAGTCTCATACTATGATTACTCATTGCATACTTCACAACAAAGAAGTTTTCCTTATGTCCCTCACATTGAGCCCATGCACTAAATGTACACCTCGATTAATAGTGTTTCACCCATTCCCATTGTGTGTGAACCCATGGATATGGAATTACCTCCTCATCAATTTGACTTAGAGGCTAGGAAAATGCACTCACCCTCAAGAACATCTACACCTATTTCATCCCCCATTCACAACAACAATCATGCCTCCTTTGCCACATTCTTCCTAGAATAGAATGAAGAATTATTTGAGACCATCACTTCTTTCATTAGTCTTAGTGATAAACCCCATCTAGGTTCTCCAATTCACTATACTTAGGGTCCTAATCACTCATATTTAGAGAAGTGTTTAAAATGGGTCGACTACTTTTTCCTATGGCTATTACCTAGGAGAATAGAGCGGTTAATATGCATAGATATTTCCCATACCTTTATGTGTAAATTATGGGATGAATTCTATTTAATTATCCAAAAAATAACAAACCTAATAAAAACAAAATCATAAACTAGATGGATACTTTTTTTTTTTTTTTTTTTCTAATTAAACATTAATAATGCTACCTTCATTCACTTTTTCTTAGAGGTTCCTACATTTTTCAATAATATGTTTCTATGGATATTATGTGACATGGTTCATTGCTATATATGATGATTTAATATCATAATGTGATTTTTTTAGAACATTTGGTAGTTAGCATGTAGTCATTTGATGATTTATCATGATGTGATATTTTAACGACATATGATAGTTAGCATGTAGTTCTTTGATTATTTATCATAATGTGATGTTTATAACAACACACGGTAGTTAACTTGTTGTTCTTACTATAAATGATGGTATCTCATGTTGATGTTTATTTTTATGATGGAATATGGTAATCAACATACAATTCTTTATTATTTAAGATGATATGATGACTAATGCATTAATTTTTATTATGAGTGGGAGATTGAAAGGAAATGCACTTATAGGTCTAACAAGTTGTTTTATTAAAAATATTCTAGGATCCCATACCCACGAAGGAAAAATATGTAGGAATAACACCTTATCGAGGAAGAGTTCATGTAGGGTAGAGTTCCTATTGGGCCAGAGTTCTTATCGGGTAGAGTTCATGTCAAGGAACTCTAGCCGACAATAAATTTTCCTGAATATGAACTACGAAAGACCAATAGGAACCTAACTAACAAGGAATGAACTTTGACCCGACATAAACTCTACCCCGATAGGATCTCCGCTCAACAGGAACTCTTCTCGACGGGAAGTCTATCCCAATAGGAACTTTTCTCGGTAGGATATTTTCCCGACAGGAACTTTGCCCCAATAGGAACTTGGCCCTGATATTAACTCTACCCAACATGAAATTTTGTCGACCATAGTTCCTAGAGACTTTGGTCTTGTTATGAACTCTGAATAACAAGATCAAAGTCTCTAGGATCTATGGTAACAAGGGTCATGAATGATAGGAACAATACTATACAATAAATATGATTGGTAATAACTATGATGAACATCATATCTACCTGATAGGAACTCTGATTGATAGGAAATTTGGAGAAGAAATTATGAAAGATAGGCGCTATGCCCAAATAGAAATTTTCCTTATAGGAACTATGATTGAAAATAGTAAATATGACCTATAGGAACACTGAGTAACAAAACAAGAACCCTGCCTTGACAGGAACTCTACCCCAATAGGAACTCTACCCTAGAAGAACTCTGACAAAGGAAATATGCTCGAAATATGACTAACAACACTCTGCCCGAAATTTTCCCGATAAGAACTATGATTGATAAGAGAAAATATGACAAATAGGAACACTGAGTAACAAGATAATAACTCTACCTCAACAGGAACTTTTCCTAACAGGAAATCTGTCCCAATAGTAACTCTACCCGACAAGAACTCTACCTAAACTCTAACTAATAAGACCAAAGTCTCTAGGAACTATGGTCAACAAGAGCTATGAATTATAGGAACAATACCGAACAATAAATATGACCAATAGGAACTATGGTGAACATCAAATGTGCCTAATAGGAACTTTAATAATGAAACTATGACCGATTGGAACTCTACTCAAATAGAAATTTTCCTAATAGGAACTATGAATGAAAATAGTAAATATGACCAATAGGAACACTGAATAAAAAGATAGGAACTCTACCTTGATAGGAAATGTACCCTACAAGAAATCTAACAAAGGAACTCTACCTAAACTATGACTAACAAGACTCTGCCTTGTGAATTCATAAAAAACTAAAAAATGAATGAGATTTTTATTTAAAAATCATCACAAAAATCCACAAATTCCAAGAAATAATATCTAAAACAACATAATTTGAATTTTACAGTAGCTTTGACAATTGCAGGACTCAAGGAATACATGAACTTTGCCCGATAGGAACTTTGCCCCAATAGGAACTCTACCCCGACAAGAACTTTTCCCTAATAGTAACTCTACCCCGACATGAACTCTACCATGATATGAACTACAACCGACCAATATGAACCTAAATAATAAGGAAAGAACTCTTCCCTAACAAGAAATTTTCCTTATAGGAACTACAACCAATAAGACAGGAACTCTACATTGATAGGAACTCTACCTGGCATTAACTCTTCCCTGACAAGAAATCTGGCCCGATATGAACTACGACCAACCAATAAGAACCTAACTAACAAGGAAGGAACTCTTCCCCGACAAGAAATTTTCCTGATAATAACTCTACTCGACATGAACTCCGTTTGAGAAGAACTATGCCCTGAAAGGAACTATGCTTGATAGGAAATCTGCTTGACAAAAAATTTTCCCTGATAGGAACTCTACCCTAATATGAACTCTACTTGACAGGAACTCTTCCAAACAAGAAAAATCTATTGAAATAGAGATTTTCCTTATAGGAGCTATGATCGACAAGATAGGAACTCTTCCCTGACAAGATCTTTACCTGGCAGGAACCCTAACCCGATAGGAACTATGCCCGACATTATCTCTGCCCAACATGAACTCTAACCAATAGGAAATCTTCATGTCATGAAATATATATCGAGGAGAACTCTGCCCCTATATGAACTACGACCAACTAATAAGAACCTAACTAATAAGGCAAGAAATTTGTCCCGATGTGAACTCTACCCAACAAGGACACTAATCGATGGGAAATTTTCCCCAATAGGAACTCTGCCCTTATATGAACTGTACCTGATAGGAACTTTTTCCAACAATAAAACTCTACTGAAATAAAACTACGATAGACAAGACAATGACCACCTTGAACTAATCAACATTCAAACACTAGTTCACCTCCCAACCGCCTTGGGAACACTCTTTTTCTTCTTGGGTCCCACCAATCCATTTGATACACTCATGGGAGGGGAAAGAAGGAAATAATACAACCAATATTTCAACCAAAGGCCATATTCTCATCACCACCAATTTCCTTTAATACTAAGTATAACCACCACAACATAATCATGGTCCTTTATGTTTTTGCACACACAACACTTTTTTATTTCTCTATATTGAACCCTACCCTAATACCCAAAGTTTTAAAGAAGGGGAAAAATGAATCCACCACCTTCATTCTTTCCTCACTTGATCACTATAAACCAATGTAGCACATAGCACATGCAAATTATTTTCAATTTTGAAAAGACATTATGTAAATACTACATGTGTACCATTTGGGAGATGTACACTATTGTAAACCTTGAAATTGCCATATGATGCTTTGATCTCTATTATCCATTTACATATATTGATCTTTATGGTATGCAAATACTATTATTTCTTTTTAGGAATATTTTGTAGAAGATTCAATTTCAATAAAATCAATTTATAATCATCTATTATCAACAATGAAATCAATATGCATCTGCAATCCACATGATTGAAAACTAATAATGTTTTTGACTGAGAATCAATTCAATAGATTTTTAGGCATGTAAAACATGATTTAATGTAGACTTACGATCTCCATATTTGCAAGGAATTTGTTGGAATATTCACACCATCATTTTTATATTTTGCATGCTTGCATGCAAATCTGTATGCTTTGCATGCCACTGCATGCATCCAGTCATCATCATGGTGGTCTCTCGGCACCTAGAGCTTGCTTCTAGCTCTCCAGATCCTATCTACAGCCCCCATTTGGCCTCCTACCTACCTAATGCACCCTCCTTGACTTCTTTGCATGGTAAGTGTGCCTTTCCAACCTACCACAACCAGTTTGGGAGCCTTTGCTCACCTACCACCAGTTATCACTTAGTTAGGGCGCCTTATCTCACCTATAGGGAATTATCATTTAGTGCATTGATTAAGTTGTTCTTCCACTAAGTGCTCATGGTGACTGCTTGTAGCTTCTAGTTAGCTAGTTCTCAAATTCCACTTGACTATTTGACAGCCTCATGCGCCCCCCTTGGAGTCTCCATTCCCTGATTTATGCCTAGATGGTTTTGTTAGACTCTGTTAGAAACACTTGACTGACTATTACCATTTATGACTGATACTATTGACTGGATGATGTCTCCATTGTTATCCAAGATAGACTTTGAGTTAGACAGCCTCATGCATCCCCCTTGGAGTCTCCATACCCTGATTTATGGCTAGATGGTTCTATTAGACTCAGTTGGACACACTTAATTGAATCTTACCATTTATGACTGATACTACTGACTGGATGATCTCTCCATAGTTATTCATGCTAGACTTTGAGCCCAGATTCGAATGCCCTACTTGGCTAATTCGAATCCTATATGATGCCTCATCATAGATTATTGTATCACATTATTTACATTCATTATTCATTGTATGATACTGTTATTGTTCATTATTATGTGTTTATGAGTGATTATTGAGTGCATGCTTCTCTTCTTCTTTGCAAATAATCTTGAGAGTTTGATTGTGAGATTGTTACAGTTGCTAGATCCCTGCAGATTATCACAGAACTTTCCTAACTAGGGAATTTCACTGACAAACTCTCATTGATGAATGAAGAATGGAGGAAATTTGCTCAATAGGAATTATGAATAGAAGGAAGTATACTTAACATGAACTATAAGAACTCTTCTCGACAGGAACTCTGCCCTAACAAGAACTATATTGACCGTTTGGAACTTTTTTTTCTTTTCAGTCGCAGTTATATTTCAGTAGAGTTTTCTTGTTGGGAAGAGTTCCTATCGGGTAGAGTTCATATCGAGGTAGAGTTCCTATTGGGGAAAATTTCTTGTAGAGTAGATTTGATGTCGGGCAGAGTTCCTTTTAGGTAGAGTTCTTGTCCAACAGAGATCTTGTTGGGGTAGAGTTCCTATCAGGGTAGAGTTCTTGCCTTATTAGTTAGGTTCCTATTGGTCGGTTGTAGTTCATATCGAGGTAGAGTTCTTGTGTAATACCCTGATTTTTACCCCATTGCATTAAACATGTAAATGATGTAATATCGTTAAAAAATCATGGTGTGAAGTTCAAGGCCAAGGCCCCGACATCGATTTATCATTCTTGTATCAACAATTAAAAATCGATAAATGTGGATCGCGTGCTAGCTTGACACGATGGAAATTATAAATATGATGTAAATGTATTTCAATAAAAATACCCACAACTAGCTATGCAAGGAAACAAGAGTGTAGGGGCATGATTTATGGCTAGATGGTTATGTTAGAATCATTTGGACACACTTGACTGACTCTTACCATTTATGATTGATAAAACCGACTGGATGATGTCTCCATAGTTATTCATGCTATACTTTGAGCTCAAATTAGAATGCCCTACTTGGATAATTGAATCCTATATGATGCCTCATCATAGATTACTGTATCACATTCTTTACATTCATTATTCATTGTATGATATTGTTATTGTTCATTATTATGTGTTTATGAGTGATTATTGAGTGCATGCTTCTCTTCTTCTTTGCAAATAATCTTGAGAGTTTGATTGTGAGATTGTTATAGTTGTTAGATCCCTGCATATTACCACATGGTATCAGAGCAGTCAGTGCCTATTAGAATTGCAGCCATTGTAGCAGTTGCAGTAGCAGCATTTACAACATTTCTTTGAGCACTTATCTTTCACTTGAGCACCAAAAGCCTTTGAGTTTCCACAACAAATCCTGGTGCTATTACCTGAATTCATTGGAGAATCCAGTGAGGTCTAGCCAGGTGTGAAGGACTTAGTCTATGTGCTCAGTGTTCAAAAGGTAGTGTTCAGTCGAAGTGTAGCATTCTCCATCAGCAAAAACTTCTCTTGTTTTGCAGGTTTATTCACCCGTTTGGAATCTTCTTCAACTATTCAACTTTCTCTGTTCAAATGGATCTAATTCTCACATCTTCCAACTATGTTGAGTGGAAATCCAAGATGGCTCTATTCATGAGATCCAAGAGATTCACCCGAATACTCAACGGAACGATGGTAGAACCTGGAACGATGGTAGAAACTCTCAGTGCATTTGAAAAGTCCAAGTACTTGGATAGGCTTGATGAAGCAGTTGATCTCCTCCTTCTCTCAATTTCTGAATATATTCACTTCCATGTCATTGATCTTACATCTCCTAAAGAGGTTTGGGACAAGCTCGAATCCCTTTTTGGACAGAAAGATGATATGAAAGGACACAAATTGGAGAATGAGCTCATATGGTTGAGTCCTGATAGCTTCAAATCTATTAATTCCTTCCTCACCAAGTTAAAAAGCTTGATATCACAGTTGAAAAGATATGAGATAGTGAAAGAATACAAGCAGCTTATACTTTCCATTCTCTCAAAGTTGGGGGCAAACTTCTAAGTTTTTGTCTCTACTTTCCAATCAGCTAGGTTGTCCATTCCAAGATGGAAGTTTCCCTCACTTGTTGACTTTATCCAATCTCTTACTCAAGAGGAATAGAATTTCATCTCTATGGGAATGATCAAACCCAAATTGGATTCAGCTCTTACAGTTGTAGAGAGATCAAATGGTAAAGGCAAGCAAAATATTTATGACAAGAGATCGAATGATACAAGGCCTACAGAAAACCCATGCCAGCCAGATGGAGCTTTGAACTCAAGGAATATCAAGCATTCTCAGAAAGGAAAGACCAAGTGCACATATTTTCTTAGAGGTTTCCATCCTAAGAGTACTTGCATGAGGAAGACTATAGATTTGATGGTTCAGTTACTTGAGAAGAACAATCTTCCTGTGCCTGCATGTGCAAGGAAGAAAGATCTTGTTACTGAACCTTCTAGATCCGAAGGAAAAGAAAGATATCATTCTCTCATAGCAAGTGCATCAACTGATTCTTCTTTCATCATAGATTTAGGAGCATCATCCCTCATGGCTTCCTCCAAAGATCTCTTCTCTAGTTTCGAAAGCTCTATTGGCCCTTCTATTAGTTTGGGCAATGATTCAGAAGTCTCCTCTCACGGGATTGGAAGAATTGATCTTGATCATGGTTATTTTTCTAATGTGCTTTATGTTCCTTCTCTTGCAGCTAATGTCCTTTCAGTGTATCAAATGGCTCATACTGGAGAGCCCAAAAGAGTGAACTTTACTCCATATGAAGTCAAGGTACAACACATGGTTTCAGGGGAAATCATTGCAAAAGGAGTTGCAAATCATGAGACAAAACTCAATGAGTTTTCACACTTCTTACCTCTCTCAAAGGAGTCTGCTCTTTCCTCTCATACTCATGAAGAGAGTAGACTATCTCATCTCAACCACAAGCTAGCTCGGAATGTGGTTGATGGTCTTCTAAGTGGAAAGTTTGCTCATGGTACCTTAGAAGGTTGCGTAAAGGGAAAGAATGCACCAAAAGAGATTGAGAAAAAGAGGACTCTTGAAGAAGTACGAATGCTTTATCCATATCCACAAGAACCTGAAGATCCAACACCTATTTGACCAACTTCTGTTTCAAAATGGGCCTCCACTACTTCATCCTCCTTCGATCTTAATGAATATCCATCATCATCTAGTCCTAGTTCTTCAGATATTGATACAGTCATGATGATTCAAAACAGGACTAAATGCATATTCTGGAGCAGTTTCATGACATCAACATTTTTGTATATGTTCCTCCTTCGAGTGATGATGAGCTAGTTTTACTTGCTTCTCCTCATGATATTTCAGATTCAGAGTTTGCATGTGATGATGAGCTAGTTTTACTTGCTTCTCCTCATAATATTTCAGATTCAAAGTTTGGATGTGGTGATGCATTTTCACATGATATTTCAGATTCAGAATTTGAAGATGGAGATGATGATGAGAGAATGATGGGCCCATAAGGTCTAGCAGCTGATGATGATGACCGAATGGGAGATCCGGATTCACAAGAACCTGAAGATCTCTAACATATTTGACCTCTTCCTCTATGGGAATCCACTGCTCCCCGATCATCCAGATCAGATTTTCAGCATGAGAGGTTTCATCCTTCTTACTTTACTGATCCTCTTCTTCAATGGGAAACCACTGCTCCCCTATCTGCCAGATCAAAGTTTTCACATGTGAGGATTCATCCTTGTGAAATTCCTGATCCATTTCGGATCTATCAATCCTTCTTTAAGAAAGAAGGACACTTACCTCCTTTGGGGGTGAGAGATGATATGCTTCATTAGCATCCTTCAGTCTATTTTGAGGGAGGTCTTTCTTCCCACTGGGTTTTCCCTCTTTCCTCACTTAGTTTATTTAGATTGATTATACAAGGTGACCTTTGGTCTTAGTCACCAGGGCCCTATTTTTCTGTTTTCAGTTATTATCTCATAGTATAGCTTGCGGGGGGTGTTGGAATATTCACACCATAATTTTTATATTTTGCATTCCTGCATGCAAATCTATATGCTTTGCATGCCACTGCATGCATCCAGAAATCATCATGGTGGTCTCCCAACACCTAGAGCTTGCTTCTAGCTCTCTAGAGCCTGTCTAGAGCCTCCATTTGGCCTCCCACCTACCTAATGCGCCCTCCTTGACTTATTTGCATGGCGAGTGCACCTTTCCCACTGACCAAAGCCAGTTTGGACTCCTTTGCTCACCTACCACCAGTTATCACTCAATTAGGGCACCTTATCTCACCTACAGGGAGTTATCATTCAGTTAGTGCATTGATTAAGTAGTTCTTCCACTGATTGCTCATGTTGACTGCTTGTAGCTTCTAGTTAGCTAGTTCTGGAGTTCCACTTGACTATTTGATAGCCTCATGCACCCCCCTTGGAGTCTCCATTCCCTGATTTATGCCTAGATGGTTTTGTTAGACTCCGTTAGACACACTTGACTGACTATTACCATTTATGACTAATACTGTTGACTGGATGATGTCTCCATTGTTATCCAAGCTAGACTTTGAGTTAGACAGCCTCATGCATCCCCCTTCCAGTCTCCATCCCCTAATTTATGGCTAGATGGTTCTGTTAGACTCAGTTGGACACACTTGACTGAATCTTACCATTTATGACTGATACTACCGACTGGATGATGTCTCCATAGTTATTCATGCTAGACTTTGAGCTTAGATTCAAATGCCCTACTTGGCTAACTCGAATCCTATATGATGCCTCATCATAGATTATTGTATCACATTCTTTACATTCATTATTCATTGTATGATACTGTTATTGTTCATTATTATGTGTTTATCAGTGATTATTGAGTGCATGCTTCTCCTCTTCTTTGCAAATAATCTTGAGAGTTTGATTGTGAGATTGTTATAGTTGCTAGATCCTTGTAGATTATCACAGAACTTTCCTAACTAGGGCATTTCACTGACAAACTCTCATTGATGAATGAAGAATGGAGGAACTTTTCTCAATAGGAATTATGAATAGAAGTAAGTATACCTAACTTGAACTATAAGAACTCTTCTCGACAGGAAATCTTCCCTAACAAGAACTATATTGACCATCCAGAACTTTGTTTTCTTTTCAGTCGCAGTTATATTTCGGTAGATTTTTCTTGTTGGGAAGAGTTCCTATCGGGTAGAGTTCATATCGCAGTAGAGTTCCTATTGGGGAAAATTTCTTGTAGAGTAGATTTCATGTCGGGCAGAGTTCCTATCAGGTAGAGTTCTTGTCCAACAGAGATCTTGTTGGGGTAGAGTTCCTATTAGGGTAGAGTTCTTGCCTTATTAGTTAGGTTCCTATTGGTCGGTTGTAGTTCATATCGAGGTAGAGTTCTTGTGTAATACCCTGATTTTTACCCCATTGCATTAAACATGTAAATGATATAATATCGTTAAAAAATCATGGTGTGAAGTTCAAGGCCAAGGCCCCAACATCGATTTATCGTTCTTGTATCAACAATTAAAAATCGATGCATGTGGATCGCGTGTTAGCTTGACACGATGGAAATTATAAATATGATGTAAATGTATTTCAATAAAAATACCCAAAACTAGCTATGCAAGGAAACAAGAGTGTAGGGGCATGATTTATGGCTAGATGGTTATGGCTAGATGGTTATGTTAGAATCATTTGGACTCACTTGACTGACTCTTACCATTTATGATTGATACTACCGATTGGATGATGTCTCCATAGTTATTCATGCTAGACTTTGAGCTCAGATTCGAATGCCCTACTTGGACAATTCGAATCCTATATGATGACTCATCATAGATTACTGTATCACATTCTTTACATTCATTATTCATTGTATGATATTGTTATTATTCATTATTATGTGTTTATGAGTGATTATTGAGTGCATGCTTCTCTTCTTCTTTGCAAATAATCTTGAGAGTTTGATTGTGAGATTGTTACAGTTGCTAGATCCTTGCATATTATCACATGGTATCAGATCAGTCAGTGGCTATTCGAATTGCAGCCATTGCAACAGTTATAGCATTTCTTTGAGCACTTATCTTTCACTTGAGCACCAGAAGCCTTTGAGTTTCCACAACAAATCCTGGTGCTATTACCTGAATTCATTGGAGAAATCCAGTGAGGTCTAGCCAGGTGTGAAGGACTTAGTCTATGTGCTCAGTGTTCAAAAGGTAGTGTTCAGTCGAAGTGTAGCATTTTCCATCAGCAAAAACTTCTCTTGTTTTGCAGGTTTATTCACCCGTTTGGAATCTTCTTCAACTATTCGACTTTCTCTGTTCAAATGGATCTAAATCTCACATCTTCCAACTATGTTGAGTGGAAATCCAAGATGGCTCTCTTCATGAGATCCAAGATATTCACCCGAATAATCAATAGAACGATGGTAGAACCTCTCAGTGCAATTGAAAAGTCCAAGTACTTGGATAGGTTTGATGAAGCAGTTGATCTCCTCCTTTTCTCAATTTCTGAATATATTCACTTCCATGGCATCGATCTTACATCTCCTAAAGACGTTTGGGACAAGCTCGAATCCCTTTTTGGACAGAAAGATGATATGAAAAGGCACAAATTGGAGAATGAGCTCATATGTTTGAGTCCTGATAGCTTCGAATCTATTAATTCCTTCCTCACCAAGATAAAAAGCTTGATATCATAGTTGAAAAGTTATGAGATAGTGAAAGAATACAAGCAGCTTATACTTTCCATTCTCTCAAAGTTGGGGGCAAACTTCTTAGTTTTTGTCTCTACTTTCCGGTCAGCTAGGTTGTCCATTCCAAGATGGAAGTTTCCCTCACTTTTTGACTTCATCCAATCTCTTACTCAAGAGGAAGATAAGTTGATCTCTATGGGAATGATCAAACCCAAATTGGATTCATGTCTTACAGTTGCAGAGAGAGCAAATGGTAAAGGCAAGCAAAATATTTCTGACAAGAGATCGAATGATACAAGGCCTACAGAAAATCCATGCCAGTCAGATGGAGCTTTGAACTCAAGGAATATCAAGCATTCTCAGAAAGAAAAGACCAAGTGCACATATTGTCTTAGAGTTTTCCATCTTGAGAGTACTTGCATGAGGAAGACTATAGATTTGATGGCTTAGTTACTTGAGAAGAACAATCTTCCTGTACCTGCATGTGCAAGGAAGAAAGATCATGTTACTGAACCTTCTAGATCTGAAGGCAAAGAAAGATAGCATGCTCTCATAGCAAGTGCATCAACTGATTCTTCTTTCATCATAGATTCAGGAGCATCATGCCTCATGGCTTCCTCCAAAGATCTCTTCTCTAGTTTCGAAAGCTTTATTGGCCCTTCTGTCAATTTGGGCAATGATTCAAAAGTCTCCTCTCACGGGATTGGAAGAATCGATCTTGATCATGGTTATTTTTCTAATGTACTTTATGTTCCTTCTCTTGCAGCTAATGTCCTTTCAGTGTAACAAATGGCTCATATGGGAGAGCCCAAAAGAGTGAACTTTACTCCATATGAAGTCGAGGTACAACACATGGTTTCAGGGAAAATCATTGCAAAAGGAGTTGCAAATCATGAAACAAAACTCTATGAGTTTTCACACTTCTTACCTCTCTCAAAGGAGTCTTCTCTTCGCTCTCATAATCATGAAGAGAGCAGACTATCTCATCTCAACCACAAGCTAGCTCGGAATGTGGTTGATGGTCTTCTAAGTGGCAAGTTTGCTCATGGTACCTTCGAAGGTTGCCTAAAGGGAAAGTATGCACCAAAAGAGATTGAGAAAAAGAGGACTCTTGAAGAAGTACGAATGCTTGATCCATATCGACAAGAACTTGAATATCCAACACCTATTTTTCCAACTTCTGTTTCAAAATGGGCCTCCACTAATTCATCCTCCAATCTTAATGAATATCCATCATCATCTAGTCCTAGTTCTTCAGATATTGATACAGTCATGATGGTTCAAAAGAGGACTACATGCATATTGTGGAGCAGTTTCATGACATCAACATTTTTGTATATGTTCCTCCTTCGAGTGATGATGAGCTAGTTTTACTTGCTTCTCCTCATGATATTTCAGATTCAGAGTTTGCATGTGATGATGAGCTAGTTTCACTTGCTTCTCCTCATAAGATTTTAGATTCAGAGTTTGGATGTGGTGATGCATTTTCACATGATATTTCAGATTCAGAATTTTAAGATGGAGATGATGATGAGAGAATGTTGGGCCCATAAGGTCTAGCAACTGATGATGATGAGCAAATGGGAGATCCAGATTCACAAGAACCTGAAGATCTCTCACATATTTGTCCTCTTCCTCGATGGGAATCCACTGCTCCCCGATCATCCAGATCAGTTTTTCATCATGAGAGGTTTCATCCCTCTTACTTTACTGATCCTCTTCTTCGATGGGAAACCACTGCTCCTCGATCTGCCAGATCAGAGTTTTCACACGTGAGGATTCATCCTTGTGAAATTCCTGATCCATTTTGGATCTATCGATCCTTCTTTAAGAAAGAAGGACACTTACCTCCTTTGGTGCGAGAGATGATATGCTTCATTAGCATCCTTCAGTCTATTTTGAGGGAGGACTTTCTTCCCACTGGGTTTTCCCTCTTTCCTCACTTAGTTTATTTAGATTGATTGTACGAGGTGACCTTTGGTCTTAGTCACCAGGGCCCTATTTTTCTGTTTTCGGTTAATATCTCATAGTATAGCTTGTGGGGGGTGTTGGAATATTCACACCATCATTTTTATATGTTGCATGCCTGCATGCAAATCTGTATGCTTTGCATGCCACTGCATGCATCTATTCATCATCATGGTGGTCTCCCAACACCTAGAGCTTGCTTCTAGCTCTCCAAAGCCTGTCTACAGCCTCCATTTGGCATCCTACCTACCTAATGCTCCCTCCTTGACTTATCTACATGGAAAGTTCACCTTTCTCACCTACCAAAGCCAGTTTGGGAGCCTTTGCTCACCTACCACCAATTATCACTCAGTTAGGGCGCCTTATCTCACCTAACGGGAGTTATCATTCAGTTAGTGAATTGATTGAGTAGTTCTTCCACTGATTGCTCATGCTGACTTCTTGTAGCTTCTAGTTAGCTAGTTCTGGAGTTCCACTTGACTATTTGACAGCATCATTCGCCCCCCTTGGAGTCTCCATTCCCTGATTTATGCCTAGATGGTTTTGTTAGACTCAGTTAGACACACTTGACTGACTATTACCATTTATGACTAATATTATTGACTGGATGATGTCTCCATTGTTATCCAAACTAGACTTTGAGTTAGACAGCCTCATGCATCCCCCTTGGAGTCTCCATTCCCTGATTTATGGCTAGATGGTTTTGTTAGACTCAGTTGGACACACTTGACTAAATCTTACCATTTATGACTGATACTACCGACTGGATGATGTCTCCATAGTTATTCATGCTAGACTTTGAGCTCATATTCGAATGCCCTACTTGGCTAATTCGAATCCTATATGATGCCTCATCATAGATTATTGTATCACATTCTTTACATTCATTATTCATTGTATGATACTGTTATTGTTCATTATTATGTGTTTATGAGTGATTATTGAGTGCATGCTTCTCTTCTTCTTTGCAAATAATCTTGAGAGTTTGATTGTGAGATTGTTATAGTTGTTAGATCCTTGCAGATTATCACAGAACTTTCCTAACTAGGGCATTTCACTGACAAACTCTCATTGATGAATGAAGAATGGAGGAACTTTGCTCAATAGGAATTATGAATAGAAGGAAGTATATCTAACATGAACTATAAGAACTCTTCTCGACAGGAACTCTGCCCTAACACGAACTATATTGACCGTCTAGAACTTTGTTTCCTTTTCAGTCGCAGTTATATTTCGGGAGAGTTTTCTTGTTGGGAAGAGTTCCTATTGGGTAGAGTTCATATCGGGGTAGAGTTCCTATTGGGGAAAATTTCTTGTAGAGTAGATTTCATGTCGGGTAGAGTTCTTGTCAGGTAGAGTTCTTGTCCAACAGAGATCTTGTTGGGGTAGAGTTCCTATCAGGGTAGAGTTCTTGCCTTATTAGTTAGGTTCCTATTGGTCGGCTGTAGTTCATATCGAGGTAGAGTTCTTGTGTAATACCCCGATTTTTACCCCATTGCATTAAACATGTAAATGATGTAATATCGTTAAAAAATCATGGTGTGAAGTTCAAGGCCAAGGCCCCGACATCGATTTATCGTTCTTCTATCAACAATTAAAAATCGATGCATGTGGATCGCGTGCTAGCTTGACATGATGGAAATTATAAATATGATGTAAATGTATTTCAATAAAAATACCCACAACTAGTTATGCAAGGAAACAAGAGTGTGGGGGCATGATTTTTACAAGTAATAGGGAGGGAAATATTCAAGCCATTGAATCCAATAATGTCAAGCCAAATTTCAATAAGAGAACCCATGAATCATCAACTAACCATGTTGACTTTGACACCCAATCATTTAATTCTTTCAAGAGGTGGTTGAAGTAGTTATTGTTTTGGGAAATGGAGGGTATGGCTATCCAATTTTTGTGTATGGGAAAGCTATCATTTGGAAAATCGTGTTTTTCTTCCTGGGAAATAAAAGACCCACGAAATTGTTCCCAATCCATCATTCATCCATTTGTTTTTTTCCCTCGTGTCCCTCTTGCTTGTTGGGAATTTTCCTCCACGAAATTTATGAGTTTTCCTCCATTTTCTAGTTGGGAAACTTGTTTTTGGGGTTGTAGAATGATCGGGAGCAAGGGAAAATCATATTGGGGAATCATAGAAGTTGTTTTTCCCACTTGAATGGTTGGATACCTGTTGGAAAAATCGTTTTGTTCCCTAGTGATTGATTTCCCCTCTCAAATTTCATTTTGCTATGCCCAATGATTGGGTGATTGTATAAATGTTAAATTGAGCTCCAACTATTAGGAAATTACCTTGAGACTGTGTTAGCTCATACATCTTGCTATTTTCCCTTTGACCCCCATGTGTCTTTCTATGTGTGAAGTTGGATGAGGATTGGATACAGACATACCTTGTTTTGGATTGAACTTGTGTGTAAGCAACCAAGAGTAGACAAGGATTTGGAATTGGCTTGATAAACCTAGTGAAGAGTGTAACCTCACTAAAGATGATAGGGCTTTGGATACTTTTCTATGCGCACCCTGAATAATGTTGGAAGGGAAGGAATGACCTGAGGGAATGTGGAGTAGTGAAGGGGATGCTTCCTTATGTTGGGTGTGTAGGTATTGTGAGTGCCAAGCTAGTTGAATCTTTTGGAGGTATCGCTAGCTCTGTGGTTGATCTCACTAGGTTAGCATTTCCTTCCTTTATAGTTCCTTGACATCCTGATAAACCCATACATGGAATGGCTTGGCTAAGATGTGGTATATAGTTGGATGTGTGTGAGTTTGATGTTCTCTTTTACTTGTGGAAATCATTCCCAAATTGGGGGTGGAAGCTATGTTGAGAGATCGATAAGCACATATGGCCTATGGTTGGGTGGAACGTTGCAGTTGCATACCTAGTTGGTTGAGATAACTTCATTTCAAGATAAGTATTCTCTTGTATTGTAATTATGTTTTAATTTGATGCCTAAGAGAATTAAACTTGTGTATTAATGTGTGTGTGTGGATGGAGCCTTACTTCTATTGTTTAAGTGTATTATGCATCTGCACACATAATTCATTTGTTATGAATTTGTAAAATGACGATGGGCTAGTTTTGGAAGCCCATATTTACTTCATTTTCCATCCCATATGTCGGATTGATGGAAGGGGGCGTGACATCTTGTCGGGGCAAAGTTCATATCTCCCTTAACTCTCATTGCTATCGAAACTCAGGTAAACTTCAAATTATGTTGTTTTAGATATTATTTCCTGAAATTTGTGGAGTTTTGTGATGATTTTTAAATAAAGTTGTCATTTAGTTTTCAGTTTTTTATGAATTCACAAGGAAGAGTTCCTATTGAGTAGAGATCCCATTGGGGTATATTTATTGTTAGGGAAGAGTTCTTATCTTATTAATTAGTGTTCCTATTGGTCATATTTACTATTGTCAGTCGTAGTTCCTATCAATAAAAATTCGATTTGGGCACAATTTCTATTGCTCATAGTTTCCTCATCAAATTCCTATCAGTCATAGTTCCTATCAGGTAGAGTTGATGTTCATCATATATCCTATTGGTCATATATATATATTTTGGTATTATTCCTATCGTTCATATCTCTTTTCAACCATAGTTCCTAGATACTTTGGTCTTATTATTTAGAGTTCCCATTCTATATGAATTATGGTCTAAAAGAGTTCCTTTCGGGTAGAGTTTATATTGGGGCAGATTTCCCGTGGAGCATAGTTCCTATCGGGCATAGTTCCTACCAGGAGAAGTTCCTTTCAGGCAAAGTTCTTGTGGGAAGAGTTCATGTCAAGCAGAGATCCTGTCGGGGAAGAGTTCATGCCCTTTTAGTTAGGTTCCTATTGGTCGGTCATAGTTCATATAGGGGCAGAGTTCCTGTCAGGTAGAGTCCCTGTCAGGAAAAGTTCCCCGATAAGAACTATCCTCGATAGGAACTCTACCTGGTAGGAACTATACCCCGATAAGTTGTTATTCGCAGAGACTTTTCCTTAGTGGGTATGGGTTCCCACAAGATTTGTAATGAACCAACTTGCTATACTAGTGTCTTTGTGATTCATGGTATGTCACATGATACAAATATTTAGACTTGTGATAATAAAATGATCATGTTGGGGTCGAGAGTATAAAAACCAAATTTTGGAACTCATCGACACATCATGACAAAAAAATATTTTAAATTATGATGAAGGAACTAGAGAGTTAAGTGATGGTGTTGCGTCACAAAGGAAGAACTTCGGAACTTGTGATGTATCACAAGAATACAAATTTTCAAGTCTATGACACATCGTAGGAAGAAATTATTTGAATGGATGATACATCACAGAATGAAACCCTTTTAAAGTGCAATGAATTAAATTCACACTTGATATAAGGAATAAAGTTTGGCGCAAGATGAAAATTTCAGTGTCAATGTGACACACTGGAAAGTATACTACTTTAACTTGTGATGCATCATGGAATAAGAGGATTTCAATCATGTGACATATCACATGGAAACAAACTTTCAAAATTTGTGACAAACTTATCAAGAGTTGGAAATAAATCATCCAACTAACAAAGCATTGCAACATTCCCTTTGACGAGGAGCAAAACCATGGCAAACACAAACTCTAGGGAGGAGTTGAAGATGATCTCATTTAGACAAGTTGTGAGTCCAAA
Source organism: Larix kaempferi (assembly GCA_027924585.1). Lineage (NCBI taxonomy): Eukaryota > Viridiplantae > Streptophyta > Pinopsida > Pinales > Pinaceae > Larix > Larix kaempferi. The sequence continues at coordinate 1,953,189 of BSBM01000588.1, forward strand.
TAAAATGGAACAACTCCAATGTGATCCAGTAAACACTCATTTTAAAAAAAATTCAACCAAGAGATGATGATTGTGGATGAAAATGTTTTTTCAATAGTGCACTCAAATAAGTTGCAACCAATGTGATGTGAATAAGTTCATAATTTTGGTAAGAGGGACCCATCAATTTTCCCTCTTGAGGGAAACTCATTGGGTGTTGTTGTTAGTTCAACAAAAGTGTTGATCCTAAAAATTGTTATTTAATACCTTAAACAAGGTCTAGAAGTTTCAAGTCCCTGAATTTCCAAAGTAAGATACGCCCTTAAAATGGGATCAGCAAGTCTATGGCTTCAATTTTATATTATAAAATACCAAAAAAGATGATAAATTATATAGTGATCCACATCAAACAAGGACATTCATGCCAAGCATCATGTTGACATTACTTCGCTACAAAGTAGTATTTTCTAATTGAAAATTCTAATATAGGGCTTACAAAGCGGGTTGATTCATAATGATGCTAATATCTTGCTACAAAATGAGGTCAATTGTTTGTAGCACTTTGCTTCTTATCTTCCTGAGGATTATTTCCTACTTAACCTTGACAATGTGTAACTAATTAGTGAGTAATTTAAGACATGAACACTAGTCATGATTCCATTCTTCCATGGTTGGCCAAGAAGAAAAGTCCACCCAAAATATGTATGACCTCAATCAACACCTTGTACAAGAAGCAAGTGAAATAGAAGGTATTAAAAACTAATTAATGGACATTTCACAATTTTGAATGTTATTTTTAAAGAGAATCTAGTCTTGTTATGATCCAAGTGGATACTAGTGGCCACCCAATTATTCCACTGATTTATAATGGTTCCACATCTTGGTAGTTTTTCTACAATTTTTTAGGTCCTGAACAGGTTTAATTTTAAGAATCCATACTTATTTAAAAGTGTATAAACCTTGGTGAATCTTACCAATTCTTAAAATGTCAACTATAAAATATTTGGCAATATTTTTCTAAAATTATTTCAATTTATAAGGATTTTAGATAGTTTATTAATAATTTGGCGAATTTTAGAGTGAAAAAAGTTTACCCCATCAAAATTGGGCGAAATGGGGCTTCAAAAAATGTAAATTGGTGAATCTTTTTTTGGAAAAAACATGGAAAAATAGCCCATGGGCTAAATTTCGCCCCTAAAATTATCCGTGGTCCTAAACTTCTAATGCATTTTATTGATCTAAAATATCTAGAGAAAAAAATGAAGATAGAAATATAAAATGGAAACACACAAAAAATGATATTGCAGAGAGGATAGTAGTATAATAAAACCCAAATTATATTAATGAATAAAACATAAAAACACTGTAAATTGTGAAGTATTACAAGCTAGCTTGAATGGTGGTATCTTATTTCTGAAGAGAGATGTGTTGACTACACTCATTTGCAAGAAGACATTACAAGAGGCTAAAAGTATATTTAACATAAAATTTGAAAACCTAAGATGCCAAAACCCTAACCTTTGGGATGAAGTGAAAAAAACAATATGGGCCTTGAGGAGTCTATTTGATACATCAACTTCGTGGGGCCACAACTTCTATGTATGAACTTTATTTGGATCACATGATAACCCATTGGAAAGATCTTGATGAGAAGAATAATTCCAGTCAAGGCCTAGGGAAGCCTTTGGAAACCCTAAGACATCATAGGACCAAAAATCACTATTCAGGATCTCAAAAATGTACCATAAGTTCAAGACTTAGAAAATTTGTAGAAAACTTGTCAAGATGTGGAACCATTCTAAATTAGTGGAATAGGTGGGTCACCACTAGTTTTAACTTGGATCAATGGTCAATATTTCTAGGAAGTGTAATGAACAAGTTTATAAATGGGCTCCTTTTATTAAGGAAATTAATGAAACATTGAATCTTTCATGTCAAAAATCATGAATGAATCAGGAGAGAAGCAAGAGATGCATGAATCCATGCAAAATATTTTGCAACATATTCTTATGCAAATTCTTCTCATGCATCATTGGTTACTCATGAACATTGTTCCTTAATTTTGAGAAGCATACTAAATTCTTTTGTTACAATTACTTTGTCAAATGGGTTATGGACTTGGTAAATATGGAAAAGGTATTGTTATTCATATTAATCCTGCACCAAACCAAAAATCATAGCTCTTAGATATTTTGAGACTTCATTGTGGCATGCAAGTCACCCTAATCCCTATGCAATTAATATTTTTCGTGAACTAAAACCCATATCAATTGTTTCTTCTACTAATTTGAAGAAACCATGGTCCTAAACCATTTTCTAATTTGTTCATTGGTGATATGTCAAAGTTTAAAACTATCATTTCTAGTTATTTTTCTACTATTTATTTGTAGTACCTAAAGCATGCCCCTCCAATTCATTGAAACCAAATTCTTAACCATCTTCATCATTTCGATATCAATATCCTAATCATAGTGAAAGGAAACATATTATCTCTCCATCCAAATATCGATTCTTTGGTTGTCACATTGATATGATAATAATTCTTCTTACAAATCTTGATATGATAGTTATTCTTCTTACAAACCAAAAGTGAACAAGCATAAATGAAAAAACTTGGATCAATCCCCATTGTGAAAACTTATTGTGGTTGGATTGATGATTGGTCATGACATCATTTGAGAACTTGTTTGAGGACATCATATAGAGTTGTGTATTGACTTTACAACCATATAATCACCATCACTCCATTTGATTGATTGACCTTGGCAACAATCTTTTCATAGGGAATATTTTTATTGCAACCATTATTTGTTTATTTTTTGAACATGTGTAGGAAAAATAGGCTTTTATGATAACAAGACCCTCTTGTTGCATGTGGTCTTTGTAGACCATGTTGATCATTTTCATTATCATGAGCACATAGTCAAGGTCTTGATTTGGTTTCTTAGAGAAACCTTGTGATCTTTGACACTCATCTTCATATCATTTTTGTTGGATCAATTTCAACATCAATGTTCCCTTTGCCATTTTCTATGTCATTTTTTGACATTGTTCTTTGATAGCATTGTGGGAATAGAGTTCCCTACACAAACTATTCATGCATTTGCTTGTTTAAACTTCTAGTTTTTTTACCAATTTTGAGTTTGTGTGAAGGTGTTTTGGAGGTTACAAATTTGAAGCAACACTCTCCATTAAAACTTGTGTTTGCTTAGTCAATTTTTGGAGGGGTTTCAGTCAAGGTGTTTTGTAGGCTATAGTTTTGCAATTGGACTCTCCATTTAGGCCATGTTTGAAACTTTTCATTGTCAAGATGTTGTCACCATTGGTTATCATTATATTCTATATTTAATTAAACACTAAGGTGATAATATTTTAATGTTTCTTTGACCAATTTTTTACTACCTCTATCTCAAGTGTACATTAAAGGGGGATATTGAGATGCAATATTTACTTAGTCAAATATTTTTTATGTCAACTTTCCTCTTTTATGTCCAAGACAATTAAAGATGTTGCCTATATATTTGTTAAGCTTGACTTGCAGTTTTAATGGCTCCTAAACGTCACGTATTATACACCTTTACTAATTAGCAATGGACCACATTAATGTTAATGGATGCCTTTTAGCGATACCACATCTTAAGTTAAGGTCCATGTCTAAGTAAATTTATGAAGAGGCCTAGTCTTACCTATACTTGTCTCACTTAAAAGATATATCATTTATGATGTTATCTTTAGGGATGCTTAATGTACTTGGACAATTAGTTTGTTTTAGGTCGTCTTTATTACCTATTCTTGCTTAAAACCTATAAAGCATGAATTTTAAATTAAATAATGTTTATTACATTTTACTCAAAAGTGACACACATTTTAGAGACACAATATGATGTAATGGTTATTTTTATGGCCTATTTTATTTAAAGTTCTTTGAGCACGTATTTTCATTTAAAATAACATTTATGATGTTATTAGAAAGCACCTATACAATCACAAAGTTCTATATCACCTCTATAGTGACTTGTTATTCTCATCACATTATGAGTTTCCATACTCATGAAATTTCTCTGCAGCAAAATATTTCCTTTGAGCATATTTATAGGGAACACAATTCTATGGCAGACAAGTTGGCCAAACAAACTCTTGGTGGTTCTGAACATATTTTGATTTGGGAGGAATGGTTGGATAATGTCATCCAAGATCACGGTGACTTTTACTTTTTTTATTAATCTCTGTTGATGTTACTTGAAGTCTGCTGCTATTCTCTTTTGAAGGCTATCTATGTTATATTTAGTTGTGGGTAGATTGACTTATTTTGCTACTTTTGGTTTAAGTATGTGAAAGGATCTTTTGAAAAATTTTGAGCAGCTAGTTCTTTAATGGGATAGGATGTATCAGAATGTTTCATCTGCTGTATTTGGTTCTTTATATGAACCAGGATTTTCATTGTACTATTTGATTCGTAATGAATATCACTAGTAGTTTTTTTTCTGCTGAAAAAATGTATACGGTCATAGTATGAAGATCAATGAAGAGAAAAATAGTTTAATGATTACCTGAAAGAGAAAAACATTTCAGTGTCAAATTCACATATATAGAAGCTATTTTGAATGTAGTTAGGGTTTCACACCATAACTATGGTTTAAAAAATAAATTTAGTATGGTTGTTAAAATTTTATATTCAATTTGAAATTTTTTTATCTACTTTGAATGGTTTGTTTTTTACATATAGTTATGGAAAGGAAACCATCACTATCTATCTATCATTTTCTCCTTATAAAGACAGCCCATGAACTATCTCTCTTTCTTACATACACATCTCTTTGTTTTTATGACTTTCTCCTCATAAATTAGATTATTTCTCCTTGTAAATTGATCTCTTATTTCATAAGATTCTTATGAAGGAAAAAAACATTAATATATATATAAATTAAGAGAGAGTCCATGTTTGAATCAATTGATCCCAAAGAATGCCACTTTACTAGGAGCAGGGCTATATTTTGGGATTTCTGGTCCAATCTTCCCTTTTTGCCATGATTTCTTAGGGGTACAGAGTCTCAGAATTGTACCGTTTTTTAACAAACTGTTTTCACATTTACTTACAAAGGTTTCGAAGTCGATTCATATTAAGAGCCATCTTCCATTGCTTGTTCCTTTCAAGTTACAAGAAAATAAATTTAAAAATTTAGCAGTAATCGTACTACCTAAAAGACATTGCATTAACTGTAAAAGCTATCTGACGTGAACACAGAAACATAAAAAGTTGGATCAAGAGCTATCCCCTGAGAATGTCTGTAACAATTCTCCAGATTATGCTTCACGTTGTTCCTCTCTATCCATTGCTCTGGCCAGAGTCTCATACCCTTGCAATCTGAAGCTAGAATCTGGTGGAGTCATTTTTCTCTGAGAGTCTCATACTCTTTCAATCTGAAGGCTGGAATCTGGTGGAGTCATTTTTCACTGCTTGTTAAACTAGATGTGATCGGAGTAACCATCAGTTTCACACAGGGTTCTTTCAAGATATTTCTGAAGATATCCATAATTCAATTTCACTAATATCTGTGTTTTCTCCCTTTTTAAAGTATCTGACAATCTACTTTCAAGTTTCAAGTTTTGGCATGTAACTACTCTAATTTAATCTATATCAGAGTCCTAATAAGATATAGGGTCTCTGCCAAGGAGCCCTTGATGTGTGAGAGCTATAAGAGCCACTTTGCAGATAGTGTTGTATCAGGTTGTTTTTAACCAAAAATATTATTGGATAAAGTGGAAGAGAACAGGATTTTTAAGGTTTATATTTAGTGTTTTGGTTCTTTTTATTAGTAATTTTTATTTTAATTGATATCTGTAAACATGGAAACCCCAAAAGGACAAACATATTTGAAACCTTGCATCTCTTCCTCCCTAGTTCAATTTCAATTTCTAAATTAAGGATCACTACAATTTCAAGGATCACTGCATTTTTCAAAGAAGAGCAGTGCATTTACCCACACTCCATAGAAGAAGAGCAATGCATTTACCCAATTCACCATGAGGTAATCCTCCAACGTCGGAACCAAGCTAGTACTTTAAAAGATAGATTATCAAATTTGTGCTCAACAGGTCACTGTGGAAAGCTATTATATATCATATTAATTAAGGCGCATGTGCAAAGTGGATTTGGATTGTATTGCACACATCCTACATTCTGCAGGTTTTACTGTATTTACTATTACTCATTACTGAGTTATGGGGGTTGATTTCATGATTCCAAATCAGTCAAGGAGTTTACTTATAACAGTGTGTGCCTACCTGGCAAAGATATCCCTTGCTCTAGCCAAGGAAGAAACAATACAAGAACGAATGCTGCCATGACTCTTTGCATCTCAATTCCACATCCCACCATCTTGCCATCTTTTAGAATACTTTTTGCTATTGTAATAGTATCATTACAGACTAAGATTATGAAAAAACTCTCACCGATACAAGATAATAAGAATGCGTTCATCTGATATAGATGGTTTTCTATCCCCAAATGATCACAGTTGATCATTTGATCATTTCTCTGGCGTTCCTACCCAACAAATATCAAATAATTTGTAAAAATAAATTTGTTTACGACTGTTTTGCTCCCAATAGAATAACTTTTAGTTGCAGCCAATACATTATTATATTTTGATATGCTTATAGAACCATAAATGTTATATTATAAATATTCTGTTCAGAAGAAGCATTCTGCTTCTGCTCTGATTGAAGAACATCCATTTCTAATTTTACTTTTAACACAACGAGAGAATTTCAACAAACAAAAGCCACAGGGTTTCATGAATGATCCAAGTAAGCATAGAAACTTCCATTTAGTGTTGTAGAAGATTAAGTTATAGCTCTGAAAGATCTCATCACTGCGATTTTGGCGTGCATTGAGAAACTAATTTGCCCATATTTTCCTGATGTTGAGCATGAGTTTAGGGCCGGTTTGTAAGTCTCCCTCAATATTGTTAACAAATGACATCATTCAACTGTTTGCTCTCTTAATCTCAAACATACAAGTATGCATCAGAACTTCTGAAGATAATTTTTTCAATAATGATAAGGATGATATTGCCATGGCTGCCGAGAATACATATTCATTATATCAAAATACCCTCTCTGGTACTCCTCATGCAAGTAAAGAAGCTGTAAAGTTGTGTTGTGTAAATGATGCTTAGACATTTCATTTGTGGAGTAAAGATGCTAAATATATGACAACAATTCTTTACAACCTTGCTTGTTAGGCTTGACATCAATCATTTATATAATTCCAATCAGCTTTTGGAGGAAAGGCCATTTACAGCTGCAGGGACCAGAGGTTTGCTGATGATGCACCATCAACTACCTTCTTTTCTGGCAAACACTTGGCCATTCTTACTAACATAAATATATCAATCTAAACTAGTGTTCGGCATACCTATTAATATGAATGGGAAGCTGGAAGAATACATATTCCAGTCTGCTCTTTTGCAGCAATTCCTTCCAATTCCTTTACCAGTCCAGCCCCAAAAAATATATCTAGTGCTCTTGAACAGACAAGTAAAGAGCTAGATTCGAGATCAAAAGAATCTGGGAAAGAGGCTCTAATTGTTGGATAATGGATTTAAAGATGACAAGGAAACAAATTTAGAAACACACCTTAAGTTCACAAAGAGAGTACTGCCATGATCTTCACAAAGGAAATACAGAGGCTACTTGAACTAATAGGTCCATGCAAAGACAGAAACAATAGGAGTATCCTGCCAAGCAAGAGTTATGGAAAACTCATCGGGCGTCATTTGAATACATACCCAACAAGAGATTGGCCTGGCAATGGAGACAGAGCCACAATGTCATTGAGATTGAGATGATTGGATTTGACTTTGGTTGACCATGTTCAACCATGCTTGACTATGAATGACTTTGGTTGATATGGTTAACTGTGGTTAACTTTGGTGGCAATGGTTGACTATGGTTAGCTTTAGTTGACCATGGTTGACTATGGTAGACCACTTTTTACTATGGTTGTCTTTGGTTGAATATGGTTGACTTTCATTGACTATAGTTAATGACCGTTAACTATGGTTGACTAATTCACTATGGTCGACTATGGTTTCCCATGGTTGGCCATGGTTGAATTTGGTTGACTTTGGTTAACCATTGTTGACTATGGTTGACCTAGTTTAACTATGGTTAACTGTGTTTGATTATGGATGACTATGGTTGACCATGTTCGATTATAGTTGACTTTGGTTGGCCATAATTGACTTTGGTTGACTATGGTTAACCATGGTTTACTATTGTTAACTTTGTTTAATATGGTTGTGACCAGAGTTACCGGAATCAGCCTCCCCTGCTCAGATTCCGTACCGAAATCTCATCGGAATCGGGGATTCAGAGAATCGTACTGGAATCTTAAAAAAATTGCAAAATTCGGTTCGGAATCGATTCATATGATCGGAAACGATTCTTTGTCTCTTGGATTCGGTTTTGTGTTTAGGAATCGGAACATGAAATTAGGAATCCGATTCCAATTGAAGGAACCAAATCCTAAAACTTGGGAATCAGTTCCTTAACCTGGAACCAGATCCCCCTTTTTAAAAAAATCAAAATTTAATGGGAAACAAAGCGGCAATAAAGCCCACCGAAGAGCCTATTGACCCCACACTTACTCAAAAATGCAGGAGAGCTAACATCAGTTGACAGTCGCACATATTACCAACACGGCCACATAGTAGAGAAAGGACACTCGACTTCAGGAGCTTGGAGCACCGACTGAGAAATTGGGTGTGCAGACTTTATAAATTACTTCTGATAAATAATTTTGTTCATAAATTGGGTGTGCAGACTTTGGTAGTTGCCATAGTTGACTTGAAAACAAGTGATTACTTCATAAAATATGCACAATTGACTCGAAAATAATTACTCTAAATAAAAGAATAAAAGAATTACTTCATATTTTATTACTTCATGTGCACAGTGGACTCGAAAAGAATTACTTCATGTGCACAGTTGACTCGAAAAGAATTACTTCATCAAATAGAATAAAAGTATAAAGTCTGCACACCCAACTGTGCATATTTTATTTTATGACATATGTACATCTGTGGAAGCCTTGTATTTGGGAGAATGCGTATAGATTTAATGTGTAATACAATATTGTGGCATGTGCACAAAGCTCTTTGGTTATGCACCTGCTGGAAAAAACAAGTGAACATAACCAAACAATTCATTGTAGTTCAGTATAATTTACCCCAAAATAAATCAATCTATTAATTTAGTTGATAAAGCATGCACATATTTATGAAATTGGTAATCTTCTACAGGGTAGTATACACAACAACTTACTATAGATATGTAGAGAAATGTCGTCCTTTCCAAAAATGTTCTTTGTGGAAAGACAGAGAGCTACACAACGTTATACAAATAGTAAATATAATTTGGATGTTGTAGAGGATCAAACTATAATAGGATGGATGAGATGTGATAGATAAACCAAAATGTGTAACATTAACTTTTACTAAATATTAATTCTATGAATCATTAAATATTTGTTTATTTTGCTAAATAACTAAATTAGTTATATGAATCATTGAGTCATTTTCATTTGAGATTTTAGTTTTTTTGCTTCTATTAGTTTTATTTTATATTTTATTATTTTCATTATAAATTAAAACTTAAAAAATATAAATATAAAATATATATTTAAACAAAATTAGGGTTAGGGTTCTGATTCCCCGATTCCTATTTTCAGGATGAGTACCAAATCCGTACCGGAATCTTTAGCCGATTCTGACCGCACCCACGATTCTTGTAACCTTGGTTGTGACTAATTGACTATGGTTAACTATGATTTCCCATTGTTGGCTGAGGGTGACTTTGTTTTGCTGTCATTGATTCGTTGACCATGGTCAATCATAGTCGACCACGGTTAATAATAAGAATAAAAATAATATACTAGCATACCCCCAAAGCGGGGGAAATGAAACGCCGAGAAGAAATTCAATATGTTGTAAAATGAGAGAAAGTTGTGTGTACGTAGACAATATAATTTTATGTGTTTGAAAGCAAGTCTAGCTAATTTATGGTAGGGATAGTAGATGAAATTGAAAGGAAAAATTTGTTGCAAGTACTAATAAGCAATAAATATAGACCCATGTAATCTATGACAAGTAAAATGAATTGTACATTAATTTGTCATACAAAAAGTATACATATGTGAATAAAACATTAAAGGGTAAGGTAGTGATCAAGTTTGACTCTAAATACATTTGAAATCAACATTGGTATTTTCATTTGATAGGGGGAGAATTTTAAGTGTGAAAGGGATAGAGAATGAAGGTGTTCGTCTTGTTGCAAGAAGGGTCTTAGCCTTCTCATGTGTCTTCTTCCCAGGGGGCATACAAACAACTTCCCAATACAAATTTCAACACCAAATTGAAAACCACCAGAGTGCTCTGGTTATGGCCTTCTGGGCCGAGTGGGATCCCAATAGGAATGGTGTACTATGCCCATATGGCCTTCTCCTACAAGTCCTCGTGATAATACCGGTGGTGGTGGAGGGATTCGATCGTGGTCATCGTCGTGGTCATTCTCATCTCCATCTCTCTTTTCTTTTTTCCTCTAACATTTAATTGTTTTTTCAATTAGAAAGGAAACTTAATTAACATCTCATGAACCATATCATGAACCATAACAGCTAACTAAATCTCATGAACCATTTGATTATGATCTTTTCAAGTTTTCCATTTTCAATCATTATTTGCTTATTTATGGTTTTCATATTTTCAGTTTTTCAATTGGAAAGAAAAATTAATTAACACATTTTTCCCTTTACCACCGGATGGAAATCCCAAATAAAATGACAACCTTAAAAAGAGCATGAAGTGGGCTTGACTGTGGACTTAAGCAACCTGTAACATATACAAAACAATCTTCAATGTTAGATATTTCTATTTCCTTTTTATGAGAGTTTCAAATAAGGCCAATGTTGATATGCCATGCTCCTGAAAAGCATATGTTTATAATATGGATCATGGTTATCATCATACTTTAGAATCCAATTCCAAATGCAATCTCTGATATCATATGCAACCACTTCCAAACTTCCTTGAGCTCTAAAACACATATTTCCCTGTTGCAACACATTCAAACTAATTGGAACATGATGTTCTTGAAAAAATCCTCAATCTCTTCCCACTTCCACTCTGATCTCAATGAATCCATGATCTAAAATTGCCATATTAAAATGAATATGATGTTCTTAAAAACTTCCTCAAAAACTCCCCGGGGCATTCTCCCATGATTTAATTTAATAAAATTTTAATTTATTTTTATAATTTTTTACATGAATTATATTCACTTACATTACTTATCTTTTTAATTCCTTATTGCTGCATAACGTTTTTTGAAATTTTCATTTAAAAATAATTAGCGTTTTTCTCTTGACAATCTGAAGTTGAAAAATGATAGTGTTTAAATTTTCATTTAAAAATAATTAGCATTTTTCTTTGGACCATTTGAAGATGAAAAATGATAACGTTGTTAGAAGAAGATAAAGCATCTTTGACTGGTTCTTAAATTTTTTTGTACAAATGAAAGTTTGAACATTCCAACTTTCCTAACATCATCTTGACAAATACATAGCAGTCCTCAACAGAAGAACATGCTTATGTATTCCCAATTAAAATGACAATCTTAAAGATGTACATAAAGTGGGCTTGGCTGTGGACTTTAGCCTGTAAGATATGAAAAACAACCTTCAAGAACACGATTATGCATTCCTCAAGAAAATGGAAACCTTCAAGAAGAACATGAAATGGGCTTGGCTGTGGACTTAAGCAGCTTGTAACATATGCAAAGACAACCTTCAATGTTACATGTTTCTCTTTTCCTTTTTAGGAGAAACATAAGCAAAACAACCTTCAATGTTACATGTTTCTCTTTTCCTTTTTAGGAGAGTTGTAGATGAGGCCAAGGCTGATATGCCATGCTCTTGAGAAGCATATGTGTATGATATGGATCATGTTGATCATAAAAATTTGGAAGCCAATTCCAAGTGCAATCTCTGATATTATATGCAACCACTTTCAAACTTGCATGGGCTCTAAAGCACATATATCTCCCCACAGCAACACATTCAAACCAATTAGAACATGATGTTCTTACAAAATCCTCCAAAATTGCTTGGGGCATTCTCCCAATCTCCTTCCACTTCCACTTTGGTCTCACTGAATCCATGATCTCAAATTGCCATATTATAATTTCATTCAGAGTACTATCTGCATGTTTCTCAAGACCTCCCACCATGAAAATCTTGGATTCACAGCTGAGCAATCTAGTTGATCTCAGATTGCAGTTATAATTCCCATGATGACCATTAGTACATAGAAGAGGCATGGCCACCATAGTCCAGGACCTTGAATGTATACTGTAAATAAGAATGTTAGAGGCCTTTAGCGTTATGCAGAGGGCAAATCCATCACAAAAAACAATTTCTTTGTTTTTAATGGATAAGACATCTGGAAAACTTGTTGTTATCATAATATTCCAATCCTTCACTGAGGACTCGTACACTTCAAGCACCAAAAAATTCCTTATGCTTTTCCCCATTGCCAGAGTCTGTGATGCAGCTTGCCATGACTCTTGTGATGGAAATCATGGGTGGAAGTGAAATCCATGACTCTATCAGTGGATTGCAAATATATAGAGCATGGAGACATTGAAAACTGGTATTGAAGACAAAGGCACCATGTCCATTAATAGTAGGCCACTAGCAGACCCTTTGAAATTCACATGGCCATATTTACTGTGCTCTGGAAGGAATGAAAAACCCATCTCTCGCTATGTATTTGTTGTGAAGGAATAGCCGAGGGAGGGGATGGCTGCTTTGGGTGAACTCAGAAGAAGATGCCATGGCTGGCATCTGTTGTTGGGATAATGAGCTTCGTTCCACAGGTTGATGAAATAGGCACTTGAGAAAACCGTGTTCCAACTCTTGCAAACTCTGCGAAAACGAGTCAGGCATTGAAGTTCATGCAGCAATGAAACCAAATTCTCTACCAGATTATTAGGAAGTTCACTCCATACTAAACTATCTAGCTCTTCATTACCATCATGTCCCATTGATTCAGTTGATGGTCTTGCTACAATTGAGCTATCTGAATCGGCCATATCCAATTCCCAGTCCACTATTTGCGTTATTCTGTTGGTTAAGCGGAGAAATTCATAGGAAACTTATAGTCAGACTGTGAAGAGGCCATCGGATGCTGTTGGATAAGCGGAGAATTTGGAAGGAAATTTATAGTTGGACCGTGAATAGGGATTTGCTGTTGTTGACTAAGCGGAGGGTTGATAAGAAAGTTATAATTGGACTGCGAAGCAGTATTGGAGGGGATAAGATCTGGTGGATAAATGGTGGATTCGAATAAATGCAAGAAATAAAGAACGATGGATAGTAGGTAGGTGCGTAATTCAATTCACACGGGGTGGTTCCTCATTTGCAGTCGACAAACGACGAAGGTCGGAGAGGAGCTAGCCCCTTAAAATATGTCTTCGACGTAATTATTATTATTATTACTTAGCAACAATGGCTATCGATGGGAATCCATAGTCAACGATGGTCAACCATATGGTTAATTATGGATGACTTTGGTTGACCATGGTGTACTTGTATAACCATGGCCAACAATGGTTGACGATGGTTGACTATGGTCGGCCATGGTTGACCATTGTTAACTTTGGTTGACCATGGTCAACCATAATTAATAGACAACCATGGTTTATAATAATAATATTATTATTTTTAACAATTGTAGTTGGTTATTATTATTATTATTATTAACCAACCATGCTCAACCATAGTAAACCATGGTCAACCATATGGTTGACTTTGGTTAAGGATAGTTAACTATGGTTGACCGTGGTTGACTTGGGTTGACCATGGTTAAATATGGTTGAGTTTAGTTGACCATGGTTGAGTATGGTTGACCATGGATAACTTTGCAGATTGATCTTGTTTAATGATGGTTGACTTTGGTTAACCATGGTTGACTATGGTTGGCATTGGTTGACCATGGTTGACTTTGGTTGATCATGGTTGACCATGGTTTACCATAGTTGATCATTATTATTATTAACCAACCATGGTCAACCATAGCCATTCATAGTCAACCATATGGTTGACTATCTTTGACCATGGTTGACTATGGTCTACCATGGTTGACTTTGGTTGGCCATGCTTAACTATGGTTGACTATGGTTGACTTTGGTTGACCATGGTTGGCTATGGTTGACCATGGTTGACTTTGGTTGGCCATGCTTGACCCTCGTTGACTATGGTTAGATTTAGTTGGCCACGATTTCCCATGGTTTACTATGGTTAACTATGGTTGACTAATTCGCTATGGTTGACTGTGGTTGCCCATGGTTGATTATGGTTGGCCATGGTTGACCATGGTTGAATTTTTTAATTTGGTTGACTTTGGTAAACCATTGTTCACTATGGTTGACCTAGCTTGGCAATAATTGACTATTAGTTGACCATGGTTGACTATGGTGGAATATGGTTCAATATCGTTGACTATGGTTGACTTTGGTTGAACATGCTTGTCTTCATTTGCTAACTAAGGTGTACGTTGTTTAACTATGGTTGACTTTGTTTGATTATGGATAACCATGCTTGACCATGTTTGACTATGGTTGACTTTGGTTGGCCATAATTCACTTTGATTTTTTAGTGCTTGACCATGGTTGACTATTGTTGACTTTGTTTAACTATGGTTGACTTTGGATGACTAATTGAATATGGTAGACTACACTTGCACATGGTTGGCTAAGGGTGACTTTGTTTTATCATAATTGACTATTGGTTGACCTTGTTTAACTTTTCTCTATGGTTGACTGATTTATTATGGTTGACGATGTTTGACTATTGTCGAACATGGTTGACTATTTTTTTCCACAATTGACCATTCACTAAACTTATTTAACTTTTAACTTTGGTTGGATATGGTTAACTTTGGTTGGCCATGGTAGACTATGGTTAGCTTTAGTTAGCCATGGTTGACTCTGGTTGTCTTTGGTTGAATATGGTTGACTTTGGTTGACTATGATTAACGACGGTTAACTATAGTTGACTAATTCACTATGGTCAACTATGGTTTCCCATGGTGACTATGGTTGGCCTTGGTTGACCTTGGTTAACGACGATTAACTATGGTTGACTAATTCACTATGGTCAACTATGGTTTCCCATGGTGACTATGGTTGGCCTTGGTTGACCATAGTTGAATTTGGTTAACCTTTCTAAACCATTGTTCACTATGGTTGACCATTATTATTATTCTTATTATCATTATTGTTATTATTATTAACAACCATGGTCAAACATAGTCAACCAAAGGAAACCATGGTCAACCATATGGTTGACTTTGGTTGATGATGGTTGATTATCATTGACCATGGTTGACTATGGTCTACCATGGTTGGCTATGGTCTGCAATGGTTGACTTTGGTTGACCATGGTCAACCATGCTTGACTATGGCTGAATTTGGTTGACCATGATTAACTATGGTTAAATTTGGTGGCCATGGTTGACTATGGTTAGATTTAGTTAGCCATGGTTGACTATGGTTGACCATTTTTAACTATGGTTGTCTTTGGTTGAATATGGTTGACTTTCTTTGACTATGGTTAACGACAATTAACTGTGGTTGACTAATTCACTATGGTCGACTATGGTTGTCCATGGTTGACTATGGTATGCCATGGTTGGCCATGGTTGAATTTGGTTGACTATGGTTGACCTAGTTTGGTCATAATTGACTATTGGTTGACCATGGTTGACTATGGTGGAATATGGTTTGATATGGTTGACTATGGTTGACCATGGTTGACTATGGTGGAATATGGTTCGATATGGTTGACTATGGTTGACCATGGTTGATTTTGGTTGGCAATGGTTGACTCAAGTTTACATTGTTTAATTATGGTTGACTTTGTTTGATTATGGATGACTATGGTTGACCATGCTTAACCATGTTCAACTATGGTTAACTTTGGTTGGCCATAATTAACTTCGGTTGACTATGGTTGACCATGGTTAACTATTGTTAACTTTGTTTGATATGGTTGTGACTAATTGACTATGGTTGACTATGATTTCCCATGGTTGGCTAAGGGTGACTTTGTTTTGTTGTAATTGATTCGTTGACCATGGTCAATCATAATTGACCACGGTTAATAATAAGAATAAGAATAAGAATATATTATTATTATTATTATTATTACTTAATAACCATGGTTATCAATGGGAATCCATAGTCAATGATGGTCAACCATATGGTTAATTATGGTTGACTTTGGTTGGACATGGTTGACATGGTCAACAATAGCCAACCGTGGTTGATGATGGTTGACTATGGTCGACCATGGTTGACTTTGGTTGACCATGGTTGGTTATTGTTGCCCATGGTCAACCATAATTAATAGACAACCATGGTTTATAATAATATTATTATTATTTTTCACAATCATAGTTGGTTATTATTATTATTATTATTAACCAACCATGTTCAACCATATGGTTGACTTTGGTTAAGGATAGTTAACTATGGTTGATCGTGGTTGAATTGAGTTGACCATGGTTGAATATGGTTGAGTTTAATTGACCATGGTTGAGTATGTTTGACCATGGATAAATTTGCATGTTGATCTTGGTTAACCATGGTTGAATTTGGTTAACCATGGTTGATCATGGTTGGCCATGGTTTACCATAGTTGATCATTATTATTATTATTATTATTAACCAACCATGGTCAACTATAGTCAACCATGGTCAACTACAGTCAATCATAGTCAACCATATGGTTGATTATCTTTGACCATGGTTGACTATGGTCTACCATGGTTGACTTTGGTTGGCCATGCTTAACCATGCTTGACTATGTTTGACTTTGGTTGACCATGGTTGGTTATGGTTGGCCATGGTTGACTTTGGTTGGCCATGCTTGACCATCGTTGACTATGGTTAACTTTAGTTGGCCATGGTTTTCCATGGTTGATTATGGTTGACTAATTCACTATGGTCAACTATGGTTTCCCATGGTTGACTATGGTTGACCATAAATGAATTTTTTAATGTGGTATACTTTGGTAAACCATTGTTGACTATGGTTGACCTAGTTTGGCCATAATTGATTATTAGTTGACCATGGTTGACTATCGTGGAATATGGTTCAATATGGTTGACTATGGTTGACCATGGTTGACTTTGGTTGAACATGCTTGTCTTCATTTGTTGACCAAAGTGTACGTTGTTCAATTATGGTTCACTTTGTTTGATTATGGATGACCATGCTTGACCATGTTCGACTACGGTTGACTTTGGTTGGCCATAATTGACTTTGAATAACTGTGCTTGACCATGGTTGACTATTGTTGACTTTGTTTAACTATGGTTGACTTTGGCTGACTAATTGACTATGGTTGACTACTATTGCACATGGTTGGCTAAGGGTGACTTTGTTTGTCGTAATTAACTATTGGTTGACCTTGTTTAACTTTTGTCTATGATTGACGATGGTTGACTATTGTCGACCATGGTTGATGTTTTTTGCCAAAATTGACCATTCACTAAACTTATTTAACTTTTAACTTTGGTTGGATATGGTTGAATTTGGTTAACTATGGCTGAGTTTGGTTGCCTTTGGTAGGCTATGGTTGACCATAGTTGACTATGGGTGACTTTGGTTGATTAATTAACTATGGTTTAGTGTGCTTGACCATGATTGATGATGGTTGTCTCTAACTTACCATGGTTAACTATGGTTAATGGTGGTTGGGCATGGTTGAATTTGGCTTGCTTTGGTTTATATTAATATCATATGGTTTACTATCATTGATTTGTTAACTTGATTATGGGTGACACAAGGGTTGACTTTAAAATCATATTGTTAATTATAATTCTACTATTGTTTTCTCATGGTTTACTTTGGTTGACACAAGGGTTATCTTTAAAATCATATGGTTGATTATAATTCCACTATGGTTGACTTTGGTTGATCATGGTTGACTTTGGTTGGCTTTGGTAGGCTATGGTTGACCATAGTTGACTTTGGGTGACTGTGATTGTCTAATTAGCTATGGTTGAATGTGGCTAACCATGGTCGAAAATGGTTGGCTATGGATGACCATGGTTGACTATGGTTGATGGGCATGGTTCACTTTAGTTGACTTTTGTGGATATGAATATCATATGGTTTATTGTGGATATTGTTTTCCTATGGATGAGTTTGGTTGACATAAGGGTTGACTTTAAAATCATATGGCTAATTAAAATTTCGCTATGGTTCACTTTGGTTGAATACAATTGACTATAATTGACCATGCTTGATTTTGGTTAGCTATGGTTAGGTATGGTCAACTATGGTTGAATTTGTTTGACTATGATTGACATTATTGTTTCATAGTATTCATATTAATATTATCAACGTTAATAATGTAATGTTATTATTAACGTTATCAGTGTTAATAGTAATATTAATATTAATGTTGCAAAATAGTAATAATTTTTTAATATTGTTTTTTATAATAATGTTAAGTTTAATTTTATTAATGTTATTAACGATAATTATTAAAGTTAACAATGTTAATTTTAAAAGTAATATTAATGTTTTTTAATATGTTAATATTAATATTAATATTAATATTTATTAATATTAATATTTATTAATATTAAAATTAAAATAAATGTTAATTTTATGTTTATTAATTTATTAATATTAACACCATTAATGTTTGTTAAGGTTAATGTTTGTATAAATATGATTATATAGAATCTCTCTCTTTCAAATTTGTCATATAATCTTTGAATCGCAATAAGATCACTTCTTAACCTCTTATCTTAATGTGGATCAAAACTTTCTTTAAAAACTAATTATTCCATTATGTAAGATAATTAAGAAAGAAAACAAATTATTACAATTAAAAAAGAAAAAATTATTACAATAAAATTATTAAAAACAAAACTATGAATTAAACAAATTCAAAATTCATTTTATTTAGTAAATAACTTGATTTTAGAATACAATTTCATATATTTTAATTATATTTTAAATTTATACAAAATTATATTATCCCATAAAACCAATTAACCAATCCTCCTCAAACTAATTTAATAAACTAATTCTTCATAACTAATTTACTAAACCAATTAACTTACATATTGGAATATAACTCACATATCAATTTAATTCTTTGTACTTTACTTCAATCTGAAAAATATAAAACAATACATATCAATTATTACTTACTTGAATCTTAAAATATAAAACAATACATATCAATTATTACTTACTTGAATCTTAAAATATAAAATAATGCATATTAAGACTCTAAGAGCACTATATGTGGATCGCATTTTTTATCTTCAATCTATACAATTATCTATATAATTTGATCTAGTTGTGTCAAATTAATTTATTATTCATTACATCAAGTGATAAAATAATAAAATAATTAAAAAAATTCAAATAAAAATTTATGAAAAATATTTAAAAAAAGTATGGGGGAGATGTTGTAACATGATGTAGCCTTTGTAACAAAATAATAAAATAAGGTTTGTAACAAAATAATTAAAAAAATTCATGTCCTCGTAAAATAAAAAATTATGGAAATTTTTTTTTAAAAAATCCATGTTGGTTCATAAACTAAAATATTATGAAAAGTATAACTTAAAATTTAAACCCGGATTTATCAATAAAGAGAGATCAAATTTCTTGAATTTAAATTTAAAAAAGAAATACACCTCAAGAAATTGGATCCCTCTCAATGTTTAAGAGCTATCGGTTTAAGATGGATCTATGCTGATTTATGTGAAATTACACACAGAATTAAGATTATATGACTCTCCAATTTATATAAGTTTCATAAACATAAATAAACGAACATAAATCGTGTTTATTACCACGACAAAAAGCATTTAAAAATTAATAATGGCAATAGATCTGATTATATACAATCTATCTCCTACAAATAGGTCATATAATCCTTAAATATGTTTACACAATAGGATCACCTCTTGTCCTATTGTGGATGAAAGTTTTCTTTAAGATTATATGTTTACGTTTAAGTTTAACGTCATTCAATCATGGTTTAGGTTTAACTAATGTTGTTTGGCATGGTTTAGGTTTAACTAATATTGTTTGGCAAAGAATTGCGCGATGAAGATATTTTCAGGCCTATTAATGACAACTAATATGATTTTCTAGAATATTTTTGTAAAGGGGAAAATTTCTTATTGATCTGTTTTAGGATAGTTCGTTTTGAATTGAAGA
Organism: Larix kaempferi; assembly: GCA_027924585.1. NCBI lineage: Eukaryota > Viridiplantae > Streptophyta > Pinopsida > Pinales > Pinaceae > Larix > Larix kaempferi. Next base: position 1,973,488 of record BSBM01000588.1, read on the forward strand.
TAGTTTTTCATTTCGATTAAGGCCTTTAATATGTATATATATATATATATATCTCACTGCCTTCCTTTAATTGCGATCGTTTTATTTGCCAGATTGATCATATATGAAGATTTTGATATAATTTATAAAGTTGAACAAGGATTTTTTTTGTTTAAAATGGATTAGTTTATACCAAACGAGGATTTGCAGTCTCATCTGCAACATAATATGCAGAAGGAATTGCTGCCATGGCTGATCACGTCGTGAGTATTGTTTCAGTGATCTCCAAGAAGATTATTAGCGTTTCAAAAATTGACAGTAAGAAAGCTGTGCAAATTGTTAGAAAATTTTAGTGGAGTCTTCATTTTGCAAATACATTTCAATTCATATATTGGAAATATTGATATGTGATACTTATATGGGAAAACTGGGAATAGGGTTTCAGATATCTACACTAAGAAAGCAGTAAAAAGTGAACCATTGAAACAAAATAATAATACTAACATGACATTAGATATACATTAGATATACAGACTGTTTAATGAATCTATATTACTGTTAGATATATAATATATTATATTACATATGTAACTCTATGAATTTATAGTTTAAAACATGTATATACAATAATATATTTCATTATTAAAATCTTTATATTCTTTCATAAAAACCTGCCCTTAATCTTCCCAAAACTTTCATTCATATAGTTTAAAACATGTATATACAATAATATATTTCATTATTAAAATCTTTATATTCTCTCATAAAAACCTGCCCTTAATCTTCCCAAAACTTTCTTTGTTTTTCAAAACTTATTTAATCTGTTCTTCACAGATTATTAAACATTTCATACAGATAATAACAAAAAAATAGCAGTGAACCATCACCTTTTACGCAGGATCTTAAAATATATTCTTTACTGCCTTTCCCAATGCCTTTGCAGTGGTGCCAATACCTTGTAAACTAGAGCTGCCACTTATTGGACATAGATATCAGAGGAATCAGTTGATGGAGAACCAACAGTATGAGACAAAGACAAATTGATACCCAACAGTATGAACGAAGACAAGAGCAGTGGAAGAACCAGTTCATCCTTAGTACACGTTAAAAGATACAAGAGGAAAATTACAGACCACTGTAGATTGTGCAAACCATCAAAGTAAATTCGTGCTTGAATTGAATTTGACCAGTAGTTTAAACGATTTAAGCAAGTTTGATAACTATGCTTTATGTAAAGTAAATTCGTGCCTCGAATTGAATTTGACCAGTAGTGCAAACGATTTAAGCAAATTTGATAACTATGCTTTATATTAATTCTTGAATCTTGCTTAGAATTAACCATTGAGAAAATTTCAATGATCACATATCCCTCTGTAAGAGAGTTTAAGCCATGCAGTCTTAAATAGTGGAGAGTGAAAAAAAACATACAAAAATATAACCTTCAAATCAAAACTCTCCTTCGTCAATAAAAACAATGTTCATAAACAAAAGCTAAAACATAACTCTAAAATTGATCAGCTTACAATTGGAATACATTGCTACATGTAAATATATTTCCAAATTAAAAGTCTCAGCTCTCAGCTTTCATTTTCATGTAATTGACGATTCCACAAAGGTATATACTCATCCAGTTAATCACGGCCACCCATCCTTAATCAACCATTAAAAGGTTCTGATCCCCCTCTGTGCATTTTTTCATTGTAGTCGCCTATGGGCGAATTAATGGGACTTGTTTATACACATGCCTTAGCCATCTCTCACCTTTACCAACATTGATGCAAGCTTCATCTCCTCTCTTTTTTTGGGTTTCGTTTCATGATTCTAAAGGATAATGGCATACGCACTTATTGCTTTGAAATGAAGCCATATTGAAAGTGTCAAATTGCATTCCTTCTGGGATTCATTCATAAAGTTTGTTAGATGGTACATCAAAAGATGTCATTTTGGTTAATTTAGATTTTTTGAGGCAACTTTCTATTCAAATTATTTTAACTAAGTTTAGCTTCTCCAAAGTAGATATCTCATTAAAAAGTGCAAGTTTCCTTTCTAATCCATTTCCAAATAAATTCAATAATTATAAGGAACTCAAATTTCTCATACTTGGATGCATTTTTCTAATGAAATTATTGATAGACAAATACAATATGGTGTTTTCCACTGATACATATGTTAGAGAATACTCAATTCCCTTGATGTCAACCTACACTTCCTCATATAATATACACTGCTATGTTGGGAACACCCAAAGATTTGAAATCCTTGGAGTCTCATAATATTAGATGGTTTCTTTCATTTAGTTTATTATTGGATAAATCAAGACCTCTAACCAATGGATATTCAGTGACCCTTTTTGAGATACCACCCTAAATCTTATTATAACCAACATTTAAAACTCAGAACTCTTGAAATGATATGAGGGAAACTCACTTGTCAATCTATTTTTCCTTAAATCTAGTAGTTGAAGCATGATACAATTACATAAAGATAGAGACACAATCCCAGAAAATCCATTAGAATGAGCAAAGAGAACTTCCAACATAATTTTAAAAAGAAAAAAACTATGTTTATATGTCCACTAAGTTTGTTCTTGGACACCTTGATCCAAATTAAAAGTACACAATTCTATAAAGATGTCGGAATCTTTTCATTCAATTGGTTTCTAAATAAATCTAACATCATTATAGTGACACATTTTACAATATCCCTGGGGTTGTTCCACTAAGTTTCTTGTCGGATGCAATCAAATACATCGTCTCTTCGCAATTCCCCATAGATGCAGGATTCCTTCCACTCAAGTTGTTGGAACCTAGCTCCAACATCACTAAGTTTTGCAATGAGCCCAATTCCATCGGAATTCTTTTAGTCATGGTATTAAAACAAAGAGAGAATATCTTTAATTTTCGTAACAAGCCTAATTCCATTGGAATTCTTCCTCTCAAGTGGCTGGAATCTAGAGACAAGATCCCAAAGTTCTATAGCAAGCCCAATTCCACTGGAATTTTTCCACTCAAGTTGTTCGGACTTATATATAAGATCTTTAAGTTCTATGTCAAGCCAAATTCCACTGGAATTCTTCCACTTAAGTGGTTGGAACTTAGATAAAAGTGTTGTAAGTTCTATAGCAAGCTCAATTCCACTAGAATTCTTCAATTCAAGTAGTTGGAAGAAAAAGTGAGGGATGATAATTTCCCAGAGCTACAGGGATATGGCTAGTGATATTGTTAGCTCCAATGTACAATCCTAGCTGAAATATGTAATTGCTCATAGAATTTTGAGTATTTCCAAAAACAAATTATGGTATAATTAGAGATATTCCAACTTGAATAGACAACCTAATTATGTTGGTATAGTCTCTATCAAACTATTTTCTAAAAGATTCAAAATTCATAGTAAGGAGAGGCTACCAAGAGATGGGGAGAGAGTTCCCAAGAGAATATTGAAGTTGGTTGGGTGCCAGTTGACAAGAATGTGCAAGATAAAATTTAACGTATTTTGGCTGTGCTCATTTTTCTTTCTGCTTATATATGTTTAACAATGTATTATACCTATCCATAAAGGAATTCAACTCTCATTTAAAGTTATTAAAAGATGTAGAGTTGTCGCATTGACTAGAATAGAGTTGAAGAACACGTGTTTGGATATTACCAAGATGAATGTTTTGATAGTTGTTTTAAATTTTTAAAAATAGAATATTCAAAATTTTAATGATTGTGTACTTAGAATAGTATAGACAAGGATGTAATTTAAGAGGAGGAGATCCAGGATCATGGATCTTTATATTTCCTAGATTAGATAGTAAAGTCAGGTACAAAAATATTTTTTGGATGATAGTTACATTTTGTGGAGAATGGGAGGAATGTATTATTTTGGACAAAAAGTATGTAATATTGTGATGGAACAGTCTGAAGGATGAACAGGATCAGAGTCATTTATGTGACTGATCTATCATTGTACTGTTTTAATTCAATTTTGAATATAAATAGTATGTTTTTTTTCGCTGAAAAAAAAAGATGTAATTTAAGAAGGGCATTAGAAGAAGAACAAGAGGAGCTACATAGTAGCAAGTCCTTTCCTTTAGTGTTTGTCTTTTAATAACTAAAGAAACAAGTTTTGTCAAATTGGTTAACTATTGGCCCGAGATAGAAAGCTTGTACTTTACTAAAATATTGGAACAAACTTGTTTTCCTAGTTCATTCAAAGAATTAAGAAAGCCAAATCATTAACACGAAACTTACACATTATCTACTATATTATGAATGCATTAACATGCATAAGAAATAAAGTACTTGAACATTGACTAATGCCAAAACATTGTCCTTTAAAAACATGAAACAATTTAAAGCCTCAACTCCCTAAATCATAAGCAGAAAATGAAGTAAGAAGGGCTTGCCCATTCCTTTGGTTTTTATGTAGGGTGACAAAATAAACCAATGTATTCTAAATAATAATAATAAAACAACAACAACATGTATTAAAAAATATGTCTTCTACTATGCATAATATATACATGCCTTCAAACAAGGGACAACAAACTAAGATTGCACTTAACCAACCAAGGAAAAGTCATTCAAAATAAATATATGAGTTATAAAACAACAACAACATGCATTAAAAAATATGCCTTCTACTATGCATAATATATACATGCCTTCAAAAGAGGGACAACAGACTAAGATTGCACTTAACCAACCAAGGAAAAGTCATTCAGAATAAATATATGATTATAACTCATATTTTGGGTTTTATTCATGCAATCACCCACTTCATAGACTTATGGAAGACAAAACTAGGTAATCATAGACTAAAGTTATGCTCCTTAAAGTGAACCATTCATGTAGATCAAGACAATTAGAGAGTTTATTCATTATTTAACACAAAAGATGTTGAGTTAGATCCATCTAGGAGAGAACTTGAGCTAGTTTAAGAATCATGCTGCTTTAAATAAATTATTGTATTAGATAAAATGCTTGCACTGTTATTCTCTGTTTCGTGTTCCTTTTAAGAGTGGTTTTATATGCATTTCACACAATTCGAATATTTAGTAATACAATGCCATGTCCCTTTGAAAATATTCATTGTTAAAACACTAAATTCCAAAAATGAATTGGTGGAGAATTGGTACTAGTATATGTGTGGGGCTGAGAGAGAGGGAAAGGTTGAAGAAAGAACTAGTGCTAAGACAAACGGAAACGAGAGTGGAAGGTGGTGTTAAGACCGAGCTAGCAATTTCATAGTGGAAGCAGCGTTCGGGACAACAATGGATATAAAAAGAACCTTACAATCTAATAAGATCATATATGCAATTTTGCCACTTGGCAATAGTAGAAAGTTGGGTTGCAAGGGCATCTTTGTGTCTTGTGAAATAACAAGGAATTCTTGTAGGTTTGCAAGGATTCCTTACAAGGTCATAATGCAGTTTTGAAACCCGATGCCTTGCAACCAATAATACTTTTCAAAATCAATGAATAATACTTTTCAAAATCAATGAATCAAGAATCCTTTGAAATGTAAAACACATATACATCAATGCCATGGAAATTGGATATCTCAAGATGTTTTAAAAGTCTAGAGTCCAAAGACTCTTATACATGATCTCCATATTTTTAAGTTTGTATGATAGGGTTGTTGTATTGTCAATGCAAAGTCATATGTCTAGAGATTATGAAAAATTGTAAGGTTCAACACTAGGTTTTTATGCATTGCAATATATTACTAAATGTTTGAATGATATAGATATGAGGCTTTCTATCATTGCTCAATGTTACTTCAATGCCATACTGGTCAATTTTAATACCCCAACTTGAAACATGGAAGGCATATGATCAAATTATGTGTAAATTTTAAATGTGTGATTAAAATGATGAGTGTTGACCCATGTGAGCTTAAATAAACGACCTTGTAATGTAAATATTATAAATATGTTTTTAATGGATTCTAAGGATACGCATCCCGATGCAATTTCTGGTCAAAAAGAAAATATATCCAATGGAAGCTCAAGCTAAATCCTTAACATCCTCTAAAATCCATGAAGATTATCAAAATCTGTCAATTTTGTTTGCAGTAATCGAACCCTCACCCCAAATCCTTCTATGAAAGGCAATATCGAAGTTGTCCATCAACGTGCACATTTCAAAGATTCCTGCGGTGTTACTCCCAAACCCTCGTCGCACTGCACGACGATAATAACTGCAGATGAACAACCCAATATTTCAGAGAAAAGGAATGGGTGATGTGCAAACTACCAGATTTGATGTGAACTGGAATTTAATAAGAGATTGTCGGTTTGATGTTTGATGTGAACCGGATTTTAATAAGAGATCACATAATGGATATGCAGATGACTCCTTTTAATATAGTAGATATAGTTTTAAAAAATGGGCATGGTTTTATGGGTTATACCTAATATAAACTATAAAAATATAAATTTTAAATACTGGTAAATTTAAATATAATTTTTAAATACTAGTAAATTTTAATGCTACCCGTCAATTTGACGATCCCTCAAATAAATCAAACTTCATAGATGACGTGTTTAATCCAAGTCCAACCGTATTTTACGGGTAAAAAGTGTAAATACGGGCAGACGGGCGTCAATTTTAACCGTTGCTTCCAGCTATTGTAGTGTGCTCTAGTGTAGTGGATTTAAACTTATAAGTTTAATGATTCGAGTGAAGCAACCTATATTGAACCAACTTGTGGGAAACTGATACAGAAAATGAAGCCAGTTCGATTAGACTGATGGTTGTAGGGTTATACCTTGACCAAGCAGATACTACAACCTTCACCTTGTTATAATTAAAAAAACAAGTTTATATTTCCATGCGAGCTCATATATAATCTCCACAGTAATCAACACATAAAAAATAAAAGCATCATGTTTCCTTCATTTGCAAAATTGAAATGTATGTGCATGTTTCTATTAAGAAACTACTAAGCAACTAATGTATTGTACATGCCTCGAGACAATCCAAGTATACCCTATTGATGTATATGTAGCTTCAGAATGTATTTCATATATGTATATTGTATCCCTATAGAGAGGTTATTATTCCTCTGTACGGAAGTGTCTTCATTTGTATTTACAAGTTTCGCAAGTGTCATAACTTATATATGATGGGTTATTAGACCACCAAGTGTGGGGTCGGCCCTGAGTTGAGTTACAGTGGGTTATTACACTCTCCTAGAGAAGTCGGCCCTGTTAGGTTATTAGGCAAGTCAAGTCAGTGTATAAATAGAGTGAGGGTGTCACTCTATTTGATCATTCACTTACTCATCTATCTCTCACTTGAGTGATGCACACTAGTGGAGGAGGAGAAGCTGCTAAGGAGACTATCTCTTGTACTTGGGTTTTGTATCATTGCTCTTTCTATCTTTGAGGAAGTTGCGGGGTTTTTCACCTTCTTGGTTTTCCCCGAGAAAACTCTGTGTCTATTGTCTCTTGTTCTTGTCTCTTATGATTGATATGATGTGCATGTTATTCTCTCAGATAAGATCCTAGATCATATTGAATTAATACTCAAAATCTAACATGGTATCAAAGCTAACCTGAGAAGAAGACACTATGGAGCTGCGGAAGCTAGGGCTTCTTGTTTTTTTTTTGGTTTTCTCTCCACAGATATTCAAAGGCATGAGGCTAAATTGACTCTCCTAGAAAGAGTGCATCTTTCTGTCGAAACAGAATTCAATTATGAGCATTTTCAGTTTTGACCTAATCTCTACTGCAGGAAATTAGGGTTTCGAAGAAAGTTGGCATTTTTGGAATCTGAGTCCATGGCTGGATGCTCCTTAGAAAAATCAAACTTCTAAGCCTTAGATCGAACTTTTTGGTTGGGCAGAAGAGTGGGCTTTATCAAACCGTAGTTCGGGACCGTGTCTAGTAGATCCAGAAGTTTCAAAGTCAATTTTGAGGGGTCAAAGTTTGTAGATTTCAAAATTAGAGTATACTAGCTTGACCAGCTCAGCAAGGCGCATCTTTCTATCCTTTCAAAAGTTTAAAATTCAAAGTTTGAATTTTTAGGGTTTCTCTGACAAACCCTAATCCAACTCCAGATCCAGTTTTCAACAATTCAAGTGGTAAGACCTAAATCTTTTGTTTCCATTTGAGTTTCTCATTAAGATGTCTCACCACACCAAGCTTGAGGATAAGCTTGAAGGGGCTGATAACTTCTGAGCATGGAAGTATAGGATTGGGTTAATCCTAGAAGAAAATGAATTGGACACTTACATAAGTGAAGAGGTTCCAGTTCCAGAGGGAGATGAGGCTAAGGCCTTACACAAAAGAAATTTGGTCAAGGATAAGAGAATCATTGCTGATTCTACCAAAGTCCACCTCATACCTCATGTGTGATCTTTGAAGACACACAAGGAGATGTTTGATTCCTTGACCAAGCTATTTGAAGGAAAGAACATAAATCGAAAGATGACTTTGAGGAATCAACTAAAGAATGTCAAGATCCAGAATGCGGAGACCATGTAGTCTTATTTTTCAAGGGTCTCCTAGATAAAAGAACAATTTGAAGCTGTGGGAGAAGATATAGAGAATGGAGAAGTGGTAATGACCACTCTTAATGGCCTTCCTAGGTCATGGGATTCCTTCATCCAAGGAATTTTTGCTAGGAAGAAACTTATCACATTCAGTAGGTTGTGGGAAGAGTGATCACAAGAAGAAGCTCGAATTATAGCTCGAGAAGAGAAGATGGGGAATGAAGACCAAGCTCTCACAGCACACTCCAAGAAGCATGATGACAAGAAGGGGCATCACCACAGTAAGAAAGAAAGGCACCACCATCAGAATCAAAGGGGTAACTTCAGATCTCAAAGGAACATGTCAAATGCTCGATGTTTCACATGTGATGAGAAGGGGCACTTCTCCAGGGATTGTCCCAGGAATAATAAAGATGGCTCTCACAAGAAGAAGAAGAACATCAAAAGAAAACATCATGCTCACACTGTAGAGGATGATGAACCTCCTAGGAAGAGGGCTAGGGATGAAAGTTAAGATTCTTCAAGTGATGAAGAATATGTTTTGATTTCTACCCTCACTGGTACTATTTCTCATGGAAGAAATGATTGGATTATAAATAGTAGGGCTTCCAAACATATGATAGGCTTCAAGGGATCCTTTGTGAAACTATCTAAACATGAATCACCCCATTAGGTGAAACTTGGGGATGACTACCAGTATCCAATAAAAGGAAGTGGTGAAGCCTCCTATAAGCTAGAATCTGGAAAACCTATGAAGATGAAAGATGTACTATATGTTCCAGGTCTCAAGAAGAATCTTCTCTCCATATCTACTTTGGATGCAAAGGGGATAAGAGTTTCATTTGTAGATGTCCAAGTATTCATGTGGCCAAAAGGTAAAACCATTGATGATGCAGTGGTGATTGGAGAGCAAGAGGGAGGATTGTACAAATTAAAGGGGCAACCTGAACATGCCATGGTACATGAATCCATGGAGCCAAGTGAACTTTGGCATACAAGGCTTGCTCATGTGCACTATAGAGCACTTCCAATATCAAGCAAAGCAGTAGAGGGTCTTCCTAAAATCCAGTCAAAGCATGAAAGAATTTGCAAAGGGTGTGCAAAGGGAAAGAACACAAAGAAGACATTTCCAAGTAGTGAAAACAAAACAAAAGGAATATTGGAGATTATCCACTTTGATGTATGCGGTCCAATGTCCTCCAGCTCTCTGAGTGGGTATGTATATTATGTTTCCTTCATTGATGATTTCTCTAGGAAGACTTGGGTTTACTTCTTGAAGAATAAAGACGGTGTTTGATAAGTTCAAGGAATTCAAAGCCTTGATAGAAAATCAAATTTATAAGAATATCAAGATCTTTAGATCCGACAATGGCAAAGAATTCACTTCAGGAGACGTCAAGAAACTATGCAGTGATTCAGGGATTAAGAGGGAGTTGAATACTCCTTACAATCCACAACAAAATGGGGTTGCAGAAAGGAAGAACAGAACTATCATGGAAGCAACTAGGGAAATGCTTCATGACGAAGATCTACCTATGCACTTATGGGCAGAAGCAGCAAGGACAGCTGTATATGTGCAAAACAGATCACCTCATAAGATACTTGACAACAAAACACCAGAAGAAGTGTTCACTGGGAAGAAGCCAGAAGTTAGCCATCTCAGAATATTTGGCTGTCCAGTGTACACACACATTCCAAAGGAAAAGAGGACAAAGCTAGATCCTTCAGGAAAGAAGGGCATCTTTGTGGGTTACAGTGAAAGCTCGAAGGCTTATAGAATCTACTTTCTAGGGTTCAAGAAGATTGACATCAGCAGGGATGTGACTTTTGATGAAGACTCAGTATACATTAAATCAAGGAAGACACCTGCTGAAGACAATGAAGAACCAAGAACATCCAAAACACAAGACACCACCATGAATGGAGTTATTCCAGAAGAAGATCGTGAAATAGAATATCCACAAGAACCTGTAGATCCACCCCGTGAGAAGAACTCTCACAAGAGGAAACCGACATGGGCTAGAGATCTCATCCAAAATGCAGAAAGGTATGGTATTCCAAAGGAGGAACACATAGAAAGAAAAAGGACTAGGTCACATACCAGCTATGTTGCCTTACTCTATGACATTATGAACAAAGAACCTTCCAGTTATGAAGAAGCAGCGGAAAAGAAAGAATGGAAGGATGCCATGGTCGAGGAATACCAATCGATCATGAAGAATGATGTTTGTGATGTGGTCCCAAGACCAGAAGGAAAGTCTGTTGTGACTTCCAAATGGATCTATAAGATCAAGCATGCTACAGATGGTAGCATAGAGAAATACAAGGCGAGGTTTGTAGCTCATGGCTTCTCCCAGAAAGAGGGGATAGACTATGAAGAGGCTTTTTCTCCTGTAGCCAAATACACTTCCATCAGAATAGTACTTGCTCTGGCTACAGTGATGAAATGGAAGATACACCAGATGGATGTCAAGACAACCTTCTTGAATGATGTAGTCGAAGAGGAAGTGTATGTGGAGCAGCCACTTGGTTTTGAGACACATGACAAGTAGTCATATGTGTGCAGATTGAAGAAAGCCTTGTATGGCTTGAAGCAAGCTCCTAGAACTTGGTATGGTAGGATAGACAGTTTTCTATCTAGTCTGGGCTTTACCAAGAATAAAGCGGATTCCAACCTTTACTACAAGGTTGAGGAAGGAAATCCAGTGATACTACTATTGTATGTGAATGACCTGTTTGTTATAGGTGAGGATAGGTTTATTGCTGACACGAAGAGGAAGCTTGCTGCCGAGTTCTAAATGAAGGACTTGGGGATGATGCACTATTTTCTAGGCATGGAGGTGTGGCAGAGTGCAGATGGAATCTTCCTTGGACAAGGGAAGTATGCAGTAGAGATCCTGAAGCAGTTCGGGATGATGGAATGCAAGGCCATGGCCACACCTATGGCATCGAACCTGAAGCTATTGTGTGATGCTTCATCTGAGCCAGTTGATGTCACAGTGTATCGTCAAATGATTGGGTCCTTGATGTACCTGACGAACATGAGACTAGATATTTGCTTTGCAGTGAACACATTGAGCCAGTTCCTGACGGATCGAAGAGGTGTTCACCTAGTTGCTGTAAACCATATTCTGAGGTACCTGAAGGGTACAGTTGATTATGGGCTCAAGTATGATGCGAATCAAAAGTTTAACCTGGAGGGTTATGTTGATTCAGATTGGGCAGGTAGTGCCATTGATCGGAAGAACACTTTGGGGTGTTGCTTCAGTATGGGATCTGGTATGATCTCTTGGTTTAGCAGGAAGCAGTCCTGTGTGGCATTGAGTATAGCCGAAGCAGAGTATGTTGCAGCTTATTCGGCTAGTTGTGAGGCAGTATGGCTTAGGAAGCTACTGTCTGAGTTATTTGATCTCTCGTTGGATGCTACTAGTATCTTTTGTGACAACTAGAGTTGTGTGAATCTATATGAGAACTCGGTGTTCCATGACAGGTCAAAGCACATTGAGATCAAATATCACTATATCAGGGATATGGTGCAAAGAGGAGCAGTGAAGCTCCTGTATGTTGTGACGGACGAGCAGATAACCGATATGTTGACCAAGCCGCTGGCCAGAGTGAAGTTTGAATACTTCAGAGAGAGACTTGGTGTACTTCAGATTGAGATTCCTTCCAAGGGGAAGTGATGAGTCCGGAGACAGATGCACATGAGCCTTTCTCACATGGTGATAGATGTAAGGGCTGGAGCCATTCTCACATAGTGATAAATGTGTTCTCCTATGGTGAGATGTAAGGGATAGAGCCATTTTCACATAGTGATAGATGTGTTCTCCTATGGTGAAATGTAAGGTCTGAGCCATTTTCAGATAGTGACAGATGTGTTCTCCTATGCTGAAATATAAGGGCTGGGCCATTCACACATGGTGATAGATGTGTTCTCCCATGGTTAGATGTAAGGGCTGGATATGCCTTTCCGACATGGTGATAGATGTGTTATCCCATGGTCATGATGTAAGTGTTGTTTCCTTCCCCGAATGGTGATAGATGTGTTCTCCCATGTCGGTGGTGTAAGTGTTGTGTGATGTGCATCTTGTTGGTAGTACGACTACCATTACACCAAAACCCACAGGTGATTGGTAAACTCACCACCTCCAGATTTCAAGGATCCACGAGAGGCGATTAGTCTCTTGTCACGATACACCGGGGAGTGCTAACTACTTGCAATTTCGTGCAACAATCTCCCCCTCAGCGCGAGCCAAGTGTGTATCGAACTCGTGACCTATTGCTCTGATACCAATTGTTGGTAGTACGGCTGCCGTTACACCAAAACCCGCAGGTGATTGGTAAACTCACCATCGCCATATTTCAAGGATCCACAAGAGGCGATTAGTCCCTTATCACGATACACTGGGGAGTGCTGACTACTTGCAATTTCGTGCAACACATCTGGGTTGTGCTCCGTGGACTATGAGGTGATATGAAGACAATGGTGTGACAGTAGGGTACACAGGTTTTGCAGAGGCATATAATCAGTCTTGAGATGCTCTTGCAGGTTTTGCAGAGGTAGTGTAATCAGTCCTGGGAGATCTTGCAGGTTTTGCAGAGGCAGTATAATCAATCCTGAGGTGTACCTACTTGATGGCTTGCTCGCAGAGATGATGAAGACGTACATGAAGGCTAGGCCTACATCTAGCATGAAAAAGGGTTGGCTCTATAGAACTTCCTATGACGAGTAGATTGGAGATTGATTGAGATAGCAACAACAGTGACGATGACGATGATCCAGTGACGATGATTTGATGACGATGATCCAGTGATCCATAGAAGAAGACTTGTGCTAGAAGATCTGTGTCGAGAAATACCTTCCTAGTTAAGAGGGAGTGTTGATGTATATGTAACTTCAGAATGTATTTCATATATGTATATTGTATCCCTACAGATAGGTTATTATTCCTCTGTACAGAAGTGTCGTCATTTGTATTTACAAGTGTCGCAAGTGTCGTAACTTATATATGATGGGTTATTAGACCATCAAGTGTGGGTTCGGACTTAAGTTGAGTTACCATGGGTTATTAGACTCTCCTAGAGAAGTCGGCCCTATTAGGCTATTAGGAAAGTCAAGTTAGTGTATAAATAGAGTGAGGGTGTCACTCTATTTGATCATTCACTTACTCATCTATCTCTCACTTGAGTGATGCGCACTAGTGGAGGAGGAGAAGATGCTAAGGAGACTATCTCTTGTACTTGGGTTTCGTATCATTGCTCTTTCTATCTCTGAGGAAGTTGTGGGGTTTTTCACCTTCTTGGTTTTCCCCGAGGAAACTCTGTGTCTATTGTCTCTTGTGCTTGTCTCTTATGGTTGATATGCTGTGCTTGTTAGTCTCTCAGATAAGATCCTAGATCATATTGAATTAATTCTCAAAATCTAACATACCCATGGTTTATCTAACAGAAAATGCTACTTCCACTGCATGATGAACCCTTGGCACTACGAGCTGTGGTGTTGCTGACGGTACACGTGTTGCTATCAATTTTTTTTTTATAAATTAATTTTATTTGTTATAAAATTTAAAAAATTGAAACCACTCCTCCAGTGATTTATGTCCCATTAGAATCTTACTACACCAATTACAAAATTGAATTATTGAATTTTAAAAATTCCTATAATTGTTTTCATTTTCCAAAATATTATGTTTAATAATAAAATTTGCAAAACTTTAGAAAACTTTGTAACAGATTTTGTGGGAAACTACAAATTAATAAAGGTCAAAAAAGGTTGACTAACTATCACTTAGTATATCCCTTCCTTGGCAGGGAATAGTAATAATAGCACTAAGTCAGAAGAATTATGTCCACATTAACCAATTTATTATGTAATATAAATATCCCATTCAGATATTAACATTACTAAAGTCATAATAGTTTAAATATCCAATTCAGATATTAACATTACTAAAGTTCTAATAGTTTTTACTATAGTCCACGGTGTGTCATAGGAAAAATACAGGGCAAGGGGCATCTTCTATTACATAGGAGGGATATGGAGAAAGGGCGCAACTTCTATTACATAGGAGGGATACGAGGCAAGGGCGCAGGACTAAATATTAAGTGTATATTGCATAGAATCGGTATAAAAGTAATTATTTAGATATGATAGAATTACATAGCATGAGATATGAATATGCACCAAACATAGATGAAAAGACAACAATATTAGAGGAAGGGTTTGAAGTTGATATGATATTGAATGACGGTTTCAATGGTGATTGGAAGAAGTTGATGAGGGATTCTTTAAAACCCATGTATGATACTTGCAAGTTAAACCATTTGAAAACAATCCTTTAAATTATTAACTTATAAGAGGTGCATGGTTTCACAATTGAGAGTAAACATGAGTTATTGGCATTGTTACATCAATTATTACCACTTGAATCGACATTGCCAACAAAACGAAGTTCATGTAAAATGAAAATCTCTAAGCTAAGCTTAGAGTATGAAAACATCAATACGTGTGACTGACTATGTATTATTCCACAAAAATCTAGCAAGTGAGACTAAATGTATGAAATGTCAAGATGAGAGGCATAGACTAGAGTTGAAATATAGCCCGGTGGGTTAGCTCAAGTGGTTGAGTGTTGTAATCACAAGCAGAAGGTCTTGGGATCAAATCCTCGGGTGGCTATGCAAGGGACTCACTTGATGTCCCCGCGGGGTTAGGCCCTGTAATCAAGGCCGATGGTTTACCGTGGGTATCATCCTCAAAATGAGGGAAAGTACCTGAGGGTTTCCCCATGACATGTTCCAATGAAAAAAAAAGACTAGAGTTGAAATCATCTATAGTCCTAAAAAGGTTCTTCTCCAATTTCCACTAATCCCATGATTACTCTGAATGTATACATGCCTTAAGACATCGTTGAACTTATGCAATGGCATGCCCAAAATAATAGCATTGATGGAAACCAATTTCATGTGATTGATTCTAAGTTCTGGATGGAATTTGACATTAGGTGGACTAATATTGATCAAGATTTTTGTAATATAAGGTTGGGTTTGGCTCTAGAAGGAGTAAACCCATCCTCAAATCAAAGCACCAAATGGTCAACTTAATTATCTTTTTTAATAAATTATAGCTTGACTCTATGGTTAACAACTAAACCATTTTTCTTAATGTTATCCTTGGCTCATGACCTACCCATTTTCAATTCCTCCTCAAGGTGTATCCCACTCTGGTCTTTATCCCCAAATCAATTTTTTCTAAGTGTCATTTTCCCATGAACAACATCCAACGTACTCAAATGGGGGTGAATCAAAGCCCTTGTAACTATAAAGTGTTTACTTGAATTGAAAATTCTTTGCAACAGAATATATTTTGTTTGATGCCAATACATGTTATTACTTCAAAAACTTCTTATGTTTGATCAAATCATTATTTCCATATGTCTTGGGATTTCATTTTAAGCATTTCATGTGGATATCATCGCTTAAAATAATTTGTTTGTATCACTCTAATGACATGTATTTAGAAATTTTTATATCTCTCCTCAATAATATCGAGTTCATTTACTATGTTTGAAAGGAAAAACCCAACACATTAAGGGAAGTCTTATATAAAATTTTGTACTCATGGTAAATCCAGATGCATGTAGTGGGAGTACTCAAAATAATATGTAGTGCAACTCTAATTGCAAGGTTATATTGGAAATAATGCAAAACTATTTCTCAAGTATATTATAAATTGTAGTTTAAAAAATGGAATAAATTCATGATTTTTTTTTTATGAACCATGGGAATTGGTAATTTGTTAGGATTATTTAGGCGAGGTCCAAGTTCAAAGGCAACTATTTCCACTATAACCCAATAGTATATCCAAATAACTCATGACTTATCAAGGGTGGATATGTTCGGAAACACATCCATTATGGGGGTCCCACTCCAGGGGGTGTCTACCCTTCTAACCTTATCACAATAGGCCAATGTCTCATTTGGGATTCAATCCATGAATAGTAATAACCAAGTTCATTCAAGTCACCTTGACCTTATCACTTTTGAAAATGAAAAATCTCCATAGATAATTAGAAACATAGAGTTGCCACTTGAATATAAATATGCTTGACCAAATTGGATTTTGCACTTAAGAACCCAACTAAAAATTTTGAGGGATCATTCTAAATGTTTGTAAACATTAAATAAATGTTATTGAATCACAATGAATAAACTATCTCATTTGATTTGATTGCCAGCATAGATCCATGTCAAACCCAGATATATCAAGCACCAAGAGGGATCCAATTCCTTGAGGTGTAATTGCTTGATAGATCCGTGTTTAAGATTGAACTATGTTTTTTTTTTTTATAAGTCAACATGGATTTTTTTAATAGCCTTTTTATTTGGTTTTGTTTTTTTATTTGATGAGCCTACTTTTTATTTGGTTTTATTTTTTTTATTTTATGAGCCGACATGAATTTTTTAAATTTTTTATTTTTTATTTTTTGTAGCATAATGTTAGGAACGTGACAACATGTATACCATACTCGGTTGTAGAGAACCTCGTTACTCTCGGTGCAATCATATTGGATTTGTATTTTAACAAAAGAGAACAAAGGATTTCATAGAATCTCTTGAATATACCCAATTTACCTATCAAAATACTGATAACACATTGAATTGTCATGTCACAAATGGGTTACAAGGGCTCTTTTTAAATGTTTGATGTCTAGTTTTTAACATTCGGTATGAATTCCCCCCCCAAGTCGGGTGAGTAGCTCGGGATAGAGGCAAGAGGGTCTTGACGACATGGTGACCCTAGCGAGAGACATGTTTCCAAGCACATGTCAACTCCACTAGAATGGAAGTGAATGCTACTAAATCTAAGGTACAAGAAACATCAATTAAGAGCGGTTATAGAATGATAATAAGAAATGTTCACACAAAGAACTCGTACTCTAGTATGAGGACGATCTTTGATCATTATGCATAGAAGCACTAGGATATCATTATTATGATGGCCTTCAAGGAGGTTGAAATCTATTTGGTAGAGGGAGGGGCCACACACACCCCAATTGATTCTCACTAAGCTTTGGTATGTTCTCTTAGTAGTGTATGGTTTTGGTTCCTTTGGTATTGTCTTTGATCAATAGCTCAGAGGGTGGACATGGATACTAGATCAAGGAATAAGGGGACATAAAAGATGGAGGAGGCTCCTCCTTTGCACACCAAGAACCATAGTAGTGCCATTGAAGTTGCTCACTATTGCCAAGAACACATTCCTATGAAGGTACAATGGCTTAGGCATTGTCTTGGTATAGATTATAGGTCTTTTGTTTGTTCTTGCTATGTCTTTGTCTCTATCGGAAGATATGCCTCAATCTATGTATAAATATCAGGCTAGTCTTGGTATAGGAACGGGTATATATGGATCAATAACAGTGAATTCTGTGATAAAGGAGCTCTTTTTTGGTATGTATGTTAACATGAGCAACATGCTTTGTTAGTCACTGCTTTGTCAACACTATGGTGTTTAATTTTGGACGTAGGTTAACTTGGCTATTCTCTAAAACACTTGCTCAATCTGAACTCTCCTCTAACTAGGCAACTATGTACTCCATGTATTTTTAGTAATATAAGGCTCTTTATTTTCTTGCCTTAAAAACATTTAATATGAATTTAATGAAAAGGTTTAGACTTCAATAGCCTCGTCTATGTACTCTAAAAAGAAACTTATAATTAGGCAATTTATACTATGCTTGATAACCATTGATTGTCACTGAGCACACAACATCATTATTTTGACTTTTTTTTTAAGACAAACAAAAAATTATCCTTTATTTGATTGGTTGCAATTCAATATTTGTTCAGATGGAATCGCTTGATGCATAGCTTAGGATTTTATTACTTCGTAATCATGGTAAATAGCTTAGGATTTTATTACTTCGTAATCACGGTAAATTAAAAATGGTATATTTGCATCTTTCATAATGGAATATATGTATGGGTAATGATTTTGGATGATATCGCTTACATTACTTTGACACCTAAAATTTTAGTCATTTGTGCAATCCAGATTATCGTAAATATTATAAAAAATTTATTTTCCAAACTGTATTGTTTGATAAAAGTGGGCTATGGTTAAAATTTGATTATTAAATTTTAGTGTTCACACTTTGACTTCAAAGATATATTATTTTATATTCTAAATTGTATTGTTTGATAAAAGTGGGGTGTGGTTAAAATTTGATTATTAAATTTTATTGCTCATACTTTAACTTAAAAGATAGATTATTAAACCCTAGTAAAAGTAGAAAACATACATTATACAATGGTATCAACACCATTAATTTACAACATTGGAGTTGTATGGCTTCCAGGAAAATAAAAAATAGAATGAAAACCGTGATTGGTATAGTGCTTATTTTACCCTTCCAAACTTATGTAATTGTATACATAAGTAGTATTTTTTTTATCGTTTAAACTAATTTCTAATTGTTCACCTGTACTATGTTATAAATATGTGATTCAATTGTTAGTAAGAAGATCATAGAGGGATGGAGAGGTCTTTAATTTTTTTATATTTTTTTAATCAATATCCATAGAAAAATCTAGTTGAAAATGATGGAAATCACTCTACATAAATAAGAGATAATCTACCAAATCTCAATTATGTTACATTAATTTTACATCATGGCATTTGATGATTAAAACAAACCAATCCCAAGTAGGAATTATCCAAAGGAGTAGGCATTAAAGGTTGTTGTGGTCTTCAACCATTATGTCTCATATTTTTGTTGTTATTGTTCCACAATGAAACACATTGAGTAGTGTGGAAGTTGAATTTCAAGCTTGGAAAAAAATGAAGTTACACACAAATTCTTACAAAATGTATCTAATAATTGTAGTGTTATGGAGTGCCATGATTGTTGCACATGTACAAAATTGTCTCAATTATGGAGCATTGAATTGTTTCATCATGTGCAAGTTATAAGATTGAATCATAAGTGCTCAGTTATGGCATTGCTAAAATGTTATTATGATCAATTTAATAATATATAATTATAGGGATGTCTTCTCTACGAAATTTGTGGTATGATTACTTAAAATTGATAAATGATAAGTGAAAAAAAAACAACTGATCTTCAATATTTTATTGTCGTTTCAACTTCAAAAATTTGATTACATAAAATGATAGATAATTTTAACATGGTATTTTTTAGGATTATTATTTAGCATTTTTTCAAAAAAAAAACTTTTTGTCAATTAACATTTTCACTTTTAAAAATTACCTATTTTCTATCTAAAATATATTTATATTAATAATATTCGCCAATAAATATATATATATCTATATATAATAAACATAAAATACTATACTGGTATAATATTTGAATATTTAGAAAACACCTTCAATTGTTTTGAGTTAGATGTTTAACCAAATCTTCAAAATGATCACATATGGAAATGAATAGGACATTCAATATTCAATTTTAGTTGTCATTTCAAATTACAAATGTCAGTGACAATGAATAGGATATTCAATATTCAATTTTCACTGTCATTTCAAATTACAAATCTCGGTGACAAACACAAGTTGGTGAATTTTAAATAATTAAAAATGTGCATATATAGACTGCATTAAACATGTAATGTTATGTTATTCATGTGTTTCTTGTCAAAAGTAGTTAGCTATTCAATCTACCCAATGACAAGGATGAGGCAAACTTTATGGATATTTTAGTGAAATATTATAATGATGATATTAAAAAATATGGTTAAATAGTTTTTTAGTTTGTATTGATTGATTATTATTAAATTGATTTGATTATTTTTATCAAAATTCTAATTTTGGATTAATAAAATTGTTGCTTTTAATGCATAAATGGATTAAGAACCTTTAAACACCATTATTACAATATAATTGTACACTATTACCAGCATAGATCAATATTAATTCCAGATCTACCGAGTACTAAAATGTATCAAATCCATTGAGATGTGAATCAATGTTAGTTGAGGAAATGTTTTCAATTAAAACCAATTTACGATAGTTTTATTATAGTTTATTATAGTGATTATCTTTTCTAATTTTGCATTTTTAATGAAGTCACTTTTTTTTCTATTCAATTAATTATCTTGGACATATAGTTTGAGATGCCTTTGATTACTCTGCATGCAATGCTCGAGCCATATAAATTCATTCACTATAAACAAGAAAAATAAATAGCTAAAATAGTACCAAGGAGATTCAAACATTATTACTTTCAATCATCATCATCATCATCATCATCATCATTATTGTATATATGTATGTTTGTCAATTTTAATAAATGTATTTTTATCAATTTTAATTTTGAATCTACATCGTATATATATTTTTTAATTTTTTTGGAGCTAACATGTGTTACAAACGTGACACATCTCACCCACCCATGCTCTAGAAAGCACCTCTCAAAGAAAACATATCATATATTTATAATTCCATCCATCCAAAATGTCTTTTGGTGAATTTCATGGCAAAAATTTTGATTTCCCTTCTCATTATTTTGAACGACTCCAAAATCATCAATTCTTCACCCTATGCAATGAGTGCTAAGTGGACTATTCAAAAACATGAGAAATTGGTCAATTGCAACTACATTCATGGGATATGAGCCATAAATTAAATACTTACACTACATAGATAATCCAAAAAAAAAGATATGTCATTTTTTGGACTATGAAGGCCCCCCTCAATACTTAAATTCATAATGTGTTTAGACAATGGCTATGTTTAAATATTTGAGTGGTGTTTTGAGAAAGCTTTGAAATTTGCAAGGGAAGAGTAAACCCTAATATCCCCCCACTTTAAATGGTAAAAGCAAGGCCTAGAAGTAGTCTCAACTCTCTTAGCATGAGTGGACAAAGGATCACAAGTTAAAAGAAATTTTAAGTTGTTTGTGCATGTGTGGCATTTTTGGTAACATAGTTGATTGTTGTGTGTCAATTAGCCCATTACATGGTGTGGTTAGCCTAGAGGTACTTAGAATACTCATCATTACAACTTGTGATTTCAAATTTTATGTAGAAATCTAACCTTTACCCTTTATATATCACCTAAATATTGTACGAGGCTATGTCAACAACTAAGAGGCCTTTATGAAGATTATATTTGTGATATTTAACAAAATGAACAATGAACATGACTTCACATCTCTCGATGATATTCTACACATTGAGAGCTTTCCAATGGCATGAAGATCACCTCAATTGAAATTTCAATGAGGAAGTTATGCCTCCCGCAAGTTGAACTATCACATTGACCACCAAGATATATATCAAGTGGATGCCATGCCAACTCACATTACTCGCACATGTGAAGCTAGTCACATCATGTGGGCTTTCAAGAAGATTCTAGAGGGTCCAAAGCCCTAACCTTAATCAAGAGTTGAGGTAAGCAAAACCCTAACCTTAACTCTAGATGGTTATAAGACAATAAATACTTGGTTGCTAGGATAGGAACGAGTCCCATTCTTATTGCATTGATTATTGTTCCATCGTAGAGAAAAGCATTGAGAGTGAGATATTGAAGCAAAACAAAGGAATAAGAAGATCATGTAGCAGGCATAGGAACCACAATGTCTATGGCAATTCCAAAGTGAGTGCACTTTCTTTGTATTTGCATTTCAAAACTAAGAAGAAAATAGAAAGGCACATGCCTCACCTTCTAGTTGGGTTTTCCTAAGGTACATCTTGTGCTTATTATGTGGATGGGGTGCTTTTTTTTTTTTCCAAAGGAGGAAAACTCAGTCGTTCTCCCTTTAGGTTGACTTGCTTATCAAGGGCCGGCATAACCTGAAGATCATTGACGGTCCAAACCCGGTAACCATTGTTAGTCCTCTCTGGACAACAGTTGTGTCTCCAAGCCTGTACCTTTGACCTAGAAACCTTGCCACCTGAAATAACCCGCTGGTGGTCCATAAGGGGGATGACTTTCACTCCAGCCAAATGCCTCTATCATGTCCGAGGAAGACAGGTCGCTTTGACCAATCAAGAGACAGTTTACCCTCATACTTTAGGAGGTAACGGATGGGGTGTTATTTACTTAGCTTCTCTCATTTTAGTTTCAATTTAATTCAATATTTTGTGCACTAAACCAATTATATTAAATATAAAATATAAAGTAAAACTCTACATAAAAAGAAATTGCAAATAGATGAGTATAAATAATTTGTAAAAAACTACCCCCATATATATATATATATAAATAATATGTACATACACATATGATGCAACTTTGAATACAGTGTGAAGAGAAACACACCTATTATTTTATGGCATCCATACCTGCCACGTACACCTATTCTTTTACGTCATCTCTGCATGCCACGTACACCTATTCTTTTATGTCATCCATGCATGCCAAGGAAGGCCCAACCCATATGTATGCCATTAGTGAGCACACAACTCACTTATGAGGCATCCATGTTCACGAGAGGTTGAGGAGGTCAGGGTTCTCCACTTTACAACAATGTGTCCACAAAGATGATTATTAGTGTGGCTGCTTATGAGTTGCTTGCCTCCCATTTCCCAAAATCTAAAGTCCACTTTATGGGTATCTGCCTTGCTTTAAAGCCATATTGAATCTTTTATTTTTTTTAAAGACTCTAAAGCCTTTTATTTTTTTAGACTCTGAGTTGGCTTCTTTTTGGTTGGATTGTTCCCATTATGCTTTTATTTCTT
The DNA here is from genome assembly GCA_027924585.1 of Larix kaempferi. Lineage (NCBI taxonomy): Eukaryota > Viridiplantae > Streptophyta > Pinopsida > Pinales > Pinaceae > Larix > Larix kaempferi. Next base: position 1,996,657 of record BSBM01000588.1, read on the forward strand.
AAAAAGTTGTAAGATCCTTATCCAGTGGGTCTCTAAGGCACACAACTCAACGTTTCCAAAAGCTAGATGTTCCATATTCTAAAGGTAGCATTGACTACTTACATCTAGTGCCCATGTCATTTCCCCGAATCTAAAGCCCACATACTTAATATTTTAAAATAAAACACCAACATAATATAATAACCCTAGCCTATCCAGTCCCAATTAGAAAGGTCATCGTGGAATGTGACGATAATAAAGCTAACTACCTTAACATCCTTGCATGTGACACTGAAAATAGCTAGTTATCCCCTCTAACAACTTTATGTGTCATTGTTCTAACCATCTCCTTGGTACAATAATTCTATATATGTAATGCTTATGTGAAAAGACGCATGCATTCAAAGGGAAATTGGGAGCACCCTATTGCCTAATGTATAATACTATGATGAAATTAATGGTACCATTTGATTGTTAGCCCTAATTCAAAATGCTTAGCATCATTGATGCCATTGAAGAATGAAGAATATGGTTAAATGATTTTGTTCTTTAGATTAAATGATATTTGTCTCCCCAATAAGGTTGAGGAGGTTAAAATAATGAAGGAGAGAACATATGTTTTGAGAGAGTTGTGGGATGTGACCTTGCACTAGTGCGATATCCTCCCATGTGAATGACATATTTGTTCTATGTGGTATTTGTAACTTTGTATTGAATGTATTGTATTTTTGTATGTATATATTGTACATCTCAACACTTTTTTGTTTTTTTTGTTTTTTTGACACTAATATAGGTGTATTTATGGGTTTTTTAAAGGTAATTTTATATCCATGGTAATAAAGGGGTAAAGGGTTTTTATCTAATTTTAGTTAGTGAATTAAGATTAATTGATATTGTGGAATATCTAAATATTTTATTGTAATGGTTAACTTAATACAATGAGATACAAAGGTATAACATTAAGTTAGGATTGTTTTCATAATTAAGGTTTTCATAGTAAATCTTATACATATTGAGTGTGAATGTGTCATTATTTTCTTTGTTTTAAGATTATGTTACTATTGTGCCTTAGATTGAATAAGTTAATCAATTTATTATTTTTTATCAAAAGTTAGGATTGTTTTCATAATTAAGGTTTCAATGATAAACCTTATATATATTGAATGTGAATGTGTCATTATTTTCTTTGTTTTAAGATTATGTTACTGTTATGTTACTATTGTGCTTTAGATTGAATAAGTTAATCAATTTATTATTTGATATCAAACAAAAATTATTGGCTTCTACGGTATCCCTTTATTGCTAGGGTTTAGCATTTTTTTGGAGCAAGGGTATCTTGGGTATACAATAAACCAATTCCTGAGAGGGAGATTTGTGTAGGTTAATCTTTTCTAAAGGGAAATGGTGAGCAATTCAATAATAAAAATAGAGAAAGTTAACGACAAAAACTTTTGAGTTATGAAAATTGAAGATGGAATATTTTCGTGTGCACAAAGATCAATGGGTTTTATGTGTTTGGAAACAAACTCATGAGTATGGACAAAGAAGACTAGGAAAATTTGGAAAGTAAGGTAAATAGTACTATTTGATTGTGCCTTTCATATTCAATGATGTTGAATGTATCAAAAGAGGCAAGTGCTAAGGAGCTATGGGAGAAGTTGAGGGATTTTCCTTAGTGAAAGTACTTTGTAAATAAACTATTTATTCAAAAGAAACTATACCTCCTTAGGATGATTGATGGTGATACAATGGCATAGCACCTTAATGCATTTAACATTCTGGTAAGTCAATAATTTAGCCTATGTTGATATTAAGATGTTTGAATAAAGTAAGTGTATTACTCTATTATGTTTACTGTCAAATTCATGGGATAATTTGGTTGTAGCTATTAGTAGTACTACTCAATTTACACTAAAGCTTGAGGATGTAGTTACATCCTTGTTATTAAAAGAAATGAGGTGAAAATCCATGGAGAGTATAACCAAGGATGTCTTGTTTATGAGAGGTCCTTCTCTGGATATAAATACAAATAAGAATAGGGACAAATAAAAAACTAGAGTGAGTGATCTAAATTGAATCTACATTATGAATTTGAATGGATATTAGCTTAGGGTATCACGAGGAACTGAACAGAGGATCATGGTTATAGATGTAGGTGACAAGGATAGAGAGACAATTGATAGTGTGAAGGGCCCATGCTAATTCAACCAACATCAACTCAAACAAAGAAAAATATATTTAAAAAACATAAGAGAACCAAGCATTAAAGTGTTTTCATAAAAGAAGACAGAGGAAGAGAAGCACTGGAGTTTGGGAAGCTAAATAATTGGGTATGCATGACCTTCTTTATGAACCCAACATAACACATTTTTCCTATAAATTGAGGCAAAGCAATATAAAATGGGTTCTTTGGTTGAGATTGTAAAGAGGATGTTGTAGCAAAACCTTGATAAATGAACGTAATACTTTCGAGAGTTACACTGAGTTATAAGCTTATAAAATGAAAATATTATTGAGAAATGAAGACTAGTCAAACACATTTAAATATTAATTTTCATATTTATATTTCTAAAATAAATAACATGTTAATTATATTTTGAATTGTTACATAAATACATTGTTAATTTAGTTGTTGCATTATGTTCGTGTAATGAGTAAATTCCATTAAAATTAGTGAGATACATAATACATTGCCATATTTGTTCTCAACCTTGTTTTTCTAATGGGTGGCTACTTTAAGCCATCCATGATCCAAAATTCATGAGAAATAAATGGCCAAAATTCATGAGAAATAAATGGTAAGGAATGTAGGGTTGGTTGTTAATCCATAATATATATCATTAATTGTACCACTAAAATCATTCATATTTTCCGAGTTGACATGAAATGCATATGATTTTATTAGCTTCCTTGCTTCATTGTACTTCACAAGTTCTCTCGACACAAGAATGAATAAAGCTTCCTTGCTTCACTATACTTCACCAATTCCCTCAACACAAGAGTTAACCTCCCAACACGTTGTTTGATAATCTTTATGTGGTGAATCATCTTGTTTATGGATGCTTTTATTGTTTTGGATTTTCCCTTGGCTTCTTTTTCTTTAGTTTGTTGTGATTACGTGTTTAATTCTAAGAAGCTATATGGTCTCTATGTTTCTCATATATGTAGGTCAATGTTTCTAAAAGCTATATGTTTCATATTCAAGGGTAACATTGACTATCTACCACAAGTCGTTGAATTAACATATTAATTAGTCTTAATGCTTATGAGGTATTTGTCCATCATTTTCTCAATCTAGAGACATAATATTTTAGAAAAAAAATACTAACATAATATAATAAAGTTAACGTTGAATGTGACTACGATAAAGTTAATTGAGTTGACATATTTGCATATGAAATTGAAGATAGCTAGTTATCTCTTAATAACTTTGTGTGACTATGCTTTAGGTTAGAAAATAATAATAATAATGTAAAAAGACAAATATATAAAAGAAATAAGTGTTTTTATCATAGAAACCACCACCAATTATATATTTATTAGTCTTCCATCTAACATCAACTACTTTTTCCTATCTTACAATGGAGTTATTCAAGCTTTTAAATATACTTCATCACATGCTAAAATCATGAGCAAATACCATGGGTTACGCAAAACCATGGGCTTGTAAACCACTAACATAAACCGAGTATTGACCAAATAAAAATTATCTTTAATTACTTTATAACCAAGTGAAGGTTAAGCTAGCATTTCCCCCTTTAAACTTGACTTAAGCACCAATCCCCCTCAAAGTTTTTAACAAAGTATGAGAATAACAACATACCCCCCTCTTTGGTATACCAAAATGTACATTAAACTTTACATAGGTGACCCACTAATCCAGGGGTATGCATGCCTAAATAGGTCTTAGAGTTGTATGTCCATTTACATTGTGATTAATTCCAACTCCATAAAAAATGCTTACAAGAGTATGTGATGCAGGAAAAATCCATGTTCTTCTTCACTTACATCTATTTCTATTACAATGAACTGAATCAAGCACTCCTTAAATGTGCTTCTTCAGTTAATGTTGCATATATGTCACAAGCTTCTATGGCATTAGAACCCTAGTTACTCTCGTGGGGATTCCAAACCTTGCTTTGATACCACATGTTAAAAAATAATAATAATGCACAAAAACAAGCATATAAGAGGAAAATTGGTTTTTCCATGAAAACCTTATATAAGGAAAACCACCACCTATTAGATATATATTAGTCTTGGCCACTACATCCAATATCATCCACTTGAAGCATATTACAATAAAGTTACTCAAACCTTTAAATATGCTTGCTCACATGTTAAAACTTAAAACCATGAAAAAACACCATACACCATAGATTACCCAAAACCATGGGCTTATAAACCACTACCAATAAATTCTTCACCTTAAGCCATATTTGTCTCCTCAATATTTTATAGGAAGATAACATAATGAAGGAGAAAACAACACTTGTGGTATGTACTTTCACACGAGCGCCATATCCTCTCTTCATACGGTATTTGCAATTCCATATTAGATGTGTTGTATCATTTGTAAGTATGGACTATACATCTTGACATGTTTTTTAAATCATTATTTTTTAAGATAATTATTGGTATGTTATCAACATAGTCTATTAAAAGCCTTTCTGTTGAGAAACCATAATGTGTTAGCAAAAACAATAGATATTAATATAGACAAGAAAATTGTCTTTATATTTTTCCCTCTTCATCTTTGTCGTTCTCTCCAATATTTTTAACTAAACATAATAGTACTCTACCATTGAATTTAGTTTTGTTTGATCATTACTATTAAGGAGTGCATTAATAGACACCGATAATAAGGAACAAGTTTTAGCGCGTCAAATTTGAGTGGAAAAAGGGTACTATGTGCTTAATTAAGATTGAATAGATATTGTAAGATGTTACATAATATTTTATTTTATTTTATTGAGAAATTTCAAATTTTACTCTCATCTCTACGATTATTATTTTTAAATTACTATACTTGATCATGTTTAAAAAATAAAATACTTGTTAATTATATAAATAAACCAAATATATTCTCCATACGGGGAGCTTCCCTAACTTGCAAGATAACCAAAATTAATGACACTAACATGGATACTCACTTAAAATTTGTCAAGAACATGGACAATTTTTACATAAAGGTCTCACTTGTTACAAGATTGTACTAAACATTGCACTATTTTAAATTGGCGTAGTTTGGTGATGTGTTCTTATCCATAAATATCGTCATTGTATGCAATGTGTCATTTTGTGCCATTGCCTCTCTAGTATGTGTAGATCATGGGGCAGTGGGGTAAATGATAAACTATATGATTTGCACTTAGTTTTGCAAGTGTGCAAAGTACAACTCCAAATTCAAGATAAAATTATCCATGTGGATTCAGGTGGCCACCCACCTCTAGCACTGATTTAGAAATGATTCTACACCTTGGCAGTTTTACAACGGTTTTGTACGTAATGAATTTTTAGTGAATTTTGTAGGAACTTACAATGTGTTTTTGGCAATTGATGCAATCTAGAAATTTAATTTCCATCCTTGCAAAACATGTAGAGCTTGGAATAAGATTTGTAACTATCCAACAAATGCCCCAAATGGAGGTCGCATGTGAAAGTTGCAACGTAGGGAAATCAACATATCAACTAGGCTCTTCGAGACCCATAATCCTTTTACTACCTCATCTTATATGGAGAGGGTTTTGAATCTTAGGATTTTTACCCCTTATGATTTTATACTGTATGTTAAAACATAATTTCAACCTCTTGCAATGGGATTTTTGCAAATGAACATAGCGGACACATAAATTTCCAAGATAAGCTACTACCACTCTTGCCAACGTTTAATACTTTGCATGGTGTAGCATTTTCACTATTACATTCATTAGTGGAGTTTGGGTTTCATTGTATTATTGTGCTCTCTACAATATCTATGTGTTATTCTACATGCATTTATTTATGCATTCATTCTCAACATAATCCTAATAAAAAATGGATAAAGTAGCCATGAATATGTAGAAAACTAAATAATCTAACAAATTAAATAAATGTTTACAGTTGAAACAAAAATAGAGCATAAAACTCATCCATTCATCATCAAATAAGGAGTTACATAAAATAATAAAACCAACTAGGATCATGGAGTAGAGGAACTTCATGTGTGAGAAGAACTCTTTGGTGGAATCATATAGACTAGGTGACCAAGAGATCTGATAGAGTGTAACAAACAAAAATACAAATATAAATATAGTAATAATTGTAATAATATATATAGTAATACAAGGGAGGCAGGCATGAGGGGGGATTTTTTTTTTTTTTTTAAATCTTGGAGGAAATGTAGTGTCAAACTTTGTCTGTGGTACAGGGAATGCCACTAATGATAAAGATGATAGATATGCCTTATATTTGGGATTGGATCAAGCTGTCTCTCTAGGAATCCAATCACTAGTGGTAATAGGAAACTCTCTTCTAATTATCTCTCAAACTAGGCATAGCAGGAAATCATGGATCAAATTTTCAGAAGGCTACGCAAACACATCATTAGTCTTCTTCTTCACATTTTGAGTACTCAGCTTTATCATGTCCAATGGGAAAATAATGCATCAGCTAATCAATTATCAAATGAAGCATCCCTTCTACCTTGTGGCGGCATTAAAAAAAATGGGGGAAAACTATCAACATGTTGGCTCCCCTAAGGTCTTAATTATATGATATCAAGTTCATTTACATATTAAGGAACAAGTCTTGTCTTTCGTAAATGACCAAAAATGACAACGGGATCCATGTTTAATGTGCCAACCATCCCATTTGCTCATGCAAAAGACACATGACATCTAGTTTTATGAATCTTCACGAGGACTCAGGGCTCGCACATTTGGGATTAATTCTTGGACGTGTGGAGGTACCTACGGGAAGCTTTGCCATGGGGTTTTTTATGTTTTCAACAATTACCCATACTATTGTTATCGTCATTCTGTTGTGAGTAGTGCTGAGGGGAGGAGTTTTGGTGTGTCCAACGACTTGGGGATGGTGTTGTAGATTGTTAGGAATATTGATGCCTTCCCTTGTGAACTCAGATAGCAATTTCCTATGATATCAGTGTTGAGTGCGAGGGGGGATTTTCTTAGGACATCATTTGTGTATTATTCTTAGATTCAACTCTTTCCTTGACTTGAGAGGTTTGGGATTCAGGAACATTGGAGGAAATATTTGTCTTCCTTTGTGCTCTAGGGGAGTGGCCATTTGGTATAGATTTTGTAAGGCTAATTGAGGATACTCATTAGGGAATTTGCAGTAGTTTGAGTGCAGATTTAACTCCTTCCATCAATTGGAGAATTTTGGGCATTGGAACTTTAGAGGAGGTTTATCTATGGATTGTGATAAATCCTGTAATGTACATAGATAAGAAATTATAGGAGTTATCTAAAGGCATATGAGATACCCGAGCATACATTAAATATATCCACAGTCAAATGAGATGAATGAACTTGCAACTTGAATGTTTGATTGATGCAATTCGTCAATTAACTGCTCGTATGCCTATTATGGAATCTTTCTTGGAAGAAGTTGAGCAAGTTGAATAGAAACTCTCAACTCATACCTCTTATTTAGATGGTCATCTCGAGAATGTGGAAGTGAATGTATGAGCTTTTGAAGCCCAAATGGATGCAATTTGAATCACCGTGGAAAAATATGAGGATGTTGAGCAAACAACGAATCGTCTCTCGTCACAAGTGTCTTGTTTAGATGTTCATGTAGATGATGTAGAGGATAAAATTTGAGTGGAAAAAATATCAGGTCGAAACCATTTAGGTCACTTTAGATAGACATGATGACCTTCTTGTAGCAAAAGAGTTCTGCACCACTTACTATTTCGATAGCAGGGGAACTAAGGGTTCCTCTATTCATCAACCTATTGGATTTGTTACTATTTCAAGCTCGAACAAGAAAGAAGACAATGAAGATGATCCTGAAGAAAATATTGAAGAAAATGATCAAGACCAGGTCATGAACAGTGCTCATAGTTCCACCTAGATTTTGTTGTTTATGGTCTTTTTTTGTATATTATTATTAGGCCAATTTGTTAGAATCTATAGTAATGTAGTCGTCTGTGGAGATAAGGAAATACCTACAAAAACCTGGATGACTATGGGGTAAATAGTTTTTATAGATTCTTTATAAGTTCTCTTTTTTGGACTGATATATTGTAACCTTTTTGTTGTTGATTTACTTCAACATTTTATAAATATCAACTACCCATTTTCATTAAATAATAATATAATAATAATAATATATGTAGTAATTAAACTAAATGAAAGGTTAAATGGAACACATACAGTCACCTCATGACCAATCAATGCATATAAGTACACCATCATGAGGCTCATTATAAATCACCAATTCATTATTCAACCATTTATTATTCTATCTTATACAACTGTATAAATGCATTTATTAATCCATTATTAATAGCGTTGTTTATCTCATCTAGTATCAAAACCAAACTTGGCCATATTCCAATCTTAGTCTTTCTGTCGTATAGAATCCATAAATGATCAATGATCAATGTATGTATGTGTTATGTGGGAAATGACCAATATCTTTAGATACATGGTTATATCAAAGATATTGATGTGACTGTGTTTTCAATGATATACATACTTTATCCTTATATATCTATATATCTATATATATATATATATATATATTGAATAATTCAATATACTACCTGGTGAGTACTTTGAGCTTCATGGAATAGGTATCGAGGTCAATACATTAGGTCAACTACCTTTGTTGTGTGCCTCACTCAATGTTCTTATCAGGTTAAGTGTTCATAACCAATGTTAATGAATTTACACTGAGTGACATCTATGAAATGAAAGAAATTTATGGGGGGATTCTTCGCTAAGTCCCCCCCCCCCCCACACACACATAAAATTGAATACCTTTTAGAGCTTATGCCTTTTTTGGACTTAGTTCAAGCTTTATGTATTGAGAAGTTGTAATGAAAAATGTTGAATACCATGCATGTGGATCTATTCATTTGTAGGTATGCAAGTCATTAGGATATGCATGCACTAGATATTGAATTGTGCATGCACAACCTGGAACTAGGCTTGGAAAAATGAAATTTGATGTGCTAATTGTTAAAGAGCCTTTACTCCTTAGCACTTATTGAGGGACATTACATGCCTCACTTGTGGGTTAGTGCACACATAGCTATGCATAATTATATGTCCTTATGTTCTAATTACTTTGAAATTTCCTAAAAAACCATATTTCTTAGTAGTATTTATAGACTAATTTAAAAATGAGTAATTTGTGATCATTAACCATAACCGACAGTATTACATAAGATAGTAGATCTAAATTTATCAGTTCAGAGCATATTATGTTCTCTAAATATATGAATAAAAAATTTAAAAATAAATTATATATAAATATTCTCTCTCAAAACCCTACAAAATATAGACATCATTAAAAATACTATCATAATTAAATTTAAAAAGAAATTACAATGCAACTAAGAAAATTGAGAATTAGTGAAAACAAATATTACTATAAAGATATTAGAATATCAAAATATCTTTTTAGTATCTTAGAGAAGAAAAACTACATTGTTCAAATAAGAATGAACTCTCGCAACTTTCATAATGAAACTAGAAGTTGGATTAGACCTAAAACACCATTGAAAAAAAGAATATGTAATGTTTGTGATTACGATACTAAGAAAGTACGGGGTGACAAAAAAAAATAGAATGCACTATCTATACTAATATTAGGTCTTAATTTCACTATATTTGTGACATCATTGATCTTCATAACTTGTTAACTCATGAAAACCAGTGAGCGACTCCAGGGAATTTCCTCTTTAATATTTTAAACCATAGAAACAAAATGTTACAACAAATCAATCAATTTCTTAAAGTTTGATAGACCATAATCGATCTAAGTAAACGATAATCATCATTATTATAATATTTTCTAATAATGTCCCAATACAATGTTTATATTGTATCTTGGATGTTTACCCTAGGAATAATTTTATGTATTTGTGCTATTCTCATTAATTATATAATTTATGGCTTTTATAACAATGTATTATACTAAGAGAAGCAAGGTGTACTTTATAGTTAGTATAGATGGAACATGCAATGTAACATAAGACTCTTAAACTAAAATCAAAGACAATTTAAGGTAACATTGTTAAACTAAAATGAAAGATAAGTTAAGGTAATGTAACACTATTAAATGTCTTGAGGATTAGTTCAAATGGTAATGAGCCAAACGTGAGTTCTCTCCCCCAAAGTTGAAAAACTCATAAGTTAAATTATCTTGATCCTCTCATAATTGTTATCCATAATTAAAACTAACAATTTATCCCATTTACCATCCATAAATTATAGAAAAATACTGAATAAAATTATCCACGATTTTTTCTTTTAAAAAAAATATATTATTAAACTAAAATAAATCATAATATAACATAACAAAATTGTTTATTTTATTAATACTATTTTATGCTCTATATCCTATTACTATTATATTATATATACACCTTACTCATTTTTGTGTAATAATAAAATTATTTACTATGTTATATATCTTATTCCTATTATATTATATATACACTTGTAATAATAAAATTATTTATTTTGTTATTGTTATTATTATTATTTGTAATCTTTTACAAATTATAATTTATAAAATCTAAACATGGGATGTTTTCCATGTAAACTTTTAAACTTTTAAATATATTGTTAATAGAATTTTTAAATAAATTGAAACCAATTAAACTTATAAATAAGAGAGATTCCACCAAAAATCCATTTTAAATTGCTAATAGTACTCATCTTTAATTATTATTATATATAGTGCATGCACATTTTCCTTTTTAACATCCTCATACCACTCTTTCTTCCCTCCTTACATTATTTTTTCCTTCACACCTTTCTCAACTTATATATATTTTAAATTAACAATATGTACAAAATATTGTATAAACTTTTTTTTAAATGAAAAAAGATCTATAACTTGATATTCAAGTGGAATCAAAGTTATGTATAAGTTTAGAATATATAGAAGAATCAATTTAAAAAAAAAAGATACGGAGTTTACATGTCGAGTTTATGTCAAATAGGGATGAAACTCTCTAAAAAAACACTACAGATAGTCTCCAAAAATACTAGAGCTAATGTCCAAAATAAACATTCCAGTTCTGTAATAGACACAATTGTGCAAATTAAAAAAGAAAGATAGTGCCATAGATGCATAATGAGAAGTCTATGAACTCTTCATAGTAGAGAAGCCCTTTAGATAGACCAACAATTTTTTTGGAAAGGTTATCCGCTAAGGAATTGTGTTCTCTATGAATATGCATTATATAAAGATTGTGGAAGTGTTCCATCATCCTTCTCGTTCGAAATCACCAATGATCCAGTATTGATACCTTCAGAGAAGAAAAATTGGCTTCCCAATATACTATGACCTTTGAATCTCCAAAAATATGGATTGATAAGATATTATTTGTGACTACAAAATTTAATAGTCCCCAATATGTAAGAAACTCAGTACAAGTGTTTGTTCCTTGGCTACATTGCAACTGCAACAGAAAATAATGATCATATGCTAGTTTAATTACCGTACCTCCACCACAATTTTCTTTTGTTGCTACCCTGTCAAAATAGCCACATGGAAACCCTTCTTGTATTACTAGTTTCTGAATGAAACATTACCTCTTACTAGCTGGTGGTTTATAGTATTCCTTATACAATATTAGGATCTTTAGGTTCACCACAAAAGAATGTTGGGTAATGTTTTCAAATATCATTATGTTCCTAGACTTCCAAATGCCCCACATAATGAAAAAGGGCAAGGTCTTGTGATGCGGGAAGCTTTTGATCCATATGAGAATATTATCTTCCAAATATGGAAGAACACATCTCCAAAAACAAATTATCCCATAAAGGGCCTCTTCCCAGACTTTTTTAAAGAAGACATAGTTAACAAAAATATGATAAATATCTTCTACAACATTGTAACACAAGATACATATACTTGGCCTTGTAATCCCTCTTTTGTTCAAGTTATCCCAAGTAAGGATATAGTTCTCCAAACCGAGCCACACTAAACACTTTATATTAAGTGGGAAGCCCCATTTCCACATCTCTTTATACCACCAATTGTATATAGGATCAATGGAAGAAGTAGAAATAACCTCATATTCCTCTTTAAAAGTAACAACTCCCGATATTTTGTTCCAAGACCAAACTAAATGTCTTCTTCCTCCTTGATTCTAACATCCAGATGTTTAGGTCCTGAGATAAAAATGGACCATTCCCCTACAAGATCTCCATCTAAAACCAAGTCAAAAGCATGATACCAATAATTTAAATCTTGAAAATTAGCATTTGGATTCCTAACATGTGCCAGTCTATTAAAACCCAAATCAGATAAATATGCAATCAAAGCCCCTGAAAGTTTATAAAATCCCTCTCCCTTGATGAAAGGGTCAATTCCTAGAGCTATTTTTTCTCTATTTCCAATTTTCCAAGGGAGCCCAGATCCCAGCCAAAGAAAGGTTCTTTTCAAGCCATGCCAAATGTTAGATGCTTGAGAACCATATTTTTTATCCTTCAAGCCCAGTCTTCAACAATCAATTTTTTAAAGTATTTAGATCTAAATACATTATTCCACAGACATGCCTCAAAGATCCCTCTCTAAAGGATTTTCAGTCCCAAATCCCGACTGAACCATAACGAGTTTTTTATACCCTAACCACCTAAAATTTGAGGCCTACAAATATTATCCCAATGATCCAGTTGAATCTTCCCTCTTTCTAAATGTCCTGACCATAAAAAAATCATCATTTTAATTATAATTCTATCTAAGATGGATAAGGGAATCTTATTCAAGGAAATCCAATAGACAGGTATACTTTCCATAATAGACTTTACTAGTATCAACCTACCCCCCAATGATAGCCATTTATGGCACCAACAAGTGATTCTCTCATCCACCTTTCTAAGTAGCCATAGCCAATATTTGGTAAGGTAACGGTTGGGTTTTATAAAGTACCCCAATTACTTGAGGCCCTTAATAATAAAATTCAAATGAAAATGGAAAAGACACAGAACATGTTCTAATACTTCTTCCTTGATAGCATTATGTAATAAACATGACTTATGAAAAAACATCTCCATCCTCGATGAATTTCAAAAAAGAAAAATGATCTCGTGATAAGAGACTCATTCTTCAAATGAGCCATCCCCAAAAATAAGGACATCATCTACAAACAATAGATGGGAGATAGCATGCTTAGAAGAGACTTTGATACCAATTTTTTTTGTCTTGTTTAGCCTTCTCAATTAGCCTATTAATTTCGTCAATCACTAAAAGGAAGAGAAGGGGGGACAGAGGACATCCCTATTTGAGCCCTCAAGATATTCTGAAAAACCTTGTAGGAGAACCATTAACAATTAAAGAAAATATGGTCGATGTGATTCAATCCATAATCCAGTTGTTGAAAGCTAATGGGAGACCAATTTTTAAAAGAACTAATCTCAAATATACCTTGTCAACCCTATCATAATCTTTTGTCAAATCCATTTTTAGAATCAATTCTTTCAGTTCCTTGGCCTTGATAGAATGTATGATCTCCTAAGCAACTTCTATAACATGTAGGATTTGTCTATCTAAGAGAAACCCTAATTGTTCTTTTGACATGCATTTCGTAAGAAAGGGAATAATCATGTTTGAAATTATTTTGGTAATTATCTTATATACCAAGTTACATAACGAGATGGGATTTTAATCATTGAATTAATCAGGTTTAGAAGTCTTTGGAATAAGTGCAATAAATGTTGAGTTCAATGCTCCCAAGACATACCCTTTCTTACGGGATTCTTCCACAACCTCCAAAAGATCTTGTCCAAATGTCAAAAAATTCAAGAAAAAATTCCATAAACCATCCATCAAGACCTGGACTTTTTTCTTTAGCAAATTTTCTCAATACAACTTCTATCTCCCCTGGTGTGACTTCCTTTCCCACCTGCGACTCTTCTGCTTCAGGAAAAAAAATAGGATAGTTTTGAATAACTTTTAATTGGGACTCAATATTTAATCTTCCAGAATCCTTGAAAATGGCCTCAAAATGTGTCACAGCTTCCTCCTCCAAATCGATCTACAAGAAAAATATATTATTGTTGGTGTTGTTCATGTCCCAAATGGTATTGATATTCCTCTAATGAATAACATATTTTTGGAAAAAAAAAATGGTGTTGCAATCCGCCTGCTTGATCCTTCTATACTCAAGCTCTGGGATTTTGATTCTATATTCAATATGTTATTTTTTTGTTCTTCCAATCTCAACAACATTTCCTTTTCATTTCTTGAAAAATATCTAGAGGAGTTTTCATTAAAAAGGAAATCTATTTTCTCTTCAATTTGAATTAGCTCCAATCTAAGTCTCTTCTTCTTCTCTTTTTCCCACCTAACAACCACCCGTTTAATATTTTTCAGCCTCTTCATCAATCCTTGCATAACAATATTTTAAGGATCATATACAAAAGAAAGCTAGAACCCCTTTACCAACCATTTGAAATCTTAATCTTCCATCCAAATATGATTAAAATTGAAAGGAAAGTGCTGAAAATTATTCTCCACATCAATTTGGAGACAAATTGGGACATGGTCAGAAACTCTTGAGTTTATGGACCAACTCCTAAATCTAGGGAAAATAGCTTCCATCCCTTCATATATAAAAAAAGCTATCCAGTCTTTTGAAGATTTTTCCTTCCCCATATCTTCCATTCCTACCAGTGGGAGTTAATGGAGCAAGAGCCACATCCAAAAATTTATTTACCTAAAATAAATTTTTGAAAAAGTATAATAGAGGATCTATTCTAGAGGAGGTTTCCAAATTTCACCTGCTTCTAACATCAATTTCAAGTCACCTCCAAGAATAAAAAAGGATTATGTAGAATTCCACTAACACCAACAACTTCCCAGAACTCTTGTCTACCTGAATAGGGACCACAACAGTTAAGGACTTTAATCTGCTCGTCAAAACCCATTATCTTCCCCTCCAACAGTATTCTTACACAATTTATGTATGGTCTAAGATCAAGTACTAAATGGTTTCAATTGACCAATAATCCCTCGAGACAATCCCATGGCATCTATTGCACATACTTCCCATCGAGGAAAAAGTCTAAAAAATACTTCAATATATTTATTTGTCGAGCACATTGTTGATTGAATCATCACCAAATCGGGCTTAATGATTTCGAAAATCCGCTTGAGAGCTTGAAATTTAGGTGATCCCCCCTCACCTTTGAGATTAAAGGATGTAAAAAGAATTAGTCAACAAGGTCAGCGGCCTACACATCCCTAAGATGTCAGAAAACAGAAGTTTCAGGGGCAGGGTTAATGGCATTCTTTAGTCTGACAAAGATAGGAACATAAGACTGGTCGTAAGACCCCAACCCCCTAGGTTCCAAACTGTAAGTGGACTATCTCCCCTTCTTGGGTTTCTTCTTTCAAAGAGTAACATTCTGAAACCTAATGGATTTGAGGGAAGAAACACCATCCTCCAATGGATGATTGGAGAAGATAGGAATGGGTTTTTTGGTGCCACCAAAAGAGGGCATCTTTGGAGGCTAGTTTTGGTTGCCTATACCCTCCATAATATAAGCATCACCAATAGATCCCAACATCAAAGGTGAAATAGTCGATACCTACAGATCATTTGTAATGGGAGAAGTATCTAGAACCCCGAGGAAATTGTATCAGAAGGAAGATTTATTGGACTAAAATTTTCCGGAGAAACGACATGTAGTGGGCTAGTTTCCTTCAAATTGAATTTAGTAAACGAGGGTCAACGGGATATTCAAAACATTCCCCATACAACGGTTTACTAGAACCCAATTTAGTGCCCACCACCTCACCCAAATTGGAAGGTTTACACTTAACATGAAAAGAACCTCCATCACTGCTAGGACTCAAAAAAGGTTCAGAAGACGGGTAAAGGGACACGTTTTTACAATTTTATTCAATAGCAAAAAATAAATCATGTTCATCCAGTGTCGGGGAATCAAAAAAGGATGGGTTCATAAGTTTTATCTTACTCGTCAATGAAGCCAATGATTTGGAATATTTTCCATATGGTGAACTATGTGGAAATAACGTTGGATAAGATCCCCCAGAGGCCCCATCTTCTGGCAAGAAACTAGTCTTGGAAACTTCCGCCACCAAGTATTCTATAAATGAAACCGACTCGACTCTTTTCGTACATTGATTTTTGAGATTTAATGTTTCCCTACAGAGGAAGCATCTGAAGGGAATCCTTTTGTAGTCCAATTTTGTGTAAAATAGTATTCTTCCCAGATAATCTCCGCCTCTATAGGAAGTCCTTTGGATATATCAAATTCAATAAGGATCACCAACGCACATTTGTCCACTTCATATAACCTATCTTGCTCCATATGGATTAATCTACCAATATGGTTGACCAAGCCCTCAAATACTAACCAAGACCATTGTGGAAGAGGGAAACCTGGGAGAAGGCACCATGAATGCCAAACTACCACTCTCTCCTTAAGTGGTTCAAAGGCCGAAATCCACTAGCTCAAAACCAATGAACCCTTGCCTATGATCCACGACTTCGATAGTATATGTTCAAAGTGTTCAACTGCAAAAAAATGGAAACAAAACCAACCATTGACCAACATATTGAGTTTCAGTGTGTACCCAACCAAGGGTTTCCATTGAACCCTAAGCCAATCCAAAAAATCCAACCGATTCAGTGAGGCATAATCGAACCGAGCCACCAAGGACTTGGTCTACAAGCCCACCACTCTATTAGAATTGACATCTCATCCATTAACCATGTAGATTTTTTCTTCCAGAATTTTGAAGGATTTTTGTGCACGTTAGGCTATGTCCCTTTTTCCAGTAGATGATGGTTCCCACCCCCTTTTTCTTCGTTTCCTGGGATTTTACAAGGGTTTTTGCTCGCCCCCTCCTTTCCAAAAGTCACTGACATTGTCCTATCGTCAAACAAAATATTTAGACGAAAAGTATCTCGAGGGAAAAAACCCATATATTAGTGAGATGAAACCTTCATTGGCCAATTTCGGTCGCCCAAAAAAACATCCACGGGATTTCCATCACTCACCGGTTCATACCAGGGTAACAGTTCCGCTTCCATAGACGGTGTGATGGAATGAGTACTCATTCAAAAAAAGCAATAAAAAATAGTCCCAATAAAAAAACAACCAAAACACACCAAAATAAGAGCACAAAAACTAAAGGAATAATACTTTCCTTTATACAAAACATGTTCTGACAGCCTAGTACTATCGAAGAGAGGGATCACCGAGACCTCTGACAAAAAAAAATAAATAAATAAAAAATAAAAAAATAAAAAATACTAGAGATTCAATATGATAACCAAAACCCAATAGAGAAACGTGAAAAAACTTCCCACTTTTTTACATGGTTAGTAATGGGCTCTAAGATCTTGAATCCATTATAGGTAGATTCACCCAAACATGTCAACCCATTTTTGTAGATGCTAGGGTTTCAGCTCCTTAAAACTATCAAAATATTATATAAATGTTGTTTATTAAATTTATTTTTTCACACACATAATATGGATGATGAGAAATAATATCAATTGTGGAGAGAAGGTTGTGTGGAAATTATCTTTCATGTGAATGAATTGCATGTACACATAGCACAACCTAAGGTGCAATGTATGGAGGGTATCGTGGTGTCTCGCAATGAATTCATTCATATATATTTATACACTCCTCTTACCATGAGTATGTATATACACTTTGCGAAGCCCTTAGCTCATATGGTGCAGGTCAATATCGAATGTGCAACTCACTTTAATATGACAACGTATTAGAGGATATTGATCATTTCTCACATTAGATATTTTATATAATGAAGAGCTTGATGGACAATATTGGGTGTTAAGGTTTTTTTAGCTTCATGAAAAAGTATGAGGGGTCGATAGCTATCTAGGTTGTGTGTTTTATTAGATGTTCCTACTAAGTTAGGTGTTGTAATCAATGTTGATAAATTTATATCGAATCTCAATATGTAAAATGCAAGGGTGTACCTGAATATTTATCCCGAGGTCTAATAAACTAAAGTTGGTTGAAGTAAATGGTAATCACGATGATCATCACCATCTTTGCTAATAAAGTCCCAATACATGGTTTATACTATATCTTAGATTTTTCCCATCTTACTTACTACATGAATAATTTTATGTAATTATGCTCTTCAAATTAATTATATAATTTATTATTTTTATAGAAACCTATTACATTAAGAGAAACAATGTGCACTTCATAGTTTAGTATAGATGAGATGTGCAATGTAATTTAATATTATTAAATTAAAACAAAAGAAAATTTAAAATCTATAAAGTGAAAAAAACAACCATAATAATAATTAGTAATAACCATGTTAATAATATTAATGTGTATGTATATGTTGATAGATGTATATTTAGCACATTGTATACAAAAAAACCATTATTCATGTGCTAAATATACACGTATCATGGTATATGATTACAATAATATTATGAATATGGTTGTTGTTAATAATTAGCAAATACATCGAGATACATAAAAACTATTTATTAATTAAATATTACTTATGATATATTAATATGAACTAATATTTTCATTCATGATTAATTTATGGTTGATTACCATATATGATTATATTATATTTTAATAATAATAATAAAATGTTTCATATCTGTTACTATTTAGTTGATTCTATAGTATTATTCTATTTTAATATGTGTGTGAGAGAGATTATCATTGACTATATGTTTTACTAAAGTAGGTTATGGTTGACTATGTTTGACTATGGATCACCATATATGCAACTTAATATTATGTTTTAATATATGCGCGTGTGTGTGTGTATTTGATTGTTATCCATGGTTGACTACGGTTTAGCATGTTTGACCTTGGTTAACTGTGGTTCACCATGTTTAACTACAATTAATGTTGATCTAACCATGGTTGATTATGTCTAGCCACTATTAACCATGATTGTCCATGTTTGACAATGGTTGACTATGATCAACCATATTTAACCATGCTTGGCTACAACTAAACAATGGTTGACTTTGGTTAAGCATATTTGACTATGGTTAATTATGGATGACCATGGTCAACTATCGTTAACCATGTTTGAATATGGTTGGATGACCATGTTGACTATGGTTGAACATGCTTGACCTTGGTTAAATATGGTTAGGCATGGTTAACTATGGAAAATCAAAGTTTTTTGTTCATATTGATCTGTACCTTCTTGTAGATGAGATTAACAAAACAATGATTGGTTCCCTTAATGGATGTAAGTGAAAATATTATCGCATCATTCATCTTGTATGACTTATGTTGAATTGCTACATTGCTTAATGGTTATGTTGCATTGTATGTAATTCATACGAGGTTATATCACATTGTGACATTAAGAGGTCAACCACATTATTAATGTGCTTAATATATGCTTATTGACATTTATCAATGGTTATGTCACATTAAAACATTCCTAAAGGGTTATATCACATTGAAACATTAATCTTCACTGACCTATGTGAAATCATTACACTCCTCAATGGTTACGTTACATTATGATGTTCATCAATGGTTATGTTGAATTAAGCTTAATTAACTTTGGTTGGCCATGGTTGACCATGATTGCTCATGATTGACTATGGTTAACTATGCTTGATGGTGGTTGACAACTATGGTTGATGGTGGTTGTCAACTATGGTTGATCATGTTTGAATGGCATCCTTAAGAGATTGAGCTTATTATAATGTCACATTGTGACATTAAGAGGTTTATATGGTTATATCTATTGCAATGTTCATATTCGTTAAATTATGTTGACTTTCTACATTCTCTACAACTGTGTCGCATTGAAACATTCATTAAGGATTATGTCACAATGTTTCATTCTTCAAGGATTATATTGGAATGGGGTTTTTCGTCAATGCTTATGCCACATTGTGCCACTCATATAGTGTGACTTATGTTGGGTTGCTACATTATCAATGGTTATGCCATGTTGCAATATTCATTTCGACTAAATTATGTCGAATTGCTACACTCCTTAATGGTTATATTGCATGTACATCCATCAAGGTTTATATGTTACATTGAGTTTAATTGAATTTGGTTGGCCATGGTTATGGCTAGTAATGTTTGATTATGGTAAATTATGGTTTGAAATGGTTGTTAACTATGGTTGCATATGTTTAAATTTCATCTTTGATAGGTTGACCTTAATATTGTGCCGCATTATGACACCAAGAGATTTATAGTATGGTTATATACATTGCGACGTTCATCTTCATTAACTTATGTCGACTTGCTATGTCCTTTGATGGTTGTGTTGCATTACAACCTTAATCAAGGACTATGTCACTTTGTGATGTGCCTTACGGGTTATATTAGATTGCAACGTTCATTAATGGCAATGTCACATTACATCATTCATCTTTCTTATGTCAAATTACTACATTCTTCAATGGTTATATGACATTTGACATTCTTATTGGCTTACTTATGTTGAAATGCTACATTCCTCAATGGTTATGTTGCATTGTAGTGTTCATAAGGGGTTATGTCGCATTGCATCCTTAAGAGGTCAACCACATTATTAATGTGCATAATAGACTCCTATTAACATTCATTGAGGCTTATGTCACATTGTGATGTTCCTAAAGGGTTACGTCACATTGTGACATTCACCTCAATTGATGTATGCCGAATTTCTACACTCCTCAATGCTTATGTTGCATTGTGACATTCATCTAGCATTATGTTGCATTAAGTTTACTATGGTTTATCATGTTTGACTATGGTTAACTATGGTCAACTATGGTTGAGGATAGTTGTTGACTACAGTTGACCATGTTTGAATTCCATCCTTAAGAGGTTGACTGTAGCAACCTAACATTAGATATTAGTGTAGGGTATATGGTAATGACAAAAAATGTCAAGAAATACATAAATGTAAGTTAAAAAGGAAAATATGCATTATAACTTAATTTAGGTGCATAAGTGACAAGTGTGTCACACATGCAAAAAAAGTAAGAAATTGAATAAAATATGGAAATTAAGAAACAAAAAGGGGCCAAGACCAAGAGGAGGGGGATATAGTGTTATTGGTTGATTATGGGGTTTCTTGTTTGTTTTGTTGGTTTTTTCTTTTGTGTGTGTTTTTCAAGAGGGAGTATAAGGAGGAGGAGAGGGTGGAACTCAAACTCATAGAGAAACAGAGAAAATAGTTAAGGGATTACCTTGTTTGGAATAGTGTTAATTGTTGAGGGCTTGGGGGATTCATCTTTAGATGGGGGTTGGTTTGGTGGAGAGTTGTCCACCCAAATGTTGTTGCGGACAGAGGAGCTAGTATATCAAGGAGGACAGGTATGCATGCAACACGGGTAAAGAGGTCATCGATCAAGTAAATAGATATTATAGTTTCAATTTAGGGTAGTCACATGTTATTATTTGATTAATGACAAACACTTGATGGAATATGTTACATCTGAAATTGTTCTCATTAAATTTGCATTTGATTAGGGTTAAAATATGTTATAGTGGTTTGAAGTTTTGACATTGACTTCAATATTATGTCAAATTATGAGGCTAAGAAATTTATAATATAGTCATATATATTATGATGGTCATCTTCGTTAACTTATGTTGAATTTCTATGCTCTTTGATGGTTGTGTTGCATTGCAATGTTCATCAAGGATTATGTCACAATGTGATGTTCCTCAAGGATTATATTGGATTGTGAAATTCATGAATTTTTATGTTACACTATCTCATTCAACTTGCATGACTTATGCCAAATTACTACATTTATCAATGTTTATGTTACATTCTGACATTCATCATGGTAAACTTATGTCAAATTACTACATTGCTCGATTGTAATTTTGCATTGTGTCATTCATAAGGGGTTATGTTGCATTTCTACATAAGAGTTCAAGCACACTATTAATGTGCTTAATATATGTTTATCAACATTCATGAAGGATTATGTCACATTACAACTTTCCTGCAGGATTACGTCACATTGCCACATTTGTCTTGGTTGACTTATGTTGAATTTCTACACTCTGAAATGGTTATGTTTCATTGTGGCATTCATCAAGGGTTATGGTTGTGCTACATTACAATATTCATCAAGGACTATGTCACATTCTAATGTTCCTTAAGGGATTTATTGGATTGTGATGTTCATTAATTGTTATGTCACATTCAATCATTCATTTTGCATGGTTGTCGTTGATTTGTTACATTCCTTAATTGTTATGTTGCATTGTAACATTCACTTTGTTGTCTTATGTCAAAGTGCTACATCCCTCAATGGTTATGTTGCATTATGGAATTTATAAGGGGTTGTGTCACAGTATGACAATAATAGGTAGATCGCATCACGAATGTGCTTAATATATGCTTATCGATATTCATAAAAATATATGTCACATTGCGATGTTTCTAAAAGGTTATGTCACATTGCAACATTCAACTTGTCTAACTTATCTCAAATTTATACACTCCTTAATGGTTATGTTGGGATGTGACATTCATCAAGGGTTATGTCACATTGTTTTAGTTGACTTTGGTTGACTCTAGTTGATCATGTTTGACTATGGTTATATATGGTTGATTAGGGTCGACTATGGTTAATAATGATTGACCACGATGTCCATGGTTGATAATAATTTACTATGGATGATTATTATTTACCACATTCGGCTATGCTTAACCATGTTTGTTTATGCTTGACCATGTTTGTTTATGCTTGACCATAAATAACTATGGAAACATTCATATTCATTGACTTATATCAAATTGCTACATTCCTCAAGGGTTAAATGTCTCATTGTGGCATCAAGAGGTTGACTTTAATACTATGTCACATTGAGACACTGAGATGTTTATAACATGGTTGTATACATTGTGATGTTCATCTTGGTTGACTCTTTCAACTTGCTATGTTTCTCGATGGTTATGTCACATTGTGGTGTTCATCAAGAATTCCGTCGTTCCTTAAGGGTTATGTTAGATTTCAATGTTCCTTAATGATAATGTCACATTGAATAAAAATGAAAGGTTATATTAATATAAATGTCAATGTTTTTATTATTAATATGATATATTTATAAACATTTAAGAGATAATATTTTAAGATTATGAAAGGGTCAAATCATTAAAAAAAAAATTGGGCAATGTGCCATCAATATAATGACACATTGTGACACTAAGGCCTTTATTGTTAAATATACAGTATCAGGAGACATTCTCCAAACCAATCTTGTGTATTCAAGATTGATCCTCCTATATATAGGTGACCACTTTGATTTCCTTCCGTGTAAAGATTATTCCTCCCGTATAGAGGTAATTGATCAAAGTAATGATGTTTTAAAGTCTTGTTGGACAAGCCTCCAGACTTGTGTGTTTCAAGTCATGATTATCTTGTGAAGCTTTCGTATAAAGGTATCCATGAGATGGACCTCCCGTATAGAGGTGGACCTTCCGTATAAAGGTCATGCTTTAGTTTTTAAAAGAATTTAATGATGTGTGATGTATTATTAACCATGATCACCATATTGCTATTAAGTCTCCTTTAGAGATTGATCACCTCTAAAGTGAATTACTTTAGCATATGATCATTTGGTCCAGAATAATATAATATGATCACAACATCCGATAATTCTTCTTAGTATAATGTAATGTGATGGATAATTAAAGTTAGCACATATTGACCATGCCATAAGAGATACAGAAATAAAAGATAAATCATAGAGATCAAGAGAATTCAAAATTTCCCATGTAGACAATTAAGATAATTAAAGAGAACTCGAATTGTTAAAGATTTAGTTATAAAGCTTCAATTAAGTATCAATGCTTCAGTTAAAACATCAGTAAAAGATATGCCTCAGTTAACTAAAGAAATCACAATGGTCACTTCAAGTAAATCCATCACCATGATTTCAGTTAACTAACTGTAAAATAAAAAGGACTAGTTAACTAAAGTGTTTTCACTTTAGTTAAACTAAAAGATGACACTTCAGTTAAAGAGAGTTAACTAAGTGACAACAAAGAAGATCTAGTTAATTAAGTGTTATTGCATGATGACACTTATGTTAAAATAAAAGATGACACGTGAGTTGTGACACTTGCATGTCGACACTTAAGTTAGCCATCTAACTAAGTGGGAAAGCTTTCAATTAAGAGGTGAGTTCATCCTAAGTGACAAATCAGTGAGATAAAGCATTACATGAGAAGTGGGGCGCACCTATGCATGCAAGACTAATACATCCAGTTTGAGGGCGAGTTCATCCTGAAGTTAGAAGTTAAAAATAGAAGAGAAGAATGTATAAATATGTTATACAAGAATAATGAATCCAATGTGAAGTGAATTATCTTCTCCATTGAAGGCAAGGCACTTCTCTTTGTGCAGAGTATTGTTCATGCTTGCTATTGTTGTGTTGGGAACACATCCGATTGTTCTCTATTTCTTTTGTATCTCCATCAAGAGTGTTTGGTGATCTCTTATCTTTCGAAAGAAATCTACTATGTTGTAAAATAAAGCATTCTCTGTTATCCATTATATTATACTGAGAAGAATTGTTGGGGTTTTAGTTCTCATAATTTTGAGGATTTTCCCCAGGGTATATCTTGTGTTATGGTTATATGAATTTCATGGATTTAATTGTCTCATTGCTTCAAGTCTCTACACCTAAAAGAATTAAAGATCAAATCTCAACCAAATTTCAACATGGTATCAGAGCTAAGGGCATGAAGGAGCTTAGTTTTGTATGCCAGCTAGAGCCTACGTAGATCTTGAGAAGTTGAGCACAAGATTTGAAGACTATGGCATCAGTATATGTACGATCGGAAGACAGTCTAAGGGAACCTTTGTAAAATTAGTCACATCAGATCTATTGAACAAGAATATCAATCACAAAGATGTAAAACAATTTGGAGTAAAAACTATGCAAGAGAGATGCATCAGTGCTCTATAATCCAGAATGGTAGAATTACAATACAATACTATCACAATGAGTGAGAAATTTGAATTAGCCAAGGAGGTCATTCGAATATACTGCATGGCATAGCTTGGCTCCAACTAGGAGTCCTCATCATCAATCAGTTCTAGTCATCAATGCACAAGTAACTGTCAGACGGGTGTCAAACTGAGTCTAACTGAGTGTAATAAGTGTAACTAATGGTAAGTGGCACTAATCTAGGGATGGAGGCTTAGTGGATGGTGCATTAGGAGTTAACTGCACTCAGAATAGGTAGTCAGGTCTCATCGGAGGTCAATCAGAGTGATAACAACAGGTATGGGTCAATTGGAGGTCAATCGGAGTGATAACTGAAGTGAATTGGACTGGTAGGTGAGAAAAGGTGCCCTTCTCAAGTGGTAGGTGAGAAGTGGGTGCCTCCCTAACTAGGAGTGCTAAAAATGAATGGAAATAGTCTCCCAGGTGCTGGCAGAGTAGGGACTAGGTGTTGGAGGCATCAAACTGGCGACGGGGGTAGCATGCGGATGCATGCAAAGTACATACTGAATGATGATATATCCTAGCACCCCCCCTCAAGCTATAATATGATGTAAAAAATAAAATGCAGATTCCTGGTTACTGAGACCAAAGGTCACCCCAATACAATAATAATCCAAACTAAGAATAGTCAATAAACCGAGGAAATGGGGAAAACCTCATGGAAAAAATACCCCCCCTCAAAATAGACTGTAGCACACCAAAAGATTTAACTGCTCCAAAATAAAGTAGATATGTCTGGAGGTATCTTACTCTTGGGAGTAAATGGATCATGCTCCAAAAACATGTGCTTGAATTCTCCATTAGTGGATGCAAGAAAATGTGGAGACTTTATGACCTTTCTCTTCATCCCGAAAATGGTGAGAACAAATCTGAAAATATGAGGATGATCCTGGAACTTGTGATTCGAACCAAGTGAGCTAGGAATAGCTCCAATCGGATCAAATAGATCTTGAAACTTGAAATTCTTATCAACAGAAGTTAAATCAGCTCCAAAAATAGATGAATGGTTTCTTGAGATCTCCTTTGAACCAACAAGGGTGAGATCAAAACCAAAATCAGCAAAAGGTGCATGAGAATTTAAGTCAAGTGAATGGTAGTGCTATTTGTCTTCATTAAAACTCTGAGAAACTTTGCAAATGATAGAACATAAGTCTATAGGAGGCATGCAATCAAGGAGGACGAATGCTTCACCTCCAAAATCATATTTTACCTCCAAAACATCAAGTAGATCATTATTCTGCATGCCAGCAAACTCATGTGAAAGAGAGGATTCAAGAACCTCTTCGGAATCTAGAGTATGAGTAGGTTTATCTTGCTCAGAATTCGAAATAGAAGACTTTGAGAGAATGAGTGTTGAATCTACAGTTTCTTCTTCATCTTGAACAATGGATGAGGCCAAGACATAATCGGGGAGAGCACATAAGGAGGTCTCACTGGGCTTGTTCTCCAAATGTCTACCATGATCCTCTTCTCCCTGCTTTCCAAATTCTCTATTGAGTTGGGCCCATAGATATCTTGTATTTTTAGCAGTATTACTGAGGTAGTCCATACAAGGAGACATAACAAGACATATTGTCCCAAAAGCTCTGTCACAATCATTAAGCCAATCATTCTCCTCTTCATCGGAAACAAAATATCTTGTAATACCAATACACATATCAAAAAGACATTGTCTCTTCAAGCATGCAATCATATTTGATTTCCATTCATCATAGTTGAATGGAGTAAGAAGATTTTGTGAAGAATAATATTCCATCTCTGCAATAGCGAATGCAAATGGAAGAAGTAAGAAACTTGCAAATCACAAGCAAACAAGAACCATTATGGAGCAATAGCTGCAACTGCAGAAAGTCCAGCAACTGCCGAAAACTGTTGCAAAGTGAGCAAAAATTACTCAATCTTCATGTAGAACACCCGCAGAATAAATCTTGTCCCTGCCATGGCTCTGATACCATGTAAAATTAGTCACAGCAGACCTATTGAACAAGAATATCAATCACAAAGTTGTAAAACAACTTGGAGTAAAAACTTTGCAAGAGAGATGCATTAGTGCTCTATAATCCAGAATGGTAGAATTACAATACAATACTGTCACAATGAGTGAGCAATTCGAATTAGCCAAGGAGTTCATTCGAATATACTGCATGGCATAGCTTGGCTCCAACTAGGATTCCGCATCATCAATTAGTGGTGGTCATCAATCCACAAGTAACTGTCAGACAGGTGTCAAACTGAGTCTAATAAGTGTAACTGATGGTAAGTGGCACTAATCTAGGGATGGAGGCTCAGTGGAGGTCGCATGAGGAGTTAACTGCACTCATAATAGGTATTCATGTCTCATCGGAGGTCAATCGGAGTGATAACAATAGTTATGGTCAATCGGAGTGATAACTGAAGTGAACTAGACTGGTAGGTGAGGAAAGGCACCCTTCTCAATTAGTAGGTGAGAAGTGGGCGCCTCCCTGAGTAGGAGGGCTAAAATTGAATGGAAATAGGCTCCTGGGTGCTGGAAGACTAGGGACTATGTGCTGGAGGCATCAAACTGGTGACTGGGTAGCATGCGGATGCATGCAAAGTACATACTAAATGATGAGATATCCTAACAACCTCAAACTTCAACACTTGGAAGGATAGAATTATCAACATCTTAGAGGAACATGACTTGGATGGCTACACGGGGGATTCACTCAATAGACCACTATCATAGCACGTTCATTCATGGCATATGAAACAATACCCCTAATTTCACTAAATATTGGAAAATACCTTCCAAAATCATTTTTTTAACCCCCTCCCAATATACCTTCCCAATTTTAAAAAACCCCTATTTTCACTAGATATTGTATGTATCAATTTTTTCATTAACATTTTTTATACCCTTTATATTTCTACCTAGTATATTGATATGATACCCCTCTTATGACCCCACATACATTCTACAATGCACCTTGCTTCTTTTGATGTATATTGTGGATGCACATTACTTCACCCACAATGCAATTACTCAACCACATATCATTATGATTTGAAACATCTAATGGTCTAATGAAGAGATAGGATATCACTTCGTGTATGTCACTAGAGCCAATGCACATAGTACAACATTTAGATTGCATGTTGCATTTCCCCAATCGCTGACGAAGCCTGTTGTGGTTTACGTATCCAAGCCCCCAGTGACTGTAACAAGCTCTAGGAGGCTGACTAAACCTCCCAAGTCCTGTAATAGGCACGAGTGGTTGGGTATTCAATCCCCCAAGGCCTATCGAGGACCTATAACAGGCCCTCGAGGCTTAGAGCCTCCCAAGGATATTGGTAACAACTGGATGAGTGCTATTGGTAACCATTGGCTGTCAATGACCACTGTCTCTCGACTATGATCAACTTGAAACCCACTTCACCACGAAACCCCTGGTCTCAAGCATGCCTCAAGACATAATTTCCCTGCGTACTGGTAAGCCTGATCCTTGCCTCAACCTGATTTCTCATCTGGCCATGATCCCACCATCTCCATTTGGTGGATATTTTTCAGCCCACCCATATAAAAAAGACGCCAAAGTATTTTTTTATTGTTACATTAAATAAAAAACCCTTTGCCCCTTAATATATAAGCAATATAATTTTTAGGTTTTCATGAATATTTAATACCGCAATATGAATGAACGTGGTATTATATTGCCTTCTAGTGAAGCCCCTGTGGATGGCTACGTATCCACTGTGGTGGAGGAGCCTACATCTCATGCAGGGCACATCAACTTCAAGAAGAATCAAGCTAAGGCTAAACACATCATCTATGATTTGGTAAAAGATAATTTGATGCCCGTGATCACAACGTTAAAGACCACGAAAGAATTTTATGATACATTGACTAATATATATGAGAAGAAGGCCCCGATCCAAAAGAGAGCATTGAATAATAAGCTTTGAAAATTAAATATGGAGACGAATGAGATAGTGGCCTCCTTCTTCTCCAAGATCTCTTAGGTAAGCGATCAGCTTGCTAGTATTGGAGTAGTGGTGGATGAAGATGTTATTCTCCAAACCATTCTTGATGGTCTCCTATCCTCATGGTAGACATTCTTGGTTGTGTTAAATGGACGAGAGGTGCAACCTAACTTCGAAATTTTGTGGCATGACTTCCTCCAAGAGGATGGGTGAATCTAGAGCAAGTCAATGTGCATTAAAGAAGAAAATATTTCCCTCATGGAAAGAATGAAGAAAGGAAAGAAACCCTTCTTCCAAAATAAGTTCTCTCATCCAAAGAAGAAGAAGTTCAACAAAGGTTTTGACAATTCGAAATCTAGATGCTTCAATTGCAACAAGAAAGGCCATTTCTCAAGATATTGAAGAGCAAAGCAGAAAGGAAATTTTAATGCTTCTATCGCCATAGAAGATGAAATCACTCAAAAGAATGCATCCGAAGAAAAGGAGACAAGAAGGGAGTATTATCTTGCCTCATCCCTTTCGAAATATGTCATCACAAATGCAGACACGTGGTTGATTGACAATAGTGCAACCAAACATATGACTGGTTACAAGTGTGCCATCAATGATCTAAAAGAGAAAGAATTCACTTGCATGGTAGAGTTGGGGGACAACTGAACTTATTCGATCCAAGGTGTTGGATCCACCTCATTCCAACTGAGCAGCAGTGATATTCTACATGTGGAGAAAATTCTATATGTTCCAGGCTTGAAGAAGAACCTCCTCTCAGTTTTAGTTCTTGAAGACAAAGGCTTCCGAGTTATCTTCATGGATAACAAAGAATTTTTATGGCCAAAGAAAAAAGCCTAGAATCTGTTGCTGTGATTGGAGTTCAAGAGAGGGGACTCTACAAGGTACCCGAGAATTACTTTCAAGCTATGATCCACCACACTATCAGTACATGTGAGCTATGCCACTGAAGGCTTGGCCACCTACAGTAAAACGTGCTACCAAGACTTCAAAAGATGGTAAAAGGTATGCTCGTATTTGATTTTGAGCATGATAGTGTATGTCGGGGTTGTGCACTTGGGAAGAATGTTAAGAAAATAATTTCTAGCAATTCTACTAGATCTAAAGGGATTTCAGATTTAATACATTATGATGTATGTAGTCCCATGTCATCCCCCTCCCTAAGTGGCTTCTGATATCATGTATTGTTCATAGATTATTTTTCTAGGAAGTCATGGATTTGTTTCATGAAGGCTAAAAGTGAAACTCTTAGCAAATTTAAAGAGTTTAAAACCCTAGTTGAAAATTAGAAAGAAAATCACATATGTGCATTAAGGTATGATAATGGAGGTGAATTTGATTCACATGCATTTAATGAGCTATGTAGTGATGTAGGAATATGTAGACGGTTAACAATACCTTACAACCCTCAACAAAATGGGGTTGTCGAAAGGAAGAATAGAACCATATGTGAGGCTGCAAAATCCATGATGCATGATCAAGATATGTCTACCTCATTATGGGTATTAGCCACCCATACAGCTGTGTACATCCAAAATAGAATCCCGCATGCCATTCTAGATGAGAAGACACCAGAATAAGTGTTTACTGGTGAGAAGCTAGACATCTCACACTTGAGGATCTTCAGCAACACAGTAGACATTCATGTATGGAAAGAAAAGAGAACAAAGATGGAGCCTTCTGGAAAGAAGGGCACCTTTGTGGGTTATAGCAATTCATCCAAAGCATACTGAATATATATACCTGGTAAGAGACACATTGAATTCATTCAAGATGTTACCTTCCATGAGGAAGCTGCTTTCAAAAGATCGAAAGAGAATCAATGTGATTCAGAGATGGAGGATCCCAAGTCTGATTCTCCCCCTTCATATTTAGAGAGGGAGAAACCAGAAGATGCCTCAGAATCACTAGCTCCTGAAGAACTAGTAGAACTAGTTGAGAGGTCACTTGATGAACCTCCCACTAAAAGAAGATCTGCTTGGTGCCGAGACATATTACAAAATGCAGAGAAACATGGAGCACCAGTAGGCTCATCCAAACAGCGCAAGAAAACTGATAGATATTCAGGGTATGTTGCATTGATGAGTCACATCAGTGATTTAGAACCATCTTCATATGAAGAAGCTGTAAAGAAACAAGTTTGGAAATATGCAATGACAGAACAGTACAACACTACAATGGAGAATGATATTTGGGAGGTTATTCCCAAACCTCATGGGAAGTCCATTGTGACTTCCAGATGGATTTACAAGATAAAGTATGTTGCAGCTGGTAGCATTGAGAAGTATAAATCCATATTCATTTCCAGGGGTTTCTCTCATAAAGAAAGCATCAATTATTATGATACCTTTTCCCCTGTGGCAAGGTACACCGCAATCCGAGCAGTGGTTGCACT
This sequence comes from Larix kaempferi, assembly GCA_027924585.1. Taxonomy (NCBI): domain Eukaryota; kingdom Viridiplantae; phylum Streptophyta; class Pinopsida; order Pinales; family Pinaceae; genus Larix; species Larix kaempferi. The sequence continues at coordinate 2,028,163 of BSBM01000588.1, forward strand.
TGCATTTGTTCTAGGATGGAAACTTCACCAGATGGATGTGAAGACAACCTTCCTTAATAATGAGGTTGAGGAAGAGGTTTATATTCAGTAGCCTAAATTATTTGTGGTGCATGGGAAGGAGTCCCATGTTTGCAAGCTAAATAAAGCTCTATATAGGCTTAAGAAAGCCCCAGGGCTTGGTACTCCAAAATTGATAGCTACCTTCAGAAACTAAGTTTCTATAGGTGTGAAGTTGATCCAAATTTGTACTTCAAAGTAGTGAAGAACCAACCGTTGATATTGGCTCTCTATGTTGATGATTTGTTTCTCATTGGAGAGGAACATCTGATTCTTGGTACAAGAGGGAGCTCACCTCAGAGTTTGAGATGAAAGACTTAGGTCTAATGCACTACTTTCTTGGCCTTGAGATATGGCAAATAAAAGATGAAATTTTTCTATCTCAAGGGAAGAACATTGTGGATATATTGTGCATGTTTGGCATGATAGATTGCAAATCTATGACTACACCGATGGTTTCCAATTTGAGGAAACTTCATGAGTCGGGCTCTGGATCAGATCCAATAGATCCCACTTTGTATAGAAAGCTTATAGGATCGCTAATGTACTTCGTACATTTGAGGCCTGATATATGTTATGCTGTGAGCATTCCGAGTCAATTTATGTCTGATCCGATACATAGACATTGGACAGATGCTAAGCATGTGATTAATTACCTTCGAGGTACAATTTTATATGGACTCAGATATTCCTCTAGTGGAGGAATCATGTTACTTGGTTATATAGACTTGGATGGGGGAGGAAGCATTGTGGACTAGAAGAGAAAATATGGCTATTGTTATAGCCTAGGATCATCTATGATATCTTGGTCTAGCAGGAAGTAGGGCTTCGAATCCCATAGCACTACTGAAGTAGAATACATAGCTATTAGTGTTTCCTCCCGAGAAGCAGTGTGGCTCAAAAAGCTACTTGCAAGGTTTTTCGATGAAAAGCTTGAGCCTACAATTATTAGGGATGACAATCAGAGTCACATCAAGCTTTCTAAAAACCCAGTGTTTCATGACAAGTCGAAGCACATTGAAATGAAGTATCACTTCATCCGAGACATGGTCAAGAAAGGTACAGTGAAAATTCAATACATTGCTAATGATGAGTAGATTGAAGATGTTTTAACAAAGCCCTTATCAGTGATGAAGTTCAACTACTTCCGAGAGAAGATTGGTATGTCAGAGAATGAATCCCTCGCTGAGAGGGAGTGTTAAATATACAGCATCAGGAGACATTCTCCAAACCAATCTTGTGTATTCAAGATTGATCCTCCCGTATAGAGGTGAGCACTTTGATTGCCTTTCGTGTAAAGGTTATTCCTCTCGTATAGAGGTAATTGATCAAATTAATGTTCTTTTAAAGTATTGTTGGACAAGACTCTGGACTTGTGTGTGTCAAGTCATGATTATCATGCAAACCTTTCATATAAAGGTATCCATGAGATGGACCTCCCGTATAGAGGTGGGCCTTCCATATAAAGGTCATGCTTTACTTGTTAAAAGCATTTAATGTTGTGTGATGTATTATTAACAATGATCACCATATTGCAATTAAGTCTCATTTAGAGATTGATCACCTCTAAAGTGAATTACTTTAACATATGATCATTTGGTCTGGAATAATATAATATGATCACAACATCTGATAATTCTTCTTAGTATAATGCAATTTGATGGATAATTAAATTTAGCACATATTGACCATGCAGTAAGAGATAAAGAAATGAAAGACAAAGCATACAGATCAAGAGAATTCGAAATTGCCCATGCAGACACTTCAGCTAATTAAAGAGAACTCAAATTTTAAAGCTTCGGTTATAAAGCTTCAATTAAGTATCAATGCTTTAGTTAAAGAATCAATTAAAGATATTCCTCAGTTAACTAAATAACTCACATTGGTCACTTCAAGTAAATCAATCAACATGATTTCAATTAACTAAGTGTTAAATAAAAAGGACTAGTTAACTAAAGTGTTTTCACTTTATTTAAACTAAAAGACGACACTTCAGTTAAAGAGTGTTAACTAAGTGTCAACAAAGAAGATCTAGTTAACTAAGTGTTATTGAATGACGACACTTATGTTAAACTAAAAGATGACATGTGATTTGTGAAACTTGCATGTCAACACTTAAGTTAGCCACCTAACTAAGGGGTAAGCTTTCAGTTAAGAGGCGAGTTCATCCTAAGTGACAACTCAATTAGAAAAAGCACTACATGAAAAGTGGGGTGCACCTCTGCATGCAAGATTAATACATCCGATTTGAGGGAAAGTTCATCCCAAAGTTAGAAGTTAAAAATAGAAGATAAGAATGTATAAATATGTTATACAGGATTGATGAATCCATTGTGAAGTGAATTCTCTTCTCCATTGAAGGCAAGGTGCTTCTCTTTGTGCAGGGTATTGTTCGTGATTGTTATTGTTGTTCTGGGACACATCCGATTGATCTTTATTGCTTATGTATCTTCATCAAGAGTGTTTGGTGATGTCTTATCTTCCGAAATAAATATGCTATGTTGTAAAATAAATCATTCTTTGCTATCCATTATATTATACTAAGAAGAATTGTTGGGGTTTTTGTTCTCATAATTTTGAGGATTTTCCCCAGGGTATATATTGTGTTATGGTTTTATGAATTTCATGGATTTTATTGTCTCATTGCTTCAAGTATCTTGACCTAAAAGAGTTAAAGATCAAGCTCAACCAAATTTCAACATTTATAATATGGTCATATATATTGTGATGTTCGTCTTGGTTGACTTATATCAACTTGATATGTTTTTTAATGGTTGTGTTGCACTGTGTTGTTTATCAAGAATTTTAATGCTCCTTAAGGGTTATGTTAGATAGAAATGTTACTCAAATCTAATCTCATATCAAAGAAAAATGAAAGGTTACATTAATATAAATGTTAGTTTTTTTTATTAGGGTATATTTGTAAGGGGTGGGGGTGTAGCCTGATTGGAAATTGCCTTCTTTGTTAAGGCATACAAGCTGTTAAGAAAGTCACCAATTCGAACCTCAATGAAATTTGCATGAAGGTTGTGCCCCTAGCTCGTCGTGCCTAGTGTTTGTAGTGGTAGTTGTCGGAATCGACCCCATGTCACGCGAGTACGAGACTTGCGTCGTTGATTCCTATAGTGTACATATATATGTGTGTGTGTGTGTGTGTGTGTAAAATTTTAAGATATAAGCTTTTGAAATTATGAAAGGGTATTATCATTAAAAACAAATTTGGGCAATGTGTCATCAATATAATGTCACATTGTGACATTGAGATGTTCATAATATGCTCATTTATATTGTTATGTTCATCTTGGTTGACTTATGACAAACCATTCTAAAAAGATGTTATCATTAAAAACAAATTTGGACAATGTGTCATCAATAAAAATTTCACTAAGATGAAATAAAAATATGAAAACATCTTTCAATAAAAATGAATTTTCTCATAATTACTTCAAATTGATTATCTCACTTTCAATTTATGCTAGCTCACTCGTTTAAGGTGCGGGTCTTGTCAGCAAGGTAACCCAAATTCAATTGATGGATAATTTTACGGTCTAAATTTAGCCCATGGACTAAATTAAGGGGGTTACATAAATTTAGTGGGCTATTTTCTTATATGGAAAGGGTTTTCTAGTTGAAATATATTCGCCCAATATTTATTAGAAAATAAATAAATCCAAAATTAATAGCCTATGATATATTAATGAGGAAAATGCAAAAAACTATTTTCTCCCTAGAACAATCTCCCTCTAATCTATCTTTTGCCCCTTATTTCTAAAGGGATTACAGTGGAATCATTCCTTCGCCCCCAATTTTCAGTAATGGAGGATCTCAAGGGTTATTTCACCCTCTAGTTTCTCTATAATGCAGGCATATGGTTGCATTTGCCCATATTTTTAGTCAATTTTATGTTGATACGTTCTTTGATCCCTCGATTTCCAGTATTGGAGGGCGAGTCAGGGGAAATTTTGTCATATATAATGACTATAGTGAATCATGGTTCACCCACATTGGATTGCACTTGAGGGTGAAGGTTTCGTTTTATGTGATTCCACTTTTCATTCTTAGTTTTCTCGACATTTTAGTCTTCGCACAACATCTCCATTGCCGAAATCTTAGGTCTTGAAGTGTCAATTTATCAGAGAATACTTGCATCATGATTTTTATCCAATAATAAACACAGTATGGTTTTATCATGCTTTTTATGATTTTATCTGCAACTACAATATATTATTATACTGTAAATTTTCCTTTTATCGTGGATGCTTTTTAAGGCTTGTTGAATTCTAGGGTGCTCTTGATTTTTAGGGCTCATTCAGTGTTGTTAGGGTTTTTATCTATCCTAGGAGTATTGGTTTCGGGAAAGTTTTATAAAGCTGAGAATATATGATTTATTTTATTCCTTGTCATGTTTAAACCATTGACTAACATTTATATGTTGTCAGTGAATGCTACTCTTGATGGAGAGATGCCACATGGTTTTTATATATTCAAACTAAATTTGACCCCCTTGTTTAAAATATGTTTTTATTAGGATCTTGTTCTACAATTATGATTGGACCTAATAAGTTCATGAGAGTGTGTATGTTCATATTTTTGTCTGTTATTGTTGGGACATTAGCAATATAAATGAATGCACATTGATTATAATGGTGGTACTACAGTGGAATGGTTATTATTTTGGCACAGTCTTCCTATAGAGTTTTCCAAAGCATTATGGTAGATTCTTTTATTTGTATTGAGAATTTCGTGACTAGTATATTTTTTTATTCGTATTGCCAAGTTCGTTAATTTTATCTGTAACTTGAATTTGTTAGTTTTGGTATTTGTTTTATGGTATTTTGTTTTGTGTAAGGGTCATTGAGAAGTAAAATCTTTTTTGGTAATTTGTTTTGATGTGTAATTGTTATCATCATCCATAAATGGAACTAGTTCTGTATGATGAATATATGATTTACTTGGAACACGATACTTCATTTCCATCATGATTATATATGATATATACAAGGGATGTTCGACCTGAGATGTAGACATTCTTCTATTTTATATCTTGTCTTTTTCATTCAATGACAGTGCTAAACCCCTTTTACAACATTTTGCATGCTTTTGAAATTTTCAAGGACATGGATAAACACCACCTCGGTTTATGTGAGAAAAAGTAGTCTTTAATGGAGTAGTTCTATTGATACGCATGATGACACTTTAATATTCTTTCTATTCTTTTTAGTGTATGTTCTTATTTCTAATAACCCTTGCAAGTTTGTAACTAACTCTAAAAATTCTAAATCAAATGACATAATTCATATTTTGATTGTCAACAAGAGGAAGGGAAAAGTGGTATTTGTAACTATAAACATATAAGTAGGTTATTTTTTTGTTTAGAGGGTATCTTGAAAATGGGAATTTTGGAAAATAAGCTAATTGGGAATGCATACACTATTTTAAGGTTTTGGGTCTAAATAAGACTCCACATTGTAATAATTTTTTGTGGGTGCCATAATCACTCCACCGTGTAAAGTGTTCAAATATATCAGTTTGTCAGTTTGTCGAGATTTGGGCCCCCACATGTCCGTTGGACCATTAAGGGATGAGAGAACAAGTGGAGTCCCCACTTAACCTATATCTAGCTAGTGCAATTGTGTTTCACTGACACCTTTAGTCGTGAGTGACTGAATATTGCTTGTGAAATGTATAAATAAATCCATCCTCTCCTCATTCATGCATTTGTTCATTTGAGAGTCTAGAATTCGAGAGAGTCTAGACTTGAGATATGGTATATGTTCTTCTATTGCACTACCTTAGTAATCTGTAGAATCAAAAGCAAGTCTTCCTGGAAAACAATTCACCAAGATGTTACAAGGTTTTATAATTCAATGAAAGATTCACCAAGTTTTTACAATATTTTATAATTCAGTGAAATAGTTGCCAATATTTGTGGGGAGTTATGAGAGTTGGATATGTGTAAGGATTGATAGGATCCAACACCCATTAACATTGATCATGACTCTTTTTTTTCGGCTAGGGTTCCTGCGCTTTGAGCCATCCTGTGACGTGCCTGGCCGTCGCTGATCGCGGAGCTTGGGCTCCCCTCGACCCCTTCGAGGATTATGCCATGATGTAACCTCCCTCGGATCAAAACCAGGAGGAACACCGATGACGTTTAGATGATGCTTTTCGTGCCCTAGTGGCTTCCACCTCACCGCCGCCTCCCTCTAGCACAGTTTCCAATGATGCTTTTGTCAAACGAATAGCCGCTTCTTGGATCGATATCACGTCTACATCTTCAAGAATGAAAGCCTTTTCCCTGAGTGAAAGAGGTCTAATCAGTCAATTTACAAGGATTTGGTCCTCCCCAAAAACCATGGACGCCTGGATCAACAAGAACTGGATGCCCTTGATCTCCGGGGTTTTGCAGCATTGCTTTTGTGGAAAGGGTTTTTTCACTTTCTTGTTTGAAAACACAGCTGATAGAGACCTCATTTTTAGAAGTGTGCCATACTTATTGGGTTCTCGTGGCCTTTACTTAAACCGTTGAAGCTTGTATTTCGATCCGAAAAGAGACGCACCCTCAGCAGTTTCGGTATGGGTTCGTCTTCCTCATCTCCCGATGCACTGTTGGAACGATGAAACTCTCCAGGAAATTGGAAATTCCCTTGGAATTTATATCGACAAAGAAAAACCAAAAGGATCGTTGTTCTCCTGCACTAGAATCTGTGTGGAAGTTGAATTGGAAAAAGGCCTGCCATAGGTTGTAAATATGAAAATGTACAGATGGGAGCACATGCAAAAGGTTGATTACGAACAGTTGCCCTTTAAGTGTAAGAAATGTCATGAGTATGGTCACTTCATAAAAAATGGTCCAAAAGTAATCCAAGAAACCCCTGAACAAAATCAAGAGGAAGGGTGGAAGCAAGCAAAAAGGGGGAGCAAAGTTTCTCAGCCAAATCCTCCAGTAAATGGATCCCAACTCGAGAAAAACAAGGACAAGGTGCAGGAAGGAAAAGAAGCTACTACCAGCAATCAATTTTAGACCCTTTCTTTGTAGGAAGGGAAAATACCACCGGTCAACATCATGATAGAATCTGAGGCAGAAGCAGCCCTCATATCCTCCAATTATCCCAACCCTCCTCCTAGAGAGGAAAGGATAGACGCGTTTATGGAGGGCTCCACAACACCTGGAGGTTCTTGTGCATACATGGTAAAGCATAACACAGTTTCACCTCATATTTTCTCCCCATAACACCCACCTTCACAGGAATCATTGGAATCACATGATGTAGTTTTGCTTCTGAACACCATAGGGAGAAAATCGCAAAGATACCATAGAGAGAAGGAAGCAGAAAGGGAGTTAGAATTGGGAAGGAAAAATTTTTAGAGGAAACAAAGCTTCTTCAAAATTCCAAAAACTTCGGAGGGGAAAAACTAGAAGGTAGATCCCGGGAAGGATCTCAAACGACTAAGAAATTATGAAATTTGTCTCTTGGAACTGCAGGGGTCTGGGGGGATCAAGTAAAGTAGAAGCATTGAGAGACATGATAAAATTAGAAAGACCAGACTTGTTTCTACTCCAAGAGACAAAAATGCAAGATGTGGAGGCTTTGCCACTCTCACGTCTATTCTGGAAGGACTTCCATGGTAAAGATCAAAGCTCCAAGGGAGCCTCAGGGGGTATTTATACATTTCTTTCTAGCAACTTCTTGATAAAATCATCTAGAGAAAGCCATCATTGGATTCTCCTCAAAATCCAGGAAAAATACAACCAACACTCAACTTACATCTGAAATGTTTATGGACCAACGCACTACCGGGATAAGGACATTTTTTGGGAAGATCTGTCAAAGATAAAAGATGACCTGCAAGGAAAAGATGAGATCATTGTGGAGGATTTCAATGCCACTAAATCGCAGCAGGAGAAACGTGGAGGATCAAGGGTCAGGGATCCTTTTGGCGAAAATATGGATGATTTAATCTTAGATCTGGACATGCTGGACATTCAGATTAAAAATGGGAAGTACACATGGAGCAATAGAAGATCTGGTATTGGCCACATAGCGGTAAGGTTGGATAGACTCCTGGTAAGTTCCTCTTTCCTTCAAAACTATCTCCTTCCAGCAGCTCATGCCCTCCCTTCTACTACTTCCGACCACAAACCCATATGTCTGACCCTTACTGCCCCGTGAAACCTTGGGCCTATTCTGTTTCGTTTCAATCCGCTTTGGTTGCATGATAGGAAACTCTTGGATATAATACAAAATGCTTGGAGCTCTTGCCACTATGGTTCTCCTAGCTTCATATGGGAGAGAAAACTCAAAGTTGTGTGTGCTACTCTAAATATTTGGGTCAAAACGACGTATAAAAATCTAAGCTTTCTCAAGCATAAGCTTCAAACCGATCTAGCATCTCTCCATCACAATATGGAGAATGGAGAGATCACTACTTCCACTCTAAACCAAGAAAAGGATTTGAACCTAAGGATTTTAAATGCTGCTAGGCTCAAGGAAGAGACATGGATATTGATTTCAAGGTAGAAGTGGTTGAAAGGAGGGGACAGTAATATAGAGTATTTCCATAAGCAAACAAAATCTCGGCTCAGTCACAATACTATCAAGGAACTAAAAGACAATAATGGAAATAGGGTTGTTGGCCAAGAGGAGCTAAATATTCACCCTTTGGAGCATTTTCACAAACTCTACACAGACAATGAGGAGGTTGATCCGAAAGCACAAGTTGAATTACTCTCAAGTATCCCCTTGCTCATTTCTGAAAATGAAAACCGTGACCTTGATAAACCAATCCTTGAATATGAAATAAGAGATGCCATCTGGTTTCTTCATGTGGATAAAGCTTCCGGGCCAAATGGATTCACCATAAATTTCTATAGAGAAGCATGGGAAATCATAAAAGATGATTTGAAGATAATGCTAAATTGGACCACGAAAAAAGATAAAATCGGTGGAGCCACTGACTCCTCCTTTCTAGCTCTAATTCCTAAAGAGAGCAACCCTCTTTCACTTGACAGGTTCAGGCCTATCTCCCTATGCAACACTTCCTAAAAGATCCTCTCGAAAATCCTTGCCACCAGAATGAAAAACCTTATGGGTCGGCTCATCTCTGACTCTCAAGGAGGATTTATTGCAGGGCGATAGATTCTAGACAATATCATCATCGTCCAAGAGGCTATACACTCTAGCATGGAAAGAAAACAACAAGGAATGGAAATAAAATTGGACATGGAAAAATCCTTGGATAGAGTTAATCATTATTTTCTGTTCTAAATCATGAACAAATTTGGCTTCTCCAAAAGATTCATAAGATGGGTAAAAGCTTGCATTAGCAAACCTTGGATTTCCCCCTTAGTAAATGGCAGGCCTACAAATTTATTCCAAGCCACCAGATGACTTCGACAAGGATGCCCCATGTCCTCCTTTCTTTACCTATTAGTGGCAGAGACTATGAGTAGGAAGCTTCAACACTTGCAAGGGTCGGGTGAGCTAAAAGGCTTGAATCTTCAATTGGAAAAAAAGGGTTGCTGATTAGCAAGGCCTGGTAGACAAGATTAAATCCAAAATATCTTTGTGGGGAACTAGATGGCTCAACCTGGTCGGTATGTTGGTTTTGATTAATTGCGTTCTCTTAGCCTATCCGATATGTGTCAGCTCGATCTCTTTAGCCCCCAAAATAGTCATGAAGAATGTCATGAGAGAAATCAAAAGATTTATGTGGCAAGGAGGGAAATCCAATGGCACCAAAAAGTTTCATTTGATAAATTGGGATAAATTCTGCAGGCCAAAAATCCATGGTGGTTCTGGGATAAGAGATCCAACGATTATGAATCTTTATTTAGGAGCCAAAATTCTCTGGAGAGTTGTTTACGAGAAAAAATCTTGGTGGAAATAGATTATCAAATATATATATATATATATATATATATATATATATATATATATATATATATATATATGAATGGGGGCAGAAGAAGGTGTGTGTAGGAAATAGACCAAAATAAGAACGACACTCCTATCTGGAACCTATGTAAGAAGGCGTCGTTTATCATTCAAAATCACCTTTATTGGATTCCCAAGAGTGTAAAGTAGATAAATATTTGGTTAGACAGTTTAGGACCAAATCCGACCTCCCCTGCTAAGTTTATACAGAACTTTTCTGATTTGAAGGTTTGGATGGACCAAGCCAACATTATCATGTTATTCAATCTCTCAGTTTGGACAGAAAGAGGAAGATGGGAGGGCTGGATTGATCTGGATATTCTGGGACATCTTCACTCAGACTACAATGTCTTCCTTTCTATTCTCCATGGAGCGACTCCAGTCCACCGAAAAATGCATGACATAAGAGGTTGGAGTAAGTCAGGGTTGTATACTGTCAAGGAAGGATATCACCTGGTGGATAGTCTCAACACCAACAGAAGTAGGGACAAAAAATGGAACAAATTCTGGGGCAAAGACAGACTCCCAAAAATAAAAAATTTCACTTGAACCCTTGCCCACCGAAAAATTCTCACTATGCAAAAATCTCAGAAAAATAGGTATAGAAGGGCCTATGAGATGCATTCTCAATTGAACACCTTGTCCTTGAATGCAAATTCTCCTAGGAGGTTTGGCACAGAGCTTATATTGACTTAAACTATGTTGTGACACTTCCAACAAATCAGAACGACTTCTTTGCTTGCTAGAAGGACTACTACTATGGAACTCTCTCCAACAAACCTGACTTCAAAAGAGCATGGGAAGCTCTTCCCAAATACATCTGCTAGAATATTTGGACATACATGAATAAGGAATTTTTTGAAGAAAAATGATCCACTCCGGGCAGAATCCTCTCCTCGGAAAAGGCCCTTTGGGTTGAAGCCATATTTTTGAAAGGCATGAAAAATATCAACAAGGAATCTCTTACAGCAGAAGAAAAAATATGGGTCTTGTTGATGCCTCAAAAATTGTAGCATCAATCAGCAAGGGATTCTCCCCAGTAAGCGATCCCAATTAGATCACCCACCGTTTGGTGTAGGGAATTCGTCTAGTTAATGGTCCAACTACCATGTGAGTTTTAAAGATTTGTTTATTTTACCAGTTGCAACCCAATCCACCGTTTATATATTTTATATTTAAGATGATATGCATATGCCCTAAATTAAATGCATGCGTTAAACAAATCTGTCCTAAGCTATTCAAATCTAAATTAACCTATCCTTGCAAGGAGAAGCACTTTAAATTATGAGCAATAAACTGAAAGTAACCTTTAAAGATTGAAACAGATAGTCATTTAATCCCATAAAAGCATTTTCAGCAGAATATAAATGATATCAAAGATAGCTCTGGATTTTTTTATTAAAATATTCCATTACTCATAAGGTATAGAAATTTTGCAAAGAAATAAGATCATTCACAGCATAGAATTAATTCATAAAATCTAGGAAAGATCTCACTGAATGTATTTGAAATATGCAGAAATAGTTCAGCAAACGCCCATCACAACTCAAAGCAAAACGATGCACCAGCTTTCACAGGCCAAAATAGTTTCTCTATTCATGTAGCTGAAGTAGTTCTCATACATAAGAAGAAATTCTTTCACCTTCCAAAAGTCCCTCTATTCTCTTCTACTCAGCTATATATAGCTTTACAAAATACTCCAAGAGTTTCCACCTATACCCTAACCGTCGATATCCCTCTAATTTGTCTTGTAGTGTTTATGTCACAAAAAAGAATAAAAGCCGAGAAATATTACAAATATGAATGTGATGGAGGTCCAATTTCATTTTACTAATTAACACATACGAAGGCTTAAGGAAGACACATTGGTTGTAAAACAAAACATAAGACAAAAGGTGGATTATTTATGAGTTGATGCCTTTGCTGACTTGGGCGTTTCTGCTAAAGCTGGTACTCCTGTTGGGGCTTGAGCCACTGGTGCTGCTGGGAATGCCACTGAAACTGATGCCTCTGCTCCTCTTGTTGTTACTTGATGTGTTCCTGCTGTTAGTACCTTGTCTGTTTCTGGTATATGCTTTACCTAGAGACTGGTTTCTTTTATGATATTGTTTCCATCAAGGAGAAGCATGGTTTTCAGAGAAACTTCATGCTTGGCCAGCTCTTCTTCAAGATTAACGACTTCTACTATTGTAACTTGGAGACTCTCATTTAGGAGATGTGCGCAAATTGTATCCTAACGAATCCAATCGTGAAGGTCTTCTGAGGTCAAAGCATATACCTTCGTTACATAGTCCATTTTAGCATTCAACCCATCCCTTAGATCAGACAAATGTTGGGCTTTGTCTGGAAACTCCTCTATAGTTTGGGGCATTTTCACCTAGCAATTTTCTTGGGTGGCTCATATTTTCAAATACAAATTCCCACACTATTCAAGTGTAACCATGACCACTTCATTCAACTTCACTCCGTAATTCTGGAAAAACCCCAAGAGGCGGATATCTGCTTTGAAACCGGCGATGGACTTAAGAGGGAGTCTTTTTGGGAATCCTAACCTTCCTTCTCTCCATTCCATTTGCCTCCTAATGTCCTCACTAATACGTACATATTTTCTCCTATGCCTAGTGGCCTCAGCATTTATTTCTTTGGTTTTGGCCACCACTTCCTTTAACTTGCAAATTTCCTCTGTTATGAGCTCTTGAATCTCGTGTGTCCTTTTCATAATTTCACAATCCTGCTAATGAAAGGGTCCCAGGTTGCCAAACTTGCTGGTTGCGAGTTGTAATTGTTGTTCTAGTGATTCTTCCTTTTCTTCCAGCTTCTCAATGTTCTCCTTTAGGTCATCGATCTGTTGAGCAGTATGAAACTTCTCGGACTCCAACTGTAGGTTGCGGATTTCTAGAGATCTCTTTTATGTCTCCAGAGTTCTCATTTGTATCGCCAAAGCTCTTTTCAGCTTCTAGGTGCTGAAATATCCTGTTAAGTTCTCCCTTCTCTAGCACAAGGGTGTCACATTTCTCAACCATCAAATTTGAATAATTCTACTCTTTGACCAGAGTTTCCTGCAGATGGTGGGATCTCTCCTTCTACGATTCTAACTTGTCTGCTAATATGTCGACATTGTTGGCAGTTGCTAGAACAGATGCCACAGAAATAGATTCCATGAGTTTGTGCGCATGTTGGGTACCTTGCATGATTGTGGTTTCATGCCTAGTGACAATATCTGGTTGAAAAGGCCTCTTCATTCTGGTCACCGTTTCTTTGACAATGGATTTCCTTTTCTTGTTATAAGTAAATTTATCCCATTGGGACACCGTACTACTCTTTGATGGTGTAAAAGGGACAAGTGGGAGGTCTCTTATGGGAGAATTCATATCCAAGTCTTGTATGTCTAGGCTTTTGGGGTCAGCATCTTCTTTGGATTTCTTTCCTTCTTCTTCTTTTCTTTGTGCTTCTTCCTCCTGTTTGGCAATTCCCTCCAATCTGGTCCTTTCTCCTTCTTGAATTCTTCGAGCTTCATCTTCAGCTGCTTGGTCTCTTAAAGTTTCTTCTTCTCGGAGTTTATCCTCTTTTTCTTTATTGGTTCTTTTCTCAATTTCCTCTTGGATCTTCTTGGCATGTTCCTTGAGCCTCTGTTCTTCTCTAGAGAGAGCTTCAGTAGTCCCCGAGGTGCCCTTTTCTTGTTGTTGTTCTACTTCTTTCACAATACTAGAGCTTGAGTTGGCTCCTCCTTTTCCAAGTTGGCATATATGTAGCTTAGTCATATTGCTAAACCCCCTATATACTTCCTCATCTTTATCATAATAGTTAGCGTATTCAAAGGGAGCATAAATCTCTTTGCAATGTTGTGCAGCTTTGCCTCGTCGATCGTTCTTGTGGAAATTATTTTCCCCAAAATGAAAACCTTTCAGCTCTACGACAAAATCTTTCGTTGTCGCGACTTTTGAAAACTTGTAAGCCCCAACATAAAAGGGTAAAGGCGGGAAGGAATCCTTCTTTACCTTGTTCAAGGTACTACCAACTTCATCAATGAAAACTTGTCTCACCGCCTCCTTGTGGACTACATAGTCAGTAGCATACCTAGGTAGGATATTTGGGGATTTAGAGCCTCCGTTCATTCTTATGTAGGTGCCTTCTGATGAAAAATAGAAATCACCATAGTTCTCTAGGACTTCCATGGCATTCTCAGATAAGTAGTTGGGTTCCTCATTGAACATTAATTCATATAGAGGCATGATAAACTCCTCACAAATGAGTTTGTAATGCCTTTTGTAATTCTGAGCCCAAAAGATTTTGTAAACAATGAATACTGAGGTATCGGTCGGGTTCCATATGTATTCTAGCTTGGGAAAGGGACTCTTCACCACAATACTATCTATCAAGTAGGATGCCATATAACATTCTGCCCTTTTCTCCACTAACCCTTCTTATGCAACAATTATAGCTGATGTCAAGTTGTCTGAGAGAATATTATCCCAGTTAAAAATTGTATCTTTGAACGCAACATAGTCGATGATGGGAACCCATTGCAGCATAAAAATCATCCCATCGGGCCTCCCAAAGATTCTGCTCAACATGAGAGCGATCAATCTGAATGAGGGCCTCAGATGTTGAACCTCGTACTCCTCACTATCCTTTTTTCTTATTTGTTTTCCTAATATTAGCAACCTCCTAGCCATCTTCAGATTATCCATCTTGATTTCTTCCAGCCATGCATGATCAAGCTGTTGCTGGGGCTTGGGAAACTTATAAGCCATTGAGATATAGGATGGGTGAAATGAAGCAAAATCTTTTCCTTTGCTATCTGAAAGAACTCTTGTCTCAGTATTCGCATGCCATAGAATCCATCCAATTACTTCTGAGCAGGGGAAGAGCTCTAGATGTGTGGCTGCTTTGGATATACAAGAGTTCCTGATATTTCGGTATAGACATTATTCTTCAAGAAGAGCTTCAGGGAAGTCCTGGTCTCTCACCATATGGTATATGTCTCCCCATTTTACTTATGGGGCATGCCTGTAGTGCACTTAGTATCTTGGAATGTAGTTTCCACCCTTGCGTTGTCATCAGCTGATTCTGGGCAGGTCGCCTTTGACCTTCTCCTGCCACCTTTAGTCATTTTGAAAAATCCTATAGGCATAAAGCACAATGTCAGCAATTCAAACTATCATCCTACTCATACTATTGTGGCCTAAACGCTGACTGAATCTTTTTAGCTATGCTTATTTCACCATTAATTTGCAAATTCCAAAATGTTATAGCTCCTCTATTTTCAATTTAAACATGTATTTCACATGTTATTTCATAGTCCTGTGTAAAACTGATTATTTCTGTAGGCCACTCTATTGAAATTATGAAAAATAAGGGTCATGTATCTCAGCAATTCTGAGTATACTATGTTTTAAGGCATGAGGGTTGACATGGTAACTTCATGGCGGGGTAGGACTACTGACGTGGTTCGGGTAAGGACGGACAGGGTTGGTTTCAATTCTATGATGTCACTGAAAACTGCAACTAGACAATGATGGATCGCTAGACTTGCTAACGATTTACGTGGTAGATGATTACGGCCCGGGTAACTGTGAACCCCCATGAATCTAGGGTCGGCTGTGTTTTAGCAGGATAGGAGCATGATTCTAGTCTCAGCGTAATGTAGGACTATGAACAAAAATAAAACGTAGAATTTAAAAAGCTTGGATAAACGAACTATGATCATGGCCTTTTTAAACTTGAAAGACAAAGAAAAAATTCTTCGAATCGAGATATGAAGCTTGGGAATGTACCAACCTGGTGGATTCTGCCTGGTTTGTAGTAGCGTCGCTTGGGGAGCTGGTGAGCTTGGAGTGAAACGAAATAGAAGCAGGCCTTCGAATAGTTGAAAGAATGAAATTCAACAGGGTTTAAACCCTTTATATAATGTTTAAACACGTGCGAGCCATTAATGGAGTAGGTGTGAAAATTTAAATGGGGTTAATGGGTGTACGAATGGGGTCAAATCGGCACATTCGACATTAAGTTTGACCGCCAAAACCGGAGAGACTTGGCCAACCTTTCCGACTGTTGCGGAAGAATTAGCAAAGTTCATCCGCAAAATAAAGGTGCAAAGTGCCAAAATGGAACGCTTGATCGAGTTGCTCCACCGTTGGGGGAGAGTTATGTGAGTTACTCCGCCGTAGCGGAAGACTTTCATGAGTTACTCCATCGTTGCGGAAAACTTTGGCGAGTTCCTCCATCACTTACTTAGTAGAAAAGGCTTTTGTCGTTGCAGAAAAATTAGCTGAGTTTCTCCGCCATTACGGAAAAACTTACGAGTTTATTCCACAGGGTTTTGGCGAGGTTAACCAAAATTCTTCGCCATTTCGGAAAAGTTGTCTTAAAGGTTCCACCACGGAAGCACCAGAAACTCGCGTTTTACTTAGGAAAAGTTAGTGAAAACGGACTCAAAGGGAGCAAGCAAAGGACCTATCTTTAGAAAGACTAAGAAAGAAAAACTCTTGATGGCCTCGGCTTTCTAGGAAAACTTTCGTCTAAAAGTAAAGGAGGGGCCCCAACATATTTTTTCAAAAACATTTTGGGGGGTTGTGTAGTAACAACAACAATTGGCGATTCGCTGGAGAACACAAAACTTTGGAACAAAAACTTGTCAGGTGGTCAAGAAACTTGCAAAGTGCTAGCTACATGTGCAACAAGATGTCTTCATAGTTCAACTTCTGAGAATGCAGTGATCATTCTTATCACAAAGGTGATGAGGGAAAAGGAAACTTTGACTCAGCCTTCCTTCTAACTCTCTAGGGGCCAAAGTGTGAGGTTTATTTTAGAATTCTTCCCTTCAAAAGTTTACCATTACAAAACTCCACAGGATCGTAACAATGTCTCAAAGATACATTCATTTGTTCCTCATTCCCATGTTGTTTTGCATCATTTTGGATGTTTCTTTAATTTACGACTTTTGCCACGTGAGCCTTCCAGAAATGGACTTCTTCATCTTTCAATAATTGATAAAGGTTCTTCAATCCATAATGTCCTTTTGTGTGAGCAAAAGATTCATTGTTTTTCATGCTTCACAGATGGAGAAGAACCTTACTGGTTGATTTATTTGAACAGCTCCCTTGATCTGAGAGTTCCTTTGATTATCTCGGCCATGCTTTAATTGAGGCGAGAATTTCTGGAAACCAAACTCTTCGATATAAGCCGTTTGGATTTTACTTGTAGCATGGGATCATTTAAAATACCATACATATGTTAGACACACTTCCTCTCCATGGGTCTGTCATAGCAAACTTCCTGAGACAGTTATTTATGTTAGAGTGAATGAAGCCCTAAGATTGTTTAGAAGGAAAAGCTGAATTTTAGTTATTTTAACAGGGGTTATATTCACCCAAGAGAAAAAGAATCTCTGCATTCCGGGAAACCACACAGTGGAAACAAAGTCACACACATAATTTATTTTATAAATGAGCTTCTTCATGACCGTCTTTTGAGTTGTGTCTGGAGCCCAATCTCTCAGCTACACCAAGATTGAGCTTAGCTTTATTTAAACAAAAGGGCTTCAAACAAAAGGTGAAAGCAAAAAAACAAAAAGAAATAAATCGCACTAACTAGTAGCTACTAGGTGACCATAAGCAAAAATGAAACAAAAATCAAATCAGAAAAAGGAAACCACGATTTATTTATGTACAAAAAACCGTTTACGGTTTATGCAAGTATTGCTTTAAGGCGAGGCCGTTGAGAGGAAGATTTACTTCCCCCCCTTGCAGGTCTTTCAATTTATAAGTTGACGGGCCAAGCTTTTCAGAAATTTGGTAAGGGCCAACCCATAGGTGTTGAAACTTTGTGTGCATCCCCTTACCTTCGTGCTGGTGATCCCATTTGAGAACTAAGTCACCTACTTTGAAATTTCTTTTGCCAGATTTCCTTTTATCAAACCATCGTTTGACTATGTCTTGGTGATGATGGAATCGATCTTTGGATTTCTGCTGTGATTCTTCAAGTTGTAGCAGGGTATTAATTCTGGATTGCAAGGCTTGACTGCTAGAACCTCGGGAGGCCTGGGCCAATTGCAAGGATGGGAGCAGAACATTCAGAGGGAGGACGGCCTCCTTTTCGTAAACTAAGGTGAACGAGGAAACCCCTAAGGTGTTCTTGGGAGTAACTCTATCTGTCCATAGAGCATTCGGGAGAGCTATGTGCCAACTTCTTTGATTTTCGATCACAGTTTTCTTAAGTATTCGGATGAGATTTTTATTGGTGGATTCAGCTAATCCATTTCCTTGGGGATAGTAATTGGCTCAATAATGCAGTTTAATTCCTTTCTCATACATGAATTCATTAATTTTCATTGACGACAAATAAGGTGCATTATCAAAGACTAGAGAAATTGGAACCCCAAACCTAGTTATGATGTTTTCTTCCAGGAAGTTGATAACTGCATCTTCATTGACTTTTCGTAGAGGAACAGCTTCATCCCATCTTGTAAAATAGTCTGTAGTTGTTAGGATATACCAGTGTTGCAGCGAGGAATTTGGGTTTATTTCATCGATAATATCTATACCCCATTGCTCAAATGGTTTAGAGATGATAACTGGATGCAAGGATCCTGCTGCCTTCGGTAACTTTCCGGCGCTTCTTTGGCATACGTCACAATTTCTAGCATAGGCGTGAGCATCCTTGAAAAGAGTGGGCCAATAGTACCCAGCCCTGAGGATTTTATGAGCTGTAGTATCTCCAGAGTAATGTCCTCCAGCAGGGTCATCGTGTAATTATTTCACCACGTTATTTACATCTTCCTTTTCCAAACATCTGAGAAAAATGCCATCATAATTCTTCCTGAAGAGTACTCCTGCAATGATTTGATAAGCCGCTGATTTAAGATGGAGGGCTCTTATTTGCTTCGGATTCCAGTGCTCTGGAAAGTAACCCGACTATAAATAATGTACTAGGTCTCTGTACCAAGACTTCGGAGTTGTAAATATTAGACATACGTCTATCACATTCAGCTCGGCTTCATTCCTCCAATCTAACTCTTCATCATCTGGATTTTCAGTGATCAACTTGCATAGGCATTGTCCTTTGATGATAGTAGCCGGTTTGAACTCCAAGTTGTACTCTTGAAGAGTAGTGACCCAGTTTCATCTCCTTTCTCCCAATTCTTTCTGAACAAATAGAGATCTAACAGCGGGATGAGGAACTATGAATTTAGTTCTATTTTTTAGAATATATGGCCTGAACTGTTTTACTTCTTTGAATACTGCATATGCTTGCTTATCCACAACCGGATAATTCAGTTCAGCGCCTTGTAGACCAGTGCTCATAAAAGAAATCGGGTATTCGTCTCCTGATTCTACCTTTTGGGTGAGCACAGCTGTGAGAGAGTTATCGAAGGAAAATGTGTACATAATAAAATATTTATCGAAGTCTGGACTTCTTAAAGAAGGTGCCTTGGCTATGGTAGCTTTGATTTTTTTAAATGCAACCTTTTCCAAGTCTGTCCACTTAAATTGAACACTCTGCTTAACCATTTGTTGCAAAGGTTTAACGATCTGAGTGAAATCTGGTACGAACCTTCAAACAAAATTTATGGTGCCCATGAATGATTGCATAGACTGTTTGCTGTGGGGCATGGGAATCTTGTTGATAGCTTGTATACTCTCTTGATCTATCGATATTCCCTCCTTTGAAATGATATGACCCAAAAGTTTTCCATCAAGAACAGCGAAAACACTTTTCTTAGGGTTTAAAGAGATACCATACTTCTTGCAGCGATCAAAGATTTGCTTTAGGTGGAAAACATGGTCTTCCCTTCTCTTCAAAAAAACTATCACATCATCTAAGTATACTACTACACATTGACCGCCCAATCCTCAAAAAGCAATGTCCATGGCTCACTGAAATGTAGCTCCAACGTTAATTAAGCCAAAAGGAATTCTTCGTTATGCAAAAGTTCCCCACTTTGTACGAAAAGTGGTCTTGAGTCGGCCTTCTTCTGCCACTAGCACTTGGTTATAACCAGAAAAACCATCTAGTAGGGAGAAAAGTTTTGATCCTGACACCATCTGCAAGATTTGTTCCATTGGGGGCATAGGATAGTTGTCTTTATCAGAAGCTCTGTTTAAGTTCTGGAAATCTACACAGAGTCTGATTTCTCCCAATTTCATCCGTACGGGAACTAAATTAGCCACCCATTCAGAATGTCGGACTTTAAAAATAATCTTGGCATCCAATAATTTTTTTAACTCTTTCTGAATTAGAGGCTTGAGTGTCGGATGCATTCTTCTTAATTGTTGCTGAAAAGGTTTGACACCTTCCTTCATTGGTATTATGTGTTGAATGATGCGGGTATCATATGTTTTCAGATCATCGTAGGTCCAAGCAAACACATCTTTAGATTGCTGGAACAATTTGATGAATTTACTCCTCTCTCCCGGCGTACAACACTTACCAAGATTAATATATTTCGGTTCAGCTTCTGTGCCCAGATTTATTAACTCATGCTGCGTGGATGCGCTGTGAGTTTTAGGATTTATAGGTCTTTTGAACTTGCTCTGTAAATCAAATAACTCTTCAAGAGTTCTCACGCCTTTGGGCATGAAGTTTCCCTTTACAACATCTTTATTTTGTAAATCTGAATCATGTTGTTCTTCATCTATTATGGCCTCTTGGAAGACATCTTCATTTGTTAAGAAAAGAATGATCTGATCATCATCATCAAATACCCTGAGATTTGTGATGTTATTCGGAACAGAGGGCCTGAAAATTAATTCAATAGAGCACTTGTTATTAGTGGGCACTAATCTGGAAGTAGAGGTTGCTAACAAATCCGCTGCAGCATTCTTCAACCTAGGAATAGAATTAATATTGAAAGCATCAAAACATGAAATCAGATCCCAAACCTCAGCTTGATATCCCTTTAAGTGTGGAGAAATACAATGAATTGTATTCCTTATTTGTTGGACAACTAGTTCTGAATCACCAAAGACTTTTAAAAATCTGACATTTAAACCAATGGCTTTCTTTAATCCATGGATTAGAGCTTCGCATTCCGCAGTATTATTCGTACATTCAAATTCTAATCTACAAGATAAAAAATGTTTATTTCTTTTAGGGTCAATTAAAACACAACCAGCTCCAGATCCTTCTTGAGTTTTTGAGCCATCAAAGTAAAGAGTCCAAAAAACATTTTCTTCCTTAACTAAGTTAGTGTCATTACTGCCTATGTTAGTAACTAAATTTACTATGTTACAATCAATATCATCAATCTGTGAAAAATGAAGGAGATCGGACTGTTTGTCTGAATCATGGCTAACATCCTTTGATTGATAATTTTCAGGTTCGATTTCTAGGAAATAGTTCCCTAAAACTGAAGATGAAAAATCTACAGCTTCATTTTTCTCTTCTAGCTGAGTGACATTTTGTTTCATGTATGGCTCTCTTAATATCTTGATTTGATTTTGCCTATTTTGATAGGGTAGCCACAAATGAGACCAATCCATTGCAAAATAACCATTCAGTTTTGCAGACCAGTCCCTACTCAAAATTAAACCATATGCCTCAGGGATATCGACCACCATTATATCAATGAATTGACATACTCTAGAATCGGATGACAACCTAATAAGTACATCTTTCAATTCACCAATAACCTTGACAGCAGTTCTATCTAATTGAATGATTTGAGATGGGGAAGGGATAGGTTGCCCATTAATCTTTCTGCAAATAGATAGAGGCATGACATTTGAGCTAGCACCAAAATCTACCCAAACAATTGTGCACATTGTGATTAAAAATCTCAAAAGTTAAGAGGAAAGGCAGAGTTTGAGATTTTGATTTTCCGCCAATACTTGCTTCATTAATTTCTAGGTTTTCATCGGTGTTTTCTAATGAAGTACTTGTTTGTGGATCAAAATCCTACATCAATTTCTTTCTTTGTTGTGGCAAGATACACATATCAAAAATGGAAACGTTTGCTTTTGTTTTCTTAATATCTTCGATTATATCATAGCTCATGTCACATTCCTTTGAAACTTTTGACGGATTTTCTGTTTTATTTGAAGAAGCTTGCAAATTTTGGGTTATTTCTGAGTTTGGTTCTTTAGTCATCATGGGAGTAACTGCTGGATTTGTCTTGGGTTGGGGCGGAATGACAGTTATGTGCCTTTTCAGTATTTGATTAGATCTAGCTTTAGGCGCTTCTACTGTCGGGTCGATCACTGGGCCTTCACTCCTGGTAGTGATATTAATAGATGTTGTTTGCACTTCATCAATGAAATCTTCACAAGATGGTTCTTGGGTAGGAATCCAATCCCAAAGGATCATCGTAGTGTCGGGAGCAGACTCTTCCCTCTCAGGAATTGGTTCTTGTTGGGGATTTGTTTGCTCAGGAATTTATGCATCTAACATTTGGTTCATTACTAAACTCATCGAATTGATCCACTGTGGACAACTTTTTTCTGAGTGTTGTTCTTGATGGAAAGTGCATAAGTGGTCCATGCCTATTTCATTTAAGTTTAGTACAACAGAATTATTTACCGGTGGGGTTGAATGTCCATTTTCTTCTTTCTTTTTATAGAATGGCTTGAAAGGTAGCCTTGAAGAACTGGTCACCTTATCTTTCTCTAACTCTACAATTTTATTGGAGAGTTTTTGCATCATTTTTATGACATTTTCTAAATCTGCCGTGGGTTCTTCTTTATCCCTAGTTAACAGAAAAGGTTTTTTAATGGTTGTTGGCTTGACCTCTACATCGAGAGCATGCTTGGCGATGTTGTCAGACTCTTCTTCTACTTTCTTGGCTTCTTCAAAATTTTCTGTTAGGTTAATCTTCTTTGTTCTCTTGACGAACATTGCTAGCGGGGATTTAAGAGATGTTGTATAATATTCTACCAAGCATTCCTCAGTAGGATTTGTTGCATCACTAAAATTATTTAACAGTGTCGTGAATCTTTGATTAAACTCTTGAACTTTCTCGTTCTTTTCCATTCTCATAGACAACAATTCTTTCATAAGAGTAGCTACAGTTTTCTGATTCCCATACTTTTGTAGAAAACACTTCTCAAAATCTTCCCAACTTGTTATCGAATTAGCTTGCAGACTAAAGTACCAGGAAGACACTTTGGGTTTGAAAGTGTAAGGAAAAAGGTGACAGACCACGTCTTTGTATTTTACATTAAGAAGATTCAAGGCTAAATAGAAACTTTTGAGGTGGTCTTTAGCAGAAATCCCTTTGCTAGGGTCATACATAGGCAAAACCTTTTCTGGGTTTTTAGACAAATCATGGAAGGGTCTAACTACATTTAATGCTCCTCTTACTCTCCATGCTGGTACGGACATGATTCTTGGTGGAGAACGTGGTGGTGTATGCGGTGGTGAATTGTGAGGAGTATTTTTTGGTGTGAGTGGTTCTTCTTGATTTGTAGGAGTTTCAGGTCTGACTTTTTCAAAAGGTTCAGTGATTTCTTCTAGAGACAAATCCAATAATTTTTCTAGACTTTGAACAAGAACGGAATCCCTTGTACACTGAGGGTTTTTATGAGGAGCTCTGATTCTAGGTAACAGGGGAATAGTAGTTAGTCCTCCAAGACTTCTAACGTAGGAGCAAGTATGTCTTCTAAAGCAGTTCACTTCCTCAAAAGGGACAGCATACAATGTTTCTTGCTGTTCTGTCTCGGAATTAGGATTTTCTTGATTTCTTGATTCCAAATATGAAATGTCTAGGACAGTTGTTTCAGATGGGTTCTCAGTGGAAAAGTTTCTAACAAAAGGGTCTCTTCTGCTAGCCATGCACTGGTGGCCCTCCTTCTAGCACCAAAAACTGTTGATGCCTCAAAAATCGTAGCATCAATCATCAAGGGATTCTCCCTAGTAAGCGATCCCAATTAGATCACCCACTGTTTGGTGTAGGGAATCCGTCCGGTTAATAGTCCGACTACCGTGTGAGTTTTTAAATATTTTACCGATTGTGGCCCGATCCACCGTTTATATATTTTGTATTTAAGATGATATGCATATGCCCTAAATTAAATGCATGCGTTAAACAAATCTGTGCTAAGCTATTCAAATCTAAATTAACATGTCCTTCCAAGGAGCAACACTTTAAATTATGAGCAATAAACTAAAAGTAACCTTTAAAGATTGAAACAGATAGCCATTTAATCCCATAAAAGCATTTTCAGTAGAATATAAATGATATCAAAGATAGATCTGAATTTTTTTATTAAAATATTCCATTACTCATAAGGTAAAAAATTTTTGCAAAGAATTAAGATCATTCGTAGCATAGAATTAATTCATAAAAGCTAGGAAAGATCTCACTGAATGTATGTGAAAGAAGCAGAAATAGTTCGGCAAACGCCCATCACAACTCAAAGCAAAACAATGCACCAGCTTTCACAAGCCAAAATGGTTTCTCTATTCATGTAGCTGAAGTAGTTCTCATACATAAGAAGAAATTCTTTCACCTGCCAAAAGTCCCTCTATTCTCTTCTACTCAGCTATATATAGCTTTACAAAATACTCCAAGAGATGCCACCTATACCCTAACCGTCGATATTCCTCTAATTTGTCTTGTAGTGTCTATGTCACAAAAAAGAATAAAAGGCCAAAAATATTACAAATATGAATGTGATGGAGGTCCAAATGTCATTTTACTAATTAACACATATGAAGGCTAAAGGAAGACACGTTGGTTGTAAAACAAAAAATAAAACAAAAGGTGGATTATTTATGAGTTGACGCCTTTGCTAACTTGGGCATTTCTGCTAAAGCTCGTACTCCTGTTGGGGCTTGAGCCACTGGTGATGCTGGGAATTCCACTAAAACTGATGCCTCTGCTCCTCCTGTTGTTACTTGATGTGTTCCTGCTATTAGTACCCTGTATGCTTCTGCTATATGCTTTACCCAGAGACTGGTTTCTTTTATGATATTGTTTGCATCAAGGGGAAGCATGGTTTTCAGAGAAACTTCATGCTTGGCCAGCTCTTCTTCAAGATTAGCGACTTCTACTGTTGTAACTTGGAGACTCTCATTTAGGAGATGTGCGTGAATTGTAGCCTAGCCAATCCAATCGTGAAGGTCTTCTGAGGTCAAATCATATACCTTCCATACATAGTCCATTTTAGCATTCAACCCATCCCTTAGATTAGACAAACGTTGGGCTTTGTCTGGAAACTCCTCTATAGTTTGGGGCATTTTCACCTGGCAATTTTCTTGGGTGGCTCGTATTTTCAAATACAAATTCCCACACTATTCGAGCGTAACCATGGCCACTTCATTCAACTTCACTCTGTAATTCTGGAAAACCCCAAGAGGTGGATATCTGCTTTGAAATCGGTGATGGACTTAAAGGGAGTCTTTCTGGGAATCCTGACCTTCCTTCTCTCCATCCCATTTGTCTCCTAATGTCCTCACTAATACGTACATATTTTCTCCTATGCCTCGTGGCCTCTGCATTTATTTCTTTGATTCTTGCCACCACTTCCTTGCAAATTTCCTCTGTTATGAGCTCTTGAATCTCGTGTATCCTTTTCATAATTTCACAAGCCTGCTCATGAAAGGGTCCCAGGTCGCCAAACTTGCTGGTTGCAAGTTGTAATTGTTGTTCTAGCAATTCTTTCTTTCCTTCCAGCTTCTCAATGTTCTCCTTTAGGTCATCGATCTGTTGAGCAGTATGAAACTTCTCGGACTCCAACTGTAGGTTGCGGCTTTCTAGAGCTCTCTTTTCTGTCTCCAGAGTTCTCATTTGTATCACCAAATCTCTCTTTTCAGCTTCTAGATGTTGAAATCTCCGGTTAAGTTCTCCCTTCTCTAGCACAAGGGTGTCACATTTCTCAACCATCAAATTTGAATAATTCTGCTCTTTGACCATAGTTTCCTGCAGATGGTGGGCTCTCTCCTCTGATTTTAACTTGTTTGCTAATATGTCAACATTGTCTGAGTTGCTAGATCAGAGGCCACAGAAATAGATGCCATGATTTTGTGCGCGTGTTGGGTACCTTGCATGACTGTGGTTTCATGCCTAGTGACAATATCTGGTTAGAAAGGCCTCTTCATTCTAGTCACCGCTTCTTTGACAATGGATTTCCTTTTCTTGTTATAAGTAAACTTATCCCATTGGGACACCGTACTACTCTTTGATGGTGTAAAAGGGACAAGTGGGAGGTATCTTATGGGGGAATTCATATCCAAGTCTTGTATGTCTGGGATTTTGGGGTCAGCATCTTCTTTGGATTTCTTTCCTTCTTCTTCTTTTCTTTGTGCTTCTTCCTCCTATTTGGCACATCCCTCCAATCTGGTCCTTTCTCCTTCTTGAATTCTTCAAGCTTCATCTTCAGCTGCTTGGGCTCTTAAAGTTTCTTCTTCTCGGAGTTTATCCTCTTTTGCTTTACTGGTTCTTTTCTCAATTTCCTCTTGGATCTTCTTAACCTGTTCCTTCAGCCTCTATTCTTCTCTAGAGAGAGCTTCAACAGTCCCCGAGGTGCCCTTTTCTTGTTGTTGTTCTACTTCTTTCACAATATTAGAGCTCGAGCTGGCTACTCCTTTTCCAAGTTGGCATATCTGCAACTCATTCATATTGCTAACCCCCCTATATAATTCCTCATCTTCATCATAATAGTTAGTGTATTCAAAGGGAGCAGAAATCTCTTTGCAATGTTGTGCATCTTTTCCTCGTCGATCGTTCCTGTGGAAAGTCTTTTCCCCAAAATGAAAACCTTTCAGCTCTGCGACAAAATATTCTACTGTCGCAATTTTTGAAAACTTATAAGCCCCAACATAAAAGGGTAAATGCAGGAAGGAAGCCTTCTTTTCCTTGTTCAAGGTACTACCAACTCCATCAATGAAAACCTGTCTCACTGCCTCCTTATGGATTACATAGTCAGTAGCATACTTAGGTAGGATATACAGGGATTTAGAGCCTCTGTACATTCTTATGTAGGTTCCTTCTGATGAAAAATAGAAATCACCATAGTTCTCCAGGACTTCCATGGCGTTCTCAGATAAGCAGTTGGGTTCCTCATTTAACATTAATTCGTATAGAGGCATGATAAACTCCTCACAAATGAGTTTGTAATGCCTTTTGTAATTCTGATCCCAAAAGATTTTGTAAGCAATGAATACTGAGGTATCGGTCGGGTTCCATATGCATTCTAACTTGGGAAAGGGACACTTCGCCACAATACAATCTATCAAGTAGGATGCCATATATCATTCTTCCCTTTTCTCCACTAACCCTTCTTGTGCAGCAATTATAGTTGATGTCAAGCTATCTAAGAGAATATCAGCCCGGTTAAAAATTGTTCCTTTGAACGCCACATAGTGGATGATGGGAACCCATTGCAGCATAAAAATCGTCCCATTGGGCCTCCCAAAGATTATGCTCAGCATGAGAGCGATCAATATGAACAGGGGCCTCAGATCCTGAACCTCGTACTCCTCACTATCCTTTTTTCTGATTTGTTTTCCTGAGATTAGCAGCCTCCTACCCATCTCCAGATTATCCATCTTGATTTCTTCCAGCCATGCATCATCAAGCCGCTGCTGGGGCTTGGGAAACTTATAAGCCGTTGAGATATAGGATGGGTGAAATGAATCAAAATCTTTTCATTTGATGTCCGAAAGAACTCTTGTCTCAGTATTCGCATGCCGCAGAATCCATCCAATTACTTATGAGTAGGGGAAGAGCTCTGGACGTGTGGCTGCTTTGGATATACAAGAGTTCCTGATGTTCCGGTATAGACATTCTTCTTCAAGAAGACCTTCAGGGAAGTCCTGGTCTCTCACCATATGGTATACGTCTCCCCATTTTACTTATGGGTCACACCTGTTGTGCACTTAGTATCTTGGAAAGTAGTTTCCACCCTTGTGTTGTCATCAGCTGATTCTGGGTAGGTCGCCTTTGACCTTCTCCTGCCACCTTCAGTCATTTTGAAAAATCCTATAGGCACACGGCGCAATGGCAGCAATTCAAACTAACATCCTACTCATACTATTGAGGCCTAAATGCTGACTGAATCTTTTTAGCTATGCTTATTTCACCATTAATTTGCAAATTCCAAAATGTTATAGCTCCTCTATTTTCAATTTAAAAATTTATTTCACATGTTATTTCATAGTCCTGTGTAAAACTGATTATTTCCGTAGGCCGCTCTATTACAACTATGAAAAATAAGGGTCATGTATCTCAACAATTCTTAGTATACTATGTTTTAAGGCATGAGGGTTGACATGGTAACTTCATGGCGGGCTAGGAATACCGATGTGTTTCAGGTAAGGACGGATAGGGTTTGTTTCAATTCTATGACGTCACTGAAAATTGCAACTAGACAATGATGGATCGCTGGACCTGCTAACAATTTACGTGGTAGATGATTACGCCTGGGTAACTGTGAACCCCCATGAAGCTAGGCTCGTCTGTGTTTTAGCAGGATAAGAGCATGATTCTAGTCTCGCCTTAACGTAGGAATATGAATGAAAATAAAACGCAGAATTTAAAAAGCTTGGATAAACGAACTATGATCGTGGCCCTTTTAAACTTGAAAGACAAAGAAAAACTTCTTCGAATCGGGATATGAAGCTTGGGAGGGTACCAACCTGGTGGATTCCACCTAGTTTGCAGTAGCGTCGCTTGGAAAGCTGGTGAGATTAGAGTGAAATGAAATGGAAGCAAGCCTTCGAATAGTTGAAACAATGAAATTCAACGGGTTTAAACCCTTTATATAATGTTTAAACACGTGCGAGCCATTAATGGAGTAGGTGTGAAAATTCAAACGGGGTTAATGGGTGTACGAATGGGGTCAAATCGGCACATTCAGCATTAAGTTTGACTGCCAAAACCGGAGAGACTTGGCCAACCTTTCCGACCATTGTGGAAGAATTAGCAGAGTTCATCCACAAAATAAAGGTGTGAAGTGCCGAAACGGAACGCTTGATCGAGTTGCTCCACCGTTGCGGGAGAGTTACGTGAGTTACTCCGCCGTTGTGGAAGACTTTTGTGAGTTACTCCGCCATTGTAGAAAAATTCGGCGAGTTCCTCAGTCACTTACTTAGTCGAAAAGGCTTTTGTCGTTGTGAAAAAATTAGCTGAGTTTCTCCACCATTACGGAAAACTTACGAGTTTATTCCGCAAGGTTTCGGCAAGGTTAACCAAAATTCTTCGCCGTTTCGGAAAAGTTGTCTTAAAGGCTCTGTCGCGGAGGCCCAGAAACTCGCATTTTACTTAGGAAAAGTTAGTGAAAATAGACTCAAAGGGACCAAGCAAAGGACCTATCTTTAGAAAGACTAAGAAAGAAAAACTCTTTATGGCCTCGGCTTTCTAGGAAAAATTTCGTCTAAAAGTAAAGGAGGGGCCACAACATATTTTTTCAAAAACATTTTTGGGGAGGGTGTTGTAACAACAACAGGTCTCTGATTTCTTAATTCCAAATCCCTCCACCTCCTTGGCACATTCCTCAGGGAGACCTATAACCTAGAACTGGTACATTAGGATGAGCGCTGAAGAATTTCAGAGCTGGAGGACAAAAATTGGATGCAATACTCTGTTCTTTGACAGTGCCTCGGAAGGAAACCTAGGGCTGGCAGGTGCGGGTGGAGTCTTCTATGACTCTGAAGGAAACAAGATGAAATATTATGCTTGGGGTATTGGAAGAAGGTCTAATAATAGTGCAGAATGGACATCTCTAATAAAAGTCTTGGAGACAGCAAGGAACGATGGTCTCAAAGACTTGGTAGTGTTCGGTGACTCAATGTTGGTCATTAGAGATGCGAGGAGCCTAACCAAAAATCACAAGAGTCCTACTTCTAATATTCACTGTCTCCTAAAGTGTCTAGTTAATAAGTTTAAAACTATAAATTTCCTCCATTTACTGAGATCCAATAATCAGAATGCGGATGCAATGGCAAACATAGGAGCCGACCTCGATTGTAGAGTTCTAGTTTGAAACCAAAATGTGTATGAAAAGGTTTGGATCCCTTGAGTTTGTTCAACTACTTCACTTGGCTAGACATCACATGTCTCCCTCTTCTGAGAAGTCTTTGCCCTTGGGTTGGAGCAATTCTAGCACTCCTCCCTCTTTTTTAAGCAACAAACAGAGCTCTGTTTTGAACAAGTTTGAGGTTGGCCCTATAGTGCGCCTTGGAATGGGAGCTATCCGCACGATGGAATCACATGGCCAACACATGGTCAGCATGCAGTATTTTAAGGTGATGGGAATCCGATAAGGCTCATGTTTAAATACCATGCATGGTAATCATGAGATGCATTTGGTCTGTTTGATTGCAAGAAGTAGAATCGTTGTAGTCTCAAATATGGCTGACCCTAGCTCCTCAATTCATTGTATTCTTTGCAGAAAGATGATTCCTCGCACTAGGGGCTTGGAAAACATGTATTTCAGGAAGAAGGCTCCGACGATGCATGGGGGTCAGAGTGGCTTGGTCCAAATGCAACACTGTGCTCATGATGTCGGTAGGCATGACTTTCTGGGGAATTATATGAATACAACTCCTTCCCCTACCAATGAAGATAGAGGCAGTTCTGGTCCTAAGAAGGAATTCGACTGCATACCCAATGATGTCAAGAATTATTTGACCAAAATGGAGACACAAATCCGCTTACTGAGAGGAAAAAAATACGAGTTCAAAAGGGTCATCCATCATCTGTACACCATGATGCAAGAAATAAATAAAGAGGTCCGTGGAAGCAGCAACAAACTCAATGAGAAGGTTGATAGTCTTGCATATGTGTTGGACAATGCGTGCCCCTGCTCTGTAAACCTTGACACCCAAATCACCGCGGTCCATTGCAGTGTTAGGATTGTGGAGGCAAAGATAGATAGTATGCGTGCAGAGATAAGGAATTTTAAGCAGGAAATGCATAAATATTCAGGTGGTATGGTCGGTGGACAAGCTGAGAATCTGATCACTCTTCCACATCAACAACCAGACTCCCTTCGCCAGCAATGGCTTTCAGTCTCTGTGAACCTTCAAGTTTTCATAGGCTCTTTTTTGGTACTCCCATGATATTTCAGAATCATAGTATTTCATCTTTTGGGGCTTTTCTTTTAGCAGAAGTAGCTAAGGATACTCTCAGGCCGGAAGACTTTTACTATCTATAATGTTTTGCTTCTATTTCATGTTTTTAGGGCATTTTGTCCGGATCTATTTTCTTCATAGGTTAGAATTTTGCCATGATAGTTACAAACTTGTCAAGGATGAATGTGGAGACATGGCATTTCCTCTCTATCGAGGAAAAGTCCTTCTCTGACACTATGTAACTCTGTTTTTCCCCCTTTTTTTAAATAAAATCTCTTATCCGTTCTTGTTAAAAAACAAAATAGTCGCCAAGATTTTACAAAATATTATTATTTAGTGAAAGATTTGCCAAAATTTTACAATATTCTACAATAGAATGAAAGATTAGCAAAATATATATATATAGATATTATATTATTGATAAAATAGCCTTCAAATTTTCCTATATATCAAGAAGATTCACCCATTTATTATATGTATAAATTCAGGGGGAATTGTTAAAATTATCCTTGGTTCAATTCCCCTTAGGGGTGACTTAGTTGGGAGGTGACACCTCAAAACCCAGTCAAGTTGAGTCTGGTGCACTCCAGGCCTGGTGAAATCCTTGGATGATTTTGATGGCTTAGATACCCCTGGATCATGTTTCTCATACCACAGGCCACTCTCGTTGGTCAAGAAGATTCAAACAAACAAAAAGAAATCGATTATTTCATTATTTTTAAAATTAATATATTTAAATATTTTTTAAAATTTAATAAATATCTCCTTAATTTGAAATATAAGAAAACTACCTTATAAAGTGACAACTTTTCATTAACCAATGACTATATGGCTTCCCAATATATTATGTGATATCATAAAGCTCACATGTTGGTAAAAATGCTTAAACATTAAACTATTAAATCAGACAAAAGTCGAGAGTTAATATATATATATATATATATTAAACAATATATTTTGTTTTTAAATATATATATTCCATAATAAATATATAACTTACTCTATTGGAAAAGGAATTCCTATATATGTATCATGTCTTACAAAACAATACTTTATGAAATTAAAATAATTATATAACTTGTATAATGTAGAGCGTGTACAATAAAAATTATGCTAACTTAATAAAATGCAATATCATTTGTTTATACAAAAGCATGCTACGAAATTATGTCAAAGACCAATTACATATGCATTAAGATCATTCCAAAATAGATATAATTTTAGAACCATGTGCATTGCTTTTTATTAAACAAACATGGCATTAGATTTATATACAAAATCATGCTACAAAATTATGTCAAAGACCAATTATATAATACATAAAATATGATTCCAAAATAGATATAATTTTAAAACCATGTGCATTGCTTTTTATTAAACAAACATGACCTTAGATTTTGCATTCATGAACATGAACATATGGAGACAAATTATATAATCTATAATTACCTTAAAGTTGTTTCAAAAATTGAATTATAAAATGTTATGCCATTAGTCTTTAAAAAAAGGTTGACTGCAACAATTAAAAAATGTGCAATAAAATTATTTTAGCTAACTTGATAGAACCGTATATCATTTTTGTAAAACCTGTGATAAAATTATAATAAATATAAACAAAAATTGAATTATAAAATGTTATTCCATTAGTCTTAAAAAAAGGTTGACTACAACAATTAAAAATTGTGCAAAAAAATTATTTTAGTTAACTTGATAAAATACTATATCATTTTTTTAAAACCGGTTATAAAATTATATAAAAAATAAACTAAACTAAAGATCAAATTATTTTAGTTAACTTGATAAAATACTATATCATTTTTTTAAAACCGATTATAAAATTATATAAAAAATAAACTAAACTAAAGATCAATTATGTATACATGAATATATTTTAGATACTATAAGGAGGTCATTAACCCTAATTTAGAAGATCAAAATTATCTCTCAGTAATAATTAGTTCAAGAAAGAAAATTAATATAGCCAATATTAAACCAAACTCATATGAACTCCATAGCGAAACATGGCATTGGTTTATTCCTAAACATTCGTGGGTGGAAAGGGTTTTCCATCTTTGTGAGTCTATAAACATTAAGGGTGAAAATCACTTTCTCTTAGAGTGCCCTGCTTACACCCACATTAGATCTGAGTTTCATAGTATTTGCTACAATACAAGCCTTTCTAACCTTCTAACGTGCCAAAACTATAGTGAGCTCGGAAAACTTCTCGCCAAGCTCTTTGAGCACAAGAACAAAATTTTAAAGCAAACACAGTAATACCCTAATTAAAGTCCATCATCATCATCGTCGTCGTCGTCGTCATCATCATCATCATCGTCATCGTACATCGATTTCTAGTTTTATTAACAATGTACATTGATTTCTAATTTTATCTTTCTGCATTGCTTTTCAATTTTATCTTTGTTGTAAAAAGTATTAACATCATGGTTAAAATTATTATGATAAATATACCCGGTTTTTCACATGCTAAATATTACAATATTTTTTTTTTAAATTCTTTTAACACGTTATCAATTATTTTTGTTAAGGTGGTGTCTGTCTTGAGACTTATTAACTCGAGACTTATTAATTTGAAGATTTTTAAAGAAAATTTGAACAAGTTACACCATAATCAGTTTTTTATTATCTTTTTTACATGTTTGTATCAATTTAATGTATATTATTTTGATATTATTTTATGTTATAGTTTAAATATTTTATGAATTTGAATCTATTTTTACATTGAAAACAACAATGGTATAAGTTTAAATTTATAATTTTGATAAAAAAATGTACAATTAAATTTGAACAATATAAAAAAAAAATCAAATTCATAAAGTATTTAATCTCTTTTTTATTTTATTATTTTCATTTTTATATTTTTTATATAAAATATATTTATATAATAATATAAATATAATATAATATTTTATTTCTTTTATTTTTTGTCAACTTTTATATAAAATATTTTTCTTCAATTAAACATGATTTTTTTTTTAAACAAAATTTTTAATTTTAAACAAAAATTTTAATTTTAAAAAAAATTATTTCCATTTTGGTAATGGTATCCAATGTAAAGTTAATAATTTAAACTTAATACACCTAAAACCTTGGGAATTGAACTACAAACCTATAAAGTGTTGTCTACAATGTAAATAATGTTTTGGCAATAATAACAAAAAAAACTAATTGATCTAACCCTCAAAATTATTAATTGAACATTATGTATATAATTGAGTTCTTTTAAGTTTTTACAATGTTATAACATCTTTAGATGTAATTTTGTTGAAGTTTGTAATCCCAAACTTCAACACAACTATATTCCAAAAAAATCATGAAGAATATGTACATAGCTCTGTATAAACTTTGTTCATTGAACCTATTCTCCACCCACAATATGGGTACAGATAAATAATGCTTCTTATAAAGAGAGCACTATGGAAAAGCTATTATGTATCCATATGATGCATAGGTGCATTATATGGAGGTCCCACGATGAGTCCATTCATGCACTTCTATATATGTCTATTTCAATTATCATACATTATTCGAACATATTACAAAAACCCATGCATGTCATTATCAAACACATAAGTCACTCCAACTAATTATGTATTCAATGATATTTTTCATTTTCCATAAATATATATAATAAAAATAGTAAATATGTCTAACTTATTAAACACCACAATATTAGTTTACTAGTTTAATATATATAATAAAAATAATAACTATAGCTAACTTATTAAACACCACAATATTAGTTTAATATTTGTTAACGTTTATTATTATTTTTTTTGTTACTTCCTCTTAAAAAAAATTGAAAAGAAAAAACATCATTTTACGTAAACACTATTGTACTACACCAAAATAATCTTAAGACTTGTTTTTAAACTCACCCGTTTCAAACTCATGCCTCATGGCTGACACAAACTAAAGAAAAAGTTGAATAAATCAACTCTTCACCAACCTTATATTACATGGGTGACACACATTATATTAAATTGGAATCTTGTTAGACAACTCAACAATTCATGAAATTTATTCTAATTACATGGGGGTGAGATATATCTACTACACCAAAATTAATATAATATTTGCTATTAAACCTATCCCTTTCAAACTCATTCTACACGGGTAATGCATGGGTGATAGAGAGTATAGTTACACTAAAATCTTGTTTGACATTGGAAAACAGTTAGAAATCAACATTTCACTTCTTACATTGGAAAACTATTAGAAAAAATAACACTTCACCAACTTTATTTATACTCCATGGGTGACACAGATAATAACCACATTGAAACTCTCTTACTTCTTAGTGTACTGATACCTCAAGCTTCAAAAAGTGCATAACACACCATTGTGCTTTTAGAATGGCAAGACAATTTACACCTTAGCTTCTTCTTTGAGACTTTTCTTTTGGTGACTTGAATTATTTATTTAACCCTATGCTTGTTGTCATCATATTATAAAGTTAAATATTAGCGATAAAATCTTAGGGGTAGGTACCTTCGAGGTACAATTTTATATGGACTAAGATATGCCTCCAGTGGAGGAGTCATGTTACTTGGTTATACAGACTCAGATTGGGGAGGAAGCATTGTGGACTGTAAGAGAACATCCAGCTACTATTATAGCCTAGGATCAACTAAGATATCTTGGTCCAACGGGAAGCAGGGATTTGTATCCCATAACACTACCAAAGCAGAATAAATAGCGGTTAGTGTTTCATGCCGAGAAGAAGTGTGGCTCAGAAAGCTACTTGCAGGGTTGTTCGATGAAAATCTTGAGCCTACAGTTATTAGGGGTGACAATCATAGTTGCATCAAGATTTCCGAAAACCTAGTGTTTCATGACAAGTCGAAGCACCTTGAAATGAAGTATCACTTCATCCGAGACATGGTCCAGAAAGGTACATTGAAACTTCAGTACATTGCTACTGATGATTAGATTGAAGATGTGTTAACAAATCCTCTATCAGTGATGAAGTTCAACTACTTCCGAGACAAGCTTGGTATGTCAGAGAATGCCTCCCTCGCTTAGAGGGAGTGTTAAATATATAGCATCAAGAGACATTCTCCAAACCAATCTTGTGTAGTCAAGATTGATCCTCCCGTATAAAGGTGAGCACTTTGATTGCCTTCCGTGTAAAGGTTATTCCTCTCATATAGAGGTAACTGATCAAAGTAATGATGTTTTAGAGTATTGTTGGCCAAGGCTCCAGACTTGTGTGCGTCAAGCCATGATTATCATGTAAACCTTTCGTATATCCATGAGATGGACCTCCCGTATAGAGGTGGACCTTCCGTATAAAGGTCATGTTTTACTTGTTAAAATAATTTAATGTTGTGTGATGTATTATTAACCATGATCACCAGATTGTTATTAAGTCCCCTTTAGAGATTGATCACCTCTAAAGTGAATTACTTTAGCATATGATCATTTGGTCTGGAATAATATAATATGATCACAGCATCTGATAATTATTCTTAGTATAATGTAATGTGATGTATAATTAAAGTTAGCACATATTGACCATGCAGTAAAAGATAAAGAAATAAAATATAAAGCATAGAGATCTAGAGAATTCTAAATTTCCCATGCAGACACTTCAGCTAATTAAAGAGAACTCAAATTGTTAAAGCTTCAGTTATAAAGCTTCAGTTAAGTATCATTGCTTTAGTTAAAGAATCAGTTAAAGATATTCCTCAGTTAACTAAAGAACTCACAGTGGTCACTTCAAGTAAATCAATCAACATGATTTCAATTAACTAAGTGTTAAATAAAAAGGACTAGTTAACTAAAGTGTTTTCACTTTAGTTAAACTAAAAGACGATACTTCAGTTAAAGAGTGTTAACTAAGTGGCAACAAAGAAGATCTAGTTAACTAAGTGTTATTGCATGATAACACTTATGTTAAACTAAAATATGACACGTGAGTTGTGAAACTTGCATGTCAACACTTAAGTTAGACACCTAACTAAGTGGGTAAGCTTTCAGTTAAGAGGTGAGTTCATCCTAAGTGACAGCTCAGTGAGATAAAGCACTGCATGAAAAGTGGGGCGCACCTCTGCATGCAATATTAATACATCCAATTTGAGGGCGTGTTCATCCCAAAGTTAGAAGTTAAAAATATAAGATAATAATGTATAAATATGTTATACGGGATTGATGAATCCAGTGTTAAGTGAATTCTCTTCTCCATTGAAGGCAAGGTGCTTCTCTTTGTGCAGGGTATTGTTCATGCTTGTAATTGTTGTGTTGGGCACACATCCGATTGATCTTTATTGCTTATGTATGTTCATCAAGAGTGTTTGGTGATGTCTTATCTTCCAAAATAAATATGCTATGTTTTAAAGGAAATCATTCTCTGCTATCCATTATATTATACTGAGAAGAATTGTTGAGGTTTTTGTTCTCATAATTTTGAGGATTTTTCCCAGGGTATATCTTGTGTTATGGTTGTATGAATTTCATGGATTTTATTGTCTCATTGCTTCAAGTATTTGCACCTAAAAGAATTAAATATCAAAGCTCAACCAATTTTTTTTTTATAACTGAAACGGTTATTTGTATTGAAATGGAAGCGGTTGGGCCGAAGCCAAAGCAACTGGGTTACAAAGTTACCAAAACCAGCTTCTTCGAAGAACAAATTTCAATTCCAAACATGACATTATTTCAATGGGGACTGTGAGGGAGCTTCATCATTTTTGCTAAAGGCTTCTTGAGGTAGGAGGCAGCCTAGGTTTGCTTTGAGATCTGCTTCCGAATTTGAACTGCGGAGAATGTGGAAAAAATGAGAAGAGACAAATTGGTGCAGCAAATATCGCAGTCTTTGCAAAATTTTATTGAGAGTAGGATTGTTGAAATGATCCTCAATATTCAGAATTTTTATCAAAATTTTCGAGTCTCCAAAAACTTGGATTTCTCGCATGTCATTATCTCGAGCTATCTGGAAAGATTTTAGCAGCCCGAGGATTTCTGCCTGATTATTAGTTCTCTGACCAAGACCCCAGCTGAAACTATCCTTTCTAGAACCGTCCGAAGAGTATAATACTCCACCTGCTACAACAATTCCAGGGTTTCCCTTATAAGCTTCGTCAAAGAAAATAGAAGCTTTTCCCTACTTCCTCCACCAGATTTGGAATATTGGATTCGGATCTCTTAATCGCCATCTTGTAGTGTTATAGGGACAAACAGTGATTTTTTCCCTATCCCTGAAAATAAAAGTTCCCAACCATTTCTTTTCTTCTGGACGAAGAGAGATGTCTTTCTTGTAGGTTAGATGGGCCAATGTTTCAAGAAGGGAAGCTTTAGCATTGGTAGCCACCTTTGAAGGAGAGCTTGAAGAACTATTGAAGATCTTGTTATTTCATGCCAGCCATAAATTCTAGCATGCATATTTGGGGATAGCCTGCCAGATACGATTCCAAAGAGACTTGACAGGAATCTCGAAGGAATAGCGCAACTTCCAGACAGAGAAAAGAGCTACCACTGAAATCTGAGATGGAGCAGTGGCATTGAGACCATGGAGGAAGATTTTCCAAACTTCCTGGGAAAATGGACAGTCAACAAACAAGTGATCCATTGATTCAAGAGCATTGCTGCACATTGCACATCTGTGAGGACCAATTATACCTCTTTTGAGCAAGTTTTCACCGGTTAGAACTTTTTTATGCATTAAAACCCAAAAAAATAAATTAACCTTGGGGAGGCCAATCGGATCCCAAACCTGTTTCCAGAAGGACGCTGAATGGATCATTTCCTTCTAAATTTGTAGAGAAGCATAACCCTGCGCTGCTGTATATACTCCAGTCTTGCCCCATCCCCATATATCCATAGCATGCAGGTGGACAGGGGCCATATCCGTCAGAGCAGTTAAGAGGAGCTTCAGCTGAGCGTGAAGGTGTTCTGGAATGTTAGGAAATGTCCATGATTTCCAATTCCTGGCATCATCCCAAGCAGAAATATTGGCCAGATTATGAATTGCATGGAGGGAGATCCAATCCCGAATTCCGTTCAATTATTCATCATTTGCAATGGGGAAGTGTCCCATGATACGATCGTGCCATAGCAAGGTGTTATTACCATTTCTTGGAATTCTGTACAAGTGTTTTCGAAAAAAATCCAATCCCCGGCGACATAAATTCCATAACAGCGTTCCTTTTGGAGTGTTTCCTACCAGGAGCTTTCTCAAAGAGACACCACTGAGGTATTTTTTCCTTAATAGATAATTAACAGGATGTCTACCATTAGAATACAATTTCCACAGTATTTTGATCCCCATTGCTAAATTAGCAAGACTAGGATCGCAAATCTGTAAGCCACCTTCAGAGATTGGGCGTTTAACAATGTCCCAGTTTACAAGATGAAACTTCTTCTGATCACCTTTACCTCCATGCCATAAAAAATCTCTAATCAACTTTGAAACCTGATCCATGAACGCCTTAGGAGCCAAGAGGAAGGATGCTTGGTAGATGGGTAAGGCTGAGAGCACTGATTTGATGAGAATAAGTTTTCCAGCGGTAGTGAGCCAGTGTCCTCCCCAAGCTACAATTTTCCTTTTTAATTTGCAGAGAACTTCATTCCACAGCTCAGCTTTGTTGAATCCCAGGGTTAAGGGCAATCCAAGGTACTTAATTTTTTCCCATGTGGCATAGCCCGACAAGCCAAAAAAAATAGCAATTCTCTGAATGAGCTGATTTTCAACATTCCATCCATAAATTACACTTTTCCTTTTGTTGATGAGGGCACCAGAGATGATGTAAAAAATTTTGAGGATTTCATTGAAAGCCTTAGCAATCTTTATGGAGGCTCCACCCAGCAGAAGAGAGTCATCAGCGAATAAGGCATGGTTTAAAGGATCGACGCCGGCCATCACCCTAATACCTGGAGCTATCCCTGCTCTCTTTGCTTCTGTCAGCTTTCTACTTAAAGAATCAGCCATCAAGATATACAGAAAGGGGGAAAGAGGGAATCCGTTCCTGATTCCCCTCGTGGCTTGAAAATAATTAGCATGTCTTCTGTTTACTAACGGGGCTATCCAAGGCTTTTCAATACAAGCCTTTATCAAATTGACAAAATCAGTGCTAAACCCAAAGGAGTAAAGGACTCTGTAAAGAAAAGAGAGATTTACCCGATCAAATGCATTTGTCATGTCGAGCTTAATGAGCATCCCTTGCTCCTTCCGTTGATGGCTGGAATGCATGGCTTCTTGAACCTGAATTACATTATCCAATATATGTCTACCTTTATGAATCCACCTTGCATCGAAGAGATGAGCTTCTCTAGAAGCGGTTTAATTATGTTTTCCATTAGCTTGGCAAGAATTTTATACAAGGCATTACACAATGAGATAGGCCTAAATCTCTCGAAGGATCCAGGGCTCACCTCTTTAGGAATTAAAGCTAATAAGGTGGAGTTGATACTTCCTCCCACTTTAGATTTTAATTGGAAAGACTTGATCATTCTCAGCAAATCTTTTTTTATTATGTCCCAGCAAGATTTATAAAAGTGAATTGAAAAACCATCCGATCCTGGTGCTTTATCGGGCTCCATAGACCAGATAACTTTGCAAATTTAATCTTCAGTAAATGGCTTCATGAGACCAATATTTTCCTCCCTGCTGACAAGATAAGGGATGTGTGAGAGAAAGTCGGAAGTGTCCTCCTCACAAGTAACTCCATCTTCATGATAAAGATGCTAGAAATGGTTTTTTGCTGCAAATTTAAGTTGGTCTTGACCTTTGTGGACCGCCCCATCTGAGGAAGTAATTTCTGATATATGATTTTGTGAGAGACGAGTGCGGTATTTCCTATGGAAGAAAGAGGAGTTATGGTCTCCAGCTTTTAGCCACAAGCTGCAGGACTTAAGCCTCCAATACTCTTCTTCTTGGTGAAAGGAACAAAAGGATTTGAGTTTGGAAGCATGTTCCTTTTCAATTTCTAAGGTGGTGATTACTTTGCTTTCCATTTCCAATTGCAAATCTGCAAGCTGCTGAACAGTCTCTCTTTTGTAGCTGGAGGAGGTATTCTAAGTCTTTTTTATCCAATGTTTCAAAGCATACTTAGCGGTCTTAATTTTCTTCTCACATACATAGTTAGGTGACCCTATAAATGGAGTGGACCAAGTTGTTTGAACAACTTCCAAAAACCCATCTTTCTTTAACCAAAGGGGGCTAAAACGAAAAGGCAATGGACCCAATTTTTCTTCCTCTTCTAGAATTAGGAGAATAGGATTATGGTCTGAGGTAAGCTTATGGAGTATTTTGTAAGAGATTAATCTTTTTCCCATCAGCAGAGAGCTCTGAACAAGAAACCTGTAAAGGCAGGCATAAATGTATATGTAACTTCAAAATGTATTTCATATATATATATATTGTACTCCTATAGAGATGTATTATTCCTCTATACGGAAGTGTTTGTATTCCTATAGAGATGTTATTATTCCTCTATACGGAAGTGTCATCATTTATATTGTAAGTGTCGTAACTTATACTTCATGGGTTCTTAGACCACCTTATTGGGGTTGGACCTGTATAAGTCATGTGGTTCGAAGGGTTATTAGACCACCCTATTGGGGGTCGGCCATGTGGGTCGAAGGGTTATTATACCACCTTATTGGGGGTCGGCCATGTGGGTCAAAGGGTTATTAGACCACCCTACTGGGGGTCGGCCCAGTCAGCATTATGTTATGTGGTTAAGTTAAGGCCGACCTAGTAAAGGTTATTAGGCAAGTCAATTCAAGTATAAATAGAGTGCGGGAGGCACTCTATTTGATCATTCTATTCTCACACACACTCTTTGGAGAGTGGCGCACTTATGGAGGAGGACAAGCTGCTGCTAGGAGATTTCTATCTCTTATGCTTGGGTTGTATCATTGTTCTATCTATCTCTGAGGAAGTTATTGGAGTTTTTCACCTTTATGGTTTTCCCCAAGTAAACTCTGCGTCTCTTGTGTGCTTGCTTTATTGTGTCCATGATTGATATGCTGTAGATATGCTGTACATGTTATTCTCTCAGTTAAGATCCTAGATCAGATTGAAGTAAATTTTGAAAAACTAACATGGTATCAGAGCTAGCCTGAAAGAAGGCATGGTATGGCATGTATGACACTTGTTGCACTTGCAATGCTAGGGCTTGATATAGCAAACACCAATCATTGTAGCACTTTCGCTATAAATCCATTTTGGCAACGTTTTCGGATCTGAAACTTTGACAAGTCAAATATCAAATCCCCATGTACCTTGTGTCCAAAGGAAAACTTATAATTCATTGTACTTTGTGTTTTATGATCTGTGCAATCTAGGGTTTTTGCCTCTTACAAATTTGAGTCATAAACAGGTGACCTAGGAAAAAAGGTCATAACTTGGGCTAGGAAGCTCCAAATGAAATTTCGTAAAAATGACAGGTATTGAATGGATTGTACTTTCTCAAGTAACTTTTTCAGAGGCCGAAACGGAACCAGTGACATGTGGCATGCCATACAAGTTCGCTCTTTTGTTTTATCCCATAAATAGGTCACGTTGCGACACTTGGAATAACTCTCTCTCAAAGAATAAAATTGAGATCAGACCTGTGGGGTTGGAAAGATGATAGGTTGGGCTACCATAGGTAGAAGTTTCAGACCCTGTGGATCGCAAAGTTCGGAGTTACACCAGAAACAATCAGGTACATATTTCTATCAAAACAGAATTATTTTTTAGCACCTTCATTCATGGCTTCAGAAATTTAGGGTTTCGGAGAAAGATGGAATTTTTGTAATCAGAGACCACGACTGAATGCTACTCATCAAAATCAAAATTTAGAGACCAATATCAGAATTTTTAGTTAGGCAGAAGGCCGGGCTTGATCAGACCCTAGTTCGAGACTTTGATCAAAAAAGTGGAAAATTAGGGCTTCTGCAAAAATGGGAATTTTTTAAATCTGTGACCACGGCTGGAAGCTTCTCAGAAAAATAGAAGCTTAGAGCTTTGGATCTAACCTTTTGATTAGGCATAAGGATGGACTTTATCAAACCCTAGTTCGGGGTCATGTCCAGTGAATCTGGAAGTTTCAAAGGCAAATTTGAGGGGTGAAACTTTGCAGTTTTCAAATTCTGAATATACCGACTTCATCGGCTCATCAAGGCGCATCTTTCTATC
Source organism: Larix kaempferi (assembly GCA_027924585.1). NCBI lineage: Eukaryota > Viridiplantae > Streptophyta > Pinopsida > Pinales > Pinaceae > Larix > Larix kaempferi. Next base: position 2,071,312 of record BSBM01000588.1, read on the forward strand.
CTTTCAGAAGTTTGAAATTCAAAGATTGAATTTTTAGGGTTTCTCTGACAAGCCCTAATCCAGCTCTAGATCGAGTCCCTGCAAATCAAGTGGATTGGGTTAATCATAGATGAAAATGGATTGGTCACCTACATAAGTGAAGAAGTTCCTGTTTCAGAGGGAGATGAGGCTAAGGCCTTTAGAAGATTACAAGCAATCTCGATAGGTATGACTTAGAGGTATGTTTCGAGATTTGTTCATGATTAAGGTTATGATATGTTTGTCTTCATATTATTACGGTTAATACAATCTTGATTAAATTTAGACTTTTCATATCACCTTAATAAAATTATGAATGCATGATAGAAGATATTCATTGATTAAGGTTTTGACACTTATGATTGTACTAATGCATTGTGATGTTGTATGAGGTTTATGTTGTCCGCTAACATGAAAGGTACACCAAGAAAGACAAATCATGTTCTAGATCAAGAACATATGATCATGGTAACATGAAGACAAAGATTCATCCATTGTCATGGATCACATAGAAGATCTATTTACGAGGTATGTATAACTTGGTTCTATAATGGTTAACTTATGAGATATGCAGGTTACTAGCACAAGTCATTGAAGAGAACAAGAAGACATCATGCGGGTATGTTAGGCATAACTAGCTAACATAGTAATCCAGGTATGTTTTTTCCTATATCAAGTTAGAATCTTACCTTGTGTTAGGATCCCTTATATAAGTATACTTGGTATGATTGGTTATGTTTATTCATAAAGTTAGAAATGTTAGTAATCAAGGGTTTATACATATTATGTCTCTTATCTTGATTGATGATTTGACTAACCATAAGAGTCCTATATAAACCTTGAATACTAATGCTTATTATATCTGTTTAAAATGATCATTACTATACATGTTTATGATTATTGTGTTTTGATAGTATTAATATTATACTAATGAATGTGTGATTATGTATGAGACCTCGAGGATAACACAATGATGATACTAATAAGCATGCATAGTGATTAAGAATGGATATAAGTTCAAGGACAGGTAATCCAGGAAGCAAAGATGAAGAGGGAGCACACTTCAGTAGTTTTAGCAAGGATGCAAATATTCAGAGGGAGTTGACCACTTCTCACAATCCACATCATAATGGAGTTGCATAAAGGAAGAAAAGACTGAGAGGGAGTCAACCCAACAAACAAACAAAGATAAGTATTTGAATTATCATTTCTTGCATATTTGATTGTTCAAATAATACTGTTCAATAATGTATATACTGATGTTCCTGGAATTAGGTTGTGTATTATGCATATTAGAACAATTGCATTAATGAACAGTATACTACTAATATGCATGTGATGAGTAAGTGGCCTATGGTACTGTACAACATTCCATTGCTACTTATCTAGAATGAAACCTCTTTGCTGACATGTTGGAAGTAATGCAAACTCTTAACAATGTTCTGGTAGAGATTGGAAGGCATCTAGAAAGTTATAGGATATGGATTAATGTTGTATTAAGGCATTGGCTAAAATAATTGCATGATTGTATGACATATTTCTTTATGTGTAAGAATTTGTTCTGAAAACTATGAGATGTTTCTAATCATGCAATTTAACTTGTTTTGTAGGAAAGATCGTATACCTTCACCTACAAAAGGACTACAACATTTGTTCCAGCAACAAAGATATCTATTGAAGATATTGAAGTTCCCAGGATCTGGGATGAAGTAATGGAAGAATGCCATGATCCGTCGATCATGAAGAATGATGTTTGGGATGTAGTCCCAAGACCTGAAGGGAAGTCTGCTGTGACTTCCAAATGGATCTATAAGATCAAGCATGCTGAAGATGGTAGCATGGAGAAATACAAAACAAGGTCTGTAGCTCATGGCTTCTCCCAGAAAGAGGGATTGAGTGTGAAGAGACTTCTACACCTATAGCCAGGCACACTTCCATCAAATCAGTACTTGCTCTGGTTGTAGTGATGAAATGGAGGATACACCAGATGGATGTCAAGACAACTTTCTTGAATAGTGTAGTCGAAGAGGAAGTCTATGTGGAGCAGCCACTTGGTTTTGAGACACATGACAGGAAGTCATATATGTGCAGAACCTGGTATGGTAGGATAGACAGATTTCTATCCAGTTTGGGCTTTACCAATAGTAAAGCGGATTCCAACCTTTACTACAAGGTTGAAGAAGGCAATCCAGTGATACTACTTTTGTATGCAAATAACCTATTTGTTACAGGTGAGGATAGATTGATTGCTGACACACAGCGGAAGCTTGCTGCCAAGTTTGAGATGAAGAACTTGTGGATGATGCACTACTTTCTAGGAACGGAGGTGTGGCAGAGTGCAGATGGAATCTTCCTTGGACAAGGGAAGTTTGAAGTAGAGATCCTGAAGAGATTTGGGATGATGGACTGCAAGGCCATGGCCACACCTATGGCATCAAACCTGAAGCTTCTGTGTGATGCTTTATCTGATCCGGTTGATGTCACTGTGTATCATTAGATGATTGGGTCCTTGATGTACTTAACGAACATGAGGCCAGTTATTTGCTTTGCGATGAACACATTGAGCCAGTTCCTGACGGATACCAGAGGTGTTCACCTAGTTGTTGTAAGCATATTCTGAGGTACCTGAAGGGTACAGTTGATTATGGGCTCAAGTATGATGCGAATCAAAAGTTTAACCTGTAGGGTTATGTTGATTCATATTGGGCAGGCAGTGCTGCAGATAGGAAGAGCACTTCTGGGTGTTGCTTCAGTATGGGATCAGGTGTGATCTCTTGGTTTAGCAGGAAGCAGTCCTGCGTAGCACTGAGTACAGCTGAAGCAGAGTATGTTGTAGCTTGTTCACCTAGTCATGAGGCAGTATGGCTTCGAAAGCTACTGTCTGAGTTATTTGATCTCCTGCTGGAGGCTACTGGTATCTTTTGTGACAACCAAAGTTGTGTGAAGTTGTCTGAGAACCCGGTGTTCCACGACAGGTCGAAACACATTGAAATCAAATATCACTATATCGGGGATATGGTGCAGAGAGGAGCAATGAATCTCCTGTATGTTGCGACAGATGAGCAGATTGTAGATGTGCTGATGAAGACACTAGCCAAAGTGAAGTTCGAGTACTTTAGAGAGAGGCTTGGTGTCCTTTAGATCAATGACACTTCGATGAAGAAGTGATGGAGACATTTGTTGAATCCATTCCAAGCATGTTGGAAGGAGGATCCTTTACATGGCTGTGGATGTATGTGCTGGATGATGAGCATCAGGATGATGCTCTAGTTACTGCTCTATATATATATGCATAATGTTGGATGTTGGATATGATCAGTGGATCATTTATATGTATGTATGCATCATGTTGGATGCTGGATATGATTAGTGGATCATTTATATGTATGTATGCATCATGTTGGATGCTGGATATGATCAGTTGGATCATTTATATGTATATGTATGTACGCATCATGTTGGATGCTGGATATGATCAGTTGGATCATGTGTATGTATCTGTAGATGTATCAGGTGGATACATTGTATGATCAGGTAGATCATGTATGATGATATGTATCAGGCAGATACTGTGTATGCATCAAGTGGATGCATTGTATGATCAGGATGATCATGGATGTCAAGCTTCAGGATGTTGCTCCAGATGACATGCACCAAGATGATGCAGTGATGATGATCAGGATGATCATGTTGACATCAGAATGATGTATGGTGAGTATCAGGTTGATACTCTGTGGCCATGGAACAGGTTGTGCAGATAAGCATATAATCCTAGCCCTGGGAGGTTTGGAGATAGTCTTTCGAGGTTTTGCCTATGGCATGTAATACTGTCCCTAGGATATCTGGAAAATGCTCTTTCGAGGTTTTGCTTTGGAGGACATATAATCCTATGTAGTGTTTGCCGAGTTGAGCAAGTGAATTTATTTTTTGTGTGTGTGTTAACAATCTTCGAAATGGCTGTAAGCCATAAAATTTGACTAACCTTTAGAATTCTTTTCATCTAGTCGTTCAATTAACATATAAAAAGTACATTAAAATCTCCTTTTATTTAAATGCATGAAAACTTAAAACATAAGACATATAAGTACAAATGTAATTTTAAGATAAGTACCTTGAACTTCTAACTAGAAGAACTCTTCCATGCAAGTCACCCCTAACTATGTACATGTACAACAATGTATTTTAATGATATATAATTTACACCTTCATTCTAATCTCTAAACATATAAAGTGCAAATGTAATTTTTGTAATGAGGTCATGGTGATCTTTTACCCATAAGAACTCTTAAAGTGTAATTGCAACTCTAATCCTATACATAATAATATTATCTCATAAGATTTACCATTGGCTGTGTAAAGTGTAAAGGAATTCCTAACTCAAATAAATTAATTATAAAAAAAAATTTCCTCCATAAAACTATCATATTCTATAACTTCTTATAACAAGTTAATTCTTGGACACCAAGTAAGAGATATTGTATGCAATATCTTATTTAAAGAAAGATACATCCCTATTCCTCCTTACTTAGTGTGTATAACTATGTATATAATTAAATGCTATATCTTCCCAACTAATTGTTCGAAATAGTAAATATAAATATTGCAAGGACGTAAAATTAGAATTTCAATTCCAAAAGACATGCCACTAAAAAGCTTACGAGGAGGAATTCCATAACTTAGAATTATCTGACTTCCAACTATCCTTCTCATGAAAAGTATTTCCAACTTTATTTAATTTTCTAAAACCATCGAGCTCAAGAAAATACATACTTACAATATAAGCATTTAAATAGATCTCGACTATTACTAACCTAGGCATCATAATCTTATCTCTGTTTTCTAATAGAAACTAAACATCTGTACGTCTTATTATATTTTAAACAATTTTATAAGGTAATAACTACACTTCGAAAATAATATAACATCATAAATTTATTAGGAACTATGCGGATTAGGGCTCGCCAATAGTAATGGATCCATACCCATTTTAAATGATATAATTTCTGGAACTTTAGAAGTGGAAATGGGAGTATTAGATCAACGGCAACATTTAATGGATGGATTCGAAACCAAAAGAACAAGAAGTTAAATAAATCTCAGAACAACAGATCGATTTCTACAGATTGTTTTGGAATCGAAACCATATAAAATAACAGAGTATTTAAAAACTTGAGTATGCTGGATTCAAAACTGAAGAACAACAAGTTACATAAATCTCAGAGCAGATCGATTTCTACTGACTGTTTTGCAATCGAAATCATATAAAATAACAGAGTATTTTAAATCTTGAGTATGCTGGATTCGGGTCTATAAACTTATTGAAACAGAGTTAACCTTGAGAAATCCGGAGGGTATCCGATTTAGAGAATGAAGCTATGAACATGATCTACACATTTAACTAATTCGATCTTAAGAAAAATATATATATATATTTTCAACAACTATTTCTCCCTAATCTTCCAACTCATTTACAGCAATTCAAATATATCTATATCAACAATCTGTACATCTACAAATAACTGGATCGATTTACAATCTTTTTATATTTTTCCTTCTTTCAACAAAATGAAGAACTAAGAAAACAATCCCAATGCTAAAAAAAAAAATTGAAAAATATTGAACCTGATTCGGAGGTCGGACTTGAATTCGAGTAGATAGTTGTGGCTGAGACTGATTCGGCTGTCCAGATCCAAACTTGACAAGATACCGACAACCCCTCGGTTGACCACCCTACCGTATCGAGGTTACTCTTCTTCACCTCGAACCCCGGAGCTAATGGGGTCGTAAGAATAGCTAGCCTCCTAAAAGGATCTCCCAATCCTCGTTCCGGCTAATCCCAACTCCAAGGATCATAACATAATCCGAGATTATAATGACCATCTTGCATTAAGGAGCAAGAGAGACCTTTCTCTCCTTCTCCTCCCTCATTATATAGCAAATTCTTGATTGCCATGTGTCTGTCCATGCACATTTTTAAATTAATTTTATTCTCAAGTACAAGTGTTTGTTTCTAACTCAATGTGTACACCTAGTTCCCTAGATCAGTGCAAGGTAGGTGTAGTTGTCTCTAAGAGAGTCCCAGTTGTGTTTATCTTCTCAAATATAGTTGTTGTATTTAACCACATGTTTGATCTAGATTTCTTTTCTTTTTCTTTTTATAAATAAAATATTTTATTCCAAAAACAAAAGGTTTTCTAATTTATTTACTTTATTTTATTTTTCTTTCAAAATAAAAGATAAAAAAGAATATTTTATTCAAAATATTTTCTATTTTATTTATTTTCTTTCTTTTTCTTTTATAACAACAAGAAGTATATATTTCAACTAAAGATAAAGAAATGATCATTGACTTTTCAATTTTTAAAACTCCTTTCTCATAAATAGTAATATAACCATCATGATAATAAAAATAAAATATTAATTCTTTTAATATTAAAATTTCTAGAATCTCCACACATATTTTATTATTGTTTTTTTTTAATTATGCGTGCATGAATAATTTTATTTTTCCACTTTTTTTTGTCTAGGTACCTATTCGGTGGGCCTTTCCGACAGTATCTTTCTTTCTTCTTATGGGGAGTACTACGTAGCGATCGGGAGTCGTTACTGCGATCTCTCAACTACCCTCCTTGGAGACTAAGGGATGTTGAGGGATAAGGCTCTCTTTATTGCGCGCCCCTCAGCTCATCGTACGCGACCAAATCATTATGGTCTTGGCCGTACGGCATACGCTTCCCCGGGTGAGCTGAAACGGCTTCACCCGTGCGTGCATTACTAGTTCAGGGTCAACAGTCAGTCGTCATACCCCTAAGTGTTCTTTATGTTCTTACGACCCCGATAATTCCATTATGGGTCAGTGGGTAAATCGTCTTACCTGCCACTGCACACACTCAAACGCATATTAGTAGCGCTACACGAATAAACATTCAACATTCATCATTTTCATTTTCTCAATCACTCGAGTATAAACAAATCATCATTTTTCATTTCAAGTAATTTCAATATTCATCATTTTCATTTTCTCAGTCGATCAAGTATAAACAAATCATCATTTTTCATTTCAATTAATTTCAATATTTATCATTTTCATTTTTTCAGTCAGTCGAGTATATCCATAAATCATCATTTATCTAACCATTTTCATTTAGCATATAAAGTCTAAAGCAATCATTCATGGTCCAAGTTTTTATAACTCTGGGTCACTTCAAACCAGTGCCCTCAAATAGTCAAATCAGTCGTAGGTCTCAAAAGTAGTCTGATCAATCATAGGTCTCAAAATAATCTAGTCAATCATAAGTCTAACATAATCAAAATCAAACACAAGTGTTGAGGCGGGCATTACATCCTAGCCCTGGGAGGTTTGCATATTCTCTTGCTAGCTTTTGTCATTGGCATATAATAGTCCCTAGGAGATCTAGCAAATGCTCTTTGGAGGTTTTGTCCTATGGCATGTAATCCTAGCCCTGGGAGATCCGATAGGTTGAGCTGTGTGCTCATAATCAGTCCCGGGATGCTTGTAACATCCCGATATTTTCATAAAAATTTAAAAAAAATTAAATTGTCATTAAATGCTAATATTTGTAAAATGTGGAAATAATAATATTTAATAAAGCAGTAATTAATAAATGCGACATTTGGCAGGAACAATTTAACTACTGTGGCTTTTGCCTTCTGATGGCGTATTGTGTCAGTGACACGTCATGAATCCAATTAATGATTATGTCCTTAAATTATATGCTGGAATGATTGAAAACTCTGATATAATTTGAAAACAAAATTCTCCTCGACAAGTCCTGACAGTTTAATTTTTCTGGATGATGATGAAAGGGGTCCCACGAGGTGCCCCAAGGCTTACTTAGCTACTCAGCTAAAGCATTGTACTCGTCCTTCATGCGCAAATTCGCAGGTAAGAGATAGCGATAAAATTCAGAGTGGTTAATAACCGTGATATAAATAAAAATTGCTTATGATTTCGACGCTACAGGTATGGTTTCCTTCCAATTGTAAGATGAATTTGACTAGCTCACAAAAACTGTAGATATCGTAAATATCAGAGTGTGATTGTTATGGATGTTTTCATTAGGCATTTATGACTTCACTTGTTGTCATTCCATGAATGACTTGCAGCTGTTAAAACAACTTTTGTATAAATTTTGACTATGACAAAATCTATGACAAGGACACATGGTCCTAAGCACACCATAGAGCAAGTAATAAGGTGATTCTAAGTTCTCTATTACCTGGGAAATTATAATAGTGCAATTACAATAGTGATGTATTATGCATTAATAAACTACCATGCAATCTATACGATGGTTCCAAGGGTGGAAACTATACCCTAAGGGTGTACCTTGTGAATTTATGCAATGGTCAAGCTTGATGAACTTTATGATGAATTTTATATTAATTGGGGCGGAGTCAATCCATACCTTAGGATCGAATGCGACCTAGGTGGATGTTCTATACTATGATCATACTTATATTGATTTTCATGGAACATACAAAGTCTTTAATACATGCTACCGGTGAATGTTTAGCCTTGGTACAATTTATAAAGTCGATGCTATTAAACGTTGATTCATATGGTTGGAAGGTGGAATGATGGCACTATATAAAGCCTCCGTATGAATTCAAGGGTGTAGTAAATGATTGGGTTTGTAATCCATTCACCTAGCCACCGTGTTAAGGGTGATGTCACGTGCATGTCGTGATGGATGTTCGGCATGTGATAAGGTTTGGCAATGCTGAGTTGTAATGGGCCTCCTGCCCTGGTGTCAACAGAGTTGGCAACTTCGTGGCTTGGGAGGTAGATGGGTGATTTAATACTACTTCTGCCACCCTCCAACGTGGCTTAATGAAATTAGATCTTCGTCATTTATTATTGTGCGTTGGGATTGTGATGAACCCTAACGTAACTTATGGGATATCGTAACGTTTTCTTGGTTATTGTTTCGGTGGTAGGGTTTGGGGGTGAGGCCAACCAGCCGAGAGGCACTTAGGGTTTTGATGTTTTTCTAGCCTCCCTCGGGCTCGATCCTGAGACCAGAAGCAACCTCCAAACTATAAGTGAATGCTAACAATGGAGGCCGAGAATAGTGTGGCAATCCACAGGTTGGATGAGTGCGTCTATTGGGGCGTTGTAGTGACTTGAAAGCCTGGGGTTTCCATCGGTTGTAAGTTCCAAAAGGTATCACACAGTGTGGCCTTCGAGTTGGGTGCTTCTCCTTCGAAATGGATGGATGGCTGGCTTCATCAAGATTCTGTCGTGACTCAAGTACAGTAAAGTTCAAAGGTTTTAAAGTTTTCTTTGTGGCATGCATCATTATTTCATGATTGATTCTTAACTCTGAGTATGGTCGTTTGGCAGGTAGCTCTTGACGAACAACAGGGTGCCGGGAAAGTTGATGGGGAGAAGACATATAGCGAACCCATTGGTAAGCTTCGATGGTATCCCTCCCTCGTGGTTCTCCTGGAATCGGACTTGATGAGCAGGGTGCTGGTAGCATGCCTTCTCGGCAGTGGATTTTGTCTCACCTGTAGCATTGGGAAAACGTTACAGTTTACGTTTTGTTTGTTTAGTGTAGATGATGTGAATATTTCTTAAATGTATGGTCAGGCATCCTTTGGCTCGGCGAACTTGATAGGGTTTGAACCCTCGTTTTGCAAAGAATTTCACGGCATTTAACATCTAATGTTTGTCGTTTTGCACTTTTGAGTCGATGGAAGAACAAGTGTGGAAAAGAAATGTTGACTGTGGTTTTGTTTCGGTAATAATTGAGTAGTGTAAAAAAAAAATGGGTTTTGGAATGGAACCCTCAATAACAATGAGACAATCTGTAGGTTGCTGCCATCGTAGTTTAAAATGGAAATGATAAATGTTTAGGGTTTAATGTTTACGTATGATGTTTTTGGACTCTCATTTTTGAATTGAAAGAATGAAAAGCATTTTTAAGTGTTTGTTTAAAGAGTGGCTATAAGCCGATAATGATCTTCTTGCCTTGCATTTCATTTGTGCATACTCGAATTAAACCGATAATAGAAAGGTGTTAGTTTTGTTTGAATACGACTGTGATAATGTTAAACCCTAGCCTATAGATGTTAATGAAATCTGTTGGGCTGTAATTGATGTTTAAAAAACAAGAATAACAGATCTAGTTTCTACAATTAGGATATCTATGATAATGAAGCATTTGATTTGGCAGCTGTTAAATGTTTGTAAATAATAGTGTGATGAGAACAGGTCAACCCTGGTTTGGGTGTAGAGATACTATATTTTGCTCTGTCAATTCAATAATGCTATTCTTTTCCTTGCTTTTAATAACATGATATTCTGTGATGTAAATTCTACCACAAACAGTTGATAATACAGAAACAAGAAAATGACAGTGCATTCGTCAATTAATTTAATTACTTATGAATATAACAGTTTTTCTATTTTAATTCTATCTCCCTGTATTTGTCCAATTTGGACCTCTGGAGAAAATAAATGAACAATACATTACTCCCTTCTTTTTTTGCACAAAGTAATACAGTGATGACAATAATTTCTATAAGATCAATCAGATTCAAATAACAAGCAAAAGAATGAGTATGTGGTTAAACAGAATGCATGATATTGTTTTCTTTTGACGAAATAACTAATAATCAGTAAGCCCCAGATGTTAACACCATGTCCACCTTCAGAAGTCAGAAAAGAAATTTATGCTATAACTAGTTTTCTGGTACGTTGTTTCAGCATACAGATTTGAACAGTAAAAACAATGCATGCAGAGGACTAATCTACAGCTGCTAAAATATAAGATGCATGGGGAACATAAGTCTATGCATGGGTGGTCTCTTGGGTTTATACATTTAGATGCATGCTAGGTTTCACTTTTAACTGGACAGATTTAATGCTACCTCTCTGTACTAGAGTACGATGCAGCTTCACGCATGGGGAAAAATGCAGAGGAGTCATTTTATCAGTTCAGCAATTTAAAATCAATCAGAATCTAACATTTTACTGCTTCTGATCATTAATAAAATTTCTAAGCTAATTTCTGAGATCATTCATGTGATTTGGAAAAACACAAAAAGAATAGAACCTAAGTGTGATGGGAGGAACAAATCACTCAAGAAGCATGTTCCACCCAACCTGCTCCCAAGCAGGCAAGATGTCTACCTTAGGACCCCTGAGCCTGTCCACTGATCCACCAGGAGGAAGAAAGTTCTAAAGCTTAGGGTCTCTGCTTACAGCAGCAAGAAAATATATATATCTATTCAGCCTGACAGGCTTAGTAATCAATGGGACCAGCACTAGCACCTCTAGTCTGTCCTTCTCATAACATTTGCAGACTTATACTTGCACTCTCCACAGCCTCCCTATTTGAATCTCTCAGCCATCACCTGATGCCCTGAGGAAATGTTTCTGCAGAAAACATTGTAAGAGCTCCCTGTTCAATTCGAATTGCCTTTTATAGGCTGCCTAGGTCTTTTTGTAATTATTGGTCATTAGTGAGCTACCTTCTCACCTCCCTCCACCTGGAGGGGGGAATGCCACAAAATTAGGGGGAGTTGTCCCATAACAATAGCTAATAGTAGAGTGCAAATGCTGCCATTTGTCCCAATCCTTCCAGTAGCTTCCATTCCTCCTAGTGGGCCAGTGGACACTCTTGTAACAGCTCTCTTGAGTGTTTGTCTCCCATTTTTATTTATTAAATAATAATAATGAGTCATTACATTCATCTTTGACCTAATTGGTCATAATTACAAAAATTGTAATTATAATTTAACACAAAGTATTTTGCAAAAAGGATAATAGTAGAAAATAATTATTCTCGAAAATTGGGTAGGTGGCAATGCTCTTTCGAGGTTTTGCCATGACCACATGCAATAAGTCCTGGAGATCTGGACAGGATGAAAAAGGCCTCAGATGCTCTTTAGGGTTCTTTCTTGGAAAGACACTCTTTTAAGGTTTTGTGGTGGGGGTCACATGTAATAAGTCCTGGAGATCTGGACGGGATGAAAAAGGCCTCAGATGCTCTTTAGGGTTCTTGCTAGTTAAGAGACTCTTTTAAGGTTTTGTAATAGTCACATATAATACTAGCCCTGGGAGATCCAACAGGTAGATCTGTGTGCTCATAACAGCCTAGGATGCTCTTTCGAGGTTTTGTGATGCACGTAATAAGTCCTCAGGATTCCACAATATGGCCAGTGATGATGAAGACCTGCAGGTGGTGGGTCTACATCCAGTATGAAAAAGGACTGGCTTTGTAGAACTTCCTATGACGAGTAGATTCAGAGATTGATTGAGATAGCAGCAGCAGTGACGATGACGATGATTCGAGGACGATGCATCGATGACGATGATCCAGAGAAGAAGACTTGTGCTAGATGATCTATGTCGAGAAATACCTTCCTAGTTAAGAGGGAGTGTTGATGTATATGTAACTTCGAAATGTATTTCATATATATATTTATTATACTCCTATAGAGATGTATTATTCCTCTATACGGAAGTGTTTGTATTCCTATAGAGATGTTATTATTCCTCTAAACGGAAGTGTCGTCATTTATATTGTAAGTGTCGTAACTTATACTTGATGGGTTATTAGACCACCTTGTTGGGGTCGGACCTATATAAGTCATGTGGGTCGAAGGGTTATTAGACCAACCTATTGGGGGTCGGCCATGTGGGTCAAAGGGTTATTAGACCACCCTATTGGGGATCGGCCCAGTCAACATTATGTTATGTGGTTAAGGCCAACCTAGTAAAGGTTATCAGGCAAGTCAAGTCAAGTATAAATAGAGTGCGTGAGGCACTCTATTTGATCATTCTATTCTCACACACACTCTTTGGAGAGTGGCGCACTTGTGGAGGAGGAGAAGCTACTGCTAGGAGATGTCTATCTCTTATGCTTGGGTTGTATCATTGCTCTATCTATCTTTGAGGAAGTTATTCGGGTTTTTCACCTTTATGGTTTTCCCCAAGTAAACTATGTGTCTCTTGTGTGCTTGCTTTATTGTGTCCATGATTGATATGCTGTAGATATGTTGTACATGTTATTCTCTCAGTTAAGATCCTAGATCAGATTGAAGTAAATTCTGAAAAACTAACAAAAGGAACAAAAGGATTTGAGTTGGGAAACATGTTCCTTTTCAATTTCTGAGGTGGTGATTACTTTTCTTTCCATTTCCAATTGCAAATCTGCAAGCTGCTGAACAGTCTCTCTTCTATAGCTGGAGGGGGTACTCTAAGGATTTTTTATCCAACGTTTCAAAGCATACTTAGCCGTCTTAATTTTCTGCTCCCATACATAGCTGGGTGACCCTATAAATGGAGTGGACCAAGCTATTTGAACAACTTCCAAAAACCCATCTTTCTTTAACCAAAGGGAGCTAAAACGAAAGGCAATGGACCCAAGTTTTCTTCCTCTTCTAGAATTAGGAGAATAGGCTTATGGTCTAAGGTAAGCTTATGGAGTATTTTGTAAGAGATTAATCTTTTTCCCAGCAGTAGAGAGCTCTAAATAAGAAACCTGTCAAGGTAGGCAGAAATGTGGTCAACTCCTACTCTATTATTTGTCCAAGTATACAGACCTTTCGTAGGCTTGAGATCAAGGAGATCCCAGATCTGAATAAGATCCTCCACTAAGGGAAGCATATGATCCCTGTTGCTATTTCCACCTCTCTTATCAATCTGATCAAGCACTATATTGAGGTCTCCAGCTAAAATGATATTTGCAGGGATATGTAGGTCTAGAAATTATGAAAGAGAATGCCAGCAATCTTTCTTTTCAGAAAAGAGAACGGAAACATAGAGATTGAAAACAGAAAAGGTTGAATTACTTAGGATGTGTTGAAGCTTGGTTAAAATCCAGTGTTGAGTCTCGAAGGAGCTCTCTAACTGAAACATGTCTTCCAACCACAAAGTTGCAAGACCACCTGAAGAGCCTCTTGCACTAATGGCCTTCCCTACATTTTTCTTCCATTTTGTCTTGCTGATATCAAGAAGGATGTCCTCTACAATTTTTGTCTCTTGGAGTAGAAGGATCTTGGGAAATTCAATTTTCATAAGGTCTTTAGATTCCCCAAGCCTCTACAATTCCAAGAGACTACACGCACTATTTACCAGAGGTAGTATTGGTAGCGCCTCCCTTGGGAGGTCTATTCCTAGTGCTTCTCCCAATAGACTTTCAATGGTGGATTGGTTTCCTTGTGTTTTTTGCCTTTCCGCTTCTTCTTCTCTATCTTCCTTATGAGATTTCCTCCCTGCTCTCTTCGTGGACCTCCCGAAGGTCTCATCCTCCGAGGAGCCAGAATCTTCAGGTGGCTTCATTCTTGTCATTTTAGCATAGGAAGGGGAGGAAGAGGTTTCTAAAGGAGAACCCGGCTAAGTTGTTTCTGCCTCTTTTGCCACTGTTGGAATTTGTTTATGCTCCTCTACCTCATCCATTGATATTTCAGTGGTAGGAGTGCTATGAGTTTCGAAGGGATTTTTGGAAGCCTCTGCAGTTAAAGGAGATGAACTCCCTTCTCCCTAAACCTGCCCTGGAGTGGAATTTTTGTTTCCCATTGCCGCCACTTTCCCTTTAGATATTTTGTTTTGTTTTAATGGAGCTGCTTTCGAAACCTGGGTCCATTATTCTCCTTTCAATTTCGCTTCATCTTCCTTGGCCTTTTTTTTTGCAATATCTTGCAAAGTGGCTGTAACAATGACAATGCTGACATTTGAAAGGTAACTGTTCATAATCCAGTTCTTGGATATATGACCAGTCAGCCATCTTAATTTTAATGGCTTCCGGTAGCCCTACTTCCAAGTCTACCTCGACGCAAATTCTTGCACAAGAATACTGGTCTTTTCTCTCTGCTCGGTCAATGTAGTTTCCAAGGGTATTGCCAATGGCTTCTAGAGACTTTGGGTTCCAGCAATGCAAAGGCAGGTGTGGGAGACGCACCCATACAGGGACAACCGAAGCCACATCTTGAGATGGGTCAAAATCAAGAGTCCATTTATTTAAATACAGGCCCTGATGACCCATAAAATACGGATCGTTCCTGAATATAATATTTCTATCTTCGGCCAGATCAAAAACGAAGACAAAAAATCCTTTACCTACCAGGCGACTTCAGATGCCCTCCGTGATTAATGGACTCCAGTTCCTCTGCACCTATGCTTCCACAGCTTTGGGGGAGGGCCATAGGCCTGTAAACTGTTCGATAAGCCCTCTTTCAACTAAGTTCATGACAAACTGGTAGGATTTCTCTTCAGGGAGGGAAACCGTAGGTATACTGTTTAGCTTCTTGACAAACGTCTGTTGTGAATCCGACACTGGACATTTACTGTTGGTCGATATCAGTCTTCTGAATGTCAGGATCTCAAAAGATGGAGGAGGGAAGGCCTAGAGACCCCCTCCTGGGGCCATGGAGGTGATCAAGATCAAACAAGCTCTTCAGGCGTAGCTCGGGGGAGCTCCTACCTCCTCGGATAAACTTGCCATTGCTTTGAACTGTCCGATCTAATCCAGGGAATCCCGAAATCCAAAAACCTTTGATGATGCTGAAGAAAGATTCATAGGGGAGCTGCAATCTTGAAAAACTCAAACACAAACCGGTTGCAGAGCCAAAAAAAATATTATATTGATTAACTTTTAGGTACACAGAATAAGCTCAACCAAATTTCAACATTTATAATATGGTCATATATATTGTGATGTTCATTTTGGTTGACTTATATCAATTTGATATGTTTCTTAAAGGTTATGTTGCACTATGATGTTAATCAAGAATTGTAATGCTCCATAAGGGTTATGTTAGATTGCAATGTTCCTCAAATCTAATCTCATATCAAAGAAAAATGAAAGGTTACATTAATATAAATGTTAGTTTTGTTTTTATTAAGGTATATTTGTAAGGGGAAGGGGTGTAGGCTGATTGTAAACTGCTTGCTCTTTTAAGGCATATAGGCTGTTAAGAAAGTCACCAGTTCGAACCTCAATGAAACGTGTGTGAAGCTTGTGCCCCGAGCTGGTTGTGCTTAGGGTTTGTAGTGGTAGCCGTCGGAATCGACCCCGTGCCACCCAAGTACGAGACTGGCGTCGTCGATTCCTATAGTGTACAAATATATATATATATATATATATCTGTGTGTAAAATTTTAAGATATAATCTTTTGAAATTATGAAAGGGTATTATCATTAAAAAAAAATTTGGGCAATGTGTCATCAATATAATGTCACATTGTGACATTGAGATGTTCATAATATGCTCGTTTATATTGTGTTGTTCATCTTGGTTGACTTCTGACAAACCATTCCGAAAAGATGTTATCATTAAAAACAAATTTGGACAATGTGTCATCAATAAAACTTTCACTAAGATGAAATAAAAATATGAAAACATCTTTCAATAAAAATGAATTTTCTCATAATAACTTCAAATTGATTATCTCACTATCAATTTCCGCTAACTCACTCGGTTAAGGTGTGGGTCTCGTCAGCAAGGCGACCCAAGTTCAATTCATGGATCATTTTAGAGGCTAAATTTAGCCCATAGGCTAAATTAAGGGGGTTACATAAATTTAGTGGGATATTTTCTTATATGGAAAGGGTTTTTCTAGTCGAAATATATTTGCCCAATATTTATTAGAAAATAAATAAATCCAAAATTAATAGTTTCTGATATATTAATGAGGAAAATGCAAAAAACTATTTTCTCCCTAGAACAATCTCCCTCCAATCTAATTTTTTCCCCCTATTTCTAAAGAGATTACAGTGGAATCATTCCTTCATCCCCAATTTTCAGTCAATCGGGGATCTCAAGGGTTATTTCACCCTCCAGTTTCCTTGTAATTTAAGCATATGGTTGCATTTGCCCGGATTTTTAGTCAATTTCATGTTGATATGTTCTTCGATCCCTCGATTTCCAATATTGGAGATCAAGTCAGGGAAAATTTTGTCCTATATAATGACTACATTGAATCATGGTTCACCCACATCGGATTGCACTTGTAGGGTGAAGGTTCCGGTTTATGTGATTCCACTTTTAATTCTTAGTTTTCTTGACATTTTAGTCTTCGCACAACATCTCCATTTCCGAAAGCTTAGGTCTTGAAGGGGTAATTTATCAGAGAATACAAACTTGCATCATGCTTTTTATCCAATAATTAACACGGTATGATTTTATCATGCTTTTTATGATTTTTATCTACAACTACAATATATTATTATACTGTAAATTTTCCTTTTATCGTGGATGCTTTTTAAGGCTTGTTGAATTCTAGGGCACTCTTGATTTTTAGGGCTCATTCAGTGTTGTTAGGGTTTTTATCTATCCTAGGAGTATTGGTTTCGTTAAAGTGTTATAAAGCTGAGAAGATATGATTTATTTTATGCCTTGTCATGTTTAAACCATTGACTGACATTTATAGGTTGTCAGTGGATGCTACTCTTGATGGAGAGATTCCACATGGTTTTATATATTCAAATTAAATTTGACCCAGTTGTTTAAAATATGTTTTTGTTAGGATCTTGTTCTGCAATTATGATTGGACCTAATAAGTTCATGAGAGTGTGTATGTTCATATTTTTGTCTGTTATTGTTGGGACATTAGTAATATAAATGAATGCACATTGATTATAATGGTGGGGATACAGTGGAATGGTAATTATTTTGGAACTGTCTTCCTATAGATTTTTCCAAAGCATTATGGTAGATTCTTTTATTTTTATTGAGAAGTTCGTGCCTAGTAGATTTTTTTATTCGTATTGCCAAGTTCGTCAATTTTATCTGTAAATTAAATTTTTTGGTTTTGGTATTTTTTTTTGTCTAAGGGTCATTTAAAAGTAAAAATTTTTTGGGTGATTTGTTTTGATGTGTAATTTCTATCGTCATCCATAAATGGAACTAGTTATGTATGATGAATATATGATTTACTTGGAACACGATACTTCATTTCCATCATGATTATATATAATATATACAAGGCATGTTCGACCTGAGATGTAGACATTCTTCTATTTGATATCTTGTCTTTTGCAATCAATGACAGTGCTAAACCCCTTTTACAACATTTTGCATGCTTTTGAAAATTTCAAGGACATGGATACAAACACCACCTCAGTTTACCTGAGAAAAAGTAGTCTTTAATGGAGTAGTTCTATTGATACGCATGATGACACTTTAATGTGCTTTCTATTCTTTTTAGTGTTTGTTCTTATTTCTAATAACCCTTGCAAGTTTCTAACTAACTCTAAAAATTCTAAATCAAATGACATAATTCATATTTTGACTGTCGACAAAAGGAAAGAAAAAGTGGTATTCGTATCTATAAACAGATAAGTAGGTTATTTTTTTGTTTAGAGGGTATCTTGAAAATGGGAAGTTTGGAAAATAAGCTAATAAGGAATTCATACACTATTTTAAGGTTGTGGGTCTCAATAAGACTCCACATTGTAATAATGGTTTGTGGGTGCCATAATCACTGCACCGTGTAAAGTGTTCAAATATATCAGTTTGTCAGTTTGTCGAGATTTGGGTCCCCACATGTCCGTTGGACCATTAAGGGATGAGAGAACAAGTGGAGTCCCCACTTAACCTGAATCTAGCTAGTGCAATTGTGTTTCACTGACACCTTTAGTCCTGAGTGACTGAATATTCCTTTTGAAATGTATAAATAAATCCATCCTCTCCCCATTCATGCATTTGTTCATTTGAGAGTCTAGGATTCGAGAGAGTCTAGAGTTAAGATCTGGTATATACTCTTCTATTGCACTACCTTAGTAATCCATAGAATCAAAAGCTAAGTCTTCCTATAAAAGATTCACCAAGACGTTACAAGGTTTTATAATTCAATGAAATATTCACCAAGTTTTTACAATATTTTATAATTCAGTGAAATAGTCGCCAAGATTTTACAAAATCTTATTATTTAGTGAAAGATTCGCCAATATTCTACAATAGAATGAAAGATTAGCAAATATATATATATATATATATATATATATTATTGATAAAATAGCCTTCAAATTTTCCTATATATTAGGAAGATTCGCCCATTTATTATATATATAAATTTAGGGGGGGCTTGTTAAAATTATCCCTAGTTCAATTCCCCTTAGGGGTGACTTAGTTGGGAGGCGACACCTTAAAACCTAGTCAAGTTGAGGTTGGTGCACTCTAGGCCAGGTCTAATCCTTGGGTGATTTTGATCGCTTAGATACACCTGGATCATGTTTCTCATACCATTGGCCACTCTCACAGGTCAAAAAGATTCAAACAATAAAAAAAAATTGATTATCTCATTATTTTTAAAATTGATATATTTAAATATTTTTTTTAATTTAGTAAATGTCTCCATAATTTGAAATATAGGAAAACTACCTTATAAAGTGAAAACTTTTCATTAACCAATGACTATAAGGCTTCCCAATATATTATGTGATATCATAAAGCTCACATGTTGGTAAAAATGCTTAAACATTAAACTATTAAATCAGACAAAAGTCGAGAGTTAATTTATATATGTTCGTAATATATATATATATATATATATATTAATTAAACAATATATTTTGTTTTTAAATATATATATTCCATAATAAATATATAACTTACTCTAATCGAAAAAGGAATTCCTATATATGTATCCTCTCTTACAAAACAATATTTTAATAAAATTAAAATAATTATATAACTTGTATAATGTAGAGTATGTACAATCCCGAATGCAGGTGACAGCTTTGGTCACGTGACACTCAAGCCCAGACATGAGACACCTGGTCACAGGCTCACGACACGTAACTTGGATGAGGTCAGCCATGCAACATCAAGTCGCTGGGCTCTTTAATTCCCCTGCCCTAGACTTCGCCTCATCCTACCTGGAAACATTTCACATGGATCTCCAGTGTGCGAAGATCAAGCTGCCAGGTTCACGCTACTATGCTTTTTCATGGCCCCCTGCGCTACGCATTTGCACTCACTTGGTTCTACTCCAGGATCCTCGTGCTCCAATTCTCCTCACGCTCTCGCTTATCTACACCTACAACACAGTCTCATTGGCTCCCATGGGCAGACCGAAGGGTACCAATACCAAGAGCAAGCAGAAAGATGCAGCTCTGGAGATGAGTCACACCAGGCAGGGCTACGATGCTAAAGTATCCATTCCAGTCCATTTACTGATTGATAACTGGGAGGCTAGGATAATTGCGTACATTTTGGCCCACAGGAATCAGGAGCAAGTCTGGGACCCCTGTTGGCTTGTAAAGAACATGTTAGGCCAGCTTATGGAGGACATGTAGACTAATTGGACCTCATCTCGCCATGCTACCCAAACTCTGTGGGCTACTCTGCCAAATTTGGCGGCCACCGTCGGCACCCTGGAACACACGCTCAATTGGGACTCTTATGCTCCCACTCATCCCTTCGGCCGTGAAATTCATCCTGGGAACATTACGCCTGGTGCCGCCTTGTCTGATGTCAGACCTGAAGCCACCCTTGGAACTCTGGCCACTTGTCTTGGCATGGATAAGTCTAACCCAGGGGGAAGTATGTCGGTTTTGACACGCAGCAGGGACCTTCTGAAGGGAAAGGAGCAACAACACACCTCCTTCCCTATCCCCTCCACCTTAGCCCCGATCCTGGCCAAGCGAACTCCCAATGAGCCAACTGGTTTCGTTCCTATCATGCCCCAGATGAGCACGCCCTTGATGGTCAAGTTCCCTGTTGAGGCCACTCGTCTATCTGCGAAGACCACTCTACCTCTCGTGAGAGCTACATCAACACTTGGGATTGCTGCTTCGACACCTGGGATTGCTGCTTCAACACCTGGGAATGATTCTCCAACACCTGCAAGTGATTGGAAGGACACGGATTACTACAGCTGCCCAATTTTGGAGGAGACACCTTCTGATATAGAAGGCCCCTCTGCAATTGGTTGAGGAGGTTCTTCTGATGTCTCTCTCTTACTTTTTTTCTGTTTTGGTTCTGCTTATGACTGCCATTTTTCAATATGCTTCTATGGCCATAACTACTCCCCATATTCACCCTGGTTTCCCAACAATGGGCAGGTTTTTTTTGTATAGTTTGATTTTGAATGACCACAACTCTATTGATATCTATGAATGAAACCTCTGGATAAAACCACCGTTGAATGTAATCTCTACTGTATTTCTATTAACTTAATATAAATTCATAACTTTACGAAAACAAAATATAAAACATGTAAAATAAAAATTATGCTAACTTAATAAAATTCTATGTCATTTGTTTATACAAAAACATGCTACAAAATTATGTCACAGACCAATTATATATTCATTAACCAATTATATATTCATTAAGATCATTCCAAAATAGATATAATTTTAAAACCATGTGCATTGCTTTCTATTAAACAAACATGGCATTAGATTTCTATACAAAATCATGCTACAAAATTATGTCAAAGACCAATTATATAATACAGTAAATATGATTCCAAAATAGATATAATTTTAAAACCATGTGCATTGCTTTTTATTAAACAAACATGACCTTAGATTTTGCATTCATGAACATGAACATGAACATACGACGACAAATTATATAATTTATAATGACCTTAAAGTTGTTCCAAAAAATGAATAATAAAATGTTATGCCACTGGTCTGAGGAAAAAGGTTGAGTGCAACAATTAAAAATTATGCAATAAAATTATTTTAGCTAACTTGATAAAACCTTATATCATTTTTGTAAAACCTGTTATAAAATTATACTAAAGATAAACAAAAATTGAAATATAAAATGTTATGCCACTAGTCTTTAAAAAAAAGGTTGACTACAACAATTAAAAATTGTGCAATAAAATTATTTTAACTAACTTGATAAAACATTATATCATTTTTTTTAAACTGGTTATAAAATTTTACGAAAGATAAACTAAAAATCAATTATGTATATATGAATATATTTTAGATACTATAAAGAGGTTATTAACCCTAATTTGAAAGATCAAAAGTATTTCTCAATAGTAATTAGCTCAAGAAAGAAAATTAATATAGCCAAGATTAAAATGAACGCTTATGAGCTCCATAGCGAAACATGGCATTGGTCTATTCCTACAAATTCGTGGGTGGAAAGGGTTTGCCATCTTTGTGAGTCTATGAGCATTAAGGGTGAAAATCACTTTCTCTCAAAGTGCCCTGCTTACATCCACATTAGATCTGAGTTTCATAGTATTTGCTACAATACAAGCCTTTCTAACCTCCTAACTTGCCAAGACTATAATGAGCTCAGAAAGCTTCTCGCCAAGCTCTTTGAGCACAGGAACAAAATTTTAAAGCAAACAAAGTAATACCCTACTTAAAGTCCAATAGATCAAAGTTGGTCTCATCACCATCATCATCATCATCATCATCAATGTATATTGATTTCTAGTTTTATCTTTATGCATTGCTTTTCAATTTTATTTTTGTTGTAAAAGGTATTAACAGCGTGGTTAAAATTATTATGATAAATATACTCGATTTTTCACATGCTAAATATTACAATAGTTAATTTAAAATACTTTTGACACATCATCAATTCTTTTTGTCAAGGTAGGGTCTGTCTTGAGACTTATTACTTTGAGGAGTTTTAAACAAAATTTGAATCAGTTACACCATAATCAGTTTTTTTATTATTTTTTTACATGTACCAATTTAATGTATATTATTTTGATATTATTTTATGTTATAGTTTAAATATTTTATGAATTTGAATCTATTTTTACATTGAAATAAATTTGAATTTATAATTTTGATAAAAATTATATAATTAAATTTGAATAATATATATATATAAAATCAAATTCATAAAATATTTAATCTTCTTCTTATTTTCTTATTTTCATTTTTATTTTTTATATAAAATATATTTATATAATAATATAAATATAATATTTTTTTTTCAATTTTTATATAAATAATTTTCTTTAAAAATAAATTATTTAATTTTTAATTTTCTTTAAAAATAAATTATTTAATTTTAAAAATATTTATTTCCATTTTGATAATGGTATCCAATGTAAAGTTAATAATTTAAACTTTATACACCTAAAACCTTGGGAATTGAACTACAAACCCTTAGAATGATGTCTACAATACAGACAATGTTTTGGCAATAATAATAATAATAATAAACTATTTGATCTAACCCTCAAAATTATTAATTGAACATTATGTATATAATTGAATTCTTTTCAAAATTATTAATTGAACATTATGTATATAATTGAATTCTTTTAAGATTTTACAATGTTATAACATCTTTGGATATAATTTTTTTGAAGTTTGTAATCCCAAACTTCAACACAACTATATTCCAAAAAAAATCATGATGGATATCTGCATAGCTATGTATAAACTTTGTTCATTGAACCTATTCTCCACCCACAATATGGGTACAGATAAATAATGTATCCATATGATGCATAGATACACATGTGGTGTATCCTTAGGTCCATTATATGGAGGTCCCACGATGAGTCCATTCATGCACTTCTATATATGTCTACTTCAACTATCATACATTATTTGAACATATCACAAAACCTTTAAGTGTATGCATGTCATTATCAAACACATAACTCACTTCAACGTAATTATGTATTCAATGATATTTTTCATTTTTCATAAATATATATAATAAAAATAGTAAATATGACTAACTTATTAAACACCACATATTAGTTTAATATTTGTTAAAGTTTATATTTTTTTTATTGTGTTACTTCCTCTTAAAAAAATTGAAAAGAAAACACAACATTCTACTCAAACACCATTGTACTACACCAAAATCATCTTAAGACTTGTTTTTAAACTCATCCGTTTCAAACTCAAGCCACATGGCTGACACGGACTAAAGAAAAAGTTGAACAACTCAACTCTTCACCAACCTTATCTTACATGGGTGACACACATTATATTAAATTGGAATCTTGTTAGGCAACTCAACAATTCATGAACTTTATTCTAATTACATGGGGTGAGATATATCTAATACACCAAAATTAATATAATATTTTCTATTAAACCTATCCGTTTCAAACTCATACTACATGGGTGATGCATGGGTGACAGAAAGTATAGTTACACTAAAATATAGAGAGTATAGTTACACTAGAATCTTGTTTGACATTGGCAAATAGTTAAAAATCAAACTTTCACCTCTTACATTGGAAAACTATTAGAAAAAATAATACTTCACCAACGTTATTTATATTACATGGGTGACACGGATAATAATCACATTGAAACTCTTTTAAATAATTCAACACTTCACTTCTTAGTACAAATGTCACGTTCCCTCCTGCCATCCCGATCCGCAGAGGGAACATGGCCGCAACATGGGGGTGTCTAATTCTTCTCCAATGCCATATACTGAAATTCACAATTTAATAAAATGCATAACTAAATTATACAACGGAATTAAAACATATTAACACACACACAAAATGGAATGCATTAGTTTATTTATCCCAAGCAAAATGATGAAACAACATGCAGAGATTCAATCCCCCTTCTCATGTTATGCACGGACTTCATGCCAATTAACTTAAGATAACCATTTCATTCAATTAACATGAATAATTAAACATTCAGAACATAACACAGAATGATCATAATTTAACCACATGGAACACTTATCTTTATGATGAAGTTGTCCAAACACCCGGCTATGTGATAGCAACGTTCCACCCAACCATAGGTCTCTGTCCAGCCTATACCACCCCTGAGCTGGGATGTTTATCCACTAAGGAGGAACTAAACAGGCTCACTCACAGCCATGGTTTGACACCAAAAGTCATGCTAAGTCAACACACAGTTGGGTTTATCAAGCATACAAGAGACAAAGGAGAAGGATTCTAAGCCACTGAGGTCAACCACAGAGTTACAGAAATCTCAATTAAACTCAAACAGTCATGGCACCCACAATACCTACCACACCCAACACAAGGAAGGCCCCTTCTCTGCTACACAGTCCCTCGGGTGCCCCTTCCCTCCAGTGCTATTCAGGGTGGGCATAGAAAGGTCCAACTCCTCATTCCTTGAGATTCTCGCCTTCATTGGGTTTTTCAATCAATCCCAACCTCTATTCTCTCTTCTTCTTTGTTATTCACACTTGGTGTTATAGGTCAAATCTGCACTTCTCCGTCCGTGACCACATTGCTCTACCGATCACACAAAAGGACATTGTGGATGGAAGAGCTAGATTGACCTTGGATGATTTGATATTGAGATCTTACATCTTCAGCTAAAAATATATTTTTTCTGCATATTTCAGTGGATCTGTGCTACTCTTATAACTGGAAACCCGCGCACATATCCTAAATGTGCGCTACTATTATAATAGACAACCCGCGCACATATCCTAAAAGTTGCAAACGCTTGTTGTAAAGCACAAAAGTTGCATATTGTGCGCTACTTTGGTTGTATGAAACCCGCACACATATTAAGATGAAATCAAAAAATATATTAAGATTACGAATTGGGATTAGTTGAAGTTGGTTCTACAACTTCCCCAACCTCCCAATTCAACCACCTCTAGATTCCAACTGCCTACCTTGTCCCATAAATACAAGGAGGATCCATGAGAGAGAGACCTAGAAGGAATGCTTTAAGTGTTGTTACGCTGGAGGAATTCCCAAGTCATTGTGAAGAGCAGGAGCCCAGGACTCGGTTGCAAAAGCATCTTGACCGATCAGGTATATTTGTACTGATTCATGTTTCTTTGACAATAAAAAGGTGGAAATACCCTTCCTGTCCCAAATCGAATGTCTATTGGATTGTATGTTCATTTGGTTTAATATCTGATTGTAGTTGATGTTTAATTGCTTTCAATTTCATCATATTTATTGTAGTCAAGATATGCTGAGGAAGGTTTCCTTTGTGTTGTAGGTTCATCATAGCAGAAAATCAAGCAGAAGACCAAGCGAAAGCTAGGACTAGCCCTCGATAAAAGGTACATATTTCGATATCTTGATATCTTTCATTTGTAGGAGCTAAATGCAATGCAATGAATGTATTTACCTGTCACCCCGCCTAAGTTGGTAGTGTCTTCTCTTCACTATAAGGTATTAATCCTGCACAATAGAATGGCGACTCCGCTGGGGAGTAACCGGTTGTTTTTCTGCTTTAGGAGACCTTGTTAGGTTTTTCTTCCAGTCTATTTCAGTCTACTTGTTCTCTGAGAGGTCTTATAGGTCATTGTTGCCTAGTCTTTCTATTTTGATTCATCTTAGTCTACTGTTGCAAATCCTTTTTGTCTGATTTCAAACTTTGTGCACTAGTTTACTGTACTCACAGTAGCGCATTTTATGTCATGAACGTTGCTTTGTCCACTACACAGTAGTGCATCTTTCCTTATGTGCGCTGGTTTCTGTACCACACAGTAGCGCACTTAACCTGCATAATTTCTGATGTGTGCGCGGGTTTCTAATGTATAAAGTAGAGCATTTTCTGATGTGTGCATGGGTTGCTACTATATACAGTAGAGCATTTTTTGATGTGTGCATGTGTTGTTAGTATATACAGTAGTGCACATTCCTATAAGTTTGACCCTTTTTCTGTAGGGTTTGATTTTTGAATGTTGGGTCTGTTCCTTCTTTTGCTTTGCTTCTTTGCTGATGTTGAGACACCCTTATGTCTTTTATGGGTCTTGTCTAACCTCTCCAAGGTCCTTTTAGTTTGCTTCAAGTACTGTTTAGGTGTCCTTCTGCTTGTTTAAGCCTTTCTGAACCTACTTGACTCTTTGGCTAGGGTTTGACCCTAGTTGGGTGCTTTTGGAATGTTTTGATGATTTGATGCCTTCTGAACTTCTGTTCATATCAGTTTGATTTGCTTGAAGCCTTCTTAGCTTTTCTTTTCAGTTTGTGTAGTGGTAAAGTGATTTCTGGTTTGCTTGCCTACTATGTTTACTTGGCTGGTGTTTTACTGGGTTTTGATGCTTAGGAGCAACCTTATCGGTCTGCCTTTCCACTACATGCATCTTTTTCCCTTTTTCTTTTTACATTCAGTGCCAAGTCTAGAAAATTTTCGTTTTGAAACAACTTGGTAGGTCGAGTCTTTCTCATTTTATGCTTTGATTGTTTAAGCCATTAGTCTCTTATCTTTACCGGCACCGCTTTTAGATCTTACTTGTTCCATTTTCTGATTTAAGTTTCTTTGAAAAAGAGGAAAGTTAAAAATTGAAAATTGGTAACATAACTATAAGGTTTATCATTTCTTTTCAAAGTAGCATAAATTTTGTTTTGCTTTGAAAATTTAAAAGAAAAAAAATCAAAAAAATCTTTAGGTTTGCTTATCTTTAGTTTTGGAAAACAATGAATGAAAAAGTTTAGTGAAAGTTGTTTACTTTTATGCACTCTTTATTTCAGTCACAACCATGTCACACACTCCACTACAACCTTTGAGTAAAAAGTAGCCCTTAAAAAGAAATCTTAATAAAATTAACTAGCAACATTTTTCCTTTTAGGTATACGCATCATCAACTAGCTTAGGCTAGGATTTCGGGTTTAAATCACCTTAAACCACCTGAAATCGGATTCATTACTCAATAATCATAGTACGACTATCTATTAGGTAAATCCACCTCTATCAAATATCTTTGGGATGCTCTACTCAAACCAGAGTTAAGCACAAGGCCGTGGACGATTGGAATTGTTGAGGATACCCCCTCGCTTTCCCATCAATCATAAACCATAGTTGACTGGCGTACGGGGGTCCACTAGTGCTTTTTAAAGTGCTTTTGGATTTTTGGCTTTGCTACCATGCCCATGCGTTTCGACTAGGTTGACGACTGTCCCCCCAGGTTATTTCATATTGGTGGTATCCTTAGTATCCAGACTCTAGGGCTCTACAAACGTGAGGACAAAAGGCTATTTCTGTTGTACTTAGAACAGGTGTGGGAGGAAACCCTCTACAGAAATTTGGGAAGGCGGTTTGGTGATTCAAACACTTGCACCCAGAGGACCTGTATGTGGACCCCAGGTAACTGTTCTTCATCCTTCATTGGTTAGTTCTGGGCCCTAATCATCCCAGACTTCCCTCCGGAAGGCATCTGTTTTCCTGGTTTGGATTACCGAGGACCTTTTTAGTGGTGTGCTCTTTGTGCTGCTTGTTTTTAGTTGGCCTTAGAGATTTCTGGCCCATTAAGTCGGAAACAATGGATAGCATCCCGGTGAGCACCAATCAAGATACCCCTGTTCAAGGGGCTCCTTGTGCTTTTCCATTCGTTGGGAACATTGGTACTCCCTTATTGGCTACCTTGAATCTTCCGGGATTCACTATAGAACTACCAGTTTGGTTGTTTTCCACTCTGAACACCTTGCATGCTCCTGATGCTTCTCAAGTAAGCACCTCACATCAAGAGCATCAGAACCCTATGCCTACTTCACCAGTAACATCTTCTCCTCCTCCTTTTACCTCATGGGGTGAAAGTAGTAATACTAGTAACCATCAGTCTAAAAGGAATAATCGGAGGAAGAATAGGAAGAAAATGACAAATCAAGGGGGCAGCCACCCATCCTCTGGAGGTCATGCTGGGGGCACCCACCCAACCTTTGGAAGTCAAGCTGGGGGAACCCACCCAACCTATGGAGGTCATGTTGGGGGGGGGGATTTCAGTCACTGTAAATTATACTGAACCAGTATCTGTCCGCCATTTTAAATTGTAAACTATGTAACAATGAACAACCTCACTGTAAATTATACTAAACCCATGCAACCAACCTTTGGAGGTCATACTCGGGGCACCTACCCAACCTCTGTAGGTCATGTTGGGAGAATTCACTCAGTTACTATAAATCATACTGAACCCAGCCACCCCGCCTCTGGAAGTCATGCTGGGGGCAGCCACTTAACCTCTGGAAGTCATGCTAGGGGCACCTACCCGACCTCTGGAGGTCATGCTGGGAGAAAATTTTCAGTCACTGCAAATCATACTGAAATCATGTCTTCAACCACTATTTCTCATGTGGAGGACACATCATTGATCATTGCTGGTCATATTAATGACAAGTCAACATTTACTGTGAGTCATACAGGAGACACTAAATCAGCCCCTACAAGTCATGCTGAAAAAGTTGACATTGTCGATGAACCTAATAAATAGAAGCTTAAGTTCCCTTGTAAGTTTTGCGAGGGAGATCACCTGACCTATTTGTGCCCTGTACTTGCAGAAGTGCAAAAAGTGTGGTACATAGTTCAAAATTATTTTGCTTCTGAGCAACTTGCCACTACGAGTCATGTTGGGGGAAAGCTCTCAGCCAATCCTAGTCATGCTACGAGTACTGTTGTTGTAAAGGAGTCTAAGACTATAATTCGGAAGCCAAAGCTCCCTTGTAAACTTTGTAAGGGAGATCACCTTACTCACCTGTGCCCTGCTATTCCAGAGGTGCAGAGAGTGTGGTCCATGTCTAAAGGATCCTCTACTCCTGAATTATCTATAGATTCCCAACAGCCTGATCAACCTTTGGTTGATGAAGTGGTTAAACTAATGCAATCTTTGGTCAACCCCACTCTTCCTTCGAAGAGTGAAGTGATAGAATCGATGCAATCTTCAAACGATCCCATCAGTCCTTCAGAGACTAATGCACCTGTCCCTGAAGTCTTCTGCACTACCCCTATGAAGCTCTGGGATCATTTCCTTTGATTGGAATAGTCTAACTGGGCCTCGCCTTCCTTCTGCTACACCTTTTCAGATAAAGGTTGATATCGGAAACCATGTGGTTCACCAATGTATCGTAGATGAAGGAACCTCTGTTAGTATATTACCCCTTATGCTTGGAGAGATTTAGGTTTTCCTAATCTTGTTCCAACTGTTAATTGGCCGTTGACTTTTGATAAAAGACCTAGTGAACCGTTGGTATTCCTCCCTCAAGTACCCGTTACTTTGGGTGGAAAAATAGTCTTAGTTGATTTTATGGTTTTAAAGGACCCTATAGACTTTGATATGATCCTAGGGCGTGATTACGTATATGCTATGCAGGCTGTGGTGTCCACTTTCTTTCGTGTGATGCATTTTCCTCACAACGAAAGCATTGTCACTATCGATCAGCTTACATTTGTTGATCCCTCTTATTACCCAACTATAGACCAAGTATATCCCTCGCCAGTAGGAACTATCATGTCACAATCAAATTATGTGGCATATTGTTCCTTGAGTCCAATTGCTACTGAGAAGAAGCCTCTGAATTCATGCTTACCTTCTCGAGACTGGGTCTCGACAATTGACCAGGTGATGACTCCATTTGAATGTTTAGACATGCGTTCTATTTGAGATGATATACTTTCATCTGATGAATTTTTCCTAGAGTCTATAATGCAGTCTACCATTCATTTGGACATTGATCCACCGACGAGCATTCTTCCACCTTCACCTCGAGCTCGTTAAAAACAGTAAGAAGGCTACGAGCATTCTTCCACCTTCACTTCGAGCTCGTTAAAAACAGTCGCAAGAGGCTACGAGCATTCTTCCACTTTCACTTTGAGCTCATTAAAACCAGTAAGGAGGCTACAAGCATTCTTCCACCTTCACTTCGAGTTAGTTAAAAACAGTAAGGAGGCTATGAGCATTCTTCCATCTCTCCTTTGAACTCATTAAAAACAATAAGTATGTCACGAGTTTACTTTTTCAGGCTCGTTAAAACTTTTAAAAAAAAGATCTTTATAGAGTTCTTTCATGCTCTTGTTAGACTCTTTAAATATGACAAGATTGCCAAGTATAGTTGTCATTTCAGACTCGTTAAAGGATTTGAAGCGACATCCACTTAGGTATAAGTTTACCCCTTTTCCGAACCTCTGTGCATCATTTACGAAAAAGGTATACTCTAGTCATATGTGGCTAGAAGAGTTCTTCTCTCATCATTTTACACTTTTTCGGGGGAGTTGACTAACTGTATGAAAAATGACTTTTGGAGCCTTCTTTAGGGTTTTCAGGCTCTCGAAACATGAAAACACCAAGCGAGCATTCACCTACTCGGGCTCGATGTGAAATCCACGAGAGGGTATATAGAGGATTGTTTAATTTTTTCAGACTCTGTAAACAGGAAAACACTGGCGAGCATATACCAACCCGGGCTCGATATTAAAATCCACGGGTAGGTGTATGGAGTTATTATTTAAGTTTTTTAGACTCATTAAAATTGAAAACACCGGCGAGCAAGAATAGATCTCGGCTCAATATTAAAATCTAGAGTTCAATATTATAGAGTATTTTTCTATCTCTTCTTTGAACTCTGTAAACAATGAAGGTCCTGAGTCTTCCTCCCATGGGATCGTTAAACTTTTACATGGTTGGACTTATTGAGTTTTCTTTCTTGGACTCATTAAAACAAAAAGAAGGACATTCTTTTACCAAAAAGAATAAGGGATGAGAAGGGTATTTCACATCTTTTCAGTTTCAAAGGAAGTTAATTCAGTCATGTCCTTGAACACAGCACCTCTTTGAGTCTATCATTTCAGTTGGATATTAGTTTTTGACCTTAGGGTGAACCTGATCTCCGAGTTTTTTACTCCCCCGGTTGGTTTTTCTTCCAACCATATAGAGGGTCTGTTAATGTCTCCTACATTACAGGCTTATATCACTTCCCATGTTGAAAACTGCCTAAGTCACTGTCACCTACCCAATTTTTTAGAATAATTATTTTCTACTATTATCCTTTTTGCAAAAAAATACTTTGTGTTAAATTATAATTACAAGTTTGTAATTATGACCAAGTAGGTCAAAAATGAATGTAATGACTCATTATTATTATTTAATAAATGAAAATGGGAGACAAACACTCAAGAAAGCTATTACAAGAGTATCCACTGGCCCACTAGGAGGAATGGAAGCTACTGGAAGGATTGGGATAGATAGTAGCATTTGCACTCTACCATTAGCTGTTGGTATGGGACAACTCCCCCTAATTTTGTGGCATTTCCCCCTCTAAGTGGAGGGAGGTGAGCAGGCAGCTCACTAATGACTAGTTAATTACAAAAGACCTAGGCAGCCTATAAAGGGCAATTCGAATTGAGTAGGCAGCTCTTACAATGTTTTCTGTAGAAACATTCCTCATGCTCATCAGGTGATGGTTGAGAGATTCGAATAGGAGAGGCTGTGGAGAGTGCAAGTATAACTCTGCAAATGTTATGAGAAGGATAGACCAGAGGTGCTGGTGCTGGTCCCATTGATTACTAAGCCTGTAAGGCTGGATATATAAATTTTCTTGCTGTTACAAGTAGAATTCCTACTGCAGAACCTTCTTCCTCCTGGTGGATCAGTGGACAGGCTCGGGGGTCCTAAGACAGACATCTTGGCTGTTTGGGAGCAGGTTGGGTGGAAAATGTTTCTTGAGTGATTTGTTCCTCCCATTACACTCAGGTTCTATTCTTGTGTTTTTTCTTTTTTTAAATCATATGAATGCTCTCAGAAAATGGTTTAGTATAGTTATTTAATAATCAATAGTAGAAAATGTCAGCTCCTAATTAAGTTAGATTTGTTAAATTGATAAAATGACTCCTCTGCATTTTTCCCCATGCATGGAGCTGCATCGTACTCCAGTACAGAGAGGTAGCATTAAATCTGCCTAGTTAAAAGTGAAACCTTGCATGCATCTAAATATCTAAACCAAATACCACCCATGCACAGACCTATGTTTATCATGCATCTTATATTTTAGCAGCCGTAGATTAGATCCTTGCATGCAATGTTTTTACTGTTCAAATCTGTTTGCTGAATAACCTACCAAAAACTAGTCACGGAATAGGTTCTTTTCTTATTTTTGAAGGCAAACAGTATGTTAACAACTAGGGTTACTAATCTTTACTAATTATTTCAAAACAAAACAATACCATGCATTTTGTTTATCCACATTCCCATTTTTCTATCTTCTTATTGTTTTTAGAATCTGATTGATCTTATATAAAGTATTGTCTTCACTGTATTATCTTGTACAGAAAGAAAGAAAGCTACTGTGTTATTTTATCCTTTCATCAGAGGTCCAAATTGGACGAATAAAGGAATATATAGTTAGAATAGAAAAACTGTTATATTCATAAACAATCAAATAATCTAACGATTGCACTATTATTTTTTCTTTTTCTGAATTATCAATTACATGTGATAGAACTTACATCACAGAATACCAAGTTATTAAAAGCTAGGACAAACATAGCTTTATTAAATTGACAGATTAAATTACAGTACCTCTACCCCCAAACTAGGGTTAACACGTTCTCATCACATTATTATTTATAAACATTTAAACAGTTGCCAAATCGAAGGATTCATTACCATAGACATTTCAAATGCAGAATCTAGAGTTGTTATTCTTGTTCTTTTAAAACATCATTATAAGACAAGCAGATTTCATTCACATCAATAGCTAAGGTTTAACATTATCACATAGGCTTTCGAAACGAAACCATTTCCTTTCTATTCTCGGCTTAAACCATACAAGCTCAAACGGAGTATAAGCCAGGAAGATCGTTCTCGGCTTATAGCCACATTTTAATTAAACAACTTAAACATGCCCTTCGATCCTTGGATCTGAGTTCAAGAATGAGAAGATCGAAAAACACTATACGCATACATGAAACCCAAAAATATCTTAAACCGGATTTTTAGATACAGATACAAAAACGAACAAATTCAAATCACCAAACATAGCAATTAAACCTTAGATAACTATCGTTTCCATTTAAATTAACAGTTGTTACACCCTACGGTTGCCACTTTCTTTTGCCGAAGGTTCCTTTCGAAACCCCATGCCATTTATACACACAGCAAATGCCGAAGCAAAATTATAGTCGATGTATCTCTTTCTTTATCAACCCAGAAGTACCAAAATGATAATACATAAAACGTAAAGATGCAAGACTGTTTGCAAACACGAGGGTTCAACCCTGCTAAACTTGTCGAGTCCAGGAATGGCTGGCCACATATTTTAAACATTTACATCACCTACGCTATCAACAAAACGTAAAACTGAAGGTTTCCCAAATGCTGCAGGCGAGATAATAGCCACTGCCGCGAAGGCATGCTACCAACACTTGCTCATCAAGTCCGATTCCAAGATAACCACTAAGGAGGGATACCACCGAAGCTTACCGGTGGATTCACTTAAATTCTTTTCCCCTTCAGCTATTCCGACACCCAGTGGATTCGCCGAGGGTTACCTGCCAACAACCATACAATAAGTTAAGCATCGGATCATGAGAACGAAATGCATGCAACAAAGAATAGTATGAAAACCCTTGCACGTTACATTACCTGAGTCCTAACAGAGAGTCGACGATGCCTGCATCCATCCACTGCGAAGGAGAAGCACCTAGTTCAAAGACCACGATGAGGGATACCTCCCGAAAAACTTCCAACTCATTTGAAAAACCCAGACTTGCATGCTACGGCAACGCCGGAACACATGCACTCATCCCACCTGTAGATTACCACACAATCATTTCCATAATTGGCTTCCATGGATAACATTTACTCACAGACCAAGGTTTCTACCGGTCTCAGGATCGAGCCCGAGGAAGGCTAGAAAAACCAGCAAACCATAGGTGCCTCTCGGCCAATTGGCCTCACCTCCCAAACCCTACAACTGAACAATGACAAGAGATGTTACAAGAATCCATAAGTTACGCTAGGGTTCGACTCATCCCAATACACGACGATCAACGACGGAGATCCATCCTCATCAAGCCACGTTGGAAGGTGGCAGGAGTAGCATTAAATTGCTCATCTACCTCCCAAGCCACGGAGTTGCCATTTCTGTTGACACCAGGGCAGGAGGCCTGTCACAACTCAGCAATTGCCAAACCTTACCACACACTGAAACATCCACATAGACGTGCACGTAACACTATCCCTAACACGATGGCCGGGTAATTTAATTACAAACCTAATCATTTAATACACCATCGATTCATACGCGGGCTTTTGCAGGGCCATCATTCCACCTGCCAATCCATACGAATCAACGTTAAAAGCATTAACATGTAAATTTATCAATGTATAACGTTCCCGATAGCATATAACAAGGTTTTATATGATTCAGCATATAACAAGGTTTTATATGATTCCATATAATCATTTTCGAACCACACTCATAGCATATGAATATCCACTAAGGTCGTGAGCAATCATAGGGCATGGATTGACTCTGCCCATCACATAAAGTCTTTTATAAAGTTCACTATAGGGATCATTGTAGAGCTCATAAAGCTCATCCACGCCATAAGTTATATAAACACACCGCTAGGGTATGGTTGCCACCCAAGGACCCATCGCACACATTGCATGGTAGGGTATTAATACTTAAAGCATCACCATTTTAATTGCCCAGGCAATAGAGTTTAGAACCAACTTATCACTCTCTCCATAGTATGACTTAAGACCATGTGCGTTTTCCAACACCCTGTCACCGTCAATTTTATAAAAGAATTACTTTAACAGCCACAAGGCATTTATGGATTGACCATACGTAAAGTCATCTACACTTAATGGAAACATTCATAACAAACACACCCTGAAATAGACGTTATCTGCAGTCTTGAGATAGACAGGTTCATCTTACAGAATTGGAAGGAGACCATACCTGTAGCATCGAAATTCATAAGCAGTTTCGATTTATATCACGGTTATTAAACACTCTGAATTTTATCGCTATCTCTTACCTACGAATCTACGCATGAAGGACGAGTGCAATGCTTTAGCAGAGTAGCTAAGTAAGCCTTGGGGCACCTCGTGGGACCCCTTTCATCATCATCCAGAAATGTTAAACTGTCAGCACTTATCAAAAGAATTTTGTTTTCCAATGCATCATAATTTTCAATCATTCCAGCATACTAATAAAGTATATAATCATTAATTGATTTTCATGACATCATTAAAAGACAAAAGACACAACCATTAAATTGTTCCTACCAAGCGACACTTTTATTAATTGCTGAATATTGATTATTATTATTTCCGCATTTTACACTATTAGCTTTTTATGGCAATTTAAAAAAAAAAAAAAAATTATGAAAATATCGAGATGTTACATGTGGTATTAGAGCTCATGTTCAAACTCTAGGCCTAAAAACGGTCCAAGAAACACACAAACAAAAAATTTATGACTGTGAAAATTTTCACTAACTCAAGTTTAAATTATTTTGTCCTATACAGAAGAAAAAAAAAATCTTTGATTTACAGATATGGAAGGATCAGCTGAACACATAAGGGGCAGATTTCCGCCAAACAGCCCAAGTATGGAACAACAATTCCAGGGCAATCGGGGTAATGATTCATCAGAATTATTGCGTGCTTTTCATGAATTAAAAGCAGAGATCCAGTCAATAAAACAGGACAATGAAAGAATCCTGCAGACACAGGAAGAATTGAAGCAAGCACTGTTTGACCAATATCCAAAATATGAACAGAACTTGCAACATACTTCTGAAACTAAAGAGCTATCCCAGGAAGGCAAGAAAAAACAAACAGAAACAGCTAAAGAAAACAGCAACTCAACATCATTAAGAGCTACCAAACATCCACGTAAAAAGAAGCATAACTACTCTAGTGACAGCAGTGAAGGAGACTGTAAGCCAAAAAGAAAAAGGAATAGACAGTATGAACAGATATCTAGAGAATTCAAGAAAATCAAACCCCCATTTTTCAATGGTGAGATAGAAAAAGGAGAAACAACAGAAGCATGGATGTCGGAATGAAAAAGTATTTTCAGATCTACGACTACTCGGAGTCCTTGAAGGTGAAGATGGCAATTTATAATCTGACCGGGAAGGCATATATTTGGTGGCAAGACCTTAAAAGGGTAAAAGGTGTAAAAGACCGAGATGTGAGTTAGAGTACATTTAAAAGACACTTCAAGAAGAAATTCTTATCTGAGCAGTATTATGAAGAAAAATCCAAAGAATTTTATGATCTGAAACTGGGAACGATGAATATGAAAGAACTGAACAACAAGTTTTTAAGTCTGCTAAGATATGTGTTGTACATGGTGGAAGAAAAATCGAAGGTCCAGAGGTACCTAAGTTGTCTACCTTTCCACATCAAGGACAGGATAGAGTACGATAACCCTAAGACCCTAGAGGAAGCCATGAGGAAAGCCACTTTTTTCTTTGACCAGAATAAGAGAAGAGAAGGGGTACCTAGCTGGAAAAACCCAAAACCCAGTAACTTTGAACAGAAGAAGAAGAATTTTAGATATGGCGGCAACTCCAGTTTCCAAAAGAGAAATTTTCAGAATCAAAAATTTCAGCAGAACAGAAATAATTAGCAGCAAAAATTTACAGCACCCAGAAATGTCCCCAATGTTGCCAGGACCAATGAACAGAAGACACCTATAAAATGTTTTGAGTGCCAAGGGCCCCATTATGCCTCAGACTGTCCCCTCAGGAAATGGGAGGCCAACCATATTCACTCCATACAGTCTGAAGCTACTGTAGGAGATGTGGCAAGAGAAGTACCCAGAATTAGTGCAGCATTAGACAACCAGCAAGCAAAACACCAAGTCTCAATGGTGGAGGTCGAAGGTATGCTGCAAAACCACCCAGTTTCTATTTTAATTGACCTGGGTGCTAGTCTAAGTTATATATCACCAGTTGTTGTAGAAAGACTTGATTTGAAAACAGAGAAATTCAATAAATTCTGGTTAGTTAGATTAGTGACAGGAACAAAAAGGAAGGTTTCTGATTTTGTGGAAAATTGTGCTTTATCTATGAATCAACTAACAACGCGGGTTAAGATAAATATTCTGCCATTAGGGTCATATGACATCCTAATCGGTATGGATTGGTTAGAAACCCACCGATTCATTTTGAATTGTTATGAAAAAAGCTTCATTTTCCTGGATGATGAAGGAAAGACAGCAGAGGTAAAAGGCATCCCTAGAAAAACATCCGTTCGACAGATTTCATCCATGCAAGTGAAAAGGGCAATCAGAAAAGGGTGTCAAATGTTTGTTGTAAATGCAGTGCATGATGAGATAAGTACTAAGGAGGACAAACTGAAAATGGAATACATACCTGTCTTGCAGGATTTCCAAGATATTTTTCCTGAAGAGATCCCAAATCTACCTCCCAAAAGGGACCTGGATTTTACTATTGAATTAATACATGGTGTTGTACCAAGTTCTAAAGCCCCATACCGGATGAACATACTAGAGTTGAATGAGTTAAAATATCAGCTGAAGGAGCTGATCGATAAAAAAATATAAGACCCAGCGTGTCCCCTTGGGGAGCACCGGTCATTTTTGTCAAAAAGAAGGATGTTACCCTAAGACTTTGCATAGATTATTGTCAACTGAATAAAATGACAATCAAGAATAGGTACCTGCTGCCCCGCATTTACAATCTCTTTGACCAGTTACACGGAGAAACAGTGTTCTCGAAGATTGATTTATGATCAGGATATCATCAGGTCCGTGTGAAGCATGAAGACATTTTCAAAACATCCTTTAGAACTCGTTATGGACACTATGAGTTCATTGTCATGTCATTTGGACTAGAAAATGCACCTGCTGTATTTATGTCCTTAATGAACAAAATTATGCACAAGTACTTAGATAAGTTTGCAGTGGTGTTTATTGATGACATTTTGGTATATTCTAAGAGCAAGGAAGAGCATGATGAATATCTACGTATCATTTTGCAAGTTCTAAGGGAGCACCAGTTGTATGCAAAATTCAGCAAATGTGATTTTTACAAAGACAAGATTCAGTACTTGGGACACATAATCTCTGAGGAAGGGATTGCGGTTGACCCCAGCAAGATAAAATCCATTAATGAATGGTCGATTCCTAAAGATGTGACAGATGTGCAATCGTTTATGGGTATCACTGGTTATTATAGAAAATTCATTGAAGGGTTTTCCAGGATCACAAACCCCATAACGTCACTGCAGAAAAAGGGAAAGAAGTTTATCTGGGACCAAAAGTGTGCGGATAGTTTTGCAAAGTTAAAAGAATTATTGACTTCAACGCCTATTTTGAGGATTGCAGATCCTTATAAAGATTTTGTAGTATGCACAAACACATGCAATGATGGACTGGGAGGATTCCTAACGCAGGAGGGACATGTTGTAGCATATGAATCAAGGAAACTGAAGATTCATGAGAAGAACTATTCCACCTACGACCTTAAATTGTTAGAAGTGATTCATGCTCTAAAAATGTGGTGACACCACCTTATCAACAGAAAATTTACCTTGATGACGGATAATATGGGGTTGAAATATTTGTTAGATCAAACAAATTTGAATGCCAGGCAAGCTGGATGGCTAACTTTTCTGAGTGAGTACGATTTTGAAATTCAACACATAAAAGGGAAGGAGAATAAAGTGGCCGACGTGTTAAGTCGTAATGCAAGGATACACTTTGTTTCAGCCATCATCACATACGCAACAGATTTTCGAAGGGATCAAGGAGGATGAGGAATATAGAAAATTACAGGAAAGGACAGCAGAAAACAACTCTGAAAATTCTGTAACAGATTTCAGTTTGAAGGAAAATGGCTTACTGTTGTACAAAAACAGATAGTACATACCAAACGTACCAGTAGTAAAAATTCTGATTTTGGATGAGATGCACAAAAGCCACTATTCTTGCCACCCAAGTTACCAAAAAACCATCACAATGCTAAGGAAGGAGTACTAATGGCCCAGGATGAAGGATGAAGTAGCAGAGTATATAGCTAAGGGTTTTGACTGTCAAAATGTGAAGGTGGAACATCAGCATCCTGTTGGATTGCTGCAGCCCTTGCTTATACCCATCTGGAAATGGGAAGTCATAAGTATAGAGTTCATCACTGGGTTACCAAAGAATCAAAAACAGCACGACTCCATCATGGTGGTAGCAGACAAACTTAGCAAGGCAGCCCATTTTATCCCTGTCAAAACTACCCATAAGGCCCCTGATATCGCAGAAATTTTTATGAAGCAGGTTTTTCGACTACATGGCATACCCAAGGTAATAGTTTCAGACCAAGATTCAAAGTTCACAAGTAATTTTTGGAGGTCTTTGTTCAAGGGGTTAAACACCACCTTATCTTTCAGCACTGCGTTCCATCTGCAAACAGATGGACAGACTGAAAGGGTGAACCAGATATTGGAAGATATGCTCAGAATGTATGTTAAGGATCAGCCTTGCAAGTGGGAAGACTAGTTGCATTTAGCAGAGTTTGCATATAATAATCACTGCCATGCTTCAGCCAAACTTAGCCCATTTGAGATCCTTTACGAAAGAAAGTGTAACACACTGGTGTCATGGAGTGATCCGGTTAGCAGGGCCATATTAGGGACCGAATTGTTGCAGGAACTAGAATTAATCGTGAAGCAAGTACAAGGGAATCTTAAAGCTACCCAAGATAGACAGAAAAGTCAAGTAGACCTTAAAAGAACTCATAGAGAGTTCTAGGTTGGTGAACATGTTTTTCTTAAGGTAAGGCTGAAAAAGAGTTCCTTAAAATTGGGAAATTGTGCCAAACTAGCACCCAGGTATTGTGGTCCTTTCGAAATCTTGTCTAGGGTTGGACCTGTGGCATATCAATTAGCCCTACCTTCAAACCTCAAAGTCCATAATGTTTTTCACATTTCATTTTTAAAGAAATATGTGCATGATCCTACTCATGCTGTAAATTGGAATAATGTTCAGGTGGAACAAGGCGGCAATTTTCCGGTGGAACCAGACTATATTCTTGCAAGCAAAGAAACTCTACTCCGGAACTGCACGGTTGGCCAAGTAAAAGTGCAATGGAAGCAATATATCCTAGTAGAGGCTACCTGGGAGTTGGAGAGTAGTATGCGGGTTGCATACCCAAATCTATTCTAGGAACACTCAAGGAGTGAATAAAGCAACATCGAGGACGATGTTGAGGCTTAAGGGGGGGTGTATGTCACCTACCCAATTTTTGAGAATAATTATTTTCTACTATTATCCTTTTTGAAAAAAAATACTTTGTGTTAAATTATAATTACAAGTTTGTAATTATGACCAAGTAGGTCAAAAATGAATGTAATGACTCATTATTATTATTTAATAAATGAAAATGGGAGACAAACAGTCAAGAAAGCTGTTACAAGAGTATCCACTGGCCCACTAGGAGGAATGGAAGCTGCTGGAAGGATTGGGACAGATAGCATCATTTTCAGTCTACCATTAGCTATTGGTATGGGACAACTCCCCCTAATTTTGTGGCATTTCCCCCTCCAAGTGGAGGGAGGTGAGTAGGCAACTCACTAATGACCAGTTAATTACAAAAGACCTAGGCAGCCTATAAAGGGCAATTTGAATTGAGCAGGAAGCTCTTATAATGTTTTCTGCAGAAACATTCCTCATGCTCATCAAGTGATGGTTGAGAGATTCAAATAGGGGAGGCTGTGGAGAGTGCAAGTATAAGTCTGCAAATGTTATGAGAAGGACAGACCAGAGGTGCTGGTGCTGGTCCCATTGATTACTAAGCCTGCAAGGATGGATATATAAATTTTCTTACTGTTGCAAGTAGAATTCCTAAGCTGCAGAACCTTTTTCCTCCTGGTGGATCAGTGGATAGGCTCTGGGGTCCTAAGGCAGGCATCTTGGCTGTTTGGGAGCAGGTTAGGTGGAACAGATTTCTTGAGTAATTTGTTCCTCCCATTACACTCAGGATCTATTCTTGTGTGTTTTCTTTTTTCAAAACATATGAATGCTCTCAGGAAATGTTTAGTATTGTTATTTAATAATCAATAGTAGAAAATGTTAGCTCCTAATTAAGTTAGATTTGCTAAACTGATAAAATGACTCCTCTGCATTTTTTCCCATGTGTGGAGTTACATTGTACTCCAGTACAAAGAGGTAGCATTAAATATGCCCAGTTAAAAGTGAAACCTTGCATGTATCTAAATAGCTAAACCAAAGACCACCCATGCACATACCTATGTTTATCATGCATCTTATATTTTAGCAGCTATAGATTAGATCCTTGCATGCAATGTTTTTACTGTTCAAATCTGTTTGCTGAATAACCTACCAGAAACTAGTCACAGAATAGGTTCTTTTCTTATTTTTGAAGGCGAACAATATGTTAACAACTAGGGTTACTGATCTTTACTAATTATTTCAAAAGAAAACAATACCATGCATTTTGTTTATCCACATTCCCATTTTTCTATCTTCTTATTGTTTTTAGAATCTGATTGATCTTATATAAAGTATTGTCTTCACTGTATTATCTTGTACAGAAAGAAAGAAAGCTACTGTGTTATTTTATTCTTTCATCAGAGGTCCAAATTGGACGAATACAGGAATATATAGTTAGAATAGAAAAACTGTTATATTCATAAGCAATCAAATAATCTGACGATTGCACTATTATTTTCTCTTTTTTCTGAATTATCAATTGCATGTGATAGAACTTACATCACAGAATACCAAGTTATTAAAAACTAGGACAAACATAGCTTTATTAAATTTACAGATTAAATTATGGTACCTCTACCCCAAAACTAGGGTTAACACGTTCTCATCACATTATTATTTATAAACATTTAAATAGTTGCCAAATCGAAGGATTCATTACCATAGACATTTTAATTGCAGAATCTAGAATTGTTATTCTTGTTCTTTTAAAACATCATTATAAGACAAGCAGATTTCATTCACATCGATAGCTAAGGTTTAACATTATCACATAGGCTTTCGAAACGAAACCATTTCCTTTCTATTCTCGGCTTAAACCATACAAGCTCAAATGTAGTATAAGCCAGGAAGATCGCTATCGGCTTATAGCCACATTTTAATTAAACAACTTAAACATGCCCTTCGATCCTTGGATCTGAGTTCGAGAATGAGAAGATCGAAAAACACTATACGCAGACATGAAACCCAAAAATATCTTAAACCGGCTTTTTAGATACAGATACAAAAACGAGAAGTTCAAATCACCAAACATAGCCATTAAACCTTAGATAACTATTGTTTCCATTTAAATTAACAGCAGTTACACCCTACGGTCGCCACTTTCTTTTGCCGAAGGTTCCTTTCGAAACCCCATGCCATTTATACACACAGCAAATTCCAAAGCAAAATTACAGGCGATGTATCTCTTTCTTTATCAACCCAGAAGTACCAAAACGATAAGACATAAAACGTAAAGATGCAAGACTGTTTACAAACACGAGGGTTCAACCCTTCTAAACTCGCCGAGCCTAGGAATGGCTAGACACATATTTTAAACATTTACATCACCTACACTATCAACAAAACGTAAAACTGAAGGTTTCCCAAATGCTACAGCCGAGACAATAGCCACTACCGCGAAGGCATGCTACCAACACTTGCTCATCATGTCCGATTCCAGGAGAACCACTAAGGAGGGATACCACCGAAGCTTACCGGTGGGTTCGCTTAAATTATTTTCCCCTTCAGCTATTCCGGCACCCTGTGGATTCGCCGAGGGTACCTGCCAACAACCATACAATAAGTTAAGCATCG
The DNA here is from genome assembly GCA_027924585.1 of Larix kaempferi. NCBI lineage: Eukaryota > Viridiplantae > Streptophyta > Pinopsida > Pinales > Pinaceae > Larix > Larix kaempferi. Next base: position 2,114,777 of record BSBM01000588.1, read on the forward strand.
GATCATGAGAACAAAATGCATGCAACAAAGAATAGTATGAAAACCCTTGCACGTTACATTACCTGAGTCGTGACAGAGAGTCGACAAATGCTACATCCATCCACTGTGAAGGAGAAGCACCTAGTTCGAAGACCACGATAAGGGATACCTCCCGAAAAACTTCCAACTCATTTGAAAAACCTAGACTTGCATGCTACGAAAATGCCAGAACAGATGCACTCATCCCACCTGTAGATTACCACACAATCGTTTCTAGACTTGGATTCCACGGATAACATTTACTCACAGACCAAGGTTTCTACCGGTCTCAGGATCGAGCCCGAGGAAGGCTAGAAAAACCAACAAACCCTAGGTTCCTCTCGGCCGGTTGGCCTCACCTCCCAAACCCTACCACCGAACAATGACAAGAGACATTACAAGAATCCATAAGTTACGCTAGGGTTCGACTCATCCCAATACACGACGATCAACGGCGAAGATCCATCCTCATCAAGCCACGTTGGAAGGTGGCAGGAGTAGCATTAAATTGTTCATCTACCTCCCAGGCCATGGAGTTGCCATTTCTGTTGACACTAGGGCAGGAGGCCCATCACAACTTAGCAATTGCCAAACCTTACCACACACTGAAACATCCACATAGATGTGCACGTAACACTATCCCTAACACGATGGCCAACTAATTTAATTACAAACCTAATCATTTAATACACCCTCGATTCGTACGTGGGCTTTTGCAGGGCCATCATTCCACCTGCCAATCCATACTAATCAACGTTAAAAGCATTAACATGTAAATTTATCAATGTATAACATTTCCGATAGCATATAACAAGGTTTTATATGATTCAGGATATAACAAGGTTTTATATGATTCCATATAATCATTTTCGAACCACACTCATAGCATATGAATATCCACTAAGGTCGCGAGCAATCATAGCGCATGGATTGACTCCGCCCATCACATAAAGTCTTTTATAAAGTTCACTATAGGGATCATTGTAGAGCTCATAAAGCTCGTCCACACCATAAGTTATATAAACACACCGCTAGGGTATGGTTGCCACCCAAGGACCCATCGCACACATTGCATGGTAGGGTATTAATACTTAAAGCATCACCATTTTAATTGCCCAGGCAATAGAGTTTAGAACCAACTTATCACTCTCTCCATAGAATGACTTAAGACCATGTGCCTTTGCCAACACCCTGTCACCCTCAATTTTATAAAAGAACTACTTTAACAGCCGTAAGGCATTTATGGATTGACCATACGTAAAGTCATCTACACTTAATGGAAACATTCATAACAAACACACCCTAAAATAGATGTTATTTGTAGTCTTGAGATAGACAGGTTCATCTTACAGAATTGGAAGGAGACCATACCTATAGCATCGAAATTCATAAGCAGTTTCGATTTATATTACGGTTATTAAACACTCTGAATTTTATCGCTATCTCTTACCTGCGAATCTGGGCATGAAGGACGAGTGCAATGCTTTAGTGGAGTAGCTAAGTAAGCCTCGGGGCACCTCGTGGGACCCCTTTCATCATCATCCAGAAAAGTTAAACTGTCAGCACTTGTCAAAAGAATTCTGTTTTCCAATGCATCATAATTTTCAATCATTCCAGCATACAAATAAAGTACATAATCATTAATTGATTTTCATGACGTTATTAAAAGACAAAAGACACAACCATTAAATTGTTCCTACCAAGCGACACTTTTATTAATTGCTGAATACTGATTATTATTATTTCATCATTTTACACTATTAGCTTTTTATGGTGGTTTAAAAAAAAAAAAAATTATGAAAATATCGGGATGTTACAGTCACTTTGTGTCGTGCTCACTGTTGAAGGATACATCCTGTGTTAGCCATTCTGCAATTTACCTTGACTTCATGTGTCGGCCATCCTGGTGTCATTTTGTTTCATCTTGTTACTTGTCCTACTCCAAATAATCTCATACCTTTTGAGCGTTCCTCGTGTTGGATGATGGAGGATGCATTAAGGCCTCCCTTCCAACGGACTTCTTCCCATCAACTTCAACTCATTTTGCTCTGGGAATGAAATTTAAAGTTTTGGTTAGTACCTTGGGGATTGCAGTTATAAGTGGCAGTTTTCCTCATTGTTGAATAATAGGAAGACATCAATGTCTCTTATTCGACAGGTTCCTCAAGTGTTTGACTTCAAGTCCACTTATTCACACTTTTTGGATCGTACTAGGTACCTTGGGCCCCATTATTATTATCGATGGAAGCCCTTGCGTTTGTTAATGGTATACATCAATGAATAGTAATCAAACAATACCCCCCATGTTCGACCTCAGCTCAATTATTTGCATGTTTAGGGTTTGTACCTTGGGTTGTTTGGATGAAGACCTTGGGACCCTGATAGAATCACCATATTTATGTTATCACCCAAGCTGTGCAAGACTAAGCCTCACTCATTTGGCTCTTCATGAGACATAGATCCAGTTTGTTGTTATGGCTATGATCTCTCATTTTGACATGGATCCACGCTTGTATTTCAGTGGCCATGTTATATATATATATCCTAGTTATGTATCGGAGATCATGTTGTATCACGCTACACATCTATATGATGTCAAGATTGTAATTGCTCATTGACCTTGATCATTGTTTTAGGTACTTTTGTGACTTGGTTCTACGGTTTCTTGATCCTCCTCTGACTTGGAATTATAATGTATTTCGGCCATCGTTTCCCTTTGACCTCATGCATTAGGGGGCATCTGTTATAGGTCAAATTTTCACTTCTCCGTCCATGATCACATTGCTCTGTCGATCACACAAAAGGATATTGTGGATGGAAGAGCTAGATTGACCTTGGATGATTTGATACTGAGATCTTACATCTTCAGCTGAAAATATATTTTTTCTCATATTTCAGTGGATGTGCACTACTCTTATAACTGGAAACCCGCGCACATATTCTAAATGTGGGCTACTCTTATAACAGACAACCTGCACACATATCCTGAAAGTTGCAAACGCTTGTTGTAAAGCACAAAAGTTGCATATTGTGTGCTACTTTGGTTGTATGAAACCCACACACATCTTAAGATGAAATCAAAAAATATATTAAGATTACGAATTGGGATTAGTTGAAGTTGGTTCTGCAACTTCCCCAACCTCCCAATTCAACCACCTCTCGAATTCAACTGCCTACCTTGTTCCATAAATACAAGGAGGATCCATGAGAGAGGGACCTACAAGGAATGCTAAGTGTTGTTATGTTGGAGGAATCCCCAAGTCATTGTGAAAAGCAGGAGCCAAGGACTCGGTTGCAAAAGCATCTTGACCGATCAGGCATATTTGTACTGATTCATTTTTCTTTGACAATAAAATGGTGGAAATACCCTTCTTGTCCCAAATCGAATGTCTATTGGATTGGATTTTCATTTGGTTTAATATCTTATTGTAGTTGATTTTTAATTGCTTTCAATTTCATCATATTTATTGCAGTCAAGATATGCTGAGGAAGGCTTCCTTTGTGTTGCAGGTTCATCATAGTGGAAGACCAAGCAAAAGCTAGGACCAGCCATCAATAAAAGGTACATATTTCAATATCTTGATCTCTTTCATTTGTAGGAACTAAATGAAATGCAATGAATGTATTTACTTGTCACCCCGCCCAAGTTGGTAGTATCTTCTCCTCACTATAAGGTAATAATCCTGCACAACACTTGGATTCTCACAATTCGGTGACCAAATGAGTCAATCCCGTAATTGGATTTTTGGGCTATCAACACTAGGTTTTCCCATGGATTTCAGGAAATCTAACGCTCTCAAATTCACCCCGACGTTCATGTCTATGGATTCCCCATTGGATTTCACTATCCACGCGAAATTCTGGGCATTTATGGCACTTCAAAATGTGCGTTAATGCAAAGATGCTATTTTTTGTTCTTCTCACTATTGGGCATGTGTAATGGATGAAAAATCATGCTTAGATAATCCCCCATGGAATGGGAATGAGGAAGAACAAATTCCCATGAGGTAGAGTGATTTGTGGGTCAAGCAAACAGAGCCCATATCTGCCATACGAATTTTGGGGTTGCCCATGCTCCATTGAAGCCATGGACTGATTTCTTCAACTATTTCCTTACAACATAAATAAATGTCAGCAAGGAAATTCAAATGGGTTCTCAAGATGACATTTGGAAGCATATGGTTCAACCCCACAATCCCTCTCACCACTCCCTAGTGGATGCACATGGCCCCCTCTTATTAGTTGCTTCCATAGCCATTTTTTGGTATTTTATTGCAATATTAATATTTACATCAATTTACAATATTCCATGGCTTAACAGCACATGGATAACATAATATCACATATTTATCTTTTTAATAAAATCCAAGCATACACTAGAAGAGCCTTGACCTTAAACTCCACACTAGGAAAACATACATCGCATACATACAATATTACATTAAAAACTAATATTTCTTAAGAATCAAAATAGAATATTACACCAAACCTTATTTATACTACATACGTGACACAGATAATAATCACATTGAAACTCTCTTAAATAAGTCAACACTTCACTTCTTAGTGTAGTAATACCTCAAGCTTCAAAAAGTGCATAACACACCATTGTGCTTTTAGAATGGCAAGACAATTCACACCTTAGCTTATTCTTTGAGACTTTTCTTTTGGTGACTTGAATCATTTATTTAACCACATGCTTGTTGTCATCATATTATAAAGTTGTATAAATTATTTTGACTTTTCAAATTTTGAATTGGTTTGTCTAGAATGTGTTTTTTCTAAAGAAGTTGCATACTCCTTTTTGAGATACTCTTCTTCGTTTTTTATCAAATGTTTTGTTTATTAAATATTTATATTTAATTAAATTAATAAATAAATATTTTTTAAATTAAATTAAATAAAAAATTATTAAATATTATAACTTCAAACATGAAATAATATAATTTTGTTGGAGTCTCTTCTTCCTCCAAGACTTGTGGGGATTTGAAAAACACATTTCATATGTTTAAAGTCATATGGATGTTTTAATATTCTGAGCTCTAATGGGATTGTCTTTGTTAACTTGGGATCATGTTTCTAGAAACTATATGCTCCTATCCATTGGGACTCTATTTATTAAACACCTCAATTCACATTTGGTATTTATTAAACACCTCAATTCACATTTGGTGAAAGTGGCTGCCTACCAATAGTGACCAAATGGGTCTACCAAAATAGTTATGAATCTTAATGATTATGAGTTATTTACCTATCATTTCCCTACATATTTTAATATTATATCATTTTCCATAACCTAAAGTCTGCGGACTTCAATATCGAGAACAAAAATACAAATAATAGGATAATTTTAATTGAGTTATGTATTGAAACTATTAAGATCCATCACTTGAGGTTAAATAAAATATTTATATATTAATTTAGTAAATTTGTTTTATGATTGATGTGAAAGTAATATTTATATATTAATTTAGTAAAATTTATATAATATGTGAATGTTGGTATATTTTAATAATAATAATAATTTAATTTTAAGGTTACAGTCAAGGTAAACATTAAACTAGTGTATGAGAGATCTTTTTGTTTCTACGTAGTGGTTAGACTCCTAAAGTCTACGAAGGTGTACATGTTTTAATGGCTCTCTGGATTTGAACTAGTGACTTTTTAGGAAAAAACACATGTTCTTAACCATTAGGCCCACTCAAACTATAAAATTAAATTTTATAAATTAATATTTACCATTTAGTATAAATCCAATCAATTTGAATTTTATTCAAAACATGTCATATATATATATATATATATATATAAGTACATTTTTATTGATATCTAAAATTTGGAGTCGAATTGTTTAGTAAAACATACAAAGTATCTATTAGATTACAAAACATAAATCAAAATTTTCAAATTTGTCGAAAATTTTTCTATATATTATTGGTCATGCCTCTATCTACAACAAATTCACCTCTAAAAATATATAGATTTGTATACCTTTATAAATTTTACTCATATCAAAATGTATTGATAGTACATAAAAACTTGGTGCCATTAGGTGAAATCATGCCCACTTTGGGCTTCCTCCTGCGCGACATATTCAATTTTTGGACTCCTGGTTCCATCTTTAATGGGCACATTGTCTATAAGGTCTTCATAAGCATATTTTATTTGGAGTGGACTTAATTCGAGAAACCCACAATTACTGAAATAACCCACATAATATTGAATAATTGATATATTAAGATGATGATATTCTTACAATTGGTAGCCTCCATTTATATGGTTTGGGCAACCATTTTGAGGAGATGTGTCCTCTTACAACTAATATTAATTGTTTATTATTATCATTACTTAATTATTATTTGTATTTATATTAGTTTGTTTTATGTTTATAACATTGCCCACCCCTTGAAAGGAGCTTTGTCCTCAAACCTAATTTTTGTTGATGCCTTCTTATTCTGGGTTGTGTTTGAAGCGTTGACTTGAACATTGCAATATGGATCGATTTCTTTCTCTGGATGTGATTGTGGACCTTGTGTTGTTATCCCTTTTGCTTAAGTGGGGAGTTTTTGAAATTGTATAACTTGTAATTATTTGTTTTTTTTGTATCGTCTTTTGGATTCCATTTATGAGCAATTGTGGATCTTCGTTACTTCCACTTTTTCCACTGGTTGTGGATCCAACATTGACTGTCATAATAATGGAAGTATTTTTAAGAGATAGTCTTCGATCTTGGAAATCAAAGTGATGGTCATTCTTAAGTGCTTGGAGTTTTAAGACATCAATGTGAGCCTTCTTAGTTTCATCAAGCCATATTATAGTAGATGGCTCCCATCTAACAACCTTGGTGAGTGTGCACTTTAATTTTAACAATTTCAAGGATGTTTGGTGGTTGTCACATAAATGACACACATTTAAATCGGCATCAACTTGATTGGAAATATCTAGGTCTTGTACTAGTTTTCTTTGAATAATAGTGTCCATGGCTTCTTCATTGACCCGTAGTGTCCATGATTTCCACATGATTGTGTCCAAAACTTCAATTTTGGAGCAACATAAATGTCGTTCATATGCAGTAACTTGCTGAATAAGATTTCCTCGACATGTGGATGCAATAACTATTGTGTCAACTAGTTCAACAACAATAGGCCCACTATATTCATCATCATTTGGAATGTAAACAACAATTGGTAAGGACACAACGTCTGCATAACTATCTATGCATGTGTTTGTAGAATCATCAACAATTCTTCCAGCCTGTACTTTAAGTAGATATTTACTACTTCCATGTTATAAGTTTTTAATATATTTTTAAATTATTTTTAAAATATTAAAATAATAATTAATATTAATTATAATAAAATATCATTTATAATATTTTTAAAGGGAAGAAATTAGGGTTTAGGATTGGAATGGAGTTTGGCGTGCAGGTGGAAGGGCCTGCAATGAGGCGTGGATGTGGAGTGGTGGCTTACTAGGAAGCAGGTGGGTGGTAGTAGTGGAGATGGAAGGCTGGAGGAGGAAGGCTGGGAGATAGAAAAGGGGTGGCGGATCGCAGGAGAGGAGGGTCGAGAGGTAGTGGTGTGGTGCGAGCTTGGAAGGAAATACCAAATAGAGGGAGGAGGAGCGTGAAGTTGGGGATTAGCAACGGGGAAGGGTTGGCGCGGAGAGAGAAGGGAGGGAAGATGAAGGGTTAGCACGGGAGAAACATGGAGAGGATGGGCGTAGGGTAGGTGAGATGGAAGGCGGGGGAGGGCTCAGCGAGGGGAGGAATGTGATGAGGGGGGAGCCTAGTGTAGTGGGCTGGCGGTGATGAGTGATGCACATGGGGGCAGGCGTGGATGACTGGACGTGCAGGAGGGAGGACGTGGTGCAGTGAAGGAGCCAGATGGGGACGACGTGAGCATAAGATAGGAAAGGAGCAAGTAGATTGGAGGGTGCAGCGTTTAAGTGAGCGCTGTGGTGGAATGGGATGGACCACAGGGAGGCAGCATGGGGGTGTGTGCGTGCAAGCACGATGAAGTGGAAGTTGAGGGGAGCGCAGGGTTGTGGGAACTATTGACCGAAGGGAAAGGAGCTACGGGGGAGTGATGCAGTGAGGTATGGAGTAGAAAAGATGGAAGGTGCAGGGAGAGTGGGAGCAAGGAGAGGGCAACGGGGTTGGAGTGGAGGTGTGCTTGGTGATTTCAGTAATTACGATGAGTGGTTTTAGACTAAATGTTGTCTAAATCAAATTGCTATTTGAGTAACAGAAATTGAGATTTGGACAATTCTGGATTTGTAGAATTCCGATTACTGGAAGCTTTTTGGTTGTTCCTTATACTGCTTTAGGAGTTACATGAGCTGAAGGAAGAATGGAACCCTCAGGTACCACTTGAAGTGGACTTAATTACTGAATTAATCCAAAAAATATTGAAGAATTGATATATTAAAATGATACATTCTTACAATTGGTAGCCACCATTTATATAGTTTATTACAATTAATATTAATTGTTTATTTTATATTACTTAATTATTATTTGTATTTATATTAATATTTTTATGTTTATAACAGTATTGTTATGTTTTCAAGCAATTCCTCTTTAATTAATTTTATGGGATCGAACGATGTCTTAGACGAGATTGAGAAATGAAAAAAAACACAGAATGATATTATAACAAGAGATTGAGAAATGAAAGAAAACCCATAACCTTGTCCAATCTTTGTTTGGCGATTACAAATTTGTTTCTAGTTTCTCTTGTTTAACTAAGGGTGTTTCCAATTGCATGCTAATATGAGAAATTGCATTATGTAGGCTTCCATCTAACTAACCAAATTCCTTAACACGTTGTGAATCTTTATTATGCCATGGTTTAGCCAAATTCCTTAAAGCGTTGTGAATCTTTATTATGCCATGGTTTGCATAATTTCTAGGGTAATTATGCCTCAAAATTATTATCTCTAAGGCATAGAGGAACTCAAACACCAACATGTCAAACCACTATTTAATCACAAGCTCTACACCACAATTAACTTCAATGCAAATAAATGACCCAAAGATAAGAGATTGGAAAAATTTAAACGATATGAAGCCCAAATTGTTGTCGTAGGCACTAGACTCAACATTGAACAACAGACCTACCTTTCTAACCCTTAATCCAGTGCCACCAGTGCCACAAGTTATAAGCAAAGAAACCCTATACACAACAATCTCAATTCCAACCATAGCAACCAACCACTAACCTCAAAAACAACCTGGATAAATCCCACCTATGCCATGAAGATCCATCTCATTACCGTTGACACTCCCACCGTGGATGGAAAAGGTGAAGTGTGGGAGTAGTGCAAGGAGGTGGAAAGGAGTTATGGTATCTTCCTCAATCCTTTCTACTTGAGATATGCCATTGCTCATTGAAACAATGCCATGCATTTGAAAACTAAGGTTTGTGCTTATTTTAAAGTAATATGAGTCACCCCCATCTTTTATTAGAACCCCTTTATTCAAATAAATTGTAATATTCACCATACCTTCTACCTAAGAGTTGTAAGAGTGATGAACATGGAAGAATTCTATTATTTCAAAGTGAAAAATGCGTCTTTTAATCCTCTCAATAGTTCTAGATAAGGTTGATCTACTTCTCGTATTAACCTTTCTTACTTACTCGATGACTAACAACAAGTTTCCAAAAATCATAACATTCTTGATATTCAGATCGAGTTACCAATTTAACATAAAGGACGTGCACCTCTACTTCATTTTTTGTCATCACTACTAATAACCATATGAATGTTATTTATTGATTTCCTCTCGAGTTTAAGATAACCCCTCGCACTTATTACCCATTTATAAAAATTTAATACAAAAATAATAATAAAAAACAAAATTATTAACATATAATATTTTAATAATAAAAATTATTTATAATATCAAAATAAAGACATTTTATTGTTGAAAATAGTTATAATTTTTTAAAGCTTATAAACATGTTAAAAATTAATATTCATGAAAAAAATATTAATGAAGAAATAATAGAGGTTAAATAAACATTTATTATATAGACAACAATATTTAGATAATAATGACATAATTAAGTGTCATCACGATGATGATGATGATGATTACTGTCCAGTGAGATTTTTTGGTCTATCGAATCTTAAGAAAGAAATGTATTATTTGAAGTTTTGTAAAATTTGATTCATATGATTAAAAAGTTGAGAAAGAAGCGTTCATACGTCTCCATAGTTTTGACAATTTAGGAGATCCTGGAGATTAGAATTGTGGCAAAGGTTACGAAACTGTGATCGAATGTGGGTGTACACACGTCACTCTTAAAGAAGGTGATATTCATCCTCAACTCTCATAGACTCACAGAGCTGGGAAATCCTTTCCTCCCATGCAGTTTTAGGAATTTTCCATCACCATGTTTCGCTATGAAGCTCATGGGAGTTCATTTTTATGTTTTCAATATTAATCTGCTTCTTAAAACTGGTTAAGATCGAGAGGTGCTTTTGATCTTTCAAATTAGGATTAATGGCTTCCTTGTAATATCTTAACTTTCTCTTATTCTCTAAGTTTTTTGCGTTCCACATTCTCATTTTAAACTTATATGTGATAGTATTTTTGAAATTGTCGATATCTTGCAAAGTGATATTTTATATAATATTTCATAATTATTTTTTAACTTAAATTATAAGCTATATTTTAATTTTTTTAAATAAAGACATAATTAGTATAGTATTTCATAATTACTTTTAATTTAAGGATATAATTTAGTAATAAATTATGTGTATAGTATTTCATAATTATTTTGAACTCAAACTATATTTTAATTTTTTAAAGGGCAGTATTCATGTATAATAAATTTTAATTAAGTTATCTCCCTTTGGTGGTAACATATCTACTTATTATGTACGTTAGGACAAAATGGATTGCAATACCTTTTTAGATCAGGGAGAAAATAAATATGGCTAAACATGTTATAACATCTCAAGATATAAACAAGTGTCATTAGAGTGGTGATGTCCTTGTCGTCGATGAATTTGGTATTATCATGTAAAGTGGTTATATCTTAAGTTGGTATTGGCATGGAAAGTAGTTATATCGTGGTTATTAATGTCATTGCTATGATCATCATGCTATTATGTAAGAACTTATTTGTTTACATTTGCAACAATAAGAAGAATGCAAAAACCATCTACATTTAACACGGCACAAAGTTTATGACTGCTGCTTAGAACTTTATTTAAATTAAGGAAACTCGGCGTGATAAATTCAGTTATGGACAATAGGTAAAAATAGTACTATGAAGGTAGGAAGAGAGATAAAAATTCGAATAAAGTGTAGTAGAATATGTGTGTATGTATGTATGTATATATGTGTTGGAAAATTTAGGGGTAAAATTTATTTCTTGGATTATTTTTTTACTTATTTTTCAAAAAATATTCATTAATTTTCTATTTTAATCAAATGATTTGCCTAAATTCCAAGAGATATTTTTTTTAATCTAAAAAGTGTTAAAATTGTCCAAAATATATATAAAGTCCTTTGAAAATTTAATATATTTACAAAAAAATTGCCAAATATTTTATGGTTGCAAATTTAAGAATTAGTAAGATTTGTCAAGGTTTCTACACATTGAGAAAATTATGGATCACTAAAATTTTCCATATATATATAAATCATTTTATTGATCAAACAAAAACAAATTTTAGACCTAAGCTTACTAAGGACATGTACGACCACTTGGATTTAAAATTAAAAAATCTAAAATCGTCGCGCATACCTTTCGTTTCTCTTCTCAATGGTGTGGCAATCAAGTAACCAATTACAATTTCATGCATCATCCCCATCCCTAACATATTTCCAATAAATACTTAAGTTCCCTTCATCAAACTCATAATTTACTTATTTTCTAGAGCAACCCACGTCGAACTTGCTTGTAGGGAAATATATTTACAAACAATCCAACTAGTGAATCCATCACACACTGCCACATGAACTGCCAAGGAAACTTGCTTTGCATGGAAAAATATTATATATTATAAAATTTACCCCTAGGATACTAATATCATCTCGTTATTCTAACCTTGGAAGAGCGATTGTCGCACTCTATGGAAAAGTTTGAACAAACTGCTAGGAGTGGTTGTCAATGGCACTGTTACTCATGATCTTGCCATGCCTTGTGCAATACAAAAATCCATATAGTTTCATTCAAGAACCTATAGGTGTAAAATGGATAAAATTCCAAGAAATTTGTGTCACTTACTTGGATAAATGTCAAGTAGCAAAGAGAGGAGAAGGCATGACAAGACAAACACCATTAAACTTTAAGAAAAAAACATAAACACTAAAGAATAACGCAAGTGGTTTCCATGACACTCTAACCTAACTAACAAGTATCAGTCCAATGTTAACACATGGAAAAGCAAATTTGGCATGGTCATATAGGGATTGGCTTTGCCTCATCTAAGTGTATGGAGTCTTCCAATGCATGCAAATCCTCAACTCCACTAGTTGAGCCTTGTACCAAGGTTCCTCCTTATAATTATAGTGATTATGGGTAGAGTTGTTCTAAGTTCATCTCTCACACTGCATTTTTTGTCTTTTCATCAACCATTAATCAATCCATAAGCCATGTTTCAAATCTCCAAACATGAAATGAGACATATTTCTTCTCGCAGTGTCTTTGTGTTGGGTGGGAAAATATCATTCAATGCTTAAAGAGTTGTGGGAAAAAAGTGTGGATATATATATATGTGTGTGTGTGTGTGTGTGTGTGTGTGTGTGTGAAGAGAAGAGATCCAGGTAATATGACCCTGAGAAATAACCTGATCCCAAGAAGGGGAATGCAAGAAATAACTTTAGTGGGAGGTTGGAGGCACTTTAGCATAAAATGAGATTCACATCATAATATGTTATTTTGTCCAATCATCAAGAATTTGGCTTTGTTATCACTCTTAAACTATAAGTTCAAGGATTTTTATCATTTGTCTAGAAATTCTTTTTAAAGCAACTATTGCAAATGGGAATTTTTACTCATAGCTATAAGGAACTTGAATGTTTCTCGAGGTATAGGGTTTGGATTTGCCTCATCAAAGTGTTTGGAGTCTTCTAATGCATCCAATCCATCGACTCTACTGGTTGAGCCTAGGAGAAATATTCCTCCTGGAGAATGTAGCAATTACATGTAGAGATATTCTAAGTTTTTCTCTCTCTTTATGTTGGGTGGGAAAATACCGTTCAATCTTTAAAGAGCTGTGAGTAGAGGGGTTGTACCTTGTAATTATTCATAGTTATATATAATCTCTTCACCATACTTGTGTTAGCACTCTTTAATTATAAGTTCATGGATTTTTATCATTTGTTTATCAAGTGTAAATGACCTAATAGCTTCTATTGTTATGATGGTATTTTGATCTTGATGTTTTCGATTTATTACAGGAGGGTGAGAAAGGTCTTTCATTATTGCAAATAGATACAAATACAACATCTCAAATGTAAGCATATCGCCTCTATCTACAATTGGATCCTAGATTCTTCCTAGTGAAGCACAAATGGTTGACCTATTTGCAGGCTAGTCGGGTACCTCTAGGGACACAAGCGTTGGACCTTTGATTATGTTGGTAAGGGAAAGTGCTCCACTATTTACTAGCCCGCGACTTTTATGACTGTGAGTTTCATGGACTTTACAGTTTCAAGTTGATTTTTTATATATTGTGAATCCTTCACTAAGGGAGAACTGGAAAACTAAACTAGTTGTGGATTTTTTTAATTGCTTCATATTTATGTCTACTCTATCTAATTGAATGCTTATTCAGTGAAGCAGATTCCTCTTTAGTGCATATTTTGAATTTGATACTTCATATGGTTTGTTTTATTTGTTGTTATTAGTTAGGTTTAATATTATCAAAGGTTAAAAAATTGCATTAGGTTGTCTTTGTGTGATGTGTGTGTGTGTGTGTAGAGAGAGAGAGGGGGGGGGGAGGCAAATGCAATATCTTATGCATAAAATACTTAGATTCAAATATAAGCTTTGATATTATGTGAATTATAAAATTTGAAATTTATGAGCATGTTACCTTGACCTCGAGATAGGTTAGTTCGACCTCTAGATGAAGAAAACAATAGAAGTGTTCCAATATAAGAATAGCAATATCAACAGATGAAAACAACATAATCTTTCTCCAACTTGGAGCATGCAAGTGCAAATTAGAAGCTGCTCCAAAAGAATAATAATAGAAATTGCTCCACAAGAATTACAATAGAAGCTGATCTAGATGAAAAATTACACAAGTGTTCAACAAAAGTTGCTCCAGAGGTCTCCAACATAAGCTATGAAATTGAAAATAGGTATATAAATTTGATGTGTGGTGAATAGCCATGAAGATGAATAGATATGCAATAATTAATGTAGATTTTCATTGCATACTGAACTCCAAAATTACAAATTACAATATATCTATGAATCATTATTGCATATCAAAAAGTGTTTAATGTTGTCAATGATTTCCTTATTAGTGACAAATGCAATATATCTAAAATATATTATGTTTATTGTAATATCCACAGTCGTAATATATTTGCTTTCCTTATTAGTTTTTTTTTCTTTTTTTTGAAAAAAAAAAAAAAATCCTTGCTATTCATTTTGTGAATCAAAGAAACTTACAGTAAATACCTTTACCAAGGATAGAAACTTTGAATACAGACTATGTAGTCTTTTACAAAATATTTGATATTGCTTGCCGTTGTTCAGTAATATTCCAATCATAACCACTTATACTATGAAACGAGAACTATATACTATGAATGAGAACTCTACCCATAAAAACGATGATTTTTGCAGAAAAAACACCAAAAACACCCCCCAAATAGAAAGTGTTGATACCAGTATACACGTTTTTTTTTTAGGGTAAAAAATAGAGCCATGGACTAAACATCCCATATTGTTGTTTAACAAAACTTTAAAATCAACCTTAAATTGGAAAAAAAAAAATTCTTAAAGAGATAAATTACAACTTTCTGGAAAATTGCATATTAAACAAAAAACAAATTTCTCTAATAATTTCACCATTATAACCATATAAAAACAAAGAAATTATGATGCGATTCATAATGAGATAATATATTAGACCATACAAGAACAAATGGTTCATATAAATATTCAAAAACTCCTCTAGAGTTTCAATTACAAAAATCATACTAGTAAAAAGCATCTAACTACTTCTTCAAATTCATCCATGGATTCTGACACCCCATCATCAAAAACTCCTCTAGAGTTTCAATTACAAAAATCATACTAATAAAAAGCATCTACATTGCTTCTTCAAATTCATCCATGGATTCTAACACCCCATCAAAATCTACATTTTCTGTAGATGAAGGACTTGATGAAGATGAAGATGACCCATACTCTTCTCTATTATCAATGGGCGCACCATCTGAGTCTACATCTATGCCCATCATTTTAGATGTCATATTCCTTCGGGATCTACGGCTTGGTTTAACAGACTCCCATCTTGCAACTTCTAGCTGTGACAGCAACCTCTTGATAATCTCTATAGTCTTGGAGCGGAGAGTGTATTTCTTTGTCAACTTGAAATCATAAACAAGTATATCAACTTCCTCTAATTTCAAGATGTCAATGCAGAGGCGATTTATTTTTTGACCCTTTCTGTTTCTCTTTCTGCAAACCTTTTTCTCAACCACCATCTCTGCCTTGTACACACCATCAAATGGGTGCGTATCTGTTGCATACCAATGTACTTCTACTGATACTACTTCTTCATTTTCTTTATTGACCTTCATAGCTTTTGCAATCCATAATGGATATTGACGTGGATCATCTGTAGCCAAAACTACAATCATGCAACCCTCCTTGATATCTTGTACCGAGCCCCTGTAAAGGTCTTCCATCTCTCGACGCTTTGCGGATGATCTTCTAGAGACAATATACATTTCTCTTTTCTCTACTTGAGAAAACTCAACAGCTCGAGGTTCAACATTTGTTACCTCGTTTTCATTTGATAAACTTTGTGGCCAAGCAAATGGAGTCTTCAAAAATATATCTCCATTTGTAGAGTTTGAAATTATGTCGCTCTGCTCCATGAAAAAAGACTCCCACCAAACGGAATCAGCAACATCAAAGTACTCATATGTATCTTCAATATACTTTTTGATTTCTTCCAAGCATTGAGAAGAATCAACATCTCTACTATGTCGCCTTGCATTATGAATCTCTGTAGATGATTGCAATAACAATAAATTTGAAGCATACATTTGATGACTTGGGATGAATTTCAAAAATGCCAAACCTAATGAAGGCCCCCATTCTATGCTAGTTGAGTACTTCTTGCCCACAATAGTGTTTTTCCATCAATCTTTTTTTTATACGAAATTGATGCTTAAAGCTAATGCCATTAAGTTTTTCAATGCACCTTTCTTCACCATGCGATCCAAACAGAAATCTTCGCATGTCAACAGTTTCTTCCAATTTCTGTACAGTAGGCTCTGGATGGCATGCTTTCCCTACAATTTCAATCAACGATGGTGGGCTCCCAACTTTCTTCCTCCTCAACGTCCTTGCAAAATGGCTGAACATTTGATCAATATGATCATGTGTATGCCCAACAAGAAGGAACCCAACTTTTACTGATCCAGGTGGATATCGGTGGCGGCCCACCTCTTCCAACTGGCTCAAAACAGTCTTCTGGCACTTTTGGTAAATTACTATTTTTAGCAGTTTTTCGGGTCCTGAACTTCTGGAGCCATTTTCAGGCCCTAAACGACATTTTTTGGCGATTTGGGGGACCAAATGGTTGCCAACGGCACACATTTGGGCCCATTCGAAAGTTGTAAATATCGGTTAGACCTTTCCAACGGGCTACCGAGCGCCCTAAACGGAGATCGTATCCAAAAGTTATGACCCCGAGAAGTTGACTGTTCAACTAACCACCTTGGGGCCGCAAACTTTATGACGGTTCATCTTCTAGGGTTAGGTTTTTGGATGATTGGGATTCTTTCCCTCATGCTTATGATAAATAGGCCCTTTCAGCCTCTCTTTGTATTCATTTTGGCACGAATGAGCATAGCGGCCACATCTCTTCTCAAAGATAGCTACCACCATTCCAGCTATTGTATTTTACAGTCTGTTCTATTTCCACTATTTAATAGAATATGTGTTTACTGTATCACTGTGTTATTTGCAATATATCTCTGTGTATGATTCTGTATATGCTATCTTTTGTTTCGTTCCCACATAAATACGGATCAGTGGTATCAGAGCGGTCTGCTCTTTGATTGTTTCTCGGTGCATGTCCCCGACGAGGTCAGGATACAGAGAGTTGGGTCTCGAACTAGTTTCACTTGGGGAAGACCACTCTCGCTGCCCCAAACGGCTTCCCATGTCAGAAGAAAAGAGAGACGACGGAGCAGTAGATCCTATCAAGTTATTGCAAGAGGAAGCCCTCGCGCGACAGAGGAACGAGATGATGGATAATTTCGCCCAAATCCTTCAACGCATGCCAACATCGGCAAATGCACCCTCAACGAGCAGCCATTTCAGAGATACGACTCCCTTCAAGGTACAAGTTAATTTTAATATCCCTTTTTTTGAAGGCCAAATCGATGCCGATGCTCTAGATAAATGGTTGAATCTACTAGAAGGGTATTTCTCTGTCCACCAATTTTCCGACAGGGAAAAGATCATCTTTGCGCTCCTTAAGGCCGTCCCCCATGTCAAAAATTGGTGGGAAACTTATTGTGAGCAAAACTCATCAGACGAGTCTGGATTGTTTGAATATTCCAATCCCACTTGGGCCTCTTTTATAGATGCCGTCAAGGAACAATATTACCCTGTTGGAAACTATGATGACCAGTACACAAAATGGACCATTCTGCATCAAGAGAGGGACCAAACGGTGTCGGAGTACACCAACAAATTTCATACCTTGCGCACAAAGCTAGGTATCAAGGACTCCGAGCGGCACCTAGTACTGACATATCGCAGTGGCCTACACCGGTACATCCGAACAGAGATGGATTTCCTGGAAATATCTTCACTCGGATCCGCCTATCGATATGCTGTCAAAATTGAGCAGAAATTTCAGCAAAACAACAAGCGTGACTTCGGACCTACGCAGAAGCAGGGAAAGGGAAACTCTGGCTCGCAGAACACGGGGCAGGGAAAGGACAACCAGTCCCAACCACAAGCGAAGAAGGGTAAAGAAAAGACAAAGAAGGACACCGGGAAGTGGTACGAGTTCCACAAAAGCCCCTGGCACAACACTGATGAATGTCGCTCAAAACAGTCATTGGTGGCTGAGATCAAAGCTTCAGAATCAGATCCCAGTTCCGATTCTGACTCAGAACCTAATTTCACAGCCGCACGAAAAGGGAAGCAAACCATTGATGCAGAACCCAGTGCCGTTGTTGCCACCACACAGATTCAGCCAGAGGAGCCTGAAGAGTCGGAGGCAGAGGAGTGCCTTTTCCACTCACAAATGTGGGTGAAGGGAATTCCCCTCCACTTTGTTGTGGACAGCGGCATCCAGAAGAACCTGATCTCAGAAGAAGTCATCAAGAGATTGGAGATACCAATAACGCCACACCCACAACCATACACCATTCGATGGCTAAGCCAAGGATGAAGGATCCGTGTCAATCACCAATGTCGCCTACCATATGGCATCAAGCCCTTCAAAGATGAGGTACTATGTGATGTGGCCCCACTTGAAGTATGTGATGTTCTTTTAGGACAACCATATATGTGGAAGCGTCATGTTGTATATGAATCACGGCCTCGCAGTGTCATTGTCACTTTGGGAGGACAACTCTATCGGATACCAGAAATACTTGCACCTACCCCAAACGAGCAGGGAAGGAAGATAATCTCCCACACTGGGAAATTTTCCCTATTCGCAATTGCCACTAAAGGTGAACATCAGATCACGGAGGCCTCCACAACCTCTGCAGATTATCCTTCTACTCAGCAGAAACAAAAAAAACACAAAGTTAGTGCAGCATCGCCTATTTGGGTACCTCTACAGTGCAAGGCCACGCATTCAAGGGGCCCCTCCAAAAAGAAAACATCCACACCGGTGCATACCAAGGATACCACAACAACCAAAACTGTTGCACAGTTCCAGCGCATCCACCAACAACAATTACAACCCTCTGAAGATGTCAAAGAAAGGCAACATTTCCACTTCAGCAAATGTCGCACCAAGAGCTCAACTCGACACACAGCTCGACATATGATAAGGGATTTAACGCAATGGAGACCATTGCTTCCTAAGGAGGGAGGATTGATCCAGGTGGATATCGGCGGCGGCCCACCTCTTCCAACTGGCTCAAAATAGTCTTCTGGCACTTTTGGTAAATTACTATTTTTAGCAGTTTTTCGGGTCCTGAACTTCTGGAGCCATTTTGAGGCCCTAAACGACATTTTTTGGCGATTTGGGGGACCAAATGGTTTCCTACGGCATGCATTTGGGCCCATTCGAAAGTTGTAAATCTCGGATAGACCTTTCCAACGGGCTACCGAGCGCCCTAAACGGAGATCGTATGCAAAAGTTATGACCCTGAGAAGTTGACTGTTCAAATAACCACCTTGGGGCCACAAACTTTATGACGGTTCATCTTCTAGGGTTAGGTTTTTGGATGATTGGGATTCTTTCCCTCATGCTTATGATAAATAGGCCCTTTCAGCCTCTCTTTGTATTCATCTTAGCATGAATGAGCATAGCGGCCACATCTCTCCTCAGAGATAGCTACCACCATTCCAGCTATTGTATTTTACAGTCTGTTCTATTTCCGCTATTTAATAGAATATGTGTTTACTGTCTCACTGTGTTATTTGCAATATATCTCTGTGTATGATTCTGTATATGCTATCTTTTGTTTCGTTCCCACATAAATCCAGATCAGTGGTATCAGAGCGGTCTGCTCTTTGATTGTTTCTCGGTGCATGTCCCCGACGAGGTCAGGATACAGAGAGTTGGGTCTCGAACTAGTTTCACTTGGGGAAGACCACTCTCGCCGCCCCAAACGGCCTCCCATGGTGGAAGAAAAGAGAGACGACGGAGCAGTAGATCCTATCAAGTTGTTGTCGAGGAAGCCCTCACGCAACAGAGGAACGAGATGATGGATAATTTCGCCCAAATCCTTCAACGCATGCCAACAGCGGCAAATGCACCCTCAACGAGCAGCCATTTCGGAGATACGACTCCCTTCAAGGTACAAGTTAATTTTGATATCCCTTTATTTGAAGGCCAAATCGATGCCGATGCTCTAGATAAATGGTTGAATCTACTAGAAGGGTATTTCTCTGTCCACCAATTTTCAGACAGGGAAAAGATCATCTTTGCGCTCCTTAAGGCCGTCCCCCATGTCAAAAATTGGTGGGAAACTTATTGTGAGCAAAACTCATCAGACGAGTCTGGATTGTTTGAATATTCCAATCCCACTTGGGCCTCTTTTATAGATGCCGTCAAGGAACAATATTACCCTGTTGAAAACTATGATGACTAGTACACAAAATGGACCATTCTGCATCAAGAGAGGGACCAAACGGTGTCGGAGTACACCAACAAATTTCATACCTTGCGCACAAAGCTAGGTATCAAGGACTCCGAGTGGCACCTAGTACTGAAATAGCGCGGTGGCCTACACCGGTACATCCGAACAGAGATGGATTTCCTGGAAATCTCTTCACTCGGATCCGCCTATCGATATGCTGTCAAAATTGAGCAGAAATTTCAGCAAAAGAACAAGCGTGACTTCGGACCTACGCAGAAGCAGGGCAAGGGAAACTCTGGCTCGCAGAACACGGGGCAGGGAAAGGACAACCAGTCCCAACCACAAGCGAAGAAGGGTAAAGAAAAGACAAAGAAGGACACCGGGAAGTGGTGCGAGTTCCACAAAAGCCCCTGGCACAATACTGATGAGTGTCCCTCAAAACAGTCATTGGTGGCTGAGATCAAAGCTTCAGAATCAGATCCCAGTTCCGATTCTGACTCAGAACCTAATTTCACAGCCGCACGAAAAGGGAAGCAAATCATTGATGCAGAACCCAGTGCCGTTGTTGCCACCACATAGATTCAGCCAGAGGAGCCTGAAGAGTCGAAGGCAGAGGAGTGCCTTTTCCACTCACAAATGTGGGTGAAGGGAATTCCCCTACACTTTGTTGTGGACAGCGGCAGCCAGAAGAACCTGATCTCAGAAGAAGTCATCAAGAGATTGGAGCTACCAATAACGCCACACCCACAACCATACACCATTGGATGGCTAAGCCAAGGACGAAGGATCCGTGTCAGTCACCAATGTCGCCTACCATATGGCATCAAGCCCTTCAAAGATGAGGTACTATGTGATGTGGCCCCACTTGAAGTATGTGATGTTCTTTTAGGACAACCATATATGTGGAAGCGTCATGCTGTATATGAATCACGGCCTCGCAGTGTCATTGTCACTTTGGGAGGACAACTCTATCGGATACCAGAGATAGTTGCACCTACACCAAACGAGCAGGGAAAGAAGATAATCTCCCACACTGGAAAATTTTCCCTATTCGCAATTGCCACTAAAGGTGAACATCAGATCGCGGAGGCCTCCACAACCTCTGCAGATTATCCTTCTACTCAGCAGAAACAAGGAAAACGTAAAGTTAGTGCAGCATCACCTGTTCGGGTACCCCTACAGTGCAAGGCCACGCATTCAAGGGGCCCCTCCAAAAAGAAAACATCCACACCGGTGCATACCAAGGATACCACAACAACCAAAACTGTTGCACAGTTCCAGCGCATCCACCAACAACAATTACAACCCTCTGAAGATGTCAAAGAAAGGCAACATTTCCACTTCAGCAAATGTCGCACCAAGAGCTCAACTCGACACACAGCTCGACATATGATAAGGGATTTAACGCAATGGAGACCATTGCTTCCTAAGGAGGGAGGATTGATCCAGGTGGATATCGGTGGCGGCCCACCTCTTCCAACTGGCTCAAAACAGTCTTCTGGCACTTTTGGTAAATTACTATTTTCAGCAGTTTTTCGGGTCCTGAACTTCTGGAGCCATTTTGAGGCCCTAAACGACATTTTTTGGCGATTTGGGGGGCCAACTAGTTTCCAATGGCATGCATTTGGGCCCATTCGAAAGTTTTAAATCTCGGTTAGACCTTTCCAACGGGCTACCGAGCGCCCTAAACGGAGATCGTATGCAAAAGTTATGACCCCGAGAAGTTGACTGTTCAACTAACCACCTTGGGGCCGCAAACTTTATGACGGTTCATCTTCTAGGGTTAGGTTTTTGGATGATTGGGATTCTTTCCCTCATGCTTATGATAAATAGGCCCTTTCAGCCTCTCTTTGTATTCATCTTGGCACGAATGAGCATAGCGGCCACATCTCTTCTCAGAGATAGCTACCACCATTCCAGCTATTGTATTTTACAGTCTGTTCTATTTCCGCTATTTAATAGAATATGTGTTTACTGTATCACTGTGTTATTTGCAATATATCTCTGTGTATGATTCTGTATATGCTATCTTTTGTTTCGTTCCCACATAAATCCGGATCAGTGGTATCAGAGCGGTCTGCTCTTTGATTGTTTCTCTGTGCATGTCCCCGACGAGGTCAGGATACAGAGAGTTGGGTCTCGAACTAGTTTCACTTGGGGAAGACCACTCTCGCCGCCCCAAACGCCCTCCCATGGCGGAAGAAAAGAGAGACGACGGAGCAGTAGATCCTATCAAGTTGTTGCTCGAGGAAGCCCTCGCGCGACAGAGGAACGAGATGATGGATAATTTCGCCCAAATACTTCAACGCATGCCAACAGCGGCAAATGCACCCTCAACGAGCAGCCATTTCGGAGATACGACTCCCTTCAAGGTACAAGTTAATTTTGATATCCCTTTATTTGAAGGCAAAATCGATGCCGATGCTCTAGATAAATGGTTGAATCTACTAGAAGGGTATTTCTCTGTCCACCAATTTTTCGACAGGGAAAAGATCATCTTTTCGCTCCTTAAGGCCGTCCCCCATGTCAAAAATTGGTGGGAAACTTGTTGTGAGCAAAACTCATCAGACGAGTCTGGATTGTTTGAATATTCCAATCCCACTTGGGCCTCTTTTATAGATGCCGTCAAGGAACAATATTACCCTGTTGGAAACTATGATGACCAGTACACAAAATGGACCATTCTGCATCAAGAGAGGGACCAAACGGTGTCGGAGTACACCAACAAATTTCATACCTTGCGCACAAAGCTAGGTATCAAGGACTCCGAGCGGCACCTAGTACTGAAATAGCGCAGTGGCCTACACCGGTACATCCGAACAGAGATGGATTTCCTGGAAATCTCTTCACTCGGATCCGCCTATCGATATGCTGTCAAAATTGAGCATAAATTTCAACAAAAGAACAAGCGTGACTTCGGACCTACGCAGAAGCAGGGCAAGGGAAACTCTGGCACGCAGAACACGGGGCAGGGAAAGGACAACCAATCCCAACCACAAGCGAAGAAGGGTAAGGAAAAGACAAAGAAGGACACCGGGAAGTGGTGCGAGTTCCACAAAAGCCCCTGGCACAACACTGATGAATTTCGCTCAAAACAGTCATTGGTGGCTGAGATCAAAGCTTCAGAATCAGATCCCAGTTCCGATTCTGACTCAAAACCTAATTTCACAGCCGCACGAAAAGGGAAGCAAATCATTGATGCAGAACCCAGTGCCGTTGTTGCCACCACACAGATTCAGCCAGAGGAGCCTGAAGAGTCGGAGGCAGAGGAGTGCCTTTTCCACTCACAAATGTGGGTGAAGGGAATTCCCCTACACTTTGTTGTGGACAGCGGCAGCCAGAAGAACCTGATCTCAGAAGAAGTCATCAAGAGATTGGAGCTACCAATAACGCCACACCCACAACCATACACCATTGGATGGCTAAGCCAAGGACGAAGGATCCGTGTCAGTCACCAATGTCGCCTACAATATGGCATCAAGCCCTTCAAAGATGAAGTACTATGTGATGTGGCCCCACTTGAAGTATGTGATGTTCTTTTAGGACAACCATATATGTGGAAGCGTCATGCTGTATATGAATCACGGCCTCGCAGTGTCATTGTCACTTTGGGAGGACAACTCTATCGGATACCAGAGATAGTTGCACCTACCCCAAACGAGCAAGGAAGGAAGATAATCTCCCACACTGGGAATTTTTCCCTATTCGCAATTGCCACTAAAGGTGAACATCAAATCGCGGAGGCCTCCACAACCTCTGCAGATTATCCTTCTACTCAGCAGAAACAAGAAAAACACAAAGTTAGTGCAGCATCGCCTGTTCGGGTACCTCTACAGTGCAAGGCCATGCATTCAAGGGGCCCCTCCAAAAAGAAAAAATCCACACCGGTGCATACCAAGGATACCACAACAACCAAAACTGTTGCACAGTTCCAGCGCATCCACCAACAACAATTACAACCCTCTGAAGATGTCAAAGAAAGGCAACATTTCCAATTCAGCAAATGTCGCACCAAGAGCTCAACTCGACACACAGCTCGACATATGATAAGGGATTTAACGCAATGGAGACCGTTGCTTCCTAAGGAGGGAGGATTGATCCAGGTGGATATCGGTGACGGCCCACCTCTTCCAACTGGCTCAAAACAGTCTTCTGGCACTTTTGGTAAATTACTATTTTTAGCAGTTTTTCAGGTCCTGAACTTCTGGAGCCATTTGGAGGCCCTAAACGATATTTTTTGGCGATTTGGGGGACCAAATGGTTGCCAAGGGCATGCATTTGGGCCCATTCGAAAGTTGTAAATCTCGGTTAGACCTTTCCAACGGGCTACCGAGCGCCCTAAACGGAGATCGTATGCAAAAGTTACGACCCCGAGAAGTTGACTGTTCAACTAACCACCTCGGGGCCGCAAACTTTATGACGGTTCATCTTCTAGGGTTAGGTTTTTGGATGATTGGGATTCTTTCCCTCATGCTTATGATAAATAGGCCCTTTCAGCCTCTCTTTGTATTCATATTGGCACGAATGAGCATAGCGGCCAGAGCTCTTCTCAGAGATAGCTACCACCATTCCAGTTATTGTATTTTACAGTCTGTTCTATTTCCGATATTTAATAGAATATGTGTTTACTGTATCACTGTGTTATTTGCAATATATCTCTGTGTATGATTCTGTATATGCTATCTTTTGTTTCATTCCCACATAAATCCGGATCAGTGGTATCAGAGCGGTCTTCTCTTTGATTGTTTCTCGGTGCATGTCCCCGACGAGGTCAGGATACAGAGAGTTGGGTCTCGAACTAGTTTCACTTGGGGAAGACCACTCTCACCGCCCCAAACGGCCTCCCATGGCGGAAGAAAAGAGAGACGACGGAGCAGTAGTTCCTATCAAGTTGTTGCTCGAGGAAGCCCTCGCGCGAAAGAGGAACGAGATGATGGATAATTTCTCCCAAATCCTTCAACGCATGCCAACAGCGGCAAATGCACCCTCAACGAGCAGCCATTTCGGAGATACGACTCCCTTCAAGGTACAAGTTAATTTTGATATCCCTTTATTTGAAGGCCAAATCGATGCCGATGCTCTAGATAAATGGTTGAATCTACTAGAAGGGTATTTCTCTGTCCACCAATTTTCCGACAGGGAAAAGATCATCTTTGCGCTCCTTAAGGCCGTCCCCCATGTCAAAAATTGGTGGGAAACTTATTGTGAGCAAAACTCATGAGACGAGTCTGGATTGTTTGAATATTCCAATCCCACTTGGGCCTCTTTTATAGATGTCGTCAAGGAACAATATTACCCTGTTGGAAACTATGATGACCATTACACAAAATGGACCATTCTGCATCAAGAGAGGGACCAAAAGGTGTCGGAGTACACCAACAAATTTCATACCTTGCGCACAAAGCTAGGTATCAAGGACTCCGAGCGGCACCTAGTACTGAAATAGCGCAGTGGCCTACACCGGTACATCCGAACAGAGATGGATTTCCTGGAAATCTCTTCACTCGGATCCGCCTATCGATATGCTGTCAAAATTGAGCAGAAATTTCAGCAAAAGAACAAGCGTGACTTCGGACCTACGCAGAAGCAGGGCAAGGGAAACTCTGGCTCGCAGAACACGGGGCAGGGAAAGGACAACCAGTCCCAACCACAAGCGAAGAAGGGTAAAGAAAAGACAAAGAAGGACACCGGGAAGTGGTGCGAGTTCCACAAAAGCCCCTGGCACAACACTGATGAATGTCGCTCAAAACAGTCATTGGTGGCTGAGATCAAGGCTTCAGAATCAGATCCCAGTTCCGATTTTGACTCAGAACCTAATTCCACAGCCGCACGAAAAGGGAAGCAAATCATTGATGCAGAACCCAGTGCCGTTGTTGCCACCATACAGATTCAGCCAGAGGAGCCTGAAGAGTCGAAGGCAGAGGAGTGCCTTTTCCACTCACAAATGTGGGTGAAGGGAATTCCCCTACACTTTGTTGTGGACAGCGGCAGCCAGAAGAACCTGATCTCAGAAGAAGTCATCAAGAGATCGGAGCTACCAATAACGCCACACCCACAACCATACACCATTGGATGGCTAAGCCAAGGACGAAGGATCCGTGTCAATCACCAATGTCGCCTACCATATGGCATCAAGCCATTCAAAGATGAGGTACTATGTGATGTGGCCCCACTTGAAGTATGTGATGTTCTTTTAGGACAACCATATATGTGGAAGCGTCATGCTGTATATGAATCACGGCCTCGCAGTGTCATTGTCACTTTGGGAGGACAACTCTATCGGATACCAGAGATAGTTGCACCTACCCCAAACGAGAAGGGAAGGAAGATAATCTCCCACACTGGGAAATTTTCCCTATTCGCAATTGCCACTAAAGGTGAACATCAGATCGCGGAGGCCTCCACAACCTCTGCAGATTATCCTTCTACTCAGCAGAAACAAGAAAAACACAAAGTTAGTGCAGCATCGCCTATTCGGGTACCTATACAGTGCAAGGCCACACATTCAAGGGGACCCTCCAAAAAGAAAACATACACACCGGTGCATACCAAGGATACCACAACAACCAAAATTGTTGCACAGTTCCAGCGCATCCACCAACAACAATTACAACCCTCTGAAGATGTCAAAGAAAGGCAACATTTCCACTTCAGCAAATGTCGCACCAAGAGCTCAACTCGACACACAGCTCGACATATGATAAGGGATTTAACGCAATCGAGACCATTGCTTCCTAAGGAGGGAGGAATTATCCAGGTGGATATCGGTGGCGGCCCACCTCTTCCAACTGGCTCAAAACAGTCTTCTGGCACTTTTGGTAAATTACTATTTTTAGCAGTTTTTCGGGTCCTGAACTTCTGGAGCCATTTTCAGGCCCTAAACGACATTTTTTGGCTTTTTGGGGGACCAAATGGTTGCCTACGGCATGAATTTGGGCCCATTCGAAAGTTGTAAATCTCAGTTAGACCTTTCCAACGGGCTACCGAGCGCCCTAAACGGAGATCGTATGCAAAAGTTATGACCCCGAGAATTTGACTGTTCAACTAACCACCTCGGGGCCGCAAACTTTATGACGGTTCATCTTCTAGGGTTAGGTTTTTGGATGATTGGAATTCTTTCCCTCATGCTTATGATAAATAGGCCCTTTCAGCCTCTCTTTGTATTCATATTGGCACGAATGAGCATAGCGGCCACATCTATTCTCAGAGATAGCTACCACCATTCCAGCTATTGTATTTTACATTATGTTCTATTTCCGCTATTTAATAGAATATGTGTTTACTGTATCACTGTGTTATTTGCAATATATCTCTGTGTATGATTCTGTATATGCTATCTTTTGTTTCGTTCCCACATAAATCCGGATCAGTGGTATCAGAGTGGTCTGCTCTTTGATTGTTTCTCGGTGCATGTCCCCGACGAGGTCAGGATACAGAGAGTTGGGTCTCGAACTAGTTTCACTTGGGGAAGACCACTCTCGCCGCCCCAAATGCCCTCCCATGGCAGAAGAAAAGAGAGACGACGGAGCAGTAGATCCTATCAAGTTGTTGCTCGAGGAATCCCTCGCGCGACAGAGGAACGAGATGATGGATAATTTCGCCCAAATCCTTCAACGCATGCCAACAGCGACAAATGCACCCTCAACGAGCAGCCATTTCGGAGATACGACTCCCTTCAAGGTACAAGTTAATTTTGATATCCCTTTATTTGAAGGCCAAATCGATGCCGATGCTCTAGATAAATGGTTGAATCTACTAGAAGGGTATTTCTCTGTCCACCAATTTTCCGACAGGGAAAAGATCATCTTTGCGCTCCTTAAGGCCGTCCCCCATGTCAAAAATTGGTGGGAAACTTATTGTGAGCAAAACTCATCAGACGAGTCTGGATTGTTTGAATATTCCAATCCCACTTGGGCCTCTTTTATAGATGTCGTCAAGGAACAATATTACCCTGTTGGAAACTATGATGACCAGTACACAAAATGGACCATTCTGCATCAAGAGAGGGACCAAACGGTGTCGGACTACACCAACAAATTTCATATCTTGCGCACAAAGCTAGGTATCAAGGACTCCGAGCGGCACCTAGTACTGAAATATCGCAGTGGCCTACACCGGTACATCCGAACAGAGATGGATATCCTGGAAATCTCTTCACTCGGATCCGCCTATCGATATGCTGTCAAAATTGAGCAGAAATTTCAGCAAAAGAACAAGCGTGACTTCGGACCTATGCAGAAGTAGGGCAAGGGAAACTCTGACTCGCAGAACACGGGGCAGGGAAAGGACAACCAGTCCCAACCACAAGCGAAGAAGGGTAAAGAAAAGACAAAGAAGGACACTGGGAAGTGGTGCGAGTTCCACAAAAGCCCCTGGCACAACACTGATGAATGTCGCTCAAAACAGTCATTGGTGGCTGAGATCAAAGCTTCAGAATCAGATCCCAGTTCCGATTCTGACTCAGAACCTAATTTCACAACCGCACGAAAAGGGAAGCAAATCATTGATGCAGAACCCAGTGCCGTTGTTGCCACCACACAGATTCAGCCAGAGGAGCCTGAAGAGTCGGAGGCAGAGGAGTGCCTTTTCCACTCACAAATGTGGGTGAAGGGAATTCCCCTACACTTTGTTGTGGACAGCGGCAGCCAGAAGAACCTGATCTCAGAAGAAGTCATCAAGAGATTGGAGCTACCAATAACGCCACACCCACAACCATACACCATTGGATGGCTAAGCCAAGGACGAAGGATCCGTGTCAGTCACCAATGTCGCCTACCATATGGCATCAAGCTCTTCAAAGATGAGGTACTATGTGATGTGGCCCCACTTGAAGTATGTGATGTTCTTTTAGGACAACCATATATGTGGAAGCGTCATGCTGTATATGAATCACGGCCTCGCAGTGTCATTGTCACTTTGGGAGGACAACTCTATCGGATACCAGAGATAGTTGCACCTACCCCAAACGAGCAGGGAAGGAAGATAATCTCCCACACTGGGAAATTTTCCCTATTCGCAATTGCCACTAAAGGTGAACATCAGATCGCGGAGGCCTCCACAACCTCTGCAGATTATCCTTCTACTTAGCAGAAACAAGAAAAACACAAAGTTAGTGCAGCATCGCCTATTCGGGTACCTCTACAGTGCAAGGCCACGCATTCAAGGGGCCCCTCCAAAAAGAAAACATCCACACCGGTGCATACCAAGGATACCACAACAACCAAAACTGTTGCACAGTTCCATCGCATCCACCAACAACAATTACAACCCTCTGAAGATGTCAAAGAAAGGCAACATTTCCACTTCAGCAAATGTCGCACCAAGAGCTCAACTCGACACACAGCTCGACATATGATAAGGGATTTAACGCAATGGATACCATTGCTTCCTAAGGAGGGAGGATTGATCCAGGTGGATATCGGTGGCGGCCCACCTCTTCCAACTGGCTCAAAACAGTCTTCTGGCACTTTTGGTAAATTACTATTTTTAGCAGTTTTTTGGGTCCTGAACTTCTGGAGCCATTTTGAGGCCCTAAACGACATTTTTTGGTGATTTGGGGGACCAAATGGTTGCCAACGGCATGCATTTGGGCCCATTCGAAAGTTGTAAATCTCGGTTAGACCTTTCCAACGGGCTACCGAGCGCCCTAAACGGAGATCGTATGCAAAAGTTATGACCCCGAGAAGTTGACTGTTCAACTAACCACCTTGGGGCCGCAAACTTTATGACGGTTCATCTTCTAGGGTTAGGTTTTTGGATGATTGGGATTCTTTCCCTCATGCTTATGATAAATAGGCCCTTTCAGCCTCTCTTTGTATTCATCTTGGCACGAATGAGCATAGCGGCCACATCTCTTCTCAGAGATAGCTACCACCATTCCAGCTATTGTATTTTACAGTCTGTTCTATTTCCGCTATTTAATAGAATATGTGTTTACTGTATCACTGTGTTATTTGCAATATATCTCTGTGTATGATTCTGTATATGCTATCTTTTGTTTCCTTCCCACATAAATCCGGATCATTTACCTTCTTAAAAATTCCCAATTCCACAAGCATGCTTAGATAACCAAACATGACCTGGTTTTCGTTTTCTCGGCTTGTGTTGTCCAATTGTAGATATAGAACTTCTGGAAGATCACCAGGCCAATGAGTAATGACATGGTGAATTATGCTGATGGTCAAATTTGCATCATTTTGAATATTTGGAGCTGTAAAGTAAACCCTTGGAATGATTTCACCATTAAAAACCATACACCCAACTAAGTGAAACTGAATAAAATTCTCCTCCTTTAAATTATTTGGCACACGGAAAAAATGTGGAAAGATTGTTTTTTTCTGATCCATGCCATCAATTATCAAACCCATATAGTTATGTGGAGCATCATAACACTTCTTGCGATGTTTGTACAATTTTTGTCGTTCATTTGATTGTTGATTGTGATGTTCTTGCAGTGCATTGATTATGAAATCTAAAAACAACATAAAAAAAAAATATTGTTAACTAGCTTCAATAATTGACATTTATCTATTTGTTTTTTTTTTGTTTTGTAAACATACCTCTTTCTATCCCTTCTGATCTATCCTTTCTTTATTTAAGAGAAGCACATTTACTTCAGACCCCCATCCTTGACCTCTTTGGAATGTGGACGTTGTTGAACTTCTTTTTCCATACTCTTGTGAAATATGCATATTTGATGAAGTTGTCATTTCCTTGACCACCTTGAACATAATCCTTGTATAAGTTGTAGATTTCCTACCTTGTGAAATTATCTAGAATGTGTATTGTTTCTCTATTTGGCATACTCTCTCCATGCTTGGAAAAGAAATCATGCATCCATGATATTGCAATGTGTGTTGATGGCCCAGTGATTCGTCCCTGATAATCGTCAATGTAAAATGTAGGATCATTTTCTAGTCTTGTTTGGATTCTTGATAATTCAAGATTACCAATTGAGTGAATCCGTTTGAATGCCTTTCTACAAAGCATAATTCTTCCAACGCAATAATCATAGCCTGTCCTGGTAGAAATCATGCACCCCACTAAATATGAATTTTGCATGCTTTTGTTCATTGAAAGATACATCTTCCTTCTCTCCAAGACATAATTGTAGCCTAAACTTTTCAAACAACTTTTGTGGCAACACTCACTCGAAATCAAATGAGTAATGGAACTTGGACTTGTGAGCAATTCTTTCCTAGACCTTGTATAACTGGAATGCTTTGGATTGACATAAAAAGGTCTAGTCCTACACTTAATCCTACTCTGCATTGGATTCTGTCACTGGATCTCCTGGACCATTATGTCTGCAACAACATCCTCAGCAGTATGATTGTTTTCATTGTGATGCATATGACCCCCCTCATTGAAAATGTCATCACCAAATTCATTATGAAAATTATTGTCGTGATCACTTGTTGTCAGACCAATGTGACCATCAACATTATTTGTGCCACTAAATTCTTCACTGAAAGGGAACTCTAGAGATTCAACATTCTCATCATTGTTTCTTGTAAAATCCTTACTTAGAGGAGAATCACTGTCTTCATCATTGGTTCCTGTAACATCCTTACTCGGAGGAGAATCAGTGTCTTCATCATTGGTGGCTTCATCATCAACAGAATGATCATCGATGCCATTGAAATCCTTGCTCGGAGAGAAATCATCATCGGTTCCATTGAAATCTTCACTCGGAGGAAAATCATCATCAATGCCATTGAAATCCTCACTTGGATGATAGTCACCATCGTTGCCATTGAAATCCTCGCTTGGAGGTAACTCATCATCAGTGCCATTGAAATCCTCGCTTGGAGGTAACTCATCATCGGTGCCATTGGAATCCTTGCTTGGAGGAAACTCATCATCCGTTCCATTGAAATCCTCCCTTGGAGGAAACTCATCATCTGTGCCATTGAAATCCTCGCTTGGAGGAAAGTCATCATCTGTTCCATTGAAATCCTCACTTTGAGGAAAATCATTTTCACCATTATTGATGTCTTCTTCCTCACCAGAATCATCATCCGTCCCATTAAAATCCTCACTGGGACGAATATCATCATCAATCCCACAAAAATCCTTGCTGGGAGGAAAATCTTTGCTTGAAGGAAAATCATCGTTGGTGCCTTGAAAATCCCCACTTTCAGGTAAATCATCATTGGTGCCTTGAAAATCCTCACTGGGAGGAAAATTGTCATCATATTGTCTGCTGTCTTTAAGATCCCCACTTGGAGGAACCTCTTCATCATCATCACATTCTTTCTCTTCATTACTAGTGTCTTCAAAATCTTCATAACTAGGAAGTTCTCGAATAACATGCTTGATTACATTGCTTGCACTGCCAGTATCTTGGCTAGATGAACTATACATTTCTTCATTGACATAATTGGAATTTTCTTCAGATGAGTCCATGACTTCTCACTAAAAGATAGAATTATAGAAAAATCTGTATCACTCAACTGCAAAGAAATTTTACCACAGTCCTCACCAAAAAGTAGAATGGTGCAACTGTCAACCGACAATCTTATAGCTATGAGAATGAAAATATCCCTCCAAAATATTCCCTCCAAAATTTTTGTTCAAAATTTTTCTTCCAAAATTTCCCTACAAAATTAAAGCGCACATTCATATGATATTAAAAGAATTGAAATAATATAATAACTAATTACATATTTCTATCCAGACATTTAAGACTAATAAAATTTCTCACAACATTTTTTATTCACAATTTGTAACAAAACAATGATTATTTTCATTTTTTTTACCCAACATTCATAACATTAGTAATTATTTAATTTTAACCTATCTTATATAAATTTAATAATAATGCAGTAACTACTTTCATTTTTTTATCCCACATTGGTAAAAAAGTAATGTTAAACTTACTCTACGCTAAATAAACATTTTAGATTTCCTACTATTCATCATCTATTTGGGAGCAATTTAGTAACACTTGCAAGGTTAGTAATTATTTTAGTTTTTTATTAATTTAGTAATGATTATTTTATGGCTTTATTAATTTAGTAATGTGTTTTATTGTTTTATTGATTTATTCTTTTACATTTTTGTTTTTTTAACATTCTTAAGAATGGTAAAATTAAACCTAATCTATCTTATTAATACAGGATTGTTTAGTCTTTGGAGCAATTCACGAAGGTTTTCAAGAAGAACGGGAAGATTGCAGAGAGGAACTTCTAGCACATTCAACAGAGGAGGCTCTACCACTTTCCGGGTTAGTTTTATATTTTTTTTAAATGTTTTTTTTTTTAATTCGTGTATTATTAATCGAGGCAAGGCTTGCCCCTTATTCTAAGAATATTCACTTTGGGTTTAAAATAGAAACTAATTTTTTTTACCAAACCTACCCATGCCCCCTTCCTTTTTTTTTTTACCCTCCGCCCATGTTCTAAACTTTTTTCTATCATCAACCCTGCCTCCCACCCCCTAAAAAATATTAGAAATTAATTATAAAAAAAAAATTAAAAACTCTCACCTTCCCCCTCCTCCCGGGCCCCCCACTTGGGAGCCAAAGGACAGCCCTCATGGCCGTCGTCGATGCCCGGCATCGAGCCACCGTGAGGGTCTCCCTTTGGCGCCCAAGCGGGCAGAGGTCCTCCGCTTGGGTGCCAAAGGGTAGCCCTCATGGCCCCCGTCGATGCCCGGCATCGAGGGGGGCGTGACGGACACCCTTTGGCGCCCAAGCGGCGGACCTCCACACGCTTGGGTGCCAAAGGGCGGCCCTCACGGCCCCCGTCGATGCCCAGCATCGACGGCAGCCGTGAGGGCCTCCCTTTGGTTCCCAAGCGAGCGGACAGGGGCCATGAGGGCCGCCCTTTGGTGCCCAAGCAGTGGTCCTCCGCTCCCTTTGGTACCCAAGAGAGGCCCTCACGGCCCCCTCGATGTCGGGCATCAACGGGGGCCATGAGGGACGCCCTTTGGCGCCCAAGCGAGCGGAGTTCCGCTCGCTTGGGCGCCAAAGGGCGTCCCTCATGGCCCCCGTTGATGCCCGACATCGAGGGGGCCGTGAGGGCCTCTCTTGGGTACCAAAGGGAGGCCCTCACGGCCCCCTCGATGTCGGGCATCAACGGGGGCCATGAGGGCCGCCCTTTGGCGCCCAAGCGAGCGGAGCTCCGCCACTTGGGCACCAAAGGGAGGCCCTCATGGCCCCCATCGATGCCGGGCATCGAGGGGGCCATGAGGGCCGCCGTTTAGCACCCAAGCAAGCGGACCTCCGCTGACGGGGGCCATGAGGGCCACCCTTTGGCGCCCAAGCGAGCTAACGTCAGCTCGCTTGGGCGCCAAAGGGTGGCCCTCATGGCCCCCGTCGATGCCGGGCATCGAGGGGGTCGTTAGGGCCACCCTTTGGCGCCCAAGCGAGCGGAGGTTGGAGGCCCTCACGGCCCCCGTCGATGCCGGGCATCGAAGGGGCCGTGAGGGCCTCCCTTTGGCGCCTAAGCGAGTGGGCATCGACGGGGGCCGTGAGGGCCGCCCTTTGGCGCCTAAGCGAGTGGAGGGATAAGTTGGTTAACAATGGACATACATTTCAGTTGAATGTGAATCAACTTTATAAACCCACAGAAGGGAAAGATAACTTTAGAATTAGAAAACTACATCACTTGCATATTCACAACTTGAAAGCATTGATGAGGCACAATCCCTATGCACATGTTGTTGACTACCTAGTCCTTATTGACCGGGAAGTTGTTCCTACTAGAGATGAATTTGATGAAACAATATGTTTTCATTACAAATATTATGTCCTTGGAGGGAATCATTCTGCAGAGGCAAGAAGAGAGTTGATGCAAGAATATCCCAATAACCCTATTTTTGAAACAGTTAAATGCATCATTTATGTTGGTTTAACAGATGTTGAAGCAAAGTTGTTAGCATGGGATCATAACACAGATAGTGAATATAGGTTGACAATGACATTTGTTCAAAGGGTGAGATTTATACACAGTGAATTTGTGCAAATATGTGGTGGGAAAAAATCTAGAGTTGATGGAAGTTTTCAGAGACAATGTTGTATGGAAATAGGTCTCCCTATTAAAGATGATATTATGCTACAAAAAAGTTCCAGAGGAAGTGATGCATTCAAGCCTGTAGATGCCTATTTCCAGTTGGCATTCAGAGTTGGGAAAACATGGGATTTGATTGATGACATATTTAGCTTGTGGGAGAATATTGGCATAAAAAACCAAAAAGTGAAAAAAGGTAGAGTTGTTCCATGGAGCGGTGGTAAGGCAGGTCCTAATGTCAAGAATCTGCCAGAAGACATGACTATTACACCTTGGAGAACAATGCAAGGTGTGAAGGATGAAACATTAATAGCTACAATACTATCACGGGTAAAGTCAGGTGAATTATCCATGGAGGAAATGTGCAACGAACTTGAGAAGTAATTTGAGCATTTTTTTGAGTTTAACATTTTTGTTATGTTCTAGGTATTTTGTTATATTATTATATATGATTGTAAACATCATTTATTGTTTCATTGTCTAGTCACAAGGTCTACATAAAAATACAAGAGGAGATGGTTAAAATGTTAATTGAGAAGAGTTGGGATGATGTCAAATGCAACTATCCAGACTCAAGCTCGATAGAAAGTTTACAACAATTTTTTGTTGCATTCAAGAAGGTATGTTGATCTATGATATATCCTATTTTATTTATTTTCTAATTCAATTCATTTCTATTTTATTACTTATAGAGATCATTTTCATTTGAAGATGCCAAAGAGGGGTGGAGCTGGAGTACCAGAGTCCTTCAAAATCCATATCCAAAGAGCCAAAATAGAACGACAAAGGATACAATGTCTTGCAAATGTTGAACTTGATGATACACTTGATCATTATATTTGGAATGGGCTTGACACTGTGCAATATAGAGTCATTTTAGTTGACTGTGTAGACATTGCAAATTTGTTCCTAAAAAGGAGTACGCACTAGTGATTGCAGATATCCCTCATGGATACAATATCTGAAACACTACTTATGATTGTGAGCCTTATACTTACCAATCATTCAGTAAAGTGGTTTCGGGATTTGTAGATGTCACAACATCACCACTATGGAGATTTGTTGTTTTCCATTCAGACACACAATTAGGGGGCTTGTTGACAGCCTTCAGGGGTAAAGGAAAAAAAAGGAAGCAACTTCATTGGTAATATATTTGCACTATATTATCAAAATTTTGAATTTATAAATCAATTATATTTATTGATAAGTTAATTAATTGTTTTATATTTTTGTTACAGGAAAAAGCCTAATGTTTGTAGCTCGGGCAGCAATCCATTCCTGAGTGATGATGAAAGCATACATGTTGCAACTTGGACACAGGAGGATGCTTATGAACCTCTTTTAATCAATGAAAAGAGAGGAGGAAAACATAGTCAGATATTGAGTTATAATGCCGTGGTAAAAAAATTAACATATGAAGAAAGGGATTTGAAAGGAGTGACTGTAAACATCTATCAAAAGCCACAAGCGTTGATTAATTATCTCATAGATACATTTTCAAGAGAAGGAGATTGGGTCTTAGATTTTTTCGCGGGTTCAGGTAAACTTTCTCATATTACATATGAAATAATATATCAAGTTTTATTGTATGTTTTATCCTTCATTATTTTATTGTTTTAAAGTATGCTTCTTTATGCTATTTGACTTAACTTTAATTTTGTTTTTGGTGATTAGGTACAACAATAGCATGCTCCTTACAGAAAGGAAGAAATTGCATATCGATTAATAATGATCCACTCCAATGCAATTACATAAAACAAATAATTAAGGCTATTCAAGTTCTTCGAGATGAACTGCAAGAAGTTGGTTTAAAGAAAGGAGAGTTTAGTGAAACACTTGTGGCAAAGATGTCAAAAGAGCCCCAACCCCCGTTAGGAGGGGTGTTTGGAAAGGAGCACTTTGGGGATCTTGCAGACACAGAAGACCCAATGGAAGAGGACATTGATGTTCCTAAGGAAAGTCAAGCTCCAAAAAATTCCAATGTCGATGAAGAATTTGGCATGCATGATATTGTTGAATAGTTTCATGTTTTGAAGAAAATGTTAATTTTGACAATTTTTGACAGTTTTTTTATCAGATATATTAGTAATGTTTTGACTTTCAGACTTTATTTTAGAAATAAAATTTATAAATATAATGTTTTTAATATGTTTTTTACAAATAATATGTATATTTTTTCTTGAATTTATGTGAGGCATCACTTTTCGATAACTAATATGAAATATGATCATTTTTAGAGAAAAATTCTCTGAAAATTCATTGAAAATGGTTTTAAATGTCTTTATTTTCTGGAATTGTTTACAATTTTGTCAATAAAAATGCCTTATTTTGTCCATAAAAATGTCTTATTTGATAGAAAAAATCGTAAAATGTATATATTTTTCATTATAAATTGCTTAAAAATGTATGTTATTTTGTTAAATTTCAAAAAACACACTTGAAAATAGAAATTAAAAATATTTTACAACAAAGATAATTCAAAGGCCCCAAAAAATGTCTCAAATGAAAATGTGTGTTACTGGCATCAACCATTTTTGAAACGGGGATAAAAATAGCTACTAAAATTAGGAGAGAGAAAAACGAGAACTGTGTCGAGTTCTCGTTTCATAGTATAAGTGGTTTCATACCATTGTTGTTGTTTACATCTTTAAAAAAAACACAGATACAGGGGAAATCTAAACCAAAAATCCCCTAAAACTTCATGCATCGATTTTACAAACTGAAAAATAAAGTCTTGCCAAGATTAAAAAAGACGAACATAAAACATTTCCCCTGGATGGTGATCAGTAAAAGGAGTAACCTGAATAATACCTTCTGCCAACTCTAATCCCTTCTTAGACAATATATCAGCTCTGTGATTGAAGGAACAAGAGATGTGTTGTATAGAGTAGTCATGAAATTGTTCCAACATCAAGTTATTCGTCATTTCCAGTGATGTAGAAACGTCACATTCAAGAGACTCTTTCCCAGAGCCCAACCAATAATGGAACTAATCACTCTACCCATCGATACTGCTCAAGAACTATTCACTCTGCTTTCCTTATTAGTTACAATATATTTGTGGATCATTATTGCATGTCATAAAGAGTATAATGTTTTCAATGCTTTACTTAGTAGTTACAAATGCAATATATCTAAATCTACTATGTTTACCAAAGTTCACAATCGCAATATATATGTGAATCATTATTGCATGTCAAAAAGCATTTTATTGCATATCCGAAAGCGTTTTAATTTTGTCAAATGCTTTCCTTATAAATCACTATGAGAAACCTAATCTGAAAGGATTGAGGTTTTGTAAATAATGTAATTAATAAATTAATAAGAAGATGAAGAGTCTGTAGGAATTCAAAGAGTTGTTAAAATGTGAAAACCAACACTCATATGAAATGTATAAATAAGTGATTTCTACCTTGAATAAGAATCATCTGGGATTTATTTCTGATAGTGGTATCAGAACTCCATAACTTATGCAAGTATACAAAATATATATATATATATATATATATATTCTACAAGAATATATGAGCTTGATGGTTGGCGCCTCACACACTTGTTGTTTGCGGATGTAAAAAAATATTATTAAAATAATTAAATGAGAAGTTGCATCACACATCAACTGTGGTTATCCTCCATACAAAAAATCATAGCTCATTCACCATCGATTAACCTCATATCTATGGTTCAAATGAGTTTGACCTTTCAATGAATACTTTACCTAACCATAAGAAATCGCAGTCGTTCATTGATGATCTAATGGTGCATGGTTGATCTGGCGTTGTTCCTCTTTGCTTGACTTAAATTGTGGCCATTCTTTGTCCAATCCAACGATGCAGAGCCAAACCAATCATCTTTCCCCCCGTTGCTTTGGCTATGGAAGCGATTGTGAGATGTAGTATATGCCTAGGTTTCTTCAAAGTTCAACTAGGTCGCCTTCGCTCAATGGTGAGGTCGGCTTTTTTCCATCAGCTTCAAATCAATCTTGAATGGGAGATTTATTACACAGCGCTGCAATCCATCTGACATACAACGATCAAGCCAAACACAGAGTTCATAGGAAATTTGTAGGGAAATCTAAGTTTAGTTTGGCTCCACGTTTTATGTTGTCTCAGTTATCTCCAAGTCTAACACTCTTAACAAGTTCGTGGATTCCACCTGGCTCACGTAGCATCAGATTGGACAATGATCCCCAAAGATCAATCGATCAATATCAAAACTAAAGACTGGATTTCAACAAGATCCACACATAATCAATTTAGTGTATGCAGAGTATTTTTAAACTATGAATCTAGCATTTCTACTGAGATCCCACACAGGAAATCGTATAGCCAAGCATTGGCCATTGGGAACAAAGAAATTATTTTTAGAAGCTGCTGAGTGTGAATTCTTTATTCTTTTTCCTTAATCCAGCAACAACAACATTCTTGATCACAAACTACAATATATTCAAATCCTAAAATCTATCCAGATCCATACAATCACGATCTATCAACAAACAAGAGAAATTCTTATTCTAAAATTAGACAAAAGACACCATTTTAGCAGAGATTTGAGAGCTTGATTTGGCAATAACAGCCATTATTACATACATGCTCATCCCTACGTCTGAGGACACTAATTCCTATTACAATTAAACCCAATCTTGACTTTCTAGAAATTAATAAAACAGAAATTTGCTTGGATTTGTTCACGGACTCCTTCCATGAAGTTCTAGAAATTTCTTAGTCAGATGCTCCTTCATCAATAACTCCTGCTACATGCCCACCAGTGTGTCTGTCATATTCTCTGTCTACCATAACTACTAGCCAATGTTTTCTGTCAGACCTACATATTAAGTTTTGAATATCGTTTTCTCTACCAGACTTGTAACCTTTGTGTGGAGCTAGTCTAATCCCTCTTCTCCATGTGTGAGACCATTCACTATTTCTGCTCCGTTGAAGTGGTGTTGTGTTAGTGATTTGTAAATACTCTGTGCATTCTTTGGAGGGAAACAGTTTTTTGAGATATGCATACTATTGATATTGGATATTTGTGAACGTTTAGAAGTGTTGAGAGTGGGATATGAACCCACGATACCATTCCCTGTGGACTGGTGAGTCATACTCTCTTTTGGAGATGCAATGTGAACCATATCTCTGCATTGAATTGAAGTATTATGCTTGCCACTAGTGCTGGAACCATCTCAGCTATGTGTTATCATGCTATCGTTGATGACTATCGTATGAAGACTCCAAATGCTTGTTGCGTTGAAGCTTGGTGAAGACTGACTTCGTGAAGCGTGTGCTATCGTTACCTAGTGTGAAAGTTGGGGCTACAGCTCATTTTTTAAAAGCATTGATGTTGTGTTTCAACTGAAGGGCATTTCAACTGGTGGATAAAGAGTTGTGTGTGATTGCATCATTGTTCCTCTGCAAGGAATATGAATCTTTTACCATTCTACTGCTGCAATTTTTTTTAGAGCTGTGATTTTGGAGACTCCTTCTCCCATTTGTGAATACCCCTCTCCACTACATTAAAAATAGTGCACAGTTAAACCCTAATGTGCATGCAGCTCTTGCTATTGAAGCTTGGACTGCGTGAAGTTATTGCTCTGAGAACACTGGAGTAAATAGATTGTCGTGGAGCTTCATATTTACCTTGTATCCACTGAAATCATGAACCCTAAACTGGTGGTGGAAAGATGGGAATGTTATGGAATTGTAGCTCTGTGTTGAAGCATCCTTCTTCTGGAACCATTTTGTTTAAGACTGTGATAAAAGACAGTTTGGGCCAAGAATCGCCTCTGGTGCTACATATTGCCTCCACAATAGCACTGAATGCTAGATCTAATGCCACTTGCATCTTCCTGGAGTTAATTTGAAACTACTGCATTAAAAAAAATGACTGGTTAATTTTTTGAAATGTTGATACTGTAAGCATATTGTTGAAGTATTTTTGTATGCTTAAAGACTATTGGAGCATTGGTATTTCTACATTAATTGCATTCATAGTCCACTCGAGTAATAAGTTTTGAAAAAGTATTTATCATATTGAGAACTACTTTGAAAGTTGAATGTAGTGACTCTCTTATGTACTCTTAGAGCGTACTGGATTGTAAAGGCAGCAAAGAATTTAATACCTGGACCTATCATTAGTTTGCTTCCAATTAACATTGTTATTTTGTAGGTTAAGTATATTACCAATTGCAGAAGATGCATTCTTTTGCATCTACAATTGGAGCAATAGAGACCCTCTTCCTTGCTCAGAAAGTAAAGAATCAGTCAAAAGTATCTTCCAAGGGAGATAACATCAGAAGAGGATGAGGAAGAAGAAAGTTCAGGGGCAGGGAGGCAGAAACAACTCAAAGAGAAGACCAAACTTACAATGTAAGCGTTGTGGGAACAATGGCCATGAAGCAAATGAGTGGTAGGACCCTTGGAACTCCATCAAAGAAATACATAACTAGAAAAAAGAAGACAAGAGTAAGAGCCAAGATGTTGGTAAATCTCATGAATCTCCTCATTGTATTTTTGCACATTGTAATATTGGAATAAATGAAATCACAAATTTTTCATCTTACAAAGATGCTTAGTTGTTTGATACTAGTGAAACATCCCACATGAAATTTATAAAATATTTCTTTGAATAACTGAATGACAATGTAGATGGCAAAGTGTATTTTGCAAAGAAATCCAGCCTCAGACCAAAGAGAATCTGTTCCATCAGGTTCAAACTTCCTGGATTCCCCAACTTTTTGTTGTAGAATGTTCTCTATCTTCCAGAGTTGCAAAGAATCCTATTGTCCTTGGTGCATATTTGAAAACAAGGGAATCCCATCTACATGTTCAATGGAATCATAGAGACAAGGATTCCTCTAAAAACCAGGTCATCATGAACGGATATGAAGATGGAAAGTCGGTTGAAGTCGAAAGGCTCATCTACAAGAGTTTAGAACTTTACCTACCTCTCTCAACATGAAGAAGGTAATTTGTCATCCAATTTATTATGGCATGCTATATATGGTCATCTAAATTATAACAGTCTTCATTTGTTGGGAAAGAATGTTTTTTTTTGTTTTCCCACCATTCCTAAAAAGATGAACAAATGTGATGCATGCATATTACGAAAATATAGTAAGCAACCATTTCAAGAGTCAAAATTCGGAGCATGTAGAAAGTTAGAGCCAATTCACTCTGACTTATGTGGCCCCATGCCTATTCTTTCTACCAATGGTAATAGATATCTCATGACCTTTGTTGGTGACTACACCAAAATGTGTTGGGTATACTTGTTAAAGACAAAATTCTGAAGCATTTCAAACATAGAAAAATTTTCATGCCTGGATAGAAAACAAGCACAATCTCATATTGGCACAATTCATACTAACAATGGAAAAGAACACACTTCTAATTATTTTGAAGACTATCTTCGTCAACATGGGATTGCACATCAAACTACAGTTCCTTACAAGCCTCAACAAAATGGTGTGGTAGAAAGAATGAATAGAACCATAATGAATATGGTACGCTCAATGATGTTTTTCAAGAAAGTAAAACTAATTTTTTTGGGTGATGCAGTGTTATGTGTAGTTTATTTGAGAAATAAAAGTCCATCTCATGCTCTTGAAAACAAGACTCCACATGAAATGTGATATGGCCACATCCCTTTAGTGAGGCATCTCAGGGTTTTTGGTTCCACCTGCAATGCCTTGATACCTAAGGAAAAAAGAGACAAGCTTGGTGCTCGAAGTCGAAAATGCATTTTCTTAGGGTGCTCAAACACCTCCAAGGCATATCATCTTTACAATGAGGTAAACAAGAATTTTATTGTTTCCATAGATGTCATTTTTCTTGAAACTAATAAAAATGAGAGTCTATTGATAGACAACTTGATCGTATGGAGAAATTTTCCCATGTAAAGACATGTTATGAATTTGATAATGAAATTCCACATTTTGAAGGGGGCATCCCTATATTGTATCAATCTATAAAATTTTCTTTTGAAGAACCAACGCCCCCTCATGAATAAAATCATGAAGAAGAAGTTCCTTCCCCTTCACCTGAAAAGGAGGTTCAACTAGATGATGTGATTGAGAGGATTGGAAGATTGAATCTGGATGAAAATGAAGCACCACCAGCTAATCGAACTAGTCCATCACAAAAAGTTCTAAAATGGGCCACAAAGACACTTGAAAGTGTTCACCTGGATGAATTTGGAAATATGGTAATAAGAAGTTCGACCAGACAGGAAGATGGAGGAGATGTAGATAACTCAGGTGACAACATGGATGTCTCATTTGATTGTGAATTGAATTTATCTGTTAAATTTGAACCAAAATCCTTTGAATAGGATGCTTCTCGTGATGAGTGGAAAGAAGCCATGTAGAATGAGTATGATGTGCTCATAAGGAATGGAACCTGGAAGCTGGTTGACCCTCCATTTGGATCCAAACCAATTGGCTGAAAGTGGGTATACAAGAAGAAATACAGATTAGATGGCTCACTTGACAAGAACAAAGTGAGGCTTGCGGCGAAACGATATGCAAAGAAGGAAGGTAATAACTATGAAGAGATGTTCTCCACCATAGAAAGATGGGCTACCATTTGCACCTTACTGTCTTTGGCTACACAAAAACGGTTGGAAATTTCATCCAATGGATGTGAAAATAGCTTTCTTGAATGGAGACTTGAAAGAGAATGTCTTTATGTATCATCCAGAAATCTTTGTTGTGAAGGGACAAGAAAAAAAGGTATGCAAACTCATCAGTCCTTATATGTCCTACAACAAGCACCTCGCGCATGGTATGAAAATCTAACCAAGCATCTTCTAAAGTTAAATTTAAAACATTATAATCTTGATGATGCAACATTGTTTGTAAAGAAAGTTGGAAGATCTATTGTGTTTCTTGTGGTGTATGTAGATGACCCACAGATGACCTTTTGAAGTTTTGATGGCAGGGAACAATGAAAGTTATATTGCATCCATAAAGAAATATTTGAAGAAAGGCTTTGAAATGACAGATCTGGGACACCTTCACTAATACTTGGGAATTGAAGTGAATCAACATCCTAAGTACGTATTCATCTCCCAGAAGAAGTATGTTGGAGAATTGTTGAACATATT
Source organism: Larix kaempferi (assembly GCA_027924585.1). Classification (NCBI taxonomy): domain Eukaryota; kingdom Viridiplantae; phylum Streptophyta; class Pinopsida; order Pinales; family Pinaceae; genus Larix; species Larix kaempferi. The sequence continues at coordinate 2,159,405 of BSBM01000588.1, forward strand.
TTGCATGACAGAATGCAACCCTCTCTCAAATCCAATGGAACAAAAGCTAAATCTCACATCGATTGAAGGAAAGAATTCGAGGATGTGACCAAGTACTGACAGCTTTTAGGAATCCTTATCTACCTGACCACCTCCAGACCATATATTTCATATGTTGTTGGCATCCTTTAAAGTTTCATGCACAAACCTTGTGAAGGACACTATTCTCCTACTAAAGAAGTTATAAGATACTTGAAGGGGAATCAAGACTTTGGACTCAAGTAATCTAAGGTGGATGAATTCAAACTTATTGGATACTCTAATTCAAAATTTGATGGTGATAAAGAGAAAGGAGTGTCCATTTCTAGATACACAATGATTCTTGTATCAACAAATGTCTCCTAGAGATCACACAAACAGTTAGTTACAGCAGATTCGACAATAGAGGCAGAATATATGGCTATTGTTGAAGCAACAAAAGAGAGAGTGTGGTTCACGAAGATACTTGAATATTTGCAATAGAAATAAGAGAACTCCACTCCGTTATTGATCAACAACACTTTTGCAATCAAGTTGGCCAAGAATATTCTATTCCATGATCAAACCAAGCACATCAACATGATGTACCATTTGATTCGACATCATGTAGATTCCAAGACATACCATCTATGACAGTGTTCCATGAATGATAAAATTGCAAACATCTTCACCAAAGCGCTTGGACGAAAAAAGTTTAGAAACATACTCGAACTCATGAAATCCCCTTCATATTAGGGGGGAATCTGATAAACCTAATCTGGAAGGATTGAGGTTTTGTAAATAATGTAATTAATAAATGAATAAGAATATTAAGAGTCTCTGTAGGAATCCAAAGAGCAATTGGAAGGTGAAAACCAATAGTCATATGTGATGTATAAATAAGTTATTTCTACCCTAAATAAGAATCATTCGGGAGTTACTTATGACAACCACTTAAGTATTGACATTATTACCTATGTCAAAATAAACCTGAATTAAAAACATCAAAGGAACATCAAAGAAAGTGAAGGATGCAATAAGGCATCTACTGATTGACTAATAAAAAAAATTAAAAATATTTTAAAAAGAAAACTCAATGTTCTATGTTAAATATTAAATGTTGTACATAAATATAAATTCAAATGGAAAAGTAATACAAAGTCAATGCAAACCTATCACAATAGCACCTAGCCATTAGCAAGGACTAATAACATACTATGGTTAATTACATAATAGGCGTTCTTTTACCCAAAAAAAACTTAGTAGATGATGTTATATCTCATTATCACCATTCATTTGTCATATTAGTTGGCCATCTATTTGTGATAAAAAAAAGTGTTGTGATGTGTTAGGGTTTCCCTCTCATATTTACACTTGTCCTTCAGTACATAGACTTCAAGCATTGCATTGTATACAGATATGTTGGAACATTCGTCTAGGTTAATTTATGTTGAATTGTTACACACCTTAATGTTTATGTTGCATGTGAAGTTTATTAAGGGTTATTTTACATTGAGTTTAATTGGATTTGGTTGTCCATGGTTGACTATGGTTAGTCATGCTTGACTCCGATAGACAATGGTTGGCTATGGTTAACAAAGGTTAACAACTATGGTTGACTATGTTTGAATTCCATCCTTAAGAGGTTGGCCTCAATATTGCATCACATGATTGTGACACTAAGATGTTTATAATATGGTTATATCTATTTCGATGTTCATCTTCATTAACTTATGTCAGCTTGCTATGTTCTTCGATGGTTTTTTTGCATTCCAAGCTTCATCAAGGATTATATCAAATTATGATATTCCGCAAGGGTTATATTGGATTGTGACATTCATTAATGGTATTTTCATATTGCATCATTCATCTTGCATGGATTATGTTGAACTAATACATTCTTCGATAGTTATGTCCTATTGTGACATTAAGAGGTCAACTACATTGTTAATTTGCATAATAGATGCCTATTGACATTAATTAAGGTTTATGTCACATTCTGAAATTCTTGAAGGGTTATGTTACATTTTGACATTCACCTCAATTGACTTATGTCAAATTTCTAAACTCCTCGATACTTTGGTTGCATTATGACATTCATCAAGGGTTATGTTGCATTGAATTTAATTTACTTTGGCTTGCAATGGTTGACTATGGTTGATCATATTTGAATATAGTTGACTATGGAAAACTATGGTTGACCACATTTGAATGACATCCTTGAGAATATTATGACAAATTATTTGACTAAGATGTTTATAGTATGGTTATATCAATTAACATATTCATCATTGTTAACTTATGTCTACTTGCTATGCTCTTTGATGGTTGTGTTGCATTGCAACATGCATCAAGGATTATGTCACATTGTGATGTCCGTCAAGGGTTATATTGGATTGTGAAATTCATGAATGGCTATGTTGCATTGTCTCATTGATATTGCATGACCTATGCCAAATTCCTGCATTCCTCAAGGGTTATGTTACATTGTGACATTTATCTTGGTAGACCTATGTCGAATTGCTACACTCCTCAATGGTCATGTTGCATTGTGTCGTTCATAGGGGGTTATGTTGTATTGTGACACAAGATGCCAGCCACATTAATAATGTGCTTAATAGATTCTTACTGGCATTCGTCAAAGTTTATATCTCATTGCAATGTTCCTAAAGGGTTATGCCACATTTCCATATCCATCTTGGTTGACTTATGTTGAAGTGCTACACTATGAAATGGTTATGTTGTATCATGACATTGATCAATGGTTATGGTTGTGTCATATTGCAACATTCATCAAGTATTATGTTGCATTGTAATGTTCCTCAAGGGTTATATTGGATTTTGATGTTCATCAATCGTTATGTCACATTGCATCATTCTTCTTGCATGAATGATGTTGAATTGCAACATTCCTTAATGGTTATGTTACATTGTGACATTCTTCTTTGATGACTTATGTTAAATTGCTACAATCCCCAATGGTTATGTGGCATTGTGGAATTCATAAGGGGTTATGTCACATTGTAGAATTCATAAGGTTTTTGTCACATTATGACATTAAGAGGTAAACCGCATTATTAATGTGCTCTTATCGGCATCCATAAAGGTTTATGTCACATTATGATGTTCCTAAAAGGTTATGTCACATTGCAACAATCACCTTGGCTAACTTATGTTGAATTGCTACACTCCTCAATGATTATGTTGCATGGTGAAATTCATCAAATTTTATGTCGCATTAATTTTAGTTGACTTTGGTTGGCCATGGTTGACTATGGTTGATCACATTTTACTATGATAAGATATGGTTGATTGTGGTTGACTACGGATAAAAATTATTAACCATGATGTCCATGGTTGATGACAATTTACTATGGATGATTATTGTTTACCGTGTTCAACTATGCTTGACCATTTTTTACTATGATTGATAGTGTTTGAGTATGGAAACATTCATATTCATTGACTTATGTCAAATTGCTACGTTCCTCAAGGGTTATGTCTCATTATGGCATCAAGAAGTTGACTTCAATGTTATGTCATAATGTGACACTAAGATGTTTATGATATGGTTGCATATATTGTGATGTTCATCTTGGTTGACTTATGTCAACTTGTTATGCTTCTCCAAGGTTATGTTGCATCATGATGTTCATAAAGAATTGTAGCATTCCTTAAGGGTTATGTTAGATTGCAATGTTCCTCAATCATGAAAATGTCATATCAAAGAAAAATGAAATGTTATATTAATATATATGTAAAATATGTTGTTATTATGATATATTTATAAACATTTAACCTATAATATATTAAAAATATGAAAGGGTGTTATCATTAGAAATAAATCTAGGCAATGTGTCATCAATATAATGCCACATTCTGACACTAAGATGTTTATAATATGGTTGTATATGTTGTGATGTTCATCTTGGTTGACTTATATCAACTTGTTATATTTCTCAATGGTTGTGTCACATTATGGCGTTCATCAAGAATTGCAATGTTCCTCAAGGGCTATGTTAGATTGCAATGTTCCTTAATAATAATGCCATACCAAATAAAAATGGAAGGTTACATTAATATATTAGCCTCAAGGGTTAGCTCAAATGGTCATGAACCAAACATGAGATCTCTCACCCCAAAGTTGGGGACGTCATGGATTCGAATTTCTTAATCTCTCCGGGGTTAGGCTTCATAATCAAGGCCGATAGTTTACCCCTTTTACCATCCATAAATCATGGAGATGTACTTAGAAAATTTTCCACAAAACTATTCCTTAAAAAATATTGGTTTTGTTATTATTAAGATATATTTGTAAACATTTAAATTATAATATTTCAAAATTATAAAAAAAAATGTTTATCATTAAAACAAATTTGGACAATGTGCCATATCTATAATGTCACAATATGACATTGAAATGTTTATAATATGGTCATTTATATTGTGATGTTTATCTATATTAAGTTATGTCAAACTATTATTAAAAAAAATGTCAACTTTAAAAACGAACTCGAATTTGGGCAATGTGTCATTAATAAGACTTTCACTAAGTCCAAATTGAAGGCTGAGGGCATCTTTTGAGTTCACTCATGATCACTTTAATATTGAGTTGACTCTCTCTCATTATTTGTAAATTGGTGTATTGAAATATTTTTGAAATATTGGTGTAATATGGAATGTTTTTTTTAACTTTAGTGAAAGTCTCCATAATGTTTGAAACGACTTTATATTTATGGCGGCTACCTTATAAAGTGAGAACTTTTCATTAATCAATTACTATAGGGCTTCCCAATACATTATGTAACCTCATAAAGCTCGCATGTTAAATAAAAATGTTTAAACATTAAACTATCAAGTTAAAAGTTAGAGTGTTGATTTATTTAATTTTATGTTTGTATTTAAATTTAGAATTTAAAAAAATGTAATTAATAATATATTTTATTTTTGTAGAGGAAAATTTTAGGGGTGAAATTTAGTTTCTGGATTATTATTTTTATTTTCTCAAAAAAAATCACCAATTTTTTTTTTCAAAAAGGATTTACCAAATAAGGGATATTTATGTTTACTTTAAAAATTATCAAAATTGTCTAAAAACTATATAAAGTCCTTGGAAAATTGAATATTTAAAAAAAAATGTGAACCGTTTTATGGTTGCAAATTTAAAAATTAGTAAGATTTGTCAAAGTTGAAACACTTTGAGAAAATTATGAATCCTATTTAATTTAAAAAGTGATTCTTATATGTGTCTTCTTTGTTACACAACAAGCACTTTATAAATTAAAAAATTATATCATTTATATAATGTAAAGCATAAATTTATATAATTTATGTTAACTTGATAAAACACTATATCATTTGTTTAAATAAAAACATTATGCTAATGACCAATTTGTTTTTCCACGAAAAAAAGATCACAATTCAAAAAAATTATTAATTTTGAATCATATTGTTCAAATAGCAATAAAATCGTACATATATGCAACATCTTCCAATGACTAATTATATATACATATACATGGATATATTCCAAATAAATATAATTTTAGTACATTGTTTTCTATTAAAGATAAATATGGCATTCAATTATTCACTCATGAACATATGACCACACATTATATAATTTGTAATAATTACTCTTAACTTTTTCCAAAAGTTAAAAGACTTTTGATAAAATGCTATAGCATTCGTTTAAAAAGAATGGCTACAACCAATCAAAATTCTTCAATAAAATTATGTTAGTGTCACATCCTCAATCCCCTTAGTGTCCTTTAGAGTGATGGGGAACAAGCCTGATAATTTTTTTTCCTAAAACTTATCCGCAACACTACTCTTTTTACACAGCCGCAATTGTCTTTGATCCTCAATCCGCAATCCGTAATCGGAAGTCGGGAGTCAGAACCGCGAATTTCAACGTCGAAGAAATTGCACTTATGACTTCCACAATACGCAATCCGCAATGCGGAAATCGGAAGTCGGAACCCAAAAAATACACCTTGTCGAATCATGCCTCCGACTTCTGCTATCTACAATCCGTGATGCAGAAGTCGGAACCCCAAAATATCAACTTCGAAGAATTGCTCCTCTGACTTCCGCAATCCGCAATCCACCTTGCAGAATTCGGAAGTCGAAACTCCAAAATTCATCGATCCGGAAAATTTACTTATCCGACTTCCGCAATTCGCAATCCACATTGTGGAACTCCAAAGTTGGGACCTCAAATTCACGAGTCTGGGAAAATCACCTTCTGAGTTCCCCAATCCACAATCTGCCTTGCAGATTTGGAAAGTTGAGTCCACAACGTATAACTCTGAAGGTTTGATCCTCCGACTTCTTCAATCCCCATTGCGGGTTTGGAAGATCAGGATCACATACCCCTGCTACTGCCAACTTCCCAGGTGGATAACTTTCTCATCCTAAGACCATTTTTGGCAAATCAATATAGTTGGAAAGCTCTCAGCGAGCTCTATGCAATAGTTTGGACCCCTGCCATAGTTGAGGACTCTGATCTTGCCTCTTTTCCAACCAAAAAGCTTCCCCGAATTCCATCAAAACATCTTTACCCCACTGTCAAAAGCCCTAGAATCACCCTTCCAAGGCCCCTGCCTTCATCTGACCACAGAGGGGGCATGAACACATCAGGGGGTGTCTAATTCATCCCCCAAGCTCATATAATGAAGTGAAAACCTACTAAGGATTGGTGCAATTCATAGTAGACATACATAGTGGACTAAACCTAATAAATGCATCTACAACATACACAGTTAACAGCATAACAGCATACTTATCATAAGAAAAATAATGAAACAAACAACCAATGCACCAGCCTCATGCTCAGGCTTATACATAGACTTCCTATTGGTTAATTCCCTATGATCATTTCATTCAATTTGACTTGAAATAACAACTAACACAACATAATAAGTAGCGTCATTCATAACCACAGAAAACACTTATCTTGTAAGATGAAATTGTCCAAGCAACTGGCTATGTGAGAGCAACATTCCACCCAACCATAGGTCTCTTTCCAGCCTATATTCTTTCAGCTGAGAGACCAACCCTGATCTGGGTTGTGTATCCACCTAGGCTAAAAGGCTCACTCATAGCCATGGATTCACACAACAGACATGCTAAGCCAACACACAGTTGGGTTTATCAAGCATTCAAGGAATAGTGGAGGAGGATTCTAAGCCAATGAGCTCAACCTCAGAGCTACAGGCTTCTCAATTCACACTCGAATAGTCTTAGCACCCACAATACCTACCACACCCAACACAAGGAAGTATTCCCTTCACTGCTACACAGTCCCTCAAGCCATACCTTCCCTCAAGTGCTCTTCAAGGTGGGCATAGAAAGGTCCAAGTTACTGGATCCTTGAGACTTTGGCCTTCACTGGGTTTATCAAGCAACCCTACCTTCTGTCCTGTTTTTCTCTGTCATTTCCAATTGGATTTTCTCCACTTCCTATGGCCAAACGACTATATCCCGTAGCTGGGTTTTTGGCCACCAACACAGGGTTTTATTCATAGGCTTCTGAGCATTTCACACGCTGCAATTTTTCCCTAGGGTTCATACCGATGGATCCCCTTCTGGATTGAGCTTCCCACATGAATTTATGGGAAAATTCGGCACTCAAAATTCGAAGTTTATCATAATCACAATTTCCTTTCCTTTCTTACTGCTCGGCTCTTTGTTCTGCATCCAAACTCCTATTTCTTGTGGGGATCAGGGAATATTAACTCCCAGGGGTAGAGTGACTAATGGGTTAAGGAAAACAGAGCCCCATACCCTGCCATCCGAATTTTCGAGATTGCCCACACTCCATCGATTTCATGAACAGTTTCTTCAACCACCTTCTGCAACAGAATTAAATGTCATCAATGAAGGTCAAAGGGGTTCTAAATATGACATTTGGCAATCTATGGTCCAATCCCACACCCCCCTCACCTCTCCCTACTGGATACACATGGCCCCTTGCTATTAGTTGCCTCCATAGCCAGTTTCCTTGGTATTTTTATTGCATTGTTAATATTTACATCATTTACAATGTCCCATGGCTTAATAGCACATGGATAACAGAATATAGCTACTTGCCTTTACATAAAAACCTAGCATCCACTAGCGGGCCTTGGCCTTGAGCTCCACACTAGAGAAAACATACATCGCATGTATACAATATTTACATTGAAAGCCAAATATATCCTAAGGGTCAAAATGGGGACATTACAGTTAGCTAAATTGATAAAACACTATATTTTTTTTCTACCCATAAACCTTTATAAAGTTATGCTATAGATAAACTAAAGACCAAGAATGTATACATGAATATACTCTAGGTAGATATAATTTTTAAACCATGTGCATTTGCTTTCTAGTTTTATCTTTTGCATTTTGGTTTTATTTTTGCTATAAAGGGCATGGTTAGGGATGAGGGTGTGAGCTAGTGGTGGGGTTTTATGGTTGACTTATGGAAGCCCATGTTTCATTCTTTGCGAGAGATGGGGGCGTAGTTCTTTCTTACAGGAGAGGTTATTGCTCTCCAAGACCTCATGCAACTGTAGTGACAGTTCTACCTAATGTTGGGAAGATCATTCTCACATCCAATAGTAATGCTAGTCCCGGCTCGAGTTTACTGTGTTGTTATGCTATCAACAAAGCTTGTTGTGCAATGGTGCAAATTCTTGGTTACGAAAAGAAAGGACATTTTGGAGATTTACACATTTTTGCTTTCTAATATTAAAAACTAACTAAGATGCAATATTTTTTTATTCATTCATATTCATATGGTAGTGAATAAATTATATTATATATAGTTGCAATAAATAGTGTTGATTTAAAAAATAATAATAATTACAGCTAATAAATATTATGCAATAAAATTATGCTTCAATTTAAATTATTTTGTTTTTATCATATAAATTATATGCATAAATTAAACATATAATAAATTATAAAATTACAAAGTAAAAATACAATGATACCAGCGTTAATAACATATACTATGTTCACATTCTTAAAATAAAACAAGGTATATAGATCTAAGAAAAAAGAACAAAACAAGTTACACCTATTCTATCTATTCCTCATCACATCTAACTAATATGAAACAAGACATATAGATCTAAAGTTGAAGAACAAAACAAGTCATACATATTCCATGTATTCCTCATCACATCGAACTGATATAGAGTATATCCACGTAATTTTGATAGTGAGTATTTAAATACAATTAAGAAAACTCTTATTTCCAAAACAGAGCTCCATTGGAGGAGGAGAACCATCATTAGGCACAAGTATTGTCGTAAACTACGTACTGGGAAAGTTATTTTGCATAAACAACCTCATTATACCTTAAGTGTAGATACACATAACAATAACATTAAAAACAATAAAGTGAAAACCCAGTTTCACTAGCATGAACTATATCAATTTTCTCATATCCTTTGTAAATGGATTCAAAACAAATTAATCTTTTATCCTAGGTTTAACAATCAAAATTCAATGATCCAATAATGGTTTCTATCATATATTCATTTCAAAAATTAAAAGATCTCATATACACCTTCTTGATATGGCTCAAGGACCTATCAATAAAACATATATGATGGCAATGCCAAACACCTATCAATAAAACATATCTTATGGTAGTGCCAAACAGACAACACAAACCAAATTTTCTTACTAGTTATTTATTATACTCACGAAGGAGTTGATTTTACAATATCACCTTCCATTCTTCAAGCATATTAATTTTAAGTCTTATATATATATACACACAAAAAAGGATAAAAAATAGCATCTCCAAAATTGTTTTGGCAACCTAAACTCAAGCTTACCATTTAAAACTTAGTTATAAAAACAAAGGATAAATACGTTTTAAGATGTTTTCCAAGTGGGAAAGACTCCCCAAATTTTGTTTTTTACGAATTATTGGTCGTTAGATGTTTTATTTGATGATTGGAGTCATTTCATCTGTCGATTGTACGAGGAAAGTGCATGCACCTACTATCTTTTCATGTCGTCCTTCTACCAATAAAAATCTACCATGTTGCATCAATCTTTGCCCTCCATCTGTTGTGTAAATCCCAACATCCTACTAGGTGGTGGTTCTTTCTACTCAGGTAAACAAAACTAAACGGATCTTCTACAATGTGAGGTTTCAAATGACCTCTATTTCAAACTGAATTCCTCCTCCACGGTGCACTTCCATAGTGCGAGGGTTTCGAATGACCTATGTACTCTCTAAAACAATCATAATTGTAAGTCTTTGAAGCTGAATGTGATACCATGGTATGTAACATGTCCCTAGATGTGTCTGTGCCTTCATGGCCACGTTCACCTTGGTGAATGGAAGAAGGGGAGTTTGGCATTCCTATGAAATCCTAGGCAAATTAATGGAGCATTTTTGTAGCCAAGAACAAAGGCTTCTAGTATTGTTGGCTACGTTGTAATTTGGTGATTTAGGGAACGGTTATTGAGCTAAATACAACCTAGGTTCATTTTCTTCTTTTGCATTCTATTATTTTCCCATTTGAAAGCCTTGGAGGCTTGCGGGTTGCATCGGATTTGCGGGTAGAATTCGCCTCTAGAATGTGTTCTAAGCGTTTTATTTTTGCGGCAAAAATGTGAGGAATCGAAGACGTCAGAAGAAAAATTTTAGCAAAAATTCAGGTGAGTTTGAAGGGAATTCTTTCAATCTTATGCATTTCTGGTGTTGCTTTTGTTTTATCATGGAGCCTTTTTCTTTTGCTTACAAATGTGTATTTCGAAGACGTTTAATCAATATTTCGAAGACATTTAATTAATCATTTTTGGTGTGGAAGTCATTCTGGAGAGTGGAGATGCTCAAACTGCCCTGTTTCTAGAGTCTGAATGTCGGGATACAATTGATCACATTTACATCACCCCAATTTAGAGAGATATTCACCAAAAACTGGGGGTCATTCATGAAATGTTGGCTGCTGACGGTGACTGGTCGGCTCTTACTTACTTCATTACAGGTAGGAAATATTATTTATATCATTCTACAGGAAAAGGGAAATTGAACAAGGGATGAATGAACATTGAATTGTTTTACACTAGCATAGATCCATCCTAAATGTGGATCTATCAAGCATCGAGAAGCATCCAATTTCTTGAGGTGTTATTTTTTAATGATTTTTTATTTAGTTTTAAATTTTTATTTTATGAGTGGATATTGATTTTTTTAATTGTTTTTTTTTATGAGCGAACATATTTTTTGTTTAATTACTTTTTATTTTTGGTACATAAAGTTACACATCTCCCCCATACTGAGTTGTAAGCACCTCACTACTCTCGGTGCAATCAGTCACTCAGTCAGTTAGTATACTATACATATTCATGGAAACAAAAATTTCATACCCATAAGTCTTGAAATATATGCCACTAACTACAAAGAAATATATTTCATGAATAATTGGTTAGTTAGTTATTTCATCATTATCAGGAGTCACACTACCCTATGCCTAGGCCCAGACTAGTGATATGTTCTATATGTGTTACCCCTACGGTTTTAAGGGTTTTGTTGTTATCAATCACCATGTGTAACTCCCAAATTATTGTACATGTTCTTGTCAAGTGGGTCTAGAATCAAGGTCCATCGGCCATTCAGCAGTTTGTTGATATATCCTAGAAGACAGAGACCCAAATCACCAACCTAGAAATACCTTGCAACTTCCCTTACATACATCATCTAGAATATATTTTCCACCACTTTCCAATTTCAAACTCTTTGCTTGACGAAAGAAGAATTTCAATGAAAAATGGCAAGCTACAAGTAGCAGCAAAGTGTACTTAGACATTGTCTTTTCTTTATTGATGAAAGTTAATCGTTGTCTTTTCTTTATTGATGAAATATCACCGCAGTTTGAAGTAACGAAAAAAACCCTTTGTTATTTAATTGTAGTCCCTACTCCTAGATGATTTGCTATTGTCAATTGCCAAGAGTCTTTCTAGACTTGTCATTTATGGTTTTCTTCTTATATTGTTCTTTATTTTGGGCCCTACTATCCCATATGGAAGTTCACTATCTAGCAATATTTACTATTATTCGAATTTGATTAGAAAGAACATCCTATGCCGTTCAAAAGATGATTTTAATCTATTTAGTTTTATAAACATAAATAAGGATTAATTATATATAAAATAAATAATAAATAATAAATGCATATAATAACAATAAGTAGAAATAAGACATGTCTCCTTATGAAGAGTCACCTTGTGCCTTAGTAAATATATATATGGGCACATTTTACCTTTGCAAATCATCAATTCAATTATTCATTATTCAATTTCTATTATCATGTATGGATTATTGTGGGCTATTGTATTTAGATTGGAAGTTTCATAAATGAACCATCTTGGTTCATACCACCGGGTATCAGAGCGAAGTTGTAGTTTACTCATTCGGCTAGTAGCCATCAACTCAGAGTTTCTCTTATCATAATACTCACCAAAATTTACACATTTCAATAGTAAATTGCATGTTTCATATTTAATATTCGCCTACCTATCTATAGACATGTTTTTTCAAATCCAAAATAATAGCCTATAATACTATACTTAAATATAATATTAGAATCCTTAAAACATAGCCTCGTACAGAGTTACACCGACGAGTTGTATCGACTAATGGCTAGGCTTGGCATTCAAGAATAAGAGAAATTGCTTGTTCCGAAGTATGTCAGTGGATTGTCTCCGTACATTCAGTGGGAGATGGAGTTTCTAACTATCAATACGCTCGCGGATGCATTCCACTATGCTAGTATTCTTGGAGCCAAACAGAAAGGAAAAGCACGCTTTGTGACTGAGCCGACAGGATGACCACCCGAAAATAAGGCACCAACCAAGTTCGACAATTCAATACCTTCTCACCCAACTCCGCCAAAGCAAGATCATGGAAAAAATCACTCTCATAAATGCAAAAGGGAACATAGCAAACAACCTCCTACCTAGTAATGGTGTGATTACCACAATTCATCATGGCATGATACGTCTGAATGCAAAGCTCGGAAGACATTTTTGGAAAAAGTGTTGGCATCCGACTTATTCAATAAAACTCTAGTATAATTTGAACCAGAAGCAACGGCCCTTTTGACATCGACATCAACCACTCTAGCATCCTCGACTATCGTTAAAGAGGAGGAACAAGAGCGGCTATTCCATACACATATATGGGTTCAAAACAATCCATTGCATCTGATTGTGGATAATGGTAGCCAGAATAAATTTGTTTCTAAAGATCTCATGAAGAAACTAGGTCTTGTTACCACTCCACATCCTCAGCCTTATAATATCGGTTGGATGAAGGATGGACAGGAACTAAGGATCACCTGACAATGAAAACTCACCTACTTCATTAATCCTTTTGAAGATGAAGTACTCTGTGATGTGGCACCGCTCTCCGTAGCGGATGCCTTATTTGGGAAACCTTACTAATGGGATCGACATGGAATTTACCAATCATGACCTCAGAAGGTGATTGTCAGAATTCGGAACCAATGGTACCGCATACCAGAGCGGCGACCTACACCAACGATTGCAATGATATCTGATAAACAAACGAAGAAGCTCATCAACCATGCTCAGAAGTCTGCATTGATCATGATTAAGCCACAACATTCCAGGAAGACTGCGGCAACTAGTTGACTCACTGACCAGTGTAGCTCCCGATAGAAGTAGCAGATCGACAAAATTCTTGATGAGTACCGGAACCTATTCCAAGAGCTAGATGGAGTACCTATACATTTCCAGGTAAAACACTCTATTGAACTTGCTCTTGGTTCTTCATTACCTAAAACATCTGTTTACAGAAGATCCATTATCAAAAATGAAGATATTCGTAGACAAATTCAAGATTTGATCAACAAAGTTCATATCCGACCCCTCTCTCTCCTTGTGGAAGTCCAGTCATCCTCATTCCAAAGAAATACGATACTTGGCGCATGTGCATCGACTATCAGGCCCTCAACAAACTTTCGGTAAAGAATAGATACCCTATTCCACAGATAGACGAGTTCATTGACTATCTGAAAGGTTCTAAATTATTTACTAAGCTCGACCTCAAGTCAGGATATCATCAGATTCCAATCGATCTCGCAGATGTATGGAAAACTCCTTTCAAGACCAAGGAAGAATTGTTTGAATGGTTAGTCATGCCTTTCAGCTTAACCAATGCACCTGCAACCTTCTTGCGATATATGGATAACATTCTTCAACCTTTCATTCGCAAATGGTCCATTCTTTACCTCAACAATATATTTATTTTCATTCAATCATGGGAAGAACATGTCGGACAAATTCGACAAGTCCTCGACACTCTCCGACAACATCGACTCTACTTGAACATGGACAAATGTTCCTTTGCGATGAACATCAAATATTTGGGGTATGTAATTGACTCTGTAGGCATTCACGTGGATCCATACAAAGTGAAAATCCTTACAGAGTGGCCCATTCCTTAAAGCATTCATGAACTAAGAATTTTTCTTGGTTTGGCGAATTTTTATTGACGATTCATACTTGGCTTCAGTCACATAGCCTGGCCTTTGAATCAGTTGACCAAGGGAAATGGGAAAACTGTCTTCAAATGGACATCGACACAACAAGAAGCTTTCAAGCATCTCAAACATAAGCTTTGTACTGCACTAGTACTTGTGTTACCTTATTTTCATAAGCCCTTTGAGATTGAGACGGACGCATCGGCCTATTCCTTGGGCACAGTGATCACTCAGTTAGGTCAACCAGTCGCTTTTCATTCTGAAAATTTTAATGAAACTGTTAGAAGATATTCGACGTATGAAAAATAACTGTACACCATTTTTCAATCTCTTAAGCAATGGAGACATTATATTCTTGGAAAGGATACGGTCATTCTCACTGACCACAAGCTTTTACAGTTCGCTCTGTCCCAGTCAAAGTTACAAACAACTCAAATGGATTAATTACCTGCAACAATTTCAGTTGGTAATTAAGTATCGAAAAGGTAAAGCCAATGCCGTCGTTGATTGTCTGAGTCAACCACCCATTACTCTCCTTCTTAAAGTGATGAGTATGCAGGGTTATGACACCACCACTTGGCCTCAATTGTATCAAGAAGACAACGACTTTTCATTAGTCTATCAACAACTTCAGATCGACAAGTCGTCGACCTCCAACTATTTCTTGAAACACACCTTGCTATACAAGCTTGGACAGCTTTGTGTACCGACAGGTGAGCATCGACAACAGCTCATTTCGGACGCGCACTACAGCAAGACTGCAGGACACTTTGGAGTAGCAAACACCCTTTCTATTCTCCAAAATTATTTCTTTTGGCCTTCACTTAAAACTGTCGTCAACAAAAACATTCGATCATGTGTGGTTTCTGCCATTGCTAAACCGCCTAATCGACGACAGGGACTGTACACACCTTTTCCAGTTCCTAGTCGACGATGGGAATATATTTCTATGGAATACTTGACAGGACATCCTACTACCAAACATCAGCATGATGAAATCTTAGTAGTATTCGACATATTTTCCAAGATGTTCATTCTCATTCCATGCAAGAAAACTACGACAGTGTGACAGACTACTCAACTCTTCTTTGAACATGTCTGGAAACATTATGGTTTACCGACAACCATTATTTCCGACAAAGATGCCAGAATTGTCATCATCTTTTGGAAGACCCTCTGGAAACAGCTCGATACAAGACTCTCCTTATCGATAGCTTTCCATCTTCAGACGGATGGATAGACGGAAGTTTTGAATCGCTTGGTAGTACAACTACTTCGTATGTACAACCACAAGCATCAACGAACATGGGATTAAAGTATTCCATATATACAGCACAGCTACAATCGTGCTCAGCACAACTCTACGTGAAATATTCCATTTGAGATATGTTATGGATTTCAACCCCCAGCACCTATTGACTTGATTAGTTCCTCGACACGGTCGAACGATACCAACTATAACCGGTGAAAAGTTGACAAAGCATTGAAGTTTCGAGATCAAATCTGCGACATCCAGAAACAAGCACAGGAAATGTTGCAATGAGCTAATGCGAAAGCTAAGTCCCGACACTATAAGCATCGTATCCCTCATTCATTTCAAATTGGGGATCAAGTCTGGTTGCATCTCAAGAAGGAACGCTTCACTGGTCCATATAAGAAGCTAAATCCTTTGCGATATGGTCTGTACAGTATTCTTGAGCAGATTGGAGAAAATGCTTTCCAGCTCGACATTCCTTCATGCCTAGGTCTACATCCAGTATTTAATGTGGATCTACTTTGACCATACCATGCACCACTGTTGGAACACAACAAATTGAAGACCACAGAACCCGAAGATATCCATCCATATGTTCAGGAGCCTCTTCCTTGCGACACCATTGTGGGACAACGAGTACGCCATACAAGGATGAACACAATTCCCTTGTTTCAGGTGGCCAAATCCGGATAGATCCCAACACAAGGAAAATGGTACTCTTCTATTCAACTAACCAACAAGTTTCCTCATATGTACGATCAAACAATGGGGACCATTATTTCTGAAGGAAAGAGGTATGATTCACCAAGTAGTTGGCATTATTGTCGGATGTCAACATCGACTTCGACAAGTTCATTGACTTCGAGAATCTCAATGAATTCGACCAATTCATCAACTTCAACAAGCACCGACTTCGACACGCATCATCGACATTTGCGACTGACGAACTACGACAAATTCTCTCTCTGTCTTTCAGTCCACCGTAACGGTTGAACTTCTGAAACCGTTCTAACTTCTCTCGTAACTGAACGTAATGGGCAGACAACCCAATCCTTCTCAGCACTCTATTTAAGCATGTAAAATATTGTAATATAGGGGGATAAGAATCAAGAAGTAACAGAGTTCGCATTCCCGCATATTGTCTGTGTGTGTTTGTTTATGTGCGTAGTGTATTTCCTGCTTTGCTTATTATTATGCTCCTGCCATAACAGTACCGATTCATTCAATCAAACTGTTGTCCCCGTCGTGCACCTAGGCACGTACGCATAAGCTTCCATGCCTGCAACAATATTTATTGACTTCTAAATATTCGAAGCATGACTTGATGCAAGTTAAACATTCTTGCTTAACAATGGAAATTAGTTGGGCAATATTATCATACACTCTATATATTTTATTTCCCTAGTATTTGGTTTGTTATAAAATGTGAAATTTGAGAATAATATTTATCGTCCATGTTTGTTTCTATTGTATATTTTATCTGTATCTACAAGGTCATCTTCCCCTGAAGGATATCAATTTAGTTACTACACAGGGTTCCATCATGCCACGAGGAATCCTTTTGCACCAACCAAAGAAAATGGACAGTCACCAATCTGAAAATTATTTCAAAGTCCCCAAACATTTGACGCAATCCAAACTAACATCATTGTATGTAAATGAGCATCCTAAGTCGGTCGATACATCCCTCAGGAGACAGGAAGCTTCTTCCCAAATAAACTCCATTCATGATCTCCTCGTAAAGAGAACAATGCTTTCAAACTGTTTGAATGGCCATAAAAACTTGAATTCCACTTCACATTTTTTTTAATAGAAATGGGGTAAAATATATATATTCGAAAGGGTTGTGCACAACCATGCATTACAAAAAAAGAAGTGTTTTTTAGAGAGAGAGAACTGTAAATAGAAAACAGTGGTTCCTATCTTTCCTATGAAATTCCTGTTTTGTTGCTTCCTATACTTTTCCAAAGTGGAGGTGGGATAAACCCTTACAAACTGGGAGTTTAACAAAGTGCAGAAAAACATTCAAAAAACTGTTACAAAAATGGAGAACCTGCAAGGAAAAAGAGAGACTAGCCATAGTTCTGTTGTTGCACCGAAGCAGCGTTCGTCATTTCCTGATTTACTGTGGAGGCTTCCTGAAAATGACTGCATTGAGTCTTGCTGGTTAAAACTGAGATTTCTTCCTTGAGTATATCAACCTTTCCCATTAGCTCGAAGAGGCTTCTCTCAAGGTTTTCGATTCTAGAGTCTTGGCAAGAAAGCTGAGTGGTATTATACCTGACTTCTGTGGCAATTTCGTCATTCTGTTTCACACTGGTATAGATAGCTTAATAAGTTATGCGCAGATATAGCTTGATTTCTTATGTGGTGTGGCTTAGGTTCACGAGAGCAGTCTTCACGCCATCCATGGAGCTGCCAAGGGAAGCGAAGCGAGGGATAGGAACAGGGGAATCGCCAAGGGAGAAAAGATCACCATCTTAAGGGTCGAGGATGGAGAGACAGTTGAGTGCAGATGGGAGCGGGGGATAATGGGAGGAGTGAGCCATTGCAAAGGTAAGAGCCCAAGGAATGAGAAGGGGAGTTAAAGCAAGCTCACGTGAGCTAACAAGGGGAGGGGAGGTCATGTGATGGGCACGTGTGAGGTCGCATGCCTGCTGCAGGATTGCATGGGTGGCACACAAGTTAAGGTGGCCAAGACAGCTTAAATGAGGGTGGCGGTGCATGAGGGAATAGTTAGGGGATGAACAAAAACCCAACCTTGTCATTGTTGTAAAGAACTTGACCAACATCCAAGGTAACTCCTTTATTGGCAGCATCGTCAGCTAAGGAGTTGTTCTCTCTAAGAATGTGAAAGTAGAGAGTGTCTTTAGGAAGGGAGAGAGAGTTTATTCTTCTTTGAATTATGTGAATTTTGGAACCTTTTGTTTTAGTCTTGGTTCTCATTCTTTGAATTACATGCATTGAGTCGCCAAAGACCTTGAGTTTGTCGATATTAAGAGAAGCAACAATTTCCAGAGAGTGGAGCAATGCTAGCCATTATGCTTCAATGTTTGTTTTCTTCCCTAGTCCCCAAGAAAAAGGTTGTGACTTTTTTTCCTCCGGGATCAAAAATGATCCCACCCGCACCTACCTCCCCGGGATTCCCTTTGGAATCCCCATCAAAGAAAATAGTATGACTATCTTGATCGGTCCACCAGTGAGTAAATTGCACCTGATCTTTTCTGATTTCCCATTCAAAGCAAGAATTATTTTTTTTGGACTGAAGTGAGCTTGTCTTTACAAAGACTTGACACCACTGAAATTCGGACCATGAGAGGGCTTCATGATTCAGGAGATGAACACCTTTAGAAGAGAGAGCTTCAGAAATCATGACAGTAGCTTTATTGGCTGCTCTGGAACTATTGGTCTTCCTGTTCTCGAAGACACTTTTATTTCTTTCCAACCAAATCTGCCAGCATATGTTCATTGGGAGAAGCTTCCATATTCGAGCCATAGTTGGTTTGAATTTGATGTTTCCCATTAGGGTATTAACCCAATGATCAATCATTTGATTTAAGTGCTTAGGAACTGTGGAGTTCTTCCAATGAGATCCGAGGACAATTCCCCAGACTTGCTGAGAAAATTTACAGTCGAGGAAGATGTGTTGGGTGTTTTCTTTAGCATTTCTGCACAGGTTGCATCTAGAGGGGCCGTAATGCCTCTGGTTCTTAGGTTGTCAGCAGTTAGCAATTTATTGTGAGCCATAAGCCAGAAGAATTAATTGATTTTTGGAATGCAATCAGAATTCCATACTTTCTTCCATCTCTTTGGCATGGGATTGTTGTTGAGAGTGAGGCTTTCATATCCAATTTTGACTGTATAATTGCCTACTTTTCCCCATCCTCTGCAATCTTTTGATTTGAGACTTATAGGTGCTTTTCCATGAAGAAATTTAAGAAGGGTGCTATATCCATCTTTGATATTTTCTAGGGGATCTAGTTGCTTCCAACCTTTCCAAGCTCCAGAAGTCTTCCAGGTAGAGAAATCCTCAAGTTTATGAATGCCTGCATTTTGCATCCATATCTTAATGTCCATAAGATCCGGAATAGAGTCAAGCGGCTGAGATCCATTTATACTATCATTCCAGATGTTGATTCTTTTCCCACTGTCGGGAATCCAATAGAGTTTGTCTTTAATTAGACCAATAGAGGAGAAAATAAGGTCCTAGATTGCAGTGCCTTTTTTCACTTTTATGTTGTCTAGGCATCTCAGTCGAGAGCTTCTAGTATTTTTTTTTTATAACTTCATTCCACCATTCTTTTTTACCTGAGACTAGTCTCCAAGCGATTTTGGCTCCCAAAGCTTTGCTCATTAAGGTAGGTTCACGGATTCCCAATCCTCCTCTTCTGCAGTTCTCTTTTATGATATTCCAGTTGACAAGATGGAATTTTTTTCTTTGATTTTTCCCCCCTTGCCAGAGAAATTTCCTTATTTCCATGTTGATGGAGTTCATGACAGAATTTGGGGCCATCAGGATGGCTCCAGTAAACACCGGTAAGGAAGAAAGAACCCTTTGATCAATGTAACTTTGCCAGCCAAATTTAGCCAAAGAGTGCCCCAGGAATTGATTTTACTTTTTATCTTCTCGATTATGGGATTCCAGAGGGAGGAAGAGGCTTTTTTGTGGGAAATTGGAATGCCTAGATACTTGAAGGAGGTCAAATCCGAGCAAGGCTTAAAGTCAAGAATTGAAGCAAGATTTCTGAGAATTATGGGTCTACAGTTCCAGCTATAAATGTTTCTTTTGTTACCATTAGTTTTTCCACCGGAATCTCTCAGGTAAAGGTCAAGAGGGGATTTGAATCTGGAGGCAATATGGGGGGAGGTACTGCCAAGAAGGATTGTATCATCGATGAATTGGGCGTGGTTTATCGGAGGGGCACCTCTAGAGATTACAAGACCGGGAAGAGAGCCAGAAGCAAGGAGGCTATTGAGTTTTCTGCTAAGAGAGTCGGCCATGATAACATAAAGAAAAGGGGACAGGGGGCAGCCCTGTCTCAAACCACGGAACAACCAGAAGAAGGAAGTGGGCCTGTCGTTTACTAGAGGGGTGATCCAAGGGGATCCAATGCAAGCTTTTCCATCTTATGAAATCCTTGGTGAACCCGAACTTTTCCATAACAGTGAATAAGTAAACATGTCTGACCCTATCAAAAGCATTTTCCATATCAAGTTTGATGGCCATACCTAAGTCTTTATTCTACACACTTGAGTGGATAGCCTCTTGGACGAGAAGAATTTTGTCATAAATTTTTCGACCAACAATGAAGCCACCTTGATTTGGAGAGATGATGTTGTGAAGAAAGCCCTTGATTTTGTTCGCGATAAATTTGATGAGAATTTTGTAGGAGGAATTGCAAAGAGATATTGGCCGATATCTCCCTATAGAAGAGGGGTTCTTGTCTTTGGGGATTAAGGAAATAAAAGTGGAGTTGGTATCTCCTCCTATTCTTTCTCTTTTCCTAGCATTCTGATGAGATATTTTTTTAACCAATGCCAACAATTCCTATAAAAGTGAATTGAGAAGTTGTCCGGACCTGGGGCTTTATCAGGATGTAGGGACCATACCACTTTTATGACTTCTTCTTCAGTGATCTGATCCATGAGTTTTTTGTTATCATGATCAGAAATAAGATTGGGAATTTCCTGACTCATTTGCTCCATGTTCTCCTTGGAGACTTCCTCATCATCACGGTAAAGTTGCTCGAAGTGGGTTTTGACCTCCTTCTTGATTAGATTTTGGTCTTCGATCTTTGCTCCATCTTCCCTAGATAAGCTTAGGATAGTGTTTTTCCTGTATCTTTCCTTGCAATGAGCATGAAAAATTGGTGTTTCTATCTCCAGCCTTTAACCAAAGACTTCTGGATTGAAGTCTCCATTCCTCTTCATCTTTTCTTGTGAGTTCCTGCACCTTAGCATCCAATTCTTTTTCTTCTCTCAATATGCCTTCAGTAATTGGGGCGTGTTCCATCTTGTTTTGAAGGGCATCCAAATCAATTTGAAGCTTAGCAAGTTCCTCTCCAAGTTTCTTGTAGTTCAGCTTAGCCCAGTTTTTTAGTATTCTCTTCACACTTTTGAGCTTGGTTTCCCAATTGAAGCCAAGAGAACCGGGGACAAGCTGCCTCCACCCTGCTTTGACCTCTTCCAGACAACCCTCATTTTCAAGACAAACGGGATTATATCTAAATGGAAGAGGACCCTGATTTCATAAGGCTGCAAAAAAGAGAGAGATAGGTCGGTGATCAGAGGTGGCAGAGGCT
The DNA here is from genome assembly GCA_027924585.1 of Larix kaempferi. Lineage (NCBI taxonomy): Eukaryota > Viridiplantae > Streptophyta > Pinopsida > Pinales > Pinaceae > Larix > Larix kaempferi. The sequence goes on from BSBM01000588.1 coordinate 2,181,478, forward strand.
AGAATCTTTGAATCAGGAAACAATGGCTTGGATAGGAAGGAGGAGCTGACCAAGAAATGGTCTAATCTGGAAGCAATGTGACCAAGGACAATTCTTTTATTATTCCAAGTGTAATTGCCATGCTTAGGTTTGATGTCTACAAGGTTCCAGGAGGACTGTAGGTCTTCCAAACGTTCCACAAACGGATCTCTGACTTTGGATCCCCCCCTTCGTTCGTTGGCAGAGATGATGACATTAAAATCTCCTGCCAAGATACAGAGGAGAGTTTCTCTACCTTGACGTTGATCCATTAACTGGTTCCAAAAATTTTCTTTGTGTCCATAGATGGTGGGTCCATAGATGTTGTCAACCCAGTATCTTTCATTTTTGGATAGGTCTTCGATTTCAACAAAGATCCAATGTCGATTAGAAATGAAGGAATGACATGTATACATACCTTTAGACCACCATGTGATGAGTCCTCCAGAGGCTCCTGAAGCACTAACGGATTTCCCTTCACCAGTGGGCCAAATGTCTTTCATTATGCTGAGGCTATATGCCTCTTTCATTTTAGTCTCCTGGATCATGAGGATTGTGTTGTTTTCCAATTTTTTAATTCTTTTGATTGCTTCTGCTTTTTGCTTTCTGCCTAATCCTCTGCAATTCCAGGATACTATTTTCATTATTTTCTGGAGGGTTGGGTTCCCACTCTTTCTTTCTTCTCCTCTAGTGCTCCCTGAATATGCTTCCCACTACATAATATTCTTATATGTTGGTCTAGGTTGGTTTGCTTACCCGCCACCTTTTCTCTGGATGCTTCCTGTTCCCTTAAAGTTCTGTTGAATTTCCTCCCTCTTTTGGATTGAGGTTCCAATTCTTCTTCATTGCTTTCTGACATTTCTTCTTGAAAGAGTTTGTCCTTTGATCGAGTGATAGAGCCCCCTGAAATGAGGGATGTCTCATTCCTAGATTCTTCATTTTGTCGGGTAGGGATTACTTGGTCTTCTTCGCCCTCTTGTTGTTTGATGGTATTCTCCTATGGTTCCTTTGCACTTTTATTTTCTTCATTTCTTTTTTATGGGCCTTGTTCATCATCTGTTGCCTCATTGGATAAAACTTGGAACTTGTTTGTGCCTCCCTTGTTTTTGGGCGGCGATTGAGGAGGGTTGTTGTTGTTGGACTTGCCTCCTCTTCTCCTTGTAACCTCGTTCCACTCTCCTCCTTGGAATTCCTCAACTTCTGGGGTTTTCCTTTTAGGGAAAAGCTTGGCGAAATGACCATATTTGTGACAGACTTTGCACTTGAATGGGGTCTGTTCATAATCCACGATTTGCAAATGATTCCAACCATCCATTGACAAATTGATGGCTTCCAGGAGACCTTTCTCGAGGTCTACTTCGACACAGATCCTGGCGCAGGAGAACATGGGGGGTTTGGGATCAGATTTGTCAATGTATTTACCAAGATAGTTCCCAATGGATTTTAAATCCTCATCGTTTCAGTAATGTAATGGGAGATGTGGCAACTTGACCCAAACTAGAACAGCGGAAGGAATGTCTTTCTCTGGATCAAAGGATAGATCCCACTTGTTGATGTACATCCCTCTTGGGCCCATGAAATAGGGTCCATTCTTGAAGATCAGGTCTCAGTCTTTTTTTCTTTCAAAGTAAAACACAAAGAAACCCTTACCACAGAATATTTACTAAACTTATCCTCGAATGAGAGGCCGCCAATTTTTATTTAACCAGATTTCAATAGATTAGGGCGAAGGACAGAGACCTGTAAAATGTCCTACCAACCCTTTTTCTAAGAGGATGACTGCTTTGCACTTTGAGGCTGTTGAGGATAATTTGACTTCAGGAACAATGGATTTTTGGACGAATTTAGAGTCATTTGGAATAGTTCCCTTAGCAGAAGCTGGTTGGGATGCAACCAGAGAACGAAAGAGGTCAAAGATGGGAGGGATAACTCCCTCGAGACCCACTCGTCCAGGATCCAGGGGGGATCCATGGGCAGGGCAGAGAACCCAAGCTCGGACAGTGGCGCAAACCCTAGAGCGTCGAGATTTCCAACTCAACAAATGTACTCCCAAGAGTTTTTGAATTCCACTTCACTTGTACAAATAGATGAGGAAGATAGTGCATATGAAAACAACATAAGAAGAAAACGACGACATTTAGAGGGGCCTAACTGTATGCCTAAAAATAGCTGGTCACCATCAAACAATGAAGGCACTCATGATGATGTTGCAACTACTAGATTTGTTACAACGAGATTGAAATTGGTAATCTTTGCAACTTATGTCTAATTGTGTCGTAAGGTTTTACTGGCATTTCTATGGTTTTCAGAACTTACTGATGACTTATAAAAGGAGCACGTATGCATTGAACTTGTCATCAAATTATATTCATATGTTATCTTTTTCACCTAGATTTGCTTTACTGTGCTCAATATTTAGAATAGCTTTATTTATTAAGCCAACACATTCCCTAGAGTTCCCTTACTTTATTTTGTTCCTATTCTTCCTAACAATTATCTTATACATTATACAGTCTTTCCTTCGCTAGTTAAAACCTAATAGTTTTATCTTTTTTATCTTCCTGTATTGTTTTTAGTCTAGATTTGTTACTTTTCTAAGAGGCATTATAGTCACCCCTTATTTTTCTATTTGTACCATCCATACTCTTTTTTCCAATTGACCTTTCTTTTGTCATGAGTGGACATTAATGTAATTTCATTTAAATGTAGAAGCTTCGAATACCTTCGCTTCAACCTTCCCAACTCCATCACAATTTGCACAGGAACATTGACAATAATATGATCACTCTACTGTTATGACATTATGGAAACAACTCTCGTGGTTCAACAATTCAAATTGTGATTCTTGTTCAATATCTATTCTTTAGATGCGCCTACTTCATCTCCTTGCTTCACTTGCAATATGTCGTTCTTTTATTGCACCCTGAGGTGCAATTGCTAGTTATAAAATAACTATTATTATCCTTGCCGACGAACGATAGGTTATATTGTAATTGTTTCCTAGTCAAATAAACTTTGACTTCATATTAATTGTTTAAATTTACAAACCTTTTTAATGTTCAAAATTACAAACTAATTAATATAAATTTTTAAATATGTAAAAAAACTAATTATTTAACATCTTATTGGTGGTAGATGTGAAATGAAGTTAATTTGACTATTTAACATGTTATTCTTGGTGATTGTGTATAAAAATTAGAATAAAAAATAATCCCATCACATGTGTGTAAATAAATGTTATGATCGGTCATGAGTTCAAGGAAAGGGATTCAACTGATTTAAATTTAGTTGGAGTTGTGAGTCCACACACTAATACAAACAGATGTGTTAGCATCTTTGTTCATGATACTCATACATTGCCTATCACTTATAATAAGATATCCCAGTCTATTGGATGCACTAACATCAACTATAAAACACACATAATGTACCCTCATTAAATTTAATATATACGATGACAACAATGATGATCGTGGTGGTTGTGGTTAACGTCCACTGAGACCAACTCTGATCTATTGGGCCTTAAGAGGATTACCTGGATTGTTGTAAAATTTTATTTATGTGCTCAAAAAGATTAAAAAGAAACATTCGTAGCTCATCATAGTTTTGACAAGTTAGAAGGTAAGAGAGGCTTGTATTGTAGCAAGGCAATCTAAAAGAAAGTGACTATTATCCTCAACACTTGTAATGATTTCCACATAAGGCATTTTAGGAATTGTCTAGTGTCATGTTTCACTATGAAGCTCATGAGAGTTCGTTCTTATCTTGGCTATATTAATTTTCTTATTTGAAATAGTTAAAATAGAGAGATAATTTTGATCTTCCAAATTAGGATTAATGACCACCTTATAGTATCTTAATTTTCTTTTAATCTCTAAATATTTCTTGCCCCACATTTTCTCTTTAAACTTAGATGTGATAATATTTTTTAACTTATTGATATCTTGCAAAGTGGTATTTTCGTCAATCCCCCAATGGTTTAACCAATCCTATGCGTCTTTATACCAACCTCTCTTGAGCCGAAGTTGGTATTGACTAGACTTTAAAGCAATGTTAGGAAGTCTATGATCTCCCATGTTATTAATCTCGTTCGTGTACATCAGGTACCTAGACATAGTGATTCTCTAGATGGGGGAATACCCACTTCTAGAAGGAGAATAGGGTAGGGTGTATTGATTTTAATTTTGAGTTTATATGTTATGAAACACTTATGTATTAATTCAATATCTTTCCAGGATTCTCTGGTGATGCTGCAACCCCAAACTTCACAATCGTACTAGATAATGGGAGTGACTAGAGTTTCAAAAAGAAACTTCATTTTATCCCACATCCACTCTCCATTAATCCTTTTCTCAATGCTATAGTTCTAGTTGAGTTTGTGATGAATAGCAATTCCAAGATATTTATAGGAAGTCACTTCCTCTAAGTTTTTATTGTCATACAAAAAATAGCATAAGTAATCTTCTTGGACTTGATAATCATAACTTTTGTTTTTTCGATGTTAATATTCATATCCATATTAGAGTATAAATCCTTGAGAATTCTTAATTGCTTATCATATCATGTATCTTCGCTTTCGTGATAATTAGCAAAAAAATATTAAGTAAAATAAAATCAAATATACTACCTAATCACATTCACATTGTTTCAATGAGAAATGCAGTTGTGAAGTCATGATATTCACATGACAACAGAAGTTGGATTAAACCTTAAACATAAAACACCAAGGAGCTTTAAATCTAACACACTACAATAAATAAATAAATAAATAACATCTCATTTTATTTTTACTTGAAATGAAAATATCATGTTTATCATCACAATAAACATGATTTTTTATTATAGCAAGAAAAAGCTGCAACACAGCATATCCCATGACAAAAGGAGCACTAGCTAAAGACCAGTGATGGAATTTGACGGGAAAAATGACCGTCATGAGGCATTTTGACCGTCAAATACGGTTAAAAATTTTCGTTAACCGTCTTGTGTGAAGGGTAAATTTATCATTTAAACGTATTTTCGAAGGGTAAAAACTTTCTAAAACGTCATTATTTTACTAGTCTTATATTACAAGTATTATTAATATTTTTGATCTTATATAAAACTATATTTTCCAAATTAGAATTTCCAAATTCCAACCACACTTTCACTTAGTAACTAGAAAGATATATTAAATTAGTATTATTTCTATTCCTTTCTATTGTAAGTTGCATTGATTTTTCATAGAAAAAGAAAAGCTCATTTAACTCAATGATGTTTCTAATTCCATTGCTTTTTTTATTTTTCTATTATTACAAATTTACAATGAGCATCTATGATCTACATACTACAAATTTCAGTGCTCAATGATCATTGTCCATTGATTACAAATTTACAATTAACATTAACATTCTATTGCTAGTCTGCTACAAAGCCTACATGAACATCAACTAAATGACTTGAAGTTGGAAGTTCCTGGAAGGTGGAAGCAGTTTGAAGTTGGTGCAGCTGCATCTAAAGTTTTGGAGACATAACTTTGGAAAGCATTATCAGGATTCACAGGTAATTCCTGCATGATCTTTTGGCATTTACTGGTTTATCTTGTGATTTGAGTAATGTATATAGATTTAGATGTTGAAATTAAAATGGAAGGCACAATTTCTTTTGATATTAACAATAAGCCTGAACAACTCCATCTATATTGTTTTTTATACATTCTTTTTGTAATATAAGGTTTATTTTGTGGAAAACTTCTGCATTAAGACCACCGATTAGAAAGGTCGTTACAACAATTTATATAGGGTGGGGATGGGCTTCAAAAATTGAGAGGATATGTCCGGTTTTATCACACTCTTGCCTTGAATATGCTCACTTGGTACATCGTTATACTTTTCCAGAACCTTTATCAGAGATATATTGTTTAACTGCCCCGGATATTTTTATTCTAAACAGTCAGGAACTTTAGAGAGAGACATTACTAGATGTATAGTTTTATTTATAGTGTTTGTGTGAACACCAACGACACACGGGGCTTTATCTGCACCACTTTTACCCTACACACTCCTCTGTTTTCCTGAATCCTTACCTTACACGCTCCTCTGTTTGCATGAATCCTGCTCATTACAGTCTCTGCCATATACACAGTTGTTCCATTCAAACAAAGGTTGATGTCGACTAAAGATACAGTGGTGGAAATTCCTTATCTCCGAAAAAAATGTTTATTAAAAAATGTTAATAAGATTTGAAAGAAAAAAATAAGTATTTCCATGGAGGTCAGTCACAACGAGGTGAGAAATGTGAAAATGGTCTTGCTCTGCGTAACTCGACCAGGTGTAGTAAACGGGTTACAATTTCCTTTTCTCTGTAAGTGGTATAACCTAAAAAAAGTAAAAATGAATTTGCTTTGCCATGGATTTGCAATGGTTTATAATTAATATGTTATACATTTCATTTATAATTGATTTTAAATATTTTATTGGATACATATATGTCAGATGTGATGTTAATCTAAACTCTAAATTTTTTTAAATATTAAATTATAATTATGTATAATTAAAATATGAAATTCATTTTTCTAAAATTTTCCCAAAAACCGCAAGGGATAAGAGGAAAACCATGAAAAGAAACCCAAAACATGAAACCCCATCAACAAAGAGAGTTTGAAAATATTATTTCTATGTTAAAATAGCAAACACAGAGTCAAGCACCCCTTGGACTTCTAAATCTGGAATTCCTGTCTCTATGAAATACATTATTTATATGCTAAAGTTTAGTTCCAAATTAATACTTTTCCTGTAGTTTTGTTAAAAGATATTAATGTTCTTATTTCGATGCTTTACATAACGTATTGATAATTATACAGATAATAATTAAGCAATGTCATACACTGGAATAAGTCTTGAGCTTCTAAAGATGACAAGTCACCTTTTTTCATTGTGGAAAATATTGTAAATAGTCTTGTAATGTTCCCTACCAGGAATCGATAAGTGTGCCATTCACTAGATTTAGATTAAATCTTGAGTCTTCAGCATGGAAAGGTAAGAGATTTTTTTCTATTTTTTTTCTGATAAGTAGTTGCCAGCATAGGTCGCATAGCTAATGTTTGAGTAATCCTGAGGTCGAGAGTTCAAGCCTCTCTCACCCCATTCATTTTGTTTTTTGACCAAACGAATCTCATCTGATCTACAATATTATATAATGTTTGAATAATCTTGAGGTCGAGAGTTCGAGCCTCTCTCACCCGTTCAATTTGATTTTTGAACAAACGAAACTTGACTAGAACTTTACTATAAGAAAAAAGATGATAAAAGCCTCTCTCACCTATGGATACTTTTTAGGAGGGTCTGATTCTTCGAAGCTCGTGATCTATTTTAGAAGAAGTATAATGATAGTTACAGGCTACGTCCACGAATTGGATTGACTTGTCTGAGTTGTCTACCAAACCTGGTAACACAACTTTGCATGCTTTGAAGAATCTTGAGTCTCATTGTCGAAACATATAGTTGGGTGAAATCCATGTTGAACAACTATTTGAATGAATAATATATGTATCAAACTATTGATTAAGATTTGCTTGTACACTTATTTTGGCATCATACATTTAGATCAAGTGGTCTTTGGCATTAAATATGATCATATTTGTCAATCTAATCTCTTGCTTCTTTACATTTGTTGGGAAATGATGCATGTGTATTATTAAAAATCCATTTTTATGTTTATTTATGCTTTATTATGATGTGTATTCATATGTTTTTTTAGTTTAAGCTATATTTTTATATAATATTAATTTACTACATAAATGATATATAAAATGAATAGAAATCAAGTTAATGGACTATGATAGATATTAATAATTATCATTTTAATTTTAATGTAAAAATGTCGAAAAAATAAATATTGTTTTGAAGAAAAAATTAACAAAATTTAATTATTGAAGAGAAATTTTTTGGTAAAACTTCATTATTGAAGGATAAAAATTTAAACAAAACCATATACACCCAAAACGTAAAAAAAAACTTTGAGAGTACCATGAAAACCAAATTCCAACACTGCTAAAGACAAAGTGATGATGAACAGGTTCAATTTGTCATGGTTCAGCTACTCGACGTCGTTATTGCCATATATCTTTGTCTATAATGTCCGCAGGGATAATAAACATGATTTTTTATTACATGTAGTTGAAAAACGTTTAGTATAATTATATTATTCTTCCATTTATTGCCATATATCTTTGTCTGTAATGTCCTAACAAGTTGTTTTGTAAAATATTTTATGTGATTTATAGCAATTTATTTATTTTAAACTATGATATTTGGGAAATGAAATGAAATAAATTAAAATAAAGGATCTTATTTACGTGGAGGCGGCTTCATAACGTACACCAAAAGTTGTTTAAGACGTGCTCTTACGAATCACGCTTTTAAGAAATATTATAAATCGCCATTTCTAAATAATTTCAAATACATCGAATATGTGGCTTTTGAGATTACTTAATGATTAACCTCTCACAAGCATGGCATGATCTCTTCTCCATATTGTGTTTGTGACTATTGGTTGATTTCTAAAGAAAACTAATTAAAGAGTAAAATCATTTAATTATTAAAATATAAGTTATTTTTGAAAAAATGAATTATTTGTTTACAAAATACTAGCTCTGCTTAGTGATTATACTAGATTATTGGCGTTATGTTACATTCAGAGCAATAGTGTTCATATGTTAAAGTAGTGCATCGATGCTTTAGTAAAGTATGGTTGAATTTAGGTTCCTCCGTTTTAGGTATCGATAGGGTGAGGCTTTTTCGGATGGATCTTTTAGCTGTTATTTATTGGAAAAAAAAATATGGATGAATTAATGTTGTCTTAAAATATATTATATATATAGTGTATTTAGAAAATAAGTTTATTGTATGTTTTTTGGACTAATGTATAGTTGTAGTTTTTTTATATAGAAGTGTACATTTTTAACATGGAGATATGTTTTATTGAAGAGGAAAAATAAGTAGGGTAATTTTTAAGTATTCATAATTTTCTTAAGTGTAAAAATCTTGATGACTTTGATTTGATTCTTAAATTTTTAACCATAAAATCTTTGACGATATTTTTGTTAAAGATTTTATATAGTTTTTAAACAATTCTAGCAATGTTTAAAGTAAATACTTTTATCTTGTGGAATTTAAGTGAATCATTTTAGAAATAAAATGGAAATTGACAAATATTTTTTAGGATACAAACATCGAAAATAAACCCATAAGCTAAATTTCACCCCTAAAATTTTCCTTAAAAACAAGGTATACAATGATATACTTTGCTCTACAACAATATTGTCATGATACATAAATGATAAATGAATACACCATATATTCTATGGAAAAACTTATAAACTTATAATTTAATATAATTCTTGTGGTCACTCTACTTCATACATATAAATTTTCACCATTGACATAGTGAGGGGTTTCAGTGGTATTACCATATCAACGATGCGCATCAATGCACCAAATTAAGAAAAAGTAAAACAAGTTATATCTCAATTCGTACATTATATTAAATTGCTATTGATACACTAAGACGGTATGTAAATTAACTAAAGGTGCATCATAATATCTATAATGGATTAAATATAAAAATCACATACTAGGGTATGGTGCACCAACAAAAACTCTCGATTCTTGACAAACTGCACGAATATATATATATATATTCAATAAAAGAGGGAAAACACTAAAGTAAAAATGTTTAAATTAGATAATTGAAAGGTTACATGGCCTAGTGCTAAGGGTGTTATTTCTTGTTTTTCATGGGGTGCCATTTATAAAAAATATGCAACATGGGTATTTGTTGGATGTATAATTGAATTTTGCATTCCACGAGTGCTCCTACTCTAAATTTGAGTAAAACCACAAGGAGTTAAGCTGAATATACAAATTTAAAATTTAAAAAAACAAACAAAACTATTTTTTTATGACAAATATACCAACTTAATCATTATCATTGATTCATTTTCTTAAAATTCTAGTGGTTCTTGAATTCCAACTCATCAATAACTCTTTTTCTTATAATGCGGAGTTTAAACCTCAAATTGACTATCGTGTTTCACTTTTCAAATTCTGGATGTGTTTTCTAAAAATTACATACTACTTTTCAAAATACTCTCTTTCATTTTTAGATATTAAATTTATATTTATAAAATTAAATTAATAAGTTCATAAATGTATTTATCATTTAAATTAAATTGAATAAAAAGTTATTGAACGTCATAATTTCAAACCTGGAATATTAAAAAACCTGGAATATTAAAATTTTGTGGGGATTTGAAAAACTCATTTCACATGTCAAAAGTCACATGGATGTTTTAATTTTGTGGACTCTAATGGGTTTCTATTGGTTGGCTTGGGATTATGTTTCTAGAAACTATATGCTCCTATCCATTGGGACTCTCTTAATTAAACACCTCAAAATCACATGTGGTCAGAAGTGGCTGCCTACAAATAGTGACCAAGTGTTACGAGCTATTTGCTATCATTTCCCAAAACATGAAGTGTCTACATACTTTAATATTATATCATCTCCGAGAACCTAAAGGCTACGGACTTTAATATTCTAAAACAAACATACCAATTATAAAAGAATTTTAATTGAGTTCTATATTGTAACTTTTAAGATCCGTCACTTGAGGTTGAGGTAAAATAAAATATTTATATATTAATTTAAGTAAAATTTCTTTTATGAATGATGTGAAAGTAATATGTATACATTAATTTATATAAAATTTATATAATATGTTAATGTTATTATATTTTTTAATTATATAATAATAATAATAATAATTTAATTTTAAGGTTATAAGGTAAATATTAATTTGTTTTATTGAAAAAAGGTAAATACTAAATTGTTGTATGAGATTTCTTTGTTTGTGGGACAAATGTCTTTCTCTACGTCGTGATTTTATTGTTAAAGTTTACGGAGGTGTGTATGCCCTACTTTCCTTTGGATTTGAATCTATGACTTCCTAAGAAGAAACACACATTTTTAACCATTAAATAACCTAAGTTGTAAAATTAAATTTTATAAATTAATATTCATTATTTTTTTTAAATTATAAATTCAATAAATTTTAATTTTATTCAAAAACATATTTATATAAAAAAATGAGTACAATTATATTGATATATAAAATTTGTAGTCGAATCGCATTTAGTATAACATATAGAGTGTCTATTACATTAGAAATCATAAATCAAAATTCTCAAATTTGTCATTATATATTATTTGTCATGCTTGTACCTACTTCATATTTGCTTTGAAAATATATAAATTTGTATAACTTTATAAATTGTTCTTATACTAAGGTCTTACATCACTTATGATGATTGTATACCTACAATATGTGTTATTGTACATATGATATTTGTATATATTAATGGTTTTTTGAATTAGCTTTTACATGCACATTAACTTAAATAGATACACATTAACTTAAACATGTTTAGTGACATACACTTAACTTAATTGAAAGTATGTGTATCATCATTTATACTTAATAAACTCAAAATAGAATAACTATTAATTAAACCAATGAGATTATTATTAATTGGCTCGCATACTATAGGGACTCCCATTTCCAGGGCTTTTCACAAACTGAATCTGAAACTTACTAACATAATATAAATCAGATTCGATCTTATCATTGATAGAAAAAATTAATAAATGTAAAGATAGGACTTAGCTAATACAAAATGGAACAATAAACCTGTCAACCATAGGTCGATTCCGTTGCGTAAGGAGGATTCGTCGTCAATCTGATCCAACTTGTCCATTTCCAACCTCATCTGCAGTTGGATTCCACAAGTAAAGGCTCGTTTAACCATAGTAAAAGCAATCGTTAGCTTCGCAACCCAACCCTAGGCTTATGCAATCAGTCGCATAGCCACCCCCGAGCCTCGAGGTCGTAGAGGATACACACTGGCAAGGATTCATAAGTGAGATCCCCCACACCAAAATCCTTGGCCAAACTCACAATAGAAACCACAATCAGAATTTTCTCGCCATACCGGTGGTCATCCAGCATTAGGGAGCCATTCCCCATTTTCCTTTCCTTACCTCTTGCTTAAATAGAAAAATCCTCTGCAACACATGTCGCCTCATGCAAAAATACTCTTTTATGCAAAATTATTTAATACAAATATTCACCCAACCATGTGTCACCCTCTCATGAGAGTGTACATACTTCCCACATTTTACTCCTAGATGTCCCCTCATGCTAGGATTCCAATCTCTACTTTAGTGGGTGTAGGTGGAGTTGACTAGTTAATGACTCCTAGTCTATCATTTGCTCCATATTTAACTATTTCCAATTATTTAATTACAAATAATCATTTCATGGACAAATAATCTAATGCAATACTATTTGTCAAATATTTAATTATAAATAGTCATTTCATGCACAAATACTCTAATGCAATACTATATGGCAAATACATAGGTGTTCATTTATCAATTTCCTTGATTCGTCTAGGTACCACATTGTCGGGTCCTTCTGACAATAATTTCTCATTTTACTGTTGTGTTGGGATTCTGTGTAGTGATTTTAGGAACCATTACCATAAATCATCTAGCTATACTCTATGTGAGACTAATGGCGCTGAGGAGTAAGTTTGTTCTTACTACGCGCCCCTCAACCTCGTATGTGACCGATCCGTTATGGTCTCATCCATACGACTTCACGCTCACCCGAGTAAAGCTGAATGGGATTTCAACTCGTGCGTGAATGCCCCCGTGTGTGTTTTTCCCCTCTTCTACGACCTCTTTTTATTTGATTGTGAATCATTAGATAAGTTGTCTTACCTACTACTGCACACATACTCAAAGCACACATTAATAGTATTGCTCAAAATCATCATATCATAATTCATTCATCTTTTTGCTAATCGTTTAAGCAAAATAAAAACATTGGTCCATTCGATGCACATCATAATTCATGTACATAATTCCATTTTCCATATTTCAGCATAAACGCGACATTCATCTACATGTGCTAATTAATCAATAATAATTCTCATCATAATCAGAAGTATCCCTATTTTCCATTTAAATCAAGAATTTCTCAAAACCGTATTCATTTATCATGTATATCTTTAGTAAGTGAGCAATTTATTCCAAATCAATCCATAAGAATTCATTTATTTTTTATTATTTTTAACTGATTCACTTACCAATAAGTATCATCATTATTGATAATCATAACAAGATTAAAAACATTACACACACAAATCTATAATCCAAACATATTCCTTCTCCATAATACAAGTTACATTTTAACATGACATTTATCTACCATGCCTCTTTATACCATTAGAGACCATTACTAATTTAATATGGTAAAAATATTAGTTTTATATAAAAATATAATGTATATAATATTGATGTATGATATGTTGTGTCTATAAAGAGATCTCACCTATTAATCCATTCCATACATTCAAGCATTAATATCGATGCAAGTTTAGATTTCCACAATATGATATTTATCCTCACTGGTTAAGTTATATTTTTTTCAAAAAAACACTTACATAAGCAAAACTTTTCACAATAGTTATTGTGTTTCAAAGTGTAAACCTATTTGAATCACATAATATTAAATAAGTTAAATAAACAGTTGAGTGAAATTTTTAGATACATTTAAAACAAGAGCCCCGAGATGGTAATGTCCCCGCAGTTGCTAACATTGTTAAATTATTGCTATAAAACATAAGCCATAAAAATATAATACTTTTACCACAAAATTATAATAGGAAAAAATATCTTTTGCCACAAAACTACTTAGCTATCGAACACCAAGTTTCCTGCAATGAATATGATGATGAAACTTGATTTTTTTATCATAATTTTATATATTATGTAAATTTTGCTTCTTTAAAACAATTTGTCAAACTATAATCTTGGTAAACCATACAATTTGTACTTATCGTATCACAGTCACACTTTATTTTTGGGATATTTATACCATTATGCTATATTGCATTGAATTGAAATCAAATTAATTTTATATTGTATTAGTGTTTTAAATTTTTAATGTAGTTGATATGATATTTATAATTATAATTAATTTTTTAAACTATGATCTTACTAAATATTGAATGATCATAACTAAAGTGTGAATTAGTGTATGGATTTTTTGAAATTTAAAGAACCATCCTCAAACTCTACACAAATTTATAAAAATAAATTTAATAATAATGAAAATATTTATTAAAATTGAATTATTCACCTATAATATAGTTTACCGAAAGTGGAATTTGTACACGCCCTTAAATGAGTAAAAGCATAGAAATTTGAAGATGTCACTTGGATTATTGTATTTTCTATGATTGTTCACTTAGACTTTGTGAAGTTCCTCTCAATGAGGAGATATGGTTTGAGGGGTATTGTCATGTCAATGAGGATCAACCCTAAAAGAGTAAAAAGTGGTGTTGTTGGGTTAGTATGGTTGGCTGCTCTATTACATTTATGGATGAACATAATCCATCATCATCATTCATGGTCATTGAAGCATGAATTCTCACTAAGCCTAATAGTCTATGAATATATCTTGCACTAAATCATTGGTAAGATAAATAAGCTAACATGTTTTGGATTATACAGTTGTTGAAATATATATAGCTATAATTGTTTCTTGTGATACACTTTATATTCAATACAACCCTAAATATGTTTATTAAGACTTTATATTCAATACAACCCTAAATATGTTTATTAAGATAGAGCCCCAAGAGTTAGCTCAATTGGTCGAGCACCCGTAGTTAGGCCTCCCAGCATGTGAGGTCGCGGGATCCATTCTCCTCGACACTCTTGGGGTTAGGTACGCAAAATGTGCCGAGGGTGTGAAGGCCCCTTCGGGTGGGCCCGCCAGCTATTATTCCGTGGATGTAGCGATGCCGGCCGGTGGGACCGGTACGTGAACCACATTGAAAAAAAAAAAATGTTTATTAAGATAGATTATTTTGTACTATAAATGGTTAGTTAAATAATGCTTAAAAGATATATGGATTAACTTCAATTGTGGATAATTATATTTGACCATAGTCTTCCATGTTTGACTACAATCAATTATAGTAGTTGGGGAGTTAATGGTCTAATAGTTAATAATTTAAAGAATAACGGATTAGATGTTAGGAGAAAAGTTAGTGGTTCATGTTTGACTTAGATTTAGGGAGCTAGCGAAATAAAATAATAATAAGTTTGTTTGTTTTGTGAACATTGAAATAAAAGTTTAAAATGTTTATTGAGAATACCTATTAATTTTATAATACAATAATATTTCTTAAAATTTGACTTATGTTTATATTTATTAATATTATATCATTTTCAATTTTTTTATTATTAAAAATTACTTTTTTTACTTTAGTTTCCATTTATATATATCAATATTACATTTTTTTAATTTATTTTAAATAAAATTCATATCTTATTTATTTGAAAAAATCTAATTAATAAAAATGTATTTGAACTACCATATATCATAAAATAAAATAAAAATATTTTATAGCATAATAAAAATAAATCAAAACAATGCTTCACAATATAATAATATTATTAATAACATAATAAAAAATATAAATTAATATCATTTTTATTTTTTATTTTAATCTACAACCAATCACGTATTCGAAACATTTAACACTTCCCATAAATTACTTAACTATTTTAAAGTTTTGGTTATACTAAATCTACAATATAATCCTCGAATGGGGTGACTGTAAGGAATAAATGCCAGCGTAATGGTGAAGTGACCGGCAGGAGGAATGGGGGGGACGCTCGAGGTATCAATGGATTCATTACCCGTCCTTCTTTAAGCAATCGAATGTACTGAGTATCATTACACCACCCCCTTAGCATTAATGGTGATATGATGAAATGCAGAGATACGGCCATTTTGAGCCTCGAGAGTCGGGTGATTAATGTCCCTTGCACGAGGACTTCAACTCCAACCCATTAACAAGAATGTAATCAACAGAATATTAAATAAGTCTGCAACCCCTTGCACGGAAGTCAGAAACCCTCCGCACATTAAAATCACCATGACGTCAGCCCGCCGCCCCCTCTTGGGGTGGGAAAAACTAGGGTGGCATCATTGTTCTGCAACCAATTATATTTAAAAAAAATACCAATTTAAAAAATTGGATTTAATATAGCATAGTTCAAACTATAACTCCAGGAAAAATTTATAGGTTCAATAGCCAAAATAATAGGCATTCAACGAAACATATATGTTCCCCTTCGGGGACATAAAAAAATATTAAAATGGATTTATGCTAATTTATTTTATTATTATAATATTTGTTATCATTATAGGTAATTTTTCAATATTTTTGTATTATTATATTTTATTTTTCCACTTCTTTTTATTATGATTATTGATTTTTATTTTCCAAATTTTTAAAGCAAAAGTTTGTAGAATTTTCATTCTTCCTTAAAATATCCAAATGGAAGGTGGCTCAACTATTAATTATAATAACAATTTGTAGTCCTCGGGGCGTAGGTCAAATGGTGAAAGGGTGTCACCAGTAAGGCACTTCTTGTGATGTTGCGGGTTCAAATTTTAAATAGCTCGTGCACCTATGTAGAGGCAATGTGGGTACACATAAAAGTATAGGTGGTAGCGAACAAAAATCAACCCTGTGATATACGAGTACGAGCTCTACCCCAGTTACCGATTCTCCTAACCAAAAACAACTATAATAACAATTTGTAACCTAACAAAATTTAATTGGATTCTAACTTCAAACCATATTAAGACTAAAGAACACATATCAAACTCCAGCTTGAAACAATCAAATAAAAGTAATTAAATTAACTTTTTTTAATGGTTGGCTCAATATTTCGGGGGGTTTATATTATTTTGGTGTTGCTTCAAAAAGCATGTTTTAATAAAAAACAAGTTAATAAGAATTTTCTTTTTAAATCAAATTTAATAAAATTTTATTGAAAATTATAATCATGGAATAGTTTTGGGGACTCTCTTCTTCTTCCCGGACTTGTCACTCGTCACTAGGGATTTTAAAAACTCAATTCACATGTGTAAAGTCGCATGGTTGTTTTAATTTTTGGACTCTAATGGGGTTATCTTGGTTGGCTTGTTCGATTATGTTGCTAGAAACTACGTGCTCATGTCCGTTGGGACTCTATATTTATTAGACATCTCAATTCATAGGTGGTCATAAGTGGGTGTTTTTTCACAATAGGTGGTCATAAGTGGTTGCCTACAAATAGTTGCCAAGTGGGTCTGCCAAAATAGTTATGAATCTTAATGCTCATGAGCTATTTACCTATCATTTCTTAGAAGCTAAATTTTGTAGACGTTAATACTCCATCATTTCCCATAATCTATTAATATCCCCCCCCCAAAAAAAATGAGAGAATCTTAATTGGGGTTTATATTGAAACTCTTAAGACGGGTCAATTCAGGATTTTAACTAATAAAATATTTATATATTAATTTATAAGAATTTTATAATTTAATATTTATCTTTTAGTAAATTTTATTTAAAATGTCATATTTATACATAATAAAATAAAGAAATGAGCATAATTACGTTTTGCCAAATTATGTAAAGAAGGTATCCCACTTCGACCTATTGTTAGCACAATTAGATCCCCTCTTACAAATTAATGATTTTTTTTTTGGCAAACAAGCTTAAGTTCTTGAATGGTCACATAGCCTCTTTGGTTAAAAATACTATAGGATGGGTGAATGAGATAAAAAAAATGATATATTTAGAGAAAATGACATTTTGGTTAGTTTTGATGTAGTTTCACTATACACAAAAATTCCAATGAAAGGCGTCATCAATATCATCAAAAGTAAGTGATGATAATATAGCTAGACTGGTTGAAGTATGTTTTAAATCGTCATGTTTTAGTTTTCGAGGAGAATATTATGAACAAATTGAAGGAGTAGTAATGGGATCCCCTCTATCCCTAGTAGTTGCAAAATTGTATATGGAGCATTTCGAAGAGCGAGCCATCAATTATTTTCCTCTTAAGCCTAAGAGATGGAAGAGGTATGTCGATGATACCAATTTGGTGTGGTCTCATGGATAATTGAACTTAGAACTATTCTTTGATCATCTCAACCATCAAAATGATAGCATTAAGTTCATAATTGAGAGAAAAGAAGTGCATACGTTTCTTGGATATGCTAATAACAACGAAAGAGGATGACTCATTATCTCACCAAGTCTCCAGAAAGAAAAACACACACAGATAGGTAACTCCATGCAACATTCCACCACCTTTCCTCTCAAAAAAATGGCATAATTAATACTTTTATAACAAGAGCCATAAGAATATCAAATAAAGAACATGTAGAAGATGAGTTACGTCATCTATCAAAGGTCTTCAACAGGAATGGTTATAATGAAAAACAATTCAACATGGTGGTCTTAAAAGCCAGGAGGCCTCAGTTAAGAAGACATGAGGATGCAGATGCATGTAAAATATATCTTCCATACATTAAAGAGGCCATTTACAAAGTGGCCAAAATAATTTGGAAGAGAAACATAATTGCCACATTCAACCCTCCAAACACCTTGTGAAGGATCCTTGATTCAATATGAGACATGATAAAAGAAGGATCTCAAAAAGGGGTCTAATGCATTCCATGCTCATGTGGTAAGGTGTACATAGGTGAGACCCGAAAGTCATTGAAATTCAAGTTAAAAGAGAAAAATGTTGATTTGAGACACAATAGAATTAAAATATCGGCACTAATGGAGCATGTCCACAACAACAAACATCAAGTTTTCCTTGAGGATGCAAAAATCATAGGCAAAGTTGATCATTACAAAAAGAGGAAGATCATAGAGAATGTGGAGATCAAGACTAATCTAGAGAATGTTAATATAGATGAAGGAATAATAATTAGTGAAACTTGAAACCCTTTACTACAAACCCTTAGGAATCGAAGGAATCAAGTTAGCTAACATGGACGTTCAACATTCATGCCATAACATATATTTATGGTTGCATTATAATTTTAATTTTCCCTTGAGCACCTTGGTCTCGTGATGATGATCCTTGTGAGGGATCAAAACATCTAGATTGAATCCTATTGCAGAGTCATATTGATCCTTTTGGTACATGAAAACCTAGTGGTATTACATGAAATCATGCCCACTTTTGGATTCCTCCATAGCAACATATTCAATTTTTGGACTACCAATTATATGATCAGCTAGCACATTGTCTATGGGGTCTTCATAACCTATTGCACTATTACATATTCAAGCAATTACTCCTTAACCAAGCCTAAATCAATAGTATGACCTACAAGAGACTAAAAATGACAAGAAAACCCAATAATGATATTATAATGCATATCCAAATCTGCCATAAGCATGAGGCCTTCACTCAATGAAACTTTTGTATAGTGTGTATGTTCATGGGATATTACAGGATAACCCTAATTTCACTAGATATTGATAAATACATACCAAAATTCTTTTGTTGATCCCCCTTCCCAATACATCTTTCCAATTAAAAAAATATATTTTACTAGATACACCCCAATACCTATAAACCCGCCATACCCAACACCACCCCCACGCACACACAAAATACCTATAAAACCCCCATACAGTACACCCCCCCAATACCTACAATATATTGACCTTATTTTTCACCATTAAAAACCCCCCCTTTATGAATGAATGTGATAAGATATTGGTCAACAAGGTGTATCCACCATTACCATAACATTGTCTACTCCTTGTTTTTTAGTTTCCAAATCCATTGCTAGTTCTATTTGTTTAACTAATTGTGCTTCTAATTACATGTTAATATGAGAAGTCGCATTATGTAGGCCACCCATTTGACTAGCCAAATTCCTTAACATGTGAATCTTTATTCTACCATAATTTGCATAATTGCTAGGGAGATTATGTCTCTGAGGCACAAAGGACTCAAAAATCAACAAATCAAACCATTGCTTAGTCACAAGATATTCATGACAGTTAACTCCACTTCAAATAAAAGATCGAGAGAGAAGGGGTTGGAAAACCTCAAAACATATGAAGCCGAAATTGTTGCCTCAAGCACTAGACTCAACACTTAACAATAGACCCACCTTTCCAACCCTTCATTTATCCCTACAAGTAGGTAAACTATCCATGAACATGACAATCTAAGCTCCAAACAAAGAAACCAACCACAAACCTCAAAAACAGCCTAGATAAATCCCACCTTTGCCATAAAGAGCCATCGTGTCATTGTCAATACTCCCATTGTGAATGGAAGAGTTGAAGTGTGAAAGTAGTTTGAGAGGGTGGGGAGGATTTATGGCAATTTCCTCGATCCTTTCCACTTGAAATATACCATTGCTCATTGAAACCATCCCATGCATTTGAAGCCTTAGGTCCATGCTTATTTAAAAATAATATGAGTCACCCCCATCTTTATTTAAAACCCCCTTATCCAAATAAATTACAATATTCACCATACCTTCCACCTTAGAGTTGCTAGAGTGATGAATGTGGAAGAATTATATTGTTTCAAAGTGAGGAGTGAGTCATTTAATCCCAATCATGGATAAGGTTTATCTACATCTTGTATTGACCTTTCTTACTTGCTTGATGATCGACGACAAGTTTCCAAAGACATTAATATTCTAGATATTCATATCATAGAGTGATCTAGGTGGATATTGGTGGCCACCCACCTATTCCACCGAGTTACAACGGTTCTCCATCTTCTTGGAAATTTTCTAGGGTTTTTTGGGTCCCAAACTTCTAGGGTCGTTTTGAGGCCCTTAACAATATTTTTTAGCCTATCGGGGGGCCAAGGGTTGCCATGATATACCCTAGCCCTAGTCAAAAGTTGTAATACCCATTTAGTTCTTTCCAACAAGCTATTAAGCACCCTAAGTTGGCATATCAACTAGCCACCTCGAGGCCCACAAGTTGTGCCCCCGGGAAGTTGGCGTATCAACTAGCCACCTCGAGGCCCACAAATCCTTTTGGCACTTCATCTCCTAGGGTTAGGTTTTTGGATGTTTAGGATTTTTTACTCTTCATGCTTATCATAAAAGGACCTTTTCAATATTTTTGTAATCATCTCTTGTGAATGAGTGTAGCTGACACATCTCTCTTCAGAGATAAGTTACCACCATCTGAGCTAGTTTGTATTGCTTTGCAGTTTACAATGTTTTTTCATTCTTAATTAATGCAATTTGGGTTTTATTGTACTATTGTGCTTTCTGCAAAATATTTGTGTGTGTGTGTGTCCATTTTATATTGTTTCCTTCACTTTGTTCTCCAAATAACCCAAATCAGTGGTATCAAAGCGATATGCTCTTGTTATTTCTCAGTGTATGTACCCAACAAGATCCAAATATCAAGAGTTGGGTCTCAAACTAGTTGAGGTTGTGGATAACCACTCTCATCAACCCAAGCAGCCTCAAATGGAAGGAGAAGAAAAGAGAGATGACTGAGAAAGAGATCATATTAAGTTGTTTCTTGAGGAATCCCTCAAGCGATAGAGGAACGAGATGGTGGATAATTTCGCTTAGATCCTTTAATGACTGTCAATTGCGACATAGATTCCTTCAACGAGCAGTGATTTCGAAGGTGTGACTCTCTTCAAGGTACAAGATAATTTTGAGATTCCCTTATTTTTTAGGCCAGATAGATGCATATGCTTTGGACAAATGGTTAAATATGTTAGAGGGTTCTACTATGTTAAAAACAAATGCCGATGAAAAGATCACCTTTGCACTTCTCAAGTCCCTCCCCCATTTCAAAGATTGGTGGGAGAGTTACTACGAGAGGCATGCCGGAGATGAGTCCAAAATACATAGTACATAACCCATTTGGGTGACTTTTTCCGATGTCATCAAGGAGGAATTCTACCATGTTGGAAATTGTGATGATCAGTACACGAGATGGACAACTTTGTGCTAGGAGAGAGACAAGACAATGACGGAGTTCACAAATATATTTCATACCTTGCACTCAAAGTCAGGTATCATAGACTTTAAATGGCACTTGGTCCTAAAGTATTGTGGTTGTATTCATAGTTACATCCAAACATAGATGGATTTCCTAGACATCTCCTCACTAGGAGATGCTTATTAGTATGTTGTCAAGATCTAGCAAAAGTTTAAGCAAAAGAATAAGCAGGAGTTTGGGTTTGCAAATCAACTACATCAAAAGCCTAGTAATGGAGGCCCTATATCACAAAACAAAGTACACAATAAGGCTGTCCAAAAGCATGACAACCAAGCTGACTCGCCACAGGTAAGGAAGGGTAACAGGAAATCGAAGAAGGACATCAACAAATGGTGTGAGTTCCACAAAATCCCCTGGAACAAGTTACAACACTGATGAATGTCACTCAAAATAATTGTTGTTGGATGAGATGAAACCCTTAGAGTCGTAATATGGCTTGGACTCTAATTCAGAGACAGAGAAGGGAAAGCATATCATTGACATGGAACCTACTGCCACTGTCACAACCACAAAGATCCAACTAGAAGATTCAGAGGAGCCAAAGGAAGAAGAGTACCTTTTCCATTCACAACTGTGGGTGAAGGAGTATTTGCTACATTTCATTATTGGCAGTGGTGGCCAAAAGAACATGATATTGGATGAGGTTTTCAAGAGATTGAAGTTGTTGACGACACCACACCCCCAACCATACACCATCGATTGGTTGAGCTAAGGACGAGACATCCGCGTTAGTCAACAATGGTAGTCGCCTATCCTACGACATCAAGCCCTTCAAAGATGAGGTATTTTGTGATGTTAGCCCACTTGAGGTTTGTGATGTTATTTTAGAACAACCCTATATGTGGAAACGTCATGTTGTTAATGAGTCCATGCCCCGCAGTGTTATTGTTTCTTTGGAAGGCCAACTCTACAAAATACTCGAGGTATTCCCGACTACTGGAGTATCCTTAATCTCCGTAAATAAATTTTGGAAGGTCATCTCTCAGACTAGGAAATTTTTCCTCTTCATGGTTTGATCAGAAGGTGGAAAAAAGGTCATTGCAACTGCTAAAACCCCAGTACAAGGTCTCTCTAAACAACAGAAGTATATGGACAAGATTGTAGAAAAATGAAGAGATATATTTTCCTTGCGTAAAGGGGTGCCTCTACACTACTAGGTTAAGCATTCAATTGATTTGATACATGTGTTCTCTACCTAATGGCACGGTATATTGATGCCCTCTTTTGGAGAATGAGGAAATAAATTGCAAATACAAGAGATCATCCAAAAAGGCCACATTCGACTGGGCTCCTCATCTTGTGGGAGCCCAATTGTGTTGGTGCAGAAGAAGGATGGGATATGGAAACTTTATATCGATTACATATCCCTACACAAAATCACCTTCAAGAATTGATACCCAATCCCCAAGATTGATGATCTTCTTGATCAACTTAAGGGTTCCAAGTTATTTAGTAAGATTGATTTTAAGTTAGGTTACCACCAGGTCTCGATTGAGTAGTTCGATGTATCGAAGATGACGTTAAGTCTAAATAAGGCCTTTTTGAGTGGTTGGTCATGCCTTTCAGCTTGACTAATCCCCCAACAATATTTATGAGGATGATAGATGATATATTGTTCCCATTCACAAGCTCTTTTGTGGTTGTATATATGTATACAACATCCTCATCTTCAGTAGAACTTGGGTGGAACACTTGTAGCACATTCAATGGATCCTTAGTACCTTGCACCAACACAAGTTATATGCAAATTTGGATAAATGATCATTCGTCATGGAGATAATTCAATACATGGGATACATCATGGATGAAAATGGGGTGCATGTGGACCCAGCCAAGATCCAAGTTATTCGCGATTTTCCAAACCCAACAACTCTAACAGAGCTCGACAGCTTATTTGGCCTCGCCAATTTTGACCATAGGTTTGTGTTGGAGTTCTCTCATGTCGCTTGGCCCTTAAGCCAAGTGACCAAAGGTGGAGCCAAAGCCATGTTTTATTGGGGCACATTACAACATAAATCCTTTGAAGATCTAAAATGATGCTTATGCTTGGTGTCATTCCTCACTTTACTAGACCTACAACAACCTTTTGAGATTGAGACAGATGCCTTTGATTATTCTATCGGTGCATTCCTCACTCAATATGGACATCCAATGGCTATCATAGTGATAAACTCTCTGATTCTATTTGTAGATATCCCAAATATGACAAGGAGATGTAATCCATTGTGCAGGCTTGTCGTTAATGGAAACATTACATCCTAAGGAAGGAGAGTATCATCTACACTGATAAAAAGCCCCTGTAGTTCATGCAAATGCAAGGAAATTTACAAAACAACCACCATTAGAAGTGATCCACATACCTGCAATAGTTCCACCTGAACATAAAGTATAAGAAGGGAAACACCAATCATGTTGCATACTACCTCAACCGACCTCTAGTTGCTACACTCAATACCATGCTCAACTCTTGGGGACATGAGACATTTGAGTGGCCCAAATTGTACTATAGTGACCTTGACTTTGTTATTTCCTATCAAACATTACAAGCAATAAGATTGGTCTCAAACTTTCATCTCTAAGGTGAAATTTTATGCCATCTCGGCCACCTTTGTGTTCCTTCAAGCAAGCACGAGAAGTTAATTTTTGAGGTACATTACAGTCAAGTGGAAGGGCACTTTGGTGTAGATAATACAATCCCAATGTTGTAGAAGTACTTCTACTAGCCAAATCTACGACAAGATGTTGGTAGGTACATCTGATCGTGAACTACTTGTGCCATTGCCAAACTTTCCATAAAGAAGGAAGGATTGTACACCCCATTTCCTACCCCAGGAAATCCCAGAGATACTGTCTCCATGGACTACATGTCCGACTTTCCTTCAACCAAGCATGACAACAACTCTATATTTGTGATCGTTGACCAATTCTCTAAAATGGAAATTTTAACTCCTTGTAAGAAGAGCATCGCTTTGCTTCGACCATGTTTAGGTTCATTTTGGCCTCCCATTTACCATCATTTCAAACCAAGACAATAGGTTCACGAGTACCTTCTGGTATAGCCTATGGTCAATAATGGACACCAAGATGACCAAATCCACTACCTTCCACCCACAAACCAATGGGAAAGAAGATGTGGTCAACATGATGATTGTGAATATCCTGAGAATGTACAACTCTAAACATCCCCACACTTGGTATGGGAGCTTTCCTTATGTTCAACATAACTACAACATATCCCTTGGGCCTTCATAGATCTATTAACCACAACCCTTTTGAGGTATGCTTGGGGTTCCAACCAATAGCCCCAATTGATGTAGTGTTTCCCATTGCATATACACATGAAGAGTCCTCCCATGCTCAAACTGAGTATGATCAGGCATCCAAATTTGTTGAGCGGATCCAACACATCCAACAACAAGTTCACGATATCTTGCAAAAATCCAATGCCACATATAAGCAACAACATGTCTAACATTGAATTTCACATAAGTTTCAAGTTGGCGAAAAGGTATGGTTACATTTATCTAAAGAGTGCCTCATAGGGCCCCATCGAAAGCTCCACCCACTTCAATATGGGCCTTACATCATCACCAAGGATTTGGGTGAGAATTATCGAGGTAAGTATTCCCCCTTTCCTCAGCTTGCACCCTGTATTTAATGTGGAGCTACTTTGACCATATTTTCCACCTCCCTTGGACACCGCAGACATAGTCGAGCACTTGACCCCTACATAGCTCAATCCTGAATGCATTGATAAATCTATAGTTGGCCAGATCATGGACACTAAGATGAATATCACTCGTCAACAAAACATCCAATTGTATCGAATCGTCAAAGTAGGGCAGCTTCTTCACCAAGGAAAATAACTTACTAAGAGTCCAATTCAACAAAAGTTTCCTCAGCTAATGGAGGGACTTGATGTAACGGGGATCGTTGATCTCTAAGGGGGAGGATTGATCCAGGTGGATACTGGTGGCCACCCACATGTTCCACCAAGTTACAATGGTTATCTATCTTCTTGGAAATTTTCTATGGCTTTTCAGGTCCCAAAATTTTAGGGGCATTTTGAGGCCCTAAACAATGTTTTTTTTGCCAATCGGGGAGCCAAGGGTTGAAATGGCATATCTTGGCCCCAATCAAAAGTTGTAATTCTTAGTTAGTTCTTTCCAATGAGCTATCACGCACCCTAAATGGAGATTGTATGCAAAATTTGCGCCCCTAGGAAGTTGGCGTATCAACTAGCCACCTTGAGGCCCACAAATCCTTTTGGCGCTTCATCTCCTAGGGCTAGGTTTTTGTATGTTTAGGATTTTTGCATCTTTATGCTTAATATAAAAGGTGATTTTCGGTCTCTTGGTAATCATCTCTTGTGAATGAGAGTAGCCAATACATCTATCTTCATAGATAAGCTACCACCATCTGAGCTAGTTTGTATTGCTTTGCAGTTTACAGTGTTTTTCCATTCCATTCATTAATAGAATTTGAGTTTTATTATACTATTTTGCTTTCTACAAAAGATTTGTGTGTGTGTGTGTCTATCTTATATTGCTTCCTTCATTTCGTTCTCCAATTATTTCAGATCATAAAGTGTGGCCAATTTAAGATAAAGGATGTGCACCTCTGCCTAATTATTTGTCATCACTACTAATCCCATGAGAATGTTATTTCGTGTTTTCTTTATGAAAGTTATTTTAATATTTTTAATTTAAAGTTGACTTTTTAAGAATATGTTTATTAAAAATTACAGGTTAAATATTCCTTTTCAAGAATGTGTTTTTCTACAAGTTACATATTTCTTTTCAACATATTTTTTAATTTTTGAAATATTATGTTCATTAAATATTTATATTTAAAAAATAAATAATTATAAAATTTCAATTATTATTATTATTATTTCGTTCTCATCATTGTGATTTGTAACACTCATTTCACATATCTAAAGTCACATGTCACATGGATGTTTTAGTATTTTTGTACTCTAATGAGGTTATCTTGGTTGACATGTTGGTATTATGTTTCTAGAAACTATACGCTCATGTCTATTTGGGACTCTCCTATATATTGGGACTTTATATTTATTTGGGACTCTCCTATCGATTGGGACTCTATATTTATTAGACATCTCAATTCATACTCTATATTTATTAGACATCTCAATTCATAGGTGGTCATAAGTGGTTGTCTATAAATAGCGACCGAGTGGGTTTACCAAAATGTGAGTCTTAATGCTCATGAGCTATTTACCTATCATTTCCTAGAAGTTAAAGGCTAGAGAAGTTAATACTTAATCATTTCCCAAAATCAAGTTTTATTTACCTATAAAATCCAAAATATTAACACACGTTATAATTACATTAAAATCATTTTAAAATAAATTCTTTTAACATAATAATCACATGAAACTCTTTTAAATAACTCAACACTTCACAATCACAAACCTTCTTAGTATACTAGCCCCTCATGCTTAAAAAGTGCATAATAGACTTTTGTAAAATAACATTTCACAATCATAAACCTTCTTCTTAGTGTACTAGTACTTCATGTTTACAAATTGCATAGCACATTTTTGTAAATTAATAATATCTGTTAGAGCAATGTAATTGCTAAGTTTTTTTCTTAAATGAGTAGCAAGGTTTTGTCTTTTCGTCTTAGTTTCTTCTTCTTTATCTTTGTAAATTATTTATATAATAACTTATATTGTTATCATCGTGATATAAAGTTTTTTTTTCTTCCAAAAAAAGACGCATTTCATTGCTTAAAATAAAACACTTTTTATATAGACTTTAAAAGTCATATATATCCCCTTAATTCATAGAAAACTAAGTTCATAAATACATAAGGTAGTTATCAATATTCCAACTATAAAAACATTCATATGATCATCGTTTAGCATATTTCCATGCCTTACATATGTAGTTATCTATGGAAGATGCCTATCGATTCCAAAAAATAATTATCCCATATAACTAGATTTGTGGTTTTTTATTATGTGATTGATTATGGAACAAATAAACTATTGTAATATCTTTTCAATAGTTTATGTTCCATCCAGGAAGGGTCCCAGATCATGCTCAATTATATTGTGTTTGTTAGTTTCCCATCGTAGTCACCTAATTACAGTCTCTCGTAGCCCCATATTTGATAGTAGGTCCGCATGCAAGTTCCTTTCTCGATAGATATGCTTAAAACTGATGTGCTCAAATGAATCAACAAGCTTGATAGTTTCTTCATATATGGCATCAAGATGTATATTAGTTGGATGCTTCCTCTTATTCATCCATTCCACAATAAGGCGAGAATCTCCAAAAAACTGGATATCTCGAATGCCCAAATTTATTCCCTATAATAAAAGAAGCTTGATAGCCATAAGTTTTGCATGGTTGTTGGTGCAGGGTCTTAGACCAACCACGAATTTATGGAAATGGTCATCAGATAAATGAATGATCCCAGCAACACCACCCTAATTCAGATCTCTTTGTGTAGCTTCGTAAAAATAGGCCCAAGGTCTAGACTTGTCAATAGGTTCCTCCCTCACAATCCTCTAAATCTTTTTTTATTTAATCTGTGGAATAACATTAAAAACAGATTGGGCTTTGGAGCCATATATTTCTGGAGGAACAAGAGAATCATCAAATATGGCATGATTCCTAGTGAGCCAAATATGCCAAATGATGATAACAGGAAGGGCCAAAAAATCTTAATATGCACCATCAATTACCCAACGGTGTAATGCATCATGTAAACTGTTACCACGCCATATGAAAATGTTACCACTGCAGCTAGATACATCAGACCAAATGCTAACAGAGTATGGGCATGATAAAAATGTGTGGTCAATAGTTTCGCAACTGCTTCTACATAATGGGCACTAGCTAGGCCCAATCCAGAATCTTTGTAGCATTGTTTCCCAAATCAGAACATCCCTATGGAGAGCCAGTAAGAGGAAAAGCTTCATTTTTAGGGGACACTGGAATTTCCAAAGATATGAATTCCACCACGATGGTTCAGGATGTGCTTCAACAACCCTGATAGATCGATAACCCAAATTTGGATTATATTGAGCCCCAACAACATTATAGCACCAGATCAATGAGTCTTCCCGATTATTCAACATAATGTGAGAGGACTGTAAAGCTTGTATATATAGATTCCATACATGTTGGTCTTCGCCTTGAAGTCCCAAGTCATCAACATTTAGCTAGTTCTGAGAGAAATTCAAATGATGGGTACCCACTCCAATATGGATTAAATTGAGATAATTATGTTGTTGGAGGAATTCGACCAGATGATCCGGTAAATTGTATATCTTCGGGCACCCCACCCAAGGATCTTGTCCCAGCCTTAACGAATTTCCATTATCAATTTTTCATTGGAGACCAGAACCAATATCAACGAAAGCCTTCAAGTGAGACTTCTACATAACAAAATCCACTCTAGATTTTTTATCAGGTTTTAT
This sequence comes from Larix kaempferi, assembly GCA_027924585.1. Lineage (NCBI taxonomy): Eukaryota > Viridiplantae > Streptophyta > Pinopsida > Pinales > Pinaceae > Larix > Larix kaempferi. Next base: position 2,210,932 of record BSBM01000588.1, read on the forward strand.
GATCCATTGAACAATAGTCAATGGGAGGACGTAGTTATGGGTCACAACAGTCGCCCACATGCTTTCCTATTTTATAATCCTCCAAATACCTTTAGCTATAAGAGCCTTGGCAAAAACGGTGTAGATTTTTAAAACCCCATCCACCCATTTCTTTAGGTAGAGCCAGCTTTTTCCATGAAGTCCAAGCATAGGAGTTATCATTAGGATTCCCTTTCCAGAGAAAATAACAACTAATCTTTCTTATATGTTCAAGGATATTGGTGGGAACATGAGCAAAAGAGGACCAATAAACCAAGGTGGCTTTGAGCACTGCTTTCATAAGAATATACCTGCCTCCACAAGATAGCCATTTGTTGCACCATAATTGAAGCTGATTTTCAATATTTCTAGTAAGCCATGCCCAATCCCGTCTGGAGTAGTCGTTGGGCTTCAGAATGAACACAAGATACCTCAAGCCTTCCTCTACATTCACTTCATCAAATTCATAAACAAAAAACATCTAATCGATGATATCCTAGGGTGATTCATAGCTGATATATATGATTTTTTATTATTTATCTGCATACCTAAAGCCTCTAAGAAGAGATCCATAATCTCTTTAGTTTTAAGAAAGTCTCTTCTAGATCCATCCAAAAATAGAAATATATCATCAACGAAAAGAAGATGAATTATATATAGATGCTCTGCAACCTTAATCATGATACATAGTTATATAAATTATTTTGATATTTTAATTTGAAGTTGACATTTTTAAAATGAGTTATATCACGATACACAATTATATAGATTATTTTGATATTTTATTTTGAAGTTGACTTTTTAAGAATGTGTTTTTTAGAAATTACATATTCCTTTTAAAGAATGTGTTTTCTTTCAACATATATTTTAATTTTTTAAAATATTATGTTTATTGAATATTTATATTTAAAAAAATCATATAATAATATTATTTCTTCATCACTCGATTTGTAAAACTCATTTCACGTATCTAAAGTCACATGCCACATGGATGTTTTAATTTGTTGTACTCTAATGGGGTTATCTTCGTTGACTTGTTGGTATTATGTTTCTAGAAACTATATGCTCCTGTCCATTGGGACTCTATATTTATTAGACACCTCAATTGACAGGTGGTCAGAGTGGCTGCCTACAAATATTGACGAAGTGGGTGTACCAAAATAGTTTATGACCTGGAACTTAAGTCTATAGACTAATATTCTATAATTTCCCACAACCTAAAGGCTACGGACTTTAATATTCTAGAACAAAAATACCAATAATAAGAAAATTTTAATTGGGTTCTATATTGAAACTTTTAAGACGTGTCACTAAAGGTAAAATCAAATATTTATATATTAATTTCTTAAAATTTATATAACATATAAAAGTGTTTAATTTTTTAAATTATTTTATAGCAAATTTTTTATAAATTAATATTTATTATTTAGTAAAATTTTATAAATTTGATATTAAGTTTTAATCTCATATTAATATTAAAAGAAAACATATTGATATTGATATTTAAAAATTGTAGTGACTTTCTATTATCTTAGAAATACAAATCCAAATTTTAAAATTCATCAAAATAATTGTTTATTTATTATTTCTCACGCTTTTATGTTGTACATAAAAACTGCAAACAAACTCAAAAATAATATTATAATGCATGTCCAAATCTATCATAACTTTGTCCAATCTCTATTTTTGAGCTTCCAAATTCATTTCTAGTTCTACTGGTTTAACTAATTGCACATCCAAATGCATTGTTAATATGAGAAATTGCACCATGCAGGTGGTTCATCTAACTAGCCATAATCTTTAACACATTGCTAATATTTATTATGCCATAATTTGCATAATTGCCAGGGTAATTATGCTAAGGGAATGAAAAAGTCAAACCATTGCTCAATCACAAGCTCTTCACTACAATTAACTCCACTACAAATAAAAGAACTAGAGAGAAGGGTTGGATTTGACCACATAACATATAAAGCCATATTGTTGTTACAGGAACCAAACTCAATACTTCACAATGGACCCACCTTTTCAACCTCCAATTCATCCCTACAACTAGGCAATGCACACGTGAATCTCAATTCCAACCATAGAAACCAGCCACAAACCTCAAAAACAACCTAGATAAATCCCACATGCAACATGAAGAGCCATCTCATCACCGTTAATACTGCCATCATGGATGGAAGAGGTGATGTGTGGGAGTAGTACAAGTGGGTGGGAAGTCTTTATGGCGAATCCTCATGTGAATATTTTTTTAATAACAAAAATGGATATAATTTTATAAAAGAAAAAAACACGGCCAAGCCGAAATTACATCTAAGTTTTACAGTACTGTAGGCTTGTATGCCTCAAAAAGCTAGCAGGAATATTATTCCAACTGTTTACAAAAAGGCTTCCTTTCGAAACTACATTAACGAATTTTATACAAATCAAACTTTTAAATGACCAAGCTAAGACTCCTAGAAACATCACACACTTGCATGTCATACCCAATGCTTATGGGAGGTTGGAGATGGACCTCTCCCTCAAGTATCTGGTCGAAGCAACCACCTCCTGCTTGAACGCATGGGGCTCTGCAATTGAGCACTCCAGCCCAAGCCCATTGCTCCAAACGCTCCTCAACCACATCTCTTTCTAGTTGTTCATCGAATTCCCTGAATGATGCTTGCATATGAATTTTCATGGTTGATATCTTATGGAGGAGAACGTGAATTTCCGTGGACACCCTTTTTAGACCATGAGTGGGGTAGTAGTATATACTACTACAACTATCCTCCATATCGCTCCCTATCCCTTGCTTCTTATTTCTTCTCTGGAAAAACTATAGACCTAGATTATGAATGAACAATTCCTTTTGCAGATTCCAATCACGAATACATTCTCTCGAGACAAGGGATCCTGGTTGATACTCGAATTTAATTCCTGGAGTAGGATCTCACCCATCAGAACCACATTATCCTAAAACGATTTTGCCATGTCTAATAAAGATTTCCTTGCATGACCCTAAGTATAAGCCTCATTCAATATCACTTGAACCAATATGATAGGAGGAAGAAGGAAACATAGGTGGTTGGAAATGTCGTGCACCATAGTGTTTGTCCTTGCAATGTCTAGCTTAATTCTCCACAAATTACCATGATAGTTGTGAAGTAGCCTGATGTCATGCCACTCATACCTTGTGGAGAACTCATTGGGAGCCATCTGATAGTACGATTTACACCTCATAACTAATACTTAGAGAATTGAATACGCTTGGGGGGATTTTCCATTTATGTCGAGCACCCGTCCTTTAATGCAACCGCCTTATTTGCTTGTCTGTCTAGCTTGACATTTATATGTCGAAGAACATGGAAGTTGTGGACTTCATTCATCTCTACCATTAGGTTCTTGATTATGGAAATTATCCGACATGGGGGAAGATCTTTAGGTTTGATCCTTGATTAATTGAATTTTGATTGCTGAGTCCCCAAACACTATAAGAACCTCTTTAACCCCATTACCCCTTACGAGAATAAGACCATGAAGGAGTGCCAATTCTTCGTCTTTGTTATTCGAAACAGTACCCAGACTCCATGCTTACTCAATTATTCTCTCTCCCATGGGGTTAAAGATAATCCCTCTCGCTCTTGTCACCCCGGGTTAAAGATATTCCCTTCCTCTTTTGCCGCTCGGGGTTAAAGAGAATCCCTTGAACTCTTGCTACTTAGGGTTAAAGATAATCCCTCCCACTCTTACGACCCCTAAAATATTATTTTTTAGTTACCCTTAGAATCACTTACATTAAGTTGTTCATCACACCTAATCCCTACCCTTGGGTATCATATTTTTAAAGGATGGCATTCATGTAGAATAAATCTTAATTAAGATATGTATTAAATTGTGTTATATTTAATGTTTTTTAAACATACAATATATTATAGTATTTGTATATTTTAATGTAAATCCATTTTAATGTCATATCAATTAAGAATCAAGATAAATAAAATATGTAAATTCAATTTAATCTCATATTTATAAAATATTAAAAGAGATAAAATAGTAAATAAGATAATAAAAAAATTGAGCATGAAAAGAGGGTTAAAGTGACTTAATAATAATTTATTTTATTATTATAATATTTTTATTTTGATGGTCAACTTTTGCATATTCTTTTTTATTATTGTAATTTAATTATTTACTCTTTTTATTATGATGGTTGGATTTTTTTAAAAGGATTTTTTTGGGACATCTCTTATTCCTTGGAATGTCCAAATAGAAAGTGGCTCAACTATCGACTATAATAAAAAATTGTAATTCCAATGGATTCGAGCCTTAATCTTAAAAATAAGAACTACATGATAAACTTTACTCTGAAATAATCAATTCAAAATGAATATTAAACTAAATATTAAACTAACTAGTTTAGAACTTTTTTCATATATATAAAAGACCTATCTTTATAATTTTATCTTAATACATTTGGAGTTTATATATTTTTATTTAAAATTTAATTAGGATCAATGTCTTGGGAGGTTGCATTGCATAATGTTCAATGCCATGCATGTGGAGCTATTGAGTTGTGGACATGCAAGTGGTTGGAATATGTGTACATTGTACTAGATAGTGAGTTGTTTTCAAGGAGTAGTTGGAGATAAATTTGCTAATCATAATCTATGGATCTAAATTTATAAATTAAAAATATATTATATCTTTTAAATATAAAAATAATAATTTCTTAAGAAAAATTAAATATAAGTATAAAAAAATTATGATGTTAAGAAATTTTGAATAAGAGAGTAGATGTTTAAGAAATTTTGAATAAGAGAGTAGATGTTTTGTGAATATATTATTAAGTTTAAGTTAAAATGTCAAGACTATCTTTTAATTAAAATTAGTTTTAAAAAGAAAATTAATATTATTAAAATAAGAATGAATATTCACTATCTTTATAATGAAATTATGAATTGAATGAAACTTAAAGTAACATGGGAAGAAAGAATATGCAATGTTTGTGGTACTAAGAAAATGGTGGGAAGAAAGAATATGCAATGTTTGTGGTACTAAGAAAATGGAGTAGAAAATCACTGTATTTTAGAATGCTCTAATTATAATATTCATATTAAATCTTAATTTCACAATATTTGTGATATTATAGATATTTATAACATCTAACTCATGAAAACTAATTAGAGATAACAAAGCTATCGAGGAGAAATGCTTAAGAAGATAACCATGATTACTGAAATAGTGACAAGGTGGTGAAAAAGTAGCTATTTGGGGAAACACCTAGATAAAGATTCTTGAAGAGGTGCTATGGAGACAAGGCAGTTATTGAGCAGTGACGAAAGGGGAATGCTTTAAAATAGATCCTTTATGGGATGCTATGGTGATGAGATAGATACCGAACATACATTGAGGGAAGACGCCTTTTGAGCAAAATGAAACTAATAGCCAACTATATCCTTCCTCTAGTATAGTGGGTCAGTTCCTATATAATCTTTTGAACCATAAAAACAAAATATTAAAACAAACCAATCAATTTTCCTTCAATATTTTAATATCTCATAAACCAATATGTTTTCATTATCATCTTTCCCAATAATGTTCCAATACATCATCTATACTATATCTCTAATTTTTACCCTACTTAATACATTAAGGATTTTATGTAATCACCTAATTATATAATTTATGATTTTTATAGCAATTTATTGCATTAAAAAAGCAAAGTGCACTTTATTGTTTGTTATAGATAAGATATGTAATATAATATAACACTATTAAACTAAAATGAAAGAACATTTAAAGTGTATAAAGTGAAAAAAATAATCATAATAATAAAAACAAATATAAAAAATGTGGAAAGACTAATCATAACTCAATTGCCGAGATGTTTATGGGTCTGGGAACTTTAATTTGTTTTCTTATATTTAAAGAAAATAAGCTCTTAGATAATAAAAAACACTTTAAATCTTTTATTCCAAAATCTAATAAATAAACAAACATATAAATAATATAATAAATATATAAATAATGTCAATTAAATTTACTTATTTTTATTGCTTGGTCGATCTGGTATGTAAGAAATTGTACATTATTTCAAGAAAAAACTCCAGAGGTAAAGACAAGTGGTAGGATGGCTTTGAATATGTATCTGGCATTCAAAGATGAAAAGGATACTCAGTTTATAGCTAGAATCAGTTCCTTTTCTTTTAATGTTACCCAATCAGTCTTGTTTTTTTATGTTGTTGCCCAAAATGGTCTATGTGCTGCTGGTGGGGTAATCTATTTGAATGAGGAATATTTCTTTACCTTACGCTTAAATTGTGGTAATGGGACAAATATGAAGGTTGAATTGATGGCACTATGGTTCGTTCTGCGTTTGGCTAATATCTTTGGATTAGTGGATCTTAAAGTTTATGGAGATTCTCGTGTTACCATCAAATGGGTTGTTGGTGACCATAATCTGAATGTTACTGCACTTCGTCATTGGTGTAAGCGTGCAAGAGAGGAAATTAGTATGATTAAGTTCATTTCATTTGAACATATCTATAGGGAACACAACTCAATGGCAGACAAGTTGTCAAAACAAGCTTTGGATGGAGAGGAGGGGCATTTAATCTGGGAAGAGTGGCAAAATACTTGCATCCAGGATATGGGTGTAATCTATTTCTATGAGTAGGACTGTTTTCTAGCATATGTTTCTTTTTTCTTGATATAGATTTGAGGCAGTTATATATGTGAAAAGTTCATGGAAAGGTGGGATCCATCTTTTTGGTTTTATTTTGAAAAGGATGTAATACTCTATTGAGGCTTTACGAAGCCTATGTGTTCTCTTGGAAGAACCTGAACAATCATTGTACTATTTGATTTCATCTTTTGAACAGCAATAGTACGTTTTTTTCTGCTGAAAAAAAATGGTTTAAGGATGGAGTGTTATCCTCCCCACTTAAATTTTATTTTTATAATTGAAAAATCATAAAATATAATATTATTTTAAATAATATAATATTTTCACATAGTAAAAAATATATTTTAAAATAATAATTAATAATTAAAATACTTATATACATAATTAATTCGTTAACTTACAATAATTAGTTAATAATTAAAATAAGATACATAATTAATTAGTTAACTTTCATAATTAGATATTAATAATTTAAAATAAACATACAATACTAGATATTTTAAGGTTTCATAATTAAATTATTTTATGTTTAATATTTTTAACGTTTTATAAACCGAATATTATTATAGTGTTTCGACTCTCATAATCAGATACATAATTTAGGTAAATTAAAAAATTATAAATAAAAATAAAAAAAATAAAAACATACAGTAATATACACCTGGGGGAACACGACATTAAACCTTCAAGCCACTCGGTGTGTCCTTGGGGGAAATTTAGAGTCAAGTGTTGTCACCTGATTACTCGACTCCTCCATCTAGGCTACTCTTAGCGAAGCCAAGGGGGGTGGTCCCTATAAAATTGAATCTATGGCTTTTAAACTATGAAAGATAAAAAACACATCCAGGAGTTAATGATGAAAATGGAAAATACTGAAACAAAGAAACAATTGCAATTTAGTTTAAGTACAACAACACATGAGATTAAAGCCATTCACGACATTTTGTAGATTTAAACTTAACCATGATAACATATGATGACCAATGACGATATTGTAAGTATGATGCTGATGTGTTGTGTCGTGAAAGTATTGCAAAGTCTCGTTGTCAGTTTTAGATTGATTAATGAGTATTAAAGGAGTGGGTAAAATTCTTTGTTTGGCCCAACGCCAACTCACTCCTTCGAACTGGGCGCTGTGAAAACTATACCAAGTGTCCAACCAGGCGAGGATAAACCTGCTTACGACAGCTTGTTGACTCTATAGTTAGCCTAACTTGACCTCCCGATTTCTTAAGATCGAATTTTTCTAGGATTTCCCTATTGCACTAGTCACTCTACGTCCTTTTCTGATTGTCCAACTATTCATTCTATGCTGCAACGGTCAAGAGCATACTTTGGATTTCGAGTCTTGGTAAATTTTATTAAATTTGGAATGTGAGTTTGCTTAACTAATCTAAAGCCCGAGAATCTCTTTTACATACACCAAAGGTTCAATACTTCAGGAAAGCAAGGGCACAAATTTTATTTAGAAATGCAAAATTATAAAAACTTGATAAAAGCTAACAAAAGTAAATCTAATCTATACATCCCTCTAGGGATGTATTGTGTGCTCATGATGTTGTTTAATTACTAATTGCATAAGGAAACTAAGCTAAACAAAATTTAAGCAAAAATACAAAAATCACAAAAAGACTCAGATCCCCCCTGGGGGGGATGGGGGCAGGCGCTTAAATAGCCCGCTTGCTCTTTTTTTTTTTTGAGTTACAATAACCCAATGATGAAATGTTGTTGTTCCTTTATGCATTAGGCACTAGACAACTTACAAATGCTAGAAAGACAGAAGGAAAGATAAAACCGATTGTCTGGATGGTCACGAAAGGTTCCAAATCTGTGATTTTGACCAATAAATCCTTCAAACCTGCTAAAAAAAACAGAAAACCAACAAGATTTATTAGATCAAGTATGGCCAAAAACACTTTAAGAGTGTCCTTGGCAATACTACAAAAAGTTCCTAAAATTTTCTTAAGCAAATAAGTAAAAGAAAGACAAAAAAAAAAACTGGAACTTTGCTTGCCTCTTTAAGAGATGGAAAACAAATTAATAGCACTGAACTTGCTTAATAAAACTTTAAAACTTTAAAAATTATTCTATCTTGCTTCTTTAGATCTACTTTGAACTTTGCAAAATAAGAAGACAGCAACCTAGATCTAGATGATAAATTAAAACCTTTAAGTCTTTAGATTGCTACTTATTTAGATCTACTTACCATAATAGCTTTTAAAAAGAAACATCTAAATCAGAAAAGGAACCGTAACCAAGAAGGAAGAGAAAAAGGTGGATCTAGAAGTTTGAACCCATGGGTGTTGAGTACTGAAGATGGGCTATGGAGTCTCATTCCTAATGCATCGGCGGGATCGACTGCCTTGTTTGGATCTACTGAATGAAGAGAAGAGCTAACATGCTCATCGACACCTCCAGCTTAGGCAACCTACAAAATCACTACAACACTAGCAAAGGAGATAAAAGCATATGTGTAAATAATTAAAAGAAAGCATATGAAGCAATGGATTCAAACAAGAAGTCACACTATCTCAAGCATTCTATTATTATTGAAAAATCAAGCAACCTATAAAGCATTACTTACATATCTTTAAGAAAGATAACTTCCCTTCAAAAGACATATAATCCCAACAATTACTAACATGCAACAATGATACAGTTTACCTCATAATAGCAAAGCATGGAACATCCAACACCGAAGACAACACCAGAGTAAGCCTCCAAATCCTTCTTATTAAACTCAAATAAAAATATTACAATCAAATCAAGAAGAGGTTCGACCTTATGATGTCTAACAATGGAGAAGAATTTATCTTATATAGAGTTCTCATGCATGAGGGGGGCGCATCAATCAAGGAAGGGCACATCACGTAAGAGGGAGTGTTAACTTGGAGCTTGGATTCGTGATTGGTATTTGATTGGAAGAAAATCTTAAGGGAGTGCGCCACCTCTCCATGAGGTAGGCGCCCCAAAATGTGCCATGTAGGAAGTCGCCCATGCACTAGAGAGAAGGGTGCACTTGTAATCAAGCGTTGACCTCCCAAATCAACTCACATGTGATGCTTTAACCAAAGAATATAATCGCCCACCATAAGAGATCACATGCCAACTCATTTGGCACATGTTTATTTCCTTTTTATTATATTTTTTTATATTTGGGGTCATTTTGTCACATCGTTAGCATTTCTCTGCCATTTTGTCGCTTCAATAAAAAAAATGTTCCAAGTTATAATTTAATCACCCGAAACATAGGAGGACTAGGTCCGAGGGTAAATATGACGCTCTGAGTGTGAAAATGAGCACCCCTATGACGAATTCCACCTTCGGATCACACTTTTATTACAATTTGAAATTTTCCAATTAAACCATTAAAAAAATGGCCTAAGTTTGCAGAAAAAAAAAAAAAAAAAAAAAAAAAAATAAAATAAAATTTCTCGGAATTGACTCAAACTCCTAAGGGACCTAGTGCATGTCCATATGACTCGTTATTGATGTCTAGCATGTAAAAATACATAGACACCTAGACTTTAATAACCTCCCAAGGTAAATACCCCAAATTTGGAGGTGTGAGTGAAAAAATCAGGAATTATACGTCACTGAAGCACAAGACATAATTCCTAAGGAAAAAACACTCTAGAGTATCCCCTCGACAGATAAACCTAAGGCAAGCCAATCCTGTTACAAAAAGACCATGCTTAGACCAACTTATTACAATTCCCCATGGAGATATGGACATGCAAAAAAAAGTTTAAAAAAAGGGCCCTGAAAAAAGACACGATGGACTTCTGAACACTGAACTGCACAAGTATTTGTGCAAACTTTGGCAGCTCTCTAGAAGTCCAACTGAGTGCAAATCAGGTGGTAACACCAAATATTTTAAGTTTTCATAATTAAATTATTTTATATGTACTAATTTTAACCTATTACAAGCCGAATATTATTATAGTGTTTCTTGAAAAGTTCATTATAAATTTATGCTTATTGAGGTATTCATATTGAATTTTGATTTATCTTATTCATTTGTTTTTTATATTTTTATCCAATTAGAGTAGAGATTATGGTAGAGATATACATTTAGTTCGCAAGTCAAATTTTATTGATTTATATTAATTTGCTTTTTGAAAATAAATTTTTACAAAATTTTATAAAGTTTTTAAAAAATTGAATATTAAATATAATATTTTGAAAAATTAAAATAAATTTAACAATTTTTAAAATACAATAATTTTGATTAGTTTATGACATTTTTAATGAGACATAAATCCCTACAGAAGTGATTTTAATTATAGAAATCTAAAAATAAATAAAATTAATTTATAAAACTAAAATTCTTGCCAACACCATGTGTTACCTAACATTAAATATAATTTAATATATTGCACCTATAATCATTATACTTCTCATGGTTACCCACAAGCTAGCAACAATACCACTCATGTCAAAAAGGTTTCTAAGTTCGTTTTTAGTATGCAAGCAGAATCCATTATCAATGGTGTGGGCGAGAACAAGAACCACATTATGAATTCGATTCAATCAATTATACAAAACCACATCCAACTATATATTCTCTGCATTGATAGTCCGAAAAATAGACGACCACGCAATTATGAATATAATGACAATGTGGAGAAGGTTGTGGACACTAAGCAACAACAATATTATTAGCAACAACGTTATTATTCATCGTCAACATGATGGCTAGAAGAATTGAAAGATGTGAATGACTAGAGAGCCTCCGTCCACCAGGGTGCTCTCAGCCAATTTCAGGACATCTGGAATATATTAGGCATCCAAAAAGAGGTTCTTACTAACCCAATATTTTCATTTAAATTCTATGCAATTATGATGTGGGTATTTTAAAATTCTACGCAAATATGGTGTTTACATAAATAAATGCTCTTATTTATTTCATGTTCTTTTTCAAATTTATGATTTATACAACTCGATTAATTTTTTTTTAATTTCAAAGATTTGGACCATTATAAAATGGTGCACAAAATTCTTAGAAGAATTTAGATCCAAAATTAAATTTAAATTTGTCTTGAGATTAACAACATTGGTTGAATCTCTGAAACCCCAACCACATACAATAATGTGATAGGCAAAGTTGCATTGTTTTGCTTAAATATTTGATAAGATGCCTATTTGTGTAAAATGTCTGAAGTTTGAGGTCGAGTATGTCTGAGCTTTGAACTTTGATGGTCGTATAAAACCCATTTTTCTATTGATTTGTCTTTGTATGATGTCCATGTCTAATTATAGGGTTTTCTTTTGAAGCGGCCAAGGTTCCTTCTCTCAGCCCTATAATCTGTCAATCCTAATATTATATAGCTGGAGGAGGCTTGTGGCCAGTTAGTAGAATACTCAGATGATTATTTGTTAGACTCTGACATTTTCTGTTCCGATGTGGAGGTTAATTCTGCACTTTCATCTAGGCGACAGACTGACAACTCCACACAGTCCTTTGATGACCTCATTTATGGATCTGCGAGGGGAATTGAGTGTCGGTATGAGGGTTTTCAAAATGTCACGAGTGTGAGTAGCTCCATCAAGAAGGTGTTTAACGATTGTGGATTGTTCACACGTTTTGGCTCTTTCCTTGAGCCGGTGAGTTTTCCATCGGTGGAGGTGACAAGAGTAGGTTCAGCTCATGATTATCATACTGGGCTAGCTTTTCTCCCCAATCCTCCTCAATTCAATGTTTCCCTTGGAATTGGATCTCGTTTCTCTCTGAAATGTCAAAAATCACGTTGTTGGCGAGAGGATGGATAAGATTTGAATTCAAAAATGCAATGGAGGCAGAGAAAATCCTACATCGTGTTTGGATTCTAGGTAAATCCCCATTGGTTCTGAAACATTGGCACCCTCTATTTGACCCTAAGAAAGATACTTTGGATTCTGAGTTTTAGATCTAGGTTAAGTTTCCATGTCTGCTACTGGAATTTTGTTCCCAAGAAGGTTTCAAGGAGATAGGTGATGCTATTGGAAAATTTGTGGCAATTGATGCAGACTTGTTCACCTCCCGAAAGAGATCTGTTGCGCATATTTTGGTGGAAGTTGATGCTTGGAAAGGATTTTTTGAATCCATTGATTTGGTGGTGGGAGATTTCACATTTACACAACAGTTCGATTAGCTCAATGTTTTGTTTCAGTGTGCCAGATGTCATTTATATGGCCACGTGGTGGTAGACTATTCTTTATCCTTCAAGAGCTTAATTTGGAATCATAAATATCCTCAGTCAGTTAATGAAAGTGATTCACAATATTTGATGAAGCCTAAGACTAATCCTAGAGAGGGAGAAAAGGTGGCAGATCCGGTCGACAACAACGAGTTGATTCAAGACTTGATTCTTCCTATGGATATCTCAACTCCTAAGGTTTCAATTCCCCCTATTCAGAATTTATTTGATGGTTTAGATTGAATGCATAGTCAATTTGACAAGTTGGTTAGTTTATGGAAAAATAGCTTGAAGCAGGTAGAAGCGTCAGAACTGTTTCCTGCTCTGGTAATTTCTGCCCCAAGCCCTCCTTTAGAATATATTCTGGATTTTGTGGTTGGTTCCATCTCTACTAGCACTAGCTCTTAGGAAACTGTAAAGCAATCAATTGGCCCTGGAAGGGAACTAGTAATTGGTTTATACAATGACTTGTCCCTCAAAGTGCAAATTCCTCAGACCTCTTCGTCGGAGCTAGGTATCTAGAACTCAGAAGGAGGATCAAGGGGTCATATTTTCTTTGTTCACAGAATAAAGGAAGCTCGTTGAAAGTTGTTTGGATATGGATGATCCCATGAGCTCCATCCCAGGGAAGACAGGTAGAAAGTCCCATATGTACCATGCTTGGGAGAAGGAAAAAAGAGAAATTTCCCAAGGAAGGAAACTAAGTATCTATGGGGTTCTTAGAGCAGGAAATGCCCCTTCAGGGGTTCCTTAATGAAGATTATGTATATCAATGTTCGAGGATTGAGAGGGAAAACCAAAATAAGTTCCCTTAAGAGGTTAGTATTAGTAGAGAGGCTAGATATTTTGATGCTTCATGAAACTATGATTAGTGGTGTTGTGGTTTATGCGACTTTGGAAATATTTTCCTAATTGGTCTTTCTTTGCTCTGGATGCGAATGAAAGATCATGGGGTTTGGTTTCGGGATTCTCTTAGAGCATTCGAGTTGTAAATAATTTTTCTTGTAACTCTGCTTTGGGGGTAGAATTGTTTTCCAGTAGTTGGACACTCCTTTTCTTATTTTGAATATATATGGTCCCTATGAAAATAGTAAGAATTATGGGCCACTTTGGTCGATTGAAGGTGTTTTCATTCATCCAGTATCATAGTGGGAGGAGATATAAACTTGACACTCTCTGGTGATGAAATTTGGGGGGTTGCAGCTAGGGAATACATCTTGGCTCCTTATTTTAAGGATCTGTTTGAAAACAAGGGTTGGGTGGACATTAAGCCATCGATTCTCAAACCTATTTGGACCAACAAGTGCATTGGTTATCAAGGTATTTCTAAAAACCTAGATATTTTTTTTTACGTGAAACCCTTGTTTTGGGCTTAGACAATTTTTGTTCTTGGGTTGGTGCTATTGTTTTTTTGGATAATTTCTTGGTCTTTTTAGAAATTGGAAAGCTAGATAAAAAATAGGTACTCCTTTTAAATACAATTCAAGCTGGCCTACGGACCCTAAAGTTTAGAAGTTGGTATTAGAGAAGTGGGTTCCGGTGAATGAAAGAGATGGGACTAAGGTGTGTTTACAATTCTCTGCCTCCCTTCAAAAGATTAAGGAAGCTTTGGTAAATTGGAATCAGGGGAAGCAAAAAGTTAGGAAGACAAGATTAAGAGAGATTAAAAGTAGTTTGGAAGCACTTTTCCTGGCCAACCCTGTTGGATTCCCCTCGAAATACATCAGACAGGAAGTGGTTTCCCTTGTAGTGAAAAAATCAAAGATCCCAGGGGAAATTGAAATGGAGTAGAGATTGTAGAGCATAGCCTTATGGATTGAGAATGGTGATCATAATACTAAGTATTTCCAAAAAATTTCTTCGCATAAAATAAATATAAACACCATTTAGGAGTTTCAGAATGATAATGGTCAGTCCAATAGAGGTTTTCATAATTTAGAGGGTTTGGATGTGGAAAATTTTGAGGACCTTTAGTTGGACCTAAAGAACCGGGATATGGGAAGTTTGTTATAGGTTATTGGAAACTTTCCCTGCATGGTTGAACAAGAAGAGAACGAGGAAATTTTTCAACCTGTTGTTTTAGAGGAGTTGTTATCAATACTCAAACTGTTCCATCGAGACAAGAGTCCAAGACCTAACGAGTGGCCACTTGAATTCTTTGTGGAATTATTTGATCTACTAGGAGAGGATCTTTTGAAGGCGGTTGAAGAATTTCATCTTTCAAGTGATGTCCCAAGCACCTTATGTGATACCCCCAAGACATTATTATTTTATTTTTGATTTAATATTTGTGAAATTATTTAAAAATAAATAAAATTGTAAGAGTTATTTAAAAACTCAAAAATACTCACAAGAGGTGTGAGTGACACTTTGCACAACAAATTACTATTTTATTATTAATAAAAGAAAAACACAGTTGGAGAATTCAGTTAAATGAGGGGACACCACCATGAGACACAGAACATGTGTAAAGCAAGCAAGGGATAGTTTACCAATCAAATCCAATCTAAAAACTCAACTACCAGACAAGATCCTAAACCATAGGGATTGAAGGATTGATTGAGATTTGATTGGGATGGCACAAGACCTGGGAAAAAGCTATATATTGGTGCATTGAGATAGCACAGGACTTTGGTTGTGCATGGAGAAATTGTGTTGCGAGTGCATGAGTTGAGTGTTTCTCTCTTTTTTTTTTAAGTCCATCATCGAGCTTGTTACAGATTCTGAGAGAGAGCGTTGCGTGAAGCTTTGCTTGTTGGTTCTTGTCTACATGGTGGTGATCCAGCTCGGGGTTGGAGTTGACTAGCAAGGTTGCTGTCCTCCTATGGTTTGGAGGAACTGATTCTCCAAGTACTTTTTCCCATACTTTTCAAGTAAGTGTTTTATGGCTTGTTTTGTCTTAATGATTATTTAAAACTAAAGTAGCTTAGTTTGTCTATACAAATTTTGGGTACGTTACACCTTAAACTCCACTTTTATGGCCTTGAGCCCTAAAAAAGATCACTCGGTCTCCTTTGCGTATTTTAGACCCATTTCCTTATGCAATGGAGTTTACAAAATTATTGCCAAGATAATAGCGATCCACATCAAGCCCATACTATCCAAAAATATTTCCTGAGAATAATTTGGGTTCCTAAACGGGTGAATGATTCACGAAGTAGTTAGAGAAACTCAGGAAAGACTTCACACAGTCAAGATTCTGAATCAAAAGGTTGCATCTCTTAAGCTAGATCTGTCAAAATCCTATGACAAAGCTTCTTAGCTCTTCATCCGACTGGTGCTACTTCATGTTGGATTCAACTTGGAAATGACAAATTGGATAATGGGATGTGTTGTTTCCCCTCATTTTGTGGTTTTGCTTAATGTCTCCAGGACGTATTTTTTCAAATCCTCATGTGGTTTACGACAAGGATGTCCTCTTTCTCCTTATCTGTTCTTGTTTTTCGTTCAAGGATGAGTAGATTGTTTCTATTTGAGAGTTCTAGAAGAAATATTTTAGGTGTGTCATTCAATGGCCGCAGAAATATGACTCATCTTATGTTTGTGGATGATATATTTCTCTTTTGTTTTCAATTTGTGCTAGAATGCCAATGCTTGTAGGATACCTTATCCCTATTTTGCAGGGCCACAAGTATGGAAGTCAATGATCACAAATATTTCTTGTTTATATTACAGAATCAATTAGATCAGGGATGATTCTAGAGAAGGAATTTTCCCTTTGATTGTTGTAGGATGGAAGATGGTGTCCCTTATCTCGGTTTCATTCTCAAACCCAACAAGTATGGAAATTAGGATTGGTCATGGTTGATATCTAAGGTAGAGGCGAGAATCAACTTGTGATGCAACAAATGGATATTGTGAGGTGGTAGGTTGGCTTTGATCAAGTCAGTTTGGAAGCCATTCCGGTATATTGGCATTTGCTGGAACATATTTCAAAGTCAACTTTGGACACAATTTGCAAGCGTTGTTTCAATTTCTATGGAAAAACAATAAGGAGTATCAAGGGTTTCATTTGGGTTGTTGGAAAGATTTAGCAATGCCCAAATATTCTCGAGGTTAGGGATTGAAAAGAAATTTTCATTTTAATAAGGTTCTTGTTGCAAAATCTCAGTGGAATTTTCTTTCCAAGGATATCTTTTGGAAAGATATTCTGATTGCCAAGTATGTAGCTCCAGGTTATGTGACTGATTAGGTGCGTAAAAGAGATAAAAGTTCACACTTAATTTCTAATCAATGGAAGGCCCTTTCTAATGTATTTTCATTGTTGGCTCATTTCCTTGCATGGAAAGTGGGAAATGGGAAGTCAACTCATGTGGGTGTTGATGCAGTGATGGGGAAGCAAGGCAATCATATTCTCTCAGTAGTGATGGTAAGGCATTTTCAAGACACTAGGAAGGTGAATTTGGACAAATTCTATAAGCCCTCAAATTCGACAATGTGGAAGTAGGGTTGGATTTCAATAGAGGAATTAGGATTCAGGGGAGAGTGGTAGGACTCCTCAAAGGAATTTCATCAAATGCTTCAACATGAACATATCTAAATCGATGGAGAAGTTGATGTTTTAAGTTGGATTTACAATACATTTGGTGGATTTTATACAACTAAGCTCGGGTACGTTTCTTGTTTCTCCAACAAAATAGTTGAGCCTGAGTGGTGGTAGGGGAAACTATGGAAGATAAAATCTCCTCCCAATATCATATTACATTTTTGGTTAATTCTGGATAATCGTGCACTAACTTGGGATAGATTGAAGAAGTTCAATTTTAGTGGCCCGAGTACTGTGTTTTGTGCAGAGAGGATGATGAATCGAGTGACCATATTTTATTAAGATGCCACTACTCTAGAAGAGTTTGGAAGGAAGATGAAAAGAGTTTGAATATAACTGATATTTGGTTTGGACAATCAAATCAATCGGTGTTTTAGGCGTTTTTTCTCTTCTCAGTTGCTGATCAGATTTAGATCCCTTCCTATGTTGGTCTGATGAGGCATTTGGTTAGCCAGGAATAAGGTCATTTTCAAAGGTGCGATTCTTCTTCCTTTTCAGGTGTCTACACAAGCACTGTCTCTATTTCAATTTTATTGTGATCAGTCCTGTAAGGCACCAATAAGAGAGGTTTCCCCATTGAGTTTTTAGGAGGACCAGCCTTGGTCATTCTTTGACGGGGCAAGTAAGGAAGATCACCAAGCTAGTGGATTTGGATTTGTTCTTTACATCTCCGGGGATCACTTTTTTCAGGGAAAAGGTGGATTGGGTCCAGGTACTAACAATTATGTGTAGTTTAAAGGATTATTCTATCTGTTGCAGCAGGCATCTAGGCGAGGTATTCAAGGTCTGCAGGTTTTCAATGATTCGCAGCTGGTCATCAAATGGATGTTAGGGCCAACAGAGATCAAGAACATTGGATTAGTATATCTAGTTAATCATTTGAAAAGTATCAATGGTTCCTTCTTATTTGTTAAATACAAGCATATTTTTAGAGAATTGAATACATTGACAAGTGCTCTCTCTATGCATAGTTTATCCATGCATCCTAGTTCGGTGAGATTTGAAGAATTTAAAGGGGGCACTTCGGTCTCCTCCATGGAGATCCCATTATGAACTCTTTATTGAAGTTGGGATCTTTTTTATGAGTCTCTTAGACCTATCTATGTCACTATTACTAAGATTCTCCTGGTGGAATTTTTTGTACTGTTTCATAGACTTTTGCTTTATTAGGGCTTTGGATCTTGCCTCCCAGTACTAAACAATGTATTTTCTGACCTAAATGATTGGAAATACGATTTTTTTTCTTGGAAAAAAAATACATAGTAACATATATCAATTAGATCTTTGAAATGCAAGCGTTTATCCCTTGAGATGGATTTATGATGATACGTTAGAGAATGGTCAAAAACTATGTAGGCGGATCCTTGTGGGTTAAAGCCTCAATGTGCTCAGACTGCTTATCAAATATAGCCCCGAGGCTATAATTGATAAGCAATCCGAGCACATCATGGCTCTAACTCCGAAAGCTTTGCCCAATTGCTCCATCGTGGTTGTTTCTAAAATGCCCGCAGAGTCTTAAGCATCGATTGAATTTAGAAACATATTGCTCTCCACCATTACCTTGCACATTTCCCTACCATATGTGTTAAGGTACTTGTAATAAATGTCAATTCAATGCAGCCATTGTATGGGTGCATGCATTTAACACTTGTACACTTATTTTATTCTTTCTATAATATTATTCACATAAAAATTTGTACATGTGACACTATTAAGATTTTAGATAAAATCTTTTATTATTAAATAAAATTTAGGAAAATTTTATACATTTTTCTTTCTTTTAAAGACAATATCTAATATAAAACAAATGACATAAACTTAATGTATTAATACTTATGAGAGTTGAATTAGAGACATACATACTGTTAATTGAACATTATTGAAATATTTTAAGTTTTTATGACTTTATAATGCTTCAAAACTTATCAGAGTAAAATGCTTTATTGAACATTATTGAAATCTTTAAAGTTTTCATGGATTTATAATGCTTCAAAACTTAATGTACTAAAATTTATCAGAATTGAATTATAGACATGCATACTATTAATTGAACATTATTGAAATATTTTAAGTTTTCATGGCTTTATAATGCTTCAAATTATAAATAGGTTTGAAGTTTGTAAGTCCAAACTTCAACAATGTAACACCCCGTTTTGACATTACTACCTGAACTACTATTATATGTTGTATTTGTTTGATTGTGAGACCTCGTCGGTTTGGCGACACTGTGGACATATGGTTCTATTATTTTGCCGATATATATATGTGTGTGTGTGATGATAGTATTATGATCGGTAGTCATGTTTAGATATGTATCATGTGTTAATTATGTCGAATATATGGAAATTACTGAATGATGAGTACGTGGATACCGTTACAGTTATATGTTGAAATAATGAATGTTATGCCAGGTGCATGGCGAATGAATGAGTTTATTGTTGTTATGTTATGATGAAATATATGTGTACATATCGAGGATTTATGCATGATATTCTATATTGTATGTCGAGGACTGACTTACAGGTTGAAACAGCTAAGTGATAGCTAGATCCTACGAGGTGGGAGGGCCTCGGGGACATGGACTTCGAAAGATAAAATGGTATGCGAGTGATGCATTATTTACTTTCGTGTGGTTATCATGCTGTTTATTATGATGTATATTATGACATGGGTGGGGTAGGGTTTCAGGAAACTCAACTGTCCAGATTGGTTATACGATGACAGACCGAGTACAAGTGCAACGCTGTTGTTATGTCGAGTAGACATAGTCCCTTGTTCCATTAGGGGGGGTGGAGGCTTTGCCCACCATTTATCCCTGAAACCCAGAGTCATGGGAGGGCTGTGCTACGGCGCGCTCCCCAAGGTGTGTGATGATGACTGGTGGTTTCCTGCTGGGGAAGCTTGGTCGATGTAGTCGACACTTCCCTTACGGGTTCTAGTTGGAACCGGTCATGACTTGACATTTCAGGGTAGTCCAGCAGAGGACAGGATAGGATGTGGAAGTTAGTGATGATGTAGGTAGATAGGTGTAGCTTGAAGTAGGGGTGAAAACAAGATCTAACTACATGTGTGTAAAACCCTTGATTGAGTATGTGTCGTAACTCAGTGATGTATGAACTATCATAACTTGGATTTCAATTAGTTAATGGATTGTACCTTGCAAACTATGTTAAAACATGTGTCAGTAAATAATAAGTTCCTTGATTATGATTGATGTATGTGAATTATTACTTTTAGTGTACTTACGTGAGGAATGTAAGCAGTAGCTACGCTTACATAACTCGCCTACATATTATGAATTACATAAAATATTGTTGAGTAATAATGTTAATTAGTGTCGCTTAATGTTAATTACTGTCGTTTAGTAATTAACTATTGTTGATCAATGTTAATAATGTCGATTAAAGTTAATAATGATGATTAATGCTAACAATGTAGATTAATGTTAATTACTGTCAATTAAGTTATTAATGTTGATTAATGTTAATTATTGTGCACTAATGATTAATTATTACTGATTAATAAACAAGTTACGATTAAAACTAGGTGTAAATAGTGCAATTTGGTTAGTAATGCTTAAATGAATATTAATGAACTTGATCAGTTAAGACCTTGGTTAAGATATTAAATGTGATTGTATTGTTAATTAAGGTAGTAATAACTTATAGGTTAATATTAATTGCATCCTAAACAATGTTAATTAATTAGTTAAAAAAATAAGGATAAGATAGAAATTATAATTACTTAATTGTAAAGGTTGTGTCGAAGTTATATAAGACATGGCATAAACTATAAATGTTGCCGTACACCATTATTAAACAAAGTGTTAAAAATGTATTTTAAGTTAATCAATAAACAAATTAATTAATAATAAATGAAGCATTGAATTATGAAACACTAAGGGATGACTAGTAATTAATGTGTTAAAACGTGTAAGTGTAAAACCACTTACGGTTGGTGGGTGAACCAACCCCAAATTTAAACTATATAATATATATATAACATTTATTATTTATTAATTAAGATTTTATTAACAAGAATTAATATAAAAGTTATGCCAAGAACGCTGTCGGTTGAGTGTGAAATGACTAGTGATTATTTAAATAAATAAATATTAAACAAATGTTATTATTATGGTATATCGAATATGGATTTATATCAAGTGAAGTTTACATTAAACAAAGGGCAAAAACCCTGACATGGTAGATGGAAGGGGGTGGAAACATTTATGTTAGTGATAGGGGTAGTAATGAGGGAAAGAGTCGGCAAGTGAAGGGGGGGGGGTGATAAGGTCGAGAAGAGAAGGGAGATGGGGGATCTTTCACCTGGGGAGTTTTTGGAGAGCAGAAATTGGGAGAGCAGAGCTGCAAAGGAGGGTTCTTGTTGGAGATTGTTTTTCAGAAGGGATACAACAGCTTGGGCTTGTACTCGGTTTGGGCTCGGGGGTCCAAAGGGGTACCTTTGGAGCTGGGTGGTCGGCGAGACCTCGCCAGTTGGCAGGGTGGCAAGACTGTTTTGGGCTGGTTGAGTTTCAGAACTTTGGGGAAGGCTTTTGGCTGTAGGGAAAAGCAAGGAGAAACAACAAACGGGGACAGCAACAAGGGTGGATCTACTAGCTATCCATAGGTATTTTCCAGCAGGTATGTTGATCATTTCTACCTTGTCAAATTCGGTTTTAAGTTAATTAAAAATGATTATATGTTATTGTTATATCTGCTACCCCCGCACAAACAGAACTGGTAAATTACGTGCTTATATGTTTGCTGTTGAGAATGAAAACCTGTATTTGATGTTAGAACAATAACTAGTAAATATATATTTATTTTGAAACTGTAAATACTGTTTTTACAGCCAATAAGAACAATAAAAACTAGAAAACATAAATTTAAAACAAAACGTAAATAATAGAAGACATATTTTTATTAAAAGTTGTAAAACAAACAAAGGACCCAAGTTAGGGTCCTTACAAACAAATCTATAATTCAAGAACATCACAAAAAAATGTGTACATAGCACTTTGTTCAATGAACCTATTTTCCACATTCAATATGAGTGAAGATAAATAATGGTCAATGCAAAGAAGGTATTGTGTAAAAGGAAACCTATTCTCCACATTCAATATGGGTGAGGATACGATAAATAATGGTCAATGCAAAGAAGGTATTGTGTAAAAAGAAACCTATTCTCCACATTCAATATGGGTGAGGATAAATAATGCCTAGTGCAAAGAGGGCATTGTGTAGAAGCTACTCTGCACCCATACGATGCATATATACATGTGGCAAATCCTCAAGTGCACCATGTAAAGGGAAGCATGGTGAGTCCATTCATGCCCCTCTATATATGTCTACTTTCATAATGTATAATTTATACAAAGTGCAAAAGCCACATAAGTGTATGTGCCATTATCAAACACACCATTTACTCCAACGTAATTATGCATTTAATTTATACAAAGCCCCTTAAGTGTATATGCGCAACTTACTCGAACATAATTTTGCATGTGATAATTTTTTTCATTTCTTATAAATATAGATAATGAAAAGCATAAATATCTCTAACTTATTATATATCACAATTTTATTTTAATATTTTTTGAAAGGTTATATATTTTTAGATGTTACTTCAAGAATCATGTTTCAAAAATCACATTGAAAAGAATAACAATTGTAATATATCTATTACATTGACCATTGAAACTTGCTATTAATCTCATTCTTTTGAAACTTACAAAACATGGGTGGGTGACATAAATTATAATTATACTATAATTTATAAATTTATTTGACAACTTAACATTTTATTAACCTTACTCATATTACATGAATGACATGCAATATAACAACTTAACATTTTATTAACCTTACTCATATTACATGAATGACATGCAATATAGTTACTTGAAATCTTGTTTGACAACTAAACACTTCACAAACCTTACTATACTACATGAATGAGATACAATCACTACATAAAAATTGTTATAAGACTTGTTCTTAATCGTATCCATTTTAGAAATACATGGGTGACACATTATAATTCTACTATAATTTTTTTTGACAACTCAACAATTGTTTATTAAAGTGAAATCTTTTGTTAAACAAATCAACACTTCATTAATATTACTATTTGCTTTTGCACAAATCTTCCTAACTTGTAAGACCGCAACCCAGTGGCATCTAAGCCATCAAAATCACTCGGGGATCACATCCGGCTTGGGCCACACTAACCCTTAACATGATTAAATTTTTTTGGTATCTCCTCCCACGACCGTCGAGTTTCAAACTCTAAATCATCTAACAAACAGAACCCCTCAAATACAAACCACGCTAATAAAACTTAACATACTTTACCAATATTACATATACTATATAATTTCATTAAAAACATATTAAATAACTCAACACTTTGCCAACCTTCCTAGTAACCTAATGTCTTAAGCTTTGAAAAATGCATAAAACACTTTTGTATTTAAATATAATTTCATTAAAAACATATTAAATAACTCAACACTTTGCCAACCTTCCTAGTAACCTAATGTCTTAAGCTTTGAAAAGTGCATAAAATACTTTTGTATTTCAAAAAAAGAAAGAGCTTGTTAGGATTGTGTTTTCTGGAAATCATATATTCTTGACTTTTCTATATATTATATTAATTAAATATCTATTTTTAAAAGAAATTCAAATAGATAAATTCAATTTGTTGTCAATTTTTTTTGGGCTCTAATAGGTAGTTGCCCTCGTGTGTTTTACCTAATTTATTTGAAAAACTCATTTCACATGTCTCAAATCATATCTATGTTTTGAATTTTTGGATTCTCTTCTTCCTCTTGTACTTGTCACTTGTGATTTCAAACACTGATTTTACATGTCTAAAGTCACATGGATGTTTTAATTTTCTGGACTCTAGTGGGGTTATCTTGGTTGGCTTGATGGGATTATGTTTCTAGAAACTATATGCTCATGTACGTTGGGACTCTATGTTTAATAGACACCCATCATGGTTAGAGTGGCTCCTTACAACTAGTGACCATGTGGATTTTTTACCAAAATATTTATGAATCTTAATGCTTATGAGCTATTTACTTGTCATTTCTCATAATCTAAAGTCCAATTGTTTTAAATATTCTGAAAACAAGAATACCAATAATTAATTTAAAATCAAAGTCTTAAGACGTGGTGTAACTTGAGGATTCTCAAATAAAATCTTAAAATCAAAATAAATTATGAATCCCTGGTGGACCACAAATTACAATGCAACTAACTACTTTGGAACTTTTTTATTTGATAAGGGTATGTCAGGGATGATCCAAAATCCTGCCATTCAAAAGTACAATCTTTAATATTAATAAAATAAGATTATGGTTTAATAATAATGTTTAACATAGCATTTAATGTTAATGTGCTCTGCACAGAGAAGAATAACGGAGCTACTTTATTAGCTGTTGCACCGTGGATCTGAGTCATCTGACAGGCAGAGAACCCCAATGCATGTGCTCACCGCAGGCGGTAGTCCCCACCTTTTATTTTATAAGGGGAACACGAATTTCTGTCACGAGGCGGGCCCCGCCGACGCCGGCAAAACGGTTTCCGGACGTCGATGGTGACCCGGGTCCCGGGGGCCGGGGCTACGCCGGCCGTTCAAAACGGCCGGCCACGTGGCGTTCCGCGATTACAGTGAAAGCAAACGGTCATACGTCTTGGAAACTTAGCCCAACGGCAGGCAGGTGGGCAGCCAGGCCGGACGTTTGACCTGCAGTTAATTTTTACCGTTCTGACGCCGCCGTTCATTTTAACTCTGGCAGCCAGGCAGGGCCGAAAGGTGAATTCTCCAATTATTTAATTAACTCTGGTAACTGGTTTGTCCTCGGGTTAAGGAAACGGATTGTGTCTTTTATACCGTGGTTAAGGAATAAATCGTTTTCACCGTGAAAAACAAACGACTGACTTGCAGTAAAAGAAAGAAGCGACGGAAAATACCGAGCACGGACGATATGATTCCTTAGAGGGGCTTTGGGAATTTGATAAAACCGGAGAATGCTCTGAGGAGCTCTGGAGATGGCGTTAAAAGGTCGGCAATCGGAGCCTCGGATGCCGAATCTGATATCGCCATTGGAAAGCCCGGGTTCAGATGTATGAAAAAGACTCTGAAAACTCTCCCAGGGACCACCGGAAGACCAATCTTTAAGGTATTTTTTTCGATCCGAGCCGAAATATTTGTTAATCGTGGTGTCTCAGTGTTTGCCGGCGTGGAATTTCTTCTCGGGCATGTAGAGGTCAAAGCTGCTACGCGTGTTTGAACTTTGAAGCCTCCGGGAACGACTCTGCTATTGTTTCGGAGACTTTTGTTTTCGGAAGGTTCGATGATAAGGAGAAGTGCGAGTGGGATTAGGATTCTGTGTAAGCCACGAAATCTTGATAAAGTATCTCTGCTTTTAGAGTTTCTACGAAAATAAGCTGATTCTGAAAAGCTTGAAAGGGATTCGAAGTTGGAACGCTTGAAGTAGGTCATTTGGTACAGCATTTTGCTTTGTGTAGATCAGAGAAGCGCAGCACTGTACGGAGATTCGAAACCTGCATCTTTGGAAGCTTAAAGAGTTTCGGTTAGAGATGTACAAGTGCAATTCGTTAGAGACTTAAATGCCCTGGTGTGTGTTACGAAGGGTTTACTGATGCGAAACGGTACACAATAAATAGTCAGTTTTGTTTTGCGTGATACTAAAACGTTCGAGCGCTGTAACGGTGCCGTATATAAGATTCAGAACAGAAGAACAAAAACCTAAAGGCCGAGGCATTAAGCAGGTTTCAGGTATGGGATCAGGACGAGGCAATCTGGAGAGCTTTCGTAGAGGGATTCGAACGGCATTTTTCATGGTGTTTATGCTAGGGTCTCTTTTGGTCATTTCGGCGCCGGTTTTTGTGGCAATAGCCGATATTGTCATCCCTTTTGCTTTACTTTCTACCTATAAGTGCATTTCTTGCCATAGCTTGAAGCTGGATTGGGGCAGTTACAGTTTTCGTTCTTCTTTGGTTGATATACCTCTGATTTCTGTAGTACGATCGCTCATAATTGTTTGTGAGTTTCTATTCCCTCAATCCTTTGTGACTTTTTACATTATATTTCACTTCTCGGCATAATTTTCACTGTTGATTGCCAATTTCATTGCGGAATGTTAGACAAAAGATATTAAAGAAGCTCTAATATAATTAAGATTTGGTCATTCCAGAATTTTTTAGGGTTTGCTCTTCTGCGGACATCGCTTATTTAAAATAGACAATGATAAATGATGAATATCAGGTTGTCTTTGGAAACTTAAACGATTCAAAAGCTAATGAATCCGGCCGATGATCTAGAAAATAGTTATGTTTTGCTCTTTCCCGAAGACTATTCAACATAAAGCACAATGAATCTTCACTAGTTGTGTCCGTATCTTGGCTGATACATAACTGTTGCATTTCTTTAAATTTTCCAGGTGTTTATTCTCTGTGCGATGTGCCAAGCCTCTTTCATGGTCCTTATCTTGGCACGGCCATAGTCTGTTCGCTGGCATCCATTGTGATTCTCATAGTTAAGGCGTCTTTGTTTCATGTAGTCAATACATTACCAAATACCCTCTCTGTGACAAGAGGCCTGCATTTGAAGCACGCATGGTGCATGCCTGTCTTGTTCTTGTCATCCGTAGTCTTGGCGCTTGGGCATATTGTAGTGGCATACAGGACAAGCTGTAAAGCTCGTCGGAAACTCCTCTTCCATCGAGTTGATACAGAAGCTGTAAGTTGATCTATGCCTCTATGATTTCCAAATAGAAATGAGTTTATTGTTTAATCAGGAACACTTAATTGTATATACAGGATAACCCTTTGTTAGATAAGGGTGATCAAGATTACTGGATTCATCGGGACCATTATGGAAAAAGATGATGGTTTAGCCTTATGCCTTGGCTGATCATATTTTTGGTTTGACAGGTATTGGCATGCAAAACAGTTTTTCACGGATATCAGAAGGTTCCTCGTTCACCTACCCCCAATGCAGGTAAAAATGGTAGAGTTGAATCTGAAGAAAAGAAACGGCTAATTTATGAAGAGAGAGACCTGCCTGCCAGAATGCTTGCTGATGCAGACAGTCTCTTCATTCAATGCGAAGGCCTGTTTGTTCATTACAAGATTGTAGATCAAGAATCATGCCTTGGATCTCTCACATATAGGTCTTTTCAGGATAACCGAGGTGGAAATCGTTGTGCCACCCCAGGGAGGCTAAGGATCGACACTCCATTCGCCCTTCCTCCCGATGGTGTTTCCCTACCTAGGAGTTATAGCAATAACATGACAGATGCATCACTTTACACTCCTCTGTTAAGTGGTGATGTTGCAGTGGATGTGGATCAAGTATGGGACTCTGGTTTAAATAAATATTCCGGGCTTGCTCAGAGTATACCTGAACTGAATTTGGATTCTTCAGCTGATGTGATAAATCCTGGAAGAGCAGATGCAATAGCGGGACAAAAGAAAGCTGGTTTGGATGGTATAATATTGATACATGGCTTTGGGGGAGGAGTGTTCTCCTGGAGGCATATTATGAGTCCTCTAGCTAGACAAACTGGATGTTCTGTTGTTGCTTTTGATCGGCCTGGTTGGGGATTGACTTCTCGTCCTTGTAGAACAGAATGGGAAGAAAAGAAAATGCCTAATCCATATGAGCTTCAATCTCAGGTGAAGAGCAAGAAGCCAACTGCCATTTCTTTTTGCCCATCACTCTATATTGGCTTTTGTTAATATGTTGAGAGCTTTTCTTACTTGTGATTTACCTTTTGCAGGTCAATTTGCTGTTTTCCTTCTGTCGTGAGATGGGTTTATCATCAGTTGTTCTCGTGGGTCATGATGATGGGGGCTTGCTTGCCCTAATGGCGGCTGAAAGAGCACAATCCTGTAGAGATGTTCAGCAGGTGAGTTTAGACTATCTACTCGGGTATCTTTATTTATCCATGTCTGTATTTCCAAATTATTAACAAGGCACTTTTTGGATGTTGTAGGTTGAAGTCAAGGGTGTTGTGCTTGTTGGTGTAAGTCTCACAAGAGAAGTAGTGCCAGCATTTGCTCGGATTCTGTTGCACACATCTCTTGGACAGCATATGTTACGCCCTCTTTTGCGTACTGAGATAAGCCAAGTTGCTAATCGCCGTGCTTGGTTTAATGCAACAAAACTCACATCTGATGTTCTTGACCTTTACAAGGTATACATTTAGTAAGCATAACTTTGTTTGTTCTGTAAACAACAAAATTTCTTTTGCATTTACATGATGGTTGGCCATGATGCAGGCACCATTATGTGTAGAAGGATGGGATAAAGCTCTTCGGGAAGTCAGCAAGCTGTCCTCAAGCTCTGTGCTTTCAGCGCATAATGCTACAGAGTTGTTGAAAAAAATAAAAGATTTGCCTGTACTGATAGCTGCTGGTGCAGAAGATATTTTTGTTCCACTTAAATCGTCCCAAGTTTTAGCAATGAAACTCCCTAATTCCGTGAGTAAATTTATTTCTTTCCACTTTCATGTGATTTAAGATTAAAATTATTGAATTGCGTTTGTTAAAGTGCTTGCATGTGTGACATGATTGTCCTTATCCATTCTAACAGAGCTGGTTGTTATTTTGCAGAGATTAGTACCAATATCTGGATGTGGGCATTTGCCTCATGAAGAATGCCCCAAAGCATTATTGGCAGCCTTGTTACCTTTTGTCTCAAGATTGTTCAATGTTTCATCACAACATCAGGCACAGTATGACAAGTAACATGGCTTAGGCAGGTGATATTTATTTAAATACTTGGTGTGAATCCTAATCATCCCAAAGAGAGGTTTTTCCAAAGGACAGATGCAATGCCTGTACACAGTCAGATGGTAACCATTCACACTCTTTGGGCAAAGCGTTGCTTTCCACACGGTAGAACAATATTGATCATGCATTCTCTGCCAATGTGGTTGGCTTATATGCTCATTAACGTTTGCAAGTTCAGAGTGCAGAGTTATATGTGCTCTTTGTATATGTTCCTCTTGTTCAACAGCTGTGACTGGTGAACCCAAGAGCATATATTTGCAAAAGAAGCCAATGGTATCATAAAGGTGTATTTGTCGAAGTGTGCAGTGATTTTGTGTAACCTTACATGTGAGTTAGAGTTTGTATATGTCGAGGAATTGAGTGGCTTCTGTATAGGTTTGAGTTTGATTGGCATCGAAAATATGATATGATTGAATCATATGTTGTCTAGATTCAAATGGCAAAGCATTAATCCTGCTGAAGAAAATGACCCTTAATTTACTGTTTGATGAAGTAGTGTCTGAAATGGCAATCAATCATGTCATGCAATGATATATTGTGTAAGGGTGTACCATTCCTAAATTCCAAGCCAATGTTGGATATTTGGCAGCATACTGAGTTCGCTTATGGCGTCTTCTAAGATGTGGTACTTATTTTTAGTTTGGTATCTAAAGAATCAGGTACCTGAGTAAAATTCAACTTTGTTCTTATGTCAGTGGTTTTATTTCTACTGCTGGGTGAAGAGCATTGCTAGCGTAGATTTCTAATTCATTATACTAAGATATGCTTCATTAAAAATCGTTTTGACACGCAGTCAGATCAGATAGAGTGTACTGAAGTATAAAATATACAAACAGAAAAATGATATCTTCATAACCACAACCGCCAAAATTTTCAAAATGTCAAACCCCCTTCATTGCGCCGAGAAGGCGCATTTCTACACCCCGGCTGGAGGGGAAGTGTCCGTCTGTCCCATAATAATAATAATAATAATAATAATAATAATAAATAAGAATGCATGCACGAGTGTGTTGTAGCATAGTGGTGAGAGGGATGTGTGCTATAATTTAGTGGTGAAATGATTGCAGATTTGATCCCTCTCGGCACTTTGTAGAACTGGATTTAGATGGGTCTATATTGGTGAATAACTTTACTCATTGATTTTTGTGCTTAATGAAGGGTAGACATTAGCTTCCTAAAAAGAGACTAAAATCTATATTCAAGTTTATTATATGTCAGCACCATCGAAATGCTCGATGAGTGTGTTAAATTTTGCAACAAAGGCGGGGCATCATTTTTTCGCTTTGCCTTGTTGCTTTGATGCCATTTTGGGAAAGAGTGAAAGCCAATTTTATGAGTCAAAATGCAAACATAAGTGGGGGAAGTATAAATCTCTGGTTTAAATTGTCTTACACTGTAGTTTTGCATTGTATTCTTTTTTTCTTGTTGTTTGATATTAATACAACTTGACAACTTGAGTGGGGTTATTTGAAATGATCACGTGTTTCTTTCTTGTAGGTTACATATTCAAATCCATAAAATAAAGTAGTCAAATTTATGCAAGGAGGGGTCCCTTGTCCCATAAACGTGGTGACCAAATAGAAAAATATACTAAACCACAACCAAACTGGTTTGGTCGTGACCAAATAGAAAAAAGATACTTAACCACAATCATCAAAATTTTCAATGCAAAGGGAAGTAAGGTATGTACACTTTCATAAACTAAAGCAGTGAAATCTCTGTAAGGAAGGGTCCCTTGTCCCACAAACAAAGGGATCGCCACATCAAGTGAAATCTCTGTAAGGAAGGGTCCCTTGTCCCACAAACAAAGGGATCTCCACATCAATTGATCTGCCTTATTCATAAACTTAAAAAAATAAATTAATATTATATTTATTATTATAAAATGTATAGAAGTGAAAATATCATAACCATAACCACCAAAATTTCAAAATTAACTTAGAATTGAAGTCAAAATTAGCTTACTAAAAACATGGTACAAATTGTATTCCAGTTCATATTCTCAGCACCATGGAAGATGTTATGTGAAAGCTAATCTTATGAATCAAAATTCTAATGGAAGATGTTATGTGAAAGCCAATCTTATGAATCAAAATTCTAATGTACTAGCTGGGGAGGTATGTTTATATTTTGGAAAACAGAGAATTAATCTATTAACAAAATTGTGTCATTAATACTTACTTTGTCGTTTGCATGGTATATCGTTTATTCTTGATGTTTGTGCCAATCTTTTCTAAGTGTCTTGTCAGTAAATACCAATTATTTAATGCAAAGTATGTTAGTTTTTATGGTATCTCGGGATGTTCTCCATGATTCAGATGCCTTGCATGGAGGTACATTAGCAATATAGGCATCGATATGGAGTAGAGGGTGAGATACACTCTACTCAATGGCATGATTCCATTGGTGGCTGCATGTAGACCTTCTGGGGTGTTTTTCCCTTTGCATGCATGAGATTTGCATGACCTGTCAATGATTAAAAGATGCATGCAAAAGTGACTTTTTGCATGCATCAATATTAGGGTTTTGGTAAACCTAATTGATTAGTGAGATTATTTATAGAGGCAGGGGGTCCCTGGATGAGGTTGTTCAGTTGACTTATCAGAGAGTGATAGATCAAGCGTGAGGAGGGCGCACCAGTGCATGCAGGGCGACTTTCTAAGAGAGAGGAGCTATTGTAGGAGGGAGAGTGGTTAGATCTGAGTTGGATTAGTGACTATTAGCTCCAGAGGCACTAGGTGCCCATATTAGTAGACTGAGATAGTCTATCAGTGTGGTTTCCGCTGAGATAGAGGACATCTTCCAAAGAGGGAGAGGGGTGCATTACCTAAGGAGAGAGGAGCTCATTCAGAGTCCGATCGACCGATTGAGCTTCTAAGACTTTCAGAGTAGCCTTGCCTCGGGATTCGAGGAAGGTTTGTGAAAATCGGAGCTCAAATTTGTTGAGATCTGGCCCAATACGAGCATTTGACATCCAGGGGGGGTGCAATTTTCCATGCAAAGGAAGGGTGCATTCATCAATTGAGCAGTTGGCCTTTTTCTGTTGCAGAGAAGATCGGAGTAGAGGACTGAGAGAGGCAGTACAGTCAGAGCTACCTGCAGAGAGATTCAGATCCAGATTGACAGTTAGGGAACATCTCCCCAGTGCGAGAGGCAGTACAATCAGAGCTACCTGTAGAGAGATTCAGATATAGATTGACAGTTAAGGCACATCTCCCCAGTGCATGCATCAATTGATGCATGCATAACTAGGGTCTTGACCCGTTCAGGATTGAGTGTTGCATCTGAGGTAACATTGTTGTATTTGTCCTTTTTCATATATTGCTCTAGGCTCGAGAGAGAAGAAATCCCCACATGATTATTGGTTTTCTCCGTTTGGGGTTTCTAGGGTATATGCAGTGTTATGTGTGTGATTGATTGTGTTTATGTTGTAAAGAGATTCAGATCCAGATTGACAGTTAGGGCACATCTCCCTAGTGCGAGAGGCAGTACAGTCAGAGCTACCTGTAGAGAGATTCAAATCCATATTGACAGTTAGGGAACATCTCCCCAGTGCAAGCATTAGCTGATACATGCATATCTAGGGTCTTGACCCGTTCAGGATTGAGTGTTACATCTGAGGTAACATTGTTGTATTTGTCATTTTTCATATATTGCTTTAGGCTCGAGAGAGAAGAAAGCCCCACATGATTGTTGGTTTTCTCCGTTTGGGCTTTCTAGGGTATATCCAGTGTTATATGTGTGATTGATTGTGTTTATGTTGTAAAGAGATCTAGTTGTTGAGTCTTATTTCATTAGAGCATTATTGATATACAGAGACTCAAACTGCTTGAGATCTCAGGGCTATCCAGAGGGAGTAGTGATCTCTGGATTAAAAATTTACATGGTATCAGAGCCCTGGTAAGGGTCAGGGAGATCAATCACACTGAGATCAGTGAAGATAGAGACCAGATCTGAAGAGCAAAGCTCAGATCTGTGGTTGTAGAGGTCAGATCTATTAGATATGCGGTATTGGAGACTAGATCTAAGATAGATATAGTAGATCAGTGAAGATAGAGACCAGATCTACCAAATCTGAAGAGTAGAGATCATATCTGTGGTTGTAGAGGTAAGATCTATCAGATCTATGTGTTTGGAGGTGAGATCTGAGATGGATCTTTTAGATCTGGCATGAGCAGAGTCCAGATCTGTGGCAGATATATCAGATCTGAAGAGTAGTGTTAAGATCTGTGAGAGCAGAGTCCATAGCTGAAGAGCAAAGTTTAGATCTGGAGTGCAAACATCAGATTTGTTAGGATATATACCAGATCTATCATATATGTGAGAACAAAGATCAGATTTGGGAGAGCGTACCCTAGATCTGAGAAAGAGAGGGTTAGCTTGTTCACCAAGGCATAGATTTACAGGTTGGTTCTGATTCAGAGATTTTGAATTAGCAATGTTATCAATTTTGCAGTGTTATGGCCACTAGCTTGAGAGTAGAGTACAGGTTGTTGGGAAAGCTTGCATGTAAGTCCAGGGAGACCTTGGATACAGTTTCAATATCAGTGACAGAGGGAGACCATGATGCTTCTCTCAAGATGACACTGATAGAGGAGGAGCGTAGATCTGTATATCAGAGTACAGCATATGCAGCCAGGAAGCCTTCCAGTTCAGAGGGAGTAGCTGCAGCAACATATGATGTGTTTGATCCTGGTGGATGCTTCTCCACTAGTACCTTCCGTGCTAAGAGGGAGTGTTACTGCAGAGATTTGCATGAGGTCTTGCATGATGCATGTGCATGGGATATGCATGCTGCATATGCATGAGATATGCATGCACATGAAGACTGAGAGATGGTTGATTGAGGATGAGTTTACCTCTCGGTTTGAGAGGGAGTTCTCATTAGCCTCATATCAGTCAGGACATGACAACAGTCAGCCAGAGATCCAGGCTGATCAAAGATGGAGGGTTGACTGCATGAAGAGTAGTCACTTGACAGGGATGCAAGATGCATTCCTCATCCTAGAGCACACACCTATGTAGATGATTCGGGATGTGTAGGGGACTGATCACTTGGTCACAGGAGTGGGTAGAGTTCAGTTTCTACTTGACCTTGGAGAGCTCCTGGAGGTATCAAGAGTGTTGTTCATTCCAGGACTGAGAGGGAGTATTCTCTTAGTGGCAACTTTGGGAGCTGCTGGTTACTCAATAGTGTTCCAACATGATCTGATTTTCACCTATCCTAGAGGAGTTGACCCAGTCTTGATGGGTCACAGGATCGAGGGTGAATACTTGATTCGGGGACAACCCACTTCCGGCTCATTAGGTTGGCTCAGTGCATCCTCTTCAGAGTCATAGGAGGATAGTGAGCGAGATTCTCATAGTAGAGATGATGCTAGGATATGTGAGTCCAGTCACCAGATGGGTGAGCGAGATGCTCACCATGATGATGAGGATCAGAGGAGTGAATTTGGTTATCAGATAGATGGGCACGATGCTCATACAGACACCAGTCGGATATCGATTTGGTACGAGATGGTAGAGATGGAATTAGCTTAGGAGGGAGCTGAGACAACTCAGAGACAGAGGGAGTCCACTTACATACAAGTGGGTCCACTTGACAACAGTCTTCAGGATTGGTTACAACAGAGATTTAGGGGGATTTTGAATCAATTTTTAGTGATCAGAGTCAATGGTAGATCATGGGGCTTCTTTGATGGAGCTAGATGAGGGCACTTCATCTCAAAGGGAAACAATGAAAGGCATGACAGTTGGGTTAGTGTTAGTAGCAGAGGACTTGTTGGATCTAGGCATCAGTGGTTGGACTTCCCTCGATAAGAGGGAGTGTTAGTTTTTATGGTATCTCGGGATGACCTCCATGATTCAGATGCCTTGCATTGAGGTACACCAAAAGTATAGGCATCAGTATGGAGTAGAGGGTGAGATACACTACTCAGTGGCATGAGTCCATTGGTGGCTACATGTAGACCTTCTGGGGTGTTTTATTCCTTTGCATGCATGGGATTTGCATGACATGTCAGTGATTAAAAGATGCATGCAAAAGTGACTTTTTGCATGCACCGATATTAGGATTTTGGTAAACCTCATTGATCAGTGAGATTATTTATAGAGGCAGGGGGTCCATGGATGAGGTTGTTCAGTTGACTTATCAGAGAGTGATAGATCAGGAGTGAGGAGGGCGCACCAGTGCATGCAGGGCGACTTTCTAAGAGAGAGAGGAGTTGCTGCAGGAGGGAGAGTGGTCAAATCTGAGTTGGATTAGTGACTACTAGCTCCAGAGGCACTAGGCACCCAGATCAGTAGACTAAGATAGTCTATCAATGTGGTTTCTGCTGAGATAGAGGATGACGTCTTCCAGAGAGGTAGAGGGGTGCATAACCTGAGGAGAGAGGAGCTCATTCAGAGTCCGATCGACCGATTGAGCGTTTAAGACTTTCAGCGTAGCCTTGCCTCAGGATTCGAGGAAGGTCTGTGATGACCAGAGCTCAGATCTGTTGAGATCTGGCCCAGTATGAGCATTTGAAATCCATAGTGGAGGGCACACTTTTCCATGCAAAGGAAGGGCACATTCATCAGTTGAGCAGTTGGCCTTTTTCTGTTGCAGAGCAGATCAAAGCAGAGAACTGAGAGAGGCAGTACAGTCAGAGCTACTTGCAGAGACATTCATATCCAAATTGACAGTTAGGGCACATCTCCCCAGTGCATGCATCAACTGATGCATGCAGATCTAGGGTTTTGACCCATTCAGGATTGAGTGTTACATCTGAGTTAACATTGTTGTATTTGTCATTTTTCATATATTGCTCTAGGCTCGAGAGAGAAGAAATCTCCACAGGATTGTTGGTTTTCCCCATTTGGGGTTTCCAGGGTATATGCAGTGTTATATGTGTGATTGATTGTGTTTACGTTGTAAAGAGATCTAGTTGTTGAGCCTTATTTCATTAGAGCATTATTGATATAGAGAGACTCAAATCGCTTGAGATCTCAGGGCTATCCAGAGGGAGTAGTGATCTCTAGATTAAAAATTTACAAAGTAAATATAATTGATAATATATTGCAAAATGTTGGGTGATTGATAGACATAATTGATGGTCTGTAGAAAAATGTGAATTAATGTAGAGTAATTCATAAATCATATGTAGCCTTAAGGTAAGAAATATAAATAATAATTGATTATGCAAAATTTGGGGTGATTCATAGACATGCAGTCAGTTTAGTGATTTATGTGAAATTATGCAAAATTGGGGGAGCATGAGGAGTGATGGCGGAGCTAGGGTTTGGCTCATAGTAGTTATAAGAGTTGTTGGCGAGGCATGGCTCAGCTCTTGTTGCACTATAGCATGAGTTGTTTTCTTTGGTGATTTATTACTGGAATTCTGTGCATTTGTTGGTGGAAGCAGGTCCCATTGTGCTTATTTTATCCTCAGTTTTTTCTTGGTATATCTGTGAAGTGACAGAGGTCAGTTCATTATGACCGTATTACAGGGAGGACGATGGTGTGAGGGGATTGAGGGGCCGACAGTGGAACCGTGTGTGGTTTATCAGGGTACCCTTGACCCACTCTTTTGTGCTCATGAACACACTAGTTTGACCGGTGGGGACTCAGATGATTCTAGTAGCCCTTTAGCTAGCGAAATTTTGGATTTTCCACGCAACAGTGGGGGAATCTCTCGAAATCTGGGAGCGGTGGCCCATCAACACAAGTCTCTCAAATCCTTGAAGCTCAGGCCAGGAGGTATAAACATGACACTAGGGAAATACAGGTTGATAGAGTTATTAGTTTGTCAGCAAGGACTCTAGTTGGGAAAGTCTGCTTTTCGAATTTGAGCCAGAACGCTTTGATGTCGTGGGTCATAGAACACTAGAAACCTATCCTTAACTATTTTCCGCATGTTCACATGTTGGTAAACAACTGGATAATTTTCCACTTTATGGATGAAGAGCATGCCACCCGCATCATGGTGAAGCCTTGGGTAGTAGGAAAAGGCTCATTATGCCTCAAAAAGTGGCATACATATTTCAATCCCCCTATGGAGCAGTTCCAAAGGAACCATTACTGGATGCTTCTCAAGGGTGTTATCCCCCAGAGCTTTGGTCTTGTGAAATATTTGAGTGGGTTGTTTTATCTAGCAAATAGAGTGGGTCGTTTTATCTACTTTGATGAAAAATCCCTTTCTTTTGAAGATAAATGCACAACTTGGTTGCTTGCGGAGATGGATGCAAATATTGGGCTTCTGGATGTCATCAACTATTCAATGGGGGGACAAGTTCATCTGTCAACCACTAGGATTATTGGCGAACGCCTTTTCGTTGTCATGTTTGTGGGGAAGCCGAACATTTGAAACATGAATGCCACTCTCCCAAGCTTAGGACTGGGACTAGGAAACATGTTCCTATTCTGTCGGATCCAGATCCCTTTCATTTGGTTTAGTAGTCAAGGGATTCTTTTGGCACAAGTTGTGATATACACCAGCTTATTCCCGCGGATGCATCTGCCACTTTCTCAAGAAAGTGACAATCTCTCTTTCCAGATTTTTTTGATTCACTTTCGGAGACAGAATTATTAAGGCTTGTTGAGGTTGATTCTACTCATCAGGAAGTGTCGGGAAATGGAGATTTGTTTGCCTCACAAATTGAAGGTGTTTCCTCATTAGTTGAGGGAATTCTTGGGATGCATTGTCTTCTCCCCAAGGTTTTTGCAGACGAGGTGTTACTGATATTGTCTAGGATAATATTTTGCTAGACTCAGATTCTCAATTGCTTAGAGACGAAGTTTCGGCCCTTGAGGCCTTGGGTTTGGAAAAAGAGGTCGTTCCAAAAGGTCTGAGGGAAAATTTTGGAAAATCACAACAGATCTCAAGGGGAGGGTTTATTCAATAACCTCTCTTGATTTATTCTAAGGATTCCATGGAACCTGGGTCCTCGACCCTTTCAATCCAAATGTAACCATCCGAAAGAAGAACAGGGGTAGACAAAAGAAGGTTCTGGACAAACAATCATTAGAGGAGTCCGCAAATTTGAACGGTTCTGGACTTCTGGACTCTAGTGGGGAAAAATATACTCAAGATAATATGTTTGATACTTTCAGGCCTCTTAGAGTAGAGTCGACTGAGAAGTTGGTTCCCTAATGATTATTTTGTCTCTTAATGTAAGAGGGGTGGGGAGAAACCCAAAATTTAATGTCCTTAGAATATTATTGCATGAGGTCTCTCCAGATATTCTTTTGTTTCAAGAAACTATGGTTTTGGGCTCCAAAGCTAGGGAATTTCTATGGTGTTTGTTCCTAGATTAGGAATGTTGCACAGTGGATGCGACAGGCCTTTCGAGTGGTCTCCTGTTTTCTTGGAACCCTACAAAGTTTAAATTTAGTCCCTTTCGGAGTGGTGATGGAATCTTTTTGGTGGGTCATTCTAGGGTTTTGGATTTACCTCTTAGTATTTTAAATTGTTATGGCCCTTATGCAGGCTGGAAGGAATTTTGGAGCAATGCTGACAGTAGTGGTATTCTGGAATGCTCCTCACTTATTGTTGTAAGATATCTCCATTTCACGACTTTCGCTCATGAGTCTTGGGGCACAACTGCCAAAATTGATCCTTTGATTTCTTGGTTCCAAATTTTTGTTGTTGACCATAGGTTTGTGGATATCGAACCAGTCCCCTTTGCGCCTACTTGGCATAATGGGTGTATGGAAGGTGAAGTGGTTGCAAAGAGACTCGATAGGTTCCTATTAGTAGAGGAACTACTCAACACTTTGGATTCTTGCAATTCATGGGTCGAAAAGGTTACTATATATGACCATTGGTCGATTATTTTGAGATTGGAAAGGGGATGTCACATTTCTAGATACTCGTTCAAGTATTATCGGGTTTGTTCTGAAGAAGTGTATTTTAATAATCTTATCAGGGCACAATGGCATTCAAACTTCCCTCATGGAATTGGCATGACGATGAACTGGTTACCTAGATTTCTCAGGTCCCTTAAGGAAATTGTTGTTCCATGGTTAAAAAACAAGCAACTTTCTTAGCACAGAGACCTATCTCAGATTGAGTCATAGATTAAGGATTACTACTCCTTGGTTGTGCCAAGTTATGTCTTGAGGCAGGATTCAGACTACATTAAACTCTTAGAACAAGAAAAAGTCGACATTCTTCAAGTAGAAAAGGAATTATGGCAACTTAAAAGCAGGGCACTGTGGATTTCTAAGGGGGAGTAAAACACTAAATTTTTCCACTCCTATGCTAACCAATGTGGGAGGCACAATGCGATTTGGGGGATTGAAGATCAGGAATGTAAGCGGTGCTTCACGGAACATACTATTGAAGAAGCTGTTACGAGGTATTTTACAAAAAGGATTCAAAAGCCCTCGGTAAATAAGCTTGGTGCACAAGTCTCCATTTTGCAATGCATGCCTCATATCTTCTCTGATGAGGAACTTGAAGAAATTGGTACACTAGTTTCTCTACTGGAGGTTGAGAATATTTTGAAATTGATGGCCAAGGACAAGAGTCCTGGGCCAGACGGGTGGACGATGGATTTTTATTTACAGTTTGATCTGTTTGGACCACAAATCATCAAAATTGTGGAGGAAGCACATCTCTCAGGATCAGTCGCAGGAGGTATTAATGCTACCTTCTTAGCCCTTATTCCTAAGATTTCAAACCCTCACACCTTCCAGGATTTCCAGCCTATTTCACTATGCAACCTCCTTTATAAGGTCATATCTAAGGTTATTGCTAATTTTTTGAAGGGGGGTTTATCCATAGGCATATCAAAGGAATAATTCAGCTTTCTTCAACATAAACAGATTTTTGATGCTATTGGGATCACACAAGAGACTTTGCATTCTGCGAAAATCAATCATTTAAATTATATGGTCTTGAAATTGGACCTTGTAAAGGCATATGCCATGGTTGATTGGTATTTTCTTCGTCTTATTCTCATTAATGCGGATCTAAACTTTGAGGTCACCTAGTGGATTATGGGTTGTGTCACATCTACCAATTTCGACATACTGGTTAATGGAAGCCCTACTAAATTCTTCAATAGCTCTCGAGGTCTGAGATAGGGCTTCCCCTTATCACCGCTGCTTTTCTTGTTGGTCATTGGGGGTTTAAGCAGGCTGATCAGTTGGGCCAAACAAGAAGGTAAGACTACAGGAATCAAAGTTACTCCTTTGCAGCATATTGCTCATCTTTTGTTTGTGGACGATGTCTTACTGTTTAGTATTGGTAAATTTTGTGAAAGGAAACATTTTAAAGACCTTTTATATTTATTCTTCCTGGCTTTGGGTATGGCGATTAGCCTACCGAAATCAGGCATCCATTGGTACAATATGGAGGTCTCTGAGATGGAATTGATAAATTCTATCATCCCATATAAACTAGTGGATCCTAGATGCAGGATTGAAGTACCTTGGGCTAATTTATTAAACAAAATAGATACCTAATTGCTGACTGGTTTTGGTTGGTAAAGAAGGTTGAGAAGAGAATAAAAAACTTGTGCAATCGGCGCTTGTATTTGGGAGGTCTAATCACACTTATTTCATTCCTCTGTAACATTCCGGTCTTCTGGATGACCCTAGCTAAGGTTCTGAAAAAAATCATGTCTCTTCTTCGCCAAATTATTTTTGACTTTTTATGGCCAGGCTCACATTTCAGGATTGGTTTTCATCTCACTGCCTGGGAGTCAGTAGCTATCCCCAAGTCATTATGGGGATGGGGAATTAAAAACATTATGTGGATCAGGAAATCCTTGGCTATGAAGAGCCTTTGGCGTGGCCTACTGGACAAAGGCTTGTGGGGGGATATCATCAGATGCAAATATTTAAAGAATCTCTCCTTTATTGACTGGGTAAGAAAATAAAAAAAGAAAAGTCTGGGTGATTCAAACATTTGGTGTGGATTAAGGAATTCCTTCACAGACTTGAATAGGTGGTTCACAATTCTTCAAACTATCTCCTGCTACGGTTCGAGCTATTCATTGTAGAGGGATATTTTTCCTCAATCATGCAGAGAGGGTAGTTCTGGTAGAAAGCGTTGATTAAGTTAGCTCTCGGTCGAGGATCTTCATTGGGAACCAAATGAAGCTATTGAATGGGATAGGTATGTGGCGACACTAAGACATGTTGGCATTTATTTTTCAAACTCCGATGATAAAATTTGCTAGTCTTGGAACACAACGTCGGGACAGGTTACAACCAAGCTAACATATGCTTTGATTGTTTCTGATTGTATTGGATATAAACCCAAATAGTGGCATCAACGCTTATGGCTGTGGCATGCTACCACTAAGATCCTATGCTTTACCTGGATAGCTATTAAAAATAAGATACTAATGGGAGAATTTTTTTATATTAGAGGGGGTATGGGACCAACCGTTTGTTCTGTGTGCCTACATGATGCAAAAACAGTAGATCACCTGTTGGTTTCCTATTACAAAACGCAGTAGATATGGGAAATTACCGTGCAAAGAATCTCATTCTCACATGGTTGGAATGGATCATCCTTGGAATCGTGCTTATATAATTGGTTTGTGTCAGATGCTCATGTTTCACCCTCTCCCCTATATTTCATTTGGGCATTTGGCGTCTCAGAAACTTAATTTTATTTGAAAATGTACAGTTTCACTCGGGTATTGCTTGCAGATTCATACAAATCTTTTTTTCAACATATTCCCATAGTAGACTACAGGTGAAGAGAATGGAAAGGTTTCCTCCCATTATTATTGATCAGTTCCCCATCGGGTTTTTCGATGGTGCCTTCCAGAGGGGGAATTACAGAGTAGGGGCATACCTTCACATTAATTCTGAACACCACTTCCTCCTCTGGTGTGGATGTGAACAGGGTATCAATACACATGCAGAGCTCCTGAGCCTTTGGGGGTTATTCTTTTTTTCCTATAAAAGAGCAATTATTACTTTACAATTTTTGGGCGATTCTATGGTGGTGATAGACTGGATTTGTGGAAAGAAACATTTACAGGTCGTAGTTTTGGAACAATGGAAATCCCAAACTATTGAACTTAAACAAAACTTCACTGTGATCAGTTTCAAGCATATATATCGCTCATATAACACGAGAGTTGATCAATTATCCAAGTCGGGCATTGGCTTACAAGAAGGCAAATTACACTTCAAGGAATTCAACAGAAATCAACTGATTGATGAAGGAATCCTAGAGTTATACTAAAGCGAGTTTTTTTCGTAAATATGACTTGGTATTTGGCTATTAGAGTCTTGTCGATAAAGACATTTTGTTACTTGTATATTTTGTTCATAATTGATAGTATATAGACTAGTTAGTTTTATAGGGGATACAAATTTTGTTGTAGGAGTGACTATAGTACAATATCACTATTAGATGATTTCAGTTTCGAGATATTTTATCTGAGGGATAAACACATTTGTAGTTTCTTTGATTCACTCTATGAATAGCAAAAAAGACATCGGTTGAAAAAAAATGTAGTCACTTATTACTTAACCAAAACAGTCGAATTGCAAAAGGGGTAAGGTGAGTGCAATGTCTTAGTTTAGTTCATTATTATGAATTTCAAGTTAATTCCCCACTTTTGAAGCTTAAATTGTACTATTTTGAGTAATTATTTGAGTGGGTAATGTCACTTTGCAAGCAATAGATATAATTATTGAAAACATCAACATCGACAAAAACTCGTGGAGGGTCTAGACATTGAAAACATCAAGGAAAGATTAGCAAGCATTAAAAAATACATAATAATTTCATTTTTTAAAATATAAACCAATGTCAACATCAAATAAACAAACACATTGAATATCTAAAAAAACACCATCATATATGATGTAATGGATTCCAAATCACACATTAAAATCAATATTGAAACTTGATCCTTGTTCAATCAAGGACTCAATTCTAGACAACCAATACAAGATCACATTAAATATATATCAATGTATCTCATTATCATGAGTCATCTACAATAATAAAAGTAGTGAGCCATCAATTTTCTTTCCCCTTCTTATGGTAAGAAGGTTCTGCATCATCCATCTAATTGTGACTAGTGGGTGTAGGTGTATCTATATGTGTATAGAAGGTGCTTCTTAGGTTTCCACATCACCCTCCATGTTGTCAAAATGCTCCTCTTTCCCCTAACTAGCCCCTCTTACTCATCCCTGGCCCCTTGCTCATGTTTCCACATCACTTTATGTGTTTTCAAAGTGCTCCTCTACACCACATACCCCTTTTCTATTGTTGATCCTCAAAACCACTTAGGTCCTATTCTTGTACTCCAACCTCGATTACATCCACATATGGATTTTCTAAATTTGCCTCACCCAAAGAGTGAAAATCATAGTGGACATAAACAATATCATTTAGGGATTGAAAATCTAACCTATAATGTAATTTGGGGTGATTCATAGACATGTAGTCACCTAAAATGTAATTCACTGTTCAAACATGAATTAAAATTCTAAATTCTAATGGCCTACTTGGAATCAAATATTCATTTCTTGGACAATGGTGTCAATGTCAAATAGTCCTTTGGTGTACCTATACATATCCATCTTTTGATTAATGGTTTTGTAAGTTTTTGGTACCATCCTCTAAAGATATGCATAATGAACCCTTCCATGACTTTCTATCAAACTCAAAATTACACGAGTGACTGAAGGTGGGTTTGAGTACATGTGTTGCTACATGATTGGATGGATCATCCTAGTCTATTGATTATCAATCAAATCCTAGATCTTCTTATATAATTGATGTCCAATTATATCATTTCCCACATAATAACATTAGATAACTTCTTTGTCCTTATCCATGGCTTCATACAAGTAGCTCATTATGGGATTATCCCCATCAACCAAGTGGAGAACCTTTACCAAAGGTTCTCTAATCATGCACACTTCTTGCACTCCTTCCTAGAAGGAATCAATGTACTATATTTGAATGATGGATTTCCCATCCCATCCTGTGTTAAATGCACAATCACTCCACTTATCACAAACAAACATTATCTTCAACTAAAAAATGCCATTCGAGCATACACTAAAGAAAATTGAATCTACAAGGAAAACATGTGATTGCAGGACGCAACAACTTTTTGTTTCTTGTGAATTTCCTCATGAAGCTAAGAACAAATGCATAGTTATACATAAATATTGTGACTCTCCTAGCCCAATTAATGACCTCCTTGAAAAAGGATATATTTCCCACATACTCGAGCATCAGTTCAATGCAATGGGTAGCACACGAAGTTCGAAAAAAAAAATCAGGTGCCTCTCCACTATAAGCATCCCAATAACCACATAATTACTTGATTTTTCTATTATTGTTTTCAAAACATGTTGCAGATTGGTCTCTTGGATAAACCTAACCAACATTTCACACACAATGTTGCATCTTTAACATGAAATGATGCATCAATAGATTTAATAATAATTGTGACCTTGGGACAATGTACCAT
Source organism: Larix kaempferi (assembly GCA_027924585.1). Classification (NCBI taxonomy): domain Eukaryota; kingdom Viridiplantae; phylum Streptophyta; class Pinopsida; order Pinales; family Pinaceae; genus Larix; species Larix kaempferi. The sequence goes on from BSBM01000588.1 coordinate 2,255,617, forward strand.
GAAAGTAAAGAAGTTCCTACCATTCTCATACATCCATCCATCAAACATCATCATGCCTCTAGTGGCCTCCCATGACTACTTTAGGTCCTCCAATTTAGTATTGCTATCATTATTTTCTATTGGAAGAATTGCCCCTACAACTCCTTATACAAAGGGCACTTATACCTTGAGCAACAATAACAACATCAAACATTGATTGGAATAATGGATTGGTCTTTGTAATGCTCAAAGGCATGTCACTCAAGAAAAGGCACATCTCCACAACCATGTCTGCTTCTTGCTTCTCCTTTCTTTTCATCATTGATTGGATGGAAATTTGTGCCCTGTCTCTAGTTCTTAGAACAATAAAATGTGGGGTTCTTGAGGATATATGGTTCTTGAGGATCTAGCCACTCCACAGAAGGCAATTTCAACTTTGAGAGTGACTCCCTCTTCCTTCATTTTATCCTTTTCATAAAAAAATTTGTGGGAAGCTTCATAAATAACTTCGTGGGTAGATAAAAAAAATCTGGAGATTAATTATTTCAAACTGCAATATCCTTCCCTGTGATTCTAACAAAGCGATATTTCAATCAGTTAATCCCTCTTGTCATGAAATTCCCACATAGTTTACAAGTCAATCTTTGTTGGTTTGTCCCATTTTTAGGTTCACCATACTATGAAAAATGGGTCCAAAACCTTCAACATATTTCCATTGTAATATTCAACTTCAAACTTCAAACCTAGGGTAAATAAAGGGGGTGGGGGGAATAAGCATCAAACACTACTAGGAAAAAAACAATATGGTAAAAAAAAACCTATAAATTGTTCTACGACCCACGAAAAAATAATAATAAGAAGCAAACAACATGGATTTTGAAAACCTTACATAAATATCGAAAAATCCTTGATCCATAAATAAGAGACTTATATCCCACTTTCTTCATCAACATGTATACTTTGCAGAATTCATTTTCTAAGTTTATGCAGATATCTATATCCTTCAAAATGGTTACAGGGCCTTTATTCCATATTATAATTCTAGGTACAAAATTCCCTGCAACATTATATGTTCTAGACTATTCCAATCAACACATGCAATGTTACTCACAATTAAATTTCTTATCAATTGATTCATTTTGAGGGTTTTCCAATCACATGGGCTACATGTATACCTTGTTCCTTGTTCAAATCTACTAACCCAATGCACATCCAATGAAGATCTCTTTGTTGATGCAAGATCTCAACAATCAATATGGTCAACTATATGCCTATAGGTAATTCCATAATCACTTATGTCACGTCCCCTCCCATTGACACAACTCAAGGAAGGGAACATGACACTAAGTTTGGGATTCTATCCCCATGATAATTTTTCAAAAACATAAAAAGTAAAAGTACATGTGGAAATTAATAATTCAAATAATCATAGCGGAATAAAAATTCTACTGCATCTAGCATGCATTCAACATGATTATAACAATCAATAATTAATACATTGCATAATTGATACAAGAGAATACCTATCTTGATGGGAAATTGTCCCGAGCAACTAGCTATGCAACTGCAACGTTCCACCCAACCAAGGGAAATTGTGCTCATAAATATCTCAACACAATTGCCACCCCCAAGTTGGGCATGATTTCTACAAGGAAAAAGGGAACAACCACTGACACATAGCCAAGTAGTATTTCACTATTCAGCCAAGCCAATCCACAGTTGGGTTTATCAAGATACTAAGGCAGTAGAAATGAATGAATTTCTAAGCTAGTGAGCTCAACCACAGAGCTATTGGCACCTCTACAAGATCTAGCTAGATTGGCACCCACAATACCTACACACCCAACACAAGGAAGTATTCCCTTCACTTATACACAGTCCCTCGGGCCATACCTTCCCTTCTAGTGCTCTTCAGGGTGTGCATAGAAAAGTAACCAATAACCCTTCGCTCTTTGGTGAGGTTACACTCTTCATTGGGTTTATCAAGCCAGTTCTAATCCTCTTCTACTCCTGGTTTCTTACACAAAGTTCAATCCAAACAGGGATGCACATAACAAAAAGGCACAAATATTGGGCATGGGAAAATGTTTTGACTATGGGAGTCCCAAAACAATATTTCCATGGGTTCCTTCAATTCATGGTACACCAATAATGTCTTTGGATATGGGAAAATGACCACTGAAAGTTATATGTCGAATTCCCAACATGTACAAAGGAAAATGAGCAACAAAAACGGATCTCATAGATCCCCAACTCGTTTTTCCTTCTTCCCAGTTGATTTGCAACACAAAAACGACTTCCTAGCTATGGAAAATGCAGGAATGCTTAGCAAAAACATGGAGGAAAACGCCCAGCAAGCTTAGAGTGCGTGGGAGAGAAAACCAATGCATGAATAATGGATCTGGGAGCAATTTTGTGGGTCCTTTCTTTCCCAGGAAGCAAAACCATGATATTCAAAATTGATGGCTTTCCCATACATGAAATTGGGCAACCATACCTCTCCATTCCCCAAAGCATTAACTACCTGTTGAAGCCTCAGATGTGTAGGTGCTGGAATGGTGTCCAATACAAACAACAGGGGATGAAAACCCAGCCAAAGGCTTCAAATAATCCTACGCAAGTATTACCCTATCCTCGAGTTGTTTGGTGTGGTTGACACCCACGGATATTCGGCCTCTACTGGCACTCTTTGAATCGGTGAGTTTGCTCCTCGAAATGGAGACTTTGAATTAGATCTGAAACTAATACTAAATGTGTTTTGAATGCAATCTACAATTAATAATTCTGCAACTATTAGAAGAAATTCTATAGTTACAGAAATACATATTTGAACTAAAATACTAACATGTCCAAATGTTAATTAAATTAATAACCTATCCCGGGAGCCAAAAGTTTTGAAAGAGAGAGAATGATTTAATGTTCAAAAGAATGATCAGGTCGTCAATAACTTAAAAAGAAATTTTTAAATCATTAACGTCATTAGCACATCAATTCTAACATGAGAAAAAAACATTATCTTCACTATGCTAAAACTGTTTGAACATGGAATCGTTTCTGCAATTATTAAACATAATCAGATTAGCAAATGAACTACAGAAATGCAGAAAAATGGATCTGATTACTATTCAAAAGTGCGTAACAGAAACATCTTATTAGACACAAATGAACAAATGAAAGAATAACTGCAGAAAAAAGGAAAGGTTCGTATCACCAGTTCAGTTTCATAAAAACATTTACAAAGCTTGAAATTGATGATCAATAACCACTCCAGGCAGCGCGTCCTCAGTCTAGCTCTTCCAAGTAAAAATACATAGAAACGAGTTTAGCTGAAAAATTACAATCCTTCTAGTCTGTGGAGACTGTCTCTCCCTCCCTTTCTCAGATCATAGAAAGTAGGTTTTTATACAAAGAAAATTACAGGAAAAGATAAGATCCATTCCCCCAATTCCTGAGCTAACTAGCTGAGTTGTTCCATTTACCAGATCCGTCCATGAGAAAAATATGGGAAAATCCATTTTTAAAAACCAGTCGGATCTTCCAAATGAAGAACTTTCTAAGGATTCTGCTCGTTAAAGAACTAATCAGGCATATTCTGCAAAAAACCCATGTCTTGCATTTTCTAGATTCGTCTTCATGACTCCAGAAATCGCATCCAAAGATCACTGCTTTCCACTTGACACGTTTTAATCAATCCAAATTCGGGATGTAAATTCTTCAATTTGATTCCTCTAAATCCAAATCCACACCTGTACAATTCATAATATAATTAAAATATCAATCCAAAACTACCGAAAGAAATCCAAATTAATAAAATCCATTTGCAAAATCAAAATATAAGGAAAATAGTTAAATCTTATCCAAATCTGAAATTGATTGTTCAGATAGATTTTCTTCCATCTTTCCAACGAGCTATCTCTGGCTAGATTTGGACACATAAATCTCAAGATATTGCTCCCAGAAGTTAAGACTCAACAGCCGTTGATTTCATTGTTTGGGTGAACTATGGCCATTGATCTTAACAATTAAACCCAACATTCATATCAATTATTTTCCAAATGAATAAAACCAAAACAAAAATCCAAAATCACTATTCCCAATAAAATCGGAAATCAAATGTCGGGAGGAAATTAAGATTTAAACAAATCAGAATCTGGAAAAACCAAAATTAAAAACAAATTAAAACCCTAAGTAAAAATGAAATTACCAAATTTTACGGACCTGAAATTAAATTAAAATATAACATAAGAAAAACTTAGGGTCCGAAAATGCGGAAATGAAAAAGTAAGAATTTGCAAAAGTGATTTCCGCACTGCGGAAATATAAAAAATCTAAAAATTAAAATCAAAGTTTCTGCATTCCGCATTACCGATTGCGGAAACATCAAAATACAATCACCAAATTAAAGCTTATTTAAAGGTTCCGCAGATCTACAAAAAAGATGATGGGAAAGCTTGAAATTATTATTTTTTAATATGGAATGAAATAATGAAATAAAAATAAAGAGAAGATGAGAAAGAAAATCTAGAAATTATTTACAAAGTGAAAGAAAATAAATGTTGGAAACAAGATATGTATATAAGAAAAGAATCATTCCTATAATATAAGATAGTTAATAAATTCCATAAATATGTTTCTAACATAATCACTTTCTAAGAATAGAAAACCAAGAAAAGAATAATAATATTTCATTTTGCAAAAATAATAATAGAAAATCCTTTTAGATTGCAAAATGAAAAAATAGAAATTATATTTTCAAAGTCAAATTAGCTTATTGAAAATAAAAGACTTATCCATGATCAAACTAATTTCACATTCGTGAATGTTGAACTTTAATCCCACTAATTTCCAAATAATCATAAAACCAAATCTCATAGAAATTAGGGAAATTAGAACTCAAACAAACTAAAACATGCGTTCTTTTAATTTTCATAACATCAAATTGTGTATAAATTTAATATATGGATTTAATGAAATATACAAATTAAGTTAATGAAAGTCAAAGCATGACCATGAATATTTAAAATATTTTAAACAAGCTTAATTTAAACATTAAAAATATTAAACTTACATAAACAAACAAACCCAAATACTAAGATTATTTACAATATTTACATTATGATTCTAGGCATGCAAAAGTGAGAATAAAACCCCATCAAGGTCAAATATCAAACTAATGCAATATCTAAAATCATGAGAGAAGAAACCATAAGATCAATCAAAATCCCAAAATGAAGGTAATAACCAGCCATCATCTCAAATAATCAGTTTGTGCAGCGAAAACCAAATATAGGTGGGGAATGTGAAAGTCAACATGGTAAGTTAACCACCGAGATCATGAAACCAACTCAAATGAATCAAAAGAAAATAAGTAAAAATGGAAACAACCCACATTCCGCAATCCGCATCTGCGGGTTGTGGGAGGAGAGTTGTAGAAATTTATTCTTGCAAATATATACATTCTTTCTGCAATCCGTAATCCGCAATGCGGGTTGCGGAAATGCAACTTCAAATAAAAAAAAACCAAAACTGTCACACAATCCGTAATCCGCAATTGCGGGTTGCGGGGATGACAAACCGCGATTATTGAAAAATATTTCCACACCTGTAATCCGCATTGCGGAACGGAAAAGTTTCAAACTCAAAAACCAAGCTCCCGCAATCCGCATTGTGAGTTGCGGGTTGCGGGAAAGACAAAATTTTGGGAAAAATAAGTTCTTTCCACAACTCACAAAAAACACACAAAAAGCATAAATTTTCAAAAGGAAAATTAATAACTGAATCAAATCATGTCAAAGGCAAAAATGTATAGTAAACAGGATGAACAACCCCAAAAATGTATAAGTTACCTTTGCATATAAAATTGGGGCTCCCATGCCCCTTGCATATAAAATTGGGGCTCCCATGTTTTGGATAAAACATGGGATCTATTGTGCCTGCAACAAATGGCGACTAGCTGGGAAGAAGCAGGTATCTCTGCATTACAGTATTGAAATCTATAAAAATTAGGAATAAAAAATAAAATGCCTTCAAATGCTAAATTTCAAATAATCTAAATAACATTAACGCTGAATGATATAGTATCAGTTAGACTTCAAAACATCTAAAACATCCAACTCATTCCCATCATTATCCAAAAAATGTTTTTAAAGATAAACTCATTTTTCAAAATAAATTATTTACAAGATGTAAGAATCAAGAACTTTACCGGGAATTAACCTCGAGAAATGAAGCTAATCATATAAGACATAGTATTAAGAAATGACTCCAATACCACAGGCAGGACCCTACAGCCAGTCGACGTCTATAGCCCCGACAGGGATGCCCTTTAACCCCACTTCCAAGCGCTCTGGTCCCAGTTTACGGATTTAGATACATAGTTATACAATGACTCAATTTACTGATGGGTAAGCAACATCAAATAACTCTCTACGAGTGTGGGATGGAAAAGGATTCTTAAATATTTATATATATAATATTTATGATTTGGAATCCCAAATACCACTGACGGAGCCACTGTAGCCCGCAGGAATCCATAGCCTCAACATGGACGTCTTTTAACCCGTTTTACCTGATGGCTTATATCCCAAATAGCAAGTTTAAAGAAATCTGCAAACTATATGTAATGTGCTAATCTCGATTTGAGATTGCCTAGTAAATGGGGAAGCAGACTTAGAAACTCCTTAAGAGTAAAGATGGCGTAAGAAATCTATCGATTACTAATATTTATAGATTAAAACTTCTTTCCAGAAACTGATTCCCTTAAAAGTAACTAAATTCAAACTTATAAGCACTGAATTGTTTATGTTGAGTTAAAGATAAAGTTCTAAGGATAATGATGAAAAGATTCAAATAGAATTATCAGCACAGTCTATTATTGATTTTTCACAATCAGGGATTAACTAATCAAAACATTTGATTTCCAGCAAGTAGAAAACATTTATAAAGATTTCCTTTATAGATAAGATTTCAAGATTGTAAAAGAGTGATTAGCTCTTTTATTTTAATAGTGAAAATCATGAAAAACTCAAAACAAACTAGCAAGAAAAGAAAATGTAGGAATGATAAAATCAAACATATATACAAATGGAACCAAAAGTAAATTAAAATCTCACAACTATATCACTTACTAAAAGAATAATTAATGATTAAAAATTTTGTTTTTTAGTAAGTCATGAGATATCAAATTCAATTGGGTCTTTATTGAAAACAAATAAAGAAGCCTAAAAGATTAAACTAAATTAAAACGTAAAATGATTGCGAAAATAAGCCTTAAGAAATTGTCTCACGCGAACAAAAGAAAGAGCAAGTAGTCCGCTCTGCAAGTCTAGGTTTTGTGTGAGAGCCGAAGTAAGTATGCTCTGCGAGTTGCCAATTTGGTATAACATCGCATCAGAATGCTAAGACTCGCCTCTGTAAAGTTTATGTCAGTAAGGGTGTGCTAGTGAGCATATCTTGGGACTCCCAGGAGCCTGTGAGTAGCTTCATGCCTTCGGGAAGTTGCGAAAACTAAACGGACCCAAGACATTGTGTTCAGGCACAAGTCAGAGTTGAGTGGTGACGAACTTCGCAATCCGAGGTCGATCCACTGTAAGAGTCTGTAATGTCTGCAAAAGCTGTAATAAATTGCTGAAGATTAATGAAGTTGGAGATCCTGGCGTAGTTGGTATCAGAGCCAGTCCCAGTTTACATTGAAGTGTTCTGGTAATATTTACAACTTGTATCTTGTATGAATGCATTTAATTCTGCTGCAATATCATCTCTGTGTGTTTATTTTCGAATAGTTGATCTGTTACTTTTCATACACTCTAAAGAACAAAAGTATCCAGTAGACGGTGGAAATGACCGTTGAGGAAATTGTAGGAGTCCATAAGGTGTAAGCGTAGTGCGGAAGTCGTAGCAGTAAGGCCCATTGAGGTTAAGGGGAGTAAGTCTACAAGTTGCCCGAAGCGTAGAAGTCATCCCTCACCTTATTCAAATGGATCCCATAATGGATGTTGTTCCGCTGACACATATAGAGTGTGAATCAGCTAATAACACAGAAGTTAGTTAAGCAGAAAGAAGAAGTCAATCTTTTAATCCCTCCACTTCTGGAGAAGATGCTTCATACATCACAATTAATGACCAGAATCCCAATGAAAACTGGCAATTGCCCCAGATTCTTCTCAAAGATGTTTATAGACTCAGATGGTGGAATTTATTTTCAGTCACCCAAATTCGTGTGTCAAGCATAGATGTGTCCTTTACTGATAATCAATAACCCATCCACACTACTTTGCTTGATAAAGAACAAATTGATTGGGCTAAGCGATGTAATTTCAAATATGCACATTTTGGTGCCGTTAAGCTTCGTCTCGGTCCGCTAGTATGCCCTCGTCTAGCTGTTTCGTCTTTATGTTGCGTGGTAGATACACGTCATAATAAGTTTTCCGATGCTGTCATTGGAGGTTTCACTGCTCCTCTCCATGATGGTCCCGCATTTGGAACTATATATCCTAAGTTTTCTGTTAGTTTAGATGATCCGCACATTTACAATATTCTCAAAGCTTATATCTTGCCAAAAGGCTTTGACATGCAGAATGGCTCCCGCATCATCCAATTAAAAGGTGGTGTCTGTGTCCGGTTCGGTAACGATACCCTTCCCCAGTTGAGGTCCCATGTCCATCAGAGCTCTGTAGACTGCAGCGTGGTGGAACAGCCAAATTCTAAATCCAAAAATGCGACCCCAATAACATTTAATTGGACAGGAATTCAATATCCACAATCTTGGGAAATGAAATACACTAAGTTAAGACATCAAGAAAGGGTACCAGCTACTATGAATCCAAAACCCCTTGTCTATGATGAAGCGTCTTTCTCATTCCACTCATCCCAAGAAGATCCCATTCCCAGATTTGGTCCTCCTTTGATCAGATCTACTTCCATGTCAAGTTATCAAAATGCTAAGCGTCAAGCTATGTCGGATCAGTTAGCTAAAAGGTCTTTAGCTGAGTCTTCAAGTTCTGTACAAAAATCTTCTGTAAATTCTGAATCTTTTTCTGGTCTTTCGGATTTTGAACATAGAGGTCAGCATGCAGATTGTCTTGCATGTAGAAAAATAAAAACAAAATTAGCTCAAAAAGAAAAACAAAAATCACATCATGAGTTTCCTAGCCTAGGTATGTTTTCTGCTTTGCCTAGATTTGGTGCCTCTGTTGAAACCACAAATCCTTAGGGTCAAAAGTCCTACTACCCTGGAAGGAATCTTCCTGAATCGGCCTTCCGGAAGTATTCCCAAGATGGCACAACCCAAAGAGAATTCTTTCCTTTCAAATCTTCAGCCTCCGACTAGTCTGTCTCTGACGAAGTCAAATTAGCCAACTGGAGTAACTTGCAACATGTTCATACTGCAAGGAATTTAGATGATATGGCTAATGACATCTTGCTCCTAAAACAAAGCAGTGCTATCCAAAAAGACCACCTTGATAAATTCATCACTAAGCTTGAGCTCTTGGATCATCTGTTACATGATACAACTGAAATAGAGAGAGCCATAGAAGTAGCTTCTGATAAGCTACAAAGAAGAATGGAAGTTCTAGCATATATGAGTTCTAAGACAGAGGAACTAAAGAAGAAGCATTATGTAGTTCCTGACCATGTATTAAAACTTGCTAGAAAAGGTCATAATAAGTCATCCTCTCTAGGACAGTTCAATGCAATCCCAGATGATGAAAAGCCTGAATGGGATTTTGGTGAAAGTGATGCCATAAAGAAAGATGTAGAGGAATAGATTAAAGCATTCAAAGAGTTCAGACCTGTACTTGATCCCAAGTACATAGGATATTTAAATATGATGGCAGAATCCTCTAACCAGAGGAGAATAGAAGCCCCGAGGTTCCAGCAAGAAGAGTTTGATACCCATATGCCTGATGCACACGCTGTATCAAATCCTCCAAAAGTTTTTAACTTTGGTATCAACTCTATGAACAATTTAATCACTCAAATGCCTGAGCAACCAGTGTTAAATATCCAGTGTCAATCTCAAGAAGAGATTAAAAATGCTATTCAATTGTTAACACATTGGATACTGTATAAAAAACAGCAAGACCACAACCTCACAGGACAAATGATTGGTGCACAGCTGATTGCTGGTCTGTTTGGTTTAGCTTATGAGTGGTGGCGGTGGTTACTGCAAGAAGCACAAAATGAGTTGTTAACTGCAAACGACTCAGATGAACAAATTCTCGCTGCCCTTGGCAGAGAATTTTATGGTCCTGAAGATGCCGAAGACTATGATCACCTTGCCTCTCTGTTTATGTCAGCCCGTTTATGTGATCTTAGTAAAGCAGAAGAATATTTATGCTATATGCAAAAATTGTTAATCTCTTCAGGAAAGTCTGGTAATCCAGCCTATCTAAAACATTACTTAAGGAGCTATCCAGGTCATGTCCCAGATGCAGTTGAACAAGCCCTTAAGGATAAAAAGATAGATCTTAGAAGTCTCTCTCTAGCACAATTGCACAATCACATTTTGGAAACTTGGCAAGAGCATTTTCTAGAAAAGAGAGTAAGCAAAGATTTTAAGCGGCATCAAGTAATGTTTTCAGCATCTTTCTGCAAAGATGTTGCGAGAATGCCCGATTGGGGGTGTGGTGCCCATAATCGTGGACACTTTGGCAAAGGAAGTTGTCATTGTGAAGGAAAGAAAAAGAAAAAGAAGTTCTATACTTTTGAAAGTAGATATCATCCTGACCGACCTTATAAGCACAAATCCAAGTACAAAGCTTACAGATCCAAGAAACCATTCAAAAAGTATAAAGACTCTGCAAAAAGATTTGTGAAAAGAAGAAAGGAAAAAGGTCACGGAGACACATGTTTTATTTGTGGAAAAACAGGACACTGGGCAAGCAAATGTCCAGAAAGGAAATCTCGCCCCAGGCTTGCAGCTCTCTGCACTTCATTAGATCCATCCTGGTGGGATCTGTATAAAGTCTCTTCTAATTCCCCTCATCCCTCTGATGAAGTCATTTATTTACCTGATTCCGAGTCAGTATCTTCTTCCTGTACAAAGCCCGAAGAAGAAAATCCTCAGTTAGCTAAATGTGGTCAGTCCTCATCTTCGTCATCCTCCTCCGATTCAGACAGTGAACCACTTTAGGGGGGTGTGAGCTACCAGAGTTTGACTTTGGTTTGTATATGTTTTCAAGTTTTATTTCTCCGTTTCAGATAGAAAAGAAAATTGCTTCCATTGATTTGCAATTATCTTCCATTCCAGTGTACAGACATAATGAAAGAACTGAACTTAGAGAAGAGAAAAAGGCTTTGCAAGCTCAATTGCAGACCTTGACAAAAGCAAAAGGGAAAGAAAAGGCCACTGTAGGTTTTAATCCAGTTGAGCTCTACCAAGACTATCCTAGTGGTCATGCAGATAGACAACCTCACAGATCAGACAGGGAAAAACTAATGAGAATGCAATTGAAGGAAAAACAGTCTCAGCTCAGGAAATTGCTAAAAGAAGCTGATGAAATCAAACAGGCTTTGATTGTGTTAATTTAGGAAAAATATCAGTCTTCAGATGAAGAGCTATCAAAAGAAATAGCTAGAGTTTGTGGCAATCCCGAAGCCAAAGAAGAATCTCCCCAGAGTTCTCCTGAGCAGTCTCCTGAAAGATATCCTTCACCTCAATCCTAGAGTATCAGCCTTTTAGGAGCATTGTTTGGCCCTAAGTTATTTATAACTTTGGAGTTTTGTCCTGATGAGTTCAAATCCTACCCAATCCAATGTCTGATAGATTCCGGGTGCCAGTTTAACCTTGCCCGTGGTAATGCCATCCCTGAGTTTTATTGGGAAAAGACCAAAGAGTTCGGCTCTGCAATTCAAGGTACCCCTGTGTATCTTACTGGTAAAGTAAAGGATTTCCCAATAGCCTTGTCCAATGTAAAAAGTTCAGTATCCTTGTTCAGGTTAGATGCAGTCCGCGAGGATTGTGTATTAGGTTCTGAGTTTTTGCTTAAAGTTAGTCCGTTTGCCTTTGATACCCAAAAAATGTTATTTTCGTGTACAGTAAATGGTCAGTCTGTTTGTTTACCTTTAAGTCATAAATTTGTACAAAGGTGTAAGCCTTTGCCTTCTGATCAGAGTCAGTCTGTACAGTCCCCGAGGTCTTTAAACAAAATGGAAAGATGTATCTCTTTTGCAGAAGTACATAGTGAGAAGTTCCTTGCAGGAATAACTGAAAAGATAAAAAAAGACTGTTGTTCTGAAAGCCCAAATGCTTTCTGGACAAGAGAGAAATACTTTGTTTCTCTACCCTTTGATCCTCTGCAAAAGATAAATCCCATGAAAGCCTCAGCTAGATTGATGAGTCCCTCAGAAAGAGAATTCTGCTCCAAGGAAATTCAGGATCTATTAAAGAAAGGATTGATTGAGCCCTCGAAGAGCCCCTGGGCTTGTAGAGCATTTGTTGTGAATAAACATTCTGAGCAGAAGAGAGGGAAACCAAGGTTGGTAGTAAATTTCAAACCCTTGAATGCTGTCCTCCAGAAGATCAGGTATCCATTGCCTGATAAGGCAAGCTTACTACAAAATATTACAGGTTGCACTATCTTTAGTAAGTTTGATTTAAAATCAGGGTTCTACCAAATTGGGATAGAGGCTAAGGATAGATATAAAACTGCATTTGTAGTTCCCCATGGTTAGTATCAGTGGAAGGTCCTCCCTTTTGGAATTAACAATGCGCCATCAGAATTTCAAAAGAGGATGGAGGATATATTTAGAGATATTCCATGGTTGGCAGTGTTCATTGATGACATTCTTATTTGCTCAAAGAATTTGCAGGGACATCTAAAACACTTACAGCAGTTTTGTGATCTTGTCTTTAAACATGGTTTAGTTCTGTCAGAGTCAAAAATGGAAATAGGCAGAACTGATATTGAGTTTTTGGGTTTGCATATCAGAGCAGGTCAGGTAGTTTTGCAAAATCATGTTCTAAAGTCTTTTGAGCATTTTCCTGACAAAATATTAGAGAAAACCCAACTTCAAAGGTTTTTAGGCTGTTTGAATTATATCAGGCCATTTTACAAAGGACAAGCTACTGATATCCATTGTTTGTAGCAAAGGTTAAAAAAGAAGCCAATTCCATGGTCTGAAGAAATTACTCTAGCAGTTCAGAACATTAAGACTAGAGTGAAACAGCTGCCAGCTCTCAGTCTTCCACAGGGAGTTGGAAAATTGATTATTGAGACAGATGCATCAAATACCACGTGGGGTGGTGTCTTGTTAGAAGAAAGAGATGGGAAAGAACATATTTGTGGATATGCATCTAAATCCTTTAAAGGCGCAGAATTGAATTATCCCAACAGTCATAAGGAGATTTTGGCTGTGAAGAAAACTATCAGTCATTTTATTTTGTATTTGAAACCTGTCAGGTTCCTCATAAGAATTGATCTGAAAATCATGCCCAGCATATTCAACAATGAGAACCTCATGGCTTAAAATAGTATCCGTATCTTGAAGTGGTTTATTTGGTTAAGTAATTTTGATTATGATATTGTTTATAAGCCAGGATACCTTAATTGCCTTGCTGACATGTTAACGCGTGAAATTGTGCAGAATGAAGTCCCAAGTCTAAACATGTTTTCAGCAGGATCAGGTTCTAGAGATAAGGGCAAAGCCCCAATGACTGAAGAAGAAATGCAGGTGCCAAAAGATGCTTTATTTTTGAAGCCCTGGGATAAAAGTATAACAGAAGAAGAGCGCCATGAATTGCTTGATTACGCAGATCGCCATCAAGCAGAAAAATATCTCAGCTTAACCCTCATCAAAGAAATTCAAGCCAGCCCTTGCAAGTTGCAGATCTTAGAGCGCTGGGAGAAGAAAGATTTCAACAACTTTCAAAAGGCAGGAGAGAAGCTGAGAAAATGCAAAGAAATATGGGTAGATTGCAACGATGAAAAGGAAGGACCTGTATGGTACGTTGATCTAGGAGAAGGTAATTTAACCTGGACAACATACAATTTAATCTTGCAATTTTGTAGAGAGCAGACCTCCATAGTGATCTGCGCTGACCCAGGAAATTTAAGAAATAAGAAGTGGTCTGGGTGGACAGAAGTCTTCCTGGATAAGTTTTGTCCAAAAACGAATTGGATGCAGAGAAGAGCAAATTTTATACTGCATCTTGAAGCTGATATGCAGGCCGCTAACCAGCATAATCAGTGGTTCAAATTCAAGCTGCGACACCATGGTGGTCGCTATACTCCACTTGAGCATATCATGACCATTACCCAAAAATTTATCAAAAGAGACAGCCAGGGTAATCGGTTAGATACTAAAATTCACCGCAGAACTTTGCCATTGAATTATAGGGTAGAGTCACTGTTTGCCTCTGAGTTTGTCTTCGGCCCAAATGAAGCATTGAAAGGGTCCGATGTGGAACAGTGCTTTGGAGATTTACTGTACCCTGATATGGATGAATATTTTCCAGAAAATGAATATTGGCGTCATCCAGAATCTCAGTATAATTTAGAAGATGACCTAGCAAAGCGTGAACTGGAAGAAAATCTGTACAATGAAGGAGTGCTCGATTGCGTGTGCGGTGGTGTTCCAGGTGGAGATGACAGTGATGGAATCCGATGTGTATGTGGATCAGGTTATGGCACAGATTAATTGATTCTCGTCACGGGAATGAAGCTTTATGGTCCGAGATACATATCTTTGTACATACTTCTTTTTGTAAGGAAGCTGTTGGTGGGCCTTCCAGTTGTAATATTCTGTCGGCCATGTTTTAGCCGCTTGTTTGCTTTTGTTTCTCGGGATGCTTTTCCCCGAAGTATTGTAATAATGACTGATGTAAATGGGCCATATATGTCGGCGAGGAGAATCTACTTTTGATAGTGGTTGTCATTCAGTCCGTGTCATAGTACCGGGTCCCCATATGGCCGAGCCTTCAAGGGACGAGATAACATGGTGCTGTCCCACCATGCCTCGGGAATCTAGCTTTTGAACCGGCTGGTGTCTGTTTTGGGTTACCGGTTCATCGTCTTAGAAGCTATAAATAAGAGGCTTGAGGATAATTTGATTCATTCAAGTTTTGTGAGTCGAGTCGCATGAGCAAGTAGTCCGCTCTGCAAGTAGAGTCGCATGAGCAAGTAGTCCGCTCTGCAAGTCTAGGTTTTGTGTGAGAGCCGAAGTAAGTATGCTCTGCGAGTTTCCAATTTGGTATAACATCGCATCAGAATGCTAAGACTCGCCTCTGTAAAGTTTATGTCAGTAAGGGTGTTCTAGTGAGCATATCTTGGGACTCCCAGGAGCCTGTGAGTAGCTTCATGCCTTCGGGAAGTTGCGAAAACTAAACGAACCCAAGACATTGTGTTCAGGGACAAGTCAGAGTTGAGTGGTGACGAACTTCGCAATCCGAGGTCGATCCACTGTAAGAGTCTGTAATGTCTGCAAAAGCTGTAATAAATTGCTGAAGATTAATGAAGTTGGAGATCCTGGCGTTGTTGTGTTTGTAGAATCGAAGGAATTTGTTATTGTAAAGAGAGTAACTATATCAATTCATATATGAAAATGTATCGAATCAGTAAATTGAATTGATTATAATAAAACTCTTAAAATAAATTTATTCTCCTTCAGTTGAAGAATTACGATCAACATTGTTGCTTCACATAAATTTGTTTAGGACAGTAAGGCCTCCTTTATTAAAAATTATGTACAGAAAGAAAATAAACTAAATTATGTTCAATTTGCAACAAAAAATATGTAAAAACCCCATTTTCAAGTGCATATCCAGGAAAGAGCAAAATTCGTGAGTAATGAAGATGTTCTAATTTTAATTACTTTGTCTCCTGTCAAAATATTCTTGCTCTTAAAACTTGGAAAAGAATTAATTCAAAACATTTCATGACAAACTCATTATAATTTAAAACTAAAGACATAATTAAGACATGAATGCCTTGAACCAATAAAATAATAAGCGAGAACATGAATACCAGAAAGTGAAAGAAGATAAAAATACTTCCTTGAATGCATCTGAAGAAGTGTCTTTTTCAACTTAAACTTGGCTTGTTGCTGCAAATACTTTAAATTGAAGAAAACCAAAAGAGTAATATAATTACTAAAGGAATAAACAAAATTAATCTATTCTACACCTACTCCTACACTACTCTAAGAAGTAAACAAAAACTAAGTGTAATCAAATTTCCAATGCAACCATGAAAGCATATGAAGACCTGCAAAAAAGAAGATGTGAATAATCAGAAAGCATGATATGAATGCTTGAAAATAATAATGGAAAAAGAATGCATTAAAGCAAATAAAATGAGATTTATGTACCAATAAAGAGAATGGAACCTTGCCATTATGATGGAATGCATTGTGGGTTGCGCAACGGAAAAGTTTCAAACTCAAAAATCAAGCTCTCGCAATCTGCATTGCGGGTTGCGGGAAAGACAAAATTTTGGGAAAAATAAGTTCTTTCCACAACTCACAAAAAGCATAAATTTTCAAAAAGGAAAATTAGTAACTGAATCAAATCATGTCAAAGGCAAAAATGTATAGCAAACAGAATGAACAACCCCAAAAATGTATAAGTTACCCTTGCATATAAAATTGGGGCTCCCATGTTTTGGATAAAACATGGGATCTATTGTGCCTACAACACTACCCTTCCCATTGATCCAACTCAAGGAAGGAAACATGACACTAAGTCTGGGCTTCTAGCCTCATAATCATTTTTCATTTACATAACAATTAAAAATACATGTGCAGTTGTATAATTCACATAATCACAGCAAACGAAAAAAATCTACTACACATCTAGCATGCAATTTCCATCATAACTAAAATAGGCATCAATTAAAAACATGCATAAATTAAACAAGAGAATAATTATCTTGATGTGAAGTTGTCTCGAGCAACTGGCTATGAAGTTGCAACATTCCACCCAACCATAGGCCAACTATGCTCATCAATATCTCAACACAGTCGCCACTCTCGAGATGGGCATGATTTCTACAAGGAAAAAGGGAACATCAGACTCACACATAGCCAAATATATAACACATATCAGCCAAACCAGTCCAAATAGGTTTATCAAGCTATTAAGGCAGTAGGAAGGAAGAATTTCTAAGCTAGTGAGCTCAACCACAGAGCTATTGGTACCTCTACAAGATCTAACTAGCTTGGCACCCACAATACCTACACACCCAGCACAAGGAAGTATTCCCTTCACTACTACATAGTACCTCAGGCCATACCTTCCCTTCTAGTGCTCTTCATCATGTGCATAGAAAAGTAGCCTAAGCCCTTTGATATTTTGGTTAGGTTACACTGATCTTCACTAGGTTTATGAAGCCAATTCCAATCCTCTTCTACTCATGGTCTCTTACTCACAAATTCAAGTCAAAACAAAGGATACATATAACCCATGCCAAAGCAATATCTCAAACACACAACAATAGTACCCAACTATTGGGAATGGAAAAATGATTTTTAACTATGGGATGAACAAAAATAGTTTTCCATAGGTTTTCCTAAGTTATGGCACCCCAAAAACGAACCGTGGGATGGAAAAATAACCACAGAGGGTTACCAATCGAATTCCATCATATACACGGGAAATCGAGTGACAAAAATGAATCTCCCAGACCCCCAAATTGATTTTCTCTCTTCCCCACTATTCTACAACACAAAAATGCCCTTCTCCCAGTTGAGAATGAAGGATACACAAGGAAAAACATGGAGAAAAATGCCCCACCAGCTAGAACTGTGTGAGAGAGCCAAACTGGTTGATGAACAATGGCTTGAGGAGCAATTTTGTGGGTGTTTTCTTTCCCAAGAATCCAAACACAATTTTCAAAATTGATGGCTTACCCATACACAAAATTGGGCAGCCATACCTCTCCATTCCTCGAAGAATTAACTACCTCAACCAACTCTTGGAAGAAATAAATGATTGGGTACAAAAGTCAAAATGGATAGTTGGTGGTTTATGGGTTCTCCCATTGACACTTGGCTTGACACTATTGGCTCAAGGGTTTGAACATTTTCCCTCCCCAATCCTTGTAAAAATCATGCCCCATACTCTTGTTGCATTGCATAGCTAGTTGTGGGTATTTTATTAAAATACATATTTACATTATATTTGTAATTTCCATTCTGTCAAGCTAGCATGCGATCCATATGCATCGATTTTTAATTGCCGATACATAAAAAGTTAAATCGATGGCAGGGCATTGGCCTTGAGATTCTCACCATGATCTTTATAACGATATTACATTATTTACAATTTTAATGCAATGGGATCAAAATCAGGATATTACAACTTGTCCAACACAAATTCTAATGCATTGTAGTTCATAGCTCTATGCTCAATATAACCAACTCATCCTCAACATAAAAATTACAATTCCATACCAATGCAATTGTAATTAGAACCCTACTATCAAATATGAACAAGTCTAATTATTTGATATGGATCTACAATTTCATCTTCTTTAACTTCTTGCGACTGTTTTTATTAATGGCATAATCTCTAGACTTGTTTTAGATAAGATCAATAATTTCAGCAAATTACTATGCAATACAAAGAACTCATCCCATTGAACCTTTGCTTGCTCTTATCATTAGCATGTACTCAAGGTTCAAATTATTTTTCACAATATGTATGTGTTTGTGTGACTCATGGAAAGCAAAGTGTAGTAAATGAAGTTTACACTGGAAATTAGCATACAATTCACAATACCTTCCCAAGGTTCCTATGGTTATAATCACACTCCCATCCAACTTATGCCATTCAATAGCCAAATGTATGATGCCTAACATTGTTAAACAAGTCACGTGTATATGAAATTGGTTGTTATTTAAACATGAGGGATGGTATTAATAGAGGAAGAGCAATTAATCAAACACATATATTATGAGTTTTTTCATGAGGTAATGAAGTAAGAAAAAATCACATTTCCCAATGCATTTCTCCAACACTTTCCCACTCAAAATTGAAACAGAAGATGCCAACAACCACTTGGAACCAATGCTAGCCTTCCCTACTTTCTAAGGAGATTCACTAATGCCAAATGTTGAGAAGAAGCAATTGAATAATCCAATTTTTGATCTGGTGGCTCAAATCACTACCCATCTCATTACCAAAATAATATGCCAACATCTAGCCTACTCATATAGCCTCGGGAGAGAGAGGTGCGCCACCTCATACCTTCATATGGTCACATGACCTAAGGAACAATAGATAACATCTTATCGTATGGCATGTACAATCGACATGGGGGCTCAAGGAGAAGCCAACAACTATGTACAACATTTGAGTCAATGCAACAAAGCTTATTTGTGGGCTCAATAAACAATCAATAAGCTTGAAAACACAATTAGAAACCCTCTGAAATAGTGCAACAACTCATTAATGGAAGTCGTTGATCTTCATCCTCTTTCAAATCAGACGACAGACACAACAAATTAGTTGTTCTTATTCAATTTCTAATGGAGGATGAAACTATGGAGTCGAATTAAAAAACTACAACCATCATATCCAATCACTTAACACAACTGAGGTATTAATACCATACAACAACCATTAACATTCTTAGAAAATCCATTGACATAAATAGGATCAACATATTAAATACACATAAGAGATTATCACTACAAACAAAACTAATCACATAATGGACATAGTGATTTTACCCTAGACACCCAAATGGGAAAACTAACATTTGAATGGTTGCTCGGTTCTCATTTCGAAAATCTTGTTGGCACTCGATCCCAATAGCCATTCTACTTTCATCTCAAGAAGAATGGGTCCTTATTTTATATAATTCAGCCTATTAGTGCAGGGACACTAAGGTAAAGATTTAGATTTCGAGTTGTTATAGTTGCATGTCTTATAATTTCCATTTATATTAATCATATGTTCTCTTTGCTTCGAAGAAATATTTAGGCAATCAAGGCTCTGACATTAATATTCATGATTGTTATTCGTTTAATTCCATGACTGAAAGCATGGAATTCATCAGATGGATAGTCCTATAAGGATTATAACATCCATTTTATTTTGTATCTTTAAAATGTGATTCTGCAACTCATGCTAAGTGATCTTTATCTCATTCAATCAATCAAAATAATTCAATATCACATTGATTTTCTTTAGAGATTATTCTAAATCTTTATGCAGTGTTTGCTATGTTCATGACCAAACTAGTTTTTGCACCTCCCAATTTATTTTCTATATCTCATTATGATTAGTTAATATTGGATTTTATTGGTCCCATCCATCGAGTCTCTGTAAAACTATCAAAGTTATAACCTAAACTTATGACTTAGGCCAAACATTTCTTCTTATTTGATCATACCTTTCCAACATTTGAACAAATGAACAATGTTATTTAATTTGTTCTTAATATTTTATATTACAAGGTTCGGATGTTACCTATGGTATTAATTTAATATAATAACTTGGTAATTGGCATTAAGTCGTTGATATCATCAAAGCTTGATATTCAAATTCATTGTGATTTTTTCATTTTGATTTAACCATCAACTTGATTTATGGATGGAATGACATTAACTTTGAGACATAATTAAATGGTTGTTGGATATAATTATTGATTGAACAAGATTTTATTTTGGTATCATTGCATGGTGATATTTTGATCCCCATGGTGTATTCTTATGGGCTCGAAATCCTCGATTACGCCATGTATTACTCCATTAAGATCTACCTGAATTATGGTTAGGACTCGTTTATTCCCTCTCGTGGCCAATTGATGTCATGTGTAATCGATAGAATTCTAGCCATCTTGCCACCTCACCCTTGCTCTTATTTCAATGAGTTGGCGTGTCTCTCTCATTAACGTCTGGTTTGTCTGAAGAAAATGGATTCACAAACTTAGTCCTTTCAGTTTGACACTTATCTCATTCTAGTACAATTTATATTAACTCGCTTGATGTACGAGCAAGGGTATGATTTAATTCCAGTACCTTCGGTCATCATTCACCTTGTGAGTGGAGGGAGCCAAGGGCGGTCATACCTATCCATTTTGTTCTACTCCATGCACTTCCTAGGAGGGTTTGTTATGTTATGAGCAACTGATCTTTTCTTTTTTGCACATGTTATTATGTTATCCCGCCCATTTTAACCTACATATATCATGGGCATAATTTGCTGAATCGAACTCGATAATCCTGCCACTGTTGAGTCGGATCCCCAAATCTACAAGGGTTTTGAAAACGTAGGTTGGCTGAGGTTTATTAGGAAGTTTCACGGTTTTAGCAGAGAAGTCACGATGGGGTTCGCCAAATATTTTGATGGTAGCAAGGTCTTCGTTGGGGACCTTGATTTGCAAATTGATGAACTTTTCATTGCAACGTTTATAGACTTGTCATGTGATGGTGAAAAATAGTTCAAACATATGCCTCTTAAGGATGTGAAATGGAAGCAACTCTTGGTTAATCCAGTTAATCCTAAAAAATATACTAAAGGTATGCCCGTAGCTCTTTTCAAACCAAAATGGAAGAATATGTTTAGGCCCGTTTGCTTTTTCATCACTTGTGAAGGTCGATATGGTATGGTTCTGAGATATCATATTAGAATTTTTATGGCCATTGTGGGGTTTAAACTCAATCTGTTGCATTTCTTATTACTGGAACTTAAATCCATGGAATCCCGGTATAAGGAAATGTTTAAATATCATGATCAAGTGTTGTGCCACTTTGGCCTTATTCACGTCTTGGTCGAATTCTAGTTGGCTCAGTTGGGTCAGACTTGGCAAGAAGTTTTAGTAAGGAATCGGTTTGATGGTTTAGAACCAGAACCAGTAGGGCATGTCTTGAATATTGAACATAACACTCTCCCCAACCTTGGAAAATCTTCGAAGTCTACAATCCCACATTCTTTCCCCAATAGTGAATTCCTTAAGCAGCAGAGGTCTGCGTTACCCTATTATGATCAGTCAACCTATTTGAATTCAGTTAGTCTGGATCATGCTCAAGATGAGCTACAGTCCCAACAAGGGGGGGGATTGATTCATAGAATAAATAAATTTCCATCTGAATATCAAACTGTTGAGGACAACTTGCTAAAGATGAAACCCTCATTGCAAGATGTATGCACAAATTTATCTTCGGAAATTCAATCAATTGCAGTATCTGTTCTCCAAAACAAATTTCAATTGAATTCTTCTAAAGATAAGGGTAAAGGTAAGGGGATCGAAAATGTTGAATCTCCAGGTATTGTTCCCATTTCTAATGAGAAATTGCAATCCCAATTCATGTTGGCTTCTCTGAAACCAACCAATTTTCAAGAGGAACCCCTCGATAATATTTTCGATTCTACATTGGAATGGATATAGGTTTTTTTTGCCTACTTGAAGATGTTAAAAGGTTAAAGGATCTTGTTAATATTAAACCTTACTCTGTTCCCAAGTCGCATTCAACGATGGGTCTGATAGAAAATACAAAGCAAGTAAATACTACTCATGATCAAGCAAACTTTGTCGGTGTTCAAAATTCTTCTATGGCTATTAAAATTGAGCATTCTCTCGATTCTCAGCCATTGAAAAATATTGAGAAGTCTCTCAAAAATAGAATTCGATCTCGTAAACCACCTAGTCATTCTGTCAATAATGTTGTTTCCAAAAGGCAAGCTAGACTGTTATCGAGATATCACAGATACATAAAGTATACACGATATCAATAGTCCTGTCAACAAGATGCGATCCTGGTTATTGATATATCTGATCATGATGACTCCCCACCTAAATCTACTGTCCAGGAAGTTATTAAGCAAGATTTTCCAACATTGAAAAGGGAAAAACAAGGTAAAGATGATGAAGCTCAAATTAAAAAAATTCTGACTGGGATGGAAACAGAACAAGGTAATAAACTATGTTCCCAATATGATATTAAAGATGAAACTTCTTTACCACCTTTGGCTTCTCATATTGATAGTGCCCTTCGAAATTTTTGGAATGAGGCAACCCCATTCTATGTATAAGGAAATGCAGATGCAAAACATTCTTTGTTGATGTATATGTAACTTTGGAATGTATTTCATATATGTATATTGTACTCCTATAGAGATGGTATTATTCCTCTATACGGAAGTGTTTGTATTCCTATAGAGATGTTATTATTCCTCTATACGAAAGTTTCGTCATTTATATTGTAAGTGTCGTAACTTATACTTGATGGGTTATTAGACCACCTTGTTGGGGTCGGCCCTGTATAAGTCATGTGGGTCGAAGGGTTATTAGACCACCTTATTGGGGGTCGGCCATGTGGGTCAAAGGGTTATTAGACCACCATATTGGGTGTCGGCCCAGTCAGCATTATGTTATGTGGTTAAGTTATGGCTGACCTAGTAAAGGTTATTAGGCAAGTCAAGTCAAGTATAAATAGAGTGCGGGAGGCACTCTATTTCATCATTCTATTCTCTCACACACTCTTTGGAGAGTGGCGCACTTGTGGAGGAGGAGAAGTTGTTGCTAGGATATGTCTATCTCTTATGCTTGGGTTGTATCATTGCTCTATCTATCTCTGAGGAATTTATTGGGGTTTTTCACCTTTATGGTTTTCCCCAAGTAAACTCTGTCTATTGTGTGCCTGCATTATTGTGTCCATGATTGAAATGTTGTAGATATGTTGTACATGTTGTTCTCTCAGTTAAGATCCTAGATAAGATTGAAGTAAATTCTAAAAATCTAACATGGTATCAGAGCTAGCCTGAAAGAAGGCATGGTATGGCATGTATGACACTTGTTGCACTTGCGATGCTAGGGCTTGATATAGCAAAAACCAGTCATCGTAGCACTTTCACTATAAATCCATTTTGGAGAATTTTTCGGATCTTAAAATGATACAGGGCGAAGCTAAGACCCCCATGTACCTTTTGTCGAAAGGAAAACCTCTAATTCATTGTACTTTGTGATTTATGATCTGTACAATATAGGGTTTCTGTCTCTTCCAGATCTCAGTCATAAACAGGTGACCTTGGAAAAAAGGTCATAACTTGGGCTAGGAAGCTCCAAATGAAATTTCATAAAAAGTGACAGGTAGTGCACGGACTGTAATTTCTCAGGTAACTTTTTTAGAGGCCGAAACTGAACTAGTGACACGTGGCACGCCATACAAGTTCGCTCTCCTGTTTTATCCCATAAACAGGTCACGTTGCGACACTTGGAATAAATCTCTCTCAGAGAATCCATTTGAGGTCAGACCTATGGGGTTGGAAATATGACAGTTCGGGATATCACAGGAAAAAAATTTAGACCCAGTGGATCAAAAAATTTGGAGTTACACCATAAACAATCAGGTACATATTTCTGTCAAAACAAAATTATTTTTGAGCACCTTCATTCATGGCTTCCAGAATTTATGGTTTCAGAGAAAGTTGTATTTTTTGTAATCAGAGACTACGGATGAATGCTACTCATCAAAATCGAAATTTAGAGACCAAGATCAGAATTTTTGGTTAGGTAGAAGGCCGAGCTTGATCAAACCCTAGTTCAGGACTTTGATCGGAAAAGTGGAAAATTAGGGCTTCTTCAAAAATGGAATTTTTTGAAATTTGTTGCCACGGCTGGAAGCCCCTAAGAAAAATAGAAGCTTAGAGCTTTGGATCGAACCTTTTGATTGGGTAGAAGGGTGGGATTTATCAAACCCTAGTTCGGGGTCATGTCTAGTGAATCCGGAAGTTTCAAAGGCAAATTTGAGGGGTGAAACTTTGCAGTTTTCAAATTATGAGTATACCAGCTTGATCAGCTCATCAAGGCACATATTTCTATCCTTTCGAAAGTTTGAAATTCAAAGTTTGAATTTTTAGGGTTTCTCTAACAAACCCTAATCCAGCTCCAGATTCAGTTCCTGCAAATCAAGTGGATTGGGTTAATCCTATAAGAGAATGGATTGATCACCTGCATAAGTGAAGAAGTTCCTGTTTCAGAGGGAGTGAGGCTAAGGCCTTACATAAGAAGATTACAAGCAATCTCGACAGGTATGACTCATCCATGTATGTTTCTAGATTTTTTCATGATTAAGTTTATGGTATGTTTGTCTTCATGTTATTATGGTTAGTACAATCTTGATTAAATTTAGACTTGTCGTATCACCTTAATAAAATTATGAATGCATGATAGAAGATATTCATTGATTAGGGTGTTGACACTTATGATTGTACTAATGCATTATGGTGTTGTATGAGGTTTATGTTGTCTGCTAACATGAAAGGTACACCAAGAAAGACAAATCATGTTCTAGTTCAAGAACATATGATCATGAGGACATGAGGACAAAGATTCATCCATTGTCATGAATCACTTAGAAGATCTATTTGCGAGGTATGTATAACTTGGTTCTATAATGGTTAACCTATGAGATATGCAGGTTACTAGCACAAGTCATTGAAGAGAACAAGAAGACATCATGTGGGTATGTTAGACATAACTAGCTAACATACCAATCCAGGTATGTTTTTCCTATATCAAGTTAGAATCCTACCTTGTGTTAGGATCCCTTATATAAGTATACTTGGTATGATTGGTTATGTTTATTCATAAAGTTAGAATGTAACTAATCAAGGGTTTATGCATTTTATGTCTCTTATCTTGATTGATGATTTAACTAACCAGAAGAGTCCTATGATCAAATAAGAATATACATGAATAAAAGAAGACTTCCCTGAAACCTTGAATACTAATGTTTATTATCTGTGTTTGAAATGACCATGACTATACATGTTTAAGATTATTGTGTTTTGATAGTATTAAGATTATACTAATGAATGTGTGATTATGTATGAGACCTCGAGGATAACACAATGATGATACTAATAAGAATGCATAGTGATGGATATAAGTTCAAGGACATGTAATCCAGGAAGCAAATATCAAGAGGGAGCACACTCCAGTTGTTTCCTGCAAGGAAGAAAAGATCAAGAAGGAGCACACTTCAGTAGTTTCTGCAAGGATGAAGATATTCAGAGGGAGTTGACCACTTCTCACAATCCACATCAGAATGGAGTTGCATAAAAGAAGCAAAGACTGAGAGGGAGTCAACCCAACAAACAAACAAAGATAAGTATTTGAATTATCATTCCTTGCATATTTTATTGTTTAAATAATACTATTCAATAATGTATATACTCATGTTCCTAGAATTAGGTTGTATATTATGCATAGTTGCATTGATGAACAGTATACTACTAATATACATGGGTAAGTGGCCTATGGCACTGTACAACATTCCATTGCTACTTATCTAGAATGAAACCTCTTTGCTGACATGTTGGGAGTTGTGCACACTCTTAACAATGTTCTGGTAGAGATTGGAAGGCATCTAGAAAGTTACGGGATATGGATAAATGTTGTATTGAAGCATTGGCTAAGATAAATGCATGACTGTATGACATATTTCTTTATGTTTAAGAATTTGTTCTGAAAACTATGAGATGTTTTCTAATCATTCAATTTAACTTGTTGTGTAGGAAAGATCGTATACCATCACCTACAAAAGAAGGAATACAACATTTGTTCAGCAACAAAGTTATCTATTAAAAATATTGAAGATATTGAAGTTCCCAGGATCTGGGAAGAATGCCATGATCGAGGAGTACCAGTCGATCATGAAGATGTTTGGTATGCAGTCCCAAGACCTGAAGGGGAGTCTGTAGTGACTTCCAAGAGGATCTACAAGATCAAGCATGCTGCAGGTGGTAGCATAGAGACTTTTTCTCTTGTAGCCAAATACACTTCTATTAGATCTATACTTGCTCTAGCTGCAGTGATGAAATGGAAGATACACTAGATGGATTTCAAGACAGCTTTCTTGAATGGTGTAGTTGAAGAAGAAGTGTATGTGGAGCATCCACTTGGTTCTAAGACACATGACAGGGATTCATATATGTGCAGAACTTGGTATGGTAGGATAGACAGCTTTTTATCCAGTTTGGGCTTTACCAAGAGTAAAGCGGATTCCAACATTTACTACAAGGTTGAGGAAGGCAATCCAGTGATACTACTTTTGTATATGGATGACCTGTTTATTACAGGTGAAGATATATTGATTGCTGACACGCATCGGAAGATTGCTGCCGAGTTCGAGATAAAGAACTTGTGGATGATGCACTATTTTCTAGGTATGGAGGTGTTGCAGAGTGCAGATGGAATCTTCCCTGGACAAGGGAAGTATGCAGTAGAGATCCTGAAGAGGTTTGGGATGATGGACTGCAAGGCCATGGCCACACCTATGGCATCAAACCTGAAGCTTCTGTGTGATGCTTCATCTGAGCCGGTTGATATCACTATGTATCGTCAGATGATTGGGTCCTTGATGTACCTGACGAACACGAGACCGGATATTTGCTTTGCAGTGAACACATTGAGCCAGTTCCTAACGGATCTGAGGAGTGTTCACCTGGTTGTTGTAAAGCATATTCTGAGGTACCTGAATGGTACAGTTGATTATGGGCTCAAGTATGATGCGAATCAAAAGTTTAACCTATAGGGTTATGTTGATTCAGATTGGGCAGGCAGTGCTGCAGATAGGAAGAGCACTTCTGGGTGCTGCTTCAGTATGGGATCAGGTGTGATCTCTTGGTTTAGCAGGAAGCAGTCCTGCGTAGCACTGAGTACACCCGAGGCAGAGTATGTTACAGCCTGTGCGGCTAGTTGTGAGGCAGTATGGCTGTGGAAGCTACTGTCAGAGTTATTTGATCTCCCGCTGGAGCCTACTGGTATCTTTTGTGACAACCAGTGTTGTGTGAAGCTGTCTGAGAACCCGGTGTTCCACGACAGGTCAAAACAAATAGAGATCAAATATCACTATATCATGGATATGGTACAGAGAGGAGCAGTGAAGCTCCTGTATGTTGCGACGGATGAGCTTATTGCAGATGTACTGACGAAGCCACTATCCAGAATGAAGCTTGAGTACGTTAGAGAGAGGCTTGGATTTCTTCAGATTGATGACACTTCGAGGAATAAGTGATGGACACATTTGTTGAAGCCATTCCAAGCATGGTGAGAGGAGGATCCTTCCCATGGCTGTGGATGTAAGTGCTGGATGATGAGCATCAGGATGATGCTCTAGTTACTGCTCTGTATATGCATCAGGTGGATGCTGGAGATGATCAGTTGGATCATTTATATGTATATGTATGTACGCATCATGTTGGATACTGGATATGATCAGTTGGATCATTTATATATATGTATGTACGCATCATGTTGGATGTTGGATATGATCAGTTGGATCATGGGTATGTATCTGTAAATGTATCAAGTGGATACATTGTATGATCAGGTAGATCATGTATGTTGATATGTATTAGGTATGATCAAGTGGATCATGTATTTGTATATGTATCAGGTGGATACACTGTATGATCAGGTAGATCATGTATGATGATATGTATCAGGAAGATACTATGTATGCATCAGGTGGATGCATTGTATGATCAGGATGATCATGGATGACGAGCTTCAAGATGTTGCTCCAGATATGCATCAGGACGATGCAGTGATGAGTATCAGGACGATACTCTAGATGATATGCATCAAGATGATGCTATGATGATGATCAGGTTGATCATGTGATGATGTACATCAGGACGATGTATGATGAGTATCGATTTGATACTCTGTGGTCGTGGACAGGTTGTGCAGGTAGCATAGAAAAGATCCTGGGAGATCCTATAGTCTACGCTAGGATGCTCTTTCAAGGTTTTGCTACAGGTAGCATAGAAAAGATCCTTTAAAAACCGGACAGGTAGAGAATTGTGCTCGTAACATCCTGGGTTGCTCTATCGAGATCCTATAGTCTGCACTAGGATGCTCTGAGTAGGTTTTGCTATAGTTTCGCATAGAAAAGATCCTTAAAAAACCGGACAGGTAGAGCAGTGTGTTCATAACATCCTGGGTTGCTCTATCGAGATCCTATAGTCTGCGCTAGGATGCTCTGAGTAGGTTTTGCGAAAATTCACATAGAAAAGATCCTTTAAAATACGGACAGGTAGAGCGGTGTGCTCGTCACATCCTGGGATGCTCTATCGAGATCCAGAAAGGTAGAGCTGTGTGCTTGTAACATCCTGGGATGCTCTAAGTAGGTTTTGTGAAGGTCAACATGTAAAAGAAACTATAGTCTACGCTAGGTTTTGTTGATGCACGTAATCAGTCTTGGGATCCATAGTATGGCCATTGATGATGAAGACCTGCAGGTGGTGGGCCTACATCCAGTATGAAAAAGGACTGGCTCTGTAGAACTTCCTATGACGAGTAGATTAAGAGATTGATTGAGATAGCAGTAGCAGTGACGATGACGATTATCCAGTGATGATGATCCAGAGAAGATGACTTGTGCCAGAGAAGATGACTTGTGCTTGAAGACCTGTGTCGAGAAATACCTTCCTAGTTAAGAGAGAGTGTTGATGTATATGTAACTTCGGAATGTATTTCATATATGTATATTGTACTCCTATAGAGATGGTATTATTCCTCTATACAGAAGTGTTTGTATTCCTATAGAGATGTTATTATTCCTCTATATGGAAGTGTCATCATTTATATTGTAAGTGTCGTAACTTATACTTGATGGGTTATTAGACCACCTTGTTGGGGTCGGCCCTGTATAATTCATGTGGGTCGAAGGGTTATTAGACCACCTTATTGGGGGTCAGCCATGTGGGTCAAAGGGTTATTAGACCACTCTATTGGGTGTCAGCCCAGTCAGCATTATGTTATGTGGTTAAGTTAAGGCCGACCTAGTAAAGGTTATTAGGCAAGTCAAGTCAAGTATAAATAGAGTGCGGGAGGCACTCTATTTCATCATTCTATTCTATCACACACTCTTTGGAGAGTGGCGCACTTGTGGAGGAGGAGAATCTGCTTCTAGGATATGTCTATCTCTTATGCTTGGGTTATCTCTATCTATCTCTGAGGAAGTTATTGGGGTTTTTCACATTTATGGTTTTCCACAAGTAAACTATGTGTCTCTTGTGTGCTTGCATTATTGTGTCCATGATTGATATGCTATAGATATGTTGTACATGTTGTTCTCTCAGTTAAGATCCTAGATTAGATTGAAGTAAATTCTGAAAATCTAACATTCTTGTGGTGTTAATTGTCAGGACTTAGTTAATTATTATTAGGCCAAGATCTATTTTCTGATCGATCAGGTAAATTATCTACAAGATAAGGTTCCAGAGCTAAAAACACAGAAGAGAACGCTAAATGAGCATCACCAAAGCGAAGTTAGTGAAATAGAAAAGAGATTGAAGAGTTGTGCCACTAGAACTACAATTAATACCTCGGGTGTTAATATTTTTGTTAATCCAGGTGTTAAAGAAAAAGCAAACCAGAAATAACTAACATTGAAAAAAAATTGGGTGTTTTGTTTTAATGAGCATATTTTCATTTTCAGGTAAGTTTAATTTATTTTATTTATCTGCCAGTTTCTTAAGTTTATATTTCTAATAAGAAGTAGCTGCATAATGAAATATTATGCAGCCACTTCATCTCATCTACTATTTTATTTGTGGTGATTCTTATCTTCCCCTCTTTTTGTCTATGTCGCGGGAAATGACCGAGCCCCATTTTTGTCAAATATAAGTCAAAATGATTTGATGACCGACGTAAGAGATGTATGGTTGTTAGAAAAACATGATCACAAAGAAATAACAATAAATCAGATGCAAATATAAATCACATAAAACAAATTATAAGAGAGACACCAATATAACGCGGTTCACCCAAGATGGGATACATACAAACAGAAATTGCAAGTCATTATTATACCATCCAACAAATGAAGGGATACAACCTGCATCACATCCGCTACAACTTCCTCTTCACTCTCTCATGCTCTCTCTCACACAATAAGAGATATTTACAATGCTAGAATACACAACCATATTACAATGCCTTGCTTTTAAAGAGTGATTACCATGGGAAAATACTATGGGACACCCAATAGCATGGGCCTAGAAATCACCCATTATTGACCAAGTCATGACTATGAAATTACAACATTTTACATGGCATTTTTTTCAAAATTTTCGCTACAGCGGCGCTTCCTCCGAACCCCCGCCGCCCCCCCTGGACCCCCCATGGCGACTATTTTTGGGGGGAAATCCCCCACGTCATGCGATGGGATCCAAACACAGTTGAAACACGACCTCTAAATAAGGAAGATCATGCTCCACAACCAACAATGGCGTGACAAGTAAGGCTTTCAGATTACTAAGGAGATTCTTCGAAGTTGGTTGTTTTGATATATCATCTCGAAAAAATAGTTGAATATCAACTATTAGATTAATTTAGGAAAATACTATTATATGTTTTCCTAAATTAATTATTTTGGATCCTCATTTTGGGGAGATTTAATTGATCTGCTCTGAGACATAATCATCATTAGTTTGTATATATAGGGGAAGATGACTTTACAGAAAGGGGTTTTTTTTTTGGATGGAAGATAGTGTATGTGATGTTTTAGACTTAATGAATTTATTTTTATGAGTAATACATAATTGGAAGTTTTCTTGTGTTATTATTCATACTTATTCTGTTATATGTGTCATTTTGTTAGGGTTCGTAGTAAATAAATTTGCCCCTATGCAGATTGTTTTTCTTGATTTATACAACTGTTTTATTTTCTGATTGGGCTCGTTAATCAACAGATAATTTTCTTAATATTGCACCATTCTTGAGATTGTTTTATGGCTGCATCTTTACCATTCACATTGACATGATTCGGTCTCGGTATCCTTCTTTATGATATATTAAACCTTTGAGTGCACGGTTATGACTTGTTGATGATCGTTTTGGGATGATTCAATCATAATTTTGTATTTACTGTTGATGCATTTTTAGTTGACATGACAGGTTAATTGATTTTGTTAAAAAATTAAGAAAGGCTGATTAGCTATCGATATTGGTCTGAATAGTTATTTCATTTTATGTTATTTGTTTAAATGTCATAATTGTCTACACGAGGATGATGCCAGAATTTTATTAACATTATATCAAAGTCAATTGATTCCAGTTTCTTAATATGTATATCTTGATCAAGATTAAGTGTGATGATTTACAATTTGTTTACCCTCAGGTGTAAATCAATAAGTAGTTTTAATTCAAATTAGTTTGAATTGAATTAATATATTAAAATATATAAGGAAGTAGATGTGCATTAGATATTTTATCTTTAATACACCTGAAATATAAGTATGTGTGTTGTTAGGGTAAATGGTTTTTTATTTTAGGATTTATATATCATTTAATATTTTGGCTTGTTTGTCACAATCAATAGAGTATAGTTTGTCTAAAAATCATTCTACGAAACACACAAAAATACTTAGGATCCTTACATCATAGTGTACATTTGTATAGAATCAAGATTCTCTTATTAGTTGTAGATGAGTAGATATGTATTGATAGTATTGTAGGTTTCTTCCATAATTTAGGTTAATTGTTAAGTTAACAATAATTTCAGCCAACAGAGCCATGAATCCGCGACGGTTTATCATTTCAACGACTTAGGGTAATTAGACACCCTCAGATCGGATAAATTCCTCCTTGTTAATGCAAGTGCACTACTTCCACATCAACAAATCTCCACTTACAATGCAAGTCATGTCTCTTTTTGCATCCTCCTCTCTTTGGCCAACCAAAAAGAAAAAAAAAACTTTGAGAGTTAAGACTCAAAATTGAAAGATTAAAACAAAATGATAATAAATATATATGTGTCTACTACATACTATTAATGCCCTATGAGTGTTTTAAAAACACAGGCACTAGTCTCCAACAACAACATTGGTAGGTCTTGTGGCTAGAATCAAATTATTAGTTTTCAGTATTGAGGTTGTGTTGGCACCCCAACAACTCCCTCTTTATTTTTCAAAATCAAGGGGACCCCCATGTAAATTTTGTAAATATTTTGCTTTTATTTTTCCTTCATCTCATCTTCCTCGCTTTGGTAGGTAGTTGTTTGGCTTTCTTTCTTCGATTCTTCACTTTCTGCATGTAGGGACCCCATTTCGGGTCCCCCCAAAAGACTTCCAAAATAAAACTTTCGATAGTAGTTGAGCACTCTGTTGACGAAGTCCTTGTATGTACGGTTGTCGATATTCCTCGAGCCGCTTCCAGCCTTGCCGATTTTACCAAGAGACCCCTCGGTTGACCGCCCTACCATATCGGGAGTAATGTTCTTCCTCCCAAACCCCCGAGCAAGTGGGGTTGTAAGAACACACTAGCAGCTTCCCGAAAAGATCTCCCAATCCCCGTTCCAGCTAATCCCAACTCTCAAGAATCATAACATAATCTGAGATTATGATGCCCATCTAGCATTAGGTAGCAAGAGATGTATTTCTCTCCTTCTCCTCCCTCATTATATGGCAAAAGTCTGTGTGCCATGTGTTAGGATATTCCTATACTCCATCCTAGTCCCACCAATATTTTGATCATTTAGATTTTCAGTCATGCATGCACCTTTTAGGGTTTGCATGCATTTTGCATGCATCCCAGTCATCAGTCCAGCACCTAGCCCTCAGTTAGCCAGCCCCCAGGAGCTTCTCACTATTCAGTTTTAGCCCTCCAATTGCTTAATGCGCCCTTCTTCCTTGATTTTAGGGAGCAACTCGCCCTCCTTCACCTACCAGTCCAGTTGTCACTCAGTTACACTCAGTTACACTCAGTTACAGTCAGTTACACTCACTTACACTCAGTTACAGTCAGTTACACTCAGTTACATTCAGTTACACTCAATTACACTCAGTTACATTGAGTTACACTCAGTTACATTGAGTTACACTCAGTTACATTGAGTTACACTCAGTTACACCTAC
The DNA here is from genome assembly GCA_027924585.1 of Larix kaempferi. Classification (NCBI taxonomy): domain Eukaryota; kingdom Viridiplantae; phylum Streptophyta; class Pinopsida; order Pinales; family Pinaceae; genus Larix; species Larix kaempferi. The sequence goes on from BSBM01000588.1 coordinate 2,289,410, forward strand.
CAGAGTTAGTTTGATTGATGGTTGACAGTTACTTGAGCATTGATGACTCCACTGATGATGATGAAGACTTCCAGTTGTGCTCCGATGATCATGAGGACACCTAGTTGTGCTCTGATGACACTCCAGTGATCCTTTGATCACTCCATGAAGGCTAATTCGAATTGCCACCTTAGGCATTCGAATTCCTCATGCATTGTATTATTTATATGTCCATTTGTGATTAATAACATAGTATGACTGAAGTATTATTGCTTCTATCTAAGTTCTACTGTACCATATTATTCTGTTGCTCATTATACTGCATGTATCACTCTTCTTCTATTTTCTTGCTTAATCATAATTATTCTCTTGTGAGATACATCATCTCTTAGATCTGCTGTGAGGATTTTCACATGGTATCAGAGCATATTGAGAGTATTGTTTATCTCCATTCTTGAGAGTTTTTTGCAGGTTATTACCAAGATTTCGAGTGCAGCAGTTGCATCAGTTTCTGCATTTTTGCAGCAGTAGCAGTTGCAGTTATTCTATATTGTTTTTGCAGGTCTTCTACAGCTTCAATGTATCCTGAATTAGAAGAAATCACTCCTCTTTCTCTTTTCAACTATGATGAATGGAAACCAAAAATAATAGCATATTTAAAGAGCCATGATCTCTTTGATTGCTATTTTGAAAGAGAGTTCGAATCCTCTACAAAGAAGATTAAATGGTTGAATAAAGGTGACATGCACATTGGAAGAATCACGGAAGAATGAAGCTTACTATGACTGATTACATATTGTACCCGACCATCTTTGATATTGAAACTCCAAAAGAGTTATGGGCTCATCTGGATGAAAGATTCGGCAAAAAGAATGATGGATTTGGTCCAAATCCCTTCAAAAGCAAGCAAGTTGATGCATTCGCTCCACTTGATGGTCTCTTAGATCATGATGCATTCGCTCCTCCTGATGGTCTCTCAGATCATGTTGCATTCGCTCCCCTTGATGATCTCTCAGATCATGAACCAGTATCATCTCATATTGAAGTTGTTGACAAAGAACTTGTAGATTCTCCGCTCATGCTCAAACTTTCTTCTCTTTCTGTGCCAGCTCACACTCTAGATATTGCAGGTCCTAAATCCTCTCTTGCACCAGAGTTTGTTGGTTTGCATCATGATCACATGATTATTTCAGAGGTCAAATCAGCTAATCGAGGTAATGCATTCGCTCCTCTTCAGCAAACATCTCTTTTATACTACTATATGATCATAAATTCATGCTTTCAGAAGGTCATTGAAGAATATGGCCATTGCCATTCGCTTGGGAAAATTTCTCATGCATTTGATAGTTTTGATCTCACCCCTGCTGGTTCAAAGGAGATCTCAAGAAACTGTTTTGAAAGTCTTAAATCTGATTTTGATTTCAAGCAAACATGTAATAGTTCTTTTTGGCATAATCTCACCCATGGTGGTTCGAAGGAGAAGACAAAGGACTATATGAACATTCAAAAATTTGATCCTACCTCAGCTGATTCGAATCACAGGTTCAAGGATCATTCTAATACTGTTGGATTTGTTCTCATCACATTCGATCTGAAGAGCAAGTACAAGCACATGCTTTTTGAGCATGATCCACTTCTTCCCAAGAAGAAGATACCTCCAGACATATGACCAAGCATCACACATGCTTGAGTTTGGAGCTTTTATTTTTTATGTGTGCTTTACAGTCTATTTTTTGAGGAGGGGGTATGTTTCCCATGAAATTTTCCCACTTCCTTGGTTTATTGATTGTTATTATTCATTGTATTGGGTGACCTTTGGTCTTAGTTACCAGGGCCCGGGATGGATTAAAGGGGGGTGTTAGGATATTCCTATACTCCATCCTAGTCCCACCAATATTTTGATCATTTAGATTTTCAGTCATGCATGCACCTTTTAGGGTTTGCATGCATTCTAGGGTTTGCATGCATTTTGCATGCATCCCAGTCATCAGTCCAGCACCTATCCCTCAGTTAGCCAGCCCCCAGGAGCTTCTCACTATTCAGTTTTAGCCCTCCAGTTGCTTAATGCGCCCTTCTTCCTTGATTTTAGGGAGCAACTCGCCCTCCTTCACCTACCAGTCCAGTTGTCACTCAGTTACACTCAGTTACAGTCAGTTACACTCAGTTACACTCAGTTACACTCAGTTACAGTCAGTTACACTCAGTTACATTCAGTTACACTCAGTTACATTGAGTTACACTCAGTTACATTGAGTTACACTCAGTTACACCTACCAGAGTTAGTTTGACTGATGGTTGACAGTTACTTGAGCATTGATGACTCCACTGATGATGATGAAGACTTCCAGTTGCGCTCCGATGATCATGAGGACACCTAGTTGTGCTCCGATGACACTCCAGTGATCCTTTGATCACTCCATGAAGGCTAATTCGAATTGCCACCTTAGGCATTCGAATTCCTCATGCATTGTATTATTTATATGTCCATTTGTGATTAATAACATAGTATGACCGAAGTATTATTGTTTCTATCTGAGTTCTACTGTACCATATTATTCTGTTGCTCATTATACTGCATGTATCACTCTTCTTCTATTTTCTTGCTTAATCATAATTATTCTCTTGTGAGATACATCATCTCTTATATCTGCTGTGAGGATTTTCACACCATGTGTCTATCCATGCACATATTTAATTTAATTTAATAAATTAATTTCAATTATTCTCAAATACATGTGTCTCAAATATCTTTAGTGTGCACCTAATTCCCTAAATCAGTGGGATTTAGGTGTAGAAGAGTCCTACTTCATTTAGGTGTAGAAGAGTCCTACTTCTATTTTGCTTCTCATTTAGTTTACTTAATATCTTTTAGTAAACTAGTTTTTATTTATTTATTTAAATTCTTTTAAATAATAAAAACTTATAAAAGAATTTGTTTCTTTTAATTAATAACATCTAATCTATTTTGATTTTAGAAAGATTTAAAAGACTAATATATATATATATATATATATATATATATATATTCTTTTAATTCTAAATAAGATATTTTATCTAAAGTTTAGCTTCTATTAGTATTCAATTCTAGTAGAACTTTTAATAGAATATTTCTAGTTTAGTTTTTGCTTTTCTTCTTTTCATAAAGTAGGAAAATAAAATAAATAACTAAACTAATTGTTTTTGTTTTGTTTCCTCCTCTATTTATGGTTTTCTTCTTTTCTCTTAAAAATAAAACAAGGAATATTATTTTATTTTAATTTGTCTTTTAATTTAAAGTCACCTGAATTGATCTTTGATGAGTTTTCAATTTCTTCATTTAAATAACATTATATGTTTCTTGTCCAGGTACCTCTTCAGCGGGCCCTTCCGACAGTTCCATTCATTTCTTCTTATGAGGAGTACTGCATAGCAATCGGGAGTCGTTACCGTGATCTCTCAACTATGCTTCTTGGAGACTAAGGGATGTTGAGGGATAAGGCTTTCCTTATTGCGCGCCCCTCAACCCATCGTACGAGACCAAATCATTATGGCCTTTCCCGTAAGGCATACGCTTCCCCGGGTGATCTTAAACGGATTCACCCATGCGTGGATTGCTAATTCAGGGTCGACAGTCAGTCGTCGTACCCCTAGGTGTTGTTTCCGTTCTTATGACCCCTGTAATTCCATTGTGGTTCAGTCATTAAATCATCTTACCTGCCACCGGACACACTCAAGCGCACATTAGTAGTGCTACACTATAAAACATTTTTATCATTCCTTTTAGTATCTCAGTCAAGCGAGTCTACTAAACAATCATCATTTTAACATTATGCTTCAGTCAGTCGAGAATATTCATCATTCGTTATTTTATCTCAGTCAATCGATAATAAAACAAATCATCATTTTCATTTCAAGTAATTTCAACATTCATCGTTATGTCTATGTCAATCGAGCATACATCATTTTCATTTCCAGTAATTTCAACATTCATCATTTTCCATTCTAAAGCATTTTCATCATTTTTCATTTTCTCAGTCAGTCGAGTATATTCATCAATCATCATTTATCTAACCATTTTCATTTCACATATAAAATTTAAAGCAATCCTTCATGGTCCAAGTTTTTATAATTTTGGGTCACTTCAAACCAGTGCCCTCAATAGTCAAATCAGTCGTAGGTCTCAAAATAGTCTGATCAATCATAAGTCTCAAATAATCTAGTCAATCATAAATCTAAAAAAAAAATCAAATCCATCATAAGTGCTGAGTAGAGCATTACATACACCCCCTCTTATTAAAACTTCGTCCCGAAGTTCAAAACAAAAAAGGAAAGTTTCGACGCATCTCAATCGCGTCCTCTCCGGTTGCAGAACTAGGACTATAGTTATCCTAATGAACATTGACCTGATCAATCACACGGTGCCTAAGCTGCCATGTTTGACGGTCCAATATGCATATCAGCTCTTCCATCACGACCCCTTCGTCTGTTATGTGTAAGTTACTCATGTCAATCATATGTGTTGAATCAAAAATGTAATGTCTAAGTTGTACATAAAAATGGAACATTATACCTTTATATATCCCTATTTCGAATTTAGTATATCTTCAATTAGCATGTCTTAAGGGTGGGATGCATAATTGAATGCAAGTATATCTGAGAATCAAATAAAGAGGGATAGGCCTGTAAATACATATATGCATATTATTCAAAGGGGAATACATGTGTTTGTAGTGTTGATGTATTGATAATGTTACACTTAGATTAAATAAAGTGTTTAGGGGAAAGTTGTATATATCTCTTTCATATAGAATGCTTGATTAGCGATGGATGTGCGTGTCGACTTATTCACACTTGGAAATAGAATAAAAAGTACTTGGTGCCTTTTTCTTAAAAGTGTAGGTTTGGTTCCATACTAGAAAGAACCATGAATGTGTTGTATAATTATTTTATGTGTCATATTTCAAAAAGAATATTTATTCGAAAAGATAATAGAGGTATAGGTATTTTTCTACTAAACAATTTGTTTATGGAGTTGTGATTGAAATCTTAGTGTTTGAGAGAACCTAAATCACAGTAGTCTTAGTGGGACCCTTAAAAAAAAAATCACTTGCTTGAGAACCAAGGCCCTACACTATGGTGCCTGTTCTTTGGCTTGACTTTCATTGAATAAGGATTTGGTGATGTGGATATCTTTCTCGTTGGCATCTTTTGGCCCTTTATTTGATTAAAAACACCTACTTAGTCTTACTTGAGCTTATTTGAGCTAATTATATCCTTTGGTTTAGCTTGGTTGGTTTTATATGATGCTTCAAAAATTGTAACAAATTTTAGTTTGTCGGTGCATTTGCGAATTAACGATCATTTTGATAAATCATAATTAATTAACTAAAAGCTCAATTGTAATAATTTTGATTTACGTCTTGAAAGAGTTTATATCAAATAACGGGACCATGCTCTTACTTCTGAATTTGAATGATCCATTGACTTTTGCAAGCCTTTAACATTTGATTAAAAATTTTACCTTTCATGAAATTGAGATTTGATGATTTGCTTTACCGCATTCGTCTTCTGGCCTCGTGATGATTTAATGATGCTTCCATATCCTTATTTGAGGTTATTCATGATACTTATTTAATTTTGGCTTGGTTGAATTATCTTAATCCTTCTATAGTCTTGCGAAACTTTTCGATTCTTAAATGTATCAATGAATAATTGTATACTTTGAGGGATTTTAATAATTCAATTAAGTACTCAATTTTATACGTTCAATCCTCATCTTACAAAATTGCATTTTAAATAAATAGAGCTTTAACCTTGGTTTCAGTTTTGAAAGGATCATTGAATGTTACTAGCCTTAAATTTTTTATGAAAACTTGTCCTTTTTGAGATGTTATAATTTTAGGACAAAGTTTAAATAATTTACTTAATTCTTATTTTATAATTTTATTATATCCTAGAGAACATGCTTGGAAACTATGGAAGGAGTCAATGATTCCCATTCATGAAGTGAAGTATTATTTTTTACGAAAAATAATTAATTCTCCTTGTTGATAAACTTATTAGGATATTCCTATACTCCATCCTAGTCCTACTAGCTTTCCAGTCATTTTCATTTTCAGTCATGCATGCAAAATTAGGGTTTGCATGCAATTAGGGTTTGCATGCATTCTAGGTCATCAGTCCCAGCACCTAGTCCTCAACAAACTAGCCCCCAGAGCTTCTTTCAGATCATTTCTAGGCCTCCCAGTGACTAATGCGCCCTCCTTTGCTTCACTGCATGACAAGGGCGCCTTCTTCACCTACCAGTCCAGTTATATTCAGTTATATTGAGTTATCTTCAGTTATTCCCTTGATTTAAGGCTTAACTGACTCTTTACTGAGTTTATCACTCTGTTGGACTTCTAGTGAGACTAGATTGACCATTCTGACTCCAGTTAACTCCTATGGTGCCCTCCACTGAGCCTCCTTCACTATATTAGTGCTTCCATGTGCCAATTACACCAACCACATTCAGTTAGACTCAGTTTGACTCCCAGTTGATCATTACTTGTGCATTGATGACTTCACTGATGAGAAGGTGGACTCCTAGTTAGGAATTGATGACTCTCCACTAATTATGGATCTGTGCATGAAGGCCAATTCGAATTCCTCCTAGTGAATTCGAATCCTCATACTCAGCATTGTATATTTACCAGTTCATTATTCTGTTAATAGTAACATGTGTAATTATTCTACCTCAATTAGAGTTTGTTTGGATCTAAGTTCTATTGCTTGTCTCTTCTTCTATTATTCCTAAATTCTTTCATTGTGAGGTTTACATCATCTCTTTGGATCTTATGTGGGCAATTTCACATGGTATCAGAGCCTTGAGAGTATATTCTACCTCCATTCTTGAGATTTTTTTGCAGGTATTTTGAAGTTCCAGCAATTGCAGCAGCAGATTCAGTAGATTTCTATTTGCACTTGTTCAAGCAATCAAGATGAGCAATTCGAATGCTCCTTCTTCTATACTTCTCACTCCTTTCAATTATTTCGAATGGAAGAGGAAGATGATAATACTCTTGCAATCAAGAGGGTTTACTAGAGAAGTTGAGGAAAAAGATGCCATACCACATCAAGCTGAAAAGAGAATCAAGCACCTAAACAAAATGGATGAAGCCTTTGGATTCATATGCCTTCATATATCTGATGATCTATTGTTTCATGCTGATGGATTGAAGTCTCCATATGATTTATGGATAAAATTGAGGAGTCTTTTTGGAAAACAAGACGAACTGAGAGGCTACATTCTTGAGAATGAATTGGTTGCCCTTCAACCTAGCAATTTCGAGAGCATCCAAGATTTCTTCTCCAAATTTCAGAATTTGGTTTTGCATTGCAAGCAATGTGACATCACTAAAAGTTATGAGCAATTGATACTCTCTATATTGAGCAAACTTGGATCTCAATTTTCTGTCTTTGTATCTACCTTTCATTCTGTTCGAATGTCCATCCCTAGATGGAAGTTTCCCACCTTAAGTTACTTCATTGAAGCTCTCACTCAAGAAGAGAACAAACTGTTTCAAATGGGTACCATCAAAACCTCCAGAGATCTAGCTCTTTTAGCTGGTGAATCAAGTGGAGCGAATGCAAAAGGGGGACAAAAAGGCAAAGGCAAGAAACCTTCAAGATCCAAGAATGACAAACAAAAGAGACCAAATTGTACCTACTGCAAGAGAGGAAACCATCCTGAGCATGCCTGCATGCATAAGAAGATTGATCTTCTAACCAAGCTTCTTGAACAAAACCAAATTGTTGTTCCAAAAGAAGCAAAGATGTCTGATTCCGGAAGTGGATCTGATGATTGTCATGCATTGATGGTTGGTTTTTCAAAGACAAAAGCTCTCCTCATAGATTCTGGAGCTTCCAACCACATGATGGCACAAGAAGAATCCTTCTCCTCTTTGGATCTCCAAGATGGGCCTACCATTCACATGGGAGACAACTCTCAGATTTCTGCCAAAGGTTTGGGTACAGTTCATATGGAGCATGGTAAGTTCAAAAATGTCTTATTTGTTCCTTCTCTTACAGCTAATTTGTTGTCAGTATATCAAATGACTCATACAGGATCTCCAAAACAAGTAATTCTTGGTCCAGACACAGTAGAGATTACAGAAATCTCCACTGGAAAGGTTATAGCGAATGGGATTGCTAATCATGCCTCAAAGGCATATGAGTTCTCACACTTCATGCCCTTCTCTCCAACTATTCCTTCAGATTCTGATGAAGATCATAGTGACTTCTCTTCCAATGACTCCTATTCTAGTGAAGAAGAAGATCAAGATTTTGATGTTGAGATCATGGTTCAAGAAGATTCAGAACCAACACCTATTCTTAGTCTAGATTCAAGAGAAATATGTTCTCACACAGTCCTTGCTACTACTGAGAACACAGTTGGTGATTTATTTGCTTACAGAACTACTAGACTTCAGCAGCATGCTAACCTTGCATTATGCCATCCATCTCTCCATAAGAGATGCAGCATGATGATGGGATTCTCTCTTCCATCTTTTGGGAAGACTACTCATGTTCCATTCGCTCCAGATACAGAAAATGTTCCTGAAAGACTTGCTTCATCCTCCACACAGTGGGAGACCTTCCTACATGGGATCATCTTGCCAAGTCTTTTGCAAAAGTTTTCACTGATGAAAGCTTCTTTCTTTTCTGCATGATGGTTCTTTGAGTTATTTACTGTTCTTTTTTAGGGGGGGTATTTTTCCCATGAGGTTTTCCCCATTTCCTCAGTTTATGGACAGTTATGTATTTTATTATCATTTCATTTATTGTATGGGTGACCTTTGGTCCTAGTTACCAGGGCCCAGGATGGATTAAGGGGGGGTGTTAGGATATTCCTATACTCCATCCTAGTCCTACTAGCTTTCCAGTCATTTTCATTTTCAGTCATGCATGCAAAATTAGGGTTTGCATGCATTCTAGGTCATGAGTCCCAGCACCTAGTCCTCAGCAAACTAGCCCCCACAGCTTCTTTCAGATCATTTCTAGGCCTCCCAGTGACTAATGTGCCCTCCTTTGCTTCACTGCATGACAAGGGCGCCTCTTCACCTACCAGTCCAGTTATATTCAGTTGTATTGAGTTATCTTCAGTTATTCCCTTGATTTAAGGCTTAACTGACTCTTTACTGAGTTTATCACTCTGTTGGACCTCCAGTGAGACTAGATTGACCATTCTGACTCCAGTTAACTCCTATGGTTCCCTCCACTGAGCCTCCTTCACTATATTAGTGCTTCCATGTGCCAATTACACCAACCACATTCAGTTAGACTCAGTTTGACTCCCGGTTGATCATTACTTGTGCATTGATGACTTCACTGATGAGAAGGTGGACTCCTAGTTAGGCATTGATGACTCTCCACTGATTATGGATCTGTGCATGAAGGCCAATTTGAATTCCTCCTAGTGAATTCGAATCCTCATATTCAGCATTGTATATTTACCAGTTCATTATTCTGTTAATAGTAGCATGTGTAATTATTCTACCTCAATTAGAGTTTGTTTGGATCTAAGTTCTATTGCTTGTCTCTTCTTCTATTATTCCTAAATTCTTTCATTGTGAGGTTTACATCATCTCTTTGGATCTTATGTGGGCAATTTCACAAAACTAATTTTTATTTAGATGGCTTATTAATGTCTATATATATGAAAATATTTAATTTCTTCGAGTCATCTAATTCCAATCTAAAAGTAATATAGTGTTTATGCAATATCTTTTGAAAATTCAATATTTGTTAATTATTATTATTGTCTATTCAAAGACAATGTTAATGATTTATTTATTTAATTGATTTGTATATCATAAACATAAGGCACTATTTGCAATGTTAATGCATAATAGTTGCACTGAAACCCTAATATGTTGTTTCCATCATGTGCAGGATGAAATTAAAAAACGGATTGCACACTTGTCAGAGAGATGTTTTTGCATGAAGGATTGTCAGCAAACCGTGAGGAATTATCTCAAACGTAAAACCCACTTCCCAAATGGGATCCTTTACCCCTAACCGAGGGGAAGTTTTGGAAATATCTCAACAGTTTGGGAGAAAAACATTCCCGAACAGAGGTGAATTTTCTAGAAATTCATTGCGCCTGGTTTGGCATCCAGTTGAACGAACCGGACACCTAGGGATATGATGTTATCCTTCCCACTTCTCTTCACTTATATAGATTCGACCTTAGAAGTCTGAGAGAGGGATAAAGGTCTCAAGAGACCAGAGGATGAATTTTATCTTCTCTGCATTTTCTTTTGTAAATTTATTTCAACGAAGTCAGCATGGAAGCACTCCCAACCAGCAGTTGGTAGATCAACATGTTTATGAAGAGATGATGCTCCATATGTATTTGCAGGACTATTTTGTAAGCTTTGTAAAAGTTTTCTTTTACAAAGCAATGGAAATTGACTGCTTATATTTTATTATCATTATTTCTCAATGAAATTAAATAATTTGCCGGAACTTAGTTTTTGGTACGCTTACTTTTCTTAAAGATCATAATCTCTTGAAGTTTATTCTAGAAATTATGATTACTTTATCATTTGATCTATTGAAAATAAATTGATTTATATTTGCATAACTTAAAGCCTCTAACAGTTTTCATTATCTTACTCTGTTAATTGGAAGGATGTTTGAAGCTATTTAGATATGTCATATTTTTTATTGTAGAATTTCTTCTCAATTTAAAACTATTACATGTTTAATTTATGTGTGCAAAGTGAGTCAATGTTAGTTTCAATCATGCTCCTAATCATGATATGTTATATCTAATAGATAGAATTAATATTTGCATCATAAATTAGTTATATATTGCATATTATTTATATTACATATTTAGGGTTTTAATTGCATGTTTCAGAACTCATATCATTAAACAGTGAGACTCTCCTTAAGAGAGCAAAACATAGATTAGATATAGACAACAAGCTTCGATTTAATAGTTGTTAAATAGAAATTTCATTTTAAATAGATTAATATAACCTGTAGATTAATAAATAGTTTTAACTTAGTAGTTTTCATTAGAATTTAGTTTAACTTTTAAATTTGTTAATTAGTTTATGACACCCTTTTTCTAAGTTTAAATAGTAGGATTCTCCTTAAGAGAGTGAAACTTAGATGGTAGCAGGACCATAACCTGTGAGAATTAGCCATACCAAACATACCGGGGGCTGCTTTAAGCGCCTTGTGTGGGTTAGTTCTCCTTAGTTGGCCTTAGTCATAAAATCCAGCCAACATGTTGTTTCTTGTTTTCTTCAATCCTACAATAGTTGATTCTAAACATGTTTTGGTGCCACCTTATCATGGATATCATGCAAATCTATTTGATATGTAATTGAATACCTCTAGCCAAAATTATTAACCAACACAAATCTTAATATGTGAAATAATAAAAAATGTAAATCTTTAGCTACATTAACATGTTGTGCATTAATAGTGATGTTGTTTTATTTAACACATATATTCTAACAAAATTAAATATTAAAATAACATGTACAAATATGACACGAGATACCACGGAGAAATTCATTTTGGGAAAATGCCAAATTCAAAATGGATATCTTGATCTATTTATTATAAATAGTGCTTTTATAGTTACAAGTATCTTTGGATATCAAACACAAGAAGTAAAATTTACAATGATAAAAGTTGAACTCATTGTAATTATACTTCTTCCATGAACTATCAATTAGCTCCTATATAGTTCAATCTCTCCAGGCTCTACAAACAATGAAAATCTAGCATCAACTTGACATGTGGTTGATATTCTGCCACGGAGAAATTCATTTTGGGAAAATGCCAAATTCAAAATGGATATCTTGATCTATTTATTATAAATAGTGCTTTTATATTTACAAGTATCTTTGGATATCAAACACAAGAAGTAAAATTTACAATGATAAAAGTTGAACTCATTGTAATTATACTTCTTCCATGAACTATCAATTAGCTCCTATATAGTTCAATCTCTCCAGGCTCTACAAACAATGAAAATCTAGCATCAACTTGACATGTGGTTGATATTCTATCTCCTCTATCATTGTTAGAATTAGTTGATTCTAGTCCAATCTACTTACAAACTTATTTCCCCCTTCATCCTAAGCATGTTTGAACCCCCTTCTTCCTTTGTATACCTATCTTTTATTCTTGCTACTCACAAGTATGAAGAAGGCCAACAATATTCCAATGATTTCCCAATATGCAATTAAAATTAACCAGCATTTAGAATTATACAAAATTTAAGAAATTTTGGATAGACTACCATGTGAAATATTGTGATTGGTCAAAGGTTCCATCCATTAACAACCTAGGTAACCACGTTGTTTGCTAGCTAGGTTTCGATCTTCTTTGTCATGGGATTTCCTTCTTTCTTCACTAATTGGATGAAGGCACTCTCTTTGGCTATGTGGAGGTTGGCGGGTCCTTTTCTTTGCATAACCCTTATTGTCACATGCAGCCTGGAGCAGGGATGCATATCCAACTTGTTCATGCCTCCACATGCTCAAATCTTTGCACAATGGTGGTTGATATCCCTTCCTCTTCTTTTCATACCTTTTCTTCTAGATGCACTAGCCTCCATAACCTCTGACTTGTGTGAAATGAATAGTGATATTAAACAAGCTCCCATCCCACTTGATTGTAGACACCTCCACGTGTGCCCAAAAATCCTTGTTCCTCCTTTACTTAGCCAAATGGAAAGTCTTGGAATTGTATTTATGTTAATAACAAAGAAAAAAGATACTCTCCTACATTCATACCTATGCATGAACAAAAAATCTACATATATTTAGCCATTTTGAAGATTTCCACAAAGTTTTTCAAGGAAATAATACATAGGATTCTAATGAGGCTTTTAAAATAAGTTTCAAGCAAAACAATTCACAAGGGTTTTTTAGCACAAAATAACCAAGTAAATAACCAATCATGCATTTCCATTATTCACAAATCCATTTAGATCACATTTTCCTGTTATAGAATGATTTGACACATCAATGTATTCCATGACTAATAGACCCACATCAAGAGATATTTGTAGTTTAGTCCAACTCAAAATACCGTAAAAAATGAATTTTTGAGGGTTACACAAGCCCTAATGTGCATGTACCTAGAAAATTGTGCAAAAAAATATAAATTTCGTGAATCTAAACAATTCCTATAGCATTTTCTCGGTTGTAACTCTTCAAACCAACCTATAACTATCTCAACCATGTCAATAAAGTATAAATGAAGCCTCCATGGGAGAGATAAAGGATCCCATGATGTTATTGTCCTTACTTTGAAAGAATTGTCTCTTGTATTGTTATTTTTTAGGGTCTCTCTCTCTTTAGTAACCCTTTTTTTAGTTCTATCCTCTCTTGAGTGGTGAATTCCATATCCATAGTGGATTTCTTCATATTGTTCAAGATGAATATTGAATATTGGAAGGCGTATCATTAGTGGCTCAATATTAGAGGGACCCAGATGACGGTTCCTAAATGTACTGGCAACCAGATTAGGAATAATTGTACTTGTTAATCATGCTTAATAAAATATATGTTGGATATGTGTTATACTATGCATGTGGGATGCATCACCTTATGATCTTGGTTAAGGTATTGGGATATAAATCTATTCTGAGTTAATGGATTAGGGTTTTGGATGTTGTGAAATACCTAAATACTGTATTGTGAATGGTTAATAAACACAATGAGAAAGATAGAGGTGTGGCTCTAAGTTTTGTTGGATTTTCCCAGTTAAGGGTTTCCAGGGTAAATATCTATGTATTGTATGTGTACCATTGTTTAATCTATGTTTTTCTTAAGAATATGTATCCATTGTTTTGCTCCATAGGCTTAAAACTTACATGTGGTATTAGAGCTTGATTATTCGCTTCAAGGGGACGCCTTTGTTGCTGAGGGTTTGGATCATTTGATAGAGAAATTGATCTTGGGTCTACAATAAACATGGGTCCAATGGGATATTTGGAGTGGTTATTTGTGTGTTGAAAGAGAATGGTGAGCAGTTCTAGAATCAAGATTGAGAAATTTAATGGTTATAACTTTGAGCTATGGGAGCTCAATATGGAATAACTTCTTGTAGATCGAGAATAATGGATTGTTGTGGGTCCAAGTACACAACCTACTAAATCAATGAAAGAAGTCTGAGAGAACCTGGAGAGAAGGGAAAGGAGTACAATTCGAATTTTCCTATCATATTTAGTGTTTTTTAATGTATATAGGGAAGACAATGCACTGAAGCTATGGAATAAGCGAGGGAATTTGTATTGATCAAAGTCTCTAGTAAACAACTTGTTTCTTCAAAAGAAGTCATTTCACCTTAGGATGGATGATAATTAATCAGTGATAGAACATCTAAGTGTTTATAATACTCTGGTAAGTCAACTTACCTATGTTGGCATTAAGGTGGAGGAAGAAGATAAATGCATTACCTTGTTATGTTCTTTGCAAATTTCCTAGGCTAATTTGATTGTAGCAATAGGTAGTGCTTGTCAAGCCACTTTAAATTTTGAGTAAATAGTGGCATCACTGCTATTAGAGGAAATTAGGCTGAAAAACATGGATATTCGGAGCATGGATGCCTTGTTTGTGAGAGTTCGTACCAAATATAGAAATAAAAATCAGGATCAAGGGGGAGATCTAAATCTAAGGGTATATCTACATATCTAGGAAAATATTTGAGGAAATGTTGGAAATATGGTAAAGTTGGGAATTATAGGAAGGATTGCAGATCTGTTAAGCCCTAAATGTTGGCACAATACCCCCAATATTGTGGCTCATTACATATTATTGATGTCGTCTTGGGTCTATTATTGTTAATTGTTATTAGTATTATTATATTTGTTATGTCGTCTTGGTTCTATTAGTTGTAATTGTACCTTTATGTATCCTATAAATAGGAAGGAGACCTTTTCATTTGAATCATCTTGTCTTGTCTTGTGTACTTATTACATCGTATAAGGAGGTTTCCCCTCGAAGAGAGTTGCTATTGATCTATTTTCTTCATTAAAAAATGGATTACTCTTTTTGATCTATTTCTGCTCTTTTTGGAAATTTGTTGCTTAATATTTGGTATCAGAGCTTGGACACTTCCAAAACAAGACATCTTGGCATTTTCGCTATATACTTTTCTACAAAGTTTCAGACAATGAAACTGAGAACCCATATAGATGACAAGCCAAAATTTATGTGGTAAAATTTTCATATCCTGACTCATTACAGGTTCAGAGTTATACCCAGTGGAAGTTAGTGTCTCTAACTAGTCCAAAAACTAGTCTAAAATTGGTGTTATAGGAAAAACAGTTATATCTAGAGCATGCAAGATCCAAATTGATTGAGACCTATTGCATTAAGAAAGAATAAATACCATAGTACCTTGGGCAGTAATTTTGGAACCATACTCAAAATATTGGACACGTGGAAGGCCGTACACTCTCGCTCTTCTAAATAGACAACAAATAACGCGTGTTGGGAACATTATCACAATTTGTTTTGACACACCAAATTAAATTATATCTGTGGCATTGGAAAGATGAAATATCAATATACCACAGACCAAGATTTCAAACTCAGAAGGGCCGAAATTTCAAGGTTACCTCAGTTGAAAGGTTGACTAGAAAATCAGTCTTCAAATTAGGGTTGAAAAAAGGTACATAATTTTAAATTTGAATAAATTTTAGTGGAAGGATCTATCTAAGGTGATCCAAAGGTGTGAGATCTATTTATATTGTTCAAAATTACACCAAAAGGTAGTGGAAAAAATCACACTCCACTCAAACCACCATAAGATTCATCCCCGACCTATGATGAAAGTGAAGACATATTTTAGGGTGTCCAGGTGGGAAGATATGATGAAAGGGACTGTGAAAATGGTTGATTTAGTTAACTTGAAAAATAAGATGGCTAGTAAAGATGATCTCAATGGGATGGATAGAAAAGAGGATCCAGAAGATTTGAATATACTACTAAATGAGATAAGACGTAACTTTCATACACATTTGTCTACTCAAGAAGATGATAAGGAGGAAAAGAGGGACTTATTCCAGTCACATATTGAGAAAATTGAAAAATAGTTAGAGAATAAGAGGGTTGAGTCCCCAAAATTTGATGATCTACTGCATCATCATGGGTTCAACTCAATTCCAAAAACTACTTTATTCCCAAGATTGACATGAGAAATTTTGATGGCAATGATCCAATAACATGGATATTCCAGATGGAGCAATTCTTTGATATCGACCAAGTGCCAACTTTTCAAAAGGTAACTATTGCATCATTATATTTAGATCCTGATCAATTTCTATGGTACCAATGGCTTTGTGACCGTAAAAAGGACTCTATTATCTCTTGGAATATATTTTCAGAATAATTGATTGCACATTACATCGGTATTAATAGCCACACTTTCTTTAGAACTCATGAAGGTCATTATGAATTTATGGGCATGCCTTTTGGCCTTACGAATGCACGTTCCACATTTCAAGGTTTGATGAATTGCATTTTCAAGCCCTTCCTTAGAAAATTTGTATTAGTACTTTTTAATGATATACTAATCTATAGCAAGTATTGGGAAGAACATGTTCAACATGTCGACATGGTGATACAACTACTAAAGGAGCAACAAATATATGCAAAACCTTCCAAATGTTTCTTTGGGGTAAAAGAGGTAGAGTATTTGGGTCATATAGTATCCCATGAAGGTGTCAAGGTAGAACCTAACAAAATTAAATCCATGATGGACTGGTCGATTCCAAAAACCTTGAAGAATATTAGAGGATTCTTAGGTTTGATAGGGTACTACCACAAATTTGTTCGAAACTATGGAAGAATAGCAGTACCTTTGACAACATTATTGGAGAAGGAAGCATTTTCATGGACACCAGAGGCAACTCAAGCATTTGAACAACTTAAAGAGGAAATGAACAAAGCTCCTATTTTGACCACACCAGATGTAACATCCCTCAAAATTTGACCATTTATTATTATTACTTTGTAAATGTAATTGTAAATTACATAAACGGCCCTGGTGAGGAGCTCAAGGCCAAGGCCCCACTAGTGGACCAAGAGCTAGTGTTATGTTTATAAGCATTAGATTTAGTATAAAAGTCTGATAATACAACTAACCAATAAGTAACCCAACGCACAAGATAATGTGTTGGTTAACCATCTCATTACTTATCATATTGAATTACGATAGGTGGGGATATGTTCATCCTAGTAGGACTAATATTCACCTTAAATATTTAAACAAGATACTATGGTTTAAGATTTTCTAAACCAATTATAATTAAGCCATAATGATAGATTTTGTACATATTTTTATAAATATAGATACATAGTGGTGGATATTATATATATCTATATATCCTAAGGTCACTATTAAAATTGATATGATATATATATTTAATTGTGTCTCTCTTATAGATGGTTGAGATAACTATCCTGTATATATATTTATATATATATATATGTTTAACTAATGTAACTTGTAGAAAGATATTATGTACAATTAATTTTAAGATTTAACTAATAGTTGTAATAACTATTAGATAAAGATTAACATGTATTTATATATGTCTTGATTGTAAATAAAAAGGGTTAATAAATGTGATAAATAATAAAGTTACCTAGTATCTACGTTACAAGCTTATATTGATAAAAGCAAATAGTCAAAAATAATAAATATAATAACATGAGCACATTCATTTTGGAAGTGAGTTGTGGAAAAGACCATATAAAAATAGTTGTGTAACTACCTACCTAAAAGATTGGGTCATTAAAAAATAGTTAACTTACATCAGAATTATAGTGGAAAAAAATATCAACTAAATCGCATTCCATAATGACATTACGTAGTGGGTATAAATTAAAGAGTTGGTAGTTGAGAGTTTTATCGGGAGGATGTCTCCATGATCAGTCGAATTTTCCACTTGTCATCATGCCATTTTTGAAGGCTACCACATGTCGAGTTGTAAGTATGAAAACTCTCTTTATTAAGGAAGTTACGGGAGCTTGTCTCCTTATACGAGAATCCCAATCCATGAGGTGCCATTTGGCCATTACTTCACTATGATTTTATAAGTTTGAACCACACTCGGCAATGGTATCTTTGCCTCAACTAGGTGGACACTCCATAGTGGAGGCAAGCGCTTTGAATATCGTAGCATGGGGTCATAGTGGATGTAACTGCCATCGCTGAGTGAGAGTTATGACGTCCTGGTGTAGGGTTTGAAGGGGGAAGAAGAGGATAGAGTGGTATCTCTGCGCATAAGTAGAGGAGCACCTCTACAGGATAGGGGGATCATCTCGGCGAGAGGGGGAACATGTTGTCTCTGCGTTTGGGCAGAGCTCGGCGAGAGGAGATGACAGAGAGGGAGGAAACATCTCGGCGGGAGAGATCTCAGTTTTGTTTTCGTATCTTCAAGCCCAACGAGTGGAGTTTAGGAGAGGAGACAATGATCAAATGCCAGAGATTGGGAAAGCTCCGGGAGGGAAAGCACCCGAAACTCCAACTCTGTCCTGTCTTCTCATAGTTCTGCGATGGAGGATAAATCTCGCGTTTGGGGAAGGAAATGGAGTGTTACAGTAATAAAGCGTTGCATTGTGTTTTGCTTGATCTATCGCATGCTACAGATTTATCGAGATCATAGAGCATGAACCAGAAGCAATGGGAATGGGAGATGACGGGGAAGGAACGCAGAAGATGAACTCTGCAGCCATAGTACTCCGCATAAATAGTACGTATTTTAGAATTAACGCACAACGTTTTTGGTTATAGAGTCACCTTAACATGTTTATATCATTGCGTTGATGAGAAATCTCTTCCTAAAAACTAGAGATAGTGCACAGTATGCGTTGATGTGGAATCCCCGATAGCACTCAAAACTATCGTAATCTCTGTTGAGTACAGAGTTCCCCTACTATGTTTATTACCTCTAAATATGAATATGGTTTAAGTGATTTAGATACCTACCTATCTAGGAAAATCAACCCGATAACAATATTAAATTCGAGCATGTTTTATAGTTTTAAATTTATACTTTAAAGCAAATCTAATATATGACAAATGTATGTTACCTTAGTTAAAATACAGAATATTAAATTCGAGCATGTTTTATAGTTTTAAATTTATACTTTAAAGCAAATCTAATATATGACAAATGTATGTTACCTTAGTTAAAATACAGAATGCATGAAATTATATGTTATATAATCATTCCATATACGAAACGAATCCATTATATGCTAATGTAGATATAGGGTGATTACCTTTTATTATTTGGTAAAAGTATGACTTATATGACTTATAGATTGTTGAGAAACTTTATGTCTTTGATAGATTTACATATTTATACATGTATCTGTATGAAAGAATGAAAGTTATTAAGTATGGTAATGCTTAGAAGAAGTCGAACTATGGTAGGAAGTTATTTTAGTTAGCAAGGAGGTTTTCTTAAATTAAAGAAGAATAAGTGTTAAGTCACCTAACTTAGTTCCTAGTTTGGGAAAAGTTAAAGGGAAAAGTTAAAGTACTAGATAATATAATATTAGATTTAAAACATTTATATATGTTTATATAAAGTTAAGGACTTAGTCCCCAGTTTGGGAAAAGTTAAAAGTGTTAGATAAAGTACTTGTAGGTTTAAACATTTATATATCATTATATATATGTATTAACTTTAAAAATCTCATTATAATTCGTAAATCCTTCACCACTAAAAGGATTTAAGTAAAGACCTCAGAGGGAACATTTATACATAATGTATTAAACTCTTAGATAAGAGGATATGTAGAGGCTATAACTCTTAGGAGAAGTTGGGATCTAGAAAG
Source organism: Larix kaempferi (assembly GCA_027924585.1). Lineage (NCBI taxonomy): Eukaryota > Viridiplantae > Streptophyta > Pinopsida > Pinales > Pinaceae > Larix > Larix kaempferi. The sequence continues at coordinate 2,309,239 of BSBM01000588.1, forward strand.
GTTTTTATGTTAATAAAATACTTAAACCTTTAGAATATGGAAGTATTGTATGAGAGGTTTCACTAAAAGGTAAATGTATATTTTTCATACTCTTTGTGATAGAGGCTGAGAAAGTAGAAAGATATTGGTTGCAACAACCATGTTACTTGATGTAATCTCCTTCCTTGATTAATAAATGATGCACACACACCTTTGTGGACTAGCCCGTGAACGGGTGAACCACGTTATCTTTGGTCTCCTATGTTTGCCTATGGTGTTTCTCAATGTGTCTTTATGTATGAGTACTTGCTTCTTTGTTAAAATGTTTATGATTACTTTGAAATATATGATTCAGTTAGAAAGTTGGTTGTTTATATGATGTGAAATGCCAGTATGTTCCCCTTATGATTATGAATAAGTTGTTACCTTTTAGGTTGTTGTATTGGTACAATTAACTGATAAAAGATGTACATGCTTCTTGAAAATGAATTAACATCTTAAAGTGCATTTTATTAATTTGACGAATAACCGAATTATGGGGCTTAAATATAGTTTTCTATGGTCTTCTGGTCTATGGTTTTAAGGTTGTATCTGGTGCACACATATGAAGAGTTAGTTGGTTCAAAAGAAGAAAACCATGTGTTGAATTTAGAAGAGTTATGTATTTGAAGAGTTATAATTATTTATAAGTAATATTTAAATAAAGTAAACCCACACTTTATGGTTCCGCATATATTTTAGTGGCATTTTAGGCACTTAGAAAAATTTTAAATTTTTACGAAATTTTGGGTTCGTGACACCAGACTTCACAAAAACCTTCATTGTGGAATGTGATGCCTCAAGAAATGGAATCAGTGCAGTTCTAATGAAATAAGGACAGTCCCTTGCTTTCAAAAGTCGACCAATCAAGGGAAATAACTTATAGAAACCAATTTATGAGAAGGAAATTATGGCAATACTACATGCACTTAAGCAATGGCATCTTTACCAAATAGGTAGGCACTTCAAGGTAAAAATAGATCATGATAGTCTTAAATACTTCCTGGAATAGAGACTATCTTCAAAAGAGGAACAAAAATGAATAACCAAGATGTTGGGATATGAATTTGAAAACATCTATAAAAAAGGGAACCATAATGTGGTGGTAGATGCACTCTCTAGAATAAATGAGGATGTGGAGGCATTACTTTATGCAATTTCAATTATACAACCTTATTGGGTAGTAGTAGCAAGGGAAGAATGGGAGAATGACCTATGTATGTGGACACTTGTTCAAAATCTACAAAAGGATACCAATGTATCAGATACTTTTGTGTCGAAAAATTATTCGTTATGGTATAAGGATCGCTTATATATATGTAAGAAATCCCAACTCAAACTAAAGATCCTTTTGGAATTACACACCTCTCCTATAGGTGGGAACTAGAGATTCCTAAAAACGTACCACATGGTCAAGAAGGAATTCTTTCGGGAAGGTCTTAAATATGACATTCAAAATTTTGTGGAAGAATGTTTGGTTTGCCAACAAAATAAGGTTGAAACAGTTAAGACACCAAGTCTTTTACAACCATTAGAAATACCTTGCCAGCATTGGGAGGAAGTCTCAATGGATTTTATCATAGGTATACCCAAGTCAAAAGGGAAGAATTTTCTTATGGTGGTTGTTGATATGATCACAAAGTATGCACACATGTGTGCACTCTCTCACCCTTTTAATGCAAGTATGGTTGTTGTAACCTTCATGGAATCAGTTCAAAAGTTACACGGTAACCCAAAGCTTATTGTAAGTGATAGAGATCGAATCTTCACTGGAAAATTTTGGACTGAATTATTTTTTTGTTTGGGTACCCAGTTGGCTCATAGTTCTTCTTATCATCCTCAAACCAATGGGAAAATTGAGATAGTGAACAAATGCTTGGAAGGCTATTGTCACTGCTTTGCATCTGATAAACAAACACAGTGGGTGAAATGGTTATCTTTGACAGAATGGTGGTACAATACTTCCTTACATACGTCATCAAAAATGTCTCCATTTATGGCAATTTATGGGTACCACCCTACATCTATCACATCTCCCTTAAGAGAAAAATCTAAATTTAAAGTTGTGGAAGATCACCTAGAGCACCAACAATAAGTTCTCTGGTTACTAAAGGACAATATGGCTATGTCAAAAAACATGATGAAACAACAAGCATATCAACATCGGAGATAACAGAGTTTTGAAGAAGGGGATTGGGTATTTCTGAGGATGCAACCTTATAAACAGATGTCCCTCAAAAAAAAATAAAGACAATAAATTAGCACCCAAGTACTATGGTCCTTATAAAGCGTTGCAGAAGATTGGCAGTATGGCTTACAAATTGTAACTCCCTTCATCTTCAAGGGTACACCCAGTTTTCCATGTTTCTTGCTTAAAGAAGGTAATATGAGACAAGATCCCAATTCAAACTATCTTGTTGAAGCTTGGTGAAGAAGGAAAAATCATATTGGAACTTGAACAAATAACTGAAACAAGGAACAAACAACTACACAATTGTGCTATTACTGAGTACCTCATCAAGTGAAAGAATTTACCAGTTGAAGATTCGATATGGGAAGATGAGTCCTTCATACAGAAGCATCCACAACTAATCAAGTGTTGAGGACAACACTTGTTTGAAGGAGAGGGAAATGTTAAGCCCTAAATGTTGGCATAATACCCCCTATATTGTGTCTCATTACATATTATTGATGTCGGCTTGGGTATATTAGTGGTAATTGTTATTAGTATTATTATATTTGTTATGTTGGCTTGGGTTTATTAGTTGTAATTGTACCTCTTTGTATCCTATAAATAGGAATGAGACCTTTTCATTTGAATCATCTTGTCTTGTATTTTCTTGTGTAATTATTACATTGTATAAGGAGGTTTCCCCCTCAAAGAGGCTTGCTATTCATCTATTTTCTTTATTAAAGGAATGGAGTACTCTTTCTAGTCTATTTCTGCTCTTTTCATGCTCTTTTTGGAAATTTGTTGCTTAACATGATCTAAAAATGTTGATAAAGAAAAAATATATTATGATTTCACTTTCATAGAGACAAAGAAATCCTTAGAAGGAGGGGATGTGTACTTGGCTTCTACCAGTACCCATTCAGATCATGATGTATGGTTAATTGAATCAAGTGTGTATTTTCATATGAATCCTCATAAGGAGTGGTTATGTGAATATGAGAAGCATAATGGAGGTGAATTTTTCTTAGGAGATTACTCAATAGACAAAATCATAAGACATGGAAGAGTCAATTTGTTGCTCAAGGATGGAAGGATTATAACTCTCCCTAGGGTTCTACACATTCTATATCTAGCTAGAAACTTGATATCCATTGGTAACATGGGTGATGTAGGTGTACAAACTATGTTTTCAAAATAAACATGCAAAATGGTTCGAGGATCAATGGTATTGATGAGGGGATCTTGGAATCTTACTCTGTATAAATTGTTGGGAATAACAATCACTAATGGGTGTAACAGTTTTGTTGTGCCTGAGGGTGGATATAAAGAAGATAAAACCCATATCATCTCTAGAGGAAATGCAATGCTATGGAATCAAATATTGGGAAATATTGGAGAGAAGGACCTTCAAGCATTACAAGGTAAAGGTATATTTGAAGGTATGTTTGATTACACACTAGATTTCTATTTTTGTGAACATCGCATATATGGAAAACAAAATCAGGTAATATTTGCATCTGGTGCTACAAGAACAAAGGGAATTTTAGATTTGATACACAATGATGTGTTTGGACCTATGCATGTTCCATCATTACACAAATATGTGTATTATCTTTCGTTTATGGATGATTTCTCAAGGAACACATGGATTTATTTCCTTCGAAAGAAATATGAAGTATTTGATAAATTTAAGAATTTAAGGCTTTTGTAGAGAATCAAACAAAGAATAACGTAAAGTTGTTAAGGATAGATAATGGTTGAGAGTTATGTGGAAATGAATTCAAGAAATACTGTAAGAAATGTGGAATAGCAAGGAAAAATACTACTCCATGCACGCCTCAACAGAATGGAGTTGCAAAAAGAATGAATAAGATGTTGATGGAAAAGTAAAGGAGCAACATAGCTCAATGGTGCTATTTTAGGACAAGAATTCTAGGTAGACGCATTGGATATTGCATGTTACTTGATAAATCGATCATCCACATCAACATTAGTTGACAAAATTCCGCAAGAATTATGTACTAGTAAGAAAATCTCTCTTAAAAATTTGAAATTTTTTGGGTGTGATGCTTGTGTACATTTTCCAAAGGAAAAAAGAAGAAGATTAAGTTGGATAATAAAGCTGAAAATGTATCTTTATTGGTTATAAATATGGTGTAAAAGATTTTAAACTTTGGAACTCAGTAACTAAGAATATTGTTTACAATTGAGATGTTGTTTTTAGAGAGGTTAAAGATGTTCCCAAAAAAGAAGTCACTCCAATGGAAAAGGAACTAGATAAAGTAGAGTTTAAGTTGGAGGATGAAGAATCTAACTCAGCAGAAGAAGATAAATAATAAGAAGAAGAATCTCATGCCCCCATTTTGAGGATATCATCTTGGGAAAGAAGGAAACCAGAAAGGTATTCCCCTCCTGATTTCAATCTTGTTTTTCTTTATCTATTACTGATGATGATCCTAGAAATGTGAAGTAAGCAACTGATTCATAGGTTAGTGATATCTAGAAGAATGCCATAGTTGAAAAAATGGATTCCTTGGATAAAAATAAAGCTTGGGATCTAGTTGAGTTATCATTTGGAAGAAAAATCATTGTTAGCAAATGGTTGTTTAAGAAGAAGTTTAATATAGAAGGTAAAGTGGAGAAGTACAAAACCCACTTAGTAGCCAAAGGGTATTCCTAGGTATAGGTAATTCATTTTGGTGAAATTTTTTCTCCAGTTTCTAAATTAAATTCTATTAGATTCCTTATTTCTACTGTTGCTTCTTTTGATCTTGAAGTAGAGAAGATGGATGTGAAAACATCATTCCTACATAGGGATCTTGAATAAGAAATCTGCATGAAACAACTAGAATGTTTTATAGTAAATGGAAGGAAATAGTTGGTCTGAAAACTAAGTCCCTTTATTGTCTAAATCAATCTCCAAGGATGTGGTACCAAAAGTTCAACATATTCATCCTTGGATTGGGGTTTGTGAGAAGAAAGGATTATCACTATGTATATTCCAAACGGGTTTGTGATCACTTCATAAATATAGTATTGTATGTGGATGACATGTTGTTCATTGAAAACAACATGAATGTCATGAAGGAGGTGAAATCACAGGTATCCTCCAAATTTGTCATGAAGGATATCGGTGTTGCTAACTTCATACTGGGAAATGATATTAAAAGAGAACATGCAAACAAGAAACTATAGTTGAATCAGAGAAAATATGTTGAGACAGTATTCTAGAGATTTAGCATACAAGAAAATAAATCAATCAGGGTCCCTATTCCTATAGGTGTAAATTTATTTGTAGATCAGTCTCCCAAGACATAGGAAGAGGAAGAAAACATGCCATGAGTTCCAGACCAGACATTGCCCATGTAGTGGGATTTTTTAGCAAATATGTCAAAAACCAGGAAAGAAGCACTAGAAAACTGTAAAGAGGATATTTTGGTGTTTGTGTGGCACAATAGATTATGCAATCTACTACCAAGACCTGAACTAGGAAAAGTAATAGATGTACAAAGATTTTTTTATGTGTTTAACCCGTTTGGAGGAGCTATAAGTTGGATGAGTGTTAACACCTAAAAAGTGCTCACTACCTCATCTCCCTCATCACATGACTCATTTGTCTATATTTCCTACCATATTTGCCTCCAAAACCTTAAAAAACCATTAAAAAGCCTCCAAAAGGCCAAAAACCCCCCTTTTTCCCCCAAAAATAATTTAAATTTCCTCCAAAAATAGCAAAAACCCTCTAAAAGGGGCCTAAATTCCCAAAAATCAAGTAAAAGAGAATAAAAAATACAAAAAAGAGGAAAAAGAGGGAAAAAGGAAGCAAAAACCCTATACAATTGACCTAAACCATATGGTGCCAAAAACCATGGGTCAACACTCCACCACTAAAAACCTATAAATAGGTGATGGAGGCTCCCCATTTCACATCCACAATCTTCCCTATCCTCACTCTGCCAAAATCACTCTTGAAACCCTAGCTTACCATTTGAGCTAGTTTTTCCCATTTGAGTGCCCCTTTTGGCCCATTATTCAAACACCTTGGAGAAGGAGAAGGAACCCATTGGAGCACAGAAGTAACCCTCTTGGACTACTGCAAGAGCTCCACCAACCTCAACACTTGAGGTAAATTTATCATCTTGTCATTGTTTTTTATTTCTGTTAATGCTCATGCTAAGTTAAATTTCATACTATTTTACTACTTTAATTTACTATTTATTGAACTGCTACTAAGGAGGCCCTTCTCCTTAGTAGGTGCTCATTTGCACAAGCTAGGGTGAAAACCCTAGCTACAGTTTTGGCGACTCCACTGGTGTTCCTTTGAATTTCTGGTTAAAATTTTTAAAAGTTTTTAGTTTTCTGCAAATATTTTTCTGTTTTCCCTATTCGGCTGTGGCTTCGGCCAGTTGGATTTCCCGGTGTAGATCGCGGTTCTACAGTTTGCAGCCATGACCCAGATCGCAGTTTTCAGTCGTCTTTCCGCGATCCAGATCGCAACTGTTTTCTCATTTCTCGTGACCCAGACTGCAGCCTTCTGCCTTTTTTCCGTGACCCAGACCGCATCTTTCTACACCTTTGTCACGCTCCAGACCACACATTTTACCCCCAGACCTGCGATCCAACCACGGCTTTCTGCCCCTTTTCCCTAGAGCGCACATTGTGTGGTCGTAAACCCACGATCCGACCGCAGCTCTTAGCCCTTTAGCCGCGCCCCAAACCGTGCCTTTTGGCCATAGACCCACACTCCGACCACAGATTTTAGCCCTACAGTCGCTCCCCAAACCATGCCTTTCAACCACAGAACCACGATCTGACTGCAGGTTTCACTCCTACAGCCGTGCTCTAGACCGCGCATTTCAGTCACAGACCCGCGCTCTGTTTTCTGCATTTTTTTACCCTTTCTTGAACCCAGAACTTTGCTGCAATATTTTATGCACCTGCACAACCACCTATTCTGTCTGCAACCATACTTACCTACAACCTTTTTTCTGCAGTTTGCTTTCTGTTCCATTTACAGAGTTTTTTAAGTTTAAGCATTTACATTGAAAAAAGAATATTTTGCATTGCAAGTTAAATTTCTGCATTATTATTATTGGTTAAAAAGTTGCCCACCCCGTGGCACTTTTGATTGGGTTCATTACCTCACACATACACACTCTGTCACCTAATTCAAGTGAGCCTTAAAATACTCCTTAACACAACCAACATTCTAACCCCACTTGGGGAACACATAAGAATATTGTAGTTAGGTAGGACGGGGGGGGATAGGCATCCAAATAACACCCCTCAGTCGCTTACACTTGAGACATAGTTTTTGTCCATTAGGGAACCAAAATCCCCTAGTATTTTTTGACATGGTCACAACCAGTTTATCAGAGGGCCTCTCCCTTAGGAGGATTGAAGTAGCCAGACTGGTTCCGGAGGCCTGAGTGAAATACCGCAATCCATTCGGTAACCGAAGGCTACCTACTCGTTGGTCTACGTGTGGTGATTCCTTTTTAGGCCCACACGGTGATAGGACTGGAGCTGCAGATTCACCTTTCTGGACGTGTCATGAACGAGGTATCTTAGTTGCCTTTCTTCTAGGATTGTCTTACCCATTGTCCCTCCCGGTAGGGGGATATCTTTAGCCACTTGGCTCTACTATCCATATTGTCTGACTTGGATTTCATCACCTTGCAGAGGATATGTCTGGTTGAGTCAGAATGTTATTTAGCTAGGTGTTTGCATGCTCCCTTACCTCCCTTTGGTCTAGCGAGTCCACTATTTTTATTTTTTAGGAAACCTGCTGCTTGTTGGTATTCAAACCATTGTTGTGACGCTCCGCTTATTATAGCACAGCTGTTACAGTAAGAGTTTTGAGCCGGTTGTTGGCCTGAGTGTCGTATTTTTGGCGCTCTCCTTCTGCGCACTTGGTTGCATTAGGGTTTTTAAGATATTTTTCACTCAACACAACCCACAGATACTTGACACCATCTGTCACCATTGAGTCCCTGAGACATTCTCGACGCCTCCAGGGCGATCCCCCGCAGCACGGTTCACTTGACATCACCCGTCATAGACGTAGAGCTTCATCACTTGACACCACTCGTCATAGACCTAGAGCTTCATCACTTGACTCCATTCGTCGGCGACATATAGCTCCGTCCCCCAGCTCTAACGCCCCTTATTTTACATCTGATTCTGAGGCAGAGTCTGAAAACCCCACTTACACTGCACCAACCAGCCCCATGGCTAGCATGACTTCCAACCCATTCTTTGTAGGGACCATTGGTGGAGCGTCCACAACCACCCCGGCCACCACACCTACTTTGGGTATGCCCTCGATAGGGCCCACACCCACCATTCCGGTTACTATGCCAATTCCAGTGGTTAGCATACCCAACCCAACCCCACTAGTGACTCACACTACACTTGGCGACGCCATACCCTCCCATACCACCTTCGTTCCCCTACCTGGGGGCAACATCCCCAACATGAACCCAGCCCCTACACTTGGGGGCATCGGCCCTAACATGGCCGCCACCACTAGCATGTCACATCCTTCTACTAGTTTTTCATTCATGGCTAGTCTCAACCTTCCTGACCTGGCCATACTGACTAACGATCCCATCAGACACGATCCTACGTGGCCTCACATGCCCACCAAGCTCCCATCAGACATCCCTAAGTTTGAGGGCAAGGCAGGTGAAGACCCCCAGAACCATATTATGTCCTTCCATCTATGGTGTTCCTCCAAATCCATAGTGGACGACTATGTCCGCCTCCGTCTGTTACAACGCACTCTCACTGGCTCTGCAGCCAAATGGTACATCGAGCAGCCCCATGGGACCCATGCCACCTTTACTTCCCTCGCCTTGACCTTCCTGCAATTCTTTCCGTTACCTGTCCGCTATGACGCGGGAGTTGAGATCCTACTGTCTTGAAGACAGAATACGGCCACCCACATCACTGACCACATTCATGAGTGGCGTCGATGCCGAAGCCTGTGCAAAATCAAGTTAGATGACCGGGTCTTCTTATATTGGTTTCTAAAATATCTCCTTCCCATCATTTCCAAGGATGTGGCATCCGAGAGACCCCAGTCCGAGGAAAAAGCCATCCTAAAAGCCCAGCAGTTTGACCTTATCTATGCCCAGTCTGGTTACCTATATACCATTATACCTGACGCCCCCCGCGGCGATTCCTCCCGAAGCGATGCGCCTAGGGCATCCCATGCCACAAATGGCATCATTGGCCGTATTGCCTCGCATAACCATCCCTTTTCCATAACACGTACTAGTACTAGCCCCGACCTTTCGCGGGCTGCATCCCACTCTGGAGAAACCAATTTGTATGCTCCCGTGGCACATAACCATCATTCCCACGGACCCTCATGTCCACCTCAGTGCTTCGGTGATGCATTTCCTACTTACGTTCCCCCGGTTGCACCTCAAACATATTACCACCCGCAGGTCACGCACGCTCCCGCGTCCTCTCAAGCCCCCCCCGCTTATTATCCGCCACAGGCAGCACCTACGGCAAACCTACAACCTGTCACACAGACGTATCAGCAACCCCCACAAGGTTCAGCACCTGCACCATCTCCACCCACTTATTATCCGCCGTAGCCTGCTCCCGCACCTGCACAACCCCAGAACCCACCTGCCACCCAAGGGCAAGTGTACGCGCAACAAAATCCGCAGCCTAACCAAAATAACCAATGCCAGCAAGGCCAACAAAACCGCGGCAAAGGACGTAACCGTGAGAACAACCCTCATCCAGACCAAGCCGACCAACCAACTAACCCCCAAACAATAATAACACGGCACCTACCAACCAAAACCCCGACAGGCTGCCCAAACAAGCGAAAAACCCTAATTTGTGAACGAACCATCCTTGTTCTATTTGCGGGGTCTATGGCCATTACAAACACGCTTTCCCATATTTGGAGCGGGCCCGACAACTCTGGACCAATGATGCCCACTGCCAAGGGCACGTAGCACCTCAGGCGCCACCTAACCCCCCACCCCCTCAGACTCAACCCTTGGTGTTACAGAACCCTTTACCAACCCAAGGCGTGGTGAACACTCAGCCGTTAGCTCCCCCTCAAGGAAATGCGCCACCACAACAGTAAATCACTTATGCAACTCCTGATCAACCCATGCTAGACTCAGGTACCCATCACTTGTTAATGATGTCATCCGCCAATGTCAACCTTCAAACCTGTCGAAACCAATATGGCTCCACCCCTGAAGCCCCTCCCGCCGACAAAAACACCAATGCTCTTCCCACCGATCAGTCGTTACGAATACCTCCGGCCCCATTAGATGGCACCCCAAAAGCCCCTTGCTTCCCACTTCACCGCATCAACAATAACCCCAATGCTCGCGCTACGTCTAATTACAACATTGTAGATGATTTAGCTCAGTCCCCCACAGCCATGTCTGCATTAGAGGTCTTAAAAAACTCTCCTACACAGCACAAGACTTTGTTATCAGCCATTGGTGCTATCGACCCAACTGATTCATGAATGATGGCCTTTGATTTGGACCAATCCGAACCATGCCTTCCTTCCACATTAGCGTTCCAAGTTTCTGTATCCATTCGGAATCTTGTCATCCATCGGTGCATCATCGATGAGGGTGCATGTACATGCGTTATGTCCACATTCGTTTGGCAGAAGTTGGGATCCCCTACTCTCCAGCAGTCCACCACTGCGTTGCGAGCCTACGACGGCCGTTCGGCTCAACCCCAAGGCCTCTTAGCTAATCTCCCCGTCCAGTTGGCTGGTAAAATAGTGCTTATTGACATAGAGGTCATCAACGCCCAACTTGATTATAACCTCTTACTTGGCCGCAGTTACATGTACGCTATGCAGGCGGTTTCCTCATCCGTTTTTTGTACCATGATGTTCCCCCATGAAGGACGCGTGGTCAAAATCGATCAACTCACCTATTACGATCCCAATGCCCCCACTACACCTGAAAACGTTCTTCCCATGGTTGAACAACCCATTTGCAGTGCATCTACCTCATTGGTTTCCTCAGTTGGACCCGGAGTCTACTCAGATACACCGATGACTTCCACATTCCAATCCATTCCACCCCCGTCACCAGTGACTGAAATATCCGACTTATGTACCCTCTCCCACAATACACAAACACCCAACCATCAACCGCCCTTGCTACCCCAACCACCATTGGCACCTAGTCATTTATTCTATTGCATACACCACTTGGGTTTCTAACCCCGTCCCTATTAACAAAAAACAAGGCACCATCAGGGTATGTATTGAATTTCGCGATTTAAACCGAGCATGTCCCAAAGACAACTTCCCCACGCCATTTATTGACCAACTCATTGATGCGTGTGCAGGGCATGAAGTCTTATCCTTCATGGACGATTTCTCTGGGTATAACCAGATTCAGATCCGCAAGGAAGATCAATACAAGACTGCCTTTACCACCCCATGGGGCACCTTTTCCTATCGTGCCATGCCTTTCGGCCTTAAAAATGCTGGCGCCACCTTCCAGCGGGCCATGACCTATTGTTTTCACAACTTGGTCCATATCCTATTAGTCTATCTTGACGATCTCACAACACCTTCCAAGAAACGATCTAACCACCTTAACGACCTTCGATAAGTTTTTGTTGCATTGTCGCAAGTATCAGATCCGCTTGAACCCACTCAAGTGTGTCTTTTGCGTTTCGACAGGCCGGTTGTTAGGTTTCATTGTTTCCCACAAAGGAATCACTGTCGACCCCCTCAAAGTTCAAGCCATATTAGACCTTCCAACACCATGCACACTCCGACAGCTGCAGAGTTTACAGGGGAAATCTAATTTCCTCCGTCGCTTCGTTCCTGATTATGCCACCATAGTTCATGGATTCTTACGTCTCCTTCGTACTCACATACCCTTTGTTTGGGACAACCAGGCGCAAGATGCATTCGAAGCCCTTAAAAAAGCTCTCACGCAAGCCCCTTTGATCTCCCCTCCGGATTTCTCTCAGGACTTCATCCTTTATGTCTCGGCATCTGACCACGCCGTGTCAGGGGTCCTTGTTCAAGAAAACGCTGCTCTCCAGGAGCATGTAATTTATTACGTCAGCCAAACCTTGTCTGGACCACCCCTACGTTACCCATATGAGGAAACATTGGCCCTTTCCATCGTCTTTTCCGTAAAAAAATTACGCCATTACATTTTACTCAGTCATACTACTGTTGTCGCCAACTCCAACCCCATGGTCTACCTCTTGAACCGGTGACTTCTACAAGGTCATGTCGCTAAATGGGTAATCATACTCCAAGAATATGACCTAACTTTCACAACCCCTAAGAATACTAAAGCCCTCGCGCTTTCCCATCTCATAACCGACCTCCCATCCCTTTTGTCGTCCCCACCAATCTCCGATGAGTTACCAAACAATCATTTGTTCATCATCTCGTCAGATCACCCATGGTACGATGATATTCTGCTATACCTTCGCATGCTAAAGTTTCGACCAGACATAAATTGCGATGGACGCCGCCGTATCCGTCACCACACCTCTCGGTATCTCCTCTTGGGTGACTTTCTTTACCAATGAGGAGTTGATACTATCCTCCGTCGTTGCCTTACACACGAGGAATCCAAACAAGTCCTCAACGACTATCATAGCGGCACCTGTGGCGAACATTTCTCAGGGATGGACACCACCCAGAAGGTCATCCGCGCCGGATACTTCTGTCCCACACTGTTTACCGACTACATCATAGCATTCAAGCATTGCCATAATTTCCAACTCTTTTCCCCTAAGGCCCGGACACCACCCGCTCCACTCCACCCAGTCGTCACCATTGGCCCTTTTTGCAAATGGGCCATCGACTTCATGGAATGTAAACCCTCATCCACAAACAGCCATAAGTACATCATTGTAGCTGTCGACTACTTCACCGAATGGGCTGAAGCCATGCCCACCTTCAACTGTAAAGACGACACTGCTGCCCGTTTCTTTTTTAACCATGTTATTACACGATTCGAGGTCCCAAAACAGCTTGTCTCAGACCACGGTTCACATTTTGAAGATGCCATTTGGCGCGAGTTGTCAACTCTCCTTAAGTGCAAACATCAGTATGCCTCTACTTACTACCCCCAAGGGAACAGCCAGGTTGAGGCCATTAACAAAATTTTGAAAACAATCCTTCAATGCACTGTTGACTGACATAAGTCCAATTGGCATCACATGATTTTCCCCGCATTATGGGCTTACCGTACATCAACTAAGACCACCACCGGTTTCACCCCTTTTCACTTAGTTCACGGTGTCGAATCTGTCCTCCCCATCGAGTGTCAGATCCCTGCCCTACACATCGCTATTGAACTTCTCCCCGACACCTCCCCACTTGAACAATGTCTAACGTTATTAGAACAAGCTGATGAGGACCGTCGCGCAACCCTCCAAACCATTGAAGCTGCCAAGAACTTCTCCAAAGCTGGTTATGACAAACATGTCCACCCACGAGTGTTCCGTGAAGGAGATCTAATCCTCGTTTACGACCAAGCCCATGACAAGACGGGTAAAGGCAAGTTCGAATCCATGTGGCAAGGTCCTTACATAGTGCATACCTGCCTTGGACATGGGGCATATATTTTAACTGACTCAGAAGGCCACCCCTTGAGCAACCCCCATAATGGGTTGTATCTTAAACGTTTTTATCCTTAACAATCCCATGGACCCGTTGGTCCGTACTGTACAGTTTGCTTTCTTTTTTTTCACTTTTTTGCCGCAACCTTACATTCATCATTTTTGCATGATCACAGATGGACCATATTCCACCTTATTACATTGGCTTCACCGATGGAGCAAGCCGCTGGTCTCCTAATGTGGCCTCTGCAGCGTGGGTCTTATATTCCCCTTCACATGAGTTGATTCACCTTGACAGAATGTGCATAGGCGCTGCTACCAATAACCAAGCTGAGTATGATGCTATGACCAGTCTCCTGACTGCTGCCCTTCATATGGGTATACGTCACCTTCATGTGTTCCTTGACTCCCAGCTGCTTGTCTCCCAGCTCAACAACTGCTACCAGGTGCGTGATCCTTGCCTCTTCAGAAAGTTCCTACGCACAAAACAGCTAAGCCAACAGTTTGAATCTATAACATTCACCCATGTCCCAAGGGCTCAGAATAGTGTCGCAGATCAAATGTCTAACAACATACTCGACTGGCATATCAATCACACCATGTAAATCATCCATTATGCATAATCATCACATCAAAACACATATAAAAATCCCAAAAAGATTGCATCTACAACAAAGGGCATCCACGTGCCTATCATAACAAACCATTTGCATCCATGTGCAATACCATAACACAAAACCATACAGGGGCATCCACGTGCTTATCATCACACATCATTTTGCAACCACGTGCAATAAACACATACAAGACAATACAAGCGCATCCACGTGCGTACACCAAAATAATCACCGCAAAAAAAAGCATCCATGTGCATATATATATAAATATATCATCGTCATATACATTTCATGAGTGTCCCAGCACTCAACTATACAAAAAATATACATCAAGGAGCCCCAACAACATCCCTGTCATAAAATACATGCCGTATATACAAAAAAAACCTGAATGCCCATATGCATCGGGGGGGAGTCCCCATCACTCCTTAATGAGAGTCATATCCCCCATCTGAACCCTCCTCACCAGCCTCCTCTACTACGGACTCCTCCTCTCCTCGCTCCTCCTCTGGATCCTGCTCATCCCCCTGTCACTCCTGACCCCTCCTCTCCTCAGCCATAACTGCCACCCGAATCAAGATAGACCGCCAATCCCATGGAGCCTCGTGACAGGCCTCGACTACATCCCGATCCAGCTCCCTCCACCCCTCGTCGGAGACCCCAACTAGTAGCCAGTCGAAGGTAACTCACAAGGCCTCCAAAGTCCCCTCCGCGTCCCATCATCGTACCTCCCCCCGATCTGGAAAGGCTGGCATTGCTATATTCCCCCGACGCTCCCTATGCCCCGGTGGTGGCAGCGGTCCCACATTTGCATCAAACCAAATCGCAACTAGTCAAAATCATCATATATCTCTAACATCAAAACATCCACTATAAAAAAATAAAAAAGCTAGATACATACCATCTGGACCCCAAGACTGCCCTGGGGGTCGTGGTGCCTCCGGATCTCGCCGGTAGTCCATACCACTGTATGGATAGTCATCAAAAGTCAACGGTAGCTGCAACCACTTCAAATAGAGATCCTAAGTAAAGTACCGCCCCACCTCTCCCCCACCCCACCGGCACACCATCTCACCCCACCACACCATCCGCGGCTCCCTCAAACCCCCAACCCGGACAGGCACTCGCGGTCGCAGTGTCGGAACCCGCTCCATGAAGAAAGAGCACAAAAATGACCTGTAACAAAACCCCTTGCCAGAGACCTTCACCGAGCTATGCTGCCGCTGAACACAAGTGAGGAACATCTGGCCCCACGCCAAGTAGGTCCCCTGTAGTACCCACTTGACCAGCTACATCTGTCCCCCAAACACCCGTTTAGTCCCCTGCGACCCCAACACTCGGACCACACATGCCGCGATTGCCCTAACTGATGGATCCTCCAAGTCACAAATCAAGAGTGCATTCTTATGCACTCTTGCCGTCGGCAAACAGTACCGATCCAGCATCTCCTCCATGTCCACATCTACGGACACCCGCGGCTACGTATCTGCCACCCTACCCAAACATGGTAGTCCCGTCAGAAAGTATACGTCTGCCAGGGTGAGCTCCAGTCTCTCCCCCTGCACCATTCAGCACAGACTATCAAGCTCCCAGAAACCCACTAACTTGTTCAGCAGTAGTACTGTTGAACGCATCATCGGCACCTGTGCGAACTTCAACAGTCTGCATAGCCCCAAGGTCCCCCGGACATGTCGGTCACCCCGTATGTAGTCCATCAGGTCGTCCGGTATATCATGCTCTCTCCAGAGTACTCTCGGCATCCTGTCTATCCCACAAGGAAAACTCATCAGAATATCATCTAATACACCATCATCCCACCCCGGTATGACTCCACAATCCCAATCCAGATCGCGGTTGTGGGGCCCCATGTCGTGATCCTAAATTGCAGCTATCGGGACTACAGCCGCGGTCACAGATCGCGCCTGTGGGGCCCATAGTTGCGATCGCAGATCGCGGCTGTCCAGGCCACAGTCACGAATGAAGATCGCGGCTATCCCAGCCACAGCCGCGAACGTGGATAGCGACTACCCAAGCCATAGTCATGATCTCGGATCGCAGCTGTGGAGACCACAGTAGCAATCGTAGATCGCGGCCATCACCTCGAAACCTGCAATCCACACCCGCGTGGACCGTACAAACCCTCCTGAGGACCCACTACCCACCCGAATCAAGAAAAAATTAAAGGTATGAGTTCTGTGAAATACCTGCAACTCGCCGAAATGAAATCGACCAGTCCAATCGCCCAAAAATCTCAAATCCGCTCTGGCCCACTACACTCTCCTGTCAAAGTCACCCACACAAATGACACTTGGCATTATGGTTCCACTCACTATTTATAGATAGTTGAATTTTTCTTGATTTGGCCATTATGGATCCATACGAAGTCCGTTTTCCAAATCGTTTCCACCACTAGAATCAGAACGACGAGACCTTCAGAATGGTCGACTCGGTTTCTATTTTTCTCCGAACCCCTTTTTTGGATTTTTTTCCATGCACGTTGCCATCTCATTTGCGCGCCACATCGGCCGTTGTCGGTTTTTAGCATTCCTTATACCATCGGATTCAGTTTTTCAAGCCCGTGATGATGCTTGAGATCATTTCTCACTCTCACCCCCATATTTTTTGGGCATTTTTTTACCAACCCCTAGTCATCTCGGTTTGCGTGCCACCTCGATCATTATCCATTTTTTACACTTTTTATATCGCCGGATTCAATTTTTTGAGCTCGTGATGATGTTGAGATCATTTCTTTCTCTCACTAGAAACAATTCCAACATTATGTCCCGACACCTTGCTGCCTCGGTTTGCGCACCACATCGGCCACCATCGAATTATTACACATTTATACACAAGCCACTCACTCCAGTCATATTGCAATTATTTCGTTATTTTGCCACCATTCATCATCCCGCAAGGAGGCCCACTAGTGTTCCCCCCCAACCCTCATTCTTGGTTCTCATCGATGTCCCTTGATTGAACACTCTCTCCTTGCTTGGCTATTCCTTTTGTTTAGTATAATTTTATCCCTTTTTCGGGCCAGACAAGTCCTTTACGAAAAAGGCACTTAGGGATTTTATGTTAAACTCTTTTCTGACTCCTAAAAGAATGAAAAGATTGTCGAGCAATCTTGCTTCCTTTCATGCTCGTTAAAGTACCTGAAAGGGCGTCTATCTAGTATAAGTTTAACCCTTTTCTGGACCTGGTAGACTAATTACGAAAAAGGAATACTCTAGTCACACCGGCTAGAAGAGTTCATCATTGCATCCTTTTATGCTTTTTCGGGCCTTGGAGACTAACACACGAAAAAGAACCCCCCTGGAGTCTCCTTATTGATTTCAGACTCTCTAAAATTGAAAGCAACCATGAGCATGCACCATCCTGGGCTCATACGAATCCACACGACAGTACCATTCCATTATTTCAGATTCTTCTTATCGCTTTCAGACTCCTTAAAATTGAAAGCAATCATGAGCATGAACTGTCTTGGGCTCGTCTAAATCCACACAACAGTACCATTTTGAGCACACTTCTTCCCGCTCCTTAAACCATGAAGAAGCCCCCACCGGTGCCCCTCGGCACTATGATCAATCATCTCGGCAGCACCTCCCAATAAGGTCGCCTTTGTTCAGAGTATTATGTGATATACCACCCTCAGAGTCTCCTTCCATCTTACACCAACTTGAGTATCATTCATCCCAGTCACCATCCCTGATCCATTAAAAGCTATGATCCCCTTCCCACCAGTCAGTTTCATATGCTGCCCGATCATCCCCGCCATCATACTCTAAACAAAGGAAGTTTGAGTCCACCCACTCTATTTTCCCAGTTATTCCCCACCCCCACAATATGTCAGTCCTACCATCAGTACTCTCACACTTCGGTTATCCACCTTGTGCTCCTATCAAGGAAACATCATTGCCTTGCTAGTTGCAGGTCTCCCTCTGTCGACAACAGCCCATCTATTCCAAAGGATAGGCCCAGAGGTCCCTGCGCCTTGGACTCATCACCATCTGTGGCAAGTTCCTACGGACCATTTTGAGTGGAGTCCTCAATGACTCTCCGAATGGTTGTTTCTCACATGCTCAACTTCAACACCTTGATCACATCGTTGAGATTCATGCAGGGTGTATATCCCTTCAGTTATTTGTCGAAGACCCCGGACTTCCCCCGACTCTAGCACATTGGTGAGTCACCTTGGAACACCCAGTTATATGTTCCCATGGATATCCGGGTTGCATTGGCAATTGTGTTCAGAAGCCATCCACTTATATGCTTCCTTGAGTACCCAGTTCAGCTCCAGTCCAGTGTACCATTGAGGGTATGACTCCCCATCATTATGATCCAACAGCTCATCAGTTCCTCTGGTGCCACACTCAACAACACTATTGTTATTCCAGTGTATCAGTTCTTCAACTCAGACATGGTCAACCCGGCAGTATGTCCCAGATTTGTGTCCCCTCCGGACCCTTATGATGTACACAGTCGTTCTCCATGTATCTTTTAGGTCCCCTTTTTTGGGCCTCATTGTTATTTTATATATCTTAATACAAGCATGGGTATGCCCACCTCGTCCATATATTGAGATTATTCCTCATTCATTATTGAGGTCATGTATTTTTAGTTTTTACAGTTTGTTCGGGACCGTTGTTCTGGGCTCTAGTTCATTTCTTCTCCTCTCCACATCCCAGGAAAATCATAAAAGACCTATGATGTCTATCAGCCATACGATGAGCTCCTGCCCTCACACATCAGGGGGCAATATGTTAACACCTAAAAAGTGCTCACTACCTCATCTCCCTCATCACATGACTCATTTGTCTATATTTCCTACCATATTTGCCTCCAAAACCTTGAAAAACCATTAAAAATCCTCCAAAGGGCCAAAAACCCCCCTTTTTCCCCCAAAATAATTTAAATTTCCTCCAAAAATAGCAAAAACCCTCTAAAAGGGGCCTAAATTCCCAAAAATCAAGTAAAAGGGAATAAAAAATACAAAAAAGAGGAAAAAGAGGGAAAAAGGAAGCAAAAACCCTATACAATTGACCTAAACCATATGGTTCCAAAAATCATGGGTCAACACTCCACCACTAAAAACCTATAAATAGGTGATGGAGACTCCCCATTTCACATCCACAATCTTATCTATCCTCACTCTGCCAAAATCACTCTTGAAACCCTAGCTTACCATTTGAGCTAGTTTTTCCCATTTGAGTGCCCCTTTTGGCCCATTATTCAAACACCTTGGAGAAGGAGAAGGAACCCATTGGAGCACGGAAGCAACCCTCCTGGACTACTGCAAGAGCTCCACCAACCTCAACACTTGAGGTAAATTTATCATCTTGTCATTGTTTTTTATTTCTGTTAATGTTCATGCTAGGTTAAATTTCATACTGTTTTACTGCTTTAATTTATTGTTTATTGAACTGCTACTAAGGAGGCCCTTCTCCTTAGTAGGTGCTCATTTGCACAAGCTAGGGTGAAAACCCTAGCTACAATGAGCAAGAGATAGGTTGTAGTTTCACTCTCAACTACAAAAGTTAAATACATGGTGGGCACCCATGCAAGTAAAGAATTTGTATGGTTGAAGAGATCATGTTTAGATATTGGGTTTGTAAAAAAAATTGCAAAGTTAGATTGTGACATTCAAAGTACAATATTTCTGCAAAGAATCATTCTTATCATGCTAAAATGAAGCGTATTGATGTGCAATACCACTTTGCAAGAGATATGGTTGAAGACAAGAAGGTGTTGTTAGAAAATGTTGACACCTTGAAGAATGTTGCAGACTCATTAATGAAGTCTGTTAGTACCAAGAAGTTATCTTGGTGTGGAGAATCTATGTTAATTACTAACCTGAATTTGTGACCCTATCAATACGTGGCCCACTATTATGCAAACAAAGGAACAGGTGGGAGAATGATGGGTATGTGTTATATTCTTTACATGTGGGTTGCATCACCTTACAATACCGGTTAGGGGATTGAGGTCTAAATCTAATATGGATCAACATATTAGTGTTTTGGACACTGTGAAATACCTAAATATTGTATTGTGAATGGTTAAGAAACACAATGAGAAAGATAGAGGTGCAACTCTAAGTTTTGTTGGTTTTTTTCTAGTTAAGGGTTGCTAGGGTAAATATGCATGTAATGTATGTGTACCATTGTTTAATATATCTTTTGCTAAAAAATATATATGCATTGTTTCACTTCACATGTTTGAAATTTATAATAGATATCTCTCCTCTCCCCCTACCCCCCAACCCAATATGATGATCAATGTCTAATTTTTTGTGATGCATATTATTGTGGAATCACTATTCATGATAGGTTGATTAGGTTTAGTTTATCATCAATTTTAATTGTTTCATATTCATTTTTTATATAGCCATAATATTTGAGGAATTTGTTGTTTCTCTTGTGTGCAAGTTGCGTGCTCCTTGTTAAATTGCATTGGGATTTGTGAAAGAAAAAAATATTTAGGACAACCATTCCAATACAGGTACTTCATATCCCTCCTCTCTTAGTTAATTGCTTGGTTATCCTCCACTAATATTAGGGAATTTGGACTATCATCTTTCATTCCAATCTAGAATAGTTTTCCCTAGCTATATGGGAGTTTTTCTCCTCAATAGAACTAGTGACTCCACCGAGGCAGAACTTATTAAATTCTTCTATGTAGTGCCTCCTTTGTATTGTTTTATAGCTTTGGATTGAGTGTTTTGAAACCAATTGATGCTTGAAAAGGTGTTAAACAATGAGTTAAAGTGGAATTTTTGAAGCTTTTTGAGCTTTTTGGATTTTTTTGGGTCTCTTCTGGGGGTACATGCACCTTCTAGAGCAAATTGAAGCGTGCACACACTTATTTTCCTCTTGAAAAGAGAGTAAGCATGACTTATAAAAATATGGTTTTTTTCCCTATCTTATTTTGTTTTGTTGTTGCAGTTGGTCCCAAGGGTCAATCGCGAAGTTTTAGATATGATTTTAGGGATATTTTCCTTCTTCAAAGTGATTTAGTAAGTGCATGGTTAGTTTCGTACAAATAAAAGTAATAAATCATCATATGTTTGTGTTCTTTTCCATCTAGTTTCTTGCATTATAAGTAGTAGTTTGTAGTTGCATTTTCATTTCCAAATAGTCGTTGAGTGCATGTTTATTGGTTTTTTGAAGACAAAGGTAGGAGTGATTTGATATTGTATTGCGATTGTGGAAATTGTTCATTGGAATTGAATTGGATAACTCTTTTCAAAGAAGAGTGAGAGCAGTGTAAGTTGATTGAATATTGTTATTCGTTCTAATCATTTCATGCATTTTGAATATCCTTTTTTCATATATTGTTTCCTGGTTAAAATTTAAATTCAAAAAAGAAATCTAATTGAAAATAAATAGACTTGTTTTACATTGATATAAAACCAATATAAATCTAAGTTATACGACCTTGGTAGTAGGTTTGGAGGGTCAACTCTCCAAGGCCACTGAAAATGAAAGTAGGATTTCACTAATTAGGTACAAAATCCATTAGTAGCAAGTGGTACTTCTTGGAAAAGCACAGCTCACACATGTGTCAAGCACACGGTTAAGATGAGTAGGAAATTGAGATTATCCCATTATTGTTTATTTAGCATGATATTTTTGTATGCTAGCTTTAGGAGAAGTGGAAATTCCTCAGGATGACACCATTTAACTCTTAATTTTAAGGACTAGGACTTAGCCCACGTTCCTTTCCCATATGTGGACACCCGAAACACAACTATTCTTCTCAATTGTTAATTACAAAGTGGTGGTCGTAGTTGACTATCCTATGTTTCTCACAGGTGACTAAAAGTGGGCAGTGTTTGTGGTACCTAATATATATTAATAACATCTACCTCACCTCCCTTGGAGGGTTCTCGTTGTAAGGGTACTTGCACCTTGGGAAATTGTTGCACAAGGGTTACTGTAACTATCTCTCACACCTTCACTAGTTGGACTTGGGATTTAATCATCTTAGGATGAAATTAAAAATTCCTATCCCAACTCCAATGATTTTTCTCTCGGTCCTAACCACACTAAAATAGTATTTGGGAGAGTGGTATTACTTGTTGAATCTTCAGGAAAAAAAATTACATGAGTGTGGTTCTATTAAGTAGTAGATTCTAGGTTTCCTTTGTCTTGATATTGATTGATTCAAGGTGGATGACCAACCTATCTGTAGGTCCATAAGGACTAGAGGTATTTCTCAGGAGAGTGGGTATTTTAATTCTAGGAGGCACAAGCTGGATAACCCTAACTTCCCCCCTTGAGGGCTTGACGAAGAAAACTGAGAGCTTTCAAATAATCCCACGGGAGAAGAAATAGAGGAAGAAGTTAATAAATATGATGAAATATAAAATCAAAGGTACCTAAGAGGTTCTTATGGCCACGTGTCCATACCTGGAAGGGCCCCATCCCATTTTTATTTAAGAAAATGTCATTTTGGTTGAGATCAAGGACCTAACAGACCTTGTGGCTCTTGTGAATTTTAACCTACCCTTCACTAGATCCTAAAGTCCATCATTCCTTCAAAACTGTAAATTTTATAATAAATTTCATGCCACATACACCAATCCCTTATACCAGTGAGATAACATGAGTATAATTGATGGTATTTCATGGGTTGGGTTCACCCAGGCCCCTATTTCTAGTGCTCCTATGGGAGGAGTCAACCTGATAATTTCAAGCATACTAGCTTCTAGTTTATTCCCATCCACTTCTAGAGTATCTATGGGAGGGTATTTCCCTCAATTATAAATCCTAAAATTGGATTTGGGACTTTTTCATCCATGCCTTAAGGTAGTAACCCTTTTTCCTTTGAAATGTCATTGGTTGGGATGCTACATGTAGCTTTTAGTAACCCTCGTAGTTGGTTGAAATTTAGCATTTTAGAAGAAACCTCATTAGTTCCCTTCATTGTATTTCCATTTGGATGTGGACAGCTTCCCTTTCTTGTTCCCTCCATAGGAACCATAGCTCCCCCAAGCTTTAATATGCCTCAGGGAAGCATTCCCTTTCCTAGAATGGGAGGCATGATCAACGGGGCCTCCTCACCATACGCACAAGTTCCACCTAGTTATTCTCATAGCCATGGTAATAATATTAATTGTCCTTTCATGTTTAGTAGTGCCTATACACCAAGTAATTATTTCATCAATACAAATCAATTGTCAAATACTCTCCTAGGATTTGGAATTCAGTTGCTTAGAAAAAGTTGTTATTCCTTACAACCTTTAAATTGTCAAATCTGAAAAATTTAACAAATGATCCGGTGATGCATAATCCTAACTCCCCCCTTGTCCCAACCAAGTTACCTTCAAATATACCTAAATTTCAAGGCTAGAGAATTCCCCGCCACTCATGTGATGATATTTTTTCTATATTTTTTTTTCAAACTCACTAATGGATGATAATATTAGGTTAAGTATTTTCCAAATAACTTTGACCAAGGTAGCAGAAAAATGGTACATTACACTCCCAAGAGATTCATTCCGTAATTTTGACACCTTAGAAATGAAATTTCTAAACCACTTTTAATTGTTGGTATGCTATGAGACAATTAGTAAGCTCTTGATATATTTATGATATGACAAATACACTCATATCCCTAACCATGTAAATGAGTGGTAAAGGAGACATCGGTTGATCCAAGCCCAAATTCTGGATGAATTATTAGTGGATTAATTTTTAAATTCTTTGTTACAATACATTGCGAAAGACAACACACTATTAGGCATCATGATCGAGGAGGAAACTATCATCAAGGCCCAACAATTGGAAATGGTGTATTACCAGTCAAGGATGTTATATGAAAATTTTCCAATGGATCCAAGAGAGGATACAAATCTAAACGAGCCCATACCTAGACCACATGATGATGGCGTGATTGGTTTAGTGGTTAATGTTATCGCTAACTAGGTAACAAATAAAATGGGACAAATGCCATTAAATTTGATTGTTCCTACAACTATGAAGTTGTTACCAACACCCTTGCTCACACTCAATTATCCATTGTCCTCTTAGTGCAGACATCTAACCCTAAAGGTAACCAACAAACTGGAGGAAAGAAGAAAGAAAATAAAATGGAATGGGGGAAATAATGCAAAGAATGATCATGCTAGAGGGGGTAAAAGGGATAAAAAGAAGGTCAGGTTTTCATGTAAGCTTTGTAGAAAATACCACTTAAATAACCTTTTCCCCAAGTTGGAGGTTTCCCAATGAATATCGGCACAACATGATTCTCATCAACAACCTGTAGTTCTCATGAACCCCTTTCCTCCACAAAACCAACAAATGGTTGTTGGCGTCCCTTGCAATCATGTACCCCCGCAAGGGGGAAACCTGGGTGCTCCTATACAAGGGGGAAACCCATTGAATGTGAACATGTATATGTGTGAATGGGAAGTGAACAAGAATAATTTTAGGGCGAAATTTAGCCCATGGGCTATTTTTCCAAGTTTTTTTCCAAAAAAAGATTCGCCAATTTGCATTTTTTGAAGCCCCATTTTGCCCAATTTTGATGGAGTAATCTTTTTTCACTCTAAAAATCGCCAAATTATTATATAAACTATATAAAATCCTTATAAATTGAAATAATTTTAGAAAAATATCGCCAAATATTTTATAGTTGACATTTTAAGAATTGATAAGATTCGCCAAGGTTTATACACTTTTAAATAAGTATGGGTCCTTGAAATTATCCCTGGAAGTGAAAATCTATACTAGAGCTCATAATTACAAAGCACCTGAGTCTGATACCAAAGGTTAATAAGTGTCCATGTTTGAGATGTCAAACCCTCTACATATACAGAAACCGACAAATGATATAATGCCACACATCCCAAAAAGGTTTGTTGAAGAGATTGACGCATAACCCCAATCTTGGTCTACTCAGAATTACTGTACTGTTGAATATTTGGCCCAATCCCCACATGCGGTGTCTACTCTAGAAGTTATCCAAAGATGCACCATGTAGTGAAATACATTGTTGTCAGCTATTACTTCTTTAGACCCCTTGGATTCTTAAATTATAGAATTTGACTTGGATAAGTGGAAGCCTCGAATTTCCCATTCTACCGCATTCCATATCCAAGTTTTGACTCGAGGATCAAATATATTCTAGACTGTAGTGGATGAGGGAGATTCCACTTTCCTTGCATCCTTGTCATGTTGGAAAGCTATCAACTCACCTGATATTTTTCCATCACCGATGATGGTAAATTATTTCAATGGGCATCCATTTAAGCCTTGTGGGATTATACATGCACTCCCAAATGAGATAGGGGGAAAGAATGTTCTCATATAGGTTGATGTTATCGACTCTCCTCTAGATTATAACCTCCTCTTAGGACATAGCTAAAATTACACCATGATGCCAGTTGTATCTTCTTTATTTTATGTTATCCACTTCCCTCACAAGGTAAATATCATGACAATAGACAATCTGACTTATTTTAGAGATGAAATAGAAACCTCAACCAAACCCAATATCCCATTGGTTGGAAATTCCACAAAGGCTTGTGAAAATTTGGGTGTTGCAATGTACTCGACCCAAATTGGAACTTTCAATTTACCTCCATCGATTTCATACATGGACTCTGTCCTTATATATGACATCTCGTCAATTGCTACAAAATTTACATAAAAAATGTACTACTTCACACTATTACATATGGCTCAAAATTTCCACGACATTTTCCCACGAATAAGTTAAAATCGAATTTTTTGTTGAAAAACAGTTAAAAATTTTGGAAAAAAAATCATATTTCCCTCGACGTTCGTCGTTATAGCGACGGACACTATTTAACGTCTCTAGAGCGACAAACAATCGTCGCTATAGCGACATCCCTGTGTTCGTCGCTATAGCGATGAACGTCGGTGCAGGAACTTTTTTTTTTTTTACTTTTCAACGGTCATTGGATTTTTTTTTAAATTTGATCGTTTTGCGTTTTCATCAGAACCGCGACCCTCATTGATCTATAAATACATTTTCTGAAGTCATATTTCCACAAATCATTTGCTATAGCTGCAACGATCTTGCTATTTTTTTTTTCCGTTCTGTGATTTCAAGAGTCCGGTACTGGTTTGACACATCAAGTTTTTGATCTCCTTCATTTTCCAGGTTAGTTTGACTGCAATGCACTATTATTTTTTGTGGTTGCGCCCTTTGTGTTCCAACTAGGGTTTCAATTCAATGGAGCAAATGTTTATATAGTTTGGGATTTTTGTGTCAAAATGTAATTTTATAAATTGTCATTTGTGTTAAAATGTAAATTTTTTAATTTTCATTTATGTTAAAATGTACTTTTTTAAATGGTGGTTTGTGTTAAAATGTTTTTTTTCTCCTTCTATGTTTTTTATTGGTAGCCTTTGGTTCTATCTAGGTGAATAAAAAATAATAGCAAGGAGATCTCCAAGCAAGATAGATTTAAAATTAACTATTTCAATGAAATTATGGATTATGCATCTTTTGGATTCATAAATTGTTATGACTTCAAGAAAATCCTAGAATAAACCATGGAATTAATATCATTTCCAATGTTAGTACTGAAATTGGAATGTTGTAATACATAACTTATGTATCGATCACATTTTATTTTCCATCCCTTTCCTACAATCATTTAACAATTGATCTAGTCTGGTGTATAACTAGAAACAACTCACACATCAACCTAGCAAGTTGGAACACGATGTTACTAGTGATGGTCATGCTAACGATGTCGGCGTCGATGAAAATCATCATCATCACCATCAACACCATCTTGATCATCATCATGATAATCATTTTCATCATTATCACATCATCATCTAGAACATCATCATCATCATAAGCATCTTCGTCATCGCCAGTGATCATCGTCATCATAAAAAACAACACCAACATCGTCGTCGTCGTCGTCATCATCATCGTCGTCGTCGTCGTCGTCGTCATCATCGTGATGATGATGATGATGATGATGATGATGTTGATAATGAAATCATCGTCATTGTAATAAATAGGACCATCATTGTAGATTTCAAGTGCACTATCTAATTAGATTTAACTAGCCCCCTCATAGATAACCTATGAGACCACAATGATGTATCCTTTCAAACTTTGATAGTCATTTGAGAATATCATTATCATCTATATTCATAATCCCATTTGACAATCCTTTCAAACTTTGAGGGTCTACATCTATATTCATAATCCCATTTTACAATATCATGTCAATGTGTTGAAACCTTTTAATCTCTATTATAACGAACATGAACAATATTAATGACCCCTCAATTTCTTCTACATTAGATCCATTGGCACCATAATGTAGACTTTCTTGCAATTAATAATTATAAACCAACACAGGGAACCAATTAACCACTCATTATCCTATGGGTATTACCACTTGGAAAAATGGTGTAACAACTCCTTTCACAAATGCACTTACAACCCAACATACTAACCCGCTTGGACATTTAGATAGCAATTCATTACTTTATAAGGAAACACCATATCTATTAATATACCAACACATGCATTGAAGTAATATGTAAACTCCTAATTTGTAACATCATTAACACAGTTCCTTAGCCCCCTTTTTAAGGCAATATATAAAATCATGTTATGTAGAATGAATATCCATTACCCACCATACGCCAATACTTATTGGAACAACATGTAGTAATCCAAGGGAATTACTTAGGTAATCCTCTACACATGATTAGGTAATCCTCTAATCACCTCCTTTAATTTTCGGTCTCCTTTAATATATATATACTCTATTCAATTTAGTTATATATTGATTAATGAGATTTTTTTGTTCTTAGAGGTTATCAGAATGTCAAATAAATATACCTAGGAAGAAAACAATAAGAGGTATGTTGAGATTAAGGCAGCATCGGAGGCGAAGGGTGATGGAAAGTGTTATTTCCCTTGCAATGATCGCAGAAGTTTGCAAAATAGAAGACTTTTAAGAACAACAGCTGAAAAACATTGTAAGGAGAAGGGGCATGCTGAAGGGGGGTATGAATATCATCCCTTGGTAAGACGTTATTCATTACATAATGTACTTCTTTTAATAGTATTGATAATGTATTCACAATTTTTTTATCATTTTAAATATATGTGTTGTATATTATACACTAATGTTATTGCATTGTTTGTAAATATAAAGACAATGCCCCCCAGATGTCGACCACTAGAGAGCTATTTGCCACATAATAGTAGAAATACTACTTTACATGGCGACGAGCATGGAGATCATGCTATTGAAGATCGATTTCTTAATGATCCTATGGATGAAGATGACGTTATTGATACTAATGGTGAAGATGAGATAAATAGATTGCTCTAAGACACATTTTCTCCATTGGATGAGGACAACCTCCATGATATTCATGATGTTCCTCTACTCGAGAAGTCCCAAGAACCTCTTTATGAAGTCTCAACAACCAATATTCTATATGCTATATTATTGTTGGTGAACTAGAAGGTTTTGAATGGTTTATCAAACACTTGTTTCACATAGCTCCTAAGGTATGTAAAGTTGACTATTTTCCTCTATTTTTAAGTGTTAATTAATTCGTAAATTAGGGATATGAAATATTTATGACGTATATTGTTTACATTTCATTTTTTGGCCATGTTGCAGATTGTTGGGTGAATTTCTATTACCACCATCAAATAGTTTACCACACACAAGTCGAGAGGTATTCTTGACTATGAAAAAAATTGGAATGGAGTATCAAGTTATTGATGCATATCCTAATGATCATGTTATATATTATGGACAGTATGCATCAGAAGAAAAAAATAACCACAATGTGAAATTAGTAGATATCGAACTGATCAAGTAACAAAAGAGGTCCCTCACAAAGTTCTTCGTTATATTCCCATAATTCCACATTTCCAATGACTATTCAGGTGCCAAAGTATAGCACAGTTTATGGATTACCATGTGAAGAACATAAGTGAAGATGGTGTTCTTCGAATGCGTGCAGATGGTTTTGCATTGAATAACATCAAAGAAAAATGGCCAATTTTTAAAATGAACCTCGTAATGTTAGACTTTCATTGGCAGCTGATGGTTTCAATCCATTTGGTGAGCTTCGCTCTACTTACTCAGTGTGGCCTATTTTCATCCTAAACAATAACCTACCTCCTTGGATGACGATTAAGAGAGAGCACACAATGTTGGCAATGATTATTCTAGGTATTTTTTTGAAAGTAATTATATTATTTCATTAAGTTATTTGTTTAATACCTGCATGAAAACACCTTTTATATATTGGGACAAATAAATAAATAGAATAATTGTATGTGTATTGATCAATTAGGTAAGTACCAAGTTAAAGATAAGAATGTATATATTGGGCCTCTTATCGATGAGCTATTAAAGTTATGGGCTGGAATCACTATGTATGACATCTCCAGACCAATAGGGCATAAACAATTTCAGTTCGATGGAATACCTGCATGGACAATTCATGACGCTCCCCGGTTAACACATTTTTGTGGTATGTAACTTTATGTTGCACGTCGTTAAAATTATATGTTTTTAAGGTAAAAAACATGCATTTTTTAAAAAATTAATAATCTTTTGATGCTATAACATTAATACATATATCTCGCAGGTCTTCAAACAAATGGAAAATTTGCATGTCCAGTATGTGGTCCTAGGATAAAATCTCGTCGTTCAAGAAGTTTAGCAAAGGATGTGTTCGATGAGTACACGCACTTGCTCCCTAAGAACCATAGGTACCAAACTATCGAAAAAACAAAAATCAATGGTAAAGAAGAGAATGGAAAGAAACCACGAAGAATGAAACCTCACCTATGGAAGTTGGAATATAATAGAAATCGTCGAGGTATGCAAATTGTATATGTAGCATATAATATGTTCACGTAATATTATGATTTTTATATTTTTACTGAATTTTCTCTACCATGGGTGTCATGAATTATTGTTAATTTGTTTTTGTTTATGTTTAATGAATGTATTTAAGGCATGAATGGCATTCCACGAGGAATGAAGAGTTATCCCATATAATTCAGTAGGTTTCCTTACTACGAGCACCTACAAATAGCTCATTTGTTCAATACAATGCATATCAGGAAGAATGTATCATAAATGATATGGCAGACATTAGATGGAAGGTCTGACAAAGATAAAATTGGAAAAAATTGTAGTGACATTGCAGAAGCCAATCACGCATTGCAAAGTGTAATTATTTCCAATGCCGAAAATGGGTACCGAAATATTAGTCTTCAATGGTTATTGACAGAGCGACAAAGCAATGCTATAAAAGAGGTCATTCAGAAAATAAGGTTTCCGACGGGTTTTTTGTCGAACATGCAAAATATATTAACCAAAAAAGGTGATTTTGGTTGTGTTAAAACTCATGACTGGCATATATTCATTAAGGTAATTATTTACGTATATAATTTCCATTAAGTAAATATTTTTAGTAATTGTTCTCTCCTATTTGGAAACATTAGATAATGATTTTCTTTTTGCTACAGTACGTTCTACCTCTATCTCTCCCAGATAGCTTTGCCGACAACATAAAACAAGTTATATATGATCTTGGTAAATACATGAGGTAAGTAACAATTTTATATGCATGAAAATGTTCATTCTTTTTGTTGCATTGCTTATTGACATATTGTGTTTTACAACTTGGAACTTTATTATATATGCCTCAATATGGTTGATCACTGTTATTTTCTTGCATCTTTTGTAGGTGGCTTTCACATAAAGAAATCCATAAAGAAGATATTAAGTATTGGAAGAGAGAAATTCCTCGTTTAATGTGTGAAATGCAGAAGTATTTACCTCCAGTATTTTTCAATGCACAAGAACACTATCTCATACACCAAGTTGAGGAGATTGAATTGTGTAGACCTGTAAACTCAAGGTCAATGTGGATGGTGGAAAGGAATTTGAATTCATTGAAGGATTTTTTTAAACAAAGAGCACGTCCTGAGGGTTCTATGGTGCAGGGCTATATGCTATATCAATCCATGGTGTACATTAGTCAGTATCTTCCAAATTTAGCAAAAAATGTCAATTTGCCTCGCATTTGGCATGTCGACTCCATCAACAAATTTGAAGGGGAGTTCCTGTTAGGGAAAGGTAGAACGAGGAAAGTGAAAGGTAATTGAATGGTTTACATTTAATTTATTATACAATTAAATTTTTAATTTATGTAATTTTTATTATTCCATCAGTATTCTAAGGTAAACTTAATTTCCTTTAATGATAGCTAATTTACAATTCTTAATTGTTATTTTTTCATATAGTTGGTCGTGTGTGGGATGCAATACATTTATACATTGAAAACAATATTGATTGGATGGAGGAATGGATTGAACAATGTACATAATACTATGGCACCTTATCATGGGAAGGGGTTAGTAAAATGATTAAAATAGTGCATCGTCATCGAGAAGAATATGCCAAAGAACTTATGCAAACGGAAATTGATTTAGCATGAGGTTTAAAAGATAAAAAGGCAAGTATATTTACCCTGCTCATTTTTTGTTGTTATTTCCCATTGTACCAAAATGTTTCTTCCGTTTATGTCTTCTTATATATCTATTTACTGAGACGGGCATGATGCAGTTGATACATCACAATGCTATGTTGTGCAATGGTCGTAAATTTCGCATCAAAAAGTTGGATGACAAGAGGAAAACATTTGATTGTGGGATAACTGCAGTTTTTCATGTCACTAATGTTTCCTCTAGAAGTAACAGGCATCCAGAAGTATTTGAAAATAGGTACTATGGTTATTTGGAAGATATAATTGAGTGTGACTTTAATTCCTTTAAAATAGTTATGTTTGAGGTCAAATGGTATAGGCTACGAATGAATGAACGTGATCCCAAAATAACTTGGCATGCCAATGGATTTACCATGGTTAATACAAGGGAACTTGAAACAAGTACAGAGCCTTATGTTCTTCCAAGTCAATGTGAGCAGGTCTTTTACTCAGAGGTTCCAAGTAAAGAAGTTTGGTCATACATTGTTAGATACGATCCAAGAGGAAGACCGGTCAATTATAATGCAAAAGAAGAAGACAATGTTGAAGAAGAAGGTGATGCAGATCAGGAGCAATTGGTCACCGATGTAGATGTGTCAGATGAATAATTCGATCAAGAAGTTGATAATCCAAATGATGTAGCAGACAATGAAATTGGCATTGATGATATTGATGATGAATATCTAACCTAAAATGACATTGATCATGAT
Organism: Larix kaempferi; assembly: GCA_027924585.1. Classification (NCBI taxonomy): domain Eukaryota; kingdom Viridiplantae; phylum Streptophyta; class Pinopsida; order Pinales; family Pinaceae; genus Larix; species Larix kaempferi. Next base: position 2,341,898 of record BSBM01000588.1, read on the forward strand.
CCTGATATGAGTGATCTTTTCAATGATAGTGATTCTCAACCAGATGACGATACATATGTTGAGTTAGATGAGGAAGAATATGAATGACATTGTAGCAATGTTGGAATATATGAGGTATGTGAGAACATATTTTTACGTAATGTATTATGTTTACAACTATTTACTTATGTTTAAACCATCGTCATCGTCATCACCATGTTCATCATCATCATCATCATCATCATCATCATCTTCATCACCACAACCATCATCATCATCATCTTCATTATCATCATATTCGTCATCATCATCATATTCGTCATCATCATCATCATCATCATCATCATCATCATCATCTTCATCATCATCCTCATCATTATCGTCATCATGTGCTGCAATGCTGGCAAGACTTCAGAAATTTAAAGTCCCTAGTTTCTGCCATATTTTAATGAGTTTGAAAATATCTTGAAGTACTAGTTTAAGTTACTGGAAATCCTCATAGGGTACTAAAGACAACAGGAATCAAAACACCAATTGCTTCTTTCTAGAGGTCCACATAATTGACTAATCACAACAACTACTATGTTAGTAATAAAGTGCTTATATACTATGATATTAGACTGATATCAACATACATAGCATTTGGAATAAGAAGAACAAGGAACCTAGCCACATTTATGTTTTTGAGTTCCCATTAAGCATTGATAATGCATTTTTTGTAAAATTTATGAAGTTCAATGAAAGGCCGATAGAACCAAGCATGAATCTCCCCTTTGTCCGTGTTTTAGTTTCTGGAGTCAAAGTGTTTGATATCTTGCACATAAGAGTTTTGGTCTCTGTAAGAGTGAGTGTTTGAATTTAAATTGTTGGGGTCCCCTTTGCAATAGGTTCAGATTCCAAAGCTCAATATATCCTCCCAAATCTATGAATCCTTTAGTAAAATTGAATATTCATATGAAAGCGATTAAAACTATGGCAATTTTTTATTGCTTGAAATGACGTTTTCAGCTCTATCAATGGCCATCGTTACCTCAAACTACAATAAATGCTCAAGTTTCCATGCGTAGGAATCCTTAGGCGAAGTCAACTTTTGCTTCTTCTTGATATCACAATATAATCATGATTCTATGTAGGCAATTGTTTGGAATTCAAAAAACAAGCAAGTCCCCACCAAACAAATCATGGTGAATCCCTAAACATGCCTCCATAGATATGGTTTGTGTTGTTGAATCTTAGCAACACATAAAATAAAATAGATTTTCAATTCATTCACTCTACCAATATGAAATCATATTTTTTCTTAGACTATCATATGACTATTAGGTCATTAATTCAAATTTAGGTTTATTCTTTTTCAATATATGTACGTAGGCATTGCTCTCTAGGAATCAATTCCAATTCATAGACTAGTGGGTTAGTTGGTTGGACATGCAATTCCAGAAACAATAAAATCAATTCTTTTGCACAACCCTGCAATTATGGAGGAATTTGGCTCACTTTCACAAATAAGAGGATCCATTGAAAAAACATCGGAACAATTGGATGAAATTGAAATACAAAGGGCTTCTTTATTAGAACTTGAGAGAACCTAATATGAAACGGTTGAAGAGAACATTGAACGGAAAGTGTCGCCGAAAACAACTATTGAAAAGGGTAGGGTCACCTTTCTTGGGAAGAAGAAAAAGAGCTTGCAAGTCAAGTGGAATCCTGTTGATCCCAGTTGGATAAAATGAAGAAAGGACAAGGTTTGTAAAGAAATGACAAGGTTTAGGGTGAGCATATATCAGTCATAAGGGAAATATTGTGTTAATCCTAAAATTGGTGAGCATATATCAGTCATAAGGTAAATGCTTCCTATGTAGTGCCTGTTAAATTTTCAGAATTTACTTCAATCTGATCTAGGATATTAACTGAGAGAACAACATGTACTGCATATCTATAGCATATCAATCATGGAGACAATAATGCAAGCACACAAGAGACACAAAGATTTACTTGGGGAAAACCATAAAGGTGAAAAACCCCAATAACTTCCTCAGAGATAGATAGAGCAATGATACAACCCAAACATAAGAGATAGACATATCCTAGCAACAGATCCTCCTCCTCCATAAGTGCGCCACTCCTCCTTGAGTGCATGAGTGAGAAGTTAGTGATCAAATAGAGCGCCTCCCGCACTCTATTTATACTTGACTTGACTTGTCTTTTACATAAATCATGTAGGCTCGAACTTAACCATATAACATAATGCTGACTGGGCTGACCCCCAATAGGGTGGTCTAATAACCCTTTGACCCACATGACTTATACAGGGCCGACCCCAACAAGGTGGTCTAATAACCCATCAAGTATAAGTTACGACATTTACAATATAAATGATGACACTTTCGTATAGAGGACTAATACCATATCTATAGGAGTACATACAACATACATATATGAAATACATTCTGAAGTTACATATACATCAACACTCCCTCTTAACTAGGAAGGTATTTCTCAGCACAGGTCTTCTAGCACAAGTCTTCTTCTCTGGATCATCGTCACTGGATAATCGTCATCGAGTCATCATCATCGTCACTACTGCTGCTATCTCAATCAATCTCTGAATCTACTCATCATAGGAAGTTCTACAGAGCCAGTCCTTTTTCATAATGGATGTAGGCCCACCACCTGTAGGTCTTCGTCATCACTAGCCATACTGTGGAAATCTCAGGACTTATTACGTGCATCACAAAACCTTAAAAGAGTCTCTTGACTAGCAAGAACCCTAAAGAGCATCTGAGGCCTTTTTCATCCTGTCCAGATCTCCAGGACTTATTACATGTGACCCCACCACAAAACCTCGAAAGAGAATCCCAGGAATGATTACGAGCACAAGGCTCAACCTATCGGATCTCCCAGGGCACAAATTACATGTGGTCACCACAAAACCTCGAAATAGCATCCCAGGACTAATTACGAGCACAAGGCTCAACCTATCGGATCTCCTAGGGCACAAATTACATGTGGTCATGGCAAAACCTCGAAAGAGCATCCCAAGACTAATTACGAGCACACAACTCAACCTATCGGATCTCCCAGGGCACAAATTACATGCCATAGGACAAAACCTCGAAAGAGCTTCTGCCAGATATCCCAGGGCACAAATTACATGCCATAGGCAAAACCTCGAAAGACTATCTGCAGATCTCCCAGGGCACAAATTATATGTCCTCCCAAGCAAAACCTCGAAAGAGCATTTGCCAGATATCCCAGGGTACAAATTACATGCCGTAGGAAAAACCTCGAAAGACTATCTGCAAATCTCCCAGGGCACAAATTACATGCTTATCTGCACAACCTGTTCCACGGCCACAGAGTATCAACCTGATACTCACCATACATCATCCTGATGTACACATGATCATCCTAATCATCATCACTGCAACATCCTGCTACATGTCATATGGAGCAACATCCTGAAGCTCGTCCTCCATGATCATCCTGATCATACAATGCATCCACCTAATGCACACCAAGTATCTACGTGATACATATCATCATGCATGATCCACCTGATCATACAGTGTATCCACCTGATACAAATACAAATACATGATACATATCAACATACATGATCTACCTGATCATACAATGTATCCACCTAATACATATACAGATACATGGTCCAAGCATCCAACATGATGCATATACAAAATAAATACACATGATCCAACTGATCATATCCAGCATCCAACATGATGCGTTCATACATATAAATGATCCAACTAATCATATCCAACATCCAACATGATGCATACATACATATAAATGATCCAACTGATCATATCCAGCATCCAACATTATGCATACATACATATACATATAAATGATCCAGCTGATCATACAAAGCAGAAACCAGAACATCATCCTGATTCTCATCATCCAACGCTTACATCCACAACCATGTGAAAGATCCTCCTTCCAACATGCTTGGAATGGCTTCAGCAAATGTGTCCATCACTTCTTCGTCGAAGCGTCATCAATCTGAAGAACAACAAGCCTCTCCCTGAAGTACTCAAACTTCACCCTGGCTAGTGGCTTCGTCAGCACATCTGCAATCTGCTCGTCCGTCGCAACGTACAGGAGCTTCACAGCTCCTCTCTGCACCATATCCCTGATATAGTGATATTTGATCTCTATGTGTTTCGACCTGTCATGAAACACTGGGTTCTCGGACATTTTCACACAACTCCAGTAGCATCCAACGGGAGATCAAATAACTCAGACAGTAGCTTCCGAAACCATACTGCCTCACAACTAGTTGACCAGGCTGCCACATACTCTGCCTCAGTTGTACTCAGTGCTACACAGGACTGCTTCCTGCTAAACCAAGAGATCACACCTGATCCCAAACTGAAGCAGCACCCAAATGTGCTCTTCCTATCTGCAACACTGCCTGCCCAATCTGAATCAACATAACCCTACAGGTTAAACTTTTGATTCGCATCATACTTGATCCCATAATCAATCGTACCCTTTAGGTACCTCAGACTATGCTTTACAGCAACCAGGTGAACATCTCTCGGATCCGTCAGGAACTGGCTCAATGTGTTCACCGCAAAGCAAATATATGGTCTCGTGTTCGTTAGGTACATAGAGGACCCAATCATCTGACAATACATCATGACATCAACCGGATCAGATGAAGCATCACATAGAAGCTTCAGGTTCGATGCCATAGGTGTGGCCATATCCTTGCAGTCCATCATCCCGAACCTCTTCAGGATCTCTACTACATACTTCCCTTGTCTAAGGAAGATTCTATCCGCACTCTGCCACACCTCCATGCCAAAAACAAATAGTGCATCATCCCCAAGTTATGCACATATATGACTCCCTGTCATGTGTCTCTAAACCAAGTGGCTGCTCCACATACACTTCTTCTTCAACTACACCATTCAAGAAAGCTATCTTGAAATCCATCTGGTGTATCTTCTATTTCATCACTTTTGTATTTCTCTATGTTGTCATCTGCAGCATGCTTGATCTTGATAGATCCATATGGAAGTCATAACAAACTTCCCTTCAAGTCTTGGGACTACATCCCAAACATCATTCTTCATGATCGACGGATCATGGCATTCTTCCCATATCCTGGGAACTTCAATATCTTCAATAGATAATTTTGTTGCTGAACAAATGTTGTAGTTCTTCTTTTGTAGGAGATGGCATACGATCTTTCCTACACAACAAGTTAAATTGCATGATTAGAAAACATCTCATAGTTTTCAGAACAAATTCTTACACATAAAGAAATATGTCATACAGTCATGCAATTATCTTAGTCAATGCTTCAATACAACATTTATCCATATCCTGTAACTTTCTAGATGCCTTCCAATCTCTACCAGAACATTGTTAAGAGTGTGCACAACTCCCAACATGTCAGCAAAGAGGTTTCATTCTAGATAAGTAGCAATGTAATGTTGTGCAGTGCCATAGACTACTTACCCATGCATATTAGTAGTATATTGTTCATCAATGCAACTATTCTAATATGCATAATACACAACCTAATTCTAAGAACATCAGTATATACATCATTGAACAATATTATTTAATAAAATATGCAAGTAATGACAATTCAAATACTTATCTTTGTTTGTTTGTTGGGTTGACTCCCTCTGAATCTTTGCAACTCCATTTTGATGTGGATTGTGAGAAGTGGTCAACTCCCTCTGAATATCTGCATCCTTGTAGAAACCACTGCAGTGTGCTCCCTCTTGATCTTTGCTTCCTGGATTACCTGTCCTTGAAATTATATACATTCTTGATCCCTGTGCATGCTTGTTAGTATCATCATTGTGTTATCCTCTAGGTCTCATACATAATTCATTAGTATAATTTATCAAAACACAATAATCTCAAGCATGTATAATCAGGATCAATTCAAACACAGATAATAAACATTAGTATTCAAGGTTTCAAGGAAGTCTTCTTTTATTCATACATATTCTTATTTAATCATAGGACTCTTCTGGTTAATTAAATCATCAATCAAGAGAAGAGATATAATATGCATAAAACCCGTGATTATTCAAAACTATACCTTCATGATTCTTCTGGTTAGTCATATCATCAATTATGGTACGAAACATAATATGCATACCACCATGATTATTCAACCTATGACTTCATGAATAATCATTATCAACAACACAATAGTATAAGATCCTAACACAAGGTAGGATTCTAGCTTGATATAGGAAAAACATACCTGGATTAGCATGCTAGCTAGTTATGTCTAATATACCCGCATAATGTCTTCTGGTTCTCTTCAGTGACTTGTGCTAGTAACCTGCATGTCTCATAAGTTAACCATTGTAGAAACAAGTTATACATACCTCGAAAGTAGATCTTCTATGTGATCCATGACAATGGATGAATCCTTGTCTTCATGTCACCATGATCATATGTTCTTGAAGTAGAACATGATTTGTCTTTCTTGGTGTACCTTTTATGTTAGCAGACAACATAAACCTCATACAACACCATAATGCATTAGTACAATCATAAGTGTCAACACCCTAACCAATGAATATCTTCTATCATGCATTCATAATTTTGTTAAGGTGATACGACAAATCTAAAATCAAGATTGTACTAACTGTAATAACATGAAGACAAACATACCATAAACTTAATCATGAACAAATATCGAAACATACCTCGATGAGTCATACATGTCGAGATCGCTTGAAATATTCTTATGTAAGGCCTTAGCCTCATCTCCCTCTGAAACAGGAACTTCTTCACTTATCCAGGTGACCAATCCATCTTCTTCTAGGATTAACCCAATCCACTTGATTTGCAAGAACTGGACCTAGAGCTGGATATGGGTTTGTCAGAGAAACCCCAAAAATTCAAACTTTGAATTTCAAACTTCCGAAAGGATAGAAATATGTGCCTTGATGAGCTGATCAAGCTGGTATATTCAGAATTTGAAAACTGCAAAGTTTCACTCCTCAATTTTGCCTTTGAAACTTCCGGATTCACTGGACGTGACCCTGAACTAGGGTTTGATGAAGCCCACTCTTCTGCCCAATCAAAAGGTTTGATCCAAATCTCTAAGCTTCTATTTTTTTGAGGAGCTTCCAGCCGTGGTCACAGATTTCAAAAATTCTCATTTTTACAGAAGCCCTAATTTTCCACTTTTCTGATCAAAGTCCCGAACCAGGGTCTGATCAAGCCAGGCCTTCTGCCCAACCAAAAATTCTGATCTTGGTCTCTAAATTTTGATTTTGATGAGTAGCATCCAGTCATGGTCTCCGATTACAAAAATTCCAACTTTCTCCGAAGCCCTAAATTCCGGAAGCCATGAATGAAGGTACTCAAAAATAATTCTGTTTTGACAGAAATATGTACCTGATTGTTTCTGGTGTAACTCCAAACTTTTTGATCCATAGGGTCTGAAAAAGCTTCCTGAGATAGCCCGACCTGTTATATTTCCATCCCGACAGGTCTGACCTCAATTGGATTCTTTGAGAGAGAGTTATGCCAAGTGTCGCAACATGACCTGTTTATGGGATAATACAGGAGAGCGAATTTGTACGGCGTGCCACGTGTCACTGTTTCAACTTCAGCCCCTGAAAAATTTTCCTGAGATAGCCCAACCTGTTATCTTTCCATCCTGACAGGTCTGACCTCAATTGGATTCTCTGAGAGAGAGTTATGCCAAGTGTCGTAACGTGACATGTTTATGGGATAATACAGGAGAGCAAACCTGTACAGCGTGCCACGTGTCACTGGTTCATCTTCGGCATCTGAAAATTTTTTTGAGATAGTAAAATCTATGTATTACCTGTCACGTTTTACTAAATTTCATTTGGATCCTCCTAGCCCAAGTTATGACCTTTTTCTCAAGGTCACCTGATTTTGATTCAGATCTGGAAGAGGCAGAAACCCTATATTGTACAGATCATAAATCACAAAGTACAACGAATTAGAGGTTTTCCTTTGGACATAAGGTACATGGGGATTTAATCTTCGACCTGTAAAGGTTTCAGATCCGAAACCTTCACCAAAACAGATTTATAGCGAAAGTGCTACAACGACTGGTTTTTGCTATATCAAGCCCTAGCATCGTAAGTGCAACAAGTGTCATACATGCCATATCATGCCTTCTTTCAGGCTAGCTCTGATACCATGTTAAATTTTAAGAATTTACTTCAATCTGATCTAGGATCTTAACTGAGAGAACAACATGTACAGCATATCTATAGCATATCAATCATGGAGACAATAATGCAAGCACACAAGAGACACAAAGATTTACTTGGGGAAAACCATAAAGGTGAAAAACCTCAATAACTTCCTCAGAGATAGATAGAGTAATGATACAACCCAAACATAAGAGATAGACATATCCTAGCAGCAGATCCTCCTCCTCCATAATTGCACCACTCCTCCTTGATTGCATGAGTGAGAAGTGAGTGATCAAATAGAGTGCCTCCCGCACTCTATTTATACTTGACTTGACTTGCCTTTTACATAAATCATGTAGGCTCGAACTTAACCATATAACATAATGCTGACTGGGTCGACCCCCAATAGGGTGGTCTAATAACCCTTCGACCCACATGGCCGACCCCCAATAGGGTGGTCTAATAACCCTTTGACCCACATGACTTATACAGGGCCGACCCCAACAAGGTGGTTTAATAACCCATCAAGTATAAGTTACGACATTTACAATATAAATGACGACACTTCCGTATAGAGGAATAATACCATATCTATAGGAGTACATACAACATACATATATGAAATACATTCTGAAGTTACATATACATCAACATATGTCATTATTTATGGGACCATGCATGATGAAATAGAGACAATTGTGTGGTATTAAACCCTATTTATTAGTCTCAAACCATGGCCTACGCCTTGATAACCATGCATGGTATTTTAAATCTAAAAAATGCCACCCTATCTCCATGCATGACAAATATTCCCTATGTGATAGCATTGTGATGAAATCAAGCCTCATGCATGGAACATAAATGCTTTTTTGAATGTGCATTTGTTTTTAGATATATTCATATTTGTATTGGTTATTCAATAAGTAGTTTTTTTGGATGTGGTTTCTATAAACTTGAACTAAAAACTTATTTTTTAGTAGTTTCAAAAAAATAAGACGATTTTTAAAAACTACCCCTAAAAATTAAACTATAATGACATTTTGGGTGTTTTTCATGTCTTCCACCCATGATTACATACAAACATCTAGGAATGATCCCCCAATTCATTATCACATGAATTATTTTACCCAATTGTGGCTCATACTTCATACATCATACTTGTATGCAATATTGGTGATGTAACCTAGGCCAGAGCCTTCTAAGTAATTGGTGACTAAAAGAGAGGCAAAACCTAATTTCCCTTTAACAAAGCTATATGGATAACTGGAATGTGCTTTTGAGGTGATGAAAATAATATAGTAACTATATAAGGATATTACTCAATAAAACCATCATTTAAGGCATTCCTATATCTATAGTCCTTAGGGTGAGGTACCTAATCAAATATATTGCTAGATTCTTTTGTATATTTTATAGTACATCCAATCCATGATCTCCAAATATGTATTTAAAACCATGCCATATATTGAAGATGAGGTCGTCCTTAAGACCCAACATTTTGATATGACTTATGCCTAGTGAGGGTATCTATACACCATCTTACCTGACATTCATCACTATTTTCCATCAGATAAAGCTAACCCAAGTTGTAAAACAATTAAAAGTTTTCATCTAGTTAATGAGGCTTGGTTGGATGGAAATGTGTACAACTCAACCAACCAACATAACCAAATACAATTCATAGCTCATTTGCATAAAACAATAGGTATGCAATGAATCTAGGTGGATTTGAGGGGTTAATTTGATAACTAGATGAAGGAGGGAATCTTGATAGAGGAACTAAATCATGCCACATGTCCACAAGGGACAAAGATCAAAAATTTAATAATTTGGTTTGTCCTGCATCTATCATACAAGTTTGGATCATCGTTCTTTATAACATGCTTGCTAGAAACCATGAGCCATGAATGATGTTTTCGGTATTGATAATTCAACTACAACACGTTGTCTTATTTTAATGATTGTAGGTACCACCAAATAGGTACTTGTCAGATCTATCTTCCTCAAGTGAGGAAGATAGACTAGAAGAGTTTGAAAGCGAGACGTCTAATACAAGATCTAACAAGTCAAGATCAACTAGAGGTGAAAAGGTAAGGAGAAAATTTCGTAGACGCATGGAAATTTTTGTTTCTAAAGGAGGATCATGTGGTTATGATAACGAGAGCATAGGTAACATTGAGTTTCCCCTGAGGTATAGACATCTTGTCAAACGATGGATACCCAAGGAGCTACCCCAAGTGGACACGGATTTCTTCCTCAATGGGAGGACTTATCACATTGCTCCATCCTCTTTACATGGACTGGGGCTATTTTCCATGGATGGCACAAAGGTGTCATATGGCACTGAAACTGAATTGATGGAGTATGTCGGTCCATGCTACAAATACAATGACTAGTTGTTGTTGGTACGATATACACGAAGTATGCGTACATACAGAGTGGCAGCAAATTATTGTCAACTACTGGACAACAATATGAACAAAGGAGCAACTGTGTATATTGATGGAAGGCCAAAAGCTTCAGGAAATATCACAGGGTTTATAAATAGAACACGACCAAGGTCAACACATAATCTACCCAATTGCCTATTTGAGGTGCGTGAAGGAAATTGTGTATTCGTATGTGCAACAAAATCAATGGCTGCAGGTGAAGAGTTGTTGATCGATTACGGTTTGAATCGAACAGATGTGGGGGTTTCTATTATGGGGGTAATTTTCTTATACAACATTTAAATCAACCTTTGATCGATGACTTATTATTTTTCACTGGATCAAGTTTATTTATGTCATGCTTTTTATAATATACACATGGTTAATTATATGTCATGCTTTTCATTAGTCACATTTAAGATACATTGTTATATATGTAATTTTCATTTTTAATATGTCTTAATTCTTATATTGTGGAAGGGTGATTTTGGCCATATGCCACAAGATGACCGTGGAAAGTCACCAATGGTGACGCATGAGGTAAATGTTAGTTTAATAGTACCTAATAGCATCAATGTAATAGTAACCACAATTCATGATTATATTACATATGTTAACATTTGACATTTTTATGCTATTGAGCTCAATATTTCAATATGATATCATTCTTATTGTATTGTGGCAGGGGGTCGGTACTCAGATCACACCTATAGCTTCTGGATAGGTACTCAGATCACACCTATAGTAACAATAAAGTTTTTTATATTAATCACGTTTATTATACATGGTTCAATTTTTACTTATCGATATGAATATGTCTTGCTTATTGTATTGTGGCAAGGTGACTGTGGGAAGGCACCAATGTTGTCGCATCAGGTAAATGATAGTATAATAGTACATAAACATGATTATAGTACTTATTTTTGTTATTATATGTATTATATATTTTTTAAGTGATTTTTTTATTGACGTTCGTAGAGCACACCACATCAAGGTGATGATGTGGTCGTTGCGGCAGAGATATTTTATTCAACCGACCCCATGGATACTGTGAAAATGGCTTTGAAAAAATGCAATCAAGACCTTCTTATACTGATTTTAATCGAACCAATGACTAAAGAAATACAAGCACAAATTGATGAATTGAGGAAAAAGATATTAAAATATGGGGTAAGTGGAATCTTTGAAAGTTTTTATGAACTACATATATTCATTTATGTTATTTTAGTTCTCTTTTTTTTATATGATCTAATTAATTGAAGTTTTATTATTTAGAAGTTTTTGGAGCCAACACTCATGTATCGAGAACAGGCTATAGAGTCTGGTATTGATAGTAGTGATGGCTCAACAGATCGTCAATATACCATACCAACAAGGCTATTTGCCTCTCCTATAAAACAATGCACTTTAAATGCCACGGCCTCATCAGATGTTGTAGGTCAACATGGCCCTTCAACCACCACTACTCCACAAGATGTTACAGAGGACAGTGGCATCGAATGTGATAGTTGCTATCCTGGCGCAATACGTGTGGTTAGCAAGGGATCATTTCCTATTAGCTTCTTGGTGAACGATGACTGTGTTCCAATCAAGATACCAAATATTGCAGGTATTATTTAATTTATTATGTCTTTTTTTCATGTAATTCAAAGCCACATAACTCAAATTAGTTTTAATTAATGATCATATGTTTTTTGCAGGAAATAATATTTTTTATAAGAACCTACATGATAAGGCGTTGGAGATTTTTGGGTCCACCATTCGTACACGGTGGAATGCCCAAAATGACAAATTGAAAGATGATTTGATGAACCACATGGTCAGCTTGTTTGGTGAAACCTTCAACAAAAAAAGTGGCACCGCAGCAGTTGGGTTAAATTTGAAATATGTCAGGGCAAATTATAGGGACAATATGAAAATTAACCACAAGTATGAGCGTCCTCCGATGGTTCCAAAGAAGGAATGGAAGGCGCTCATCGAGGATGCAAAGGAGAAGGCATTGAGAAAACAAGGAAAGACTAGGTGAATCGGTTCAAGAAGGTATGGCACATATCATATTTTCAATGAACAATGTTCAATTTTTTTAAAACTTTTAAATATATTTAAGTTGTGATATCTAACATATTTGCAACCTTTCATAGGCTCCCCGACACCTCTAAAGAAAAAAGGTGAGAGTAGAAAAACATGGGCAGCATAAACTGGGCGAGGGTGGATATCAGAAGCTAAGGGCACAAATTGTAAGAATCAAACGATCATTATTTGTAGCCAACAATTAATTGATTTTTCTAATCGTAGCGAACAATTAATTGATTTTTCACAAGCACTTTACATGGTGTTATTCATTGCAGGGAAATGCTTTTCAAGAGGAAGCCACTGATGAATACTTGAAGGTCGGCTTCAAGTATGGTTTTTAGCATGTGTTGGAACATCGAAAAAGCTTGGGGAAAACCCCAATTTCCCCATTGATTCATGCAGAGGTAAATAAAATCAATAAGGCCATCATTATAATGTACTTGCGTAATATATTCATGAATGATTAATCAAAAAATGAATGTCTTTTTTTGTTTTCAGGGTGAGACCAACAAAAGTAGCGAGGGTAGCAGTACCGAACCGGTACCACGCAATGGTAGGGAGCTTCCTAGCCATTTAGGTATGTATGCTATAAAAAAATGTATTCAATATGATTTTAAATACATAATTGATGACGTTTACTGATTAATTTTTTTCTATGAATGGCAGATCATGTACCTTCTCATGCTCAGCCGAGAGAGGAACAAATGGCAAAACCAATGAACACTCCAGTTGACTCATCTAGTCAGCCAGCAGGTAAAGATCATTGTAATGATATTGGAAATAATGAAATACGTATCTCAATAATAAATTCACATTTATATCTATATAACTGTCTTGATTTTTGTAGATGATGCCCCTCTCCATCCACCTCCACCCCCTACTAATCGACGTACCCTAAGTATGGTATGGGGGTGCATATCCACACAATCAATGGAAAGAGAGGGCACAACAACTACAACGGGTCAAGACACCGAAGATGAAGTCCCCCTCTTCGAATTTCTGAGAAAAAAAACAAAACATAAAAAAATGTAGTTGTAAACATTTAAGATTTGTATTTGACTGAGTGAAGGCATGAACTATTTTTCAGTTTTGTTACAAGTTTCTTGATCTAGTCGGTGCATGGTGATATTTTAGAATTGAGGTTTCACATGTGTATGTTATTGCTCAGATCATATTTCTGAATATGTGTGACATCTTTAGTTGACTATGGTTATCCTCAAGGGACTGGCCACCCCTTCATGAGTTAACCTCACGAATATGAGATCACCATATCATTTATAATTGGTTTATTGTTATTATGGTTTTTGTTTTCATTACTTTAATGATTTTTGTAGCTTTGTTTTTTATAGTATTGTGCTAATTAGGACAATTAATATAACTATGTTTGTGATTATTGAAATTTATATGCGAAATGTTTGTTCACTTTGTTGCATAGCTTATTTATGAATATGTGTGACATCTTCTGAGGACTATGGTTATCGTCAAGGGGCTGGCCACTCCTTGTTGATTTAACCTGAGGAAGATGAGATGACCACATGACATTCCTTATCCTGGGATGATGATTATGAGCTTCCTCTCATTGCATGAAACACATGAGACGTATGACCACATACAGTTGAGAAGGCTGGGTAACCTACCTTGACGTTGACTTGATGTGCATGAGCCTAGTATGATGTCGTGTTTCCTTATTATGATACATTGACTTGCATGTTTACTGGTATGTGATGTTTAGACTTGTGGTGACTCGGATTGACCCTTGCATGGTAGAGTTGAGATATACAACCCTTAATTATTGACGTCCAGCTTGTTGATGACCAGCGTGACCCCTTAGGATTGTTGTCCACCCTTGTGTTGACCTTAATAGACCTCCTTAGGTTCCATCCACCACAACGTTACCTTATATGACTTTTTTGGAGTACTTTGTTGTCATTTTTTATTGTGTGTTGGTCATACTGTTGTGCTGCTACTGTTTTTTATTTGTGAGGGTTGGATGATATATTTTAGGGTCTTTTCCAGTTCAAGGTTCTCTCCTTTCACATGTATGTTGGTCTAGTTGAGTCTCATGCAACTAACGTAACGCTAAGAGGTTTAAGTCTGAGGATAATGGAGGTCTGCCCCAACATCTGATGTTGATTTTATACCCAATGTCCCTTATTGGATCCCTAATTCTTTACTACCCACTAGACCAGTATAAGTACATACCATGAATGTATTACATATGCTTGATTTTGCTTAGAAATAATCTACTCACTAAGAATGAGCTTGGAGTTTTCATGCGTATATTTATATCTGTTAGTGTTATCTTTATTTTTTGGTAGAATATGTAATTATTTTTGTGATTAGGTGTTGTTCTCGTTATCCTGGCATTGATGGATTAGCACAATGGAAAATCATAATAAAGAAATTTTAGTGGGCCATAAATGACATATTCCTAATAAATATGAGATAGCATATGCAAATGAGTTCCCAAGTCTGCATCTGATATCAGCTTTGGACAAGCTGAAGCAAATATGTCAAACACAACATCTTACAGAGTCGGGTAAATGCATTCATGTTTTAAATTCTATTCATATATTTCAACTATTCATATATTACCATTAGGTTCTCATTACAAATTAGGTTCTTATTATATGATTGATGAATCTCAGGTTTTCATTTATGTACTGAATGTGAAAAGCCGACCAAGTTCCTGTGTTATACTTGTACATATTCAGCTTGTGAAGTCTGTGTCAAAGGGGTGGAGTTCCTTCGTGTCAGAAAAAACAGGGGATTTTGTGAAAGTTGCATGCAACTTGTTCTCATGATAGAGGAAAACAAAGAAGTTAATTCCAATGGGGTATGCCTCTTTCATCCATGTTGTTAAAACATTTCTTTGATCAAAGCCAATTCTAAATAACAAAAAAAATTCAAATGCGTAGATGTCGTTACAACTTTGAAGAGCCAGCCTTAGCAAAACTTGAAGTCCTTATTTGTAGTATACATGATGGGAGGAACATGGAGACCAGTGCCACGCCAATTCCCAAGGAAAAAATAGTGTCTCAAGATAATCCCCTCCAATATTATCATTCTCCAAACGTTGCTAAACCAGGCTGAATATAAGGCTCAATGTGTTGATAATCTTGGAATGCAACACTGGGCTGACTTAAGGTCATTTTCCATGCCCATTTCACTTCGTAGAATGCTTGAATTAGGGATATGGACATGCCCAGATATGGTACTTAGCTTGACCACTGCTGTGACATGGGTGGAAAGGTCCCAAAACTTGCTCAGAACCAACCACAATGATGCTCCACACAAAACTATGCTCAGGAATCACACCCAGAATTAAGAATTAGGGCTATTTAGGGCTAGTTAAGTACTTGACAGTCCCCCAAATGTGCCCAGAATTAATCAGATTTGAGATTAGATTCCTCTTGATGGTTGTAAAATTTGATGCTATCATTTGGAGGCAGCTCAAATTTGTGGATTATCTTGAGAAGATACATGATGCTACAGATATTTTCGGGTGCATTTGACTAGTAGTAACCTACAACAAATCTCTAATATCAGTATTGAAGAATACACAAGTCTGCTACAACATGATAGTGATTGCATTCATTGAGTTTAAGGGCATGTACTTTCATATCTGTTATCAAACACCTTTAGGTATGTAAAGCAGTCTTTCTTGATATATAGTTCAGATTTGTTTATTGACTATTATAAGCATTTTTTCTCCTAATCAATGTATGCCAAGTGAATCTCAAGTGATTGCTTATGATGAAAATGGTATAAAAATTATAATGTGCAAAATTTTGAGCAATATCCATACACCCAAACTCAGGTTTGACTCCATTGGAAGAGTGTTAGCTAAGTGCTTGAAAAAATCCTTAAACCAAAATTAGCACAGCAGAGAAGCAAGCAAACCACCTATCCAGTTCAGGGATATTACATCGGTGATATGTGGTAGGCTAGTAGCATGTTGGTTTTTGGACTCTAGAGGCCATTTATACTTTTAACATGTTTAATGAAACTTTCATATCTGATTTGCTTTTGTTATATTTCCTCTGTAATTGAAATAAGTTTTAGATCTGTGTATTGAGATAGATATTGCCCAAAGGGCTGCTGAAATTATCTATGCTTGAACTTTGAAGCCCTTGTGGCGTCTACGTTCTTGAGCTTGCCTAGAAGTAGTGTTGAGAATATTTTAAGTTTCTTGCAGGGTTGATGAAGAATTAGTTTCAGCACTAAGGCTAAAAACTCTATATCAAGTAGATCCATGGCCTCATAGAAGTGAGGTGGTAATTTCAGATTGGGCAGATTTTCAGAACTTCTATAATCGTATTACTTTGTTGTTGTTAAATTTACTATTTGTAGTAATTTGAAATATGTTCGTTAATTTTGTTGTTCTGTATACCATTAATGAGTGTACTGCTACAACTAGTATATAATACTAGTATTTCATTGTTGTTTCTGTGGCTGTGCTTACTACTGTAGAGTAATACTCTTACTATTGTTAATATTTTTCCTTTTTGTACCCTATTATTTTCACATTACATCAGTTTTTAGATTTTCAATTTATTGTTAGTCTCTACAAGGTTCTAGTTATGCTCATAACAAGCCCAGCTCTCAAGTCTGAGTTCTCCTTCAATGACCACTTGCTCTAATAGTGCCCAATTTCATTGTGTGATGGAAAGGTCTTGGATGAAACCCCTTGGATTGTTTAGATGAGACATCAACTCTAGCAAAGATATCTTTGATCCTCAGACTCGAGATTGGGTAACTTGGTCTCAGTTAAAAGAAAATTTTAGATTATCAAACCCAAACTGGCTAATCCTCAACTGGATTAAGGATTCCAAACTCTTATAAATCTTGGCATTGGGATCCCTCAAGCTTGGTGGAAGGACTGGAAATGGATTATGGCCAAGGTTTTCAAAAAATATAAGTCTGTAGATAGGTACAAATGGATTTTCCAGAAGCCCATCCTGGATGGTTGTTTGAACAATTCTGGAGATTAAGGTCGCAACAAAAGACCTGGATTTTTTTCCTTCACGGTGCTTTGAAGCCTTTTGAAGCCAAAAATTCCTTTTTGCATGGTCTCTTATTCTACGTGCCATGCGGCCTGGCTCTTGGGAATAAAATATCTCATCTGATTCCTCAACCTAAATTTGTTATAGAGCGTGGTAGGCATGAAACTCCTAAACATCTCCTCTGGTATTTTCTCTTTGTTAAATCAGCACAAGACTAGGTCAGTACCTACTGCAGCCAGTTTTTCCCTGCCCCCATAACCTAGAATGATGCCCTTCTACGTGAGAAAATTCCTTGGGTTGTTGTGTTACAAGAACATGGCCGCTGCTTAGAATTGAAGTACTTTGTCTTATTACGGAAAAAGAAACAATGTTATGTTAATAAAGCACAACCTGTGAGGAGTTCCTCCTAATATTATAGCTCGCTAATATATGCAACTTTGTATATACAGATTGTTGGACAAGTGAAAAAGGATGAACTGGATTTCACTCATATGTGACAACTTTTGGACTAGTAGGGGGTGAATCCTATACCATAAGTAGGGGGGCAAACCTGATGCCTCTACAACACTCTCGGCTCAATCAAGAAAGTCCCAATGTCCAGATGGAAGGTCTTACCACAAAGCTAACCAAGTTGTTTGAGATCACAGGGAGCATAGCCATAGTTGGCCCCCCATCTACACACCATAGTGGGAACAATATAGAGCTAGAGAAAGAAGTCAAGATGACACATACCTTTCTTTTGTGAGCAATTTGCAAATAGGCCATGAGAAAGCTAGTGAAAAGAAGCATCTATAGTTATTTATTTTCCTTTGTTGTCATCAAGGTTATATCTAAAATTGTCATATTACAAACCTCCCTAATTTAAGTTCATATCTATCAAGATCATATCCTGATCCATTGTGTCCTGACATATTCATTACTTTTTGCGTTAAAAAACTTAGGTCAGTCCATTTTCTATGATCAATTGTTTCATGTGACAATCTTGTTCTTTGGATACTTTTATGAATCATAACATTTGCTTTCCGGCACGATACCTTGCTAAACAAAAGGGAACATGTTGTTTCCCATATGATTATCCTTCAGTGTCAAATGCAGTTTGCATAAATACTTTGCCAAGAAAACTAGGGCCTATTATATCTCAGGATTTTCTTGTTGTTTTTCAGTTATCAACTCAGAATAAACTGAGTTGTCATTATAGAAAGACATGGGTCAAGTTTATATGAATTCATATTGCATTTGCTGCTTCTTTGAGGTGAATCTATATTTCCATATGATCAAATGGTGAAAATTTGATGCATGTTAATGGCCCTTGCCTAATTTGGTAATATTATCTCTACCTTTGTTGTTTGTGCATGTGATGTGAAACTTGATCTTTACATGGCTCAATATATACTATATAGTCAAATTTTTCTAGAAGTTACAATTCTGCCAATTTCCTATGTTGGGTTTTAATTTGTTGAAATTAGTGCCCCCATAATTAACAATGGAAATAGAATGTCCCTGAATGACTAAAGTAACAATCAATAGGACTGATAGACAAGTGAGCATGTAAGTTCCACCCAATTATAGATTGGTAGATACTTTCCCATAAATGATGAATTTGTAAAAAATTAAAAGCAATGGAGGAAGAAAAGTGGAGAGACAAAAGGCCATCTAAAATATGTCACTTAAGCAGGACCCATGGATAAACTTACTCTAAAGGCGAAAACAATAGATAATGTGTCAATTAATATAGATCTTTTACAAAAAATAATTCTTTGGGCTAGAGGACAACATTTCGAACTCTGATTGATTGTACAAGTTTGTAAATTTTTTGAGTTCACATGATTGTGTCCTTGGAAGTAAATGGAAATGCATTCATTTTAATTTATCCTCATGCTTAGAATTTCTTAAATCCAAATTCAAATTAGAAATTAAAAACAAGAATTATTCTAGTCTTTGCTTTGAATTTGACTTGGTGCCTCAACACATCAGAGCAAAATTATTAAAAAACTATTGCTACTGTGGTCACAACTATGCAATTATGTATCTCACAGATGTTGAGGCTATTATTGATCCTTTATTTTAAGTTGATAACACTGCTTTGTTTTCCATTAATCTATATAGGATCTGGTTCAAGCTACCTATATGCCTTCCTTGATCAGGCATGGAAGGAAGGAATGAGTAAGGAAGAGGTTGAGGTATATGATGACTTTGACATTTATTTAAACTTGTAACATGCTATTTTAGTTTAATTTTAATAGTTTTTTTTATTGTTTGAATGTGTTGGATTTCAATGGCAACCAATAAAATAAAGTCTTCCCGCTACTATTATAAGAATCATGTCTGACTTGATGAACATATTCTCTATCTTGCTTGTTTTATACATAGTTCTACTTTTGTATGTATAAGTGCTTGTCCTCAATGTTATTTGCATATAAGATTTATATTTCCATATTTCGTTATAAATTATTCTGGATACAATCCATAGAACTTTATATGCTTTTGTATATAATCTTTAATGTGTTGCTTGATAAGATAAGATAATTTATTATATTTGGTAGATATCTCTATTCTTCTCTTATCTTTGAAGTTTGGAAATGTTTTGAAGATATGATAGGGTTTGTTTTTTTTAAATGTGTAAGCATTAATGCCTTGTTTGTATAATTATATTTAATCCATGTGGTTTTGGCACCTGTATTTGAGCGTCTAATTATATTTAATCCATGTTGTTTTGGCACCTGTATTTGAGCGTCTTTTATCATTTTTTTCATTGTAATGTAGGATAATTAAATTGTCTACCCACATTACTATTATTTCATGCATGGGAGGGTTTTCTATTTCAAATGTATGCCTACTCCATTCAGGTGTGAGTGCAGGGTTTTCTATTTCAAATGCATACTTGAAAGCATTATTTCCTTCTCTAGCAAGTGTATGGTTTTATTTGTTTTGTTTATTTTAATAATTATTTTAGGGAACATATATTTTGGGTGATATTATATCCTAAAGAAAATTATGCAAATTAAGGGAAATGAAAGTGAGATGCATGTCACTTTCATCTGAATGTGTTAATTGGGTGGACAGTGGAAATTATGTTTGTTGGCAGGTTTCCACCATTTGAATATGCTTGCTCAAATTCCTATTTTTTTTACATATGATGGTTTTCCAGTATTTTTTGACATTACTACTACATTTCATCCTTTGTTGTGTGTATCTGGGGAAATCCTGTGTTTTCAGGAGTAATGTTCAGAAAGGTAAAAAATAGTATGCCAAAGCCATGGTTGCCATGGTTTCTTGTGGGATTAGTAAATACTAGCAAACTATATAATGGTACCAAGAACAATGTTGGGTTTGAGATTATTGATATCATAACGCAAGAAAAAGAAATCTCAGTATCTAGAATACAGTTCATAGCACATTTTATTCTGCAACAAGACATCATCACTTTATATCATGACACTCTAAGGGTGGGTTGTATAAAGTCTTCTCATTTGGTAAAAGGGAAGGAGGAGATGTTATTGACATACATTTCTACAAAATAAGAATGGATTGTTAGGAAATTGATCTGTTAGACACCTGTTGAGATATTTTTTGGTTCAAAGGAATGATAGAGGGGTTAATGAGGAGAAAACAAGAAAACCATTTCTATATTATAAATGGTGGATTCTTAATAGAAGCATATACAACCCAACAGTGAATTATAAATTGAAGGAGATGTAGATTGAAAGACATTGTTGTAATGGAAGAAGATAAAATATTTGATGTTTTAAACAGGGATGGTGTGGTGATTCTTATTGCTTTTGTTTTGAGTAGAAATATATGGAATGAAAATGATCAATGAATATATTTGGGCTGAATATTTGGGAGGCAATTCTTAGCACCTTCTCTTGCTGGGTGGGATAGGATAGATGGCAGAATATTGTTCCATCAAGGAATGAGTAAGCGAGATGTACCGAATTCCCTAATTTAATGAGTTTAGTTCACCACATACCTTAGGTGTTCAATTGACTCAAAATTACATCGGCGAGTCGACACTTAATCTATTTTTGTGAATTCAATTGCACAAAATAAGGCGTAAACTCATTGTTTTAAGGAAGAGAAAAAGGAAGTTTTGGGATTTTGAGGAGGTTGGAATTTTCCTGGACGTTTAGTTTGTATGGAACCCTATGGGGCCATTTTTTGTTTTAGAAGGCCAACTAGCCTAGCTGATGAATTCACCACACCTGATGGAAAAAAAAAAATTCTCCTCTGTTTTACTGTTTCTTTCTTGTTTATTTCATCTCTTTTCTTCCTAGTTTTCATACATCCTATAGGTAGTGTTTTTATGTTCACAGTTAATGAATGAGCCATGGTTCCACTTTTATATGGTTGTTTATATTGCAAGGATCCTCTTCGCATTTATAAACAATCCATTATATTTACTATCACTATGTTTTTGTTATGAATGCTTCTACAATTTTATGAGTATAATTCAAAAAGCTCTGAGTATAAAAATAGTGGGTGAAATATTGTCCTGCTATATGCAAAGAGTCCCTTTCGATGCTTTAATATAATTTTACCTCATCTATAGGTTTAATGAATGAGTTTGAAACTACAAGATTCATCATCAAAATTCCCAGCACATTAACTATTATATAACTGAATGCTTAAAGGATTTCAAACCTATTAGGTTTCTGTGATATTTTTTTCAATCTTTAAATATCAATGACCACCATTCTCATTGTTATTTTCAAGATTATTTGTCTTTCTTTCCATCCTATGAATCTCTCATTTTATCAGATTTATGTTTATCCAATATGTGGCAAATTTCCCAATGGATAAGGCCCTAGTCCTAAGATCTGAATGTGAAAGTATGTCCCCAGCTTGCTTTACTCCACCATATTTTTCTCTTGCAACCAATCATTGAAACCCGGCATCAAAGTTTTTGGGGTTTGAGAGATTTTAGTAGTTGTCTAGACTCTGGATGATATATAGCTTATCAACTTCTCTTTCTAGTTTGATAAAAATATTGAGAAAGTAGCCAGTATTTGGAGACAAAAGAGTGAAATTTGACAAGGGGAAATTGGTAGATATTGAAGTCAAACATTTACAATAATTGCATATTTCATGAAAAAAGTAAATGGTTTTTAAGGGGTGAGTGGAATCCTATTTTAATCAAACCATTTGAATTAAACATCAGTCCATGTATGAATAAGATTCTTATAAGAAGCATGGTGATTTATGCCAACGCATCATTCTAATTGTAGATTTTATAGAGAATCGAATTGGTTCTGTTATGGTTCTATTTTTGCAGGTCATTTTCTATTGACAAATTTATTGCCTGATAAAATGAAAAATACTGCAAAAGAGATCAAAGTTGAAGGGTGGATTGTGAATGTTTCTTCCCTTGCATACTGGGTAACATATGATGAAGGGATACGGTTCAATAGGATAAATGATGAGAGTGGGTGAGGTTACTATTACGTGTCTTCTCAATTTAATCCTTAACATGAACAATTTGTGTTGTGTACTTAGTATAGACAATATAGAATGTAGGGTACCGGTACTGTATAGAAAATTATTTCACAAAATAAGTAGCCTCAAGATCCCTTGTATCCTTTTGCACAAACTTACCATTCTAGAGCTCCTTGTTGCTTTAAATCCAACCAGTGTACCAAGTATCGATTAATGTTGGCTAACTTGGATTGCCCATATGCTTTTTTCTCTGAATATCTGAATTTAAAGAATACTAAGCATTTATTAATAGACATACACACAAACTAGTGTGGATCCATTTTAACTTGAGATCATATAAGCACCTAGATACTTTGCATTTATGAAAATTGCTACATTACTTTTAATGAATGTTGGGATACCTAATTGCAAACTCCCTACCTTATGCCTAATTGCATCTATTTTTGTGCACTTTCTCAATAGTTTTGGAAACTATTTGGCATGTTACTATACTTGTACTAAACTTGTACTCGCTCAAGAGGGTGATTTGGCATATTTTTTGAGAAGCACATCCTATAGAATCTGCTTGCCTAAGTTGTCATTCTGCAAGGGGTGTATCTATGCTATCAAAGTTTCATGTGAATTTCACTTGTCTCATCCTCAACCACTTGGGTGGTTTTGAACCTATGTCTTTACCCAATCACCTCACTACTTGCTGCTAGACCAAACTTTGGTGGGCTAATTTGGCATACTTAGCATGCTTGTACATGGTATATTTTGTAGTATAATAAATGCAAAAAAAATCCATTTTTAATGAAAGAAAATTTACTTCCTTGCATGGTTAATATCAACTGTCCAATGCTCAACCCATATGAGTTGGTTGAGTAGTAGTACTTGTCCAAAGTTCATGCTTGGGAGTCATGCTCAAAAGTGTGGAATATTTGTTCTATGGACCACATGGAACTATTAACATATCTAGCACATCTGAAATTGTTTTCTTTTATAAGGCCTCTTGATATGTACATTAATTGCTAATCTTTCTTTGGTGCAAATTTTTTTGTTGGTGATGAACTGATCCCCAATTTGAAAGGTATTGACAATATTGTACAGATGTTGTAAAAGCCTTTAATGATCCAAAACTTGGTTGAGTAGGTTGCTGTCAAATTAATAGTTGACTTAGAATATATTTCTAAAAAACTTGGACGATTCTAATAACATTGGTTTGAACATCATATCCTTCCTTTTGACTAAGTGAAAATGCTATTTTGGGAGAGCATTATGAGAATATTAAGATTAACATTTGGCTAGTAGTTGGGAATCATAGTCTCACAAAACATTATTTTGTTTGTTGATGTAAGCATTCATTAACTTTACATAATTGCCTTCAATAAAACTTTATTTTGCATGTTGATGTGAACATTCATTACTTTACATGCTTGCTTTTAATAAAATTTCATTACCTTTGTTGCCTAAGTATTTATTTTCTGAGAAATATAAATTGCAATAATGGTTTTTCTTACCTTTCTTCGTATAAATCAAAGTATATGAACTTCACATTTTGTATAGGATATGGTTATAAAAGGAATTTCTTGATGTTATTGCAATAGATACTTTAAAGTTTTGGAGCTCCTTGTCGATTTGCAAGACTATGATTATTCACTAGATATGTGAAGCCTTGACTATCTGTTTGCAGGGATGGTGAGTTACTACAAACCATCTTTCCAACTTTTGTTAACACTCGTTTTCCAATATTTTGACTAGTGACTCAACTTTTATGGCTTACATGTGTCTTGTGTAGATATTTCAGAAGGAGCCATTCTTCTATGGCCATGACAATTATGATCAACTTGTTAGGAATGCAAAGGTGCCAGTCAAGTTAACTCCCTTGAATATTTTTTTAAAGAACTTTATTATTCTTTATTTTCATTATATACCTAATTTCCATACAGTTTTTGGTATAGCTTTTGTATGTTGTGCTATGTTTCACTTAAGCTCAAAATAACAAGCTAGCTATAAAACAACTTAAGCTGGAAATATCAAGCTACCTATAGAACACAGTCAATCAAATTTTAATGATTTCCTTAGGGTTAATATCTTAATATTGAAATGGAGACTTATGTATTTGTATGATTGGAATGGATTAGATTTACTTCTACATATTCATGATAACCACTTTTCATCCGATTTCAGACCTTGGGGGATCATTTTAGACTTCTCCATGCAATATATTCCTCAATGCTACTCTCAACAAATCTAAATTAGTTGAACTCAAACACTCTGAGGAACATGCTACCACATTTGGGTCGGGTTACATGCTTCATTTGGGATTCACTTCAAACCAGGGTCTCTGTGGACACCTTGGATGACGGTTCCAAGTTCTTGTGGGTTCAGGCAAGTAGTAGTGACCGCTTGCTAACAATAATCGTGCCCCCCTATCCCTCATCCCCTCGTAGTCATCACAATTCACACTCCATAGGGAGTCTGATGGGGACCCTTTCTTTGTCCTTTTTGCAAACATATGCTTTCTTTGTCATTTTTGCAAGCATATCCTACTATTGTCACCTTGGAGAGGTTATTCTTTTGGGGACTTCAACAAATGTACAAGGAATTTGCAAGGTTCGCTACACAAAAACATTAACTTGTACTCTACCTTCAGGAGATGGATCTAAAGATTGTGGGTTTCTACAAGAATTCAGATGATAGGATCATGCCCCTCACAATTTATGGATCTTAGTAAGCATTTTCTATGGCTTGCGGAATCCCACTATATACTGCTCCTGAATTATCTTACCTTGATATTCCAACTCAAGAGGTTTAACATGCACCCTCCACAGTGGTGGAGCTAGTCTGGTGGAGAATATGTTTGATGGGAGTGGAGAAGAGAGGGAACAAATTGTAACAGAAAGTTGGGAGAATCCAGAGCAGGATTTGTGGGCCTTGTTGGGGATGAATGATGCAGAATTAGATTCTAAGCAAAAATTAATCTATTTTCAATTTTATTAAACTTTAAACCAGAGTATCATAGAAATCAAGCAAGCCTCTCTTTAGGGATTTGTGATACACAATTGCAACAAAAATCTATAATATGGTTTTGCTAGAGTGAGTACCAATGGAAAATGGGCATAATATCTAGCAGATTTTATTGTCCTGTTCAACAAACTCTTTAGGGTTGTGTGATACAATTCAAATGAAATATAAAGTGTGCTTCAAAGGTGGGGAGGGGAAGAAAGTTCCAACAAAGTGATACCTTCTGTATGAGTCTTTCTTTTGGGTTATGTTTTCTTGTTTCCAATTTGACAGTCTTGATTATTTTTGCCCAAGGTCTCTTTCGCATGAAATTTTGTGTGCCATGCTACAATAATATCTTATTTATGGTCAGATCAAAGGGTTGTAAACAGGCCTGTAATGAACTATAAGGTCTAATAGTTGGTTGTGATTCAATATTATCCAAAAATTACTGAGATGTAAGTTTGATCCAAAAATGTATAGACATAAATGTTGATTCCTTATAGTTGTGTACATGACAATTGCTCAGTGTTAGCAACTATCTTTGAATACGACATTATGCATGACAAATTTAGATATTTTACCATGATATTCCTTGATGAGGTATGATTTTGAGTCACGTTTGGAAGTCTTGGTTATTTTTTCCAAAGGTCTATCTTTGGCATTAAAATTTGTGTCATGCTATAATAATATTAGATTTGTGGTCAGATCAAAGGGTTGTATATGGACCTCAAAAACGGGCCTGAAAAGTACTATCTTCAACCATTACCTCTCTCTGACTTCAACTAGTCATTTACAAGACTTTCAACATGATTTTATTTTTTTTAAAACACAGACCCATCTCTCTAGCGATGACCGCTCGTATAGATTTCCGACGGACTTTCTATACAAGTGACAAATATTTCGTCACTTGTATAGCAAGTCCATCGGAACGGTCTCAAGAAATGTTGTCGCTATAGTGACGGCTGCTTGGGGGACTTTCAGACGGACTTGCTATACAAGCGACAAAATTTTCATCGCTTGTATAGCAAATCCATCGGAAAGTTATCCAAGCGGTCGTCGCTATAGCGACACAAACTCGTCGTTGAATTATCCAAGCGGTCGTCACTATAAAGACATTATTTGGTTTATTTAACCAAGGGATTTCGTCGCTATAGCGACACAACATTATGTGTGTTTTCATCTCTATAGTGACACCAACTCGTCATTGAATAATCCAAGCGGTCGTCATTATAGTGGTAGTAGATGGTTTTTTTAAATAAGGGATTCCGTCGCAATAGGAACACAACATTATGTGTGTTTCGTTGCTACAGCGACGGACTCCCGTCGCT
Source organism: Larix kaempferi (assembly GCA_027924585.1). NCBI lineage: Eukaryota > Viridiplantae > Streptophyta > Pinopsida > Pinales > Pinaceae > Larix > Larix kaempferi. The sequence continues at coordinate 2,369,323 of BSBM01000588.1, forward strand.
ATAGCGACACCAGATTATGTGTGTTTCGTTGCTATAGCGACATACTCCCGTCACTATAGCGACACCAAATTATCTGTGTTTCGTTGCTATAGCGATGGGCGTCCGTCGCTAAAGCGACACTATTTGGTTTTTTAAACAGAGTCCACGGACGTCGCGTTCAATCTCTTTCTTGTTGCTATAGCAACGAACATTTTAAGGCGTCGCTTCAGCGACGAAAGGTGTTCCACAAAAAGGTGGAGTCATGTACGTCTTTATAGAAACAAACAAGTGTTACAAAATCAACGAAGTTCCGTGCAAAAAATGTGCACATGTACTAGTGTCATAATGTCGTATTTTGAAGATCCATGGGTAGTGCTAAGTTCCTCTATTTTGAAATAAGAAAATGGATACATGAGGGCATACATGACTTTGTCTACAACAAAAAATCGCTTATTGGGTTGTTCAATTAGTCATTGAAGACCCTGATCACATTTTTCTTTTCATGGAGGAATATGATCAGTTATCGATTCTTCTTCCATTCAGGATTTCCTAGACATGGTTCTCCCTTTAGACGAATATATTTTAGAATCCATGTCTGTTACTGAGAATCCTTGGAAAGATATGCATTATAGGTCATACTTTCTTTCTAAGATGAATGGAATTAGGATAAATGGCAAGGGTATCATCTAGCCACTGTAGACCCTGATCACATTTTTATTTTCATGGAGGAAGATGATCATTTCACCTCTCCCATATGGGTTATTTATTCTTCTTCCATCCATTATTTCCAAGACATGGTTCTTCCTTCGGACAAAGCTATTTTGGAGGCCATGTCTGTTACTTAGAAGCATTGGAAATATATGCATTACAATTCATACTTTATTTCTAATATGAATGGAATGAGGATTAATGACAAGGGTATCATTAGACCTATAAACATGGTATAGTATGGTATCTCCCTTGTGACATGTGTCATTTATGCAGAGGGGAACATGGCTAACATATCTAAAATTATACCAATCAATGTTTCTGGGAAAGATGGTATCATTGAGAACATCTTGATTGGAGTAGATTGTTCCCCGGAGGAAATCAAAATTTATAATCCTCTAGTTAAAGGATATTGCAATATATTTGCTAACATATTTGCTTGGTCATATGAATAAATGCCAAGTATTGATCCAAGGATTGTCAAACATGAAATAAATACATATCCCAATGTGAAACTTGTTCTACAAAATTTGTGACCAATCAACCCCTAAATGAAAACCATCATTAAAGGAGAGGTGGAGAAACTACTCAAAGCAGTTTTTGTCTACCTAGTCCCCTTAATCAAATGGGTATCCAATCTGTTGCCCATTGACAAAAAAATAAGGAACTATTCAAGTCTGCACTAATTTAAGGGATTTGAATAAGTCTTGTCAGAATGACAACTATCCTACCCCCTTCATCAACCAAATCATCAATGAGTGTGTTAAAAATGAGATTTTTTCATTCATGGATGTATTTTTTTGTTACAACCAAATTCAGATATGCCAGAAGATCAGCACAGGATTTATTTTATTTGTCCTTGGAGTATCTTTTCCTAAAGGAAAATTCCTTTTAGCATAAAAAAGGTTGAATCTACCTTTCAGTGGGCCATATCATACGCATTTCATGACATAAAGATAATTTTTGAAGTCTACCTTGACAATTTGACTACTCGGTCTTCCAAGAGACTTGATCATCCTAATTACCTTCGAGCAGTCTTCAACAAAGGATGATATTATAAAATTCATTTGAATCCTCATAAGTGCATCTTTTGTGTCGAATCTAATTTTTTGGGGGGTTTAATCATATCTAATCATGTGATTATGTTAAACCCGTTTAAGGTTGAAGTGATAGTTCTATTTCCTCCCTTGTGTAATATCCACCAAATACAAAGTATTCAAGGAAAAGTGAATTTTTTTCTAAGATTCATCGCAAATTATGTCGAAGTGACAAAGGTTTAATGTTCCTTTTGAAGAAATGGGTCATGTTCATTTGGGATGATTTTTCTCAATGGTCTTTGATGCGTTAAAAGGGCTCTTACGTTCACCCCACTGCTGAGTTCTCCAATATATAGCAAAGAATTTTTGGTGTACTTAGTGGCATATAAATCAACCATTGGTATGGTTTTGGTTCAAGAAGATGAACTACATCAGAAGCACGTGGTTTATTATCTAAGCAAGAATATCATTGGGTCATAATATATTGAGGTACTCTCATGTTGAAAAGTTGGCATTGATAGTCATGGATGCTTTATAAATACTTTGAAACAGCATTATTCTTCGATGAACAAAAGTTGTAGCAAATACTAATGCATTTCAACACACCTTGACCAAACAAATAATTGGGGGCAAGTATAACAAATGGATTGTGATATTATAAGAGTTCGACTTAGAATTTGTGTTAACTATGGCTAAGAAATCCTTGGAATTTGTCTAGTTATGTTGGAGCTACCTAAAGAAGATGAGGAAAAAAATGAAAATGAATAATTGCCTAACGAACATGTTTTTCTCATCACCTTGAATGACCCTTGGTATGGATACATCCTTGTGTATCTACATATGCAAGGGATGTCCTCTAAAATCTCTTGCAAAGATCTTTAGTGTATTTGTGATCACATGAAGAACTATTTTATCATTAGTGACACTTTTTATCGTTGAGGGATAGATTTGGTTTTTCTCCAATGTTTGGTTCATGAGGAGACCAAGAGGGTTATGAATGTTGCCACTATGGAGCATGTGGAAATCCCTTATCTAGGTTGTAAACAACCTAGAAAATCTTACATGTAGGGTATTATTGGTCCTCTATATTTTAAGATTGTGTTTAAGTGGTAAAGTAGTTCCATCTGTGTCAAATTTTCACTAGGAAGATGCACACACACCCAACTTGGTTATACCCTTTATCATTGTCGGTTCATTCACCAAGTGGGGGGTTTATTTTATGACATGTAATCTAGCATCGGTGAAAGGTCATAAGTACATTATTGTGGGCGTCGACTACTTTTACTAATTGGGACGAATCCATGCCTACCTTTAACAATGAAGGTGAAATAGTAGCACACTTCACATTCAACCAAGTAATCACTAGATTTGGTGTGCCTAAAGAGATTGTCACTGACCATGGTAGTCACTTTGAAAATAAAAGGAAGACTAAATTAATTTCCAAGATAGGGTTTAGATAGAAAAACTCTTTCCCATATTATCCACAAACAAATGGGAAAATAGAGGTTGTCAACAAGTCCTTGAAAACCATTCTCCAATGGAAAGTCGGAAAGAGTAAGTCTAAGTGGCACATTATGTTATACCCAATACTTTGGGAAATTAAACTTCAGTGAAGACTGATATGGGGTTCACTTTTTTTCATCTTGTACATGGATTCGAGCCTATTTTTTGTATTGAATGTGAAATTCCCTCATTGAAGCTATCCATAGAGCTCTTGCTTAAGATGAGAGCTTTGGAATAATTCCTCATTTACTTGGAATGATTCGATGAGCGCCATCAATACATGGCCATTTCAAATGAGGCACACAAGAAACATGTCAAAGCTCAGCATGATAAATCAATCTGCCCTCATGTATTCTCTAATGGAGACATGGTACTTGTCTATGACCAAGATAATGATAAATTAGGATCAAGTAAATTTAATTCTATGTGGCTTTCCAGGTCCTTACATCTTGAGGCAATTCCTTAGTAAAGGGGCTTATGAGTGGGAATATTTTGAATGAAATGTGCTAAAGGAGCCTCAAAATAGGCCCTATTTAAAGAGGTATTACGGCTAGGTTTCAATGCTCAAGTAATTCCCTTCCACTTGTTGTATTATAAGAAGTTAATTTCTTTAATTTTACTTTTATGTTTTTTAATTACTTTTTCGGTCATTGTTCATTGTACTTTGTGCTCAATTGAAAAATGTCATCAAACACACCTATGTTTGTGGGATTTGTTGAAGGTGCTAGTTTCCACACTCATAATATCACCTGTATCGCGTGAGTGATTTAATCTCCCACAAGTCATCTGGTGAGCTCGGGAGGAGTATGCATAGGGAAGGTGACCAATAAAATCATCGAATATAGTGCTATAGTAAAATTATTTTTGAATTCCATCTCACATGGATTCCAACGTTTGGTGTTCCATTTGGAATCACGATTGGTAGTGTCACAACTCAACGGCATATACCATGTTTACGATCCTACACTTCTATGGAAATTTATATGGGTGTGACTTCTCAAGCCTTCATTTGAATTCATTAAGGATATTCATGTTATGATAAGTTTTAAATTTTATATATAATACAATAGATAATGATGTGTTAAATTGGCATTTGTCACACAAAATTTTAAAAAATATCAAGAGCATGTAAAAAATATAAAGAGAAAACACATTTTTATATAGAAGCGGTCAAAAATCCAATAATATATCATAATAGTCGTTTACATCAAGTACAAAATGTATAGGATAACATAAAAAATCAAGCTCTCGAGCCCTAACTGATGCATATCTAAGGACTGCATAATACAAAATTTCAAATGGCCACTATATCTCAGCCCCCTAGCCCAACTTGAACTCCATGGTATCACACTTTCTCCATGGCCACTCGACGAAAGAGACATATCCATGCACACGATACTCCTACCACTTGCCTCTGAATCCCCTCCAAAATATCCTCGATCCTCGACATCGAAATCCCAACCATCAAGTTTCTACTACACATATTGACGCACCTGCTCAACTTCTTCAATGGGATAGCCAATCCTACTCATGAGTTGATATTTTCTTGTCTATCGTACTGGTCCTACATATACAACATAAAAAAAATTTAAAAAATGGTTATGAATCTACACACGAAAAACATTTTACCTCTTTTTTAAAACATTATTATACTATTCCAAAACTACTTGGCAGGAAAAGACCTACAGGGATATGAATCCACCAAAGGGGAAAGGTGAGGGGTTTCAATGTGAATTGGCCCATACCTCACGAGTTTATCATATCCTATCCATTACCATCTTCCATGTGATTATATTATTTCTAGTTTATCGTAATGTTTATGTTATTTAAATTAGGAGCCTATTGAAATTATTTAACTACTTCAAGTAATTACCTCTTACACTCAATCTTGCCTCCTTCTTTGTCATAACTACTCCAACAATTAAGGAAACAAGAAAGGAGTAGAGGGAAGACTCCTTCCACTCACCCTACTCGCCCATTCATTCATGCAAATTAGAATTGGGAAAAGGAAGCTTGAAGAAAAAAGATATTTTATGAAGAAAAACCAACACAACTCTCATGCAATCTATGGAGATATAAAAGAAAGGATTTTGTGTGAAGTTAGGAACCAAGAATGAGTAGATAGATATATTTATAAATATACTTAATTTTTTGGTTTGTTGGTTTGTTGGTTTGTTGGTTTGTTGGTTTGTTGGCTTGTCCAAGAATCCATAAATTAGTGTCCAAGAAGCTATAGAATGTTGGAAATGAAATCTAGAAGTAGACAATGACTTTGACTCATGCTACACATCTTGAAGAGCAAAGAGGGAAAGAACTTTTTTGAGGGAATAAAGATCAAAGAACGGGTTGTCTTTTTGTGGTGTATGGTGTGGTAGAGTGAGTGCCAAGAGTTGGTCTAGCTGAGAGATTGAATAAATAATCAAGCAATGAATTTCTTGGTTGGTTTTGGAATACTTTGGTAAAGAGAAATGTGACTTGAGAGCCTTGAACAAATCTTCTTTTCCATGGTGATCTCAAATCCCAGCACGATGGTGGCATTATCAGAGGATTTGCCTATGGTTGGGAGGAAAATGGTTCACCGATAGTCAATTGCCTTGGAAATCAGTTTATGTAAAAGAAAATTTATTTTCTTTTCCTCCCTTGTTATGAAATCATTCTAGTGTGATGAAGAATACAATTTCATTATTTATTATGAATATTATGTAGATGATGATGAGCAAAGCATTGTTGTTTATATCATTTTTTTTGCAAATTATGTGGAAATGCATTGATAGACTCAAGCATGTTAATTGTTTGAAAAATACGTATGGGAATGGTTTCCCTATCCATTTATGATTGATGTTTGGAATTTAGGGTTTCCATGGAACTCTAATGATTTGTTAAGAGGTCTCCTTTTGAAAAGACTAGAAATCTTGAATGTATTTCCTGAAGAGGCACCTTGTCTTCCTCATTGTTTTATAATCTTCCTAGTTTTTTTTCTGAGTGCATATGATTATAAAATTTAGCATGTAATATAATGAATTATTTTGAAGGAATATTTGATGTATAGAACTTACCTTATTTAGGCCCGGAGTAGTGGTTTTGATTATAAGACCTATTGTAGGTTTAGAAAGACAAATTTCTTAGTTTTCTAATATTTTGGGGATATTCTCTCTCTTTTTGTGAAGAATGCAGATTGATCACTATTTATATTAAGGAAAACCATTAGTGTTCCTTATGGTCGATATTTTCCACTATAACATCCATGAAAAATCCATGTAGTTGCTTATTGGGCTTCCTTTCATTAATTTTGGGGTTTTGAAGGCTGTAATGATGGCTTGAGGGGGTATTAATTGTCATGATTTACAAGTATAATTTAGGAATGATGTTAGTGATGTATTATAACTCATTTTAATTAGTATAATATATTTTATTTACATATAACTCCCTCCTTGAAGAAAAAACCACTCAAATCCCCCATACCCTACACAAATAGTGTTTGTTGTTGATAAAAAGTTTTGGCATTTAATGTGAATGTTATTGTGAAATTTTAAATCACAATAGATCATGGAGCTTAGTATACCTCACAAAGAAAGAATGAGCAGAAAAGATGAATTACAGTGAAAATTGCAGTAAAAATGAGCAAACAATTAATCATGCATGAGAACTTAGATAGGAACAAAATAGTGTGTAATAATTCAATAATCAGTATAGTCAACAATGATGTTACAATGGAGAGAATTCGAATCACCTAGGAGAATTTGAGTCTCAGTCTGTCTAGCATAGGAATTGTCACCATTGGAGTGCTCCAGAAGACCCAAACTCCGCACAACTGAACCTAAAATCAGTTAATTGAATACACAATCAGTTAACTGACCAAAATGGGCGCATTAGTGGTTTTTCCATGCAAATCACTCAAAAAAGGGCACATGAGGCCACAAATAGTGGCAATCGGAGCATAAACCCCCCACAAGAGTCAACAAACTCAGGTGGACTGAACTAGAACACTGAGTTGGATCCTAAAATGTAGGGAACTAACTCATGTGGTCCTAAAATGATGAATGTAGGGATAATTAGGTGCCTAATGGGTCCTAGATGACATCTACACACCACTAGGGGGAAAATGACATCATCAACTACTAGGAAAAAATAAGTAATGCTAAGTAGGACAAGGATGGAGTATTAATTATCCTAACACCCCCCCTTAATCCAAACTTGGACATCCTGGGCCCTGGTTACCGAGACCAAAGGTAACCCATACAATCAAATAAATGATAAAAGAATAATTGTCCATAAAACAAGGAAATGGGGAAAACCTCATGGGAAACCCCCCCTTAAAAAATAGGACAGGAGAAAGCTCAAACAACTTTCACACCGAGTAGAGATCTGAGATAAGAAAATCTCTTTTGAGTGAAAAACTTAGTGAATATGTCTGCAATCATCTCCTATGTAGAACAATAATGCAGTGAGATGGTCTTGTTGTGCACTATCTCCCCCGTGTAGTGCATGTGAACCTCAATATGTTTGGTCCTTTGCTTCTGAACTGATTCACTGGAGATCCTGATATCACTTTGATTGTCACAAAAAAGGTCTATTGAAGGAGAAGTGTGAATGCCAAACTCTGTCAAGATCCCATGCAAACAAAATTCCTGGATAGACGCATTCACAACCCCTCTATACTTTGCCTCTGCTTAATAAAGTGCGAGTGCTGCTTGCTTCTTGCTTGACCAATAAATTGGTCCTAATCCCAACATGAATACGTACCCTGAAGTAGATTTCCTATCAGTATTGTCTCCATCCCAGTCTGAGTCAGTAAAACCAACCATATCTAGCTGAGCACCAGTAGAATAATGAATACCAAACTCTCTCGTACCCTGCACATAGTGAAAGATCCTCTTTGTTGCTTTCCAATGTAGCTCATGTGGCTCCTGCATGTACCTAGCCACAATACCAACAACATATTATAGATCTGGTCTCGAATGTGTCAAGTATAACGAGCTACCAATCAGTTGTATGTAAAGAGTTTTATCAACTAAAGGAGTAGAACCACCTTCTTCCAATCTGATTCCAGATAGGAAAGGAAAGGTTGCATCTTTGCAATCAGTCATGTGGAACTTTTGGAGCAATCCAGATGCATACCTAGACTGTGAAATCATGATCCCTTAATCATTTTGAGTTACTTCAAGACCAATGAACTGTTTCAACATCCCTAGATCTTTCATGGAGAAGGATTTACTCAAAGCAGACTTGATGTTCCCCAACCCAGTAGATTAACCACCAGTGATGAGCAAGTTGTCCACATACAAAACAATCAATAGTAGGAAACCTTCGTTCTGTTGCATGTAGACATTGCAGTCAAATTTGCACATCTCTAACTTTTGTGACAGTAAGAATGAATCCATCTTGGCATACCATTCCCTTGGGGCTTGATTGATCCCATACAATGATCTCCTCAGTCTGCATACTAAGGATGGATAATCAGTGTACCACTCAGGTTGTTTCATATAGATCTCTTCTTCTAAGTCACCATGCAGGAAGGCACTCTTAACATCCATGTGATGTACCTCCCATGCATTTGAAGTTGCTATGGCCAAAACAATCCTTACTGAATCCATTATTTCTACAGGAGCAAATGTCTCATTGTATTCCAATCCTTGAACTTGTTGGTACCCTTTTGTAACCAACCGAGCCTTGTACTTGGTTGTAAATCTATCAGATGCAAGATTTGTTTTGTAAATCCATTTGCACTAAACTAGTTTCCTCCCTGGGGGAAGAAAGGCAAGATCCCATGTCTCATTGTCCTGCAGTGACTCATATTCTTCATCCATGGCTGCTTTCCATCTCGGATCATGGAAAGCCTCTCTATAAAACTGTGGATCAAACCCCACCATCATGTAGCACCTCTCAGGGAGAAGTGGATCTGTTTGGAAAAGTGCAATCTTTGCATCTTGGTATTGAGATCTTGTTCTTCTGTAGTTAGATGGATCTCCAACAATGTTCCCAGCTACCTCAATAAGTTTTTGAGCCCATTTAGGATTTGGATTGGGAGTAGGTGCTAGATCTGGATCTGTATCTGCTAGATCTTCATACTCAATATCTATATCTGAATCATATTGGTCTTCTTCTTCAGAATCTGAATGTGGATCAACTGTAGAAACATCATTAAAATTTAAGATCAAATGGAGTAGGTAAATTAGTTATACCTTGTTCTTCAACTATCTGTAGATCATACAATGGATCTTCATCAAACTTGACACTTCTCTCAATGAAGCATCTTTTGGTTGCAATCTCCATCAGTTTGTAATCTTTTGCATCTTTTGCATATCCAAGAAGGATGCATTCGCTACTTTGAGGTTGAAGATATTTCCTCTTGTCAAAGGGGATTCTGGCCCATGCCTTGGATCCAAAAACCATCAGGTGAGAGACATCAGGTTTGTGTCCCTTCAATGCTTCGAATGGAGTGACCCCATCAACATATTTGTGGGGTACCCTATTCTAAATGTATGTGGCACATTTCACTTCTTCTTCCTAGATATTTGATGGGATATCTCTTGCTTCAAGCAAGCAAGTAGCCATCTCTTTCAATGACCTATTCTTCCTCTCTGCTACACCATTTTTCTATGGTGTGTATGAGACAGAATGTTGCATTTGAATACATTCAGAATCACATAGCTGCTACAACTCCTTATTGATGTACTCCCCTCCATTATCAAATCTGAGTGCCTTTATATTCCTTCCAGCAGTGTTCTCAACTAAGGCTTTGAAAAAATTGAAGCTTTCAAATACCTCAGATTTATGTTTGAGAAAGTAGATACAGTAGAACCTAGAGTAGTCATCAATGAAGGTCAGAAGGTATCTGGATCCATTCATTGAAGTAGTGGGTATCGGTCCTAAAACATCACTATGAATCAGATCAAGTATTTAGGAATCTCTCTTTGCCTTCCCAACATCATACTTCCTCTATGGGTTCTTCCCTACCAAGCAACCTTTGTAGATTCCTTGAGAGAACTTTATGTTCGGAAAACCTTCAACCATCTCTTCCTTGCGCAACTGTTGTAGGTACTTGAATTTTAGGTGTCCGAATATTTCATTCCAGAGTCTGCTTGTCTCATTTGCATGAGTCAAGAGAGCACTTTGATGTGAATATGGAAAGAAGCAAGAGAACTCATATTCCTTGGAGGCATGGTTTGCAACTCCTTTGGATATTAGATTCCGAGATGATATCTCTGCAACCTCAACTGTGTCAGGTCCAAATACTACTTTCTTTGGTGAACCTTTGTGTGTCATCTGATAAACAAACAACAAATTACCTGCTAGAGAAGGCACATGTAGCACATTGTTGAACTTTCCATGCTCAAGTTGTATTGTGCCCTTCCCTTTAGCAAAGATTTGAGAGTCATCTCCTATGTGTATGATAGGGCCATCGGTGAGATATAATTAATAAAATGGCTCTCTGGAGGAAACCATGTGGTTGGAGGCTCTAGAATCAATAAGAAAATATTGGGATTGTGAGAATCCAACCTTCAATGCATGGCATCTCTCATGATCTTCTGACTTGCTACTTGGATCAATATTCCTTGCGCCTTCTGGGAGGGAAATGTTGTGTTCTTCAAGGAATTTTTCCATTTGATCTATGGTCTTCTTCATACAAGAACTCTTGGGATGGTTACCGTTCTTGCAATATGTACACTTGGATTTCTCAAATTTATTTTGCTTGTCCTTCTTGGAGCTGGAGGATCCTTCCGATGGACTAGACTTTGCATTTTGATTAGGTTCAAATTGCTTCTTCTCCTTTCCCTTTTTATTCCCTTTTTCATTCACACTTTTTGACTCTCCGGCCATAAGAGCTTGATTTTTGGAGGCTTGCAAGGCGCCCATCTAAATCAATTTGTCTTGTTCTTGGATGAGAGATTCAATGAATACATCTAAGGATGGAATTTTCCAACCAGGGATTGAAAATCTCCATAAATGGAAGGTAGAAACAAAAATGGAAAACTCTGGACCAAGCTTGCTTAGAATGGATAGCACTTGCTGCTCATCCTTCTTCTCAATGCCACATTGCTTGCATTACATGACCAAATATTTGAATTTAGAAAATAATTGTTGTATAGTTTCGAAACTGTTGGGTTCAGAATATGGCCCCACAACTCATCTTGTTTTTCAAAGAGGGTCTCTAGCTTCAACCAAACCTTTATTGGAGTCTTCAATCCATCGAGGTGAAAGAGTACATATCTGGAAATAAGAATACACATGAAACCAAATTCTTCATACAATCTATTCAGATACTTTTCCTTCTCAACAAATGCTTGAGGTTCGACCTCCTTTCCCATTGTGGCCCTGTACAGTGACTTGTTACACAATACCATCAACATATCATCATAATTTAAGGGTGTCAGGATCCTCGAAGACATACGAACATTTGAATTCTCAATATGAACTGTTGTAGCAAATACAAACTGAACTGTTGCTACTACTACACTAAAAAACCTTCAATATCCTGCAAAAACTCTCAATTTTTGAAGATAGACTACTATTGAGCACTGCTTTAGGAAAATAGGAACATTTTTTCTGGATCCTTCACACCTGGCTAGACCTCAAAGGATTTCTCCAATGAATTCAATGCAATGGAACCGAGATTTGCTATGGAAATCCAGAGGATTCTAGTGCACTATTGAAAGCAGCTAATCAACCTACACTCACTAAGCTCTAATACCATGTGAAATTCTAAATCAAAGTAGATTATGGAGCTGATTATACCTCACAGAGAAAGAATGAGCAAAAAAGATGAATTACAGTGAAAATTGCAGTAAAAATGAGTAGACAATTAATCATGCATGAGAACTCATATAGGAACAAAATAGTGTGTAATCATTCAATAATCAGTATATTCAACAATGATGTTACAATGGAGAGAATTCGAATCACATAGGAGAATTCGAATCACTTAGTAGAATTCGAGTCTCAGGCTATCTAGCATAGGAATTGTCACCACTGGAGTGCTCTGGAAGACCCAAACTTAGCTCAATTGGACCTAAACTCAATTAACTAAAGAAACAATTAGTTAACTGAACAAAAGGGACGCATTAGTGATTTTGTCATGCAAATCACTCAGAAAAAGGCACATGAGGCCACAAATAGTGGAAATCGGAGTATTAACCCCCCACAAGAGTCAGATAACTCAGGTGGACTGAACTAGAACACTGAGTTGGATCCTAAAATGTAGGGAATTGACTGATGTGGTCCTAAAATGATACATGCAGGGTGTATTAGGTGTCTAATGGGTCTTACATGACATCTGCACACCACTAGGGGTCAAATGACATCATCAACTACTAGGAAAAAAAATAATGCTAAGTAGGACAAGGATGGATTATTAATTATCCTAAAAATGATTAAGGTATTATGATATATGAATGTATTTAATTTGAATTGGTTTGAATCGTGATTAGGAATTAGATTGACCTCTTTAAGGAAGGAGGGAGTTAGCTTCCCCCATATCCCAGAGAGGATGTGAATGATAAGCATAGAATGTTGTTCGGATATCCATCATCTATTTCGGGATACATATCTATTTCAGGATCATCTATTTCAGGATACATATCTACTTCAGGATATTGCATGATCTATTTCAGGATATGCAATCCAGTCACCAGTTTGATGCCTCCAGCACCTTATCCACCTTCTTCTAGCACCCGGGAGCCACTTACCACAGAGTTTTAGCCCTCCCAAGCTGAAAGGCGCCCTCTTCTCACCTACTGACAGAGAAGGGCGCACTTGTTCACCTACCACTGCAGATTCACTCCAGTTACATTCAGTTAGCTCCGATTCTGATTGATTTCACTCCGATTCTGATTGATTTCACTCCTGACTGACTGTTTCACCTCCGATTGACCTCCAGTTCGATTAGGTGACTTGTTCTGACTCCAGTTAGCCTCCCATGCGCCCCCACTGAGCCTCCAGATCCTATATCAGTGCTACACACTTCAGTTACATTTATTATGATCAGTTAGACTCAGCTTGACACCTGGATGACTGGTTGTTGTGATTGATGAGCAACACCGATGATTGATGAGGAATCCTAGATAGAGTCAAGCTACTCCATTCAGTGATTCGAATGACCTCCTTAGGCAATTCGAATTGCTCTGTTCATTGTGACAGTTTGTATTGTAATTCATTCACCCTTTCTGGGATAGAGAGCACTGCTGCATGTTTTGCACAGTTTTGCACCATATTTTCTATGTTCATCTGTTGTGATTGATTTACTTGTTCATTAGATCTGCTGTGACTAATTTTACATGGTATCAGAGCCATTGCAGGGACAAGATCTCTTTTCTACAGGTGTTTATACAAGAAGATTTGACTGAATTGCTAAAAATTGCAAAAAGTTTGGCATGAGATATCTCAAGGGCATTCGCTCCTGTGCATGCAAAGCTTGAAAAATACTCCAATACCACTCCAGAAGCTTGAGTTACCACATAATTCCTGGATCTGATACATTGGACCTATTCAACATTGCTTGAAATCCAATCCCAGGTGTGATGCAACTCTCAAAGGGTGGATTGTTCGACCTTATTGTGATTGTTCTTATGTGATTTGCAGGTTAATTATCTCCTCCAAGTGCACTCGCTACATTCTGCATGCAAGCTTCCCTACAGCATTTCCATTCGCTATAGTCTGCATGCAAGCTTCTTCTTCATCATTTGACTCGCTCCTAGCAATGGAATACTCTTCTTCAAAGCCTATCCTCACCCCATTCAATTATTTTGATTGGAAAGATGATATGGAGATCATATTACGTTCAAAAGGATACTACCGAGTCACTCTTGGTCTTGAATTGGAGCCAAACAATGTGGCAGAAAGAACCAAACACTACAATAAGCTTGATGAAGCTTACGGTCTTCTTTGTCTCTCGATCTCCAAGGATATTCACTTCCATCTCAGCGGATTGAAGACTCCAAAAGCCATATGGGAGCAACTTGAGACACTATTCGGCAAGCAGGATGAGCTTAGGGCTTTTCAATTAGAGAATGAATTGATTGGCCTTAATCCTGAGAATTTCGAGAGCATCAATGAATTCTTCACAAAATTCAAGAACTTGAACTTGCAATTGAAGAACAGTGGTGTTATCAAATAGGATAAACAGTTGATCCTCTCCATTCTAAGCAAGCTTGGGAAAGATTATTCGGTATTTGTCTCCACTTTCAATTCCGGTCGGCTAACTACCCCGAATTGGAAGATGCCTACCTTGAATGCCTTCATTGAGTCCGTTACGAAAGAGCATGACAAGTTGATTCAAATGGGGTCCATAAGCTCCAAAGATTCAGCCCTATTTGTTCAAGGACCCAAGATCTCGAATGGTAAAGGAAAGCTAAAGAAGGAGAAGCCCAAATTCGAGCCTCACAAGCAAAAAGACAAAGGCAAGCAAACGGATGCACCATCCAGTTCGAAATCCAAGCAAAAGGGCAAAGAAGGTAACCAAAAATCTAAATGTACTTATTGTAACCGTGGCTTTCATCCCGAAAGTTCATGTATGAAGAAGACTATAGATCAAATGGCCCTCCTTTTGGAAAAGAACAACATAACCCTTCCTGACGGTGCAAGGAAGAAAGATCGGAATGATGATCATGAAAGAGGACAAGCACTCATGGCAACGGTTTCGAAGCCCTCAACTCTCTTGATAGATTCGGGTGCATCAAAGCATATGGCTGCAAATATTGATTCTTTTTCCTCATTCGATCCAAACAGCTCCATCCCCATCCATTTGGGAGATGACTCAAAAATTTCTTCAAAGGGCAAAGGTACGATTCATGTAGATCATGGATGCTTTCAGAATGTTCTCTATGTGCCTTCCTTAGCTTCGAATCTCCTTTCTGTGTATCAAATGACACATACTGGTGATCCAAAGAAAGTCACATTCAGCCCTAATACAGTTGAAATTTCTGATATCAAAAGTGGAAGACTAGTTGCGGTTGGAAAGGCAAACCACACTGCAAAATGTTATGAGTTTTCGCACTTTATTCCGCTTGCAAAGCCCACTGCTCTTCGCACACATGGTAATGAGGTTAGTAGGCTTTGGCATGAAAGATTTGGACATCTAAATTATAAGTATTTGCTGCTGCTATCAAATAAATCCATGGTTGATGGGCTTCCACAACTCCGTTCCTCGAAGGGAATATGCACCGGTTGCATTATTGGGAAGCACCCCGAGCACAGATTCGACCGCGGCAAGGCTAGCAGAGCCTCTACTATTTTGGGATTGATCCATTCTGATATCAGCGGTCCGCTGCCCCATATGTCATTAAATGGTTCAAGGTATGTTTTGACATTTATTGATGATTATTCTCGCTTTACATGGGTATTCTTTCTCAAAAACAAGTCAGAAGTGCTTGGAAAATTCAAGGATTTTAAGGCTTCTGTTGAGACCACCACTGAGAGCAATATCAAAGCTCTTAGATCTGATAATGGTGGGGAATATATCAAGTCCGAGTTGCTGCAACTTTGTGCCCAAAGCGGAATCAAGATCCAACATACAGTTCCCTACACACCCCAGCAGAACGGTGTAGCGGAAAGGAAAAACCGGTCACTGAAAGAGATGGCTACATGCATGATTGAATCAAAAGGTTTGGCTGCAAATCTTTGGGCTGAAGCAATCAATGTTGCTGCATATATACAGAACCGAGTTCCACATTCATCCGTGAAAGGTATGACTCCTTTCGAAGCATTCTTTGGTCACAAACCGGATGTGTCAAATTTGAGAGTTTTTGGCTCTACTGCATGGGCTAGAATTCCTTCTGAGAAGAGACGAGCTTTGGATCCACAAAGTATCGAGTGCATATTGATAGGATATGGGGAAGAATCAAAAGCATATAAACTCATGGATATCAGATCTAAAAAGATATTCATAGAGCGCAGTGTGCAGTTTGAAGAACCGCTTCAAGAATTGCAACTAGTCGAGGAAGAGACTGCCGATTCACCGCCTTCACCAGAAGAAGATCCGTGCAGCGATAATGAAGGTATGAGTTCTGATATTTCTGATATTTCAGCAGCATATGATGATCATGACATATCAGGTTCGGAATCCGACCATTCAGATCTCCCTCAGTTACCAAAGTGGGCCCAAAATACTCTACAATCTGCTGGTTCTAGTCTTGGAAATCCTGCTGATCCGAGACGAACAAGAGGAGACTTTCAAAGGGCAGGTATGGCTCTTTCTATTGCTGATCCATTTCTTCCTGAGATTTGTTATTTGATGGCTGGTTCAGATCCCCAATCATACTATTCAGCCCATCGAGATCCGAGATGGAAAGATGCCATGGATGAAGAGTACAGTTCTCTTCAAAAGAACAATACATGGGAGCTAGTTTCTCTTCCACCTGGAAGAAAATTAGTGAAGTGTAAATGGGTCTACCGTACTAAAGTTGCTGCTGATGGCACTATCAGCAAATATAAAGCAAGGTTGGTGGCAAAAGGTTTTTCCCAAGTCCAAGGAGTGGACTACACAGAGACCTTTGCACCGGTTGCAAAGATGGATTCCATCCGCCTTGTTTTAGCTATTGCCGCATCCAAGCACTGGGAGGTGCATCACATGGATGTGAAGAGTGCATTTTTACATGGAGACCTTGCTGAAGAGGTCTATATGCAGCATCCAGAGGGTTATACATCAGATCCATCATTGGTTTGTAGATTGAAGAAGTCCTTGTACGGGTTAAAACAGGCCCCAAGAGCTTGGTACGCAAAGATGGACTCCTACCTTCTTTCTCAGAACTTCCAAAGATGCAAATCTGATCCGAATGTCTATCTTCAGCGAGTTAAAGGTAATTTGTTGGTTATTGTACTTTATGTTGATGATCTGCTTATTACTGGTAGCACACTTACTTCAATAAACAAGCTAAAAACTGCCTTAAATCTAGCTTTTGACATGAGCGATTTGGGCTTGCTGAGTCACTTTTTGGGCTTGGAGATAGCTCAAAATTTCGATGGGATCACTATATCTCAGCAAAAATATGCTTCCGACCTGTTATTGAAGTTTAATATGGCTGAATGTAAGGCAGCCCCGTTCCCATTCCTCTCAGGAATCAGTCTTGAGGAGGGAGATTCCACACCGCTTGCAGATTGCAGTATGTATCGACAGTTGATTGGTTCACTACTTTATTTGACACATTCACGGCCTGATATCTCATATGCCGTGAGTGCCGTGTCAAGATATATGCAGCAGCCACATGAGCTTCATTGGCGAGCAACCAAGCGGATCTTGCAGTATGTGCAAGGTACGAGACAGTTTGGCATACATTATGCTGCAGATTCTGAGCTAGATTTCATTGGTTTTACTGATTCAGATTGGGCAGGTGATAGCATTGATCGGAAGTCCACTTCCGGTTATGTTTTCATGATTGGTCATGGTGCTATTTGCTGGTCCAGCAAAAAGCAAGCAGCCATTGCACTTTCTTCAGCAGAGGCAGAGTATCGAGGGGCAGTCAATGCCTGCATTCAGGCAGTTTGGTTGCAGGGTATTCTTTCCGAGTTTGGTTTTGGTGGCACTACTTCGACTGTCCTATTTTGTGACAATCAAAGTGCTATCAAGATCTCCACAGATCCAGTTCAGCGGCAGAGGACCAAGCACATTGAGATTCATATGCATTACATTCGACAGTTGGTGCATGACCGCACCATCATTCTGCAATATTGCCCTACCGATGAGCAAATTGCAGACATCTTCACCAAGAGCTTCACTGAGAAGAAGTTCTCTTACCTCCGTTCACTGTTGGGGGTGAGTTCCATCATGGTGGAGACAGATTGATTCATTATTATGCTTTAGACTTGAGGGGGGGCTTTCTTCCCACTGGGTTTTCCCTCTTTCCTCACTTAGTTTATGTTGATGTATATGTAACTTCGGAATGTATTTCACATGTATATGTATATTGTATTCCTATAGAGATGGTATTATTCCTCTATAAGGAAGTGTCGTCATTTATATTGTAAGTGTCGTAACTTATACTTGATGGGTTATTAGACCACCTTATTTGGGGTCGGCCCTGTATAAGTCATGTGGTTCAAAGGGTTATTAGACCACCCTATTGGGGGTCGGCCCACTCAGCATTATGTTATGTGGTTAAGTTCGAGCCTACATGAGTTAGGTAAAAAGGAAAGTCAAGTCAAGTATAAATAGAGTGCGGGAGGCACTCTATTTGCTCACTCACTTCTTACACATGCTCTCAAGGAGGAGAGGCGCACTTATGGAGGAGGAGGATTGCTGTTAGGTTATGGATATCTCTATTGGTTGGTTGTATCATTGCTCTATCTATCTCTGAGGAAGTTATTGGGGTTTTTCACCTTTATGGTTTTCCCCAAGTAAATCTTTGTGTCTCTTGTGTGCTTGCATTATTGTCTCCATGATTGATATGCTGTAGATATGCTGTACATGTTGTTCTCTCAGTTAAGATCCTAGATCAGATTGAAGTAAATTCTGAAAATTTAACATGGTATCAGAGCTAGCCTGAAAGAAGGCATGATATGGCATGTATGACACTTGTTGCACTTACGATGCTAGGGCTTGATATAGCAAAAACCAGTCATCGTAGCACTTTCGCTATAAATCCGTTTTGGCAAAGTTTTCGGATCTGCAATTGTTACAGGCCGAAGCTAAGATCTCCAGGTATCTTGTGTCCAAAGGACAACCTCTAATTCATTGTACTTTGTGATTTATGATCTGTACAATATAGGGTTTCTGCCTCTTCCAGATCTGAGTCAAAATCAGGTGACCTTGGGAAAAATGTCATATCTTCGGATAGGAAGCTCCAAATGAAATTTCGTAAAAAGTGACAGGTAGTACACAGTCTGTACTATCTCAGAAAACTTTTTCAGAGGCCGAAGTTGAACCAGTGACACGTGGCACGCCGTACAAGTGCGCTCTCCTGTATTATCCCATAAATAGGTCACGTTGCGACATTTGGCATAACTCTCTCTCAGAGAGTCCAATTGAGGTCAGACCTGTCAGGATGGAAAGGTAACAGGCCGAGCTATCTCAGAAAACGTTTTCAGAGGCCGAAGTTAAAACAGTGACACGTGGCACGCCGTACAAGTTCGCTCTCCTGTTTTATCCCAAAACAGGTCACGTTGCGACATTTGGCATAACTCTCTCTCAGAGAATCCAATTGAGGTCAGACCTGTCAGGATGGAAAGATAACAGGTCAGGCTATCTCAAGAAACTTTTTCAGACCCTGTGGATCAAAAATTTCGGATTTACACCAGAAACAATCAGGTACATATTTCTGTCAAAACAGAATTATTTTTTGGTACCTTCATTCATGGCTTCCGGAATTTAGGGCTTTGGAGAAAGTTGGAATTTTTGTAATCGGAGACCACGGCTGGATGCTACTCATCAAAATAGAAATTTAGAGACCAAGATCAGAATTTTTGGTTGGGCAGAAGGCCGGGCTTGATTAGACCCTAGTTCGGGACTTTGATCAGAAAAGTGGAAAATTAGGGCTTGTGTAAAAATGGGAATTTTTGAAATCTGTGACCACGGCTGGAAGCTCCTCAGAAAAATAGAAGCTTAGAGCTTTGGATCAAACTTTTTGATGGGGAAAAAGAGTGGGCTTCATCAAACCCCAGTTCAGGATCACGTCCAGTGAATCCGGGAGTTTCAAAGGAAAAATTGAGGAGTGAAACTTTGCAGTTTTCAAATTCTGATTATACCAGTTTGATCAGCTCATCAAGGCGCATATTTCTATCCTTTCGAAAGTTTGAAATTCAAAGCTTGAATTTTTGGGGTTTCTCTGACAAACCCATATCCAGCTCCAGGTCCAGTTCTTGCAAATCAAGTGGATTGGGTTAATCCTATAAGAAGATGGATTGATCATCTGCATGAGTAAAGAAGTTCCTGTTTCAGAGGGACATGAGGCCAAGGCCTTACATAATAAGATTACAAGCAACCTTAACAGGTATGACTCATCGAGGTATGTTTCGATATTTGTCCATGATTAATTTTATGGTATGTTTGTCTTCATGTTATTATGGTTAGTACAATTTTGATTTTAGATTTGTCGTATCACCTTAACAAAATTATGAATGCATTCATTGGTTAGGGTGTTGACACTTATGATTGTACTAATGCATTATGGTGTTGTATGAGATTTATGTTGTCTACTAACATGAAAGGTACACCAAGAAAGACAAATCATGTTCTGGTCCAAGAACATATGATCATGATAACATGAGGACAAAGATTCATCCATTATCATGGATCTCATAGAAGATCCATTTACGAGGTATGTATAACTTGGTTTTATAATGGCTAACCTATGAGATATACAGGTTACTAGCACAAGTCATTGAAGAAGAACAAGAAGACATCATGTGAGTATGTTAAGACATAACTAGCTAGCATGCTAATCCAGGTATGTTTTTCCTATATCAAGTTACAATCTCATCTTGTGATAAGATCCTTTATATAAGTATACTTAGCATGATTGATTATGATTATTCATTGAAGTTAGTAATCATGGGTTTAGGCATATTATGCTTTTTACTTTGTTTAATGATATGACTAACCAGAAAAGTCCTATGGTCAAATAGGAATATAAGTAAAATAATATGTCTCTTATATTGATTGATTTGACTAACCAGAAGAATCATGAAACCATAGGTTTGAATAGTCATGGTCTTATGCATATTATATCTCTTCTCTTGATTGATGATATGACTAACCCGAAGAGTCATAGCTCTGAGTAATTATAGGTTTAGACACGTTATGTTTCTTATGCTTTAACTAACCATAAGAATCCTACATAAACCTTGAATGCTAATGCTTATTATTTCTGTTTGAAATGATCATGACTATACATGCTTGAGATTATTGTGCTTTAATAGTATATGTATGATTTAATCATGATACTAATAAGCATGCATAGGGACCAAGGATGAATATGAGTTCAAGAAAAGGTAATGCAGGAAGCAAAGATCAAGAGGGAGTACACTCGGTTTATTCAAGGATGCAAATATTCAGAGGGAGTTGACCATCTCTCTACATTCCACATCAAAAGATGTAGAAGAAGCTACTTCAGATTAGGACTCCAGTAGCTCCTGCAAGGAAGCGAAGACTCAGAGGGAGTCCACCCAACGAACAAACAAAGATAAGTATTTGAATTGTCATTTCTTAAATAATACTGTTCAATAATGTATATACTGATGTTCCTAGAATTAGGTTGTGTATTATGCATATTAGAATAATTGCATTAATGAATAGTATACTCCTAATATGCATGGGTAAGTGGCCTATGGCACTGTACAACATTCCATTGCTACTTATCTAGTATGAAACCTCTTTGCTGACATGTTGGGAGTTGTGCACACTCTTAACAATGTTCTGGTAGAGATTGGAAGGCATCTAGAAAGTTACGGAATATGGATAAATGTTGTATTGAAGCATTGGCTATGATAATTGCATGACTGTATGGCATATTTCTTTATGTGTAAGAATTTGTTCTGAAAACTATGAGATGTTTTCTAATCATGCAATTTAACTTGTTGTGTAGGAAAGATCGTATGCCATCTCCTACAAAAGAAGAATTACAACATTTGTTCTAGCAACAAAGATATCTATTGAAGATATTGAAGATATTGAAGTTCCCAGGATCTGAGATGAAGAAATGGAATGCCATGATCCGTCGATCATGAAGAATGATGTTTGGGATGTAATCCCAAGACATGAAGGGAAGTTTGCTATGACTTCCAAATGGAACTATCAGATCAAGCATGTTGCAGATGGCAGCATTGAGAAATATAAAAGTGATGAAATAGAAGATACACCAGATGGATTCAAGACAGCTTTCTTGAATAGTGTAGTTGAAGAAGAAGTGTATGTGGAGCAGCCACTTGGTTCTGAGACACATGATAGGAAATCATATATGTGCAGAACTTGGTATGGTGGAGATAGATTGATTGCCGACACGCAGCGGAAGCTTACTATCGAGTTCGAGATGAAGAACTTGGGGATGATGCACTATTTGGTTTTGGCATGGAGGTGTGGCAGAGTGCAGAAGGAATCTTCCTTGGACAAGGGAAGTATGCAGTAGAGATCTGAGCCAGTTGATGTTTCTATGTATCGTCAGATTATTGGGTCTTTGATGTACCTGACGAACACGAGACCAGATATTTGCTTTGCTGTGAACACATTGAGCCAGTTCCTGACGGATCCGAGGAGTGTTCACCTGGTTGCTGTAAAGCATGTTCTGAGGTACCTGAAGGGTACAGTGGATTATGGGCTCAGATATGAGGCGAATCAAAAGTTTAACCTGCAGGGTTATGTTGATTCAGATTGGGCTGGCAGTGCTGCAGATAGGAAGAGCACATCTGGGTGTTGCTTCAGTATGGGATCAGGTGTGATCTCTTGGTTTAGCAGGAAGCAGTCCTGTGTAGCACTGAGTACAGCTGAGGCAGAGTATGTTGTAGCCTGTTCAGCTAGTTGTGAGGCAGTATGGCTACGGAAGCTACTGTCTGAGTTATTTGATCTCCCGTTGGAAGCTACTGGTATCTTCTGTGATAACCAGAGTTGTGTGAAGCTGTCCGAGAACCCAGTGTTTCATGACAGGTCGAAACACATAGAGATCAAATACCACTATATCATGGATATGGTGCAGAGAGGAGCTGTGAAGCTCCTGTATGTTGCGATGGACGAGCAGATTGCAGATGTGCTGACGAAGCCACTAGCCAGGGTGAAGTTCGAGTAATTCAGAGAGAGGCTTGGCGTGCTTCAGATCGAGGACACTTCGAGGAAGAAGTGATGGACACATTTGCTGAAGCCATTCCAAGCATGATTGGAAGGGGGATCCTTCACATGGCTGTGGATGTAAGCGCTGGATGATGAGCATCAGGATGATGTTCTGGTTTCTGCTTGGATATGATCAGTTGGATCATTTTGTGTATTTTGTATATGCATCATGTTGGATGCTGGATATGATCGGATGGATCATGTGTATGTATTTGTGTATGAACGCATCATGTTGGATGCTGATGGATACATTGTGTGGATCATGTATCTTTGTGTGATCAGGTAGATCATGTATGCTGATGGATACATTGTGTGGATCATGTATCTTTGTATGATCAGGTAGATCATGTATGCTGATGGATACATTGTGTGGATCATGTATCTATGTATGCATCAGGTGGATACTTGGATGATCGTGGATGACGAGCTTCTCCAGATGACATGCAGCAGGATGTTGCAGTGATGATGATCAGGATGATCATGTGTACATCAGGATGATGTTTGATGAGTATCAGATGATACTTTATGGCCGTGGATCAGGTTGTGCAGGAAAGCATGTAATTTGTGCCCTGGGAGATTTGCAGATGGTCTTTCGAGGTTTTGCCTATGGCATGTAATTCGGTGCCCTGGGACATCTAACAAATGCTCTTGCGAGGTTTTGCTTGGGAGGACATGTAATTTGTGCCCTGGGAGATCTGCAGATAGTCTTTCTAGGTTTTTCCTATGGCATGTAATTCGGTGCCCTGGGATATCTGGCAGATGCTCTTGCGAGGTTTTGTCCTATGGCATGTAATTTTCTCCTGGGATATCTGGACAGGATGAAAAAGGCCTCAGATGCTTCAGCCAGGTTTTGCCATGACCACATGTAATTTGCTCCTGGGAGATCTGGACAGGATGCCTCAGATGCTTCAGCCAGGTTTTGTGGTGGACCACATGTAATTTTCTCCTGGGAGATCTGGACAGGATGAAAAAGGCCTCAGATGCTTCAGCCAGGTTTTGTGGTGAGATCACATGTAATGTGCTCCTGGGAGATCCGACAGGTAGAGCCGAGTGCTCGTAACAGCTTGGGATGCTTCAGCCAGGTTTTGTGATGGGTCACATGTAATGTGCTCCTGGGAGATCCTACAGGTAGAGCTGTGTGCTCGTAATAGCCTGGAATGCTGCAGCCAGGTTTTGTGACGCACGTAAAAGTCCTGAGGATTCCACAGTATGGCCAGTGATGACGAAGACCTATAGGTGGTGGGCCTACATCCAGTATGAAAAGGGACTGGCTCTGTAGAACTTCCTATGACGAGTAGATTCAGATATTGATTGAGATAACAACAGCAGTGATGATGATGATGACTCGATGACGATTATCCAGTGACGATGATCCACAGAAGATGACTTGTGCTAGAAGAACTGTGCTGAGAAATACCTTCCTAGTTAAGAGGGAGTGTTGATGTATATGTAACTTCGGAATGTATTTCACATGTATATGTATATTGTATTCCTATAGAGATGGTATTATTCCTCTATAAGGAAGTGTCGTCATTTATATTGTAAGTGTCGTAACTTATACTTGATGGGTTATTAGACCACCTTATTTGGGGTCGGCCCTGTATAAGTCATGTGGGTCAAAGGGTTATTAGACCACCCTATTGGGGGTCGGCCCACTCAGCATTATGTTATGTGGTTAAGTTCGAGCCTACATGAGTTAGGTAAAAAGGAAAGTCAAGTCAAGTATAAATAGAGTGCGGGAGGCACTCTATTTGCTCACTCACTTCTTACACATGCTCTCAAGGAGGAGAGGCGCACTTATGGAGGAGGAGGATTGCTGTTAGGTTATGGCTATCTCTATTGGTTGGTTGTATCATTGCTCTATCTATCTCTGAGGAAGTTATTGGGGTTTTTCACCTTTATGGTTTTCCCCAAGTAAATCTTTGTGTCTCTTGTGTGCTTGCATTATTGTCTCCATGATTGATATGCTGTAGATATGCTGTACATGTTGTTCTCTCAGTTAAGATCCTAGATCAGATTGAAGTAAATTCTGAAAATTTAACAGTTTATTTTCAGCATTTTTTGGATTATTGTATTGGGGTGACCTTTGGTCTTAGTTACCAGGGCCCCACATTATTTTAGTTGGCACATCATAGTCTAGCTTGAGGGGGGGTGTTCGGATATCCATCATCTATTTCGGGATACATATCTATTTCAGGATCATCTATTTCAGGATACATATCTACTTCAGGATATTGCATGATCTATTTCAGGATATGCAGTCCAGTCACCAGTTTGATGCCTCCAGCACCTTATCCACCTTCTTCTAGCACCCGGGAGCCACTTACCACAGAGTTTTAGCCCTCCCAAGCTGAAAGGCGCCCTCTTCTCACCTACTGACAGAGAAGGGCGCACTTGTTCACCTACCACTGCAGATTCACTCCAGTTACATTCAGTTAGCTCCGATTCTGATTGATTTCACTCCGATTCTGATTGATTTCACTCCTGACTGACTGTTTCACCTCCGATTGACCTCCAGTTCGATTAGGTGACTTTTTCTGACTCCAGTTAGCCTCCCATGCGCCCCCACTGAGCCTCCAGATCCTATATCAGTGCTACACACTTCAGTTACATTTATTATGATCAGTTAGACTCAGCTTGACACCTGGATGACTGGTTGTTGTGATTGATGAGCAACACCGATGATTGATGAGGACTCCTAGATAGAGTCAAGCTACTCCATTCAGTGATTCAAATGACCTCCTTAGGCAATTCGAATTGCTCTGTTCATTGTGACAGTTTGTATTGTAATTCATTCACCCTTTCTGGGATAGAGAGCACTGCTGCATGTTTTGCACAGTTTTGCACCATATTTTCTATGTTCATCTGTTGTGATTGATTTACTTGTTCATTAGATCTGCTGTGACTAATTTTACAAATGTTATGTAAGCATTATGAATGAGCTTGAGGGTAATTGTGAGGTATTTACCATAGTTGTATGATTAATTATATCATGTTTTATTCCTAAGGATAGCGGTGTTAAGGCATTAAGGTATTATGCCATTTTGTATAATCTTGTGCATGAATTATGAGACAAAAAAACTTGTAGTTCAAAGGATCATTTCCTTATGTTAATTATGACTTTAATTATCATGGAATATCGCACTTAAAATCATTGTATAAGGTGTCACATGCATGATCTTACTAAATTTAACCCTAAACATTATAATTTTCCTTCTTGGAGAAGAGAACAAGACCTCCATCCATGATATTATAGGAAATTGATGAGCTTAGATAAATGGGGAATTCCTAAAGTAGAGTTAGTATGTGAAGCAAATATTTATGTTTATGGTAATTCGAACATGTTATCTATGATTGAATGTCATCATTTTGGAAAGGTGTATGTGGAAAATTGTGAAATGTTATTCCTAATTGAATTGATATTTGGAATTTGACTTTCTTGTCTAAACAAATTCTTAGCTAGAATTTGCATTTAGAGACCGATGACTGATGACTCATGTTGAATGATATAAATCCAAACCCTATCATAGTAATCAAGAGGAAGGGTTTCTATGTAGTTTAGTTTGTGGTATTTTGAGTTACATATTGCTACCATCATTGAAATTTTAGACTAGCAAACCCCTTTTTTATGTTGGTATAAAGGTACATAGTAGGAATGTGGTGTGAAACAAGGCATAAAGATCATGCCTTGGATATAATTTTCCCACTTGGATAAGAAGTGGATCCTGCAAACTAGTAAGAAAAGGGTTTAAATTTAATGGAGGAGAGTTATCAATGTCCTCTACCATCAATGTATCAAAATCACCTTGAGGAGGAGGACAAGAATGTGCCTTGTCTCTTCTCTAGGGGATTTTGCTATCAAAACCTCTCAAAAAATCATCCTCTCCTTCCACTCCATCTTAAGTGTTCATTGGATCTTGGTCCCTTCAAAAAATATCCAAAGCAATATGCACTTCTTCTTCTTCTTCACCTCCTAAAGAATTAGGAATTTCAAGTCTATGCCTCACTAGAAGTAACCTATTCCTCACTACAACCAAACTATGCCTCACTAGAAGCAACCTATATACTCAAAAGGAAGACCTTGGTTTGTCCTAGATCAGTGGGGAAAATTATTAGCTACTTTGAAGTGTTAAAACTAAGCAAACAAATCATGAATCTATGGCAATCAAAATAAACCTATGGTTGTCTAAGTGCAACACCAATTAGTACACTACTACAAAAGACTACTAAAAGTCAACAAAAATAAAACATGCTCCTTCAAAAGCCAACCCAAGGTGATTAAATCCTGGGGTCCAACTAGTAATAAGTAAAAAAGGGTCTTCCAAAGGTCAACCTGGGTTGATGAGAGACTAAGTCCAACCAAATATGGTGCAAAACGTAGTTATAGTAACCATTGAAATTTACCACCCAATGTGAAATACTCTTGGCAAATAAAGAAACCTCTAGTGGGTGCCCCAAAAAAATTATATATCTACCTCGAGTACCGCAAGCACTTTCCACTTCTATTTACATATGTGAAACCTAGGAGAAGAATTTAAGGATGACTATTGATGATTGATAACCAAATATAATAGTTATGGATCAATATTTCACATTGTGTAGGGACATACATACTTCATCATATAGTTGAAACTTCCACAAGGAGGTGTCAGTACTGTAAGTAACATGCTAACTTAACTCAAGTCCCCTATAACGTGTCTACCCACTAAATGCCTAATGATTGACGCCTATGAGAGAGGAATTTTCCTGGAAAATATCACTCACTAGTAAAGTATTTTTACACTCTCCAACCAACTTCTAGTTTCATTTACAACCTTGAAGAATTTACTCTCCAATCCTAAAACAAAAGCCCCATATCTATACTACTATTTGTTTTTCTATCAAAGAAAAATTGTCCAGTACTTTTTAATTAAAGGTTGATTTTATGGATTTAATTACTCAAAAGGGTATAAATGAAACACTAATGATACGTTTTGATATAAGTCATTGAAATAATAAAAGAAAGGAAGCAAAATTAACAACTTGCATACTAAACCATGCCACTCACTCACACAATTCCTTTAACATGAAGCATTGTTACTTTCCTTTTTATTTTAAAAGAAAATATGAAATTATATTCCTTTCTTCTCAAATGTATGTAATATACCTAATCGTTGAACATAATGTAGCCTACTGAAGACACAAATTAGGAATGTTGATTTAACATCAAGCTCAAACCATGTAAAATATCAATTTTTCTTTTCATTTTTCAAAAACAAATCAAATCAATTTAAAAATGAAAAAATGAATGGAAAACAAATAAGTTATCGATATACAAAGATTCTACACGCATAATAGAAACACCAAATTCCAGTATAAAACAAACAAACAAATGTTGAAGTTTAGGAGTAGTCTACCAGATTTATAGGCTTAACAGTTTATTGCACTCTACAAGCATGCTCATGACTACCTAACTAGCAACCTTCATGCTAGTTGCAAGATGTTGAAGTGAAACTTACAATCTCAAGAAACTTCTTATGGGTTGTATAATTGCATAATGCATGTGCTCGCGACCTATCACTGAAACAAGTCATTAGTAGAAAACATAGCAAAAAATAACTCAAGCCTAAAACTCAAAGATAATTTTTGTGTTTCTAATAGTAAAGGGAAGTATCTTAAAATAGCTTAGATCCAAATGAATATAGTAAACTACAAAAAAATAGAAATAACAACCCAAAAAGGAGGAAGAAAACAAAAAAACATTCCCAAGTGGAGTCACCTATTTTATTTGAGTGATTATTGTCAATGTTAAATATAAGTCCCCATTTAGAGGGTGGGAGTCTCACTTACATATAGAGAATATATATTTAAACACTATTTCCACAATAATGCCTTATAATAAAAATGAAATGAAGGGAAAAATAATATCTAGATAATAAACATCCAATTCCTAGTCTAGCCTCCAACAAATGCATCCAAATTCTAGCACAAATTTTAGTTCAAAAGATGCACATAACAAAACTAGTACACCTTCCTTGTTTCTTTACAAACATTTCACAAAGATCGGGCCAATTTAAAAGCACACAATGAAATAACCAATGAAGATGTAAGTCAGAGATCCATTGATCCAAAAATGGATCAAAACTAAGTAGTGATTGTAAGAATTAACTATTAAATATAATTTGGAAATATACGAAGCCTATAGAATAGGGAAAAGACAATGCAAAGTACTATAGAATAATATGAAAAACATTGTACATTAATTAATTGAATGAAAAAAAATAGGAAAGGGGAATGGGAACTAGAAAGGTCACTCCCTTGACCTTACCACTACCCCCCAATCTCTCCTATTTCTGATTGTCGTTTTCATTATGAAAGGGATTTCGCCTACTTGTTGCTCAAGAGAGGAGGATGTCATAGAGCTCATTGCATTGTAATAAGATTTTATTGAATGAATAGTTGAGCTACCACTAGATTTTGGTTTTCCCATTTGAGTTTCTGGGGTAAAAATGTCTTATGTTTGATTATTTCTCTGCATTCATTTTTTATTGAGTAGTTTCAAAGCTCTTATATTTCATTAATGGCTAAATGTGAGACACTATTTTAACTTGAAAAGGGTTATTTCTGCATATTTCTTGTGTTTGTTGAACTAGGGAAGCTTCAACAACTATATGATCTCATCCATTGGATGCCCAATAGATATCAAATATCAAGGGACTTAATTTCAAAGTTGTTGTTGCGGGATAGGAGTTTTCTAATATAGTATATTTTTCAAGAGGATGAAACAATTTATTTCTCATATATCCTACTAGTGACCATGGAAACCCAATATATCCTTCCTTGGGTCAATCTACCTCTAGTTGGGAAAACAATTTTGTTATGGCAATTTTATCATTTCATAGGACAAGTTTGTTTTGCCTGTGCGATTTTATGGTTGTCAAGGCGAATTGGCAATGCCTAGGGAGTATTTATCTATGCCCGAGTGTTTTTTTATCACTGTTGGGAAAGTTCAGTTGCTATTTGGGTTCTCTTATTGAGAGTTGTACACACCTTCCCTCTCAATGTTTTCCTCTCTAGCTCTTCGATTTACCTTCTAGGCATTTATTCTCCTCATTGACTAGATTGTGCATTCCATTATTTTTTAGCAATGGTTATTTGAGAGTATTCTTAATTGTTGGTGGGTGTGTTAATGATTGTTGAAGTCCATATGCACACTAGATGATGAGCGATGGCTATTGTTTTAGTTTACTTGAGGTTTTGGGTGTATTAATGCATACCTATACCATTCACCTTATGCAATGGTCAATACAACCCTCTACTATTTTGTTATCCTCATGGTTTGGTTGTATGCATTGCTAGGATAATGACTTATTGTTCTATTGAATGGTTAGCTTGGTGGCTTGATTTTTAAAAATGAACCCATAGCTCAAATGAAATTATTATTCACATATCAATAACTCTTCATAAGACCATGGAGGCATTAAGTGTATGCAAGAACCATCTCTTGTAGACATATTTACGCACAAGTTGACTCCATAACCTTGTGCCTATGGGAACTTGAGAGATAATATGGTTTTTGTTAATAGTCTATGATTGAGTGAGTGAATTTCATCATCATTAAGAGTGTGAGAGACCGAGTTGAACTAGCTAGAGAAGTCAACCAGTGTCCAAATCATAAAGAGAACCATCATTTTTTAAATTTATTCAATATAAGTGTTAACAACCAAAATTTGTTCAAGTGACATGTCATCAGCACCATCAACTTCATATATCATCATTCCACCTCATCTATATCCATTTAACCTTGGAAAATCATTCAAATTCCCAAAAAATGAAAGACAAGCCTCAAAAAGGTATTCTTAAGTCAGGTCGCTCTTAATCCTTCGATAAGAGCAACCCAAGTCACTCATAATTCCTTAATTTGAACGACCTGTGTCGCACAAAAAAAATCATGACCCAACCTCTAGATTCTCTTTTGACTATTTTTGCTTCATGTCCGACAAAAAAAAGTGAAATGGACATGAATCTCTATGTGGATTTAGTAAAATGGAGAATCTAGACCCCAAAACTTAGCCCTAGACTCTCGTCATTAACTATAAAAAAGATACCAAGGTCCTTCATGCCATACACAATTCCATTCCATTTGCTCAATCCATTACTATATTGGATTTTAACGGAGTTCGAAGTTGGCCTCCTTCAACTTCTTTCTCACCTTTTGGAGATCCCCTTCTTGTGACGTATGGCTAGAGAATCGGAAGATTGTCAGGAGAACCAATGGACCATCCCTTATATAGCTATAGGGGCCTCTTCCACTGCTATTGTTCAGGTGATTCTATCTCCTGTAATATTTTATATTAGTACAAAATATTATTTATTCTTTCAGATATTGTCTTGTGTACATGTTCATTGAATGAAAAGAATAGCGAAAAAAGTATTGATTCGCTTTCATACCAGCACTTTTATTTAGTTTATGTTCTTAGTTTAGTTGTTTAGTTGTTTAGTTGTTTAGTTGCTTACTTCTTTGAAACTATGTCGAAGCTATACAATCCTTTGGCAGCTTCCCTTTGGCACAAGCATGTGTGAAAACTGTTAGAACATTTTTCCACCTATGTACATTAATCATTTATTAATGATGATTAATTAGCCCAAGTGATTAATGATTACATCCCTAAGTTGATTAGATTGGTAAATGGTCAAACTGTCTTGAACTAGTTAGCAATGTGAACAAGTGCTGAGTCAAACCAGCTAAGTGGAGCGCTCCCCAGGGCAATTAATGCACTCAGCATGCCTAGAGCGCCCTCCTCAGGTCATTTAATGCACTCAGCATGCTTCTCTTCTACCTAGGGCGCATTTGCTCTCTTTGTGGACAATCTTGCCTTGTTTTGTCACATTTTTGACCAATTTTAGACTCCAAACCTCTATCCAACCAGTTTCTTCACATGTGTGAGGTCACATGGGCCTGTCCAGTCATTCCCAGCATTCACACTGCAGATTCGAACCAGTTTGGGATGGTTTGGGATATTTTGGTCAACCTAGGGGGGTTTGAGCTTTTTCTAAGCTAGATCAGTGTGAACACTCCAGATGGATTCGAATTCTTCCAGATTTGTATATATGGGTGTTCTTAACCTTTGTTAAGGTTGGACAGTTAATAATATTGAGATTATTCACCAATTCATGTGTATTGTTCTTCATTCATTTAAATTTTTTATGCTAATTCTTGCAAATGTTGTGCAATCTTTCACCAGTGAGGAATCCACAGTAGCTAGATTCAACTGTGCTTGAGATTTTACATGGTATCAGAGCTCTTGGAGCTAGAATTTGAACCAGCAGACTGTTGTAGTGGATTGCCAGAAACAGTGGAGAAACCACATAATTCCTGAGGCCATTGCCTTGAGCTTACTGGAGAAATCTAGTGGCTCCTCTCAGGTGTGATGCTCTCCTGAATGCACCCACTATCCATACAGGGTTCGAATCTGTGAGTGTAGATCCCTCCAGAGTGATTTGAGAGTTGTTTGCAGGTATTGGAGTTCAGCATTGTCAGCAAGTGCGAATTGCAGCAGAGGAGAATGGAGCCATCTCACCCAAACGTGCTCACACCCTTCAACTATTTCGATTGGAAGGCAGAAATGGTGATTTTGCTGAGATCCAAGGGTCTCTACAGAATCACGATGGGCACTGAGGTTGAGCCAAACTCAGCTGTGGAGAAATCCAAGTTTTTTAACAGAATGGATGAGGCATTTGGCCTCCTTTGTCTCAGCATTTCGAGAGACCTCCTGTTTCATGTAGAAAGTCTAGCAACTCCAAATGAAGTGTGGCTCAAGCTTGAGACACTGTTTGGAAAGACTGATGAGATGAGAGGCCACCAGCTCGAAAATGAGCTTGTCTCACTGAGCCCAGGGAATTTCGATTCCATCCAGGACTTCTTCACCAAGTTCAAGAACTTGGTCTTGCAGATCAGACAATGTGGCATAGAGAAGAAAGAAGAACAGTTGGTGTTGTCCATTCTCTCCAAATTGGGTTCTGAATACTCAGTTTTTGTGTCTTCCTTCAACTCCACAAGGCTCACAGTCAGAGGTTGGAAGATGCCATCCTTGGCTGACTTCATGGAGATGCTAACTCAAGAGCAAGACAAGCTGGTCTTGATGGGCTCCATCAAACAAAAAGATCAAGTTCTTGCAGCTGGAGATTCGAAATGTGGAAGAAGCAAGCAAAAACCCAGGGTTTCGAAACCTCAAGAGAAGAAGAGAAAGGATGAGAGGCCCAAATCCTCTGAGGGGGTTTCGAATCCTGTCAAGAACAAGGGAAAGAAGGCTGAGAAGACAAAATGTAGCTACTGTCAAAGAGGTTTTCATCCAGAGAGCTCATGCATGAAGAAAACCATAGACACCATGACACATCTCCTACAGAAAAATAATATTCCTCTTCCTGAAAGTTCCAAGAAGAAGGAGTGCGTTTCTGAAGACAAGGAGAGCTGCCATGCTTTGGTGGCTAGCTCATCTCATTCACCTTTGTTTATCATTGATTCAGGTGCCTCAAGGCACATGGCTTCCTCAAGAGACTCGTTTTCTGAACTTGCTCCCTACACTGGCCTCTCAATTCGAATGGGAGATGACTCAGAAATCCCTGCTCATGGCATTGGGAAAATCTCTATGGAGAATGGCTTCTTCTCCAATGTGCTGTATGTACCAAATCTTGCAGCAAACTTGCTCTCTGTGTATCAAATGACACATACTGGAGCAGCAAAGAAGGTGGTCTTCACTCAGGATGAAGTGGAGATATCAGAAGTTTCCACCGGGAAAATTGTTGCAAAGGGTGTTGCAGACCATGA
The DNA here is from genome assembly GCA_027924585.1 of Larix kaempferi. NCBI lineage: Eukaryota > Viridiplantae > Streptophyta > Pinopsida > Pinales > Pinaceae > Larix > Larix kaempferi. The sequence goes on from BSBM01000588.1 coordinate 2,403,104, forward strand.
CATGAAGATGTACATGTTCTCCCACTTCCTCGAATTTTCTTCACCAAGTGTGCTGCTGTCACATGGGAATGAGACCAGCAAGCTATGGCATCAAAGGTATGGGCACCTAAACTACAGATATCTTCAAGTTTTAAGCAAAGAAAATATGGTAGAAGGGCTGCCCCAAATCAGATTTTCGAGTGGAACATGCAAGGGTTGCATGATTGGGAAACATCCTGAAAGGAAGTATGACAAAGGGAAGGCTAGGAGGGCTGATCAACCTCTTGGGATAGTACATTCTGATCTCATAGGGCCACTCCCCACACCCTCCTATGGCTGCAGCAAATATGTGCTCACCTTCATCGATGACTACTCAAGGTACTGCTGGTTATTTTTCCTTAAGCAAAAATCTGAAGTCTTTGATTGTTTCAAGATTTTTAAGAGCATGGTTGAGAACTTCAGTGGGAAGGCCATGAAGGTTTTGAGGACTGATAATGGTAGAGAGTATGTCAACAACAATTTGCAGCAGCTCTGTCAAGAGCATGGCATTCAGATGCAACACTCAGTGCCCTACACACCTCAGCAAAATGGTGTTGCAGAGCGCAAAAATAGAGCACTGAAAGAGATGGCAACTTGCATGTTGCAAGCAAGGGATTTGTCTCCTAAATTATGGGCTGAAGCTATGAATTGTGCAGCATATGTTCAGAACAGGGCACCACACAAAGCATTGCAAGGAATCACTCCATTTGAAGCTTGGATGGGCCACAAGCCAAATGTCTCACATTTCAGAATTTTTGGCTCAAGGGCTTGGGCCAGAATTCCACCGGAGAAGAGAAAGGCATTGCAGCCCCAAAGAAAGGAGTCAATCATGGTTGGGTATGCAGAGGATTCCAAGGGCTACAAGCTCTTTGATCCATCCACTCACAAAACTTTCATTGAAAGAAGTGTCAAATTCGAAGAGGAAGAATTTTTGCAAGCTAGTGAACAAGGTGATGGGGAATGCTCATTCCCTCGTCTTGATGATGAAGTAAGTAGTGATTCTTTCTCTGATATTTCTGATTCTGAGATTGCTGAAGATGATGTTGATATGGATTCTGAACATATCCCCCCTTCAAGGCCCAAGTGGGCAGAGAAAACAATTCAAAGTGCCGGAGAGCTAGTGGGAGATCCCCAAGATGCTAGGAAAACTAGATCTCAATTTCACAATTCCTTTGCATATAATAATTCTGATCTGAGTGAGGCATGTTATTTGATGGTTGGATCTGATCCAATGTCATATTCAGAAGCATGTACAGACCCAAGATGGCAATCAGCTATGCAAGAGGAGATGAACTCACTCCATGAGAACAAAACTTGGGATTTGGTCCCTCTTCCTCCCAAGAGGAAACTAGTGCAATGCAAGTGGATTTATAGAACCAAAATTGGATCTGATTGCTCTGATCTGAAGTATAAGGCTAGGTTGGTAGCTAAGGGTTACTCTCATGTCCAGGGAGTGGACTATACAGAGACATTTGCACCGGTGGCAAAGATGGACTCCATAAGACTAGTTTTGGCAATTGGGGCTTCCAAGCGATGGGAGATTCATCACATGGATGTAAAGAGTGCCTTTCTTCATGGGGATCTGAATGAGGAGATTTATATGCAGCAGCCTGAAGGTTTTATTTCTGATCATACACTTGTTTGCAGGTTGAACAAGTCACTCTATGGGCTCAAGCAAGCTCCTAGAGCATGGTATGCAAAAATGGACAATTTTCTGCTATCTTTGGGGTTTGAGAGGTGTAAGTCTGATCCAAATGTGTATATGCAGCATGTTAGTGATCTGATATTGATTATTGTACTGTATGTTGATGATCTTTTGATCACTGGTAGCTGCACCAAAGAACTTGACTCAGTTAAGAGAGCATTGCACAGTGCATTCTCCATGACCGATCTAGGATTGCTAAAACAATTTCTGGGTTTGGAGATTGATCAATCTGTGAATGGAATTTCTGTATGTCAGTCAAGGTATGCTTCAGATTTGCTGCAGAAATTTAAGATGGCTGAATGTAAGTCTGCAAAATTTCCATTTCTTTCAGGAGTTAAGCTTACAGAATGGGGTTCTTCACCACTAGTTGACAGTTCGTTGTATAGGCAACTTGTTGGGAGTTTGCTATATCTTACTCATTCTAGACCAGATTTGTCATATGCTGTTGGGGCTGTTGCAAGGCACATGCAAGAGCCTCATGAGATCCATTGGAAGGCATCCAAGAGGATCCTTCATTATGTTCAGGGTACTAAGTCTTTTGGTATCCATTATGCTGCTGGTTCATCCCTTGAACTAGTAGGATTTACAGATTCTGATTGGGCCGGTGATTGTATTGATCGGAAGTCAACTTCCGGTTATGTCTTTATGCTTGCACATGGACCTATATGCTGGTCAAGCAAGAAACAAAGCACTATTTCCTTATCTTCAGCTGAGGCCAAGTACAGGGGAGCAGTCAATGCAGCCACACAATGTGTTTGGTTGCAAGGTATTCTTGCAGAGTTCGGGATTGTCTTTGATTCACCCACTATTCTTTGGTGTGATAATCAAAGTACAATCAAGATTTCTACCGATCCAGTACAGAGACAGAGGACCAAGCACATAGAGATACACATGCATTACATTCGGGGTTTGGTGCATGACCGGATCATAGCATTGCAGTATTGCCCATCCAGTGAGCAAACTGCTGATATCTTCACCAAGTGTTTTACCGAGAAGACCTTCACTCACCTTAGATCTTTGCTTGGGGTGAGTGATGCATGGTGATGATTGGTGTATTTTGATATATGCCACATGTCCATTTTAGAGGGGAGGTTTTATTTCCCATGTGGTTTTCCTCCTTACCTTGGTTACATGGACAAATAAATTTTATGATGTAAAAGGTGACTTGAGCCTAGTTGCCAAGGCCTTAATTTTTGATATTTCACTAAGTCTAGCTTAAGGGGGGGTGTTAGAACATTTTTCCACCTATGTACATTAATCATTTATTAATGATGATTAATTAGCCCAAGTGATTAATGATTACATCCCTAAGTTGATTAGATTGGTAAATGGTCAAACTGTCTTGAACTAGTTAGCAATGTGAACAAGTGCTGAGTCAAACCAGCTAAGTGGAGCGCTCCCCAGGGAAATTAATGCACTCAGCATGCCTAGAGCGCCCTCCTCAGGTCATTTAATGCACTCAGCATGCTTCTCTTCTACCTAGGGCGCATTTGCTCTCTTTGTGGACAATCTTGCCTTGTTTTGTCACATTTTTGACCAATTTTAGACTCCAAACCTCTATCCAACCAGTTTCTTCACATGTGTGAGGTCACATGGGCCTGTCCAGTCATTCCCAGCATTCACACTGCAGATTCGAACCAGTTTGGGATGGTTTGGGATATTTTGGTCAACCTAGGGGGGTTTGAGCTTTTTCTAAGCTAGATCAGTGTGAACACTCCAGATGGATTCGAATTCTTCCAGATTTGTATATATGGGTGTTCTTAACCTTTGTTAAGGTTGGACAGTTAATAATATTGAGATTATTCACCAATTCATGTGTATTGTTCTTCATTCATTTAAATTTTTTATGCTAATTCTTGCAAATGTTGTGCAATCTTTCACCAGTGAGGAATCCACAGTAGCTAGATTCAACTGTGCTTGAGATTTTACAAAAACACACACTACATTTTGGTGACTCCACTGTGGAAGATCCATATCTTTCTCCAGTTGTGTATATTTTAATTTTTGGCCTTTGTATGAGCATTTTATTCCTTTGTTCGTGTTTATTTGTTGTCTGATTTTGGTAGAATTGAACTGTTGTTGAATTTCCCAATCCAAAACCCCCTAAGATTTGTTAAAATAGACTGATTTTATTCTTTTTAGGATTTTTTCCTTCGAGATCTCACTTGTTCAATTGTTTTAGGAAACCCAGATCACATAGTTCCCTTCTAACTTAGCAAACTTGACCTAAAATTGAGTTTTATACTCAGGTTGCACCTTTATGCTTGATTTAAGCGACCCATGCCACTCATTTTCCCTCAAAAAGAGAAATATGTTCCAGGAAAATCAGTTTAGCACTCCTTTTAGTTTCATTTTCTTTCTGCCCGAGTAAGTTAGTGTTGGTTTGTAAGATTGAGTCTATTTGCAGCTCCTTTTTGCATGTTTCCAATCTGTTTTCTTATTGTAGTAGCATTCTTGTTTTCTCGATCAAGTTGGTGGGTGAAGAAAAATTCCTTTTGTTTAAGTATTTACCTTCTTGAAAAAGTGATTGGGATTTTCTTGTTTACTACATTTTTCAATTTCAGTAAGGATTCGATAAGCTAACCTTTTGGATTATTAATCAATTCATTTGCTTAAAGCATTGCTAGATTAGAGCCTCTTTCTTTAATCTTTGCAAATAGAAACGTTTAATTGTCAAATGTGATTTGAATAGATTTGCTTGACCATAATATTCTTTTATGTTTAGATATTTCATTTCAATAAAAAAATTCTAGAACTTCTTAATGAAATCACATTTTTGTCTTTCAAGAATATTATATTCCTAACTCTTATTTGCACACACCTCATGTGCACACAACACCACTCCTTAATCAAAACTATCGCTTGGTTCATGACGCCAAGTGGAGCCTTAAAATCAACCCTAAATTAAACATGCAATAACCTCAATTGAGGATAAAAAGAAAAGCGTAGATAAGTTAGGACCTTGGGGATAGGAATCGAAATAATTCCCCCTAGTCACTAGTCACTTGAGACATAGTGGTTATCCAATTAGGGATCCACAATCGTCTAGTATTAACAGATGTGATTAAAATACGATTTGTGGGGTGAGCCGCTCCCTTAGGAGGGTAAACATAAATATTGGAACCCAATGGTTTGGTGGTGCACCATCCCCACTCAGTACTAAATATCATCCATATCATTCTCTTCATATTGAATCCATGGACTACTCATTCTAATGTGTTTATGAATGAGGTGGCCTAGAGACCATTATTCTTAGGTATCTTACCCAATGGCGATCCCCTTTGGTTGGGGGATACCCAGGACAAACAGAGTCCACTACGGCCCTATCTCTCTAAGCTGTCTTTCTATCTTCACTCATTAGGTCCGGATAGGATTGGTGCCCTTATTCCGATCTAGTGTTTGGAAGATCTGACTCGGCTTTCTACTTTTGTTTGTCTAATGGGACCTGACATGCCATGGAGGAACAAATTTGAGAAAGATTTTATTTGGCGATTTTATATTTGATTGTGTAGATCCTTCAGGCTAGTGGATCCTTTTATTTTCTAGGATTTCTCTTTTTTATTTTTTTTATTTTTCCAATTCACCTGATGCACACTTGGTTGCACTATTTTTTTATCTTTTTCAATTCAAGATTTACCCACCTTAGTATTTTATGGTTGATGAGTGGTTTGACTTTATCACTATATCTCCCTGAATATTCTCTCAAATACTTTGGGGTCTATCCCGTCAATACGGTTTCTTAAACTGCACTATTGGCACCACAATTTGTATTCCAGTTCAACACACTACATAATCGCTGGAGCTCTCCTCCGTGACGTCTAATCCCAACACCTCACAGTCAGGACCACTTGCACCTACACACACTATTGGTACCATGGCTAGGATGATTCCCACCTCCACTGGTATCCTTACCATAAGTATGCCCACTCTTAGTGGTGGAAATAACACCACCATGATAGGTGGGACTATTCCCAACATTATGGTCCATCTTCTTAACCCACCTTTGGTGGAGGAAACATCCCTCAAACTGGTGTAACCACAAGTGGCAGAACATCCACTATAGGAACCACTAGTGGGACCATGACTAACACCACTATTGGTCCTTCCACCTCACACCCTAATGTGATCTTCCCATTCAAGGACAACCTCAAAATCCCAGATTTCGAAAGGCTGACTAATGACCCAATTCATTATGACCCTACATGGACCTCCATGCTAACCAAAATTCCCTTAGACATCCCTAAGTTTGAGGGGAAGGAGGGAGAGGACCTGTAGAACCACATTATGTCATTCCACTTATGGTGCTCTTCAAATAGCATTGTTGATGACTCCATACGATTGTGTCTGTTTCAGCGAACCCTAACAAGTGTAGCAGCCAAGTGGTACATAGAAAAACCTCACAAGAGACACCTCAACTTCGTGTCCCTAGCATCCACTTTCCTGTCATTTTTCCAACTTCTTGTCCATTACAATGAGGGAGGGAAATTCTCCTATCCTGTCGACAAAACTCATCAACGCATAGATCAAGCTCGACATCATGATCTTACTAGATTGTTTTTTGAAGTCCCTTATATAGGTGATAGCGAATGCCATAACCTCTGAGTGCCCACAATCTGAAGAAGAGGCTATCTTGAAGGATCAACAGCATGTCATCACATATGTGCAATCTAGTCACCTATACACCATCATCCCTTATTCCCCTAGAGGTAACTCTTCTCAGAAATATCCTTCAGGTGCTTCTCATTCAGCGGATGGAATTATTGGTGCCATTGCTTCCCACCCCAACTCGTATTTTTCTTACCCTCCTCATTTGAGTGGTTATGTGTATGGAAACCCCTGGATACTTATTATGCTCAATATTCTTCACGATATGCCTCGCATACTATTACGAGTACCTATTATTTGTTTCCTCCTATGAGCATGCACATTCATGAATCCTCATGTAGCGATACCTTGTGTGGCACTGCTTCTATTGGTTATGTGGATCCTCCGACCTTCAACCTGTATTACCCTTTTCTTGGCCCACCACCAGTTTCTCCAATGCAACCACACACTGCACCTCCTCCTTTCCCTCATGGGAAGATATATGCTCAATAGAACATGCCTACTAAGCCCAAACCTAATAACCAACAGGTGCATCCTAAGCGAAAGAATAAGGGGAAGAATAAACGAAACAACGAATGTCAAGGAGCTGGGGGTAAATCCCCTATTCCTCCCAATAATAATAGAGCTAACACAAACCCTATAGACCAAGATTCAAATAAGCCTCCCAAGCAGGAAAATAATTCGCAGTTACAGACTAATCATATGTGTTCCTTATGCAATGTTTATCGACATTCTACTCACCATTGTCCTCATCTGGAAAAAGCTTGTCATTTTTAGAATGAGACTAATCAATGTGAAATGGATAATGCCCTGCAAGGGAAACATAATCAGCCTCCACCTCAAACCAACCCGGGACAACCAATGGTTCTACAAAACCCTCTCCCTCTGCAAGGGGTCACTGCTTAACCGATAGCATCTTATTCTAGGTCATCACTGCCTGTTAGCCAACTACATGAATCAGCAATTCAACACCTTCTTATCTTATTATCCAATGTTAACCTTCAAACTTGACACAACCAATATGTTCAGTGATCAAAACCCCTTCCAATGACAAAGGAAAAGAGTCATCTCATATTGATGAATCATTGCACAGACTTCGTCCAACGAATGAAGGGATTCCCAAAGTCCCCAAATTCCCTTTACAACATATAACTAACAAATCCAATGCTATATTTTCTATTAACTACTACATTGTAGATGGTTTGGTCCAATATCCAGTAGCCATGTATACGCTAGAGGTTCTTTGGAATTGTCCCATGCAGTTGTTGATGCCTCGAGATTCGCAACACCAATCAGTAACGGATTTTCCCCGGTAAGCAAGCCCAATTAGATCGCTCACCATTTGGTGTGGGGAATCCGTCTGGTTAACGGCCCGGCTACCATATGTGATTTTAAAGTTGGGTTTTCACCGGTTGCGGCCCGATCCACCGTTTATGTACTTTATATTTAAAGATGATATGCAAGTGATCTATCTAATTGCATGTAATTAAAACAAATCTGATCTAAACTATCTAAGCTAATTAATCAATCCCTGCAGGGAGCAAAACTGAAATATGAGTAATACACTGGAAATACACCCAAGAATCTCACAGGTAGCTGTTCAACAATATAGATGCATTTATAGCATAAAGTAAAAGATATCAAAGGTAGCTTTGACAGAATTAAAACATTCCATTACTCATTTAACACAGAATATTTGCATAGGAAATGAAGGCATTCATAACTAAGAAATAATTCGGAATAGTTAGGAACGATCTCACAGAATATGCATGAAAGGTGAAGAAATAATTCAACAGACATTCAACACATTCCCAAGCAAAACACAATGCTATCTTTTCCAAAGAAAAATGGAGCTTTCTTTTTTAATGTAGCAAACTAGTTCACGTACAAGACAAATCAGTCCTTTCACCTGCCAAAAGCCTCTTCTCTCTTTATCCTTTCGGCTTCTTCTTTCTGCAATCTCTCAGCTCGCTCCTGCTGAATTTTGGCGGCTTCTACATCCTAACGTTGTTTCTCTTCATGTTCCTTTTGAAGCCTCTCTGCTTCTTCCCTCTGCTTCTCTGCTAGCTCCTTTTGAAGCCTTTGATTTCCTTCTTCTTGGAGTCTATCTGCCTCCTCTTTTTTCTTCTTTTCATCATCCTGAAACTGCATAGCCACTACTTCCTGGCGCTGCTTCTCCTCTTCTTCCTTCTGCTTTAGCCCAGCTCCTATGGAAGCCTTAGAACTAGAACTGGCTCTCCTTTTGGGGCGGTAGCGCTTTCCTAATTCGATCATGTTCTTGGCACTTCAAAAGAATTCTTCATCCTTGTCAAAAAGGTGGGCGTAATCAAAGGTGACCCTGTAGCTAAGACAGTGAGAAGCAACTTTTCCTTCGGGGTCATTCCTTCTGAAAATTTTTGTTCCAAAATGGAAGGCTTCTAAGTCCTGAGCAAATTCTATACCATCTCTCGCCTTGAAGAGCTGGTATGCTCCAATGGTAAAGGGCATTGGCGGGTATGCGGCCTTCTTCTTGTCATGGAGCACTCTACTGACTCCATCGATAAAGAGTTTCCTTACGGATTCTTTATGCACTACGTAATCCGTGGCATATCGGGGCAATAAGGATGGGGCACGACTCCCTCCACACATTCTGATGTGTGTTCCCTCGATAGAGAAGTAGTAATCTTTGAATGTTTCTATGATTGGCATAGAATTCTCTAATAGGAAGTTTGGTTCTGCCTTGAAGAGTAGTTGATATAGGGGCATGATGAACTTTTCACAGATCTGAGTGTAGTAGCTTGTATACTTGTGTTCCCACGTTATCTGATAAGCCACATGGAGGGGAGACTCTTTTCTCTTCCAAATGCATCCCATATCAGGGAAAGGGTGTTTGATGAGTAAGAAGTCCACCAGATAAGAGGACATGAAGAAATCGGCTTTATTTTGAGTCAATCCTCCCTGGGCAACGGTTATATGTGAAGCCATGTAATCCGAGATGATATCAGCCCAGTTGAAAATTGTACCATGTGTGGCCACATGGGACATCACCGACACCCAGCCAAGTTTATATATGTTTCCATTTGGCATGCTGAAAACTTGACTCAACATTAGAGCGATAAGCTTGTACGGAGTCCTCAGATGTTGACTCTCATACTCTCCACTTACCCTTGACCTTATTTGTCTTTCAGCAATTGTCATCTTTCTTGCATATTCCAAAGGGTCCATCTTTATCCCGGATATCCATTCATCATTCAGTGGGGTCTTAAGCTAGGGCAGTTTGTATGTTGTCGTGATAAAATCTGGTGCAAAAGATGAAAGACTCATCCTGTCGATATCTGTGATGAATCTGGTGTCAGTATTCACCTGGGGTAGTATCCATCCAATGACCTCCAAGCATGGGAACAGCTCCGGGCAAGTGGCCGCTTTGTGGAGACCAAACTTTTTTATGATCTTATAAACCATTAGCTCTTCCAAGGAGGCTTCAGGGAATTTTTGGTCTTCTACAACTATGTATAGCTCGCCCCACTGATATTCTAGGGTAGCTCCTGTGATAGCTTTTGTGTCACTGAACATCATCTCGAGCAAGGTATCTAAGAGGATTTCTACGTCTGAGTCTAACTCGGCTAACTTGGCTTTCTTTCTGCCGGACCGCCTATGCATATCAAACCTATGACGACAATGAAGAGACCAATGAGGAATCTCAATTGTTTATGGGAAATACAGTGTTCTTATTCATGATATTAAAATAGGACTTGAATTAACATGAATGTTAGCTTCCATTAAAAACTGCCTGTTAAGGTTGAAAACGATGAGGCCAAACAATTACATAAAATTTATACACACAGCAGTTCAAATTAACAGAAAACAAGCACTGTTGATGATCATTTCACAATATCTCATTACCATAATTTTTGAGCAAGCAAGTTCCATCAGCACTATTTTAGAAAGTCAAAATGAGAAAAATTTGTGCCGGGGAAGAAGCAAATTTTCAAGCAAACCAATGCATTTAACGTTTGTGCAAAACCATCTTTTAAGCAATCATTAAAGTGACGGACGAAGCTTTCTTACGAAAACAAAAAAACAACCATGCAAGCGGATGGAATTTAACTGAAACTGATAGAAACAAATGTGTGTGTGTGAAAGAAACAAAAACAAAAGTGACTGTATGAAATTCTTCCATCACAAGGAGCTTCCGGTACTTGAAGAAAAAGCAACTCCTGCTCGGCTAAAAGGCTCAACTGGGACAAACAAACAACGCGGTTATCGGGGCTTTGAGGTTTCGACGAAGCTTAGGGACAGCAGGCCCGTAGATTGAACCCGGTCTGAGGTGAAGCTTAGGATGAAAGTTTTATTCCGAGTGGGATGCTAGGTTCCAAATTTCGAAGGACTTCAGAGCGAACAACCGTGACAGGACCGACTTAGCCATGAGGCTAATGTTGACAGGAAAACTGGGTTGGGAAGAAACGACCGTGGGTCAAAAATGTTGGGGCTCAACTGCCTCTCGATTTCACTTAAAGGTGAAGGGGGTTCTAGTTTTCAAGGATTTTACCTTCTAAAACTTATGTCAAAAGCTTAAAACGACCCACATGCTAAATGGAAACCCAAGCGGACAAAGCAAACAGAACGGGTTCGAAGGCCTACCTATCAGTACTGGAGAGGGATACTAGATGAGTATGCGTGTGCTCGGATTGGTGACAGCCTGCTGCTTCCAATGGCGCTCAATGATGATTCTCGGTTTTTCAAAAGGTGAGATGTAAAAATCCCAAACCCCGTTGCAAATATATACAGAATGGAGCACTTAAGTCCCGTGGGGTGGCAGTTGGGCACATTAATGGTGCACGAGGCTCAAGAGAACGTTAAATAAATTCACACGGAGTGTGATTAGAGTTTCCACTTACCAACCTTCACGCTTTCCAAAACAAACTGCGCCAATGGTGATGACGGACCGCGCAGAGCAAGGGGGGTCGACAATCTATATTTATCCTTTGTGCAACAGTCAGCGCAATAGGAGTTAAACACTGCGACGATGGGCGAGACAAAACTCTCAGCGAAGTAAACGGTCGGTGAAGTTAAGTCGATTGTCAGCGCAACGGTCGACGCATTTGAGCCTTAAGACTGCGACTAAAAACTGCAACGGGGATCGGTGAAGGGAAAGAAAAAACTATGCAATGATCGGTCGGCGAGAAGTGATCCGAATAATGGCGCAACGATCAAAAATAATAGCGTTAAACTGTACGACCGGAACGCGAAAAGGGCCCAAAAACAAACGACTAATCAACGAAAGATGAGCCTAAACACTGCGCAACGGTCGGCAAAGTTAGACCTAAAAGTTGCACAACGGTCAGTAAAAACAAAATTAAATACTGCGACGGGTCGGTGAAGTTAGGCCTAAAAGCTGCGACCGCTTTAACAACAAAGACCACTGGTCGGAGAAGAATAGACTAAAAACTGCGACCAGTCTTTTGGGAGAAAAACTTGAAGTTTTTCCTTAGTCACAAAAAAAACTTCTTTTGGAGAAAAGAAAAGGGACAACTTAAAAGGTTAAAAACCAAACTTTCAAGAGACCACAAAACTCTCTAAAAATAAAAGGAAGGGCCCTATAATTTTCAGAAAATTATGGGGGAATAGTTGCAGCAGCAACAATTTGCAATTCACTAGTGAACACAGATCTCTGAATTAATCTCTTTTCAAGCTCAAAAAACTTATGAGTTGTTGGCCCCATATGTAATAAATTTCTTATCTATTCCAGTTTCTGCAAAAGGAGTGATCACTTTCATCATAATGGTCATTGGGGAAAAGGCAACCTTGAATCAGACTTCTCTACAACTCTCTTAGGGCCAAAATATGGAGTTCATTTTAATATCTGTCTTTCGGATGCCAACTAACATAGGACTTCGCAGGATTGTAACAACATCCCACAGACATATTCGTTTGTTCCTCATTCCCATGTTGTCAGCATCCTTTTTGGATACTTTCTTTATTTACGACTTTTGTCGTTTGAGCCTTCCATGATAACTTACTTCAATCTTCAACATTTAACTTGGGTTCTTCAATCCATAATGTCCTTTTGTGTGAGCAAGAGATTTATTTGATTGTCATGCTCATGGACGGAGAAGAACCTTGCTGGGTTGACCATTAGAACAACTTTCTTGATCGAATGTCTTTTCTTTTCTCAACCTTGCTTTAATGGAGGTGATAATTTCTGGAAAACAGACTCATTTATATCAGCTCTTTTGGATTTTGATTTGCAGCATGGGATCATTTTAAATACCATACGTCTGTGAGACATGCTTCCTCTCCGTGGATCTATGTAGCAAACTTCCTGAGACAGTCATTATTGTGAGGGTGAATGGAGCCCCAAGATAGTAACAAGGAAATCATAAATCTTAGTCATTTAACAGGGGTTATTGTGACACAAGTATGAGCAGAAAGGATCTCTTCACTCTAGAAACTAGTTAGCGAAGCAAAGTCACATAGATAAACTCCCTTTATAAGTAGATTCCAGCCTTTCAAGAATTTGAGATTCGCTCAAAGCCCTGTGTCTCAACTACACCAAGAAGTTGGGCTGGGATTTATTAAAGAATAAAGAACTCAAACAAAAAGCAGGGTAAAGATCAAATGGGAATAAACAAAGGAAAACGGACCACAGAATCTAAGTGAAAGAAAACAACAACTCAAACAAAACAAAACAGAAGGGTAAACTCAAAAGACAAACAATGTTTATTTATGTACAAAAGTGTCCCTAGAACTACAAGAAGTACTGCTTTAAAGCAAGGTCATTGACAGGGAGGTTCTCTTCCTCCCCTTGTAAGTCTTTTAGTTTGTACGTCAACGGGCCAAGATTTTCAAAAATTTGGTAAGTGCCAAGCCATAATTGTTGAAACTTTGTGTGCTTTCCCTTATCATCATGCGAGTGGTCCCACTTCAGAACTAAGTCCCCTACTTCGAAACTCTTCTTGCTAGATTTCCACTTATCAAACCACCTCTTGACAATGTCTTGGTGTTGGTGGAACCTATCTTTGGCCTTCTGTCGTGACTCTTCAAGCTTCAGCAGGGTATCAATTCTTGATTGTAATACTTTCCTGCTAGAACCTCAGGAGGCTTGGGATAATTACGCCGTAGGCGTTTCACCATGGAGAAGCTTGACCTCCACGTGGGATAGATTCCTCGCTCATAGAGCGAATGGAATTCTACCACGTGGATGGTTATGGTTAGGCAGCATAACAACTGCTCTCCTCGACCTTTGCTCACACTTAGGTAGAAAAACGGCCTCGATCTCTAATCTCCTCCACGAGCGGCTTCTTTCCACCTCTCCACGGGCTTCATGTCTCCCTCTGGACCGCAGGCTCTCTCCCACTTCCCCGCAGCGCTTTCTCCCTTTTGCTGAGCCATTCTCTCCACCGTGAGCTGGGCGTTATCTCTGAATAGAGATCTAAAATGCAGAGGTAACATTAAGGGTAACTCTGTATACTACAGATATTTTGTCGACTATGTATTTATTCTAATTCCCTAGGGCAAGGTCAAACTGGGCGCTATCTCTGATCACCCCAGGATCAAGTTAAAAACAGAGGTATATTTTAAAAATATAGAGCATTTATCTTCCCACACAGAGATAAGGTTTAAACTGGGCGCTATCTCTGATCATTCAACGATCGAGATAAACATATATGTATTAAATAAATAAAAAAGCCTATCTCTATCCACACAGAGATAGAGTCTAGCTAGGCGCTATCAACAATCAAAAATAAACAAAGGGTATGACACAATACCACGATTTCTGCTTCACACAGAGATATTACAAGGCTAAGCGCTATCAAAAGCAGAAGTATTAAATAAAAATAGCATATCTCTATCCACACAGAGATGAGGTTTAATTGGGCGCTAATCGAGATCAGATCAGAAAGAAGAAGTCAGTAGAACTTACGCTGTAACTCTGTCCATGCAGAGATTTCGCTAAGCTGAATGAAATCCCTTCATTCTGCCCAAACCTTCTCGCAGACTTCCGTTTCTTCTCACCCCAATCCGATTTTGCCCCTTTCCAGAGATGTAATCTCCTTTTAACGTAGAGCTTCCTTATCCTCTGCCATCACCAAGATCAAGACTCAATCTTCCTTCCCATGGCAGTCGAGGTGCTCCTGGAAAATGTGCAACATTCCTTGACAGCAACATGGATCTTGAGTAAACTGTTCCAACTATTCCATGGTAGATAGTTGATCCAAGGGAGAATTGGGCATAGAGCTAGCAGGGTTTTTAGTTTTTTTTCATTCGGGGTCGTACTTGGTCATTTTAGCGTCAACTTCTTCTATAAGTACATCCTCCTGTAGCAGTGCATCATTCAAACATTCATGAAGATCTGGGAAATGGTCGAAATATTTGTAACCACATGGGCTTTCCTTTTACATTACTGCAATGTAAATCTGAGGTGTTAGCATGTTGCTTAGAGTCACATGCACCCGATGCTTTCTTACCATTTTTTGCCAGAACATATCCATGTGTTATGAGGCTGAAAATACAATGGCATGTGTTCTCAAATGGAAATGCGATGGCATGTGTTGACACATGTGTGTGTTGAGTGCATCAATCTTTTTCCATTGTATCACGAAGACATCATAGAGATTTCTTAGCTAATGTAATATGTGCTTTTGGATTTCCAACAAAGTGTAATCTTGCTATAGACAAGAATCATTCAGAGATGTAAGTTCGAATCTTACTCTACACATCTAAGTAACTATAGAAAATGATTCCATGATGCATTGTCTATGAGGAATTTAACTTATTTGTCTAAGAATAATGGAACTTAACTTATTTATCTGAGAATTACGATGATGCAAATAATGTAATTACTTTTTCCAGCACTAATTTGATCTCATTTTTGAAATGTCTATCAATCCCCAAACGTTCAACGTTATCGACGATCAAAAGGCGTTGAATGAGATCATTGAGGGGATTGATTAAATCTATGTCTTCCGTTGACATGAATTGAACATCTTCTTTACTTTTCCAATCAGTGTCTCAGCACGTTCCCGGTAAGAAGGATCCTAACCCATATACATTAAATACAGTAAATTGGAGGAGAAAACTGATGCAGTAATTCTGAACGAAAGAGGGAAATATAGAGAAGAATTTACCCCATATGTCGTTGATAAAGACTGTATGAAATCATCGTTCCACAGGTTGGAATGGAAATTGCCCCTGCGCCTTTGTACACCATCATCAGATACATTAACGTTGGTTAAACTCATGCAGTTCATTGAAGGCGTGACAAATTTCCCTCACCTACACATTCCAATAGTTGGGATTGTTCTACAGAGAGCCTTAAGCTCATGAGTAGAGTTGATCAACGATTTGTGCAGGGACGATTTAAAAGCCAACGGTGCTGTAGAAACTAGGGCCATTTTGCCTCACTATAATATGATAAAAATTTTGCTATCGAGCAATTCAAGTTGACGACCGAATCGCCCTGTCACTGCCATTGCGTTTATATAGAAGTTTCTGCCTACCCGGGATACTCTTTTTTTGTTTTTTTTCTCCAAAATCTTCACCTAAACAGCTTAAGCATCACCTAACCAAGTCAAAATAAAAGGTTGCGTATCATATGGAAAAACTACAAAGGTTGGTGGGCCATTATATGTGAATGAGGCATGTGGAAAGAAGTAACACTTTCCAAACCCCATGTTTTGAAGATTTTAAAATGTTTACATTAAGAAATTTGTCCATTGTATTGAGAAGTTATCCAATGTAATGACATTATATGGTACTTAAAGATGTTGGAAAAATATGTTTTGGAAATATGATAACATGAAAATATATTTTCAAAAAAGATGTTTTGGAAATATGATAACATGAAAATATATTTTCATAAATTATTTGTAAAAACAAAAAGCATTGTATAGAGAAGTTATTCAATGTAATAACATTATATGGCATTGAAATTTGATGAAAAATGTGCTTCATCAAAATATATTTTCATAAATTATTTGTTAAAAAAAGAAGTATAATGATGATGATAAAAATGATAGAAATTAGATCCGAAATCAAAATATGTAAAATTATTTATGATTTTATTTTTGTCACAAATGTGATATTGTAAATAAAGATGTGAGATTTCATATTGCATTGAAAATGTGTATAATTTTCTCACGATGTGTTAAATTATTTTTTTTCCTTATTTAAATTCAAATTTGTAAAAAAATAAACCCTTGCATTTATACAAATATATCATCAAATAAAATGGAATATCATTAAATGTTTTATTATAAATTTTGTTTTCCCATAATATTTTTAATTTAATTAATTTTCTTGTATGCTCTTCCTTTTTTGGCATCTGACTGTGCACAACACCTCCAAAGATACCATTATTTCCATACTTTACAACTCTTCTAACTTAGAGCACCCAATAACATGTAGGTGTTTAATCTTTGTCGGTTGTGGCAACCCTTGTATCCTCTTCAGCTTCGGATATTCATATGCCCACAAATCCTCCAAAGAAACCAATGTTTCTATACTTGGCAGTTCTTCTAACTCACCCCACCAACTAACATCTAGCTTTCGAAGCTTTGTACACTGCACCAACCGCATGATGTTGTTGAGCTTCACACATTCTCTTACACACAAATTCTACAAATATACCATTGTTTCTGATACTTGGAAACTCCTCTAACTCAGAGCACCCACTAATAGTAGGTTTCAAATCTTTTTCACCTGCACCAACCCTCGTATGCTCTTCAACTTTACACATCCTTCTACCCATAACTCCTCCAAAGATACCAGCGTTTCCATACTCGGCATCTATTCTAACTCCAAGCACCATTTAACACTTACAGATCAAATCTTTGTAAACTGTTGAAACCCCTTGATGTGCTTCAACGGCGCACATCCATCTACCCATAACTCCTCCAAACATACCGACAACTGGGGAATTGCATAGAAGAGAAAAATGTCCAGGCTTTTCAACAAAGAGAGATACTTATATGAGAATCATGATTCTCATCTACACAATTGTGGTGCAATATTAATAGCGACTATATATACAAACGTTAACACAATACATTTATATTTATGTGCGATTCACCTTCCCTTTTCCCTAGTGCGCTTAATAAGCTATACAACACTTCTAGAAACCTTAAATTCTTCATTGAGACCTAGGATGGCAAGGAAGAGTGTGGGCATTTTCTCCAGCGGAGTCATGTGAGAGTTCTAGGCTGTGAACATCACCTCTTTTTAGACTATAAAGGAGATCTCATCGAGGGTTGCTCTGAAAATTTATTTCTTTTAATGGGCACTAACAAATTAGAGTTTTGCAAAGCATAGATGGATTCACCAAAACAATTCTTTTACAGTTTTAATGAAGACCTTCCTAAACATCAAGAAGAAATTTCATCACTCTCAAAACCCAAAAAATTAGCCCAAAGAGAAAACCACAAGCATGCAAAATTAACCGAAAGACATTTCATCTCTCAAACACCATATTTCATCCTTTAGAAGTTCATGTTGCATCCGAGGTTGAGCGTTGGTTACTTGCGGCTCACTCTCATTCATGAAACACTTGAAGACTAAACAACGCAAATTTTTTTTTAGCTTCTACAACAAACTAAACACTTCACCTACCTAGAACATCCATTTAAAACTAAAATGAAGGAGAAACATAATGGACATCTCACACCAGAGGTAAGAAGCAGGTATTGCCCTTGCAGGGTCTTTTTTTCCTTTCCATACTTAGTCGTCCAAGAGCCTAACAATACAATGGTGGTAGGTAAGACTACATTTCGGGTGCATCCATTAGGGTGAAGGTAGAGTATCCTTCCACCAGAGATATGTTTTGTTTTCCTGCATGTTTTACGCACTTTCCTATTTTTTTTTCCAGCTAACGTCTTCATCAATGCAGGTTCCCTTCATGTCAATCTGAGAAGGGAGTACTTCCATTGTTTAGGTTTCACTCGAATGAGGTTGAGTTGTTGAGAGAGGCATAGGATCTCGTAAACATTTTTGTTCTAGGGTTGAATTGACTGCATCCTATTGTAATTTTTGTTTAACTTTTTGTAACATTGCTATATTTCACTACGTTTTTAGTCCAATGCTCTTCAGTTTCCTTGTTTGCAATGGATTTTCAAGCTAAGCTCACAATGGATTATCCCAAGCAGTAGTGATATAAATATTAATCTCAGCTGATTTGTAACCTGCGTACTCTCTTTTACATTCATAAAAACAAACCAGCCAAGCAAAGCGACCTCTCCTCATCTACCTCCACGTTGAATCAATACAACCTTTGTATTGAGACCTACGACCACTCCTGTTGTGTTGTAAGTCTGCATTTTATTGTGCTTTGTTGTGAACTATCTATACTGTCAGAAGACGTGTGAATCCTTGATACGGTGAGAGTCATTGATAACCAGTTACTTTCCTTTGGTTTATTAGTGCTTTTCAAAAGATTAATTCATATAGTGACAGGTCAGTTCGCCTCTACATGGTTGAGAAGAATGTAAAGTTTTATTGTGGACTTGAAATCCTCAATGAGAAGAAAGAAACATATCTGGGTTTCCCACTGTATCTTCCATTCTTGAAGCAAGCATAACGAAGATTCACCACTCCTATTGTGTTGCAAGTCTGCATTTGTATTGTGTTTTGTTGTAAACTATCTATATTGTCAGAAGACGTGTGAATCCTTGATGTGGTTAGAGTCATTGATAACCAGTTACTTTCCTTTGTTTATTAGTAATTTTCAGAAGATTAGTTCATGTAGTGACAGGTCTGTTCACCTTTACATGGTTGAGATCGATGTAAAGTTTTTATTGTGGACTTGAAACCCTCAATGACAAGAAAGAAACATATTTGGGTTTCCCACTGTATCTTCCATTCTTGAAGCAAGCATAACGAAGACTAATTTACAACTTAGATTGTGGCACTATCAAGAGCTAGTCCATGAAACAGTTCTATACCTACACTTGTATATGGAGATCCCTAAATTTATTGCTACAGCACATGGCATGAAACCAAACTTTTGTTCACAAGTAGTTTGTGCAGTTTATGAGCTATTATAATCATTGTTTTAATTGATATTATTGCAGAATTATTTTTTTAAATTGCTTATATATTCCAGATATAGTAGTAATCTATAGTGTTGAGATTACTACTACAGAGATTGTGAACTTAACATCTCTTAATATAAGCAATTGTAGTTGGCTCACTGTGTTGATGAACTTAACATTATTTTTTTGTGTGGGTTGAGTGCCTATGTCTTTGTAATCTGAGCATTGTTACAAACTTTGTTCTTTTCCTATTAGTATCCTTCACTGCCTGAGCCTGTGTTTTTGTTCCTTCTAACTTTCCTTTTTTCCTATCGCCATTACTTTTTTCCCCTCAAGGGGCAAATGCTCATTGTAAGGATGGGAGAAGTATGTTAGGAGGGAGTATGGCTTTCTTACCATAGACTAGAGTGTATGGGGAAACTCCTAAGGCATTCTTCGAGGTAACTCTATCTTCCCATAAAGCGTTTGGAAGGGATGTATGCCAACTTCTCTGATTTTCAATGATGGTTTTCTTAAGAATTCGGATAAGGTTTTTGTTTGTGGATTCAGCTAGACCATTTCCTTGGGGGTATTAATTTGCTAAATAATGCAATTTAATTCCTTTCTCATAAACAAATTCATTTAATTTCATAGATGAAAAATAAGTTGCATTATCAAAGACTAGGGAATTTGGAACCCCAAACCCGGTTATGATGTTTTCTTCCAGGAACTTGATAACTGCGTCTTCATTCACTTTGCGCAGCAGAACAGCTTACGTCCACTGATTGAAATAATCCGTAGCCGTAAGAATATACCAGTGCTGCAGTGAAGAGTTCGGATTTATCTATCCCCCATTGCTCAAATGGTTAAGAAATAATAACTCGCTGCAACGGTGCTGCTGCTTTCGGCAATCTGCCAGCGCTCCTTTGACATACATCACAATTCCTAGCATAGGCATGAGCACCTTTGAATAGAGTGGGCCAATAATAACCAACTTGGAGTATTTTATGAGCCATGGTATCTCCATAGTAGTGTCCTCCAACAGGGCCATCATGTAACTCCTTGACTACTTTATCAGCGTCCTCTTTCTCAAGACATCTAAGAAATATCCCATCATAATTATTTCTAAAAAGTATTCCATCAATTATTTTATGGGATGTTGATTTTAGACAGAGTTCCCTTCTTTGCTTAGAACTCCAGTGCTCTGGTAAGTATCCCTGCTGTAAATAATGCACTAGGTCCCTATACCAAGATCCAGGAGCGGTGAAAATGGGACATACCTCAATCATATTCAGTTTGGCTTCATTCTGCCAGTCCAGCTCTTCATCAGCTGGATTTCCAGTGAGTAATTTACACAACCCTTGCCCCTTTTTTGAATTCCAAATCATACTCCTGAAGAGCAGTGACCCAGTTTCCTCTCCTTTCACCCAATTCCTTCTGAACAAACATAGATCTAACAGCGGGGTGAGGTACTATGACTTTAGTTCTATTCTTTAGGATATATGGCTTGAACTATTTTATCGCTTTAAATATTGCATATGCTTCCTTATCCACGGCAGGGTAATTCAGTTCAGCACCCTACAAACCAGTGCTCATGAAAGATATTGGATACTCGTCTCTTGATTCTCCCTTCTATGTGAGCACAACTGCGAGAGAGTTGTTTGAAGCGAAAGTGTACATAATGAAAACCTTTTCAAAATATGGACTTCTCAAAGAAGGTGTGTTAGCTATTGCAGTCTTAATGTCTTTAAACGCAGTCTTCTCTATGTCAATCCACTTGAATTGCACACTTTGCTTTACCATTTGCTGCAAAGGTTTGACAATTTGAGCGAAATATGGTACAAACCTTCAAACAAAGTTTATTGTGCCCATAAAAGATTGCATAGCCTTCTTGTTATGGGGCATGGGAATCTTTATAGCTTGCACTCTCTCTTGATCTATCAAGATTCCCTTTTTTGAGATGATATGACCTAGAATCTTACCCTCAAGAACAACGAAAATACTCTTCTTGGGATTTAGAGATATACCATATTTTCTCCAGCGATCAAAAATCTGTTTCAAATGGAAAACATGATCGTCTCTTTTCTTTGAAAAGACTGTCACGTCATCTAAATAAATTACCATACAGTGGCCAACCAATCCTCGAAAAGCAATGTCCATGGCTCTTTGAAAGGTAGCCCCTGCGTTTATCAAACCAGATGGCATTATGCGGTATGCGAAGGTTCCCCACTTTGTACGAAAGTCGATCCTCCTCTCCTACTAATACTTGATTATATCCAGAGAAACCATCTATCAGGGCGAATAGTTCTGAACCAAAAACCATCTGTAAAATTTGTTCCATTGGAGGGACTGGGTAGTTGTTTTTATCGGAAGCTTTGTTCAAGTTCTGAAAATCCACACACAATCTTATCTCTCCCTACTTCTTCCTCATGGGGACTAAATTAGCAACCCACTCAGAATGTCCGACCTTAAAAACGATCTTAGCATCCAACAACTTCTTCAACTTTTTTTGTATTAATGGCTCAAGTGTCGGATGCATTCTTCTCAATTGCTGTTGAAATGGCTTAACACCTGGATTCATCAGTATTATGTGTTGTATAATTTGGGTATCATATGTTTTCATATCTTCATAAGTCCATGCAAGATCATCTTTATATTGTTGAAACAGTTTGATGAACTTATCTCTCTCGCCTGGGGAGCAGCATTTACCAAGATTGACAAATTTTGGCTCAGCTTCTGTGCCGAGGTTTACCAGTTCATGCTGCATGGAGGAGCTATTATTTTTTACATTCGCTGGCCTCCTAAACTTGTTTTGCAGATCAAACAATCCTTCCAGAGTCCTTACTCCTTTTGGCATGACGTTTCCTTTGACTGCATCTTTATTTTGCAAATCCGAATCGTGCTTCTCTTCATCGATTATAGCTTCTTGAAAAGCATCTTCATTAGTTAAGAAGCTGATAATTTGATCATCATTATCAAACACTCTTAAATTTGTGATATTATCAGGTACAAATGGCTTGAAAATTAATTCAATAGAGCATTTGTTATTAGTAGGCACTAATATGGAAGCAGAAGTAGCTAACAAATCAGCCGCAGCATTTTGTAATCTAGGAATATAATTTATATTGAAAGCACCAAAATGTGAAATCAAATTCCAAACTTTAGATTGATAACCTTTTAAATGTGGTGAAAGACATTGAATTGTATCTCTTACCTGTCTGACAACTATCTCTGAGTCACCAAAGACTTTTAAGTATTTAACATTCAAACTAATAGACTTCTTTAATCCCTGCACTAGAGCCTCATATTCTGTTGTGTTATTTGTGCATTCAAACTCTAGTCTACAAGATAAAAAAAATGTGTGTTCGATTCAGGGTCAATCAAAACACAACCGACTCCGGATCCTTCTTGAGTTTTGGAACCATCAAAGTAAAAAATCCAAAAGGTGTTTTCTGTTTTAACTAAGTTAGTGTCGTTACTACCTAAGTCAGTGTCTACTTCTACTATGTTACAATCAATATCATCAGTCCGGGAAAAATGAAGGATATTGGACTGCTCGTCTGATTCATGGATAACTTCTGTTGATTGATAATTCCTTGGTTCAATCTCTAAAAATTAATTTCCCAACACTGAAGATGAAAAGGTTACAGCCTCATTCTTTTCTTCCAACTGAGTTACATTTTGTTTCATGTGGGGATCTCTCAGTATTTTGATCTGATTTTGTATGTTCTCATATGGGAGCCACAAGTGAGACCAGTCGGTTGCAAAATAACCGTTCAGTTTTGTAGACCAGTCCCTGCTCAATATTAAACCATAAGCCTCTGGTATATCTACCACCATAATATCAATAAATTGACACACTCTAGGATCTGCTGATAATCTAATAAGCACATCTTTTATTTCTCCAATTACTTTAACAGCAGTCATATCCAACTGTATGATCTGAGATGGGGACGGTATTGGCTGCCCATTAATTTTTTTACAAATTGATAATGGCATGACATTCGAAGAAGCCCCAGAATCTACCAAACAGTTGTGGACATTATGATTAAAAATTTCAAAGGTCAACAGAAAAGGAAAAGTTTGAGATCTAGATTTCCCGCCAATACTAGCTTCGTTTATCTCAGGATTCTCCTCAGTGTTTTCTACCAAAGTGCTAGATTGTGGATCAAAGGCTTCCAACAACTTATTCCTTTGATGGGGAAGGCTACACATTTCAAATATAGAGATATTTGCTTTCGCTTTCTTGATATCTTCAATGATGTCGTATCCCATGTCATATTCTTTTGAGCCTTTTCCATGATTCTTGGCTTTGTTTGTTGTAACCTTTGGTTGTTTATTTATTTATGGGTTTGATCCTTTTACCACCGTTGGATCCACCTTAGGTTGTGGTGGAATGACAGTTATGTGTCACTTTGGAATTCCATTGATCCCTGGGCTAGTCTCTTTCACCACTGCGGGGTTTACTTTAGGCTGTGGTGGAATGACCGTTATGTGCCTCTTGGGTATTTCTTTCGCAACTTCAGGTTTGGGGACAACCGGTCTTGGATCATCAACCGAACCTTTACTCCGAGTAGTGATATTTACGGCTGAAACTTGACTTTCTTCGATGTCTTCTTCCATCAATTCTGTTAAGGGCACCCAATCCCATAATACCATTGTGGTGTCTGGAGCAGGATCTTCCTATTCGAGTGCCTGCTCTTCTTGGGGATCTTCTTGGTTTGTTAATTGTGCATCTAGAAATTGATTCATCACCAAACTCATCGAGTTTATCCATTGTGGGAATCTCTTGTCGAAGTGTTGTTCTTGGTGAAAGGTGCAGAAATGATCCATGCCTACTTCATTTAAATTTAAGACAGCATAATTGTTTGTAGGAGGAAGAGGCTGCCCACTTTCATCTATTTTCTTGTAGAAAGGTTTGCATGGTTTCCTGGAAGTGTTGGCTACCTTATCTTTCTCGAGATCTACAATTTTATTAGATAGCTTCTGCATCATCTTGACCACATTTTCTAAATCAGTCGATCGTTCTTCCTTAGTTCTGGTTAACAGCAGGGGTTTCTTGTTGGTCGTTGTTTTTGTTTAGCAATGTTGTCTTCCTCAGCTTCAACCTTATTATCTTCTTCGAAGTTTTCTATCAATGTAGCTTGCTTTGTTCTTTTAACAAGCATCGCTATGGTAGGATCAAGTGTTGTGGTATAATATTCTACTAAAGACTCCTCAACGAGTCTCGTTGCAGCACTAAAATTATTTAATAAAGTAGTAAATCTTTGATTAAATTCTTGAACCTTTTCTTTCTTTTCCATCCTCATAGACAGCAATTCTTTCATCAATGTAGCGACTATTTTCTGATTTCCATATTTACTTAGGAAACACTTTTCGAAATCTTCCCAACTTGATATTGAATTAGCTTGCAAACTAAAGTACCGGGAAGATACTTTGGGTTCCAAAGTATAAGGAAAAAGTCTACAGACTACGTCCTCGTGTTCTACATTGAGAAGATTCAAAGCCAAATAAAATCTCTTAAGGTGATCTTCAGCAGAAATACATTTTCCAAGATCGTACTTAGACAATACCTTTTCTGGATTTTTGGGTAGATCGTGGAAAGGTGCAGCTAAATTGAGCGCCCCTCTGGCTCTTCACGCAGGTACAACCATAACTCTCGGGGGAGAAAGCGGTGGAGTATGTGGTGGAGTATGCGGTTCTTCCTGATTCAGAGGAGTTTCGGGTCTAATTTCACTGAGAGGTTCTATGATTTCCTATAAAGATAGATCCAATAACTCTTCTAAATTTTCAACAAGAACTGAATCTCTGGTAAATTGTGTATGTCTCCTAGGAGCTCTCCTTCGGGGTAATAAGGAAATTACGTTTAACCCTCCAAGTGTTCGAAGATAAGAACGGGTATGTCTCTTGAAATTTTCTACTCCTTCAAAAGGGACAGCGTATAATGCTTCTTGATGTTCAACTTCAAGATTGGGATCTTCTTGAACTTGTGATTCTAGGACAAAATCGTCTGGGATAGCTGTTTCAAGTGGGTATTCAGTGGGATTTCTTCTAACGAAAGGATCTCCTCTGCCAGCCATGCACTGGTGGCCCTCCTTCTAGCGCTAAAAACTGTTGATGCCTCAAGATTCGCAGAACCAATCAGCAAGGGATTCTCCTCGGTAAGCAAGCCCAATTAGATCTCTCACTGTTTGGTGTGGAGAATCCGTCCGGTTAACGGACCGGCTACCGTATGTGATTTTAAAGTTGAGTTTTCACCGATTGCGGACCGATCCACCATTTATGTATTTTATATTTAAAGATGATATGCAAGTGATCTATCTAAATGCATGTAATTAAAACAAATCTGATCTAAACTATCTAAGCTAATTAATCTATCCCTGCAGGGAGCAAAACTGAAATATGAGTAATACGCTGGAAATACACCCAAGAATCTCACAGGTAGCAGTTCAATGATATAGATGCATTTACAGCAGAAAGTAAAAGATATCAAAGGTAGCTTTGACAGAATTAAAACATTCCATTACTCATTTAACACAGAATATTTGCACAGGAAATGAAGGCATTCATAACTAAGAAATAATTCAGAATAGTTAGGAACGATCTCACAGTATATGCATGAAAGGTGCATAAATAATTCAGCAGACATTCAACACATTCCCAAGCAAAACGCAGTGCTATCTTTTCCCATGAAAAATGGAGCTTTCTTTTTTAATGAATCAAAGTAGTTCACGTACAAGACATATCAGTCCTTTCACCTGCCAAAATCCTCTTCTCTCTTTATCCTTTCAGCTTCTTTTTTCTGCAGTCTCTCATCTCGCTCCTGCTGAATTTTGGCGGCTTCTGCATCCTGACGTTGTTTCTCTTCATGTTCCTTTTGAAGCCTCTCTGCTTCTTCTGTAATGTCCCCATTCAAATAAGTGCATAGTAAGACAATCCCATCAATCCTACTAGTTTCCTAGGTTGGATGGGAACATGTGGGATGGTAATAAGGAAGCTAATAAATGATATTTAGACATTAGAAGGGTTCAAGTATTTAATAAATATGATGAATAAATAAATTCAAGAGAAATTCTAGGTGGCAAGTGGTTTTGGAGACATATGGAGGTGGTGGGACCCACACTAGCTTGATTTTTCAATGACACATGGCAGCTCTCTCTTGCCAATTCGAATTCATGGGAAGGTGAACACTCTTGAGTGAGTTGGTAAGTCATAACACATTGCATTGAGCATCTTAGGTCGAAATGGGATGGAATAGTAACCTCCATGGGAGAGGAAGAGTCAAATTGGAGACTAGTGGACACTTGGGCTAGATTCCCTAGTTTTATGACAACAATAATGAAGCATCTATGACATTTATGACAAAATTCAGACCTGACTTCTTACACCTGACCATTATGACATGTCAGCCCCAAAAATAG
The DNA here is from genome assembly GCA_027924585.1 of Larix kaempferi. NCBI lineage: Eukaryota > Viridiplantae > Streptophyta > Pinopsida > Pinales > Pinaceae > Larix > Larix kaempferi. Next base: position 2,429,836 of record BSBM01000588.1, read on the forward strand.
GCTCAAGGAAGGCGCTCATGGAGTTGGAGGAATCCAAAGAGACTCAAATTCGAATTTGGGAGAAGATGGAAGGTTGGAACTAGGAGACAAGTGGCAAATGAGGAATATTTCCTAAATGGAAAATTATTGAATCTATTGAGAGGATTTCGACCCCTTGAAGGCTAATGTTGGTTATAAAATGTAGAAATCAAGTATGATAATGGCTTTTGATGATTTGAGAAAAATTGCATTTGTGAAGAGAGAGCTAGTGGATGACTAGTTTCTTGCCTTAGCCAATTTCGAGGGTGAAAGATTCCCATCCAAGTTGGTGTTTGGAGAGGCCACTCAGGTCTTTCATGGTGCTTTAATGGAGTTTGTATTTGCAGGTATCATCTATAGGAAGTTTCATGGTTTGGTTTAGTGCAGCACTTTCTCTCCACCGTTTCCAGTTTTGAAGGCATATTCATGCTCCTTGAGGGAGGGCGTTTTTGGTGAGCACTTGTGCTTCTTGAGAGAGCTTCTCATTATATATTTATGATTGTAATAGCTTCATATCCTCTGTTATTCATATTCAGAAAGTGTCAGGTCGAAATACCCACTGGTTGTATGCAAAACTATTGATTAATGAGCAAACAATGTCCATTTCCCCAATGCATTGATGTATGACACTATAATGTTGATTATTTCGAATGGATGGATGATTCTCTGATATATTTGTGATCAATATAATGCCATGGATGTCTTCTACAAGTTTCATGTACTGTACTTGAGCATTTGAAGCATTTTTACTCAGTTTAGTTGTATTGGGAGATGAAATAGTGCCATTTCCCCAAGGGTCGAATTGGGGGTTTTTGCTGTTGAATGTGAGAGAGTTATAACAGTATTAAAAATCAATTAATGGTGCATATGAGACCTCAATAACATACTTAACACATTATATACCTCTGTTCATAAATTTGTGGGAGTTTGGAGGCATTTGGAAGGCCATTTTCAGTGTTACCCGGGGGGGATTTGATGCACAAATTACTAGTCAAAATTACCTATATTGATCAGAATACAAATCAAGTTTGCAGCAGTATTTGGAGGTCCATAAAACATCCCTGAACCTGATATTCAAGTCTAAATACCATTAATACACTCATACAGAAGATTTGGGAGCATTTGGGATGATTTGGAGGTCAAAACAGTTAAACTAGTCAAAGGTCGAAATTGGGGAAAAAGTTGAAAAATTGGCATTTTAATAAAATTTGAAAAAGGGATATTACATCTTCCCTCTGCTTCTCTGCTAGCTCCTTTTGAAGCCTTTGATTTCCTTCTTCTTGGATTCTATATGCCTCCTCTTTTTTCTTATTTTCATCATCCTGAAACTGCATAGCCACTGCTTCCTGGCACTGCTTCTCCTCTTCTTCCTTCTGCTTTAGCCCAGCTCCTATGGCAGCCTTAGAACTGGAACTGGCTCTCCTTTTGGGGTGGTAGCGCTTTCCTAATTCGGTCATGTTCCTGGCACTTCAAAAGAACTCTTCATCCTTATCAAAAAGGTGGGTGTAATCAAAGGTGACCCTGCAGCTAAGACAGTGAGAAGCAACTTTTCCTTCGAGGTCATTCCTTCTAAAAAAATTTGTTCCAAAATGGAAGGCTTCTAAGTCCTGAGCAAATTCTATACCATCTCTCGCCTTGGGGAGCTAGTATGCTCCAATGGTAAAGGGAATTGGCGCGTATGCAGCCTTCTTCTTGTCATGGAGCACTCTACTGACTCCATCGATAAAGAGTTGCCTTACGGCTTCTTTACGCACTACGTAATCCGTGGCATATTGGGGCAATAGGGACGGGGCACGGCTCCCTCCACACATTATGATCTATGTTCCCGCCATAGAGAAGTAGTAATATCTTAATGTTTCTATGATTGGCATAGCATTCTCTAATAGGAAGTTTGGTTATGTCTTGAAGAGTAGTTGATATAGGGGCATGATGAACTTTTCACATATCTGAGTGTAATAGCTTGTATACTTGTGTGCCCACGTTATCTGATAAGCCACATGGAGGGGAGACTCTTTTCTCTTCCAAATGCATCTCAGATCAGGGAAAGGGTGTTTGATGAGTAAGCAGTCCACCGGATAAGAGGACATGAAGAAATCGGCTTTATTTTGAGTCAATCCTCCCTGGGAAGCAGTTATATGTGAAGCCATGTAATCCAAGATTATATCAGCCCAATTGAAAATTTTACCATGTGTGGCCACATGGGACATCACCGGCACCTAGCCAATTTTATATATGTTTCCATTTGGCATGTTGAAAACTCGACTCAACATCAGAGCGATGAGCCTGTATGGAGTCCTCAGATGTTGACTCTCATACTCTCCACTTACCCTTGACCTTATTTTCCTTTTAGCAATTGTCATCTTTCTTGCATATTCCAAAGGGTCTATCTTTAGCCCAGATATCCATTCATTATTCAGTAAGGTCTGAGGGTAGGGCAGTTTGTATGCTACCGTGATAAAATCTAGTGCAAAAGATGCAAGACTCATCCCATCAATATCTATGATGAATCTGGTGTCAGTATTCACCTAGGGTAGCATCCAGCTAATGACCTCCGAACACGGGAACAACTCCGGGCAAGTGGTCGCTTTGTGGAGATCGGACTTTTTATGTTCTTATAAACCATTAGCTCTTCCAAGGAGGCTTCAGGGAAGTTTTGGTCTTCTACAACTATGTATAGATTGCCCCATTGATATTCTAGGGCAGCTCCTGTGATAGCTTTCGTATCACCGAACATCGTCTCGAGCGAGGTATCAAAGAGGATTTCTACGTCTGAGTCTAACTCGGCTAACTTGGCTTTCTTTCTGTCGGACCACCTATGCATATCAAACATGTGATGACAATGAAGAGACAAATGAGGAATCTCAATTGTTTATGGACAATACAATGTTCTTATTCATGATATTAAAATAGGACTTGAATTAACATGAATGTTAGCTTCCATTTACCAAGCATTTACAAAGATTGACAAATTTTGGCTCAGCTTCTGTGCCGAGGTTTACCAGTTCATGCTGCATGGAGGAGCTATTATTTTTTACATTCGCTGGCCTCCTAAACTTGTTTTGCATATCAAACGATCCTTCCAGAGTCCTTACTCCTTTTGGCATGACCTTTCCTTTGGCTGCATCTTTATTTTGCAAATCCGAATCGTGCTTCTCTTCATCGATTATAGCTTCTTGAAAAGCATCTTCATTAGTTAAGAAGCTGATAATTTGATCATCATTATCAAACACTCTTAAATTTGTGATATTATCAGGTACAAATGGCTTGAAAATTAATTCAATAGAGCATTTGTTATTAGTAGGCACTAATATGGAAGCAGAAGTAGCTAACAAATCAGCCGCAGCATTTTGTAATCTGGGAATATAATTTATATTGAAAGCACCAAAATGTGAAATCAAATTCCAAACTTTAGATTGATAACCTTTTAAATGTGGTGAAAGACATTGAATTGTATCTCTTACCTGTCTGACAACTATCTCTGAGTCACCAAAGACTTTTAAGTATTTAACATTCAAACTAATAGACTTCTTTAATCCCTGCACTAGAGCCTCATATTCTGTTGTGTTATTTGTGCATTCAAACTCTAGTCTACAAGATAAAAAAAATGTGTGTTCGATTCAGGGTCAATCAAAACACAACCGACTCCGGATCCTTCTTGAGTTTTGGAACCATCAAAGTAAAAAATCCAAAAGGTGTTTTCTGTTTTAACTAAGTTAGTGTCGTTACTACCTAAGTCAGTGTCTACTTCTACTATGTTACAATCAATATCATCAGTCCGGGAAAAATGAAGGATATTGGACTGCTCGTCTGATTCATGGATAACTTCTGTTGATTGATAATTCCCTGGTTCAATCTCTAAAAATTAATTTCCCAACACTGAAGATGAAAAGGTTACAGCCTCATTCTTTTCTTCCAACTGAGTTACATTTTGTTTCATGTGGGGATCTCTCAGTATTTTGATCTGATTTTGTATGTTCTCATATGGGAGCCACAAGTGAGACCAGTCGGTTGCAAAATAACCGTTCAGTTTTGTAGACCAGTCCCTGCTCAATATTAAACCATAAGCCTCTGGTATATCTACCACCATAATATCAATAAATTGACACACTCTAGGATCTGCTGATAATCTAATAAGCACATCTTTCATTTCTCCAATTACTTTAACAGCAGTCATATCCAACTGTATGATCTGAGATGGGGACGGTATTGGCTGCCCATTAATTTTTTTACAAATTGATAATGGCATGACATTCGAAGAAGCCCCAGAATCTACCAAACAGTTGTGGACATTATGATTAAAAATTTCAAAGGTCAACAGAAAAGGAAAAGTTTGAGATCTAGATTTCCCGCCAATGCTAGCTTCGTTTATCTCAGGATTCTCCTCAGTGTTTTCTACCAAAGTGCTAGATTGTGGATCAAAGGCTTCCAACAACTTATTCCTTTGATGGGGAAGGCTACACATTTCAAATATAGAGATATTTGCTTTCGCTTTCTTGATATCTTCAATGATGTCGTATCCCATGTCATATTCTTTTGAGCCTTTTCCATGATTCTTGGCTTTGTTTGTTGTAACCTTTGGCTGTTTATTTATTTATGGGTTTGATCCTTTTACCACCGTTGGATCCACCTTAGGTTGTGGTGGAATGACAGTTATGTGTCACTTTGGAATTTCATTGATCCCTGGGCTAGTCTCTTTCACCACTGCGGGGTTTACTTTAGGCTGTGGTGGAATGACCGTTATGTGCCTCTTGGGTATTTCTTTCGCAACTTCAGGTTTGGGGACAACCGGTCTTGGATCATCAACCGAACCTTTACTCCGAGTAGTGATATTTACGGCTGAAACTTGACTTTCTTCGACGTCTTCTTCCATCAATTCTGTTAAGGGCACCCAATCCCATAATACCATTTTGGTGTCTGGAGCAGGATCTTCCTATTCGAGTGCCTGCTCTTCTTGGGGATCTTCTTGGTTTGTTACTTGTGCATCTAGAAATTGATTCATCACCAAACTCATCGAGTTTATCCATTGTGGGAATCTCTTGTCGAAGTGTTGTTCTTGGTGAAAGGTGCAGAAATGATCCATGCCTACTTCATTTAAATTTAAGACAGCATAATTGTTTGTAGGAGGAAGAGGCTGCCCACTTTCATCTATTTTCTTGTAGAAAGGTTTGCATGGTTTCCTGGAAGTGTTGGCTACCTTATCTTTCTCGAGATCTACAATTTTATTAGATAGCTTCTGCATCATCTTGACCACATTTTCTAAATCAGTCGATCGTTCTTCCTTAGTTCTGGTTAATAGCAGGGGTTTCTTGTTGGTCGTTGTTTTTGTTTAGCAATGTTGTCTTCTTCAGCTTCAACCTTATTATCTTCTTCGAAGTTTTCTATCAATGTAGCTTGCTTTGTTCTTTTAACAAGCATCGCTATGGGAGGATCAAGTGTTGTGGTATAATATTCTACTAAAGACTCCTCAACGAGTCTCGTTGCAGCACTAAAATTATTTAATAAAGTAGTAAATCTTTGATTTAATTCTTGAACCTTTTCTTTCTTTTCCATCCTCATAGACAGCAATTCTTTCATCAATGTAGCGACTATTTTCTGATTTCCATATTTACTTAGGAAACACTTTTCGAAATCTTCCCAACTTGATATTGAATTAGCTTGCAAACTAAAGTACCGGGAAGATACTTTGGGTTCAAAAGTATAGGGAAAAAGTCTACAGACTACGTCCTCGTGTTCTACATTGAGAAGATTCAAAGCCAAATAAAATCTCTTAAGGTGATCTTCAGCAGAAATACATTTTCCAAGATCGTACTTAGACAATACCTTTTCTGGATTTTTGGGTAGATCGTGGAAAGGTGCAGCTAAATTGAGCGCCCCTCTGGCTCTTCACGCAGGTACAACCATAACTCTCGGGGGAGAAAGCGGTGGAGTATGTGGTGGAGTATGCGGTTCTTCCTGATTCAGAGGAGTTTCGGGTCTAATTTCACTGAGAGGTTCTATGATTTCCTATAAAGATAGATCCAATAACTCTTCTAAATTTTCAACAAGAACTGAATCTCTGGTAAATTGTGTATGTCTCCTAGGAGCTCTCCTTCGGGGTAATAAGGAAATTACGTTTAACCCTCCAAGTGTTCGAAGATAAGAACGGGTATGTCTCCTGAAATTTTCTACTCCTTCAAAAGGGACAGCGTATAATGCTTCTTGATGTTCAACTTCAATATTGGGATCTTCTTGAACTTGTGATTCGAGGACAAAATCGTCTGGGATAGCTGTTTCAAGTGGGTATTCAGTGGGATTTCTTCTAACGAAAGGATCTCCTCTGCCAGCCATGCACTGGTGGCCCTCCTTCTAGCGCTAAAAAATGTTGATGCCTCAAGATTCGCAGAACCAATCAGCAAGGGATTCTCCTCGGTAAGCAAGCCCAATTAGATCTCTCACTGTTTGGTGTGGAGAATCCGTCCGGTTAACGGACCGGCTACCGTATGTGATTTTAAAGTTGAGTTTTCACCGATTGCGGACCGATCCACCATTTATGTATTTTATATTTAAAGATGATATGCAAGTGATCTATCTAAATGCATGTAATTAAAACAAATCTGATCTAAACTATCTAAGCTAATTAATCTATCCCTGCAGGGAGCAAAACTGAAATATGAGTAATACGCTGGAAATACACCCAAGAATCTCACAGGTAGCAGTTCAATAATATAGATGCATTTACAGCAGAAAGTAAAAGATATCAAAGGTAGCTTTGACAGAATTAAAACATTCCATTACTCATTTAACACAGAATATTTGCACAGGAAATGAAGGCATTCATAACTAAGAAATAATTCAGAATAGTTAGGAACGATCTCACAGTATATGCATGAAAGGTGCAGAAATAATTCAGCAGACATTCAACACATTCCCAAGCAAAACGCAGTGCTATCTTTTCCCAGGAAAAATGGAGCTTTCTTTTTTAATGAATCAAAGTAGTTCACGTACAAGACATATCAGTCCTTTCACCTGCCAAAATCCTCTTCTCTCTTTATCCTTTCAGCTTCTTTTTTCTGCAGTCTCTCATCTCGCTCCTGCTGAATTTTGGCGGCTTCTGCATCCTGACGTTGTTTCTCTTCATGTTCCTTTTGAAGCCTCTCTGCTTCTTCCCTCTGCTTCTCTGCTAGCTCCTTTTGAAGCCTTTGATTTCCTTCTTCTTGGAGTCTATATGCCTCCTCTTTTTTCTTATTTTCATCATCCTGAAACTGCATAGCCACTGCTTCCTAGCACTGCTTCTCCTCTTCTTCCTTCTGCTTTAGCCCAGCTCCTATGGCAGCCTTAGAACTGGAACTGGCTCTCCTTTTAGGGTGGTAGCGCTTTCCTAATTCGGTCATGTTCCTGGCACTTCAAAAGAACTCTTCATCCTTATCAAAAAGGTGGGTGTAATCAAAGGTGACCCTGCAGCTAAGACAGTGAGAAGCAACTTTTCCTTCGAGGTCATTCCTTCTAAAAAAATTTGTTCCAAAATGGAAGGCTTCTAAGTCCTGAGCAAATTCTATACCATCTCTCGCCTTGGGGAGCTGGTATGCTCCAATGGTAAAGGGAATTGGCGCGTATGCAGCCTTCTTCTTGTCATGGAGCACTCTACTGACTCTATCGATAAAGAGTTGCCTTACGGCTTCTTTACGCACTACGTAATCCGTGGCATATCGGGGCAATAGGGACGGGGCACGACTCCCTCCACACATTCTGATCTATGTTCCCGCCATAGAGAAGTAGTAATATCTGAATGTTTCTATGATTGGCATAGCATTCTCTAATAGGAAGTTTGGTTATGTCTTGAAGAGTAGTTGATATAGGGGCATGATGAACTTTTCACATATCTGAGTGTAATAGCTTGTATACTTGTGTGCCCACGTTATCTGATAAGCCACATGGAGGGGAAACTCTTTGCTCTTCCAAATGCATCTCAGATCAGGGAAAGGGTGTTTGATGAGTAAGCATTCCACCGGATAAGAGGACATGAAGAAATCGGCTTTATTTTGAGTCAATCCTCCCTGGGAAGCAGTTATATGTGAAGCCATGTAATCCAAGATTATATCAGCCCAATTGAAAATTGTACCATGTGTGGCCACATGGGACATCACCGGCACCTAGCCAATTTTATATATGTTTCCATTTGGCATGTTGAAAACTCGACTCAACATCAGAGCGATGAGCCTGTATGGAGTCCTCAGATGTTGACTCTCATACTCTCCACTTACCCTTGACCTTATTTTCCTTTTAGCAATTGTCATCTTTCTTGCATATTCCAAAGGGTCTATCTTTAGCCCAGATATCCATTCATTATTCAGTAAGGTCTGAGGGTAGGGCAGTTTGTATGCTACCGTGATAAAATCTAGTGCAAAAGATGCAAGACTCATCCCATCAATATCTATGATGAATCTGGTGTCAGTATTCACCTAGGGTAGCATCCAGCTAATGACCTCCGAGCACGGGAACAACTCCGGGCAAGTGGTCGCTTTGTGGAGACCGGACTTTTTATGTTCTTATAAACCATTAGCTCTTCCAAGGAGGCTTCAGGGAAGTTTTGGTCTTCTACAACTATGTATAGATTGCCCCATTGATATTCTAGGGCAGCTCCTGTGATAGCTTCCGTATCACCGAACATCGTCTCGAGCGAGGTATCTAAGAGGATTTCTACGTCTGAGTCTAACTCTACTAACTTGGCTTTCTTTCTGTCGGACCGCCTATGCATATCAAACATGTGACGATAATGAAGAGACAAATGAGGAATCTCAATTGTTTATGGACAATACAATGTTCTTATTCATGATATTAAAATAGGACTTGAATTAACATGAATGTTAGCTTCCGTTAAAAACTGCCTGTTAAGGTTGAAAACGATGAGGCCAAACAATTACATAAAATTTATACACACAGCAATTCAAATTAACAGAAAACAAGTGTTGCTAATGATCATTTGACAATATCTCATTACCATAATTAGTGAGCAAACAAGTGCCATCGGCATTATTTTAGAAAGTCAAAATGAGAAAAATCTATGTCGGGGAAGAAGCAAATTTTCAAGCAAACCAATGCATTTAACGTTTGTGCAAAACCATCTTTTAAGCAATCATTAAAGTGACGGACGAAGCTTTCTTACGAAAACAAAAAAACAACCATGCAAGCGGTTGGAATTTAACTGAAACTAATAGAAACAAATGTGTGTGTGTGAAAGAAACAAAAACAAAAGTGGTTGTATGAAATTCGTCCATCACAAGGTGCTTCCGGTACTTGAAGACAAAGCAACTCCTACTCGGCTAAAAGGCTCAATTGTGACAAATAGACAACGCGGTTATCAGGGCTTTTGATGTTTCGACGAAGCTTAGGGATAGCGGGCCTGTGGATTGAAACCGGTCTGAGGCGAAGCTTAGGACAAAAATTTTATTCCGAGTGGGATGCTAGGTTCTAGATTTCGAAGGACTTCAAAGCAAACAACCATGACAGGACCGACTTATCCATGAGGCTAAGGTTGACAGGAAAACCGGGTTGGGAAGAAAGGACCGTGGGTCAAAAATGTTGGGGCTCAACTGCCTCTCGGTGTCACTTAAAGGTGAAGGGGGGTCTGGTTTTCAAGGAGTTTACCTTCTAAAACTTCTGTAAAAATCTTAAAACAACACACACACTAAAACGGAAACCCAAGTGGACAAAGAAAGCGGAACGGGTTCAAAGGCCTACATGTCAGTACTGGAGAGGGCTAGTGGACGAGCATGTGTGTGCTCGGATTTGTGATATCCTTCTGCTTCCAATGGCATTCAACGATGCTTCTCGGTTTTGCAAAAGGTGAGATGTAAAAATCCCAAACCCCGTTGCAAATATATACAGAATGGAGCACTTAAGTCCCGTGGGGTGGCAGTTGGGCACATTAATGGTGCACAGGGCTCAAGAGAATGTTAAATAAATTCGCACGGAGTGTGATTATAGTTTCCACTTACCAACATTCACGCTTTCCAAAACAAATTGCGCCGATGGGGACTACGGACCGCGTAGAGCAAGGGGGTCAGTGATCTATATATAGCCTTTGCGCAACGGTCGGCGCAACAAGAGTTAAACACTGCAACGATGGGCGAGACAAAACTCTCAGCGAAGGAAATGGTCGGTGAAGTTAAGTCGATTTTCAGCGCAACGGTTGACGCATTTGAGCCTTAAGACTACGACAAAGAACTGCGACGGGGATCGGCGAAGGGAAAGACAAAACTGCGCAATGATCAATCGGCGAGAAGTGAGCCAATAATGGCGCAACGCTCGGCGAATATAAAGCTAGGATCGGCGCAACAGTCGGCAATAATAGCGTTAAATGGTGTGACCCAAACGCGGAAAGGGCCCAAAAACAAACAACTGATCGATGAAAGATGAGCCTAAACACTGCACAACGGTCGGCGAAGTTAGACCTAAAAGTTGCGCAACGGTCGGCGAAAACAAAATTAAATACTGCGACTGGTTGGCGAAGTTAGGCCTAAAAGTTGCGACCGCTTTAACAAGAAAGACCACTGGTCGGAGAAAGATAGACTAAAAGCTACGACTAGTCTTTTGGGAGAAAAACTTGAAGTTTTGCCTTAGTCACAAAAAACAACTTCTTTTGGAGAAAAGAAAAGGGACAACTTAAAAGGTCAAAAACCAAACTTTTAAGAGACCACAAAACTCTCTAAAAATAAAAGGAGGGGCCCTATAATTTTCAAAAAATTATGGGGGAATAGTTGCAGCAACAACAACAGTGTAATCCTTATTGTCTGATTTAGTTGCAATTGATCTGTCTAATCCCCGCTTGATGACCTTTGATATGGATCAAGTGAAACCTCAAATTCCCTCATATGTATCCTTCCAAGTCCCCATCACAGTTAAAAATATTGTCATCCATCGATGTATTGTAGATAAAGGGGCCTCCACCTGCATTATGTCCACTCATGTGTTGCAGAATTTCATATCCCCTCAACTAGTTTCGTCCCTCATGACCTTATGTGCTTATGATGGTTTTGTTGCTCAACCTTAGAGTCTTCTCTAGAACATCCCTATAGATTTAGTTGGGAAAATAGTTTTAATTGACATAGAGGTTGTCAATGCCCAATTAGATTGCAACCCCCTCTTAGGTCGTAGCTACATGTACGCTATGAAAACAATAGCTTCATTAATATTCAGATTTATCATGTTCCCCCATGAAGGGAGGATCATAAAGATGGATCAGCTGAATTACTATGACCCTAAGGACCCGGCTTGTCTAGATAATGTTTTACCTATGATTAACAGCAGTCTCACCAGTGTGTCCATACCCACCTTTTCAAACGTCAGACCAATCATTTTTCATGATGCTACCATGATAGGTATTTTTCATGCTTTACTGCCTCCCCCTCCCAAAGTATAGATATTTGAGTTATGTATTATCTCTTTGGGTAAACCTACGGTCTAGACTCAACCTATTCCATCTACCAATTAGTTACCTGGAAATCAGTGGGGAGCCACACCCATAGAGCGGATCTCATTCTTATTTCCAACATATGGAGTGGTAAGCACACCCGTGATGGAAACACTCAATCTTACAAGATTCACACTAGGACTCCTCGTTTGGTACCTCAACCCGCCTAATCCCCCAACCCCTTAGGTCGTTTTGACACTTATGCAACCCATTGGTCATTCTAATATCCCTCCTCCTAGAGTCGTTATGGAATCACCCCCAACTACCCAATATCCTCCCAAGAATAAGTATAGGGGAAACACTAAATATATGACTACGCCAGCAAAACCAACTCAAGCCGTGAAATTCCCTCCTAATGTTACAGTGTGAATTCCTCCAACTATCACCATATGCAATGTTTTGGGCCATGCTAACCAACAATGTCCGTATTTTTCTATCCTACATAGTCATCTGCAAACATTAGAGGACGATGCTGATGAAAAAATTCATGTGGTTCATCTCTCTGATGCCCCTAAAACATGGAACAAGTCCTTGCGGACCAATCACCCTTGTGCGTTATGTGTCCTTTATTTATACTTGTTAATTTACGTCATCTTTCAGTAGAATCCCAAGTCACCATTATCAAATATGTTTACCCCCAAAAATCCTCATAAAAATATACGACCACCATTTATCATATCTCGTCCTCTGATGAACCCTCCTCATTATATAATGACGTTGTTATTGTATCATCAGACCCAGTTCCTTTTGATTTGTTTGATCAAATCTTCCATGGTGATGAGGAAATCCTCGAATAACTCACAACACTGGATTTTCCTTGGGATGATATGCACCATCACACGCATTTTATCCCCAATGAACCCATTCCCTCGATGTCGTATTCAAATCAATTCTTTGTTGATTCAAAAGACTTCATTCTGCATGGAAACGTTGATTGGTTTAAAAACTTGATTCCAACACCTGGTGCTTTTGAAGAAGTTAATATGGATAAGGTCTCTCCCACCATTTATATAGACATCTCCATAAATTTACCATGCGTCACCAAGAATATCCTTTTAGGGGCTTCTTGTACTACTGAAGAATTCGCTTCCTACAAATCACTTTTTCAAGATTTTTGTGACATGTTTGCTTGGTATTATATTAATATGCTCAGCATGGATCCCACCATTGTTAAACACCACATTGATACATGGACTAACATAGCACAGATTCGTCAAAAGAAGATGTCTATTCACCCCTAAAAAGTGTCATCTATCAAAGCAGAAATCGAGAAGTTACAAAAAGAAGGATTCATTTATCCAAATGTGTATACTACATGGGTATCTAACCCAGTTCTCGTCAACAATAAATAAGGCACCTTATGTGTTTGTACCGACGTATGCGATGGCATGTCCAAAAGATAATTACCCCACCCCCTTTATAGACCAAGTCATCGACGCTTGTGTTGGGCATGAGGTCCTTTCCTTTATGGACAGATTCTTGGTGTACAACCATATTCAAATCTGAAAAGAAGACTAGTATAAAACTACCTTGATCACCCCATGGGGAACGTTCACAAATTGATTTATGCCATTCGTACTAAAGAAAACTGAAGCCGCCTTCTAATGTTTCATGTCATACTGCTTTCATGACTTGGTTCATTTCATTCTCGCGTACTTGGACGATCTCATGGCTCACTCCAAGAAACGTTCACAACATTTAGAGGACCTTCGACAAGTGTTCCTCCGATGTTGCAAATATAAAATCCACTTGAACCCACTCAAGTATTTTTTTTGTATCATGATTGGTCAATTATTTGGATTCATCATTTCCCAGTAAGGGATCAAATTTGGTGTGCTAAAATTTGTCTCTTACATGCTTGATAAACCCAACTGTGTGTTGGCTTGGCATGATTGTTTGTGTGAAACCATGGTTGTGAGTGAGTCTGTTTAGTTCCTCCTTAGTGGATACACATCCCAACTCGGGGCTGGTCTCTCCACTGAAAGAATACAGGCTGGACAGAGACCTATGGTTGGGTGGAACGTTACTCTCACATAGCCAGTTGCTTGGACAGTTCATTTTGAAGATAAGTATTCTCTGTGGTTTAAATTATATTCATTCGGTGTTCTGCAATGTTTAATTTGATGACTATTGTTGGTATGTTGAATGCATGATGCAGTTGTGTGTGGATAATGTTTATTTCTGTTGTGTTTATTTGAGTATAAATATGCACGCATGAGTTTTTATTTATTATGAATTTTCCTATTCATGAACGGGGCTGAGTTTCCCAAATAAGCCTCGGAATCTGAGTCATGTTCCCTTCCTTGCATCGGATCGATGGAAGGGGACGTGACAACATCAGCCTAGGCAATAACAAGACACAGTAAACAGATAAATCCTACCCACAGACACAGACCCGGTTCCCATCATTTCGGAGCCTAGGGCATGTTCCGGTGAATCATGGTTCCCGAATGACTCCTCCAAATCCAGCCGAACCAAGGTTCCCTTTGGATGCTCCATCGAAATTTAACTTGAAATGGCCTATTGGAGGAAGGTACCAAATTTGCGGACTGGTTGGAGTCACTCTCTTTGCCTTAATATTTTTCCACCCTTGTGGTGAGCAATCCAGTCCCCACCCAGCCAAAATCCGCTTCTCGTTATCATCCATTTCCCAGTCTTTCTCGTTCCATTGGGTGATTTTGATAGTCTCTTGTATATGCTTTTTAACTTGGTTCCAAACCGTTTGAAACAAGTTTTTCTTTCCTTCAAAGATTCTCCTGTTTCTTTCCTTCCAAATTGCCCACATCAAAGTTCCAGGGAACATGAGCCATATTTTGATAATAATTGGATTCTTGTAAGCCTCCTTATCCCAATTTTTAATTGTTTGGTGAGGTTGGCCTCTCACACGACCGGTCCTCCTAAATATTCCAGCTCTGAAGTCCCATAGGGAGGACGCAAAGGGGCAAGAGTCCAAGAGATGATTCATGGATTCCTCCAGAACACATAGAACACACCAGAAAGGGCCATTCATGCCTCTCTTCATTAGGTTCTCTCCTATCAAAATTCGAAATTCGTCTATACGAAACCAACCAGATAAAAGTAGTGATTTTGGGCCATGGATTAGAATTCCATATCGAATTCCAGGTTTCCATGTGCTAGATGTCTTCCTGGTTGAAAATTAGATCATACGCCTCTCTTGTGTTGTATAGTCCCTTTGACTGATATCCCCATCTTAATTTATCTGGGCCCCTTTGGATGCGAATGCAACGCTCCTGCAGGGCCTCCTTGATCTTGGATATTTCCTCAACGGGGAATCTCTGATTCCACAAATCCTGGGGATGCCATTCATGAAATTCCTCAGTGGCCTGCGCTTCTCTCCATAATTGTCTAAGTTTTGTTAACTCCATCTCCCGATCTCTGGTCCAACTAGTATGCAGATCAATTTGAGAAGTGATCCTTGGCATCTGTTGCCATGAATCAGTCCAAAAATCAGCATCTTGCCTTCCCTTATTTCCCAAAAGCTATGATCTTGGATTATCCTTCTATTCACAAGAGCATAATTCCAAATATGGGATCCTTGCAAATTTTCGTTAAATCTTATGAGATCTTGTTTCAGCTTCCCTTGAGCATACTTACTGTGCCATTATTTTTCCCATGGTTCCTCTTTGTGCAACACCTAGTGCCACCAGATTTTCACACCTAGGACCTTATTGTTTTTCTTCGGATCACTCAATCCCAGACCACACGATCCTTTGTTTTACATACATTGTCCCAATTCACCAAAGCCCAGTGATGTTTTTCATGATTGCATCACCACAATAACTTTCTTTGGATTGTCCTAATTTGTTTTAGAACCGATTTTGGAGCCGTCGGAGTAGAAAAAAGGTAGATAGGCATGCATAGCTTGAAGCACCGCTTTCACTAACACCACTCTGCTGAACAAATTGAGATGTCTATAAGCCCAGTTATCCAATTTGCTTCTCATTCTTTCCAATAAATCTTCCCAGGAGATTTTCCTGATCACCCCTTCAGCTAGAGGAGCGCCAAGATATTTGGATGGAAGGGAGATTCATTGGAACCCTAGAATACACAGAATATTCCGTTGATTAATCCTTGGAGTGTTAAAAAAGAAAACTTGGGACTTTGTGTTATTCACTTCCAGCCCTGAATCCCTTGAAAAAGTGTTCAAACATTTCTTTAGAACCCTTGCTTCTTGAACCGATGAGTGTCCCATAAGCATTGTATCATCAACAAACTATTGGTGGGAGATGGTTTCAGTACCTATATGGAGATTCAAACCTCTAGGCTCCCTATTTTCAATCTTGTCTCTGATCACCCTACTCAGCCCTTCAACCATAAGGATGAACAAAAAGGGGGAGAGAGGGTCACCTTGTCTGATACCTCTCGATGGTTTGAAAGTTCTAGTAGGAGCTCCATTTAAGAAAATACATAAGAAAGCAATTGAAGTTATATTCATTATCCATCGAACGCAATCCTAGTGAAAGCCATAAGCCTCAAGCATTTCTCTCATGAATTGCCAGCTTAGTTTATCATAAGCTTTAGATATATCAACCTTCAGCATCATACTTGGTTTTTTAGTGACTTTCATAGAGTGGATGACCTTGTGGACCAAAATAATTCCGTCCAGAATTTGGAGGCCTTCCACAAACCCCGATTGTTCATGGGCCACCATATTTGGAAGGAGAGGCTTTAATTTGTTAGCTAAAACCTTTGTTATAATCTTGTAAATAACATTACAAAGGGCTATGGGTCTGAATTTACCTAGGGAATCAGCCCCATCCTCTTTAGGAATAAGGGTTAGGAAGGTAGAATTGAAAGCTCTTAGAACTCCTTTACCCACCCAAGAGTCCTCCACGATTTTCCATACTTCAACTCTTATTAAATCCCAAAAATGGTGGAAGAAATTGGTTGTGAAGCCATCAGACCCTGGAGCTTTTCCATCAGCCATTTGATTAACAACATCCTCCACTTCCTGGAGCTCAACAGGTTTCAACAATATTTCATTTTTGTTTTCCGAAACCTGCCTGGGAATGTGTCTTGTAATTTTCCTGATGTCCTCAGATATGTCCTGCCAATCTTCCTTCAGGATGGTTTCAAAGTACTAAATTAGTTCTTTCTCCATTTCTTCTCTAGTTTTGACATACTGACCATCATCTTTTTTTAACCTCATTAGTTTTTCCCTTTGACGATTATGGATCACCGAATGATGGAAGAATTTTTTGTTTCGCTCCCCTTCTTGCAGCCATTGGTTCCTATATTTTTGTTTCCAATAGATTTCCTCCTGGCGCTCTCTAGCATTAAGCTGATCCAGGAAAACCTATTCTTTGTGTTTCAGGTCATCAGTGTATCCTGAGTTCATGCCTTCCCCCTGAATTTCTTCGAAGGGTCTTTACTTTCCTTGGGTTATTGACCCCACGGATGTTCCAGGTTATTATCTTCATTGAACGTTTCTATCGACTTCTAAGAAGGTCGCTTTTATCGCCGGGTATTGGCCTGACTCAACCAGTCTGGTTCCAATCTCTGTTATTCTCTTCCTATTCGCCTTTCTCCCTCATTTTTCCCCTTCCTCGGGTTGTTTCCATTTGCTGCCCTTCATTGGATCTTTATCAATGCCCATATGAGGGGAAGCCTTTGTTTTGAGGATAGCCTGTTGCAGAAGTTCTAACTGCCTTCTGGAGACGTACCCTTGTCCATTCTTACTACATTCCTTCTCTATCTCATCTAGATCCAACTCCCCTAAGTCCTTTCTTCCATTTCCTCCGGTATTTCTTCCTCCATAGCTTCCGTTAACCCTTCTATCTGCATTTTTTCTGGCCTGGTTGGGGATTTATGTCCTTCCTCGATATGAGGCTTATTGTTATCCTTTTTTTGTTCATCCTCCTCGATCTCTAGACTGCCCAGGGTCTCAAACTTGTTCCCAAACTATTTCTTTTTGTCAGTATTTTGCTTTGGTTGTGATGGGTTATTGGTCCTTTTACCTTGTTTATTGCGATTCTGAACTTGAGTAAACCCTTCACTATCCTTTTCTTTTTCATTTTTCTCCTGAGTTGGACGTGCTATAGGTTTTAAGTGTTGGGCAATCTCTGCTTGGATGTCCATACTCATGGCATAGCCTGCATCAGAAGGGAAGTTGTTCGTAATCAAGAGGTTGGACCCAGTGTTCATCTTCCCATGTTAAATTGATTGCCTCCAAAAGTTCTTACAAGAGGTTTATAAAGACATAGATCCTAGCATAGGTAGTATATACCTTTGAAGTTTTGTCTGTTCTAAGACCTTCACAAACTTTCCTAGGGTATTCCCAATGGCCTCCAGAATTTCTGGTTCCCAGTACTCACAAGGAAGAGAGTAAAGCCTGATCCAGACAGGGGCAATACTTAAGTCCTCTGTTTTGGGGTTAAACTGCTCTTTCCATGGTCGGAGGAATAAACCTGCTGAATAAAAAAAATATGGTCCGCCCAACAAAACCTGATCTCGGTCCTCTTGGTTAAAAAAGATGATGGTGAAGAAACCTTTTGCTCCCAGATGTAGATCATAGTGCCCTTTAGGGTTCCAGGAAACCTTGATCCACCTAAGCAGATCCTTCTCCTTTAGCCAAATTCCAATGAATTTTCCAATGAGGGCTTTTTCCTTCCAGTGTTCCCCTCGTTCCCGCAGCCTCTCAAACATAATCTGCAAAGATGGGTTTTCTACAGATTGGCATCCCCCACGAGTCTTTTTTCTATCAGTGTTCGTCTTCCTCTCGCTTGTTGTCTCACGATCTGGTAGATTCGTTGATGGGTCCCGAGTTCCTTCAGGTTGAATCTGGGAGTAGGAGGGGGATCCTCCCCCTCCAAACGGCGCCATCCCTGACAAACCTTGGTCATCGTCCTCAAAACTCCCCTTGTCGTCTATCGTTATGTGGCTTCCGATCGCCTACTCAAACACCTATGCGCGCAGGCACCACTAGGGTTTCATCAGAGCTCCTCCTCCACCTTTTCATTCGATGATCTCCCGAAAAAAAATAAAAAATAAAAAATAAAAAAAACTTTCAAATATATTGAAAAATTAAATTATTTCATATATAATGGATAGGAAGTGTAAAATAACTTTGGCGTGATTAATCCTATTATTTTAGATGTTTGATAAAAATTTAAAATAAATAATCCATGATTGTAATAATATTTATGTCCTATGTCGTCTAGTTTAACACTACTTGTGATAAATGGTATATAGCTATGGTATTAAAAAATAAATACGTCATTCTCATTACAGAAATGGGCTTACCAAATTCAAATTTTATTAATCAATTATTATTGTTCTTGTTACACAAAAATTAATATATATTTTTTCAAGTTTCAATAATTTCATAATATAAGAAGCATTGAGATGCTTTATTATTTTTAAATATTGCCTGTAGAACTATAAAATTGCAATGGATACTAAAACTGAAAATTATGGTAAAAATGTTAGAATTATTTAATAAACACTTAAATCTTGCTAGATAAAAGAAAAAAGAAAAAGAATTGTGGACTTTTGTTAATCCAATTTTAGTTATACATTTTAAGAAAAAATTTACATTTAGCAAATCACATTTATCTTCTATATAAAGAGAAGTTGTCATTGTCTACTTGATTTTTATTTGTATAGTCTACCATTGCTTTGTTAATCATGTTATTTACCTACCTATTGCTTTGTTAATCATGTTATTTACCTACCTCTTCATTAATACTTATAGTTTACACTTCAATGATTTTTACAATGTGGTTAACTAGACATTTCTTATAAAACACTATTCAATCTACCATAGGTAACTTCAATAATTTATTTCTTAATAATGACACTTGAATAACTACTACAATGCCAAAAATAAAAATAAAAACTCAAAGTGTTATAATAGTTTTAAATGTTTGATTAGGTGATATTAGATAGTATTTTTTCTAGTTCAATTATACTTTGGATTATTATGGATAGGCTAATATGTTACATAGCTTCTATTCATCAATTCATTTAGAAAGGCTTTGAAGACTTTCAATTTACATCATCAATGCTTTATCAATAGTTGCTAACAACTAATATCTCCAACTTTACTTCAAATTTAGAGGCATGAAGTAGCAAGTGTCACTTCTCCCTTCTTTTAGAACTATGCAAAAGTAATACATTGTTACAAGTTTCAAATGTTTCATAATTACTTTAGCTTTTAATTTTGGACTAAGTTCAACTACTACATTAAAACATTTTTAAGAGGCAAGTATAAGTAACTTTCTTGCTAATTTCACTTGCACATATGGGGTGGTTACTTCAACAAACAATAATTACGTAACTATATAATTCACAAATTCATCAAAGTCATTTTATTCCTTCCTAAATCATATTCACTAATCCTTTTCCCAAGATGGAGGTAAATTTTAATTTGAAATTCTTGTCGTGCCAATAAGGTGGAGTAATGTGTGCACATTAACAATCAATGTTGTTTGTTATGCTTGTGGATTTAAGAGAAAAGACATGTTAACACCAAATTCATTAAGTGCCAAGGGATCAAAAATCTCAAAGGTGCAAACATTAATATGGTTAATGGTTAATCTTTATAAGTGTTAAAACATCAATGTTTACACATCCAACTTTTGTGATGTCGCAATGCTTAATAAATCCCAAGTTAGCATCTTAGTGCATCTATGCATATGGGGAAGTTTTAACATAACACATATATGTAATTAAGGAAAACTCATCAGCTAGTCAACTCTATCTTCCTTCCTACATACTATTTACGATTGCTCTCTCCAAAGATGGAGATCAAAATCAATTTAATTGCCATAGTAAGCAAATAGAATAAGATATGCATGTTAACAACCAAGATTGATGGCAATGCTTATGATTTTCAATAGGAAGGATGTGTTAACCACAAATCCAATAAGCAAGGGAGGGATCAAAAGCCTCAACCTCTCAATGTGGTTAAACATACTTTGAAGGTGCTAAAACGGTGAAAAGCCTCAACCTCTCAATGTGGTTAAACATACTTTGAAGGTGCTAAAACAGTGAAGCTCACATCTAAAGTTTGGGTTTTTACATAGTTCAATGTTCACATCTAAAGTTTGGGTTTTTACATAGTTCAATGTTTAATAGGTTTGGGTTTTACATAGTTCAATGTTTAATAGGTTTGGGCTTCAAATGGATTTATGTTAGTTTATTTTGTATATCTTATGTCTATGTTATTTTTTTATTTGTTTCATACATAGATGTGTTTTAGGTCAGCTATTTTTTATTTGACACTGACACACATACCCCGCCTACCCTCACTCAAGTTATAGAATACATTGAGATGCATGACTTCAAACACCTCTCCAACCTAAGTTATAGAATGCACCTTGCTTCTCACGATTACAACATATGTATACAAAAAGTAAAAAGATCAAATGAATGGAAACACACACTAAATAAAATTTGCAAAAATGAAAATGAAGAAAAGCCAAGTCAAAACTAAACATAGAATAAATAAATAAAAAATAACATCTATATATCTATCTTTTGTTCATATTTCACTTAAACGTAACACTAAGTACTCATCAAAAACATACATGAATATAAAAGAAGTTTGAACAACATTGTAGATGCAATATCTTAATGCCTCCACTAAATTTCAATATGTTACCACCCAAACTTACAACTTTAGAGATATAGTCATAAAGCTCAAGGTGTGGTTTTGATGAAACTAAGAGGGGGCCATTGTCAACTCACCAACCTTTTCTATATTTGCGGTCGACTCTCCTCTGACTCAAGGGGGGCTTCCGTAGATAGGTTTGTTGGAAATTAAACTATGAAATACAAGATGAAAAGAAAAATATTTCCAACAAAACGGGTTTATTTAGTTACAAGAAAGGAAGTGGACGGAAGAACAAGGGACTTGTGTTTTTCCATTGGGCAAAGGGATCAAAACAAAAGTTCATGGGGACTAACCTAACGAGCTAATGTTACCAACGAAGCTGAAATATACAAGCTTCTATGGTTCAATAGCTTGTTGTACCAAATTGCATAGATTTACCAAAGAGCGTTACTAAAGCAAATAAAATCATATGTATACAATTTATTATGATTATCCAGAATGTAGTTAGCATGCACTTAACCAATTGCTAAGAAAAGATGCATCAATAAAAGCCATTGTATTATGATTATCCATAACGTAGTTAGCATGCATTTAACCAGGTGCTAAGAAAAGATGCATCAGTAAAGACATTCAATGGATAACATATTGAAAGAGTGAAGAATACACTTATTTTTTATCATATATACACTTGTCTATGAAACTAAAGTAAAAAAATGAACTAGCCTAAAGATATGAACGGAATTCACCCACAAAAATCATTTATTAGTTATCCAATAGATTCAATAGATATTCAACTAAGCTCCAAGGGATTTCTCCCACAATCCAACCATGCAAAATGAAAAAGGAAAGATTGCTCTTTATATAGAGTCTAGTTCAATTTCCTTTACAATAAACCTATAATTTCCCTTTCTAGATCCACTATTTGCTCAACAAATCTTTCTACAAATAACAAACTAATGGTTACATCCACTTATATCTCAAAGGAAAATAATACAATAATAGATCTCATATAACCAACTCTTTGAAAAGTGTTCAACGAACAATAAACAATTTGATTTGGTTAGAACTGCCAAGGCAGGAAAGTGGAGCCCTTGCCTAGGTGGATAAATGCTTTTGACCATGTTTTGACATCTCCACAAATTCTCCCTCTAGAAGCTTCAACATATGAATAGGTCCATTTTTCAAGTTATGCGCCCTCCAAGTGTGTAACAACCTTCCATGTGAGTGGATCAAGGATTCTCGCAAGTCTTGATAGATGCGCAATGAATAACAAAATTGGACCAAGGAATAAAATAATATTTATAAAAGAGGTAGTTCCCTAAGACGAGTGTTGGACTTGGCCACCTTTAACAAAAATAGAATTGCGCGCCTCAAGAGAGAATCTTCCACTTGTGTGCATCTAACCAATTGAAGAATGTGCAAAACCCATCATGCTCAACTAACTCCACACGTCTAACACCTCCCACTCAACATTTGACCAATCAAACGACTTTTAATGCTTGAAGAAAGGTTGTGCACCAATTAGGAAACTATTTTTAATGAACTTGTCTTCAAATTCTAGGAGAGTGTTCCATGGCATCTAGGAGATTGGCATCCATTTATCAACTTCCAAGTGTGAGCAAGGAAAATAGCCTAGGGCATTAGAGAAATAGGCCTCCATGTGTGCACAACCCCTAGTCAAACCAAGTTAATGCTCCACAAGATCTCAATAATCCAATCATGACAAAGCACCTTGTGTGTGAAGTGCCTTCAAATCCCCTAGAGCATGGCATCCAAGAGCCCCTCAAGAGCCCCTCAAATTTAATGTTCATGAAATAATCTGTGGTTAATGTGCACAAGGATCAATGTGCATAGCACCCCCTCTTAAGTGTTCTTTTAATTAATCTAAAGTGCAAACCATGGATACTTCGATTAATTAGTGTGATAATTTCTTTTTCTTGATCGACTTTAATGAATTAAAATGAAACCTTAAAAACCAAAGGTTGGACACTTTAATTAATCCACTACTTAAAAAGTGCAATTATTAACACTTCAAACTTAAGGAGACCCCGAGTTGATGGATTCTCATTCCATTAAATAATCAAGTGTTTAATCAATTGAATTAATACCTTCATCATCCATCATTTTAATCATCAACTGGAAGGAGTGCATCATCTTATGAACACTTTTACCTGTTAGGTGCACCACATTCATCAATTTAACACCATGAACACATCACACCATACTTCCTAACTAACCACCATGGCCACCACTCAACCATGAAGAAGCACCATTTCCAAGCAAGGACACAAGTGCACCACTTGCCCATCCAAGTGTCTAGCCATGAAATCCTGCAAGCTCGACAGAGATGAAAATTTTCACTAGTGATGTGACAAAAATCACAATGTAACATGTACCATGCTGCAAATCATATCTTGTGATGGAAATCACAAGAGTTTCCCATATGCAATAGAACCGGCTCCTATATCTTCTGACAATAGAAAACAACTTCCTAACTCAATTCTCTAACAACGATTAGAGACTTCTTATTGTGGCATTTTGCAACACTAAATATAGGACTGCACTGTTATGATGTCTAACTTGCTAAATAGAAAATACAAAGGCATTGACACACTGAAAATGACGACTAAAAAGATTCAAAGGGATAAAAAGAAGAACTAAATACTAAACCCAAGGGGTTAGCTCAACTGGTTGTCACCACTGTTACTAGGCATTCGGCTAGTTCCATGCCGGCAGTTGCAAAATTTGATTCCGCCAAGTGAGGCACACTGATCTAGACTACGCCAATGGGTTCACTAGGGATGTCATCCACAACTGTGTGGAAGCATCCCTTGGGTTTCAAGGCAATATTTTTCTTTGGAAAAAAAAAACTAAATACTAAGAACATTGAAATATTTTGGCTGTCATGCAAAAAAATCTCCTAAAGCATTTAATTTGTCACTTCTAGAGTTCTTTCATTTGTTGATAAATAGTAAAAAGTTTAAAAGTGCACTATGGAATGCCTCATCATAGGTAGTGCCAATATGGGCTTCATGAGAATGGAAGTTTCATTCCTAAACAAAGGATAGTGATCTACAAATGTAAATGTTACCTAGATACGATAACCTTAGCGAACTCACCCCTTAACAGTGACACGGAGCTGATACAGCTGGTTAATTTCTGCTCTAAAAGGACAGACAGGTGAGAGCGCTCAAAATGTTTGGAAACATTTCATCCAATCCTCGAGCACTTTAGCAATAGTGAGATTGCTGGTTTGTGCTGAGTTTATGGCCTGGAGATTTCTCTTAAAATGTGCAATGGAAAAGCATGTCAAGAAAACTCAAATCTTTGGAGACTTCAGCCCAGTTATCAACTGGATGAATGGTTCTATTCAATTGACAAATATTAACCTCAGGCCTGTTGGAGGCCAGTTGAAAATGGTGGCAAGTTCTTTCAAAGCCATCTCCTTTACTCATATATATCGGGAGCTGAACATGGAAGCAGATGCTTTGTCCAAGAAAACCCTTCAGATAGCTGAAGGAATGATGGTTCTCAAGGAGAACAGAGGTGGCCCTGTTGCCATCTCTTCAGACAGCTTCTAATTCTGTTCCTTTTTCTGACTTGATGAAGTATAATGACTAGTTTCAACGTCTGTCTTCTATTTTTCTTGTGCCGCTGATGAGGTTACCAAAGGCCTCTTGGCATTTACTTGCTCAGTAAAATTTTCAAGCAATGTACTTTTCAGTAGTAATGGCAATGAGAAATAGTAGTTGCAAAAAAGAATTATTATTTCAGCCAAGTTGCTAAATTACTATTTGGATTACACTGATTAGTTCATCTGTATCTTCTGACTAATGAATAATGCTCTAGGCAAACACACGCATGCATCAATCTCCAAATTTTCAGTAGCAATGACAATGAGAAAGAGGACTTGCAAGAAAGGATCATTATTTCAATCCAGCTGCTAAATTACTATTCTGATTATATTGACTAATTAATCTGTATCTTCTGACTATTAAATGATGAGATCAAATTCACGCATCAATCTCCATAGTAAATTTCAATTTATTCTGAGTTAAGAATAACAGCATTCTGCTAAGGTTATGAGCATCTCCATGAAAAATGTAACTAGTCCACCAAATGCATTCTTAAGAAAGAAGAAACAAGTCGATGCTGGACCATTAGCCATAGCCTGAGTCAAGTTGTCTTGCAAGGGTTGATAATGAACATATTGACATCGAGGATTAGGTGCAGATGTTTCATGTCACAAATTTGGCGCACAACTGAATAAAAGGGAGACTCAGAAATAGGTCCACATTGCACTAATGAGTGACAGGAATTAAAGAGGAAATAGAACTTTCTTTCACTTTTGAGCAATAAGTATGGGACTTTAAGAGCATAGATCATCCACGAGGTTAAAAGCAAAAGTGTGTGTGTGTGTGTGTGTATTGCGTGAGGTTATCAGCAATAACATATATATATATATATATATATATATAAGAAAATTGTTTCAAACGGGAGAAAATAAGTACATTACATACTACAAATCATAGTACCTTTGGCATGGATACTTCAGCTCAAAAAACTTTAGCTTTCTTAGTAAAGACAAAACTATGAATTCTTCATGTGTTGCACATTGACATCAAAGCATATTTTAAGACACTATTTTGCATGAAAGCCCTGATTATTTCTGTGAATACCCTTGACGCCAATAAACATAAAAACACCTAACAGTGATGTTCTACAATTCAGTCAGAAATTAGCATAGCCTACTTTGAACCTTTAACAGCTCGTTTGCTTTGGCTTTTCTTTGGAGTTTCATTTCCTTGCCGCTTCTGTATCTCAAATTTTTCTAAGTGCCTGCTCAGAAACAGACACGAGTAAACAAGAAACTTCAGAAATTATGACACTTTCTAAATGCAACTACTGGAGCATTGTTAACACGAGCTTTTCTTTATGATCAATATTGAATACAAATATAAGAATCAAAGCACTACAAGTGGCTACCATAGTCTCCATGACCTGCATCAAATTTCTATTCGAATTATAGGGTAAATTGTAGACCTTAAAACATTGTTCCCTTAATCACATACTGTGTATAAAACAAATTGAATGGCTGTGAAAATAAGGAAATTTGAGATCCTTGGTGAATTTGGCGATCGGTATTTAGATCATACTGGGTACATAAAACTTATAAAGACAGGTTCTAAAAATATTACATGTTACCAAATTAAAGTAAGCACTTGACATTGGACCCTTATTTTGCCGCCTTATCTATCAATGAAAAAGTTCTTATCATCAAATACCCGATAAGTACAAAACAGAATCTGTGACTCAAACTTGCAGAATCTCAATCAACACTAATACTCAACAACCATATGGGATTTTCCCCAAATGAGGTGTTAGGGGAGAGAGCGATGGAGGCTGCCACCTGGCCAGAAAACGCAAGATCAAGTGGTGATAGGACTGGAAGACATCAAGCAGAGAAGAGGCAGGTCGGTTCAGAACATATTGGCATTCATGAATGTCCTCCCTTCCGGAAGGCTGCTTTACTGGATGGTACTCTGGCTATCGCAGCAAATCATAAAGAGAACTCTCCCACAAACGCCATTATTTATCATGATGATGAGCTGGGAAGTGCATGAAAAAAGAGTTCAATGCAGAGAGACTAAGCAGAATGAATCTGAATTCAAAAGGGTCAGTGGTTTGCATTCACATGGATTATTGGTGGTGTGGGGGGATCACCAATCTGGTGGCTAGTGTACTGCCCAACAGCCTGGATTACAGAAAACCACTGCTGGTTCACAAGGCTCCAGACACGAGGAAAAGCAGTGAGGGGGATGCAAGGCAGACCAGCCAAGGGTAGGGGACAAAAGAAGAAAGGAGGGTAACTCTCCTTGTAGTAAGAAGATAAGGGAGGCAGCAGATATTGCTGCCTCCTACCAGACAACATTTGGAAGTAGTGAGGTAGAACCACAAATGCTGAAATAGATGTAGAGCTTAGGAAACTTATTCCAAACACTAGCTTCTCTAGAAGTAGGGAATCTAACTATACCAACACTGTGAATCTTTATGTTAGCTTTTGGGAAATTGGGACTACTCCAAAAGTATTTACACCATGCTTGAGGTTGGCTTTGTTGAAAAGTTACCAAGGGAGTGTTGTTCACCTTGTGTTGCCTTGGGGTGGACAAGAACACTTTAAAAAGGTGACCCCTAGCCATTAATTAATAAAGTGAGAAGTACTTTATATTTATAAAGTCACTTTATTAAAAGTTAAGTCATGATTATATCCTAAGTTCATTTTAATGATGAAGTCGAGTGAGTGATTAATTAAAAGGGTCATCACTTTATTAAATGACATGAGTGCACTAAGTGTTATTTAATAATTAATTATTGAGCATTTATCGAGAGCCCTTCATCTAATCTAATCTAGACCATTGGATGGAAAAGAGGAAGTTACCATGAACAAAAGGCTTAGGGAAAGGCAAACCTAATCAATTGTTCACATTTTCCAAGAGAGATTTTTGGAGAGAAGAAGAGCAAGAGGAGAGGTCGATTTTCAGAGAGAGAGCGGCCAAGGACTTTTGGTCGATTGAAAGTTTTTGACTTCTCAAAAATCATTGGGTATCCTCATCAAATCCCTAGTCAAGCCCGTGAAAGGTTGCCGAAGTTCGACGGAAGTTATGAGGTATCTGCTAAGGCACCTTGACCTCTTTAGGGAAATTATTAACAAATTATCTGTAACCCATGATGATGTATGTATGAAACTATTGGCCTCATGTTTCCAAGGGAGAGCTGAGCTCTGGTTCTTGAATTTGACGACCAACAGCATTTTCGGATATGACATGTTTGAAAATAAATTCTTAGAAGAATGGGGAAACGAATATGATGATCAAATTCAAGATCCAAGCCTTCCCCTTTCCGATCCTATTGTTGAACCAATTAATAATCAAATATCAATTAAATTCTCAACATCCGGAGATGACCCCTCCTGCCCAATTTCTTTTAAGAATGAGTCTTCTACTTGTAAGTCTATCGAAATTCTTTTGAGTGAGCAAATCCCTAATCATTGCATAAACGATGAAACTTCAAATCAATTCTTAAGAAGCCCTAGTCTTGATGCTGAGGAAATTTCTGAGGTTGAGCTTTTAATCAGTGAGTCTATTGAGGCTTCTCTTGAAGAGAAACTCCCTAGTCACTCTATCATTAGCAATAGTTCAATTTCATATCATCTTGTTGAAGAAGAAGAAAATGGAGACATCATCCAAAGCCCTTTTGAAGTGATTTCACGTGATCATTGTGCAAATAATCAGGATGTTATAAATAAACTTGTTAATTTTCTCCCTTATCAATTAATTGAAAATTATCATTTATCCCCATATGATTTTAATGATAAATCTATGGAAGAACAACCTCAAGATGAGGATGAGTTAGTAAATCACATTAGATGCTCTAGCCCTTGTTCAACTTCTTATGGTGAATTCTTAAGTATTCATGTTCCATGCTCACCTGTTTCCATTCTTAATCAAGATAACTTGATCCAATTCTTGGAGTTGGAATGTTATGGTGAGTCTTGTCCTCAAGTAGTAACTATTGAACTTGATCAAAAAATTGAAATCATTCCTAGAACAAAGAGTGTTGCTTTGAAAGGCTTTTCCTTTTGTCAGATTCCAAGGTCAAATATTTTTATCCATCTGGGAGAAAGTACATATTTTCAATCCACCCTCCCATCCTAGCTTTTTCAATCTTCTTTGGGTTTGTGGTCTAGTCAATCCTTTGTTTTTGAAATTTTCAATAGGGAGTATGAGCATTGTCCCATAATTGGAGAAAAAGCACGTCATTTCCCTTTTCACTCACTTTGGAACTAAGTTGCACGAAACGGGGAAACGTCGTAACGGGGGAAACGTGACCCCCAAAAATTTTGGAAACGGGGAAACGCGAGATATATATATATATATATATGAGCAAGAACATTTAAAAAAATGAATGTGAAATATAAATCACAAATCATACATTTCGGCGAATCATTGCCTATATTGGGATCATATTCATCAATAGCACCCTATGCCTCCCTCCTCTAGGCTCTAGCCCTTTCCTCTAACTCGAATTTCAAGTTGATCCTCCAAGGACATTAGTTAATGGCTCAACACCCTACAATTTTGATGAAGCTTCCCAATCCAATCGTTAAATTGAGGTAGAAAAAGCTTCACATGCTTAATAAGTGATTTTGCTCAAGTGAAGAGTACATTTTTATTAAGGTCATGACAAAGGAGTTCAACAATCGACACCACCAACATCAAGGGACATATAGGAGTTGATGTGCTTGATTAAATGCCAATTCCATGCCCTCATACATGATAGAATCTAGTGGAAACTTTGCAATCCTGAAAACTATTAAGTTTGTTGAATTTTGAATGGGATCTAAAATTCTACTTTTTGCATATGAAGTCCGATGAGGTTGGAACCACTCTCAAACATCCTGAAACAATTAATGGTAATGTTAAAAATTTATGTAAAAGAATGGAAAATAAAAGATAAGGAGAATGTCACTTTTATTGCCATTAATATTACCAAATACTATTGCACCATGGTGATATTTTTTTGGAAACGCGACCCCGTTTATTGAATCTGTACTGGAAACGTGATTCCATATGGACGAAACGCTTTTCCATCTCGAAAACACGTTTTGTTCGTACGGAAACGCGTTTCCGGGTCGTACAGTACGTGTTTCGGGGTTTTGAAACGGCAAAACACTGGAAACGGGGTTGGGGCCCAAGTTTCTTGCAACATAGCTTTGGAACAATAATGCTTGTTGTCATTTTATCAATCATTCTTGGTGGCTAGAAAAGGTGTTTAAAGATCAATTTCATCTATTCTCTATTTTTTAGCAGCAAGTGGGCTTGATTTTGATTTTTCGTCTTCTAAGTTTTAATTTGTCCCCACTTGGTTTTTGTTCCATCATCAATCCCAGGGAGAACCAAATTGAATATGTGAGAGAAGTGAATGAGGAAGTTAGTTTGTGTGAAAAGGAATTGAATCACGTGCCTTATGTTTTCCCTCCATCCATTTTAAACAATCACTTGCATAAATTTTATGATCCTATCAGTTCTTTTATGATCCCATCAGTATGATCATAAATTTTATGTTTGCATCAGTCAGTCTTCTCCTTGGCATGATTTCATTTTGCACCATTCAAACCCTTTTTCAATTTTTGAACAAGTCAGGAAGATTGCGCTATAAAATCCATTAATCTTTACGCCAATCCTGACTTGTTTTATAAAAGAACATCAAAGAAAAATCATTAATCTATTTGATGAGTGGTTGCACTGGATTTATGATTTTACCTAGCATTTGTCTAACTGGTTAAAGTTGGGTAGGTAGGCCTTTGAATAAGCTCACTTGAGCAGTAGGATTTGAGTGCCTTTCTTTTTCTGAGTGCTGAGTATCGCGACATTTTTGAGTTTCTTCTGAGTGCTAAGTGCTTTTCTTTGTGTTGAGTTTCTTGAGTGAGTTGAGTCTGCTCTTTTCCAAGCCTTTCTCATCTCTTGCATCTAAAAAAATAATAAAATAAAAATGTTAGATGTTTCTGAATTAGTATTTTCATTTGCATGCAATTTTAAATTTCTGCTCTAGATTAGAACTTCATTTTCGCAGTTTATTTTATTTTATCCCATACATATTTCACCTAGTAGTTTGCTTCCATGTGTGTAGGAACAGGTACCAATAAAAAGGAAGCGAAACAATTAGGTGTTGGATTGAAAATTGATGCAGTTAGTGTTGGGGACCAGAGATTCTGAGGTTCTCAAGCACTCTCTCCCTTAAAGCACTTGTCCCAACTGGAGCCAGATGTTATCACATCCATAGTAGCTGGGCTACCATGATTTCAAAGCATTTATCTGCACATTTTTTAGCTTTGCCTCTACACAGCTTCACTGATATCAACTATGATGAGCAATGTTATTTGTGATCACTCACAACATCAGAACAGCCCTATATCAGACATGCAATAGACCTTATGCCAATGCTGAGCCTCTTGACCTCAAGTTTGATGACTGAGATGACCTTTTATTCCATACAGATACAGTGCAGTGATTAGAGTTTCAGCAGCAGTGTTCTCGGTGGTTACAGTTGGTCCAGATTACAGATTACAGATACAGGTATATGACCCAGCAGGTATATGATGTGCATTGGTTTTATTATCTTGTTGTTTTAGACATTTTGATAGCTTGACTTAACATCTAGTGATTATGATATGGCAGTATATCTATACAAAATAAAATTGGTTATTATTGATTATATAAATGATTGTATTGCTGACAATTAGAAGCTTTTGTTTTATACTCATTGGTTTTACCCTCTTAGGAGTGTGGACATGATCATTCCCGCCTTTTTGGCTTGCTAACTTAGGCATCACCTTCACTTTCTCCATCCATCTGTTGTCTTTCCCACTTTTTGGTCTTTACCCTGACTTACACCTTGACCTATGATATGGAGGACTTCCCCATTTTTGCCTCTATGTTGGATAGCATCCCTGTTAGTTTGTGTCTCGGCTCTGAGTTGGCAACAAAACTTACCTTGGTGAGTTGGATTTGATACCTTGATCACTCTAGTCGGTTGCCCCGATGTTTGGTCTTGATTGTGGAAAGTCCCCATAGTTGCTTGATTTGTGTTGACTAAAACCTGAAGCAAATTGCTATGAATATTATATGTATGTTAATTAAAGTTATTAATTATTAAGTGAAAGGGTGTAACCCTTCACTATACACGCTCAAGCCTATAAAAGCGAGCCTCATTGTAAATTATTAATCATCCATTATCGAATATATTATCTATTGTACTCCATATTTATGGCTTATCGTATATACCAGATCTTCTGGTGAAGTTATTTGTGTGAAGCAAATAATTATTTGCTCCATTTGGTATCAGAGCCAACCCTTCCTTGGGCCTCACTGATTCTGGTTTTTAACCAATACTATCAGAGTTTCTCTGAAACTAGGCATGTGGCCAACAAAATCAGATTTTCTGAAAACTCCCTTTCACTCCTCTCCATCTCCTCAACCACCTCTATACTCCAGTTTCACTCTCACGCCCTTCCCTGCCAACTTACCCCTCACGCCAACTCCCACCTACAATTTCACCACGCTCCACATCCTTCACACTAGCTCCCATCAACCCCTCGCTCCTCCTTCTCCTCACGACTGATCTTTGCACGTCTCCAATCCACACGCAGTCACCCCCGTCCCTACACATTCCACCGCAACACTCCAGCGCTTCCCCTCCGCCCAAGCTCTCGTCCTCTCTCTCTCTTCCTTCCTGCACACTACTTCCCACGCTAATCCACCACTTCCTCTTCCCATACGCCTTCCTTAATTCCTGCTCCACCCTCCACCTGCACCTGCACCTGCTCCAAAACCATCCGCTAACTTCTATCACCCTCCTCCAAAACCATCCGCTAACTTCTATCACCCTCTCCAAGCCAATCCACCATCCACTCCTGCTCCACGCACCTGGCCACCTGCGAACTCCCTGCACTTCACTGGAACCTTCCGCCACGCCCTCCCCATCACGACCTCCTCCTCCCTCGGCGCCCAGCTCTACCACCCGTGCTACTCCTCCCCTCTGCTGCTACCGTTCCCTCACGCTCCCCACCATCCGCTTGCTCCTGCGTCGCTGCTCCTCCACCACTCTGCTCTCCATCCAATCCATCCACGCACTCTCCTTTCAGTGCCTCCATTCGCCATCTCTTCTTCCTCGACGCTCCGTCCACTTCTTGCGTCCATCGTCCCCAGGCCTCTGGCTCTTGCTCATCCTCCACTCACCGTAGCCCACATCTTCCTATCCTCCGCGTCTGATCCACCATCATCCACCACCGCCTGCAACTCCATCCTCGCCCTCTTGCATTTGGCAGCCATTTAGGCTCCTTCAAACCCTAATTTCCAAAGCCAAAAAAAAAAAATTAAAATTATTATAATATATTATTATAATAATTTAAATATTTGGATTTAAAAAAAATATATAATAATAATAATTTATTATTATTATACTACATCATACTTTCAAACCAAAATATTAATAATATTATTATTATTAAATTTTAATAATAATTATTATTATTATCAAAGAAAAAAAAAATCAATTCTTTTGAAATAAGAATTGTTTGAAAAAACAAAGCAAATTCAAGTCAAAGAAGACATTAAAGACAAAGTCCAAGCAAGACTCCTTATTATCAAAGAAGTCGAAGAACACTTATCATCGAAGAAATCAAGTCAAGGACAATCATTTATCGTTGAAGAAGTCAAAGTAAAGGAAGGCTCATCAAGAAGTCGAGACACGTTAACGACAAGGACGACCAAGTTTAAGAAAGACTCATCAAAGAAATCAAAGAAAATCATTCCACCGTCGAAGAAGACAGAAACCATGGAAGTCGATTTGTGAGAGAAATTAGAAGCCAAGTTAAAGCGCTATTGAAAAGACAATGAAGAATTACGAGACATTAATACACAATCAGAAGTAAGGATTGAACTACATAAGATACAAGAACGGTTCAATGAACAAACAATATCCAACCAGAAAAATCACATAGAAAAATTATGTGCGCAAATCAAGGAATTAAAAGATGAGAGTGATTTCAATCAGAGGTTGAAAAATCAAGATATAAAGAAGGAAATAAATAATTACGAAACAGAAATAATACGCTTGAACAAAATCGTTAGCGACAAAGATGAAGAACTAATGCAGTTACGACATAAATTAGAAAGTCAAGAATCAAAGGTCGGCCAGTGTTGACAACAGATAAAAGTTCTTCAACAACAAAATGACGACTCTAAAAAGACACATAAGTCAGAGATAGCGAAGAGTAATAAAGCATTATCTAACAATGTTGAAGAAATTTTTAGACTAAGAAATCATAACAAGATACTAGTCACAAAAATTAAGAAGTTGAAAAATAGCCGGAAGATAGAACAATCTATGGACGACATTGAAGGGAAACTTCTAGACAAACAGGAAGAAAATAGTTGTATCAGAAGTCATAATGAAGATCTTAAGGAACAACTTAAGACATCTAAAGATGACAGAAAATCGCAAGTCGAATTGATTAAGAAGTTTCAAAATGATAATAGACAGTTAGAAAACAAGTTGGAAAAGATACAGAACAAAAACTTAAATCCTCAAGAGACGAAAATACAACTTCTAACTCAGATCAATGCTCTAAAGGCGACATTTGTAAATGAAAATGACATCGTGAAAGTTCCTTATCGACACCCCAACCATAAAAACCGATATTTGAAAAAGTGGGAAATGTCGAAAGATAATGGTACTAATGTGATCAAATCTCCTGACGACACATCAGTAGGGAATCCCATCAGTCCACAACAAATCAATTTGGGATGGATTCATCCGTCAACGTATCAGAAGTTATGCTCTACACTTAGCAGTTCGTATCGACATGTTTCATCAGCCATGACATCGCAAAGAACAATGCGACAAAATTATAAGGCTTTGAGGACAAAGCCTTTTTAAGAGAGTGGCAATGCTATGAATATTATATGTATGTTAATTAAAGTTATTAATTATTAAGTGAAAGGGTGTAACCCTTCACTATACACGCTCAAGCCTATAAAAGCGAGCCTCATTGTAAATTATTAATCATCCATTAACGAATATATTATCTATTGTACTCCATATTTATGGCTTATCGTATATACCAGATCTTCTGGTGAAGTTATTTGTGTGAAGCAAATAATTATTTGCTCCACAAATTGTACTACCATCATTACATATGGAAACTATTGTTATATCTGTTATGAAATCCCATGAAAGTTTTTTGAAAACTGTGCTTCTCAGCACAATGAAAGAGAGCTATGAAACTATTTTGAAACTCAAATGAAAACACACCCTGGATGAGAGCTTGAGTAGTTGAGTTGATAAACACATGCAAAATCCCCAAAAGGGTTGTGTAGGCCTAAAAAGCAGTGGCTAAACAAATGCTAAATCTAAAGAACTGTTGGCCAAGGAAATGAAATGGAAACTCAAAAGCACCCTGGATGAAAGCTTTAGTAGTTGTGCTTCTAAGCACAGGTGAAATCCCCAAAAGGGTTGCTAAATGAAATGTAATGATTAATTCCTCATGGAGCCTACGGGTTGTGATGTGAGATGGAACAAGGGACAACTAATTCTAAGAGTCCCCTAGAACCTCAAGTTACGGTTAGTCGGGCACCCAGTCCACGGCGGTTCTAGAAAAGATCCTCACGGAGCTGATACAGCTTGGATGTGAGTTGTAGACATTTGCCAAGGTTGAAAAAGCACCTATCTAAACAACTTACCCATTTGTGAGACACTGACATCCCCTGTGTATTCTTTATCCAACATATGCTCGAATGTGTAATACCCTTTCCCTTATCCAAAGTATCACAGTGTCAAGTCAGTCAAGTCATCCCCTTTGCCTAGCCTTACATCCTTAGCCTTCACCTTCTGCTAGCAATTTGATCATGTTTACAAATGAGTATATCCTTGAGTTTCTTTTGAAAGAAAATTATTATTTTAACCTATTATCATCTATTAACTGCCAGTGAAATCATGCTTGATGTTTTTAAAGTCTTGCTATGAAAATGATTAAAAGAGCATGTCTTAACCATTTGCACTTACAACAACAGGCTTCTCTAGCCTAGGTCATATTTTGATCATTTTGACCGGTCAAACCTACTTTTACCAAGGTCAACCTTGGGATCCATGATGAGTTGGATCAATTATATTGTATGATGTATGTTGAGATATTGTAACTTCTAAGAATATTATATTTGTACTTTATTATTCCGGAGATGTTTCATTCCTTCGTGAAGATGTTATTGTATATCCGGAGATGTTTATTCCTCAGTCGGATTGTGGTAACTTGGGTTATTAGACTTCCCTAGTAGGGGTCGGCCCTGTATGTGTTATGTGGATCAAAGGGTTATTAGACCACTCTAGAGGGGTCGGCCCAGTCAATTGTAATTGGGTGTTTAGCCCAGTAATTAAGTTGGGGCCGACCTAGCTTGTGTAAAAGTCAGTCGGGGAACAAGTATAAGTAGAGGAGGATGTTCCTCACTTATCTCACTCATTCATTCACTTGTGAGTGGCGCACTTGTGTGAGAGAGGTCTGTTGTGGAGGAGAAGGAACTCATGTCTAGGGTTTGCATCTTTGTATTTGCTGGTCATCTATATTGAGGAAGCTTTGATGGGTTTTCTACCCCATGAGGGTTTCCTAAGATAAATCTGTGTCTCTTGTGTTTATGCTATGCTTGTTGTTTCTTCAGTGATATTGTATATGCTATTGTTGTGAAATGAAATGCAATGCTGATATTTTATGTCTTAGCATATTGAATCTTAACATAAACAACTTACCCATTTGTGAGACACTGACATCCCCTGTGTATTCTTTATCCAACATATGCTCGAATGTGTAATACCCTTTCCCTTATCCAAAGTATCACAGTGTCAAGTCATTCAAGTCATTCCCCTTTGCCTAGCCTTACATCCTTAGCCTTCACCCTCTGCTAGCAATTTGATCATGTTTACAAATGAGTATATCCTTGAGTTTCTTTAGAAAGAAAATTATTATTTTAACCTATTATCATCTATTAACTGCCAGTGAAATCATGCTTGATGTTTTTAAAGTCTTGCTATGAAAATGATTAAAAGAGCATGTCTTAACCATTTGCACTTGCAGCAGCAGGCTTTCTAGCCTAGGTCATATTTTGATCATTTTGACCGATCATACCTAGTTTGACCAAGGTCAACCTTGGGATCCATGATGAGTTGGACCAATTATATTGTATGATGTTGATCCATGGTCCTTGATATACCTTTTGATGATTCCATATATTGGACACAAGTTTCAGGTGATGGTTGATGCACTTTTTATTGATTATTGTTACTTCCAGAACATCATATTTTTATTTGTCCGGGTATGGTGGATGCTACAAATGATCTTACAGGTTACCATGAGGTGTATGAGTACTCATCTCTAGTATATTTGGGTCTTCTGGATCCATTGAGACACTTGATTTTCAGTTCCAGGCACTTACAGTGATGATATGAGCAGTTTTTCACCTATTGACCAGTTTGGCCATGCTGATGGGGCTTGTCCAACAGATGCTTTGATGGAGAGTCGTTGATTAGGGCGCTACAGAGGAGAGGGGTGGTCCAACCACTTGTCATTACCATATTATCCCCTCCCTGGACATGATGGTACAGTCAGATTTTGTGCCCGGGCACCAGGCAGTGGGCTATGGGTAGTTTGATGGTTTTTCAGGTGGAATAAAAATGGAATAAAAAGGTTATTAAGGAAATTGATTTGGGCAATTGACACAAGTTTTTGGCATGAGGTCTGTTCAGAGGTCATCTATGGTGTATCCCACTCCTTCCAGAACATCTTGCAGCATTCAGTGGGGTCCACACAGTCACCGGATTGTGTTTTGATGCATCTTTCTCTCAGTTGAGGGGGGCAGGATTTGATCATTTGTTCACTTTGACATTTCATTGAGTCATATATTATATTATTGTGCCATGGGGTGATGCTAGTGAAGGAAAGTAAAACCTCCTAACCCCACCATTTGCTCCTAGTCACTTGTCCTTGTCATCTTTTGTGGCACACTTGTATTTTTGTCACTTTTATGTGGTGTGCAGCCCCCTAGGGCATCCTTTAGTGAGTGCACACCCCCCTCATGTGAGTGATCCATGTTATATTGTACCGGCTTATCTTAGCCGTTGTTGTGTTAAATTTCGTACATTCATAGCATAATAATTCAATTGCATAAACAGGATCACTAGAAGAAAGACAAAGCACAAAACAATAACACAGAGTTTATCCTGAGAAACCCAAACGGGAGAAAACCCACCAACCTTCGTATAGAGATGATAATCTCGAGATCATAGTACAATCATAAAAGAGAAAAGATGGAAAATGTCTTCCAAAAGTAGAAACCCCAAAACAGTCTTCTTCTCCTCCAGCAGATGCGAACTTCTCTTTCTCAAGTAATGCGAACTTGAGTTGTGTGGATGAGTGAATAATGAGGTGAGCTCACCTCTTATTTATACAAGTGCAAACATGAAAAATTCCCTAACTGGGTCGACTTCTCTTGGGGAGCAATAAATAATTTTCTTTTGCTTCTTTTCACCCCAAGGTTTACATAGTTAATTACATCAAGGTCATCTCCCTTAGGAGGTACAATCAAGTACAATAGAAATACAATAAATAATATCTTTCGAAGTTGAACAAAATCCAACAAACATTGCTCAATGAAGGAAAGCTAACACATGTTAGCATTCTTTCTAGCACAAAATCCAACACTCCCTCTCAACAAGGAAGGTATTCTTCGGTCTTCATCAGCATCACGATCATCTGGGTTTCATCTTGTACATCTATACTGTCTCCATCATCTCTATACATACTGAAGGTTGTCAGCACAGTCTCAATCCTTCAAGAAGCGTCTTCATGCATCATCTACACCAGTCCTTCGGTGTGTCCAGGAGAATCACTCATTTCTGGATATCTGAGATATCAGCTATACCATTTGCTACCTATCTGTCTCTTCTGTTGATGGGATTTCTCCCATACCTGGATGAGACCCCAGACGAGCAAATGTGCACGACCATCTACTACCTGTTCGTCTCATCTCTCGATGGGGTCCTCCCATACTTGGCCGAGAACCCGAACGAGTAGAGGTACCAATGCAATCACACGGCCAATTACTAACTGTCCAACTCATCTGCCAATGGGATTTCTCCCATACCTGGCTGAGTACTGTTGATTTTTCCTGAGCAGCATCGAGTGCCATTCTCTGGGAGAATGGAGGCACCTGGTCAGTTACCAGGATATTGATCCAGTCTGGGACTAGAAGCTCAGCCTAGGGCTGAGAGCCATTCTCTAGGAGAATGGAGACACCTAGTCAGTTATCAGGATATTGATCCAGTCTGGGACTGGAAGCTCATCCTGGGGCTGAGAGCCATTCTCTGGGAGAATGGAGGCACCTGGTCAGTTACCAAGATTTCACTGTAAGCCCTAGACCGGGTCTGGGCAAGTGGTGTACTCCTCCCCTTGATCTATGGGCTATGGGACCTTCTCAAGGGACTGATCAACCCTTGTTGAAATACCTGGCACTTGATCTTGGTGGCAACAGGAGGGTGAAGTAAAGCAATTAATTTATCTCCTTATGATGATGTACTTGGAGTGGACATGAAGACCTTGAAGAACACCTGGATGACTTATTGAAGTTAAATGAAACCCAAGCATAGCTTGGCTTGGTCCTTGAACCCATCGTTTAAAGAGAAGAAAAATAAATATATATTTTTTATGGGTCGGCCTCATTTAAGAGCTCAGCTCTTTATTAAAAGAAATAAAATTATATATCATAGCTCAAGTCGGCTCATTATTGGAAGGGAAAAGAAAAATAAATAAATAAATCTAATAAGGACAGGTCGGCCTCATTTTTAGTGGAATTATTCCACTATAAATAAGAAAGCAAACTCATCATCAATCAATCAATTCGTGGTGTCTTTGAGGACAGTTCGTGGGTACAGCTCGTGGGTATCATTGTCTGCACCAGAAGACAATTCATGGGTGAGTTTTCTGCTGGGTTCTTCACATTGCTGGTCCTTAGACAGTTTGTGGTTAGGTTCTGCTGCTGCCATCTTAATTCCATTGAAACTCTCTGCTGAGTGCACCCGAGCCCTGCTAGGGCAATTATCAGTGCAACCGAGCCCTGCTAGGGCAACTTTCAGTGCATCCAAGTTTTGTTCAGGGTCTGTCCCTGAGTTTGGCAGCCCTTACATGACACCTACAGGTTACAGCAGCCCCTGGAAAAGCCTTGAATAGGTCACGGCACCCTCAGCAGGGTATACACCAGTGAACAGTGACATCTACAGGTGGATTGTGCAAGATTGAAACTGCTTCAGGCATCTAGCATCAGCTACATTCAGTGACAGATCAGGATCAGCAGAACAGGGTTCTTCTTGGTCAGTGGAACAAATTCTAATTGTTGAAGAGGCTTGTTCTTAGCCTGCTGTTGTAAAACTTAGTCATCTCATTTTGGAGATATATCATTATTAAATTGCTTTGGGGTTTTTGTCCTTAAAAGGTTTCCCCGTGAAAAATACTGTCCAATTTTTATGTGTATTTACTATAAACCCGTATCTATCAAGCACCGAGAGGGATCCAATTTCTTGAGGTGTACTTTTTTTAAATTTAAACTCAAGAAATTTGATCTCTCTTGATTGATAGATCGGGGTTTAAGTTTTAAGTTTTTATTTTATAAACGCGAACATCTATTTTTTAATTACTTTTCATAATATTTTATTTTATGAACCAACATGGATTTTTTTTAAACACTTTCCATAATTTTTTATTTTATGAATCGACATGAATTTTTTTAATTATTTTGTTAGTAACAAACGTTACAACATCTCCCCCATACTGGGTTGTAGAGCACCTCGTTTCTCTCGATGCAATTAGCTATCTCTGCACTATCTTTATTTTACAGTCTGTTACTGCTATCAAATTTCATAATTTTAACA
Organism: Larix kaempferi; assembly: GCA_027924585.1. Taxonomy (NCBI): domain Eukaryota; kingdom Viridiplantae; phylum Streptophyta; class Pinopsida; order Pinales; family Pinaceae; genus Larix; species Larix kaempferi. The sequence goes on from BSBM01000588.1 coordinate 2,470,410, forward strand.
AGTACCTGGACTGTAGAGGCACTAGTGTGAACCCGACCATCCACTACCTATATGACTCATCTGCCGATGGGATTTCTCCCATACCTGGCTGAGCACCAGGACGAGTGGAGGCACCAGGGTGAACCCAACCATCTACTGCCTATCCAACTCATCTGCCGATGGGATTTCTCCCATACCTGGCTAAGTACCTAGACGAGTAGAGGCACCAAGGCAAAAGCAGGGCAAGCATCCCGATGTCATCTTTCGCTCTCAAGGAGGCACACGTTCTCTTCTACTCCAAATCTTCCGTGAAAGAATTCAAACTTCACCCTAGGAAAAGCCATGGTAGAACATTTGCAGTCTGGTCATCTGTCGACACGTACTGTAACTCGACCGCACCTTTCTGCACCATATCATGTATGAAGTGATACCGAATCTCTATATGCTTCGACCTGTCGTGGAATAGAGGATTCACTGACATCTACACACAGCTCTGGTTATCACAGTGAATCACGGTCGGCTCTGGAATTTGGCCAAACAATCCTACCAGGAGTTTACGAAGCCAAACTGCTTCTCGAGTTGTTGTGCTAGCAGCCATGTACTCGGCCTCTGCAGTACTGAGTGCTATCGAGTTCTGCTTCCTGCTGCACCAGGAAATAACTGCAGAACCCAAACTGAAGCAACATCCGGAAGTACTCTTCCTATCTGCAACGCATCCGGCCCAATCTGAGTCTGTAAACCCCTGTTATCTCAGGTCACAATCTGAAGCATAATTCAAACCATATCCCACAGTGCCACGCAAGTATCTGAGCACATGTTTTGCAACAATCCAATGAATCTGCCTCGGCTCGCACATGAACTGATTGAGAGCATTCACAGCAAAACATATATCTGGTCTGGTGTTTGTCAGATACATCAAGGACCCAATCAGCTGGCGATACATGGTGGGATCAATCACATCTAAGTCTGAAGTAGAATCTCTCAGCTTCTTCCAATTTGCATCCATTGGAGTGGCCATGGACTTGCAGTCCAACATTCAGAATCTCTTCAATATATCTATGGTGTACTTTCCTTGTCCTAGGAAAATCTCTTTCTGCCTCTGCCATACTTCTAATCCCAAGAAGTAGTGCATCAATCCAAGATCCTTCATTTCAAACTCAGAGGCGAGATTCTTCTTACACCATACAATAAGTTTCTCATTTCCTCTAAGAAACAGGTCATCAACATATAGTACCAAAATCAGTGGCTCATCATCTACAACCTTGTAGTAAAGGTTGGGGTATGCATCACTCTTGGTAAATTCCAAGCTCACCAGGAATCCGTCTATCCGTCCATACCAAGCATGGGGCGTTTGCTTGAGTCAAAACAGTGCCTTTTTCAATCTGCATACATGAGACTCCTTTCTGTGGACAATAAACCCATCAGTGCCTTTTTCAATCTACATACATGAGACTCCTTTTCATGGACAATAAACCCATCTGGCGGTTCGATGTAAACTTCTTCCTCAATAACACCATTGAGAAAGGTTGTCTTCACATCCATCTGATGCAACTTCCATCCCATAGCTGAAGCAATAGCAATGATCGATCTGATGGAAGTATATCGAGCCACAGGAGCAAATGTCTCATCATAATTGACTCCCTCTTTCTGAGAGAATCCTCTGGCAACAAATTTGGCCTTGTACTTTTCAACACTTCCATTTGCTTTATGCAAAGTCTGTTGTGCCCATCTAGGTCTTTTCCGACCTACTGCAACATATCAACTGGATCAATGGAATCGATAGGTTCATCCTTTTCTGCTAACTCCCTCTTGAGCTGGAGGGGGAGATGATCTCATCTCCTTTGGTTCTAGCATTTCATCATCGATCTCCATGTTTGATCCTCTGCCTTTCCTGACAGCTATTTTTTCTTCAAAAATCACGTCCCTGTTGACTTCAATCTGTCTGGATTCTGGGATGTAGATTCTGTAAGCCTTTGAAGAATCTAACTTGGGCACATGTATATAGACTGGACAGCCAAATATCTGAAGGTGGCTCACTTCTGGTTTTACTTCTGTGAAAGCTTCCTCCGAGGTCATCCTTCTAGGCTGAAAGTCATATTCCAGGAAGCTTTTTGCTGAACATCAACGGGATTCATATGTCCATCGGAACAAGTCTTCTCTTGTAGGCCAAATCACACGATATTTTCCCTACAAGTCAAATCTCGATTGATGATCAGTGACATTGCATAATCAAATGTAATGGCAATAGTTTACACAAGAATCTTAGCTAATTCTTTAGCACAACAATTATAAAAATGTCTTTTAAATACATTTGGGAACTATCTAGATGTCTGTTATCTCCACTAGAACATGATGTCAAGAGTGTGCACTACTCTAAGCATGCAGGAAGGAGATATCATTTAGACTAGCTCCATTATGTGTTGATGAAGTGTTGTGTAGTTCATATGCATAATAAATACAACAAGGTAAACTATATCAACTGCTCAATGCACTTCCAGATAGATCTACATATAATGAAGATAGATACGACAAAACAAATATATGTAAGCAAGAAAACCAAATACTTATCTCTTATTGTTTTTGTGTGTGGGGTCCCACTGCCTTCTTGTGGGAACCAAGAGAGATCTTTGTTCTTGCAGTTTGAAACTTCATATCTAGAAGAAGAACTCTGAACGATCATCATTCCTTGACTTCTTGTGAGAAGTATCTTCTTCAACATCAACAATTGAGGCTTCATGCTTCCTTTTGTTAGAACTTCGGCACCTATGACCATATGCCTTGCACCTGTAGCATTGTATCTGAGACAAATCCTTCTTCTCCTTCTTCTGATCTGGAGGTGGACTTGATCTCCCATCTTGGTGCTTGTGTTTATGGAACTTCCTTCCTTTTCCCTTACCTTTCTTGGCATGGGATATAAATGCTTGATTCTCTTCAGGTTGAGTACCATGGAGTCTTTGTCGTGCTGCAATCCTTGTCTCCTCCTGAGTGCAATCCGCCCATAGCTTATCAAACTTGGGTAGTTTAGATCTACCACTTATGCTTTGAATAAAGGACTCCCAAGATGGTGGAAGACCATTCAGAGTGGGATAACAAGCTCCTTATCATCAATGGAATCTCCACTGGTGCTAAGCTTGTCCCTTAGTTCTGTGATCCTCATGAAGTATGAGGCAATAGATTCTGACTTGGATATCTTCATATTTGAAAGCCGGTGCCTCAATGTAATGGACACATTGATGCTAGTATGTTCAAACAACTTCGGCATGGTCTTGAACATTTTCCTAGCAGACTTCTTCCCTGAGATTTGTGGAACCAAATGATCTCTTACCGAGTCCACCAGAATCCTTCTTGCTCTGGCATCATTCTTCCTCCATCGGGATTTGTCTTCTTCGGCTTTTGGCTCAAGGACCTTCTCATTTACATATTGTAATAGGTCATTTTCTTCTAGAAGTAGAAGAACCCTAGACTTCCAAGAGATAAAGTTGGAAGCTCCTTCCAAACGATCTTCAACCTATGATAATTCAACAGGAAAGATCACACAACTAGAGTAAACATCACAAAACTCACTCAAGAATAGCAAAGAAGAAGAAGAACAAATGAATCAATAATCACTCATAAACATAGAAATGGAGAAATCTGTAGTATAATCATACATCAGCTGTAAGCTAGCACTGTGAAAACTGAATACAATGATAAGACTGTCAAGTGAATTCGAATAGGCCAAAGGTCATTCGAATTCTCCTTAGTGTGTGGCTTGGATAGCATTGGAGACATCATCCAATCAGTGGTAGTAGTCACAAATAGTCAAAAGTCAGTCAAATGAGTCTAACTGAACCATGTGAGCACAAATCAGGGGATGGAGACTCCAAGGAGGGTGCATGAGGCTGTCAGTAGGTCAAGCGGCACTCTGATAGAGACAACTGGGAGCTACAGGCAGTTACACTAAGCAATAAATGCAAGAACTGGTCAATCAAGGCTCTAACTGACTGTCAAACTCCAAGTAGGTGAAGTAGGGCACATATGTCATCCAGGTGAGGAAAACAAGGCACATCAAGTAGGTAGGATGGCTACTAAGAGCTGTAGACAGGATCTAGGGGGCTGAAAATAGGCTCCAGGTGCTGGGGAGACCACCATACTGATGACTGGATGCATGCATGATGATTGGATGCATGCATGCAAATATAAAAAATGATGGTGAGAATATTCCAACACCCCCTCGCAAGCCAAACTATGAGGAATCAACAGAAAGAACTAATGGTAGGGCCCTGGTGACGAAGACCAAAGGTCACCCCGTACAACCATCTTAGTAAATAAGTGAGGAAAGAGGGAAAACCCAGTGGAAAGAAAGCCCTCCCTCAAAATAGACTGAAGGATGCTAATGTAGCATGGCATCACTCACCCCAGAAGGAGGCAAGTGACCTTCTTTACCGAAGAAGGATCGATTGGCAAGAAATGGATCATTGTGTGAATGATCAATGTGAGAAGGATGAAACCTTCTATTTTGAAAATCAGATCTGGTTATCCTATGATTAAGTGGATCACCAACAAGATCTCCGACAAATCTAAGAGTAATGGATGCCCATCTCGGAAGAGGAGGATCATCAGGTGACAGATCATCAGATTCTTATGGAACTGGATCTCCCATTCTCCCATCTTCACTGTCAGGTGCTAGATCTTCAGGTTCTTGTGGATCTGGATCTGGATCTAGCATTCGCTCTTCTTCATCTTCACTTTCAGATTCAAAATATGAACTCTCATGGGATGAAGCTTCGCTCTCTTGCTCATCAAGCAATGGTGGTGTGGTAGGCAAGCTCTCTTGCTCAACAGGATGAGCATCATGAAGAGGCCATTCCTCAAACTGTACACGCCTATCAAGGAATGTTGACATAGTAGAAGGATCAAGAAGCTTGGGCCTTTGCACTCAATGCATAGCCCACCAGTATACACTCTCTTCTTTGTGGATCTAGGGCTCTCCTTTTCTCAATTGGAATCCTTGCCCATGCTCTGGATCCAAACACTCTAAGATGGGATACATCAAGTTTGTAGCCCATCCATGCTTTGAAAGGAGTCATATTTTCCAGTCCTTTATGAGAGACTCTGTTCTGAAGGTAAGCAGCACAGTTGATGGCTTCTGCCCAAAGAATAGGGTGCAACCCTTTCGACTTTAGCATGCAAGTTGCCATCTCCTTCAATGTTTTGTCCTTCCTTTCTGCAACACCATTCTGTTGTGGTGTATAAGGAACAGTATGTTGCATATATATGCCTTCATCATCACAAAAAGATTGAAAACCACCCTTGACATAGTCACCCCCATTGTCAGTGCGAATGGCCTTGATCTTTCTATCTGAAAACTTTTTTGCAGAAGACTTGAAAAACTTAAAGTATCCAAATACTTCTGATTTTAATTTGAGAAAGTATACCCATGTAAATCTTGAATAATCATCAATAAAAGTAAGAATATACCTTGCCTTGTTCAAAGATAGATCTAGAAATGGCCCTACAACATCACTATGAATCAGATCTAGAGGTTGAGAGGCCCTCCTTGCCTTTCCTTTCTCAAACTTCTTTTCAGGATGTTTTCCCATCAAGTAACCCTTACTGTTGCCCTTGGAAAACTTGACTTTGGGTAGTCCTTCAACCATCTCTTGAGTATGCATATCTTGCAGGTACTTGTAATTGAGATGCCCAAATCTTTCATGCCATCGCCTACTCTCTTCATTTGCATGAATGTGAAGAGCAGACTGCTTGGAGAGAGGAAGAAAGTGAGAGAACTCATAGAGTTTCGAATTGTGGTTTGCAACACCTTTTGTAATGATATTTCCTGAAACCATGTCTTGTATTTCGACCTCATTTGGAGAGAAGATCACCCTCTTGGGCTCTCCAGTATGGGTCATTTGGTAGACCAAAAGTAGATTGGCAGTAAGTGTAGGAACATAGAGTACATCGTAGAAGTATCCATGATCAAGTTTGATCCTTCCAATCCCCTCAGAGGAGACCTCATAATCATTCCCCAACATGATGGAAGGGCCAACAGTGCATTCGAAACCAATGAAGAGATCTTTGGAGGAAGACATGTGTCTTGATGCTCCTGAATCTATGATGAAGGAGGACTCCCTTGATGCACCTGCCATGAGGGCATGGCATCTCTCCTTATCCTCAGATCTGGAAGGTTCAACTTCTTTCTTCATAGCACATGCAGGTACTGGGAGGTTATTCTTTTCAAGTAACTGAGCCATCAAGTCTATAGTCTTCTTCATACAATAACTCTCAGGATGAAATTCTCTATTGCAATAGGTACATTTGGATTTCTCCTTTTTGAGAATGCTTGGTCTTCTTGGAATTCGATGCCCCTTCTGACTGATAGGGAGCCTCCTTTTGCTTCTGCTCATTCGACTTTCTATCAAAAACTTTTTGCTTGCCCTTGCCATTGGCTCTCTTCACCTCAGCAGCTGCAAGTGTTGAATCCATCTTGGGTTTTATCATTCCCATTTGAATCAACTTATCCTCCTCTTGTGTGAGAAACTGGATGAAGTCATAAAGGCTTGGAAACTTCCATTTTGGGATGGATAGCTTCGTTGTCTGAAAGGTGGAGACAAATACTGAGTAGTTAGGGCCCAATTTTGATAGTATGGCAAGGATGAGTTGCTTCTCTTCCTTCTCTATTCCATATCTCTTCAATTGTGAAATCAGATTTTTAAACTTGGTAAGAAACTCATTGATGGAGTCAAACTGCAAGGGCTCAGTGAGATTAACTCATTTTCCAACTTGTGACCTTTCAAGTCATCCTTCTGTCCAAGAAGAGATTCGAGCTTGTCCCAAACTTCTTTTGGAGTGGCTAGATATATGACATGAAAATGGAGGTCTTCGGAAATGCTGAGGAGTAGCAGTCCTACTGCTTCATCAAGTTTATCCAAGTACTTGGATTTCTCTACTGCACCAGTGGGTTCAACTGCAGTGCCATTCAATACTCTAGAGAGGCTCTTGGACTTCATGAAGATGTCCATCTTGGCCTTCCATTCGACATAATTGAATGAATTCAGTTTTAGATCCATAGGTAGCTGTTGAAGTCGAATTGATGATGAATTCGAATGATGGAATAAACCTGCAAAACAAATGAATTTGATGATGGAGATTTGCTGCAAATCGAGAGAACGCTACCTTAGGACAATGAGCACATGTGACTGGATCCTTCACACCTGGCTAGACCTCACTGGATTGCTCCAGTGAATTCAAGACAATTGCACCAGGAATTGTTGTGGAAATCCAAAGGCTTTGTAATGTCCCTTTTTGGAAATTTATTAGAATGGTGAAAATTGCAATTTTTCCACTAGTTCGACCCTTAACTAGTATTGGTTTCTTGGTCTCCAAATGCTCCCAACTTGTCACGGAAGGTATATGGATGGTATTAGGACATGATTATGAGGTTCATGGATGATTTAGAGTCTTCAAAAGGCTTCTGCAACTCTCCTTTTAATTCTGGCCAAGGTAGGGGATTTGACTAGCAATTAGGGGTTCAATTCCCCCTTGGGTAGGTGCTGGAAATGGTTCTCCAAATGATATGGGACCCTCTCGAATTTCCGGACAGAAGCAGGGGACATCTAGGGGACATCAATATGGTCTCATATGCATCACCATTCAGTTTATTAAGTCTGCTACAACCCTCTCAAATCAGATACAAAAGACTAGTTTCGACCTTGGGGGAAATGATAGGCAATCTTCTCCAAATGCTATGAAATTGAACGATATGACACCAAAAGCTTATGCACTGAACATGAAACTTGTATAACACATTATTAACAGTCCATACATCATAAATTCATCAATGGTTCACTTGTCCATTCGAATATATCAACATATCATTGGCATACATCAACATAGTGGGGAAAATGGCACCATTTGCTCATTAATGATCATATTTACATAATTCCACTTGGACTCTCAACTTGAAGCTATTCTGAGTATGAAGAACAGAGCATTTACATCATATGATAAAAGAATGGGGCATTAGAAGCTTCCCCAAGGAGAACAACAGCTCATCAAGTGTGCCCCACCTCAAGGATCATGAATATGTTGAGAAAACTTGAAATGGTTGGAGAAAAAAGCTAAACTAGAAGTGACCACGAGCTGCCCTGTAGCTTGCATCTGCAACATATGACTCCATTGAAGCTCCAAATGAAAGGTCTGAATGGCCTTTCCAATTACCAACTAGGATGGGAATCTTTCACCCTCGAAATTGGTGCTAAGGCAAGTAGAGTAGCACTCAACTAGCTCTCCTCTCAAATGCAAATTATGAAAATGATCAAAAGCCCCTCTCTTACTTGATCCCTGTATTTTATAAACATCCTTAGCCTTCTAAGGTTCAAATTCCATCCATGAACTCCAAGCCAATTCGAATTAGGGAGGAATTCAAGATTTGCCACTTGTCTTCCACTTCCTAGCCTTCCACCTTCTACCAATTCGAGTAGGAATCTCTTGCGCTTCTCTAACTCCCATGAGCGCTCACTTGGAGGCTATTTTTAGGCCTGACATGTCATATTGGTCCGATGTCAGAAATCAGATCTGAAATTTGTCATAGGTGTCAGAGCATCTTCATCATTGTTGTCATAGAGGTTAGGGAATCTAGCCCAAGTGTCCAAGAACCTCTCATTTGACTCTTCCTCTTCCATGGGAGTTACACTTCCATCCCAATTCGACCTATGATGCATATTGCCAAGTGTATGAGCCTTCCAACTCATCCCAAGAATGTTGGACTTCTTATGGATTCGAATTAACAAGAGGAGGATGCCATGTGGCATAGAAAATCTAGCTTGTGTGGGTCCCACATCCTCCATGTGTCTTCATGATCAATTGCCACTTTGGTTTTCCCTTGTATTTATTTATTTAGCTCCTTTATTAAATATTTATGCCATTCTAATGTACAAACATCATTTATTAGCCCCCTTATTTCAAATCCCAATGTCTCCATCCAACCTAGGGAACTAGTAGGATTGATGGAATTTTCCTGTCATGAGAGAGAGAGCTCCGACTGAAGAAAATCCAACCATTAGAAGATGCACCCTCTCTCCTTTTATAGGTTTCAAATAGCTTTAGATCAAGAGAGAGGGGGCGCATGAGTCATGCAAAGAGGGTCACATGATTCATGCAAAGAGAAGTGCATCAGGAACGTCTTTGAGTTAAAACTCCGATGAAGTGACTGACAACCATGCGCACTGATGTGGACTATTCCTCACTCTAGCCTTCTGAGGAGGCACATCAGTTAACTGATCCTGACCCTAGTTTAACTCATCTATGCCAACTTTCTCATGCATCCGCCCTAAATCACTCAAGTGACTCATGCATGCATCATGTTTAATTGAAGCAAGTTCCTTCATGCGCTCCTAAAACCTCCAATGATCCATGCAAACACCATGCCTAACTAAAACATATCCCTACATGCGCTCCTGAAACTCCAGTGATCCATGCATGCACTATAGTTAACTACCGCTTTTTCTCAAGTTAATGCATATGCCATGCAAAATTATGTATATCCGTGCATGTGCCATACAATGCCAAGCAAGTCAAAAACCTAACCCTAAAGATGAAGTAACTTGCATCTTGCTCGGAAAAGTCTCATTTGAAACCTGAGCTCGCAAGGATGCGAAAATGTGATCATCTCTGTCATGTGGTCCTCCAAACCTTGCTTCTTAGAAAGTAGGAAAACTTTATAAAAAATAAGAATCTTCTCAAAACTGAAAACTTGTGAAATATCTATATCTATGCCAAGGAAACATCATTGTATCAATCATATATCTAAACTTAATGGGAAGCAACCTTGGCTCTAACAAACTGTCTCTAGAGATGTTGTCTAGACTCTACATACCAGCCTAATGAAATGCATTGGCCCTTAACCCATCCAGATTGCTATGGAGCAAATCTAGGGGTTAACACCACTCCATCAGCGACAAGTTTAGCTTTGGTAGTGGTTGCCTCTTCCCTCTTTTTATCCTATTCCTTTCTATAAATATTATCGTGGGCATCTTGCATAAGCTATGGGGTTGATGCACTACAAATCCCAACCTCATGCCCTTTGATTTGAGCCAAGTGGTACTTCAACTGGCTAAGCCCTCGTATCATGATACGGCCCACATAGTTTACAATACAATCTTTGTCAGTTTGTCCCATCTTCATATTCACCATACTGCCAAAATGGGTCCAAAAGCTTTAACATATTGGCAAGGAAACACTCAGCTTCCAACTTCAAACCTAGGGCAAAAGAAAATGAAAAAAATGAGCATCAAACATTGTTAGGAAAAAAACAGCTTATTGGTCAAAAAAATATACTTATAATTGCTCTATGAGCCATTAAAAATAATAATAAGAAGCAAGCAACATGCACTCTGAAAACCCTGCATAAATCTGGAAGAAGACTAGTTAAGAGGGTGGAATTTGAAGAAATACCTAGGACATGAGAATATGAAAACAATATGCAGATAAGAATTGATCCCTGGTCCAATAAAAAAAACTTTATTGGTGATAAAAACAATGGTTTGGCACTCCTAAGATTGGTTGTTAATGATGGTAAATGCTTTCCCTCTCATTCCCCAACAGTTGCAAAGACATATGAGAATTTTAAAAAATAAAAATGAAAAATCAGCATTTTAAGAGGGTCAAAATCAGCCTGGTAACTTGTTCCTTCGTGATACGATTTTTTGACAATTTTTTATATTTTCCAAATCACATGATTTTTTTGCATGATTTTTTGTTTTGGGGTTGGCGTCACGAAAAATCACAATGTTGGCAATTTTTTGCCTATTTTTTCATCTATGCTTCAGACCCAGATTGTGGGAGCTATGGTCCATCTCAAATGTTGAAAATTTAACCACAATTTGCCATCGAAAAGATCTTCAATTTCCCTAGAAGCTGTGTAGCAGGGGTACCCGTACCCAAGGGTAGAGTATGTGCACTCGTATCTGGTACAGGTACCCACGTCCCTGGTACAAGATCGAGGACGTAAGACACATATACTCAAAACTTCAACCAACTACCCAAGACACATGCAAGCAATTGTGGGGACGCCTAGGTCAACAGGTACGAGATACCCTAATTTTGGGGATGTCTAGGGATGCTCGAACAGTCCTCCACGAACTTGAGGGTCCCAAAACCATAAAAAAAATGGAAATTAATGCTGAAAAATGGGGAGGAAAATAGGTGGGCCCCTCTCCAAAACCCTAACTCAACGATTTAAACTCATATTTTTGCCATTTTGTTTTGCATATTTTGTCCCAACTGAGAAGAAACTTGAAGGAGAAAGAGAGCAGCAACAATCTAACAGTGTTGAAGGAGGAGAATAGTGCAACAAGAAGGCAGTGAGAAGGTTAAACACACTCCACTTCCAACAGTGACGAGAAAGGTGAAACTGAAAAGTATTGCAAACCAGTCCAGCAGTGAGGAGAAACTTACAGTGCAATAGTGAAGGTAGTTCATTTCCAAATTTCACTTCTCTTCTTGGTTTTGAGTTTCTCCTTATTTCTCCAAATTCCAAAATGTCTTCATGAAATCCTTAATATCCACTATGGAAATAAGTGGAGAGGTTGAAACCGACAAAGGGTGGAGGGGGGTAGCCTTAATAAAATGCAATTTTTGTCATGCTAAATGGAAAGGCAACTATACTAGAGTTAAAGCCCATTTTATGAATATTGCAAGAAAAGGTGTTGAGGGTTGTTCTTGAGACCCGAAGGATCCCACTAAACTCTCTAGTGCACAAAGGGAGCAGCAAAGGGTTCATGGAAAGACAGGCAAGTCAGTCTCAAGGCCATGCCATAATGTCAATGACAATGATGACTCCAATGATGAAGAAATGCCATTTGATGATGAAGTTCAGTTTGGTGATGAGAGTGTGCCATCAAAAGCATCAAAAAGCACTACAATTCAACCACACAAGAAACCTAAACTTGGTGGCCTTTATGATCTAAAGGCCATTGATTGTTCTGGTCAAGAAAAAGCACTTTGTTCTTGGAAGACCAATTATGTGATGCCATTGCAAAGGTGGGGCTATCCAATGGTGTTCAAGTTGTTACTGATGCAGCTCCAGTTTGCAAAGCAGTGGGGATGTTGGTCCAAAAGGAGTATAGGTTAGTGACAAGTCTAATTTTTTTATTTTAAAATTTAAATTTACATTAATTACAATTCTGATTTTTAATTACAAGTCTGGTTTTTTTCAATTTCTAATATCTATTCATATATCACTGCAGAAATCTCTTTTTTTTTATTTGTGAATTCTTGTTGTACCCAGGCATAGTTTTTGGATGCCATGTGTAATGCATTCTTTGAATAATGCATTGAAAGACATTGGGAGAATTGAATGGATTCGGGTGTTAATTGAGAATGGCCGCAAAATTCAAATGTTCATATACAACCACCACCATTCACAAGCCATTTATTGCATGCATGCGAAAATGAAGCTTCTTAAACCAGCTGATACTAGATTTGCCACTTACTACATTATGCTTAGGATGCTTCTAGAGATGTAGGGGCTTTAGATACCACAATTATCAATGATATGTGAGACCAGTGGAGGCTATATACCTTATAGATGCAGCTGTGGAGGTGAAGAGGTTGATTTTGGATGACCATTTTTGTGTTGTCAAATTTGTTGTGGAATTTCAAGAGCCAATTGTGATACTATGAAGACATAGATGGTCCATGTCTAGGTGAGATTTATGAGAACATGGACTCTGTGTGAGTGAATCAAATCCATCACAGATCCAAAAGATCCTACTTTATGGTCACAATTGAAATCATTTATACATGGACGATGGAATAAATTGAAAACCCCACTTCATATCACAACCTATGCAGTTAATCCAACAAGAAGGAGGTCTCCTTCCCAAGATAGACAGGCCTCATATGGCAACCTATGCAATTAATCCAACGGGAAAGAGGCCTCCTTCCCAAGATAGAGAAGTGGTGAAAGGGTTTATGACTGCTGTTAAAAAAAATTATGGTTCTACAAAAGTGGCCTTTAAGATACGATCTCAATTTGCCCAATTTTCACATGGGCGACATGCCTTTAGTTCAAGTGCTTCTTTGATTGATAGACGCAAGAAGAAGGATCCAATTGATTGGGGGTGGCTTCATGGTGTCGATGCTCTTGAGTTGCAATTTTTCCATATGATTACTTGGGCAGGTAGCTAGTTCGGAGTTTCTCGTCTTGTTTCTGTATTTATTTAAATTTTACATACTTACATTGTCTTATGCTAACAATTTTATCATCCATTAACATTGCCATACGATTACTTGGGCAGGTAGCTAGTTCCTCATCTTCTAAGAGGAATTGGAGCACTTATAGTTTCATCCATTCAGTGAAGAGAAACAGGTCGGGATCAAAGAAGGCAGAGAACCTAGTCTACAATCATAGCACAGTTCGTCTCATAACTCGAAAAGACCTAGGGTACAAGGAGTGTCCTTTCAAGAGATGGGACCAATACATAGATGATGTCATATGTGTGGACGAGGAGATACAACCAAATGACCTTGTGGAGATATCTCCCGTTGTTATGGATGAGGAGGAACCTCCACTTAAGAGTGATGCCTGCCTAGAGAGCTTGTTGACAGACAACCTCAGTGATGCTAATGATAATGATGCTGCAGATGTAGATGGCCTAGCAGAGATGGCTTGAGGAAACCAAATCAGTTATGTTGTTCATACTTCATTGTCTAATGTTTTTTGAATTTCCTATTTCATATTTGGAAATGTCGTTAGACAAATTTTGGATGCAGTATGACAATGGAATCATGGACATCTAGCATACCTATTATCAATATCAAATATGTAATTTGAATTTCCATTTGGTTTATCATATTCAAACTTTATAGTGTGTTACTTGTCGAACAATGAAAATGACTTAAATTTCATATGTATTATAATTTATAAATTATAATTATAAAATTTAAAATATATATGTATATGCATATAGTACCCCTAACATACCCAAGTCCCCTGTTTCAAAAAGTGGTGTCCTCGTCCCCGTCCTCGTTCTCATCCCCGAACCCAAGTTTCCTGACAACTTAGCCCAAAAGGAATCATGAACCACTAAGCACAAGCAAACAATTCTCCAACTGAAAATCAATGGATAAATTTCAAATGAAATGATAAATTTCATTTGATAATTATGCTAGTTGAACTCAATTTTAGTCTGTAAAAACATAGGCATATCATTACCCTGCCAAAACCTAGAAATGCCTTGAACCAATGTTATCAGAGCCTGACAGATTCTGGCAAAACCGGCCTATCCAACTGGTTTAGAATAGAAGGGTTTCCTTCCCAAAGCGACGTCATAAACAAAAAATGGTTGGTTCTGCACTAAACCAACCAGTTTTGTACCTAAATCGACTGGTTCCCTGCAAAACTGCCCTTAAATGACTGAATCGGCCAGTTTTTTACAAAACCGGCCAGTTTGGTACAAAGCAGTATGCCATGGTTTAGAACACGGATTTTAAAATGAGTATGAAATGGTAATTTTAAATTCTTAAAGTTTACTTAAATTTTTAACATTACCATTAATTGTTTTAGGATGTTTGAGAGTGGTTCCAATCTCATCGGACTTCATATGCAAAAAGTAGAATTTTTTATCCCATTCAGAATTCAACATACTTCAGCATTTCAGGATTGCAACGTTTCCACTTGATTCTATCATATATGAGGGTATGGGATTGGCATTTAATCAAGCACGTCAACCCCTCTATGTACCTTGATGTTGGTGGTGCTGATTGTTGAGCTTCTCTGTCTTGGATGGACTTGGACCCACTTCCATAACCAGAGGATGCAAACATTGGTGCTGGAGAAGTGCCACCAAGCCCAGGGGAATCAAACCAAGCTCAGGATCCCTATTTTCGATCTACCTTTGTTGAGACATAGATGATGACTCTGACTATGAGCATGAGGATTCAAATGATTCTGTTATATGATTAGATTGTAGAGTTTAGAGGTTATATGCTTATATTTTGACTGTAGAGGCCATTTATAGCCTATTTATTGACTTACTTTGGTTTAGATATGGATTGCACTCGATGCTATTTTGGTTGTATGCACTCTTACTTGCTTCATACATGAGAAATTTTCCATATTTGTGTACAATGGTTTGAATTCTCATGGATGCACATGAATATTTTTTTTCTGAATTTGAATATTTTATGTATAATTTGATCGACCGGTTTTTGTCCGATTCCGGTTCTTAGGGTCGGCCGGTTCAATCACCGGTTTGTTTCTGATAACATTGCCTTGAACAGATCTTCAATTGATGCTTTGAAACAAGCGATATCTGCAGTTGAGGTTTGGAGGGAAAGCGCTTCATAAAAACTTCAGAAATTATTTCCAGCTTTTGTGCTTTGTCTTAGGCTGCGAAATTCGTGCCGCAACATCTCCAAACCAAGACCTGCAAGAACCTGGAACACATTTTCAATTGATGGTCAATTCATGAGATATCAGCAGCTGAAAAATGCATGGCAACTAAAAAAATCAATTAAACTGGCATGCACTGCTAGCTACAGATTTCTGAGCGAAATCATTGACATAACCTGAGCGTATGAACCCCGAATTTAACTCCATCCAATGCATGCATTGGAGACTCAAAGAGCTTTTCAACGAGTGGATGCACATTATACTTTTACTCTGTGTTGATATACATTTTTAAACGGCACTAACAGTAAAGGCTTTGGACGGACTTTTTAAGATGAAGCGTTTTGGCACCGTTTGAATTCGCATTCTGTTAACTCTGTACTGCTCCACAACCCCTGTAAACATATGAGAGCACCCCTCAATCTCCTAGAATACCATTCAGCCTATATGTGCCATTTTACCCCAAGCAAGCCCCACCATCCACGCACGCAATTAGGATGTAAAATCAAATTTTAAAAGAAGGGTCACTTTTTGCTACAACACCATCTTAACCCTGAGCTTTGAGCTTTGCTATCCCTCTCCGAGCTTAATAGGTCTAAGGATAAGACGAATATGTGCAACCCTGAGCTTTGAGCTTTGCTGTCCCTCTCTGCGCTTAATAGGTGTAAAGTTAAGATGAACATGTGCAACCTGAACTTTGGGCTTTGCTATCCCTGAGCTGAATAGGTCTAAGGTTAAGATGAATATGTGCAACCCTGAACTTTGGGCTTTGCTATCCCTGAGCTGAATAGGTCTAAGGTTAAGATGAATATGTGCAAGTTAATTGTAAAGAGGAAACACTGCCTCGCCTTTCTCGAATAAACAAGTTAAACTTTCAACGTGAAACAAACATCCCAGCAGACTTTAAATACTGTAGAAAACATCCAATAAGGACCGCTTTGCACAAGGACATTAATAACGATAAGATTTATGGCAGCTTCATCTGCAGTTTATAAAAGTTCTGTTCAGAATAAATTCGTTCAACCCTGGCTAAAATCTGCAGTTTCCAAAGTACGTCGTCACCTCTTCTAAGAAAACTATTTAACCCTAATTTCAACTCTTTTACCCCCGCTATTTAAAACCGGCACTGTAAACAACTCTGAATTGGCCTTAATAAATCCTAATTTCATTTCCGAACAGTTTTCATGTTATACCCACAATCACAGTCGACTATGAACCAATTTTTCTAAAATTCACAATGCCGGGACCGAGAAGGCGAAAATGCACATGTAATTCTGGCCCTAGAAAATACATGTAGGACATATTGCTAGGATGTCTGGAAATATTGCGGAAAATATAGTTCGAGAGACGATCACCGTTAAATTTGCAGAGAATTTAGTAGACTAGACATGAGAAGAAAATCAAAACAAAACGGAGGACTTACTCTGGCTCTAGAGGTTCGTCCTCGTGCGCTTTGAGCTTCGATCTCGGGCCCTTTCCTTGGGAGCTCTTCCCTAAAATTTTGCCTCTACCTTCCTTCATCAATGCGGCATTCAGCGAGACCTCCGAAAATATCTTCTTCAAACTCATCTTCTATAGTTGGTGGAGTTCGTTGTGGCACTTCTCAGTAAGACAATGTCTAACGTTCCATTGCTGTTAAATGGAATTCAACTCAGGGTTGTTGTCACCGACTCACCACTAAGGATCCGACCCGAGACCAAAGCCGTGTTTCCTTCCTTGGGCATGCAGCGCTGCCCGAACACAACCTTCGGGGGCAAACCAACTCAAGGTGTGCCCGCAAGACTACGCCTAGCACCCACACTTTAACACTTATCTTGTTTCATTTAGTTATTTTAGCCAAAATACATTAGGTTCGACACTCAGCCAAATATCACACAAAAAGAACAAGTGTTTCCCGATGACGCCTCAATGGGGTGTATTGTAGTCATTCATATATATATATATATATATGAGAAAGCACCCACAGGCTTCTTCTCCGAGAGAACGCCCAAAACGACTACTACTTCGTTTACAAAAGGAACCCTAAGAATTAACCTAACCACTTCTCGATGGAATTCTCTTGTCCATGGCTTCCCCTTCTCGCATCAACAGGTCCACCTCTTACAGCTCCTGTCACCCATTTTTACTAAGTCGTCAGTCAAGCCTACGCCCAAGTCCATGCTACTTCTGCCCACTGGGCACACTCTACCCAAGTTGCGCCTTAACTCCCAACTAGTGCATTGCTTACCTCCTACACTTGACTCCCACAATGTTCCTTGATTGGATCCCTTCCAAGCTCCAACACCTTATTATATTTATATGCCTCTCAAGATGCGTTAAGGGTGCGCCCAAGGGTTGCAACCCTTTGGGTCACACCTCTTCTAAGATGAGTCAACATGCTTCTCCCCACTTTGGTCATGTCTACGGGAGCACCTCAACATGCCCCATTTGTCGAAGCCCTTCCACTTCTCTTGTTGCACGTTTTTTCGAAGCCCCTCGTTGAGTCTACATACCCACCAATGTTATCTGGATGCTCTACCACTCGCCGTGGGTATGTCACCACATGCCCAACTCCTGGGTCCACTTGCTGATGGGCAAGCCCTTAGGCCCCCAACTCAGGTCTACTTCCTCTTGTGCTCACATTCCAATTCGTTGGCTTTCTTTCGCTAAATCCCTATTTCCCGCTCGCCATGGGTGTTCAACCAAGGGGTGTAGGTGTCATGCACCTACTCTCCTCCACAAGATGTTGAATCCATTGCAAAGTCGATCACTCACCAAGTCTATCAAAGCTTCTTCATGGGATGGGGTGATGGTCAAGGAACCTTTCTCGCCAAGACCATGACATCCTCCCCCACTCCAAGTTGTTTTCGTCCTCGACAATGTCTCAAAGTATACCTGTTGTTCTCGGAAACTATATGCTAATGTTGTCATTACCACCTACCATCGCAACCAAGTCTTCCAAAGAAGTCTCCCAAACTGTCGAGCCGTCGCACCCTTCGCAACTTATTGTTGCTTCGATACTCAATCAATTATGACATGTGTCCATTCACTGTGCATCCACATGTGTTGAATTGGTTGGGTAGCTAATTAAATCGTCATGTTGAACCCCATGAGAATGAACCTCCTCAAGTCCAATACTGTATTTTCTAACCACACTTCAGTTATCTCATGCGGTCCTGTCAAACTAAGGCAAATTTGTCACCTTTGCCTCACTTCTACTAAACTACCTTCTATAGTTCAAATTATATTCACGAAAGTTGGCTATCTTGGACATGAGGAGTTTGTTCTCATGGTGTTGAGCACGACAATTGGACTAGTTACCCAACCAGTTCGACAAATGAGGGTGCACGGCGGACAGAGACATGATGAGGCAGTAGCATACCATAACATCACAAGCATGCCTTGTGAACCCTATTGTGTTTATTATATATGTAAATATATGATATGCATGAGTTTAAAAGTGCCTTGTGAGCCTCATTGTGTTTATTATATATGTAAGTATATTATATGCATGAGTTTAAAAGTTTTAGAGATGACCAAAAATATGGAAAGGGGCTTTGTGGAAAAAATTATGGAAGGGATAGAAGAGAAGTGGGTGGTAAATTGTTTGCAAAGTTAAGTGAATATCCAATGGGGCGTGGGAAGAGAAGATCACTTGTGTGAAGGAATAAGGAAAAAACAATTAGTTTAGTTTTGAAAAAGAGATAGTAAAAGTTGATGTGGAGCAAACCGTCTAATCTATTGATTGTATAGTTTTTTTTTCCCTTAAGAAAAAAAAGCGTAATTTATTTATAGTAAAAATGAACCACATTGTTCATAAGTGGTCAATGGTCATACAAAAAATTGTTTCTGTAGAATATGAATATAGACAAGTAATATATATGCATCTAGATAATAAAAATATATATGATATTATCATGTGAGTTGTTTCTATGTGTGCTCATATATCAGTGTCAATTATCAAAATATGTGATCAAAATTGTTATCGTCTGAAGTATGCATGAGGTCATTCCAGGTTTCAGTTGTGAGAAAATCTCCCTACGGATAGGTAGATATCCCCTTGGGATTAGAAAAGGCCCCTAGTTGCCTACCCAAGACAGAGAGGAAACAAATAGACACTATAGTCCTCTTAGATCTAGCTCACGCATCAGCTAACAAGCTATGGAAAGACAAAGCAAGTAGATGGCATACCTTACTTTGATGGTTTTCCTTGCTTCTCCTAAGTTGCTCCGGCTCCAGCTTTTGATTATGGACTTATGGACTTGTTCACAAAGGAAAGACAACACCTTCTCCAAAGCAATATATGTATAAACAAAGATATAACTATAAAAACATAGACAATTTCATGCATTCATCGTTAAAAACATGAAAATGAGAGGAATAGGCTAAGTTATATTAATTATAAGAAAGCCAAAAGAAATTGATTACAATGTTATACCTTAATGTCCAAAGTAGCAGCACCTCCTTCCAAGCTCTCCAACATCACCCTTGCAAGACTCATAGGATCATAAGTTTAGTGCTTCCAAGATCACCCCCCCCCTAGCTCATGGATGGCTCTCTTTAAGTAGGATTTGGGATGCCAACCACTAAGAGGAGATTATGGATCTAAGTGAGGAAGATGTGGATCAAGGATCTAAACCATGCCAAGGAGGGAATGTCAGATGGGATTCGAAGGGAGACCTCATCCCATGAAAATCTCCTCGAAATCCAAGATCCAAAATCTAGGGATAATAGCTATTCAGGGATTTTTCTCACCCCCATAACTGAGCAAAGCGCGAAAATGTTGTAATTTTCGCGCCCCCATAGGCATGCAAAACACGAAAATAAGGAATTTTCGTGCCTTGTACCACTAGCAAGGCGCGAAAATATATCTAGGAGGCCCATAAGTGGGTTTGGTCAAGTGGTTTTCGACCCCTAAGTTGTTGGATTTGCTTCCATATATGACTAAGGAAGGGACCAACATGATATCAAAGGGTCCTAACACCCTTAGGAGGCACAAACATCATGTTTCTCATGGTGATATGACATGAAGACTCTCAATGGTATAGAGTGTGACAATTTGAGGTATAACAACGGGTTCCTAACATCCCCTTCCCCTTAGAAAAATCTTTGTCCTTAAAGCTTTAGATGTGAAAATTGTTGTTGAATCTGAAGGAGTGGTTCCCATGTAGCATCCTCTGGTTGCATTTCGTGCCACTGAATTAATACCTTTGTGATGGACCGAGAGCGAAGCTGACGAGTGCGCCTATTGAGGATGGCCTCTGGATCTAAAAGGTTGGATCCTTCATTATCCAGTTCTGGTAAAATAGTTGGTCCTCTGATGTTGGTGCCAAGAACTTTCTTTAGACAAGAGACATGAAATACTGGATGAGTGCAGGAAGAAGGAGGAAGTTCCAATTTATAAGCAATGGACCCAATCTTCTGAAGAACCTTATATGGCCCATAGAAATTTGGAGCGATCTTATGATGCCCTTTGAGTTTTAGGGAGGATTGCTTGTAAGGTTGTAGACGAAGAAAAACCATATCACCTGCTTGAAAAGTGCGCTCAAAATGGTGTTGATTGGCTTGTTGTTTCATTCGATTTCTTGCCATGTGAAGATTGTCCTGCAAAATGCGAAGAATCTGATTGCGGTTTCAAAGAACCGTGTCAACTTCCTGAACTGGTGAACTGCTGGGGGTGTATGGAAGAAGAACTGGCAGTGCCTGACCATAGACTGCTTCATATGGAGTCATTTTAGATGCACTGTGGTAGGAGTTATTGTACCACCATTAAGCGAGAGGGGGCCACTTTTCTCACTGATGTTGTTGTTTAGAGGTGAAGCAACGAAGATAAGTTTCCAAACATTTATTGATAATTTCAGTCTGACCATCTGTTTGTGGGTGATACCCTGAACTAATCTTCAGTTTGGTGCCAGTGTTGCGAAATAGTTCTGTCCAAAAATGACTGGTGAAAGTTGCATCGCGATTCGATACAATGGAAGAAGGGATTCCATGAAGAAGGAAGATCTGGTCCTGGAAAAATTGTGTGATTGAGGAGGCGGTATAGGGATGGTTGAGGGCACAAAAATGACTATATTTGGAGAGGCGATCAACCACAACCAAAATCATTGTCTTCCCTCTAGATTTAGGGATCCCTTTAATGAAATCCATAGAAATATCTGTCCAAATCCGTGTAGGGATGGGCAAGGGTTCGAGCAATCCTGGAAGGAGTGTCGTTTCACCCTTGTTGCAATGGCAGGTATCACATTCAGCCACCATCTATTGAATTGTCATTTTCATTCCCTGCTAAAAGAAGTTACGTCGTGCTCGCTCATACATTTTGAGGAACCTAGAGTGCCCTGTCGATGGAGAAGCATGGAGTTCATATAATACAACATGTTGAAGATCTGTGCTCTGGGGAAGGACCAGACAACCCTTGTATCTTAGGGAAGCACCATCCCAAGAGTAATGTGGTACAACAAAAGGGTTGTTGGCCAACCGTTGGATGGTTTGAGATAATGAGGAGTCATTGACATAGCCCTGTTGAACATATTGCAACCAATTTGGAACATGCATAGAAATAGATGAAAGACAAACTTGGTCATCAAATGTGCGAGAAAGAACATCCGCCACAAGATTGTCCTTACCCGTCTTGTAAGTGATCGCATAGTCATAACCCATGATTTTACTAACCCATTTATGTTGTGCTGGGGAGGAGACCCGTTGTTCTAGGAAATATTTCAGACTCTGGTGATCTGTCTTGATGCATAAATGATTCCCTAATAGGTATGGCCACCACTTCTGTACTGCATGCAAAATAGCTATCATTTCCTTCTCATATGTAGAGGCGGCTAAATTCTTACCGAAAAGGCCTCTTGAAGGTGGCAATCCCATTGGTTCAGCAAAGACACCTGCATATCTATCCAAAATTTGTTGTAGATCCAAAGGAGTAGTGGAGACTACTGATGGGTGCATCTGAATGGAATGGAGTTGAGCGATGACACCATGTGAATTCTTCTTAAAGAGATTTTCCATGTAATGTGAACTGATGATGCTGAGAGACCCTGGTTGTAAGCCCGTCAATGTGTGTTTTTTCCCATTGACTGAAAACTGCATCCAAAGTTCAGCAAAATCCCATAAGATGGGGCCAAGTGTGCGTAACCATTGAACGCCCAAAACCACATCACATCCGCCTAAGGCCAAGGAAAACATGTCGGAGCGCAGGTTATAATCTCCCATAGAGATACGCACATTGCGACACTTCCCCTTGCAAGGTAAGGTTCCCCCATTGGCAATCAGTTGGAGCAAGGATGAACAAAACAATTAGCCTATTTGGAGATTCGAGGGTCAATGAAGTTATGAGTGCTACGAGAATCAATGAATATTTTAAGAGGGAGCTTCTTGAAGTAACCCTTGACCCGCATTGTTTGTGGGGTGGTGACTCCAGCTAAAGCATGGAGACATATCTATGGGTGGTCGTTCGGAGATGGAGGGTCAACAGGCGACTGTTGAATGTCGACTTGATCATCTATTGTATCCGGATCTTCTTCACAAATTTCAGAGGCAGACTGAAAATCCACATCCATGAGATAGAGCTTTTGCTGAACACATCTATGTCCCCGAGTGAATTTCTCATCACAATTATAACAAAACCATTTTTCTCTATGTGCCTACATCTCTGTTTCATACAAATGCTTGATACGAGTTGTTCGAGGAGCTGGCGTGATGGGAGGTCGTTGGGAAACCATATTTCTAAATGGAACAAAAGTGGATTTGGAGTGTTGTTGGGCTGCAATCTTGACCTTTGCCAACTTAATCAACTCTAGGACTTCCTTCATTGTGCTGGGACAAAACATTTTAACCTCAGATCGGATTGCATCTCTTAGGCCGCTGACAAAACAACTCATGTAGAATTCATCAGACAATCCTTCTGTGTGATAGGCTAGTTTCTCAAATTATGTCTGATACTCTCTCACAGTGACAATTTGGCGAAGTTTAGTGAGTGCTCCTGTGAAGTCATCAAAAGCATTAGAACCAAATCATTGCAAAAGGAGTTGGCAAAAATCTGTCCATTTTGGCTTTGCATGAGCCTTGATGTACCAACAAAACCATTGAAGGGCTTCGCGTTCCAAATGAAAGGATGCAAGTGGAACTTTGTTGACATCAAAAGTATTATGCAGACTGAAATATTGTTCTACCTGGTATATCCATCCAGTCGGATCATCACCATTGAAGCAATGAAAATCAAGTTTCCTCCCACAAAAAGTGTTGGAAGAAGAGAACCCCGTGTTTGCAGAAGACTCTGGTTGTCGTCTATTGTTCATGGTGAAGGGTTGAAGATGGAGGCCGAGAAATTTTTCATCTAGATCTTGGAGTTTGGTTTTGAGGGTTGTAAGTTCTTCCTCCATGTTTTTTGCTCCTGCGCGGGTGACAACCATAACCAGGAGTTTTTTTTTTAATGGATAGAAAAACAAAAACTTCTTTAGTAAAGGAAAATTTGGATTTGAGAAAAAATCTGAGGGGTAATTGGGGTTTGACTAGGTTTTGGACACTTTCTAATGGACAGGGAAGTAGAAAATGGGGATTTCAGAAGCGGGGTGAAAGAATGGGAAAATTTGTCAAGCAGGGACAAAGAATCAGAAATAGGAAATGAACACTGTGGCAAAATTTGAAGGTGGTTGGGTGAAAATCGAAGAAGTTATGGAAAACCCTAAAAATAGACAGATGTGGGATTTCTAGCTTCGGGAAGTGGAAATTGGGATAGGGTCCTCAGGAACGAAATATGCAGAATGGGAGTGCAGGGATGTCAATAAATTTTCAAGGGAAACAGAGTTAAAACAAAGAAGATATGGCGAAAAAACATAATTTTATACTCTCTCTTTTTTCAGAATGGATCTGCAACGGCTCTGAATAGATGTAATCTGCTATTTATCAACTGGCAATAGATATGGAACCCAGGTATGCTCGGCTTCCTAATGGTTCAGGGGATTCACTCGGCCACCGATGCTATCTGAGGGCTTGCGTATTGGGGCAGTACCCCTCACTCCACGGCTCAAGTAAAACTGATAACTGCTTTGCCACAAACGATAGCTCTTGGTTTACCTCACAGGTGGGAACTAGTCAATCAGGTAGGGGTCGTTTCCCTTTTCGCTGGAAGGTCCTCTCAATGGGCCAGCTACTTTGGGGTTCCTTTGGTACTCCTCACAATGAGTTTTAGGGCTATGCCCAAGTACTTCCCACAGTTAAGCGAATAGGGATTATTCTTAGATCCGAACCTGCAATTGAAAAGAACAATGCAGATGCGATTTTTTTTTGGCAGAAATTAAACCCAACGAGCCCAAGAAAGTGCTCTGATACCATATGTGAGGAACCTCTAGCAATTAATTAATGAAAATGCACGATATATCAGAAATAACAGAACACGGAATAAATTTATTGATCGCAGGCCACTTAGAGGGGAAAACCTCCTTTGAGCAAGCTCAATACAAAATAACTCGTGGATTCCTTCATTGGCCTCAACACGTACTTATATATTAAGTCTATGCGTCAAATACTGTGGATCAATACCATGGAACATATGATACTATGGGATAATACAAACTATGGATCAATACCATGGAACATATAATACTACGGGACGACCTACAAAGCATATGCGTCCAACAACAATATACTAAGTAAAGAGAAGGGTTGACACGGGTTCCCAGCAAAGTCAACCATGGTTCACTAAAGTCAATCATGGTTAACCAACATCAACTATAATTAACCATGGTTAACAGTCACCAATGAGATGTCATCAACCATGGTTAAACATAGTCAACCATAAGCAACCATGATGCACTAAAGTCAACCATATTCAAACATGATGCACTGAACTCAACCATGCCTAAATAATGACCGACCATGGTTTAATATAGTCAAACTTAGTTTAAATTTAACCATGCCAAAACAATGTTTAACCATAGTTTATAGTCAACCTTGGTTTAATGTCAACCATGTAATAACGTCAACCATTACTTAAATTCAACCATGCTCAATCAATGGTCAACCATAATTTAACCATGGTTAACCAACATCTACATAATCAACCATGGTTAATCAAATTCAAACATGGTCAATGATGAAATGGGGTCAACCATGGTTAACTAAATTCGACCATGGTTACCTAAAGTAAACCATAGCCAACCATGGTTAGTCAAACTCAACCATATGTAACCATGATGTAGTAAATTGAACCATGCCCAAACAATGGTCAACCATGGTTTAATATGGTCAAACTTAGTCAACCATTATTTCACACCCTTCATTGACCATGGTCAATGATGGTCAAACACTGTAAACTATGGTCTAACAATGGTTGGTCATGGTTCTCCTAGTTATGTCGACCATGGTTAATGATGGTCTAACATGGTCTCCTGTATCTAACAACAGTCAACCATTATTCACTATAGTCAATAATGGTTAACCAACATTTACCATAGTCAACATTAGCTAAAGTCAACCATAGTCAACCATGATGAAACCATAGTCAACCATGGTCAATCAAAGTCAATGATAGTTAACCATGATGTAGTCAACTGAACCACGTGTAAACAATGGTCAACCATGGTTAAACTTATTCAACCATCAATTGACACCCTTCATCGACCATAGTTAACGATGGCCTAACCATGGTCTAACAGTGGTTGGCTATGGTTCTCTTGGTTATGTTAACCATGGTCAATAATGGTCTAACATGGTCTTCTATAACTAACCAAGGTCAACTATTGTTCACTAAAGTCAACCTTGGTTATCCAACATTAACCATAGTCATTCATGATTAACCAAAGTTAACCTTGGTTGTCTTGGTTATGTTAACCATGGTCAATGATGGCATAACATGATTTTTAATAACTAACCAAAGTCAACCATGGTTCACTGAAGTCATTCATGGTTAACCAACATCAACTATAGTCAACCATGGTTAACTAAAGTTAACCGTAGGCACCAATGAGATGTCATCAACCATGGTTAAACATAGTTAACCATAACCAACAATGATGCACTAAAGTCAACCATATTCAAACATGATGCACTGAACTCAACCATGTCTAAACAATGGTCGACCATGCTTTAATATAGTCAAACTTAGATTGAAGTCTACCATGCCTAAACAATGGTTAATCTTTATAGTCAGCCTTGGTTTAATGTCAATCAATGTCTAAATTCAACCATTCCCAATCAATGGTCAACCATAATTTAACCATGGTTAACCAAAGTAAACCATGGTTTATCAACATCTACATAGTCAACCACATGGTTAACCAAATTCAAATATGGCCAATGATGATATGTGGTCAACCATGGTTAAACATAGTCAACCATGGTCAACCATGGTTAATTTAAGTCAACCATTATTAACCATGATGCAGTAAAATTAACCATGCCCAAACAATGGTTGAAAACATGGTTTAATATGGTTAAATTTATTCAACTATCATTTCACACCCTTCATCAACCCTGGTCAATGATGGTCTAACCATGGTCTAACAATGGTTGTCCATGGTTCTCCTAGTTATGTCAACCAAGGTAAACGATGGTCTAACACGGTCTTTTGTATCTAACAAAAGTCAACAATTGTTCACTGTATTCAACCATGGTTAACCAACAATAACCATAGTCAAGCATAGTCAACATTAACTAAAGTCAACCATATTCAACCATGGTTAATCAAAGTCGGGCATAGTCAACCATGATGTAGTAAACTGAACCATGTCTAAACAATTATCAACCATGATTTAATATGGTCAAACTTATTCAACCATCATTTAACACCCTTCATCGACCATAGTCAACGATTGTCTAACCATGGTCTAACAATGGTTTGTCACGGTTCTCTTGGTTATGTGAGCCACGAACAATGATGGTATAACATGGTCTTCCATAATTAACTGAACCATAGTTAATTGTGATGCAACCATAGTCAAGCATGATGCATAAAATTCAACCACAAACAACCATGATGCACTAAAGTCAACCATGCCTAAACAATGGTCAACCATGGTTTAATATATTAAAACTTAGTTTAATGCCAATAATACCTGAATAATGGTTAACAATGGTTCAAAGTCAACTATGGTTTAAAGTCAACTATAGATCAAAGTTAGTTACCATCCCCATTCAATGGTCAACCATAGTTTAACCATGGTTATTCAAAGTCATCCATGGCAAACCAAAGTCAACCGTTGTTAACTAAAGTCAATCATAGTTAACCTAAGTCAACCATGGTTACCATGACATGTGGTCAACCATGGTTAATTAGGGTCAATCATAGTCAACCATTATGCAACCACAGTTAAAAAAAGTCAACCATGAAGCAACCTTAGTCAACCATTGTTAACTAAAGTCAATCATAGTAAACCATAGTCAAGTATGAATGCACTAAAATCGACCATCGTTGACTAAAGTTAATCATAGTTAACCATAGTCACACATGATGCAATAAAGTCAACCATTCCCATTGTTAAAAATGATGCACTAAAGTCAACCATCCCCATATTAAACCATGATGCATTAAAGTAAAGCATGATGCACTAAAGTCAACCATAGTCAAGTATGTTCAAACTTGGATCAACCATACTAAAAATGTTTAGCCATGGTCAAACATGGTCAACAATGATTGACCATGTTTCACCTTCACTAAGTAAACTCTACAATGTCAAACATGGTTAACCGTAATCAGTCACTCTCAACCATGGTGAAACATGGTCAACCATAATCAACCATTCTCAACCATGGTTAAACATGGTTAACCATAATCAAACAGTGTCAACCATGGTCAACAATGTTTCAACTCTTCATCTATATTGTTTTTTAATTATAAATCGTTTAGATTATACTTTTATTTTTTATTATTACAATATGAAAATATAATAATATTAATATTAATGTTTTTTTTGTAATAAAATAATACGCATTTTCTTTATTTCTTTATTTTTGTTGTTATTTATCTAAATATACCTATACCTTTATTTTTGTTATTATTTATCTAAAAAATTTGAATATTGATTTTTTAAAAATTTCTTATTTATGTATTTGTATATTTCTTTTTCTTATTATTTTTCTTCTTCGAATGGGGTGATTAATCATAGGGCGGAGGTTATTAATGGTGACACGACCTTAGGGGAGCAAGCGACGATGGGGGATGGTTCAGGAAGCTCCTCTAGCTTGCATCTCGATCGCTCACCCGAAATTATCACGTGACACCATCAAGAGAAGTTATGAAGAGGCGCAGAGAAGGTATAATGACACCCGTTGGATCCAATAGATGGCCATTTATCAAGCCCAAGCAGGTTGAGGGACGCGTTGCTAGTGCAACGACTGTTATGACTAGTTTTGGGCATCATGATCCTCTCTTGTGCTATCGCAAGGGAGGAGGATACACCATGCTTCGTGAGTGCCACTGCACTCCTAGTCGGTGAGGAAACTCTAGTCGCATACAACACCGGGGGGCCAGTCGCTCGACTCTGGCTCGTCATATTGTTGCGATGACAGATTCTCTTCCCAACATCAAGAGTGACCTCAGGGACATGGAAGGTGATATACATGTTCAAGTGCAATCTATTGAACACAGAGTGCAACTGATTATTGACTGGTGCACGAAGGTGGTCGAGGCTTACAACCTCCCTTCTCTGCTCCTAGAAATGGTGGTGGTTCTTGAGGCGGATAGTCCTCCACCTGAGATAGTAAATGAAGGGGTGCAAACCATGACAGTGGAAAACCAGAGCCCTAAGGAGGAGCCCAAGGAAATGGACACGACAGACTTTAGTGTGACAGGGATGATTTGAGGGCAAGACGCCAATCCTATAGCGTAGATCAAGTCCAACGTGCCCCCTCCCAAGGCCATTGATAGGAGTGAAATGGAGCCTCCCTAGAAGTGGAGCTGAATGGAAACTAGCCCCTCGCCCTAGCTTGAGCGGATTTTGCGTCTTGTGTGACATGGTATTCTTCTCTTGGTAGTCTCCATATGTTTTGCAGGTAGTGGTTTGAATGATTAGTTTGGAAATTTTAGCACTATTGCTAATCTTTGTACTCCACCCAATAGCGGCATGTAAAAATATCTCTTCAAATGACTATCAACAGACTCATTTTGACTCAGGGCCTGAGCCTCTTCCATGTTTTGAAACCTCAGAGCTCACTATAAGCATATGTATCTATACTTATGTTAATATAATGTAGACTTTAACTTACAAAAAAAAATTATTAATTTTATTTTTATTGCTAATTTAGTTCTTTATCAATATAATTACGCTGAAGGAATTTTTTACGGGGGAGGTTCCTCTCAAAGCTTCGTCGTCTATCAAGGGAATATGAGGAGTTGCCCCCTGTCTTTAATATCTTAAAACCCTTTTCTTATTTAATATTTTTACACTTAAAATAAGCATGCCTTGAATGCAGCCGATCTTAATGGCTTAATGGCGAGAAGTAGACATAGTGATGTCTTAATGGCTAGAGTCTAGAAGTGAAGGCCAATCTTGTTACTGACAACCATAGTCTTTATGGAAATTGGACTAGGTGAGGCTGGCACGCAACACTTGCCATAAATTTGCATCCATTGATTCGACATGACAGTAGGTGAGGCTAGCAAGAAACAGGGAGTAGTTCAGTTGGCCTGCGTATATCTACATAAGCCTTCTTAGGTTTGTTCATACAATCTAACCTTCAAGTCTTTTAGGCTCGACCAATTCTATTATTCTTCTAGACGCCCAGACTATTTGTAGGAAAATTGGTTAGAAACCCTAATTTTAGGTTTGCTCCGGTTCCCCTTGAGATAGTTTTTGAATTTACAACATTTGTAGAGCTTTCTTTGGCATATATTGTTGTAAAGGAAATAAATATTTGCATTGTTTCTCTAATCTTGTTTCATTTTCCACATCAATTACCAGTTAGGGAATGAAATAAGATATATCGTTTCGTTAGGGAAGGGAACAGATAAATTACTGTAGACATTCCTATTGGATTTCTTAAGGAAATGAAAGTCTTAGATAATAAGCCTCGTTTCATAGGAGAGTCCTAATACGATTAAATACTTTAGTAGGGTGAGCAAAAAATTATGGACGAGGTTAACTCATTGCTAGGAGATTGTGCTTTGGTCTTGGACCGCCCATTGGGTTATATAGGGATAATATTTTATAAAAAAAAGATAATTATCCTAATGAGGAATGAGGTTACCCATCCATATTGACCACTCAAGGAAAGTAGACAGGCATAAATACAATATGGCAACCAGGAATTCCTAAGGAATTCTTCCATTAATAGGGGGTAAGGTGGAAATAAAACGCGTGACAAGGACATGAGTTTTATTCACATGCATTATTTTTCAAGAGACCCAAATCAATCCGTTAACTTGATGGAAACACTATTGTCTCAATCCCATGCTTTGTGTGAACCATTACTCCGAGTCACTAGAGACATGGACCCGATTTGGTTAGAACGTTGAAATGTAGAGATGACTTTTTTTTCAGTAAGTTCTATAGTGAATCCTTCAAGCAAACATAATATCAATAATGCACTTATTTCATTTTCAATTTGTCATTACTTCTCATTGGATCCGTTTGGCCTTCTTTCCTTCAACAAATCAATTGAGTTGTAGCATGCTTACTCAGTTTAACTTATTACAATAACAAAATAATTGAGTCAAACTTTGTAAAAATAAATCTGTGAATGCATTTATTATTTCATTGAAAAACAAAACGCACATGATGTCAATAATACGCCATTCATGTTCCAATTTCCAGATAGGACAATCACTTTTCAAGCAATCGGAAAAGAGGTCACAAGCATTTGTGAATAGTGTATTTATATATTAAATTAATTGTTATTAGATATTTTATTTTTATTTTTATTATAACATATTTTTTTTTATTGTATTAAAAAGTTAAAATGTGAGGGTGGTATATAAGGTGTCTATTTTATTTTTTATTTAAATGTTTTGGTTTTAATAACAATATTAACCATTTATCCCTCTCTCTCATAAATGTCAGAAGTAGATGTTTAAATGAGAGAGTTTTAGTTTTAGTTTTAAAAGTAAAAATAAAATATAGTTGATAGAAAAAATGCAAAATTCATTGTGGTAGTTGTGAGCAAAGTGTTGCATTACATTCTCTCCAACAGCCGAATGTTTCTTGATGGGGATTGGCAAACAGTAAAAACTTTTCTCCTATTCATAAATTGAATATTTGTAGAAGTAAGTCTCCAACCGCTGACCACCGTATGGATGCATATTTTGACAAGAAAACTAGACTCTCAGCCTCCGTTGATTCATCTAGATCGATGATGGAAAAATTTTGACTTCTCCATAGAAACTTTTCCTCCCACTTCAGATCGTGACCATCTCTCGTGCAAGCCAACAAGGACTGACTTGGCAACGTTTTCCTCTGTTTAATTTCCATGGTGAGGGCGTCCAGGGTTTAATAGCTAAGGCTTCCTCTCAAGAGCTCGATTCAAATGTATGCTTCAGACTTCCCGACCGTGATCTAGAGTTTCCCCATCGACATGCCATGAGTGGCTGGACGCAGAGGATTTCAAGCAAAACCAACAACTCCTGCGCTAAGAACTGAACAACGTTCTGGAGATTCATCCTTAGTCGTAGATAACAAAAATAAGTGATATGAGTTAACAGGGCTCAATTGACCAGTATCAAGATCAATTGATCGGATTTCCAACAGGGTTCCACATCAGGAGTAGATTCATATAACCAATGAAGGTTATCACAACAGATAAAATGGTTATCTGGAACTGAGTAGCTTCATAAGGACCCATAGAGTATAGTTACTCAGTTTTTCTTATTCCAACGATTACAATGCCATTTTTAAGAACCTACCAGAATCTGGCTTGGGATCCTAACAAATAGGATCTACCACATTTAGAGATCATAATAAATCTAAACAACTAACAAACACCGGCTCTTAAGGATTCGAGAGCCTATTTGGCAATAATAGACATTATTACAACACACACCTCACTATCACTCCAACTAACTTAATCTAGTCTAAAACAAAATGATAACAAAGACTTTATTCTCCCTCCCAATGCTCCTGCATCAGGCTTCCGGACTTGAAAATATTCATGGACTCCTGTCCATGAGTTCTTCTATACAGGTGCCACTTTTATGTAACATTGTGGTTGTCAACCATGTCGAATCTTCCACTGGATGACCTACCCACTTCACTAAGTACTAAAAGTATTCTTTTCCTCTGGTTTTCTTCTTCACTCTCTTGTCTAAGATCTTCTTTGCCTATAGTTTTGCTTCAATTGGCATCTGTTTCTGCCATTGGACCTGTTGTCTGCTTTTACTGTTGTCATCCTCCTCTACTGTTCCTTCTGTTGTACCTGCATGGTATTTATATAAATCTACAACATTAAAAATTGGGGATATTCCCATACCTGATGGCAATTCTAATTCATATGCATTGTTTGAAAATTTCCTGAGAATTTTACAAGGTCCAATTTTCTTATATTTCAATTTGTTATACTCTCCTCTTGGAAATATTTCCTTCCTCAGGTGTGCCAAAACTAATTCACCAACTTCAAAGCTCTACTCCCTCCTCTTCAAATATTCTATGCCTTTGTATTTGATGCTGTTGTCGTGTAGTTTCGATTTTACCTGTTCATGGACCTCATGCATTGCTGTAGCAAAGTCCTCTCCATCTGCACTTCTTCTTTCAGCTTTTCCTAAATCCCTAAGTTCATAAATGCCTCTTGGGTGCATTCCATATACAATCTGAAATGGACTCTGGACCGTGCTCCTGTTCGGAGAATCATTATAAGCAAATTCAGCCTGAGCGAGTGCTTGATCCCATTGCTTGGCACGTTCTCCAACTAAGCTCGTTAAAATATTTCCCAAACTTCTATTAACCACCTCAATCTGTTTGTCAGTCTGAGGATGGTATGCTGAGCTAAAACTCATATCTATCCCAAGTTTCTTCCACATAGTTTTCCAGAAATGTCCAAGGAATCTAGAGTCTCTATCAGAAACAATGTTTCTTGGAAGTCCATGCAATCTTACAATTTCCTTAAAAAACAGATTAGCTACATTTGTGGCATCACTAGTTTTGAAACAAGGAATAAAATGTGCCATTTTGGAGAATCTATCAACAACAACAAAAATTGAATCATGACCCTTCTGTGTTTTTGGCAAACCCAAAATGAAATCCATGCTAATAGAGTCCCAAGGTCTGTTGGGATTGGAAGTGGTGTGTACAAACCTGTATTTTGGCTTCTCCCTTTTGCATGCTGACAGATTATACATTTATCCACGAAGTTCTGCACATCTGTTCTCATCCTTGGCCATAAATAAAAATGTTTCAATTGTTCCAGAGTTTTATCATGTCCAAAATGCCCACTTAATCCTCCACTGTGTTTCTCTTTGATTAAGTTTTCTCTCATTGAGCATTTAGGAATACATAGCTGATTACTTTTAAACAACAAACCATCCTGTATTAAGTATTCTAACCATGGAGTTCTGTCCCTTACTGCTGGATTTTTACAAGCCTCAAATGCTTCCTTGAAATCTACATCATCTTCATACAACTCTTTCATGGAGTCAAACATTGTAACCTGCACTTGATTTCCTTGCATTATCAAAGTCCTCCTGCTTAAGGCATCTGCAATCTTATTGGACTGTCCACTGATGTGCTTTATCAGAAAAGTAAATTTTGTAGATATTCAACCCATTATTCACGTCTTTGATTCAGTTTTGGCTGCTGCATTATGTATTGCAAGGCATGATTGTCTGAATACAAAAGAAATTCTTTAGGCAACAAGTAATGCCTCCATTTCTTCAGTGATTGAACTACAGCATAAAACTCTTTGTCATATGATGAGTATTTCTTCCTAGCTTCATTCAACTTCTCACTGAAGTAGGCTATGGGTTTGTCTTCTTGGTTCAACACAGCTCCTATGGCTTCTCCACTAGTGTCACAATTCACTTGAAATGGTTTTTGAAAAACTGGTAAAGCTAAAATAGGTTATTCAGTGACCTTTTTTTTCAATAGTTGAAATCTCCTTTCAGCTTTAGGAGTCCACTTGAATGGTTGCTTATCTTTCTTAATGGTCTCAATTATTGGTGCACTAATCTTACTGAAATTTCTTATAAATTTCCTGTAAAAACTAGACAATCCATGGAAGCTCCTTACCTCGGAAATATTCTTGGGTGAAGGCCATTCTTGGATAGCTTTTACTTTTTCAAGATCCATCTTTAATCCCTCTTCAAAAATGATAAAGCCAAGAAATATAAGTTCAAACTTCAGAAATGAACATTTTTTCAGATTTATTATCAATTTCTCCTGCTGCAATTTCTTTAAGACATGACTCAAGTGCCTCAAATGTTCTTCTTTGGACCGACTGTATATTAGTATATCATCTGGATAAACTATGACAAACTTTCCAATAAAGTCTTTCAACACCTCATTCATTAATCTCATAAAGGTACTTGGTGCATTTTATAAACCAAATGGCATGACAAGCCATTCATACAACCCATCATTTGTCTTAAATGTTGTTTTCCACTCATCTCCCTCTCTGATTCTGATTTGATGGTAACCACTTTTCAAATCAATCTTGGAAAAATACCTTGCACCCTCTACATAGTCCAGTAGATCATCTATTCTAGGCAATGGAAATCTATATCTGATTGTTATTTTGTTGATGGCTCTTGAATCAGTGCACATCCTCCAGGTTCCATCCTTCTTTGGACTTAGTGCTGTTGGTACAACACATGGGCTAAGGCTTTCTCTGATCAGCCCGTTGTCTAGTAGTTCCTTCACTTGATTTCTAATTTCTTCATTTTCCCGAGGTGTCATTTTATATGCAGCCTTGTTTGGCAAGTTTGATCCAGGTATCAAGTCAATATGGTGACTGATACTCCTCTTAGGTGGCAATTCACTTGGTAAATCATTCACCACTATATCATGAAATTCATTTAACATATCTTGAATCTCAACAGGCAAATCTGAAATTTTAGTAGTTGTAAACACTACCCTAGGTTTACAAACCAAAGCAAAATTTACCTCATTATCCTCCATCTGTTGTAGAAATTCCTTGCCACTCATCAGCAAAGCTCTTGGGTCATTGTTTCCAACTGTCTATTCTTCTTGCAATGGCAAAAAAGTTTGGTTCAACCCATCTTTTTGAAACTTGTAGACATTCCTCCTACCTTCATGTATGGCATTTCTGTCATATTGCCAAGGTCTACTCAACAGGATGTGACACACATCCATTGGCATCACATCACAAAGAATTATGTCCTTGTAGTTGCCTAATTGTAAATCTACCTCACATTGTTCATTTACCAACAATTGATGGTTTTTTTGAAGCCATGATACCTTGTATGGTGTTGGATGCTTAGTCTTCTTCAGATTTAACTTCTCTACCAATTCAATGGACACTAAATTGTCCGTGCTTCCGCTATCAACTACTACCTTGCAGCATTTCCCTTTAACTTTGCACATGGTCTTAAATAAGGTTTTCCTCTGAACTGGTTCAATAGGATTTTTCTCTGACTTCAACAACACTTTCTTTAACAAAAGAGACTCACTTGTCTCTGGTACATTTTCAACCTCTGGTTCCTTTACTTCTCCTTCCACTGTTGGAGTAACAACAGCATTTCTTGAGCCTGCATGCTTGTTTTCTGGACACTCAAAAGATCGATGTCCCATCTTGCCACATTTAAAACATTTGAATTCTCTTCCTCTGCCTCAGCCTCTTCCTCTAGGAGAGAATCCTCTTTCTTTAAAGTCATCCTCTCGATGTCCTTGATTACTTGAACTGCTAGTTCCTTTTCTTTGGGTTGTAGATCTTCCTCTACTAAATTTTTGTCCTCTTCCTTTGTTAGGACCTCTTCCTCTATTCGACTGCCTCCTTGCAATCTTGTCCTCTGCTTTCAAAGCAAGCTGGTAAGCTTCTTCTACTGTCCTTGGAGTCAACAAGCTAATTTCATCTTGGATATCCATTCTCAAACCATTCACATACATGGCTACCTTTTTTGTAGTATCTTGCACATAACCTGCTCTTATATTCACTTTACAAAACTCTTCAGTGTACTCTCTTACGGACATTAGCCTTTGCCTAATATTTTGCACCTGTATAAATAAAGAGAGTTGATAATCTTGGGGTAGAAACTTACCTCGGAGTTTTGTAACCATCTGGTTCCAACTCTTGATATTTGGCTTGTTCTGCCTTCTCTGTTCTACCTGTACACCATCCCACCATAAAGATGCATGCCCTTTGAGTTTTGTCACAACAAATTTCACCTTCTTTTCATCATTCATTTCCTCATAGTCAAAGAACTTCTCCATATCATTGATCCAATCAACGAGCTCTTCAGGATTCAAACTACCACTGTAGTTCGACACATTTGGCTTAGGTCTCGAGGTGGATCCTAGAACTTGTTTCAACATCCTCAACTCAGTTGTTTCTTGAACTGCACTCTCTTCTTCTTGAGACTCTTCATCCTCACTAACATCATTAGGATCCCTTTGTCTGTCACCTTCTATGAAATCCATCCTTGCCTCCAAACGCTGCATCAACCTCATTACATCAGCATTTGCTATAGGCCTTCTACCTCCTCGACCTCTTCTTCCAACCTGATAACTTGACATGAAATATCACTCTGAGATCTCAATTGATGATCCTGTTCTTCTAGCAATGGTATAGGTGAAAGATAAACTCTTCGCCATATATAATAACTAACACCTCACCCAATCAAAATTCTCCTCTGATACCAATTGATGGGGACCGGCGAACAATAAAAACTTTTCTCTTGTTCATAAATTGAATATTTGCAGAAGTAAGTCTCCAACCGCTGACCACCGTATGGATGCATATTTTGATAGGCAAACTAGACTCTCATCCTCCGTTGATTCATCCAGATCGATGATGGAATTTTTTTGACTTCTCCATAGAAAATTTTCCTCCCACTTCACATCGTGACCATCTCTCGTGCAAGCCAACGAGGACTGACCTGGCAATGTTTTCCTCTGTTTAATTTCCATGGTGAGGGCGTACGGGGTTTAATAGCTAAGGCTTCCTCTCAAGAGCTCGATTCAAATGTACGCTTCAAACTTCCCAACAATTTGGACCGTGATCTAGAGTTTCCCCATCGACATGCCATGAGTGGCTGGACGCAGAGGATTTCAAGCAAAACTAGCAACTCCTGTGCTAAGAACTGAACAACGTTCTGGAGATTCGTCCTTAGTCATAGATAACAAAAATAAGTGATATGAGTTGAGTTAACAGGGCTCAATTGATCAGTATCATGATCAATTGATCAGATTTCCAACAAGGTTCCACATCAGGAGTAGATTCATATAACCAGTGAAGGTTATCACAACAAAGAAAATGGTTATCTGGAAGTGAGTAGCTTCATAAGAACCCACAGAGTATAGTTACTCAGTTTTTCTTATTCCAACAACAACAACAATTCGATTACAATGCCATTTTTAAGAACCTACCAGAATCTGGCTTGGGATCCTAACAAATAGGATCTACCACATTTAGAGATCATAATAAATCTAAACAACTAACAAATACCGGCTTTTAAGGATTCGAGAACCTATTTGGCAATAATAGCCATTATTACAACACACACCTCACTATCACTCCAACTAACTTAATCTAGTCTAAAACAAAATGATAACAAAGACTTTATTCTCCCTCCCAATGCTCCTGCATCATTTCTACTTGTGTTGAGGGAATAAATGCATTTCATGTTGTTCAACATCCAACTATGCCATGCCAGATGTTAAGCCATAAAATGATGATTGAATGCCACTCTGTTAGGAACCCGTGTCAACCCTTCTCTTTACTTTGTTACTATATTGTTGTTGGACACATATGCTTTGTAAGTCGTCCCGTAGTATTTGTTGATCCATAGTTTGTATTAGCCCATGGTATTGACCCATAGTATTGGACGCATATGCTTTGTAAGTCGTCCCGTAGTATTATATGTTCCATGGTATTGACCCATAGTATTGGGCATAGAGTTAGTATATAAGTGCGTGTTGAGGCCAATGAAGGCACCGTGAAGTTATTTGTATTGAGCTTGCTTAAAGGAGGTTGCCCCCTCGAAGTGGCCCGCGATCAATAAATTGATTAGGAGTTCTGTTATTTCTGATATCTCGTGCATTTTCATTAATTAATTATTGCAGTTTCCTCACACACTCTTGATGACAAAATATGATCCTCACTTGGATGTGAGTCTAATCCCAAGGACAATGCTTTATGGTTGTTATGTTTTTGTGCTAAGTGGCTTTTAAGGAGTTTTTCTTCTTTATAGTATGTCAAAGTGGGAATTTTGATAGGTTGTATTATTGTGTACAATCTTGACAGTATCTATTAGATGTTTTAAAGCTAATCTTTATTAGCTTGTGTTGTCGGGTATTTTTGTACAAAATATCGATTATGTATATAACCAAATTTATCATTAGTTAAATAAAGCATTTTATATAAATATGCATAGGAAAAATTATTTATCTCATCATCTTAAATGTCTGTAACTAAACTCAAATTACACAAATAAATCATGTTGGCATCCATCTCAAATCATTAAATATTCTTATTATTTACATACTATGTCGATTCAACATATATAGAGAGGACTACATCCATAACTAATGCACCATGTTTGCCTCCATCTCAAAACATTACATATTTTTAATGTGCTAATTATTCTTTACTTACTATGTTCATTCAACACCAATCAAGGATCCCATCATTCTTTGATGCCCAATCAAATCTGTCATATGAAGGATAAAACAAGGACATATCGAGTTTTTGTTACATAATGAAACTCTAGGGCACAAACAATCTGTCAAAATCATTTATAATATCACACAAGGAAATAAGTTCATATAGTCATTTGTAGTTGAATAAAAAATTACAAAATTACCTAGCCTCATATCCCTACCATTGTTTGCACTCAAAAGCAATTGTTGATCGAGACATCAGTTCTCAAGAAACTTGCCATATGTTGCAAAAATTACCCCTTGTCGCATGCAGTTGATCCTTCACCAAACTAAATGTTGGTTTCCAAATATTCTTGTCGTGTATCTCCCAACTTGGTTGATTTATTATCTAGCTCCAGTTTCATAGATGCCTACTTGCAATGCCCTCCAACTTTTGACCCTTTCTATCTTATAAACCTTGCATAACAATGGTCATATAACTAGGGACGCAAAACTGAAAAAGTGGAAGAAGAGAACTGCCCTTGCAATCGTCCATGTCTAGCCACACTTTACTTCAATTCCAACAAAAGATTCCAATGCCTTTCTTGAATTATGTTGGAGTGAGTTGCTTATATATAAGCCCTTCCACTCCTTCACTAAAGTCATAGGCCTTAAAAAACATGACATGTTGTCAAACTGGGAGTGCATATGGAATACCTACTGCGCATGGCATGTTGATTGCATCCCTGCACCCACTCCTCATGAGACAACATACAAAGATGAGGATACCAATGATAACATAGATCCCAACATGAAGATGAATGAATGACAAGTTTTGTCAAGATTAGTCCCTACATGCAATATCCACATTAATGATGTTGACATGCTTGGCCTTCGATATTTTGACACCAACCATACATGGAATCGTCCAGAAATATCAACATATGCATTGGAGACTGCACCAAACTACATTGACTACAACCGAATGAGTGTGGGATTAATACAAGATAACACTCCCCTGCCTACTTCCATAAATACAATATCTCAGAATCAACAACTTGCATTTGACATAGTCCTACAACATTCACAAGTGCATGGAGCTAAAGATCCATTGGGGATGATCATCCAAGGAACTACATGAATAGGTAAATCCTACCTTATAAGCACCATAAAAAATACTATCTTCTCAAGCAACCTCTAGCCATAGCCCACTACTGCTCCTCTCCCATACTGGAGTTGCTACGTTTAGAATACATGCAACCACTGTGCATACAGGGCCCCATATTCCTCTCAAGGACATGAAGCCTTTACAGGGACATGCCCTATCAATGTTCCAAGAAGAGATGAAAAATATTCAATACATTATTTTTGATAAGATGAGCTTCATAGGGCCTAAAATGTTTGTGCAGATTGAGAGTCGCTTGCATGAGTGTTTTCCAAAACAAAACAATTACTCATTCGACAATCGTTCAATAATTCTTGTTGGTGACTTTGGCCAACTCCCACCTATGATGGAAAAACCTCTATATCCAGGAGAAACTCTGGGGAAGTGTTTGTGGGCAGAATTTACCATTGTAATCATTTTGGAAACAATGTTTCGTCAAAAGGACACTGATGCCACCCAACTTTGTTTCTGATAGCTATTGACAAACATTCACAATGTTACACCAGCCTTGGAAGGATGGAGCCTCCTCTAGTCTAGGACTAATAGATTCTTGTCAACAGAGGAGCGTTCACACTTTCACATAGCAATCCATCTCTTTGCAATGAACATTCTTTCAAACAATCATAACGAATACATGCTCCAAGCATTGGATATGCCTATTGCACGATCCGTCATAGATTTCACCAATGGTCAGATCCACAACAAGAGATGACCATCAACTATAAAAATAAATATCACTATGTGCGGGGTAGCAATTAATGCTATCTTGCAATTTATGGGTCCAATCAGGACTAGTAAATGGTGCACTTGTAGTGGTCATGCAAATTGTATACACACTTGGATCTAACCCTCCTAAGTTTCCAGCCTATGTTGTCATGGCATTTGATAAATACATTGGCCCTCCATGGGACCAAACTCAACCAAAGCACATACCAATTCCACCCATAAATCGAAGTAACAAGAAACAAATCCCCCTCAAAATGGCTTGGGCATTGACTATCCATAAAACCCAAGGATTGACATTAACATGGTCAACCATTGACATTGGTAACACTGAATGTCAAGGCTTGACCTTCATGACAATGTCACACACTACAACATTAGAAGGAATGCAAATTGCACCATCGTTCTCCTTTGACCGCTATGCAAAGATGAAATACACTTCATATATAACACTTCGAAAAAAAGAGAGGCACACCTTGATTCTCTGTCCCTTTCACACTCAAAATTGCAACCCTCAATCCTTGCACTCCCCCTACCAAATGAAAATTAGCCCTTTATTGTTTTACTCACATGTATACTTTCTCGTATGACAAATTAATGTACATTTCATTTTACTTGCCATGGATTACATGGGTTTCTATTTATTGCTTATTAGTACTTGCACTAGAGTTTTCATTTAAATTTCATCGACCACTATGCCCTTCATAGATTCACTAGACTTGCTTTCAACACATAAACTTATATTATCTACATACTCACAACTTTCTCTCATTTTTCCAACATATCGAAGTTCTCTTCGGAGTTTCATTTCTCCCACTTCGGGGGTATGCTAGTTTTTTTTAATTCTTATGATTTTTTTTCAAGCAAAAAAAAAAAAAAAAAAAAAAAAAAAAAAAAAAAAAAAAAAAAAAAAAAAAACCCGATACTTTGATATTCAACTGAATCAAAAAGTACATTCAAATCCATCACAGTCCTCATTCCTAGCTGACTGAATAAATAGTCTTCCAAAAAACCAAGGAGTTTCTTACAAAAAAACATACCAAACTTACTAACCCAAAACCAATGGCTATCCAAAAGCACCAAAACAATGTAGAGATACAACTCAAAAAATAAGGAACCCTGCGATTCCAGTCGATCTTCAATGTAATCTTCCCAGTGTAAGGTACCTTCCATAGTACTCAAAGGCTCCTTTGAAAGTCTATCAGCAATAGTATTATGTTCCCTATAAATATGGTTGATTTCCCACTTTTGTAAATTCTCCAAAAGCTCCAAAGTTCGCAAACACTAATGTTGAATATCAACCGTCTGCAATAGTGACTCCTTCTTTTCCCAATTTACAATTATCATAGAATCACCAAAAAACTTAATTGTGTCAATGCCCATAGACACCACACATTTGAGCAAGCACCAAAAAGCAAGTAACTCTGCTTTCGTATTAGTACCAATACCATAATTGAGTTTAAGCAAGAGAAGATGATCTGCGTTTATGATAAGAAGGACACCTGCAGCACAGATTCCACCATTTGCTGCACCATCAAAAAAACCGCATACATCTGAATGGGAACAGACTGATACCAATTACAGAGATTTAAGTCCACCGAATCACTGCCCCAAACCTCTGAAATATTTAGCACAGATCAAATAGATAACCATAGTTCTTTGGAGAAGGAACAAGAAATAAAAATGTGTTCAACTGTTTTCGCCTCCAGCTTACACAGAGCACAAAGGTTTGGATTGATCCAACCCCTGTGGAGAAAATTATCCCATGTTTGCAAAGCATTCTCCATGGCCAACCACATAAAACATTTCATATTTTTTCATACCACCACTTTGGAACCACAAAATTATCCTCATTTGTAATCACGTTGTAGGCATCCTTAGCACAAACATGACATGTAGATTTGTCCCCGTTCCATACAAGATCATCATCAACACCATTTAATCGGATGCCGACACGATTCATATTTGTCACATACTGCTCCCATTCCATCGTCCAGACCTAGTTTAAACCCAAGTCCTTAGTCGAATACCAGTATCCACCTGAAAAACTCAGCCATTCCGGCTTCTTAACCCGAGACAGAGTATAATAACCTTGATCTCATAAAGATATTCCACAATTCTAGTTGAAAGTACATAATCCTCCTCAAAACCAACCATAGGATCAATATGCACATGAATGTTGTCACCTATGCCAACCCTCCAAGCCAAATTACTGCTAATCCATCTAAAAGATTTCATGAAATCTGTCCAAAAGTTTGAATAATTTCCAACATACTTCCATGGATTTCTAATCCATTGTTTCACATTCGCTTTTAAGTATTTACTCTGTAAAACACTGATCCAAAGACCTTTCCCAAAGAGTCCGCGCCACATACTCTTCATTCTAAGAGCATTACAAAACCAATCCAAATTCTTTATATCCCATCCCCCCATCTTTTTGGGTTTTGATATTTTTTCCCAATTAACAAGATGTGTTTTCTTTCCATCCGAACATCCAGACCACAGAAAGTTAAACATTAGCCTCCTTAGTAAATTTAGGATAGTTTTAGGAATGTTCACTAAGGATAACCAATATACAGGTAAAACCGACTTCAAGAGAGTCAGTCTCCCTCCCAGCGATAGCAGCCTATAACTCCAATTGCCAATTTTTCTTTTAAACTTATGTACTAACCATATCCAATCTTTCACCCTGTGGTCATCGGGCTTCAAAAAGTAGCCTAGATATTTAAAACCATCATCCAATTTTTGAGTTTGATAATTCAAAAAGGAAGATATTGAATCCAAAACTTGTCTA
This sequence comes from Larix kaempferi, assembly GCA_027924585.1. NCBI lineage: Eukaryota > Viridiplantae > Streptophyta > Pinopsida > Pinales > Pinaceae > Larix > Larix kaempferi. The sequence continues at coordinate 2,514,104 of BSBM01000588.1, forward strand.
TCCACTTTATGAAAAATGAAGGAAAACCTACCTGCAGAAACTTACAGAACCATATTTGGACTTACAGAAGTGAAGACATGGCATAAATAGTAAAACTAGTCAAAATTTCCAACACATTGAGCATAGGTAGAAAGAAAGATGGAAAGAAGACATAAAATTTGCAGAAATATTTTTATTTCAGAAAGTTCAAGTCTGCATAAATCAAAGATACCAACTCAAACTCTAAGGCAGGAAGTGAAGAATTTGAAACTAGGTAATTCCTAGCTTTAACAAGCCAAAAGCTGCCTTTTCCCAAATGGATTCAAATGGCACTTGAAGCTTACTTAATTTGGATCTGAAAGTTATGTAGGATTATATGACACTTCAAAAGACTCCCTTAACCCCCTACAAGACTCCTACTTCGACTGAGGCACATTTTATGGGTGCATCACGCATGGGAAGTCTCATTTGGTAAACCAAAGGCTACAAGGTATAAACCCCATGACTTCTGTGGAAAACCAATGGATTTTGGTGCAATCGGGATGTATCTGGTCTGAAACTAAGTCCACCTGCAGCTGGGTTCACTTGGTACATAGTTACAGAGGTTTTATTGCACTTAGGAGCGATTTGGAGGTGATTGGAGAATGGGGACAACACAACTAGTCTATTTACAACCAGTTTCAAATGACCCTAGATGGTCACTATTTTCTATAAAAACAATTGGAATGGGTACACCTGGGTCTTACCTACCTGTAGCAACTTACAAAATCGGATTTGGACTTACATAAGTAGAGTTATTGCATTTTCAGTGAAGACTAGTCAAATTTGCCATTACATTGAAGCATAGTGGAAGTAGAACTTAGTAGAAGGAGAATAATTGCAAAGATAGGAACACAAATGTTGTATTATTGATTTATGCAAGTCTGGATATTTCTTTTGCAGACATAATGTACAGGTGCCATGGCACTTAAAGTGCAATACATCGTCCACCACTCAATTACATTAACACACAGCTGAAAACACCTGCAATGGGAAACTAGAAATTGCATGGAACATTAACATTATGCTTTGAAGTAGAAAGGAAATGATAATTGTTAACAATCAAATTAACACCCTTAGTCATGTGACAGAAGAAGCACATTTTTACTATGCGCCCGCAACATGAAGACATAAACACAAGTACATTCAGAGACAAGTCCTCTCTGATCTAATCACTTCTCCCATAAATGGAAGGATTAGGTGAAGACAATAAGAACCTAAGGAGACCAAGTTTTCGGTCATCAAACCGCTCATTAAAGGTCCAAACCTAAGCTACACCAATCAAAAAGTGAAGAAGAATGCATTAAAATGCATTAATTGTGCTTAAAGTTGTGCAAAAAGCCTAAAAACTATGGAAAAGTGGGTTTTCAGGTTAAAATAATCTAAAATGAGAAAAGGAGTAATCCCACATTTAGAAGAAAATCCTAAGGCTCATTTCCCAATGCTATATAAGAAAGGCATGGGAGGCATTGTAAAGTACACAAAGGGAGAGCAAAGGCACACTGAAAAGATTATGAAGGAGGAAGAAGAGCTCAAATTCTTCAAAAGCAAGGGTGAAGGAATGAAAGCTCATGGCAATGGGGGAGGGATTCACACCAAGGTCCATGGTAAGGATGTACTTCTTCATTGTTTTAATATGAATGGATTCAAGTTTCTACCATCTATGAGTTTGAATTTTGCTTATCATGTATGAATTTAATTCTCGAATGGCTTTAGATTTTAATGAGTTTTGATGAATGAATATAGATCTTTAGAAACTCATGATAATCCTTTCATTTGCTGACATAGAAACTCACCATTTCTTAGTAAAATAGTTGAAATAGTGTAGACAAGTCCCTACACTAATTACTGTTATCAGGTCCTCCCATACCTGGCTGAGATCTCAGACGAGCAAAAGGGCATGGCCATCTACTGACTGTCCGACTCTTCTGCCTATGGGATTTCTCCCATATTTGGCTAAGTACTTGGATTGTAGAGGCACCTGTGCAACCACACGACCAATTGTTGACTGTCCTACTCATATGCCCATGGGATTTCTCCCATATTTGGCTGAGTAACCGGACTACAGAGGCACCAGTGTGAACCCGACCAACTGTTGACTGTCCTACTCATCTGCCTATGGGATTTCTCCCATATCTGGCTGAGTAAGCGGACTGCAGAAGGTACCAGGGTGAGCCCGACCAACTGCTGACTGTCCTACTCATCTGCTTATGGGATTTCTCCCATATCTGGCTGAGTAACTGGACTGCAGAAGGAACCAGGGAAAAGTAGGGCAAGTATCTCAATGTCATCTTTCCCTCTCGAGGAGAGATACGTTCTCTTCGACTTCAAGTCTTCCACGGAAGTATTCGAACTTCACCCTGGGAAGAGCCTTGGTGAGAACATCTACAGTCTGGTCATCTGTCGGCACGTACTGTAACTCGACCGCACCTTTTTGCACCATATCACGAATGAAGTGACATCGAATCTCGATATGTTTCGACCTGTTGGGAAATACATGATTCACTAACATCTGCACACAACTCTAGTTATCACAGTGAATCATGGTCGGCTCTGGAATCTGGCCGAACAATCCTGCCAAGAGTTTACGAAGCCAAACTGCTTCTCGAGCTGCTGTGCTGGAAACCATGTACTCGGCCTCTGCAATACTGAGTGCTACCGAGTTCTGCTTCCTGCTGCACCAGGAGATAACTGCAGAACCCAAATTGAAGCAACATCTAGAAGTACTCTTCCGATATGCAACACATCTGGCCCAATCTGAGTTTGTAAACCCCTGCAATATCAGGTCACCATCTGAAGCATACTTCAATCCATATCCCACAGTGCCAAGTAAGTATCTGAGCACATGTTTTTCAGCAATCCAGTGAATCTACCTCGGTTCGCACATGAACTGACTGAGGGCATTCACAACAAAAGATATATTTGGTATGGTATTGGTCAAATACATCAATGACCCAATCAACTGGCGATAAATAGTGGGATCAAACAAATCAGAATCTGAAGTAGAATCTCTTAACTTCTTCCAATTTGCATCTATCGGAGTAGCCATGGACTTGTAGTCCAACATCCCGAATCTCTTCAATACATCAGTGGTGTATTTTCCTTGTCTTAGGAAAATATCTTTCTGCCTTTGCCATACTTCTAATCCCAAGAAGTAGTGCATCAATCCAAGATCTTTCATTTCAAACCCAGAGGCGAGATTCTTCTTACCCCGTACAATGAGTTTCTCATTTCCTATGAGAAACAAGTCATCAACATACAATACAAAAATCAGTGGCTCATCATCTGCAACCTTGAAGCAAAGGTTAGGGTTTGCATCATTCTGATGCACCTTCCATCTCATAGTTGAAGCAATAGCAATGATCAATATGATGGAAGTATCTCAAGCCAAAGGAGCAAATGTATCATTATAATCAACTCCCTCTTTCTGAGAGAATCTTCTGGCAACAAATTTGGCCTTGTATTTCCCATATGCTCCATGCTAAGTCTATTGTGCCCATCTAGGTCTTTTCTGACCTACTGCAACATTTCTGGGAATATAAACTGAATCAATGGATAGGTTCATCCTTTTATGCTAACTCCCTCTTGAACTAGAGGGGGAGATGATCTCATCTCCTTTGGTTCTATCATTTCATCGTCGATCTCCATGTATGATCCTCTGTCTTTCCCGACAACTAATTCTTGTTCAAAGGTCACATCCCTACTGACTTCAATTTGTCTGGACCTGGGATGTAGATTATGTAAGTCTTTGAAGACTCATTGTATCCCACAACGGTTCCCTTCTTTCCTGAAGGTTCCAACTTGGGCACATGTATAAAGACTGGAAAGCCAAATATTTGAAGGTGGCTTACTTCTGGTTTCACTTTTGTGAAAGCTTCCTCCGAGGTCATCCTTCTAGGCTGAGAGTCATATTCCAGGAAGCTTCTTGCTGAACATCAATGGGATTCATATGTCCATCGGAACAAGTATTCTCTTGCAGGACAAATCACATGGTCTTTTCCCTATAAGTCAAATCCTAACTGATGATCAGTGACATCAAATGAAAAGACAAATAGTTTACACATGCATCTTAGCTAATACTTTATCACAACAATCATGAACATGTCTATCAAACACTTATGGAAAGTATCTAGATGTCTGTTATCTCCACTAGAACATGCCATCAAGAGTGTGCACTACCCTAAGCATGTAGGAGGGAGATATAATCTAGAGTAACTTCATGAGACGTTGTGTAACTCATATGCATAATATAACAGGGTAAACTATATCAACTGCTCAACACATTAGATCTGCATATAATAGTTATAAAAACATATAAGACAAAAACAGATATATGTAAGCAAGAAAACAAAATACTTATCTCTTGTTGTTTTGGTGTGTGGGCTCCCACTGCCTTCTTGTGGGAACCATAAGAGATCTATGTTCTTGCATTATGGATCTTCTAGAAGAGGAACTCCAAACGATCATCATCCCTTTGCTTCTTGTGATGATGATCCTCTTCTACATCAGCAGTTGAGGCTTCATGCTTCCTTTTGATTCGACTTCAACAGCTACTGGCATAATGTCCATACTTTCTGCACCTATAGCATTGAACTTGAGATACGTCCTTCTTTTTCTTTTGTTCTTGGAGGGGACTTGATCTCCTTTCTTGGTGCTAGTGTTTATGGAACTTCTTTTGTTTTCCCTTACCTTTCTTGGCATGGGAAACAAATGCTCAAGTCTCTTCAGGTTGAGTTCCATGGAGTCTTTGACGTGCTGCAATCCTGGTCTCCTCCTGAGAGCAATCTTCCCAAAGCTTGTCAAACTTTGGTAGTTTGGATCTACCACTTATGCTTTGGATAAAGGACTCCCATGATGGTGGAATACCATTTAAAGTGTGTAGGACAAGCTCCTTATCGCTAATAGGATATCCACTGGTGTTGAGCTTGTCTCGGAGTTCTGTGATCCTCGTGAAGTATGAGGCAATGGATTCTGACTTTGCTATATTCATATTTGAGAGCTGGTTTCTCAAAGTTGTGGATACATTTAGGCTAGTGTGTTCAAACATCTTCATAATGGTCTTGAACATTTTCCTAGCATTCTTCTTTCCTGAGATTTGAGGAACCAAATGGTCTCTCACTAAATCCACAAGAATCCTTCTTGCTTTAGCATCATTCGTCCTCCATCGGGATTTATCCTCTTCGACTTCTGGTTCAGGGACCTTCTCATTTACATATAGCAAGAGATCATTTTCTTCTAGGAGTAGAAGAACCCTAGACTTCCAGGAAATAAAGTTGATGGCTCCTTCCAAACGATCTTCAACCTTCATCCCAATCATCTTGATTACAGATCTGGTTCAGAAACCCTAGCAGGAGCTAGGTCAAAAATGAAAGTTAATAATTTGAAAAACTGAACCCACAGATAAATTCGCCTTGCCAAGGAGAGTTGAATAGAGGGTGGGCTAGTCCAAATTTGTGGAGAGAAATGAGTTAAAACTGAAACCTTAATTCTGCTGCAACCATAGAGTTAGGTCAAAAATTGAAAGTTATCGGAATTGAATTCCATCTTCACCAATAGATTCGCCTTGCCAAAAATGAAATTCCCATGGCTCTTTTTCTTCAAAATGATGGGTGAAGACTTCACAAGATGAAACCCTAATTCCGGCAGGGTTCCGAAAATGCTTCGGCAATTGCTTCTTCTAGAACTGCTCTGATACCATATTAAATTTCATACAATCATAGCATAAACATAAATGCATAACCAAGATCACTAGAAGCAAGACAAAGCACAAAACAACAACACAGAGTTTGACCTAGGAAACCCAAATGGGAGAAAACCTAGCAACCTTCGCAGAGAGGTGATAATTCCGAGATCAGAGTACAAATAAGAAAAGAGAAAGAATGTGAAAGTGTCTTTCACAAGTAGATGCCCCACATAAGCTTCCTCCTTCAAGTGATGCGAAATCAGCCTCCTCCAAGTGATGCGCACTTGCTAAGTGTGAGAATGAGATAATGAGGTGCATTAGCCTCCTATTTATACAAGTGCAAAAACCAGAAATTCCCTAACTGGGCCGACTTCACCTAGGGGCAATAAATAATTTATTTTTAATAAGTTTCTTTTGTTTATTTGCACCCCAAGGTTTACTTTGACTCTTTCATGTGATTACATAAATAATTGCATCCAGTTCATCTCCCTTAGGAGGTACAAACAAGTACAATAAAATATAATGAATAATATCTTCCGAAGTTGCACAAAATCCAACATGAATATCCATTGAAATAATCTGGTAGGAAGCATTCCTGGGAGCATTTTTGCATCTGGGCAGCTTCCAGTTCTTATTTTGACTATAAATAGTTTAGATGGTAGCCTTAGCAAGATGTTTCATTTTGATTCGAATTGGCGAATTTCAAAGCTGAGATATAACTCTATGCTTATTAAGAACCTACAACAATAACCCAATGGTGGGAGTTTTAGCTAGACTTCAAGGTGGAAATGCTGGATATAACCAACTTCTCTTAGGTATCATTGTTTAACCGAATGTTGTTAGTTTAGTTTGTGTGTTTTAGTATTGTTGATGGTGGTGTTTTAATGTTTATTCTTCTGGAAGCCGCTATATCTACTTCTGGATCAGGTTGGGGATCTTCTGCTCCGAATGTAGTTCTAAAGCCAAAGCCACATCCAACACCAATGTTCTCTCTTGCTCCTAGATAGAGCTCTTCTCTTGCAAATTCCCCATAGAGTAAGCTTTATAATCCTAAGTTTCGGGTCATGGTCAAGGTCATGATTAGGATCAGGGTTTTGATGACGTCCATGATTATGGTCAAATTCATGTTTGTATTCGCGGTGAAGATCCAGATCAGAGATAGGGAGCCAGGGGAAAGAGATAAGGACAAGAATGGTCAAATTCCTATACTAAGAAATTTAAGTGCAGGAAATCTATGTCTAAGAAATCAAATGCAGGAAACAGTAAGCATATCTTTAAGAATTAACTTTACCAAAAGCAATAAAAATTATACTATGGAATTGAATACTGAAAACATAACAGATCTATTCTAACGTAATGAAAGCTTGATCTCTAACTTAAGGAGTAATTATTGTAAATCGAATGCATAAACCTCAAATTCTGATCTAACATAATCTAATGCTAAAGCTAAATTCATAATGCCATTATATAATGCTGCAATTTTAATCAAAACATTAATGAGTGAATGTCATCATGTAAACAATAAATACTGAAAGAAATCAATCTCTATGAACAGTTCTAATAATGAAATGAGTACATAGGCTTAAGATCTAGATCGCTGCTTCAGAAGTAAATGCAAGCACATAGAGAAATGGGTGTTAAATTATGCCTTGGCGGAATGCTGCTACAAGACTACATACACAACATTACCAAACTACAAAGTGTGTTATAGCGAACTACAGAATCAGAAAAGTTCAACTGCTACAGAAATCAGATCGTGTGATTTAAAGACTATTTAAAATACTCTCATCTGCAATATAAATTTTGCCAATGTAAAATACACCATGAGAAATACCCGAACAGTGAGATCTCCTGACTTATGTGTTGGAGGGGCCCTCTCCAACCCATACTTAGGAGTGAAAGGAACTTATAAACGTCGAATTGCAAGTAACATCAAGTCTTTAATTAAAACAGGAACTTCATAGTTTTAAAACCAAGTCTGTAACACAACTGTCTGGATAGTATAAAACATAAAATAATAATTCTCCAAAATAGCAGCAAGGGCCTCTCGCTACTCGAGAGGTCCATATTTATATAATTCTTAATGCTGAACCTGACTAAATGTCTAAATGCTGATTCTATTTGAACAGGAGTTCATTCTCTATAGATCAGGAAAAAGGCGCTGAGTTTGGTGATGTTCTTTCAGTTCTTCACTTGATTTGCGCGTTGTCCTTTAGTGCACCTACACCTGCTCATTCAAACTCGTTTGTCATGCAATTAGCTCATACAACACTTTCAAAACATAACATAAATAATCTCTTAAACAACTTCATTAAATAATTAAGGTAAATCATTTTCCCACAAAACAAGTGTATTTCTTCTCCTTTTCTTGTGTTTTTGCTGTGGGGAAAGGCCTATCAGATACATGTATTTTGGACCCATCACCAGGGGAAAGAGATAAGGACAAGGAGAGGAGTAAAGGAAAGAATAAGAATAGGAGAAAGAATAACGAGAAGCAAAGGGAGAAGGGAAAGCATATGCATAGGCATAAGTTCTTCTCTTGCAAATTCCCCTATAGAGTAAGATTTATAATCCTAAGTTTTGGTTGCTAAAATCTAACAAATAGAATGACCAAGTAGAACATTTTTTTCTATTCAAGGGCTTGCAACATATTTACATTTTCATTGTTTTGTTTCTATTAAAGCAGAATAAATAAGCTTAGTTGCTGTCAAATATATCAGGTATTCAAACATTAAAAGTCTTGTCGATCAGACTTCGGGTATTCATGTTACATGTCAATGATTGTAGCATGGAAATGAAACCAACCAGAGCTACAATTTTCTTGGAATGCGAAAGGTGTGAATAAGAAGAGACTTGTTACGTAAATATAGAAGAACAAAAAGTGACTTAAGCATAACAAGAAAAAAGTAAATAAGTTGAGACACTAGATTGCAATTTGGTTCTTTCAAAGTTTCATGTTTCAATTGGGAATTAATGACAAGAAGGTTTCCACAGGCATCATTACCCATGGAAGAAAATGGGGTTATCTGAGCAAAAGCGATTTTCTCTTTTGTACAAGTCGCTCTTCTCTTCTACAAAGGCACTGCACTTTGTCGAAAGTTGCAGAAGACTTGGATGCTTCTACAAAGCCACCACCAAAAATGTGCATAAGACTTGGATTCTACCGGCAATAACCTTCGGAATTTTAAGACTTCACTGGAGTTTCTTGAAGAAATTGGCAAGTGGGGGTTCGCTATGATAGGTGTTACTCGCCATGTTAAAGTCAATTTCAAGTCTATGTTAAAGTCAATTTCAAGTCTATCTTAGCTTCAAGAGCTAAGAGACAAAGATTAAGGCCTGGATACAACAACATTACTCTTCTATGGATACAACATACCCATTTCTTAAGAAGGTGAAGAGCCTATGTAATGTGAGAGAAAGAGATGATAATAAATATATATATTCAATCTGGCTCATGTAGACAAACTTGGATAGAAAGTTTATACTTATTTTTTGTTTCTAAGGTTTTGAGGGAAGAATTATGCTTTGATTTCTGTAATTTTTATGTTTTGCATAACTGATCCATTAAGAAAAACATGCAATTGATTACCTTGTGAGTCCCTTTGGTCTCAATGTTTTAGATGTCTATGAGATTTTTCAAAAAATGAGCCATAAAAGCCTCACAAATACCCAAATTCAGTGTGCCAAATACCAGAATTCCTATTGAATTTATTGCCAAATACCCAATTTCCATGAAACAACATTTACAGGTCCAACTGCATGGTCTACAAGTCTATGACTATATACGGTTCATTAATCACAGTAACAATTTTGTTATGGTTCTTGTGGAATCAATTGCAACCGACTCTCATTTTTCTCCAATGCAAAGGCCAAAAAAGTTTGGAAGATCTTACTCTAATGCAAGCCCATAAAGTTTCTCTAATGCAAGCCTAGAAAGTTTGGAAAATCTTACAAGCTCATGGTGGCATTGCATTAGCATTTCCATATTCTCCACTTGTGCCTGAAATCTAGGTATAGTTGAAACCCTAACATTCTTTTTTGTATATATGAATTCTTTAGAAGACATAACTATTTGGCTCATTCCAATGAATAACTCTGTAGTATACTTTGAAGTGTTCACCCCCTGAAAATAGAACTATGAAGAAAGCAAATTTGTTTGCTACAATGATAACAACTTCCTTCTTTATGCTATGTGGTTGTCTGGTATATGAAGCCTTCTGAAAAAATACACCTGGAAACCTATTGGCAAGATTTGGATTCTACGAGCCTTACTGGCTTATTGACTTTGCCAATGCATGCATTGTGGCTCACTTGCTTGGAGCATATCAATTAAGAGTTTTCTCATATAAACCAACAATTTCTTCATAATGTGACCAAATTGAATCAATGCTAAGGTGACATAGTATTGAAAAATAATCATTTTTTTTTCTTCTGAAATTTGGAAAATAATCCCTATGTAAACACCCTATCACTCTTTCTCTTTGTTCTGATTGATTGAAAAACTAATGTCTATGCTACCCATATTGTTTTGTCAACCAATTTTCGCTTTCGTTGAAGGTTGGATTTTTGATAAATGATGGAACAATAAGGTAATCAGTAAGCTCAAAATTCTCATACACGTTCCGTTATGTGGGTTGTACAGAGTCAACCTCTTAAAACTCTGTTGGAGAACTGCATTTGTGGTGTCAACTACATGCATTGCCATCATATTTCCATTATTCAATGATATGCTGGGAGTTATAGATGATGTGAAGTTTTGGCCATTGGTGGTGTACTTCCCAATGGAGATATACATTAGACAGAAAAAGGTCCAACGATGGACACTCAAGTGGAACCTTTTGCAATTTTGAGCTTCATATCACTTCTTGTATCAGTGGTATCTGTTGTTGGTTCAATTGAGGGCCTTGTAAAAGACAAGAACACATAGAAGACCTCCAACATGGTGTTAAGAATGCAGAGATGTTGCAATATTCTTTGCCTATGTTGGTTTTTTATGGTTTAAAAAACAGAGTAGATGCATCCTGTGTGAAATTGGCAGAGGTAAGTGTTGGATTGAGAGACTGAGAGTGGGTATCAAGTCTTAACAAAGGTTGTTGGAGTGAGAGCGGCTATCAAGCCTTAACATGAGTTGAAAACTATATATTATGATGTTTATATCATTTCATATATATTGTATAAAGTCTTAACATGGGCTAAAAGTTGTATATTTTGATGTTTATATAGTTTCTCACATGATATCAAAGTTATCAAAGTTTTAGTGATCAAATGGAATAAATCTATAAAATATGTAGATATTAGTAAATTTAAAATTCACATGACAAAACTAAGAAAAGTTGGGAACCTTGCGAGGAATTGAAGGGTCATGGAGAGCAACCATATCCATGACTAAAAATACTTTAATTAAAAATGAACTTTTATAAAGTTTGATTTTGAATTTTGAATTGTTACTTTTATAAAGAAATTTTAGTTATATATTCACCTTTATGCAAATTTATGACACCTAAGTATGTACAGTGTTGTAAGAACATTGTGCGAAAGCATACTATGTATTGTGTTGTGTGGATAGAAAATGATTGCATACCATGTAATGTGTTGTGGATTGGAAAAGACTTGTTTGTGTTTGTTTGTCTTTTAAGGTATATATGATTTTTATGTAATGAAAATTTAAGGTTTTATAGGTTAATAGAATATATTAATATAAGGAAAATTTATAATTATATGTGATATTAGATTTAGGTGATTTCCAAATTAATAATTTTATTCAAAATTGGTTAAAATTTTTGAAGAGTTTCAGAGTTGATGGAAATATAAATAGTTGTGATTGCACATTCCACTTATAACAGAGGTATTTGAGGGTGTTGAATCCATTTATATATTTATTCAAAAATGTAATTTCAACAATAAAAATTACAATTTTATCAAAATTGTATTGATAATAATAATGTAGGTATCTTTGTATTTATCCATGAATTTATATATTAAAGATCTTGACTTGGTAAGTGAATATAAGTTATCATATTTACCATTAAACCATGATTTTATCGAGTAATATACTATTATTTTTATTATTAAATTACAACTTTATTGATAAAAGTATAAGACATAAAAGTATTAATAATATGGAACAAAATCTTAATATAAAAATATGTTATTGTAATAAGATAACATGTAAGATACTTGGTGATGATGATGATGATGATGATGATGATGATAATTAACATCCATTGAGAGTTCAGACCAACTCTGGTCTATGAAACCTTAAGAGGATTACACAATCTAATGTGAGTGTATTGTTAATAATAATGGTTAATTAAAATAAAGAAAAATCAAGCTAGCTATTGTATTTAAGTGTTATCTTTTACTTAATATATATATACTTGTTTGATCTTTGAGCTAGTGAGCTTTGATCATGCTTCACCACTAGAGCTTTGAGTTATGCTTCCCATGTATTTGAGCTTTGAGTAATGCTTTCGATGATGAGCTTTGAGTCATGCTTCATTCGCTTGAGCTCTCTCAGATAGCGTCGCTCGAAATTGGTTATTTAACATCCCTTCCAAATTGAACAAAACATAAATGCCCAATTGCCCACTCAAGATTGAGGCTTACTGAGGTGATGGGATTTGGGAAAGGGAAGGGAGGCAGTTGGAGACATGATGGGATGCTCGAGGAAAGGGATGCACCTTGAGAGAGAGATATATGGAATATAATTTTTCTAATGTGAGAATTTCATGAAATGGAGGAACATCACATACTAGAATCAAGGTGCCCTTAATGCCTCCAGAGTCCATCCAAGCAGTCAAATGATTTTTATACTCTCTAAGTCAAGTGATTTTTATACTCTCCAATTCTTCTAGTGATAAGCTTTGGATTGCATACAACAATGATTACATTGATTCTTTGATCACATTGCACAAGATCAAGCTTGAATCAGATGGAAATTTGAGGTCCTATGGGTGGTCTAAAAAATCTGGAGGATGGCAACAGGGTTGGAGTGCAGCAAAAGACCAATGCCAAGTGTGAATGGTGTGGGAAATTCGGTGTGTGTGTTTACAATGACACAACCCCATACTGCATATGCCCATCTACATATTTTGTTCCATTAGGTCCCAAGGATCTCACACAAGGATGCAAGAGAGAGCACAACATTACTGGGTGTATTGCGAAGAGCATGGTTGTTTTGAACAATATTGAATTCTTCTCTTATGCTCCAGAATCAGAGTCACAGTTGGATATATACGATTTTGGCATTGCAGATTGTCGACAACATTGCCTCGAGAATCCACTTTGTGTTGTATCTACAACTATTGCGGATGGTTTGGGCACTTGCCATGTGAACATGAATTTCACAAATTCCTATCAATCAACATCAATTCTAGGTGCTTCTTATGTAAAGGTATGTGGTCTAGTTAATCCTCTAGTACCACCACCCCCTGCAATGAATTTTGTTCTGGTTATGTACCTGTATTTGATCAAGGTAGTTGTTTAGCACCGACAACCAACATATTTCAAATTGTTGCAGCAGTTGTGGGAACCATCATTGCCTTGATTACAATTAAGATATGCCTTTGGTTTGCTTTTTGTAGAAATAATCATAAGTTTAGATTTGGGCAGCTACCACCCCAATCCAAACTTCTGGACTATGCCTCGAAGGCTCCGATTCAATTTTCGTACAAGGAACTTCAACAGTCAACAAGGAATTTTATGGAAAAGTTAGGATAAGGTGGGTTCAAAATGGTGTACAAGGGAGAATTTCCCAACAAGACAATAGTTGCAGTCAAGCATCTAGAACTGGAATGGATTGAACAAGGGGAGATACAATTTCGCATGGAGGTGGAAACCATCAGCAATACTCCTCACTTGAATTCGTGAAAAATTCTTCCCTAAACACATTCATTTTTTATTCTTCAAAGCAATCTAGGATGTGAGATTGGGAAAAGCGATTCAATATAGCCCTTGGAATTGCATGGGTCGTTGCCTACTTGCACGAAGAATGTAGAGATTGCATTGTTCATTGTGATATTAAACCCAAGAACATACTCCTAGATGATAATTTCAGTGCAAAGATTTCTAACTTTGGGATCACCAAGCTCATGAATCAAAATCATCATCAAGTGCTCATTGATTAGTGTTCGGGGAACCACATGATACTTGATCCAAAATGGCTTGCCAATTTTCCCATCACTACCAAGTATGATGTTTTTAACTATGGCTTGGTTTTGTTGGAGATCATAAGCGACAGTAGGAATTTCGATACCTTGACATCAAGGAGGAAGAATTTATCAGTATGGGCATTTGAAGAATTTGAAAGAGGAAACATTCCAAACATTACAAACGAGAATATTGATGGAGGTGTTAATATTGATTAGGTAAGAAGAGCACTTCAAGTTAGCTTTTGGTGTATTCAAGAGCAACTATCACAACAACCGACTATGAGGAAAGTTGTCCAGATGCTCATGGCAATCTCAGAGCTTGCAACACCCAGTAATATAGTTTCTTCTATCTCCTTTATGAATGCCACTCCGTCTTCTATTCTCTAAAAGGTTCAGAAGAGAGACTCTCCAGCAATAGGTAGCTATCTTCTCATGGCTGCTTAAGTTTTGAAACTTCTGACAAGACATGTTCTCTTTTCATTCCCGTTCCATATGCTCAATGGAAGGATCACCATAACTTGGTTTGTAGTGTCAAATTTAGAAACTAAGAATTATTTTGTGAGTTTCGTTGTGCCATTTTTTCTTGGAATAGATCATTCCGTTGCATTTTTTCTTGGAATAAATCCTTTAAGCTCAACGCAATAAATTTTCATTCTCAAAAGTAGAATTTAACGAGGACAAGAAAATCTAAGAATGACAAAGGTCTTTGTTTGGAATTCACAACAACCATGCCTTATCTTCGTTGGATAATTGATTCTATCAAGATATTCCTATCACTGCAAATTGTAGGGAAATGCTTACTTAATGAGCTTGTTCACTACTTGAGCAGTCTTTGGTTGTAGACCTTGTCTATTTTTATCTTTTTGAAAATGCATCTTATATTTGTTTATGAAACAATGAAAATTAGATCAAGTTCTGCATTTTTCTTTATATAACTCTCTTTGGTTACTGCCTTGAATCCTTGTGCACAATTTTCCACATAAATATCCTATTAGGATAATTTTGAAAAGTAAACATCTCAAGAATTTTTCTTATCAAAATTTTAATCAAGTGTACTTTATTATCCACCCTAATGAGTTTTTGTTCTCATGTCAAACATAGTCTTTGCAAATAAAATTCTAACAAACTAAAACAACAGCTTTGACTCTTGATCCAGGAGGATATTGGTGGCCAACTGCCTATTCCACTTGGACCACCACCATTGTTTCTTTAGTTTTTCAGTTTCCTTAATTGTAGCACATTTTACTATTTTTGGCAGTTTTCGGGTCCTAAACTTCCAGAGCTGTTTTGAGGCCCTAAACGACGTTTTTTCGGCATCAAACAATCAAGCAAATATGAATCCGTTTCGGATTTAATATTTGCTTTTAATGGATGTAGTCCTTGAATAGATCTTTCTAACGATGCATCATGTGCATCAAACGGAGGTAGTATGCCAAAGTTACGACCTCGGGAAATTGATGTACCAAGTTACCCAACGGGGCCCATATTCTGGCGTTTCACCTCCCAGGGTTAGGTTTTTGGATGTGTAGGGTTTCCATTGTTTCTCAATAATATATAGGCCTTCGAGCCTCATTGTAACACAGAGTTCAGAGGCATGTAGCCGCCGCATCTCTTCTCAGAGATAAGCTACTGGCACTCTAGCTAGTTTATTTCCACCTTGTATGTAAACAAGTTTCAGTTCTTTGATTAATGAAATGAAGTGTTATTTCCGCTGCATCTTTGTTTTTATGGGTATTTGTGTATTCTATTGCGTTCCTGCATAAATCTGGATCGACTCTACTCCAGGCACTTATTCTTACCAACGTGATATTTAATGAAGATGATACACAAAAAAATATGTATATGATGTCTATGTCAAGTCAAATTGGCCGAAAATCAATAATATGCATATTAGAGCACTAAACCCATACAAGGAATAAATGAAGAAAAGGGACAAATTTGTAGAGTGAAAAAACTTAAGGCCATTTCATCCCATAATAAAGCTAGATTATTCTTTTAGCTTTACTTAATTTATTATTTTATTGAAATATTATGTGTCAACTTCACATTGAACACATAATTACACTTCTCCCTTGCATATTGAACAACAATGATCGTTGCAATGTATTATCACTTGCTTTGATCTTCTCACTGCAATGATGGGTTTGATTAATTAGCCATTTTTATACAAGTGTCCATATCTCTCCCCTTAGTGGTTGTGCTACGATCGTATTTTGTACCACTAGGCAATGATACCTCTATATCTAGAAATAGAGTCAGCTGATGGTGGTTCATCACCAAGTCTTTTCCCATGGTAGGTTTACTATCTAATTTAAGATTATTGCTTGGGCATGATATTGTCTTGTGTACATGCTCAAAATAAAACATGTAACATGTAGGAAAATGATATATATAGTCATTCACAAAAATATATCTAAGATACTCTTCCATATACACACATGTAGATTATTATTGGGATTATTATGTTTTTTCATATTTGATTGAGGTTTTTTCTTTTAATATACAATACTATAAACTCTAGAAATCCCAAAACACTAATTCAATTTTAGTTTTCCAACCACAACTCACAACTCAGAACTCTTATGCGCCAAATCACCAATTCAATTTTAGTTTTGCAACACAACTCTTCCGCGTACCATTGCACCTTTCTGGGGGCAATTACTAGTTATGGATGTATGCTGCTCTCAGTTTGTATTTTGGTGAGTCCTGGACAAGGAGGACTTTAAACACAGGAACCAGAGTGGTAGGCTTTCGAGGAAAAAATGGCCCGTAACGAAGAGAAGGCGCAGTCTATGCTGAACAGGTTCTTGACATTCAAGAACGAAGAGAAGAAGAAGCCAAAGGAGAGGCGCCCGTTCCTGGCCTCAGAGTGCCGCGATCTCGCAGAGGCAGACAAATGGAGGCAGCAGATAATCCGAGAAATTGGACGGAAGGTCATGGAGATTCAGAACCCGGGCCTCGGAGAGCACCGCCTGCGAGACCTCAACGACGAAATCAACAAGCTGATTAGGGAAAAGGTCCACTGGGAAGCCCGAATCGTGGAGCTCGGCGGCCCTAATTATGCCAAAGTAGGGGCCAAGATGATGGACTTGGAAGGGAACGAGGTCGATGTGCCCGGCGCCACCGGCAAGGGCCCTGGTTACAGATACTTCGGGGCCGCAAAATTCCTTCCCGGCGTCAAAGAGCTCTTCGACAAGCCCCCCGAGGCGAAGAAGAGGAGGTCTAGGTATGAGATTTACAAGCGAATTGATGCTAGTTATTATGGCTACAGAGATGACGAGGACGGGATCTTGGAGAAAGTCGAGCGGCCTGCAGAGGAGGAGATGCGGGCGAGGGCGTTGAGGGAGTGGCAGAGGATCGAGTCCGTCAAGAGGGAAGCCAGGCTGACGGTCAAGAGCGGCGAGGTTGCTGCCGTTAAGCCGGTCCTGTTCGAGGAAGAGGAGGATGTGGCGGACGAGATGGGAGAGCAGGACAAGGGAAACCAGCAGCAGAGAGAGCGAGAGTTTGTTGCCCATGTGCCCCTTCCAGATGAGAAAGAGATCGAGCGCATGGTTGTGGAGAAGAAGAAACAAGAGCTGCTTAGCAAATACACGAGTGAGGATCTCCTGGAGGAGCAAGTCGAGGCCAAGTCAATGCTCAATATTCATCGATAAGGTCAATCGATAAGGTCAATCATCCAGGCCAATTTCCTCAAAGTTTTGCACTGTTATACTGGTTTAATTTTGAACTTGTCCATGTTTATCCTTTTTTCAAAACTTCCTAAGTGTGCTTTAAACTGTTTATTTACTGTACTTAATAGATGGGAGTCTTGGAAATCGCAGTATTTTAAAATGTTATGGTGGGAGAAATTGCAGTGTGATAACTGTGTGTTGCTGTAGTGATTTCCAGCAGTATGTGTCGCAGTATTTGTAGAGCATTTTAGAAGAGAAAATAATAGAAAATTAAAATCAAGGACATGGGCATGTAGACGTAACTGATAGTTTGGATTAAATTCTGTCAAATTCAATGTTTAATTTCCTCATTTACCTTAATATTTTCCCAAAGTACCTCGAGCCTAGTGTTCCTGTCTTTTCTGTATTGTTTCAGCAGTCAAACATCTGGATGACTGGCTGCATTCCTGATACTCGTATTAAACGGTGGGGATTATTCCAGTAAATTTTAATTTTAATCAATCATAACAGAAAACAATTGTGTAGGGGATTATTCCAGTAAAGGCATTCCTAATACTTGATGATAACAGAAGCAGTTGTGCTGCGTCTTTCTTTCCTCATCTTAAAGTGAGTGTGGGGTTGGGTTTGGTGTTTTCTTTCACCATCTGATGCAATGCATTGAATTGAATGCCCCTGCATATGACAGAGCAAGATGGGTACACCTCTGTTAGAGTAATTGGAAGTTAACTTCATTTTTGCCCAAAACACTCTCTGAAGTATTTATGTATAGATTCAAGTCTTCCATCAAAGGAAGAATTCTTTTGCATTCTCTGCATTCTTTGGCCTTTCCTGTGAAGATTCTTTGTCAACATCAGCAATTGAGACATGCTGCTTTCTCTTCTTCTCTATAGGGACATCATGCTTTTCTTTTCCTTTCTTCCAACATTCTGCAGCAAAGTGACCTAACTTGCCACTTTTGTAACATTGAAGCTTGAATTTATCTTTCTTGATTTTTGGATTTTGGACTGACATGATCCCTTTCTTGCCCTTGTTCCACTTTCCTCTCTTCCTTCCAATTTTGGCTGCAAGAACTAGTTCTTCTTCTTTTTCCTTTAAGGTAGAGGCAAGCTCCCTTGTTTCCTCTTGGATACATTCTGACCAAAACTGATCAAAACTAGGTAACTGACCACGGAACACGAGCACATATCCCTTTCACAAATGGCTTCCATTCTGAAGGAAGTCCACTCATAGATGTCAACACAAGATCTCTGTCAGGGACACTTTCATCAACAGCTGCTAGTTGATCTTTGATTTGGGCAATCTTCAAGAAATAAAAAGAAACTGAATCATCTTTTGTAAACTTCACTTGACGAAGTTGATCTTTTAGAGATAAAATTTTGCTAGGATTCTCATTCTCATATACATTCTTCAAGGCATCATACATATTTTTGGCTGAATCTTGGCTTGCAATGAGAGGTACAAGATGATATTTTATTGAGTCCATTTATATCCTCATAGTTGTGCCTTCATTCTTCTTGAATCTTGATTTCTCTCTGGCTCCCTCTTGCTCTGGAATATTTATGAGTATATGGTCCTTGAGATCATGTTCATTTAGTAGCATGAGCATTCTGCTTTTCCAAGAACATAAGTTTGAGACTCCCTCTAATCTATCTTCTACTCTAAGTCCAACAACCATCTTGACTAAAGACTGAAAAGTTGAAATTTGTTTTAGAAACCCTAGCAGGAGAGGGTAAAAAAATGAAGTTTGGAATCTTGCAAAACTGACTCCACAGATGGATGCACCCTATCAAGGCGAGTTGAGAGAAGGCAGGATTGAGCCAAATCTGTGGACTGGACAACACAAAACTCGAAACCCTAATATCTACAGTAATTGCAGTAGCTGCAGAATTAGGTAAAAAATGAACCTTCTCAGAAGTGGAATTTTTCTTTACCAAAAGATGCGCCTTTCCTAGGGCGAAATTTCCAATGCACTTTTGAAGCCAAAATGAGAGGGGAAGGCCCCGAAATGTGAAACCCTAGTTTCTTGTCCCCAACAAAAATTAGGTCAGATTTGAAAGTTTTGTGAATGAAAATCTTCCTCCACAGATAACTGTGCCTTCCCAGGGTGAATTGAGTAGAGGTATGTCCAGATCAATTAGGAGGTTGGAAACCCTAAATTTGGGAAGCCCTAGTTTCTGGCACTTGTCTCTTTCAACACTGTTATGAAACCATGTTAATGTTTATAACAACATAACCAGGATCTCTAAAAGAATGGCAAAGCACATAAGCAAAATGAGTGTGGAACTCGTTTAACCATGATGATAAGAACAATCATCTCCCAACCATAGACAAAGCCATTTGTCTCCCTCGAGCTCAGACCTTCCAATAGAGAACGATGTACTTCCAAATAGTAGCAAGGCAAACCCAAGAAAACAAGAGAGAAACTTCTCCAATAGTGGAAAATGTTGGACACACCGAGCACACTGAGAGGGGGGGGTGAACAGTGTGTATAGCTTTTTATTACTTTTTCAACTTTAACAATCATTAGCAGCTTATTCAATACATCATTCATTAATGCATTATCACATTATCATTATATCATCAACATTATTAATAATTACAACTCATCTTATCATCGTCACATAGGAAGCATAGCAAAACATAGTACACAAGATTTTTATGTGGAAACCCAAGTCCCGGGGGAAAAATCACGGAAGCCTTTATAATAATAATTTACTAGCCACAATTGGAAGGAGGCAACAACCCCTTTTGTTACAAAGACTTCAATTCTCCAGCTACAACTGGAAGGAGGCTACAACCCCCTGGTTTACAGGCTACAACCTGAAGGAAGCCTTAGCTCCCTAGATTTTCTTGCGCCGTCCTTCCACCCTGAAATGAAGATAGATACTGCTGAATCACAATCGCATTGATCCTGCGGACCTGCTAACCAACACCTGTACCACACTGCACAATCTGTATCACACTGCACAACAACTGTCACTGCTCATCAACTGACCATTGCTCATCAACTGTTCACTGCTCATTAGCTGTCCACTGACCACTGCCCCACTACTGTGCAACACTGCTCGTCATCCAATCTGGCTGTACCAATCAAGCTGTGCACATCATCCTGTCATCCAGCTAAGTCAATCTGAGTTCAACCAACTGCATACCAGACCCCCTGGGTCAAACCAATTGCTCATAAAACTTAGCCAATCTGAGTTAGACCAAATGCACATGTAGTAGCCCGTGCTCAACTGAACCAACCTGTGTCAAATAAAATATGTACATGTGTCAATTTAATCAAATGTCTAATGTGTTCTGATAGTCAGTTAGTCACAAAGTTAGGATAGTTCATCAAAGACTCACTCACTCACCATGATCAACATCAAAACTCATCAAACGACTTAGTCAAGCAAAGCTTGACAAACAACCTTAACCAACCACTTCAAAAAGAAGATGGTCAACCAACAAACCCTAAGACACACTTGGCTAATCAAACCATATCAAGCTTAGTCCATCAATTTCAATTTCAATCAACAATCCTTGTCACAATTGGCTAACCATTTCAATCAAATCAATCAAACAACCTTTACTTGGTCAAGACTCAAGACAATCAAGTCATGTGAACACAATGCCAAATCATCAACTAGTCAATCTTACTCTTAGGTCAATACACCACACTTAAAGACAAAATTCAATGACAACTTTTGCACCTAGATACTTTACTCACTCGACAAATCAATTAGATAAGCTTTACACAATTTGCTAATTAGGTCAAGAGCACTTTTCACAATTTGCCAAACTAGTCAAGCGAGTCAAGTCAACACCACCAACTTGTCAACTCAATTAGATGAGGACCAACTCAACATCAAACTTGGTCAATACATACTCTTGCCTATAATTAACTTTCTCAATCTTGCCAAAGGAGTATAATTAATTCATGTTTGTCAAAGACAGCAACAAACCCTAACCAAGAAGACTTAACCAGACAAGCTTAAACTTAGTTAACCTCAAAACTTTTAGACAAAAGGCTCTTTGACTCTAGTCAACAACTCAAACTCCAAGACAAGTCTTAATCAATTAACCCCAATCCCATTCAATCAAGAAGATAGAAAACTCAAACACAACATAGTCAAAACAGTCAACCATCATCTAGTACCATCAATCTCTTAGAAAGTACAACTCAATACAATTTTGTCTAGTCAAAGCCAACTCTAAACAACTTGTCAAAGCTTGTTAAAAGAGTAATGGCAACTTTGTCAACCTTCAAGCAACTGTTGTCTCAAGATAACCTATGGTACTGTAGACAATCTAGCCAAACAAAAGGGGCAGAAGTTAACTTTGTCTCATAAAATCTTAGTCCAAACTTGTCACCAATAAAATTAAGTCTCTAAGAAGATAAACAGCCCCAAATGATTATACTTACTGTTGCTGTACAGTACGAGAGAGAGAAGGAGACAGTCTTAATTTAAGCTCCTGTACAGTCCAAGAAGAAACAGATAGACAGCCCGAATTTATCACAGAATCAGCATTTGAATGCCCTAAAAATCAGAACTATGCTTACTGTGACAGCCGAATTTCAGGGCTTGATTTTGATCAGAATTCAAACTATTCTTGAACCAAAAAAAAACTTAAGATGACAGCCCTCTGATCACTAAGAAACAGTCTTAGAACAACACTGAAACAACCTGAAAAAGTATTACTGAGGCAGCCCGAAAATTGTCAAGGAAACAGTCCGAAAATTCCTCAGAAAAAAAACGCAGTCTGAAATTCCTCTGTAAAAACACAGTCCGAAATTCAGAGCTCCACATTCAACAAAAGCACACCCTAACAAATGGGGTCGTGGCCCTCTTATTTATACAGTTTGAGTACTAAATTTTAGGAGCCGACTTGTCCTTCAAATAACAAATTCATTAAAAAAAAGTTTAAATCTTCCTTTCTTTGGTCGGCTGGCCCAAATGATGGGGTGAAAAATGCATTGTCAACTTAAAAAAATTCATATCTCTTCAACCGTGAAGAGTTAGTGGACGCTCCACATATCAATGAAAAGTGCTTGACGAGGACTAACATCTTATGGAGGGCTTATTTGCAAATGCATGGTCCAATACCCTTAAATTCTTCAATTTGTTCATGACGTCAAAGACCCCACACATAAGGGTGCCAAAGACCATGTTACCTTATGCATAAGTTCCAAGGTCAAGCCTTCAATGGACATTGAGAGTGACGGCTTAAGTGCATCAACTTCAAGAACCTTACCATGTGTAGCAAGATCATCTTCAAGTGCGATTGCTTCAACAAAGTTATGGGCTTAAGCAAAAGGACTTCAAGTGTGTGGGTTCCATGACCCAAAGATATCATCATCAACCAAGCTTCAACATGTACAAGACTGTAAGGGCAAGTGTGTGGGTTCCAAGGACTAAACTACCACATCATCCATCCAACAAGGAGCAAGGATACAACAATGGACTCAAATGAGACCAAGATACAACTTAGGGGCACTTAACCAAGTCAAGGGTGGCCAGGGCTTTTGCCATTGTCCCAAGGCCTCCAAGGGCTTCAAGCTTGGGTTTGGACAAGGTCAAAAGGTCTCCTCTTGACATGAATAACCACAAACCAAACACTAACCCTCAGGGGCTTTACAAGGGGCACCAAGACTCAACTGTTGGCATCAATGACAACTTAATCAACAATATTCCCCCTTTGTCATTGATGACAACACTCAAACTCCTTTTCAAAACAATCTCTCCCTGTCACAGTTTCTCTCCCCCTTTTGCATCAATGGCAAAGGGAACATCCTTTGACAATACAACTCCCCCTCAGGGCATGCTCCCCTTGTCAACAACTTCTCTCCCTTTTTGCATCAATGGCAATGAGAACTTTCTTTAGCAATAATGCTCCCCCTATAACTGGGCATTGTTGCTGCTTGTATGCTGGAACCAATTGTTGTAGGATACTGAGAAGAGTGTGATCGTTGATCTCAATCCATGATAATCAGGTACATAGCTTCTTTTACACTTCATAACACTGATCGATAGTCTTCAAAATGGTATTGGGTTTTTCCCAAAAA
This sequence comes from Larix kaempferi, assembly GCA_027924585.1. Classification (NCBI taxonomy): domain Eukaryota; kingdom Viridiplantae; phylum Streptophyta; class Pinopsida; order Pinales; family Pinaceae; genus Larix; species Larix kaempferi. Next base: position 2,537,675 of record BSBM01000588.1, read on the forward strand.
TTTCATCATTTCTATTTTGATCAACGGGGCAATCTACTGACTTTCTTCTCCATACTTTGGTAGATTGATTGCTGTTCATGACATTCGATTGAACTTGCTTTCTTCTCCAAACTTTGACTTCTCCCTGCATCCTGCAATGTTTTGCAAAATGACCATAATGATAACAATTATAACATTGAATGGAAAACATACCTTGATTTCTTTTTGTAGTGATTCTGTCATGAGCTCTGCAATGGATGGCTTTGTGACCATAATTGTTATATTTGTAGCAATGACCACTGAATATTATAGGATATGTCTGAGCAAAGGATCTTTCTTCTGTATAACTGTTAGTCTTTTCTTCTTTTTCCCTGAAACTCTTGCTTTCTTCAATGTTCTTTTCGATCTTCAAATTTGTTTTTAACTGAGCAGATGTCTTGTCCAGATCTTCCTTCAGAGAGAGGATCTTCAATTCTTGCCTTTGACAAATTTCTAACTTTTCTTGGAGTTGTCTTGTTAGGTCTTCTTCTATTTTCTTGACTTCTTCTACCTGTCTTTTCAGATCAATAATACTGTCTTCCATCTGTCCTTTTGAGTTCTGATCTTCCTCATGAGATTTTTGCAGTCGTCCTTTTAGTACTTGATTTTCTTTTACGATATCTGAGAGTTCCTTTTCAAATTCAAAATTCGTGAGACATACCTTTCGTAATTCTATCTTCAAGGATTTGATTTCAACTTCTTGTTTTCTTCTTAGTTTCTCTTCAATCTCATGACTGAACTGAATTCCCTTTTTGTCACTTGAATCTCCTTTCTCATTGGTGTTACTTTCCTTCTGCAATTTTTCAAGTAAGGTACTGATCTCACTATCTTTGTCTTGAAGCTTGTGAGTCAATTCTTTCTCCTTATCTTCTAGCTGTCGTTTGAGCCTGTCAATTTCTTCTAACTGCCTTTTATTTTCAGCAGCTGACTTCTCAAGTTGATCCTTCAGAGAGTTAGATATGGCTTCCTTGATTCTGGTAGCTTCTTCAACTTGGAGGTTTAGATCAAGTATAGTCTATGTGGCTTTCTAACAATCTTCTTGATTCCTCTTCTCATATTTGTCCTTGCAATACCTGGTTCTGTTCACAAAGTTTCTCAACCTTTTGCAAAGCATTAGTAATATCATTGTTTAAACTTTCATTTTCATCATTTATCAGGGAACAATGAGATTCATCACATTCTATGAATTCAAAATGGCTCTTATCTTCTATACCTGATAAACATATCTCTTTGGAAACATTACAAACAGGGTGTTCAGAAGACTTACCTTCAGACTTACCTGGATCTTGTACTGACCTTTCTATGGAGCTGTTTTCAACTTTTTGTTCTTCAATGGAGTAGAGTTGATCTATCTTTAGTGACAGTTCTTCAATTGAGTTGCACTTTCCTATTTTCTCCTTTTGGCGATCTGTCAGATCTGTAACCATGAGTTTCATAACTTCTTCTTCACGTCTTTTAGAGGAGTAGAGCTGTTCTATTTTGAGCCATAGTTCCTTAGCTGAGCTGCACTTTCCTATCTTCTTCTTTTGGAGATCTGTTAAGCCTTCAAGAATGGATTCCATAGCCATTGAATTATGTTTCCTTGCTTCCTTTTGAGATGTTGTTTTCACTTTCTTTGGAGGAGTATATCCAGTAAGAAATGATTGCCATATACCAATTCGTTCTGCCTCAAGATAAGCCTGCAGTCTTATTTTCTAAATCAAGTAATTTGTCCCACAAAACAATCCATTTAGTGAGAACCCCATGGTTTGTCAAGGATCTCCTTTAAGCTGGTAGGGCTTACTATGAAGGCCTGCTCTGATACGAATTGTTGGACACACCGAGCACACTAAGAGGGGGGGTGAATAGTGTGTATAGCTTTTTATTACTTTTTCAACTTTAACAATCATTAGCAGCTTATTCAATACATCATTCATTAATGCATTATCACATTATCATTATATCATCAACATTATTAACAATTACAGCTCATCATATCATCGTCACATAGGAAGCATAGCAAAACACAGTACACAAGATTTTTACGTGGAAACCCAAGTCCTGGGGGAAAAACCACAGAAGCCTTTATAATAATAATTTACCAGCCACAACTGGAAGGAGGCAACAACCCCCTTTGTTACAAAGACTTCAATTCTCCTGCTACAATTGGAAGGAGGCTACAACCCCCTGGTTTACACGCAACAACCTGAAGGAAGCCTTAACTCCCTAGATTTCCTTGCCCCGTCCTTCCACCCTGATATGAAGATAGATACTGCTGAATCACAAATGCATTGATCCTGCGGACCTGCTAACTAACACATGTACCACATTGCACAATCTGTATCACACTGCACAACCACTGTCACTGCTCATCAACTGACCACTGCTCATCAACTGTTCACTGCTCATTAACTATCCACTGACCACTGCATCACTACTATGCAACACTGCTCGTCAACCTGTGTAATCAACTTGTCATCCAATCTGGCTGTACCAATCAAGCTGTACACATCATCCTGTCATCCAACTAAGTCAATCTGAGTTCAACCAACTGTATACAGACCACTTGGGTCAAACCAACTGCTCATACAACTCAGCCAATCTGAGTTAGACCAAATGCACATGTAGTAGCCTGTGCTCAACTGAACCAACTTGTGTCAAATAAAATATGTACGTGTGTCAATTTAATCAAATGTCTAATGTGTTCTGATAGTCAGTTAGTCACAAAGTTAGGGTAGTTCATCAAAGACTCACTCACTCACCACAACCAACATCAAAACTCATCAAACGACTCAGTCAAGCAAAGCTTGACAAACAACCTTAACCAACCACTTCAAAAATAAGATGGTCAACCAACAAACCCTAAGACACACTTGGCTAATCAAACCATATCAAGCTTAGTCCATCAATTTCAATTTCAATCAACAATCCTTGTCACAATTGGCTAACCATTTCAATCAAATCAATCAAACAACCTTTACTTGGTCAAGACTCAAGACAATCAAGTCAGGCCAACACAATGTCAAATCACCAACTAGTCAATCTTCCTCTTAGCTCAATACACCACACTTAAAGACAAAATTCAATGACAACTTTTGCACCTAGATACTTTACTCACTCGTCAAATCAATTAGATAAGCTTTACACAATTTGCTAATTAGGTCAAGAGCACTTTTCACAATTTGCCAAACTAGTCAAGCGAGTCAAGTCAACACCACCAACTTGTCAACTCAATTAGATGAGGACCAACTCAACATCAAACTTGGTCAATACATACTCTTGCCTATAATTAACTTTCTCAATCTTGCCAAAGGAGTATAGTTAATTCATACTTGTCAAAGACAACAACAAACCCTAACCAAGAAGACTTAACCAGACAAGGTTAAACTTAGATAACCTCAAAACTTTTAGACAAAAGGCTCTTTGACTCCAGTCAACAACTCAAACTCCAAGACAAGTCTTAATCATCTAATCCCAATCCCATTCAATCAAGAAGATATAAAACTCAAACGTAGCATAGTCAAAATAGTCAACCATCATCTATTACCATCAATCTCTTAGAAAGCACAGTCCACTTGTAAAACTCAATACAATTTTGTCTAGTCAAATCCAACTCTAAACAACTTGTCAAAGCTTGTTAAAAGAGTAATGGCAACTTTGTCAACCTTCAAGCAACTGTTGTCTCAAGATAACCTATGGTATTGTAGACAATCTAGCCAAACAAAAGGGGCAGAAGTTAGCTTTGTCTCATAAAATCTTAGTCCAAACTTGTCACCAATAAAATTAAGTCTCTAAGAAAATAAACAGCCCCAAATGATTATACTTACTATTGTTGTACAGTCCGAGAGAGAGAAGGAGACAATCTCAATTTAAGCTCCTGTACAGTCCTGTTATCACACAGACTCTAGCTGCTACTAAGGATATCCCGTCCGGGATGGTAGAGGGAAAGCAGTCAGGCAAGTGGCACCTGCAAACACCAAATCCACCGTTCGAAGAACGGTTGTCACATTAGACGAGGCGTTTGTCGCTTCAGACAAGGCAAGTAGCCAAGTCAGGGGGGAGACCCCGCTCAACCAACGATGGTTGAGAAAACAAAATAGACACCCAAATCCCAAAAGATAAAACAAACAAAGACAAGAGATGAGTGTCAAGTGAACCCAAGCTCGATTCCAGCCAAAGATTGGACACCAAGATGAAATAAGCATGGTATGGAATGTGACCAGCTCTAAATTGTGATGAAGTAGATGAAATAAAACAACAATTTAGTGGCTGGAAATTTAACTAGAGAGCACAATAAACTAGAAGTGGTAAGATGATGAAATTCAGCCAAAGGAAAGGATCGATTAAGTGACTGAATAGACCTAGGGCAGCAACAAATTAGCGTTTTTAAGCACTTCTAGCAAATGATAACTTGATTTCTGATATTAAAATGGCAATTAAAACACAAATCAAGCACACCCAAAACCCAGAAAAGATCCCAGCTACGTGGATGAGCAGTCTTCCCAAGGAGGGCGCAATTAGAAAAAGACTAGTGCCTATGGGTATGGTCAAATGGAGTCAGAATGATATGAAATTTTGGAATTGGACTCTGAAAATTATATTAGAAGCGGGTTTGTAAAGAAATTAAGTTTTTGACTGTGAAATTTTCGTGTTTTTAATTTTAGGGTTTATTTTGGTGTTTTGCAGCTTAACATTCACAGTGAAAATGAAATATGAGAAACAAGCAAGAATGGCGTACCTAAAATGATGGATATGGAGAAGTTTTTTTGTGAAGACAAACCCCGAAGATCAAGTGTTGAGCAGAAGTGCGATTTCCCTGATTGTTTTGGTGTAGCGAATTGACCCAATGCGCCTTGGTACTTGCCAAAGAGAGATAAATCAGTATCTATGGCAAACAACAAGAAATAACCAGCAAATGAAAGACAAATGATGAAGGAAAGCAAATGACAAATGTAAATTTACTTCCCTTGTTCAAATCCCAAAGAGAAAACACTAGCATGGAGCTGCTAGCTCAAGTGCCGCGTCCTCCTCAAGTGGTCAACTTCACCTGCAAATTCTCAATGGCCAAGGAGAGATAGAGACACCGCAAAATAACTCAACAATGCATCAGAAATATGCTGCCAATCAACACAATAAACATCCCACACCATATCACAAGTAACTCGGAAGAAATGTCTCTCAATAATCTCAGTCTCAACTATTCAAATGCCAAGCCGAGGATACAAATGGGTGAGCTTCTTCTCTTATAGAGAAAGCTCCAAAACTCAGCCCCATTCCCACCAAAACGAATGGCTGGGATTAAATCCCAAGGAGGCCAAACGAATGGCTGAGATGGAGTGGAGGAGGGGGGGTGAATTACCCTCATGCGCCCAAGGGAGAAGAGGGGCCATTCGTGGGGCCCTCACAACTTACAAATGAGTGTTTAGGGGGTGCCTTTGGGCTTTTTTAGCCCCCTAGACCACTTAACCAAAGTTTCATAACATTATTTTCTCAAAATATGAGTTTTTATATAGTGAAAAATGCCCAAGTATGGCCCAATTCGTCCCATGAGTGAAGCTGGGCATAAATGAGGGCCCCACACTAAATATTTAGTGTCCAAACATAGCAAAAAATGATGTTAGGGGACCCCCTTACCTTTACCAACCATTGCACTTACCATTTCCAAAGACAACTTAGCCAAATTTGATTTTCCATATTTAATTAATTGCTGGTTTTATTTTTGAAGATGTATTTTGCACTTTTGACCCACTTATATTGCCCGGATTGACGAACTATCTGCTGCATCGTGTTCGTAGACCCCAAATATACTAGACATGGTCACTAGAACGCCCACGATCCATCAATTTACCACTGTATGCTCAAGATCAAAGATTTTTAATTAAAACAGGTCCCTGGTGACCAATAATAATTAAAAATTTCATCAACGCTTCAACATTTTCTCATTCTGACACTTGGAGGCGCATATGGGATCCCAATACATGATAAATGACCAAAATCGAAGTTTTGGTTGCAACTTTTTTTCAGGCCCATTTTTGGCCTGGTCAACCTAGTTTGACCAAGTCAACTTTGCCCAAAATGGTGAGGGTTGAAACCTGTATGCAACATGAAGCGCCAAGGCTTCCTTATTTATGTTAGTACATTACTTAAAACATACAATGTCGACATGGTGATAAAAAATAAATAATATCTCAATAAAATAGGCCCCAGGTGAGGTGGGCCCACCACCTCCAACAAAGACTCAAAACTGCTATGCACAACTTATAGACTCGGTCACTTAGCTAACTTTGGGTGAAGTGGATAAACGAGGTGAAAGGATGGGGGAAGACAGAAACCAAGATCATGTGACCCTTTGGATAAACAGAGAAGGCGGGACTCATTGACATAAGCATACCATGATAACACAAAGGGAAGGGCGGTGCCTCACAAATGGGTATAGTGCAGGGAAACCACCACTAATCATCTAACACACACCTTGCAACTCACATCCGTGCCTTCAGAAGACTCCGTGAGGATCTTTTCTAGAGTCGCCATGACTGGGTGTTCGACAAACCGTAACTTGAGACTCTAGGGGACAATTCGCATAGCTGTCCCTTACTCCATCTCACCTCCTTGCCCCGCAAGACTAGGTGAGGAAACAACCTATACAATGCTTTGATATATATGGCTGGCCTGCGTCCGTGTGTGTTAAAAAATACATTCTTGGACTTTACATTTCACTTTCATACATAGCCTTTTTGGCTTGATTTACATTCAGATAGCCTTTTTGGCTTCATTTACATTTCATTACATTTCATAGCCCTTTCGGTTTCATACATATCTCAAAAGATATAACAAGGCGCTCATATTGCAAAGTAAAGGGGGCAAGTGTGCATGCTTCGATGACTAATGGGGAACACCCGGTGAGTCTACACAATCCTATACTGCATTGCAACATCGGGGGCAACCGACAGGAGCAAATCCCAGGTTTGAGAATGCATCTCACACACTAAAGAGCCGAGGCACAAGAGACAGGGAGTCATGGCATACTCAGGGGTCAATGGGGAAGGGGATCCTCAAGGCCACATATCAAGGTCGAAGTCAGGAAAGAACAAAAAATGGATGAGTCGGATGGGTGGAAGGAAGTGACAGGTGGAACCAGTGTTAGCTTCCTAGAAGGAGTAATGACCAAGTCTATACCAATAGTGGGGACAAGAACCAGTGTGCATAAACAGGAGTCTACTGAACGAGGTGGACTGACATCACCAAGGGCCATCAATATCATAATGAAAACCGAGATCACCACATTAAACATCATACGTCAAGTCCATGTACTATCATAAATAAACAAGTCTCAAAGCAAACAACCTGAGCAATAATCCATAAAGTGCTATACCTGCCATACCATATACCTGCTGCTGAAGCTGAATCTGAAGCTGAACCTCTGCTGAATCCGGGCAATAAGTGGCAAACCAATTGAACTCTGTAGTGCTCTCATCACAATATGGCTAAGTAACCCTCTCAATGGGGTCGTGCAAAGCAAGGTAAGGAAGGGGGACCCTGTAATAACTGCTCTGTAATAGCTCTGGACCAATACAAAGTACAATCTGTCCCCTCTAATATCTCTGCTCAGGGAAATTTGAATACAATGGATGCCCCCTTCGAAGGCATCTGATCTCTGATCTGGAAAAAAAAAATGTAGCATGGTCCTTGACCACACAATCTGCAGCATGGTAGCTCCAGCTAACATGGATGTGATAACAAGTCCAAGAAGAAACAGATAGACAGCCCGAATTTATCACAGAATCAACATTTGAATGCCCTAAAAATCAGAACTATGCTTACTATGACAGCCAAATTTCAGAGCTTGATTTTGATCAGAATTCAAACTATTCTTGAACAAAAAAAAAACTTAAGATGACAACCCTTTGATCACTAAGAAACAGTCTTAGAACAACATTGAAACAACCTGAAAAAGTATTACTGAGGCAGCCCGAAAATTGTCAAGGAAACAGTCCGAAAATTCCTCAGAAAAAAAAACGCAATCTGAAATTCCTCTGTAAAAACACACTCTGAAATTCAGAGCTCCACATTCAACAAAAGCACACCCTAACAAATGAGGTCGTGGCCCTCTTATTTATACAGTTTGAGTACTAAATTTTAGGAGCCGACTTGTCCTTCAAATAACAAATTCATTAAAAAAAAATTAAATCTTCCTTTCTTTGGTCGGCTGGCCCAAATGATGGGGTGAAAAATGCATTGTCAACTTTAGAAAATTCATATCTCTTCAACCGTGAAGAGTTAGTGGACGCTCCACATATCAACGGAAAGTGCTTGACGAGGACTAACATCTTATGGAGGGCTTATTTGCAAATGCATGGTCCAATACCCTTAAATTCATCAATTTGTTCATGACGTCAAAGACCCCACACATAAGGGTGCCAAAGACCATATTACCTTATGCATAAGTTCCAAGGTCAAGGTTTCAATGTATATCGAGAGTGATGGCTTAAGTGCATCAACTTCAAGAACCTTACCATGTGTAGCAAGATCATCTTCAAGTACAATTGCTTCAACAAAGTTATGGGCTTAAGCAAAAGGACTCCAAGTGTGTGGGTTCCATGACCCAAAGATATTATCATCAACCAAGCTTCAACATGTACAAGACTGTAAGGGCAAGTGTGTGGGTTCCAAGGACTAAACTACCACATCATCCATCCAACAAGGAGCAAGGATACAACAATGGACTCAAATGAGACCAAGATACAACTTAGGGGCACTTAACCAAGTCAAGGGTGGCCAGGGCTTTTGCCATTGTCCCAAGGCCTCCAAGGGATTCAAGCTTGGGCTTGGACAAGGTCAAAAGGTCTCCTCTTGACACAAACAACCATAAACCAAACACTAACCCTCATGGGCTCCACAAGGGGCACCAAGACTCAACTGTTGGCATCAATGACAACTTAATTAACAAAAAACCCCAGAAAATCAGTTTCCTAGCTGCAGTAGCGAACCTCTCTTAGCTAGAGCGAACTTGCTTGAGTGAATGACCAAATGAGAGGTCGAACTCTCTATTTATACACATCAAAATGTGACTGTTTCCCTTACTGGGCTGACCTAACTTTCCCTAATTGGGCCGACCTGACTGGGGCAGTTCTGCCCATTGTTTGGGGCAGACTGCCCACTGTTTTTTCGCCGTTTACCCATTGACTGCCCACTGTTTTGGGGCAGTTTACCCACTGGGCCGACTTGTCTTGGGGGAATACAAATATTTACATTTAATGAAATTTTTCTTTGTGATTTCATTCCAAGGTTTACATTGATTCTTTCAAGGGTTTTACATAATCAAATACATTGATATCTTTTCCTGTAGGGGTACAATAACAAGATGAATAACTTCCGAAGTTGCACTATTTTCAACATTTCTGACTTAGAATCTGTATGTATATGTTATAGTATCTCAGAATATTTATTGTTCAGTGTTTTTGACATAGAAGGAGCACTATCATCATGTTCAATAGTGAAAAATTTGAACAATCGATTTTGTGTTACATGGGATATCCATAGATTAAGGGTGATTTACAGACTGGATGCTAGCCTTAAATAGGATAACCTTGTTAATGATGATAAGTTAATAACTATATGGGGGCATCATTTTATTTGTTATTTTCTTAACATAAAAGGTTATTAACGCACACTCACATTAATGGCTCTTGTTATGCATGTTCACATTAATGACTGGTGTGATGCATAATAATAACTAGCATAGATTCATCTTAAACCTGGATCTATCAATCACCGAGAGGGATTCACATCTAAGATTTATTTATGGTGGTTTTAATTTTTTAATTTTATTAGTCGATATGTTTTTTTTAATTACTTTTTATTTGGTTTTAATTTTCTATTTCATGAGGCCACATGAATTTTTTTAATTACTTTTTACTTTTAATAATGTTACGTTACATGTTAAACTTTGGTTGTCATTGATGTCAAATGATGTCAAAGAGGAATTAGTATCCTTGTGCCAGTTTGAAGAAGTATATGAAATTTAGTTTAAAGAAGTACATCCAAATTGTAGAAGTACATCCAGCTTGAAGAAGTACATAAGACTATGTGCACATGTCCCAATCCATCTAGTTGTGATACTTCAAAGGTAATGTCAAAAAGATGTTTGGACAAGTCTTAGGAGTGCGCAAGAGGCTTGGGAGAATGAAGTGGTTGGACACGCATGCAAGTCTCGGAAGTGCGCAAGATCCACAAAGTGGAAGAAGTATACATGTCTCAGAAGTGCGCAAGAATCTTAAAAGCAAGAAATGGTTGGACAAGTCAAGTGCGCAAGACCCACAGTGCGTTGGTATTTTAAGGGCGTAAGACCCAACAGGTAGTGGTTCCCAAGTGCGCAAGACCCACTATGCTAAGGACTGAGTGTGTCCAAGACCCACAAGCTATGATACCTAAGTTGCGTAGATCATGACAAGTGGTGGATGCGTGAGTAAACTTGACTGTGAAGCAAGGAAGAAGAGATGCTACGATCAACTTGTGGACAAATGGTTTGCACAAGTCAAGTATAAATAAGAAGCCAAGTTGGAGAGTGAGAAGTAAGCCTGAAGATGCAAAAGTTGTAGTATTCTGATTGAGCAAGCTTCGAATTATTGAACCGGAAAAACATATTCTAGCAGAGAGCCAGATGCACAAGAACATAAATGCAGCACAATAGATGATGCGATTTATCTAAAGACAGATGCGCAAAGATAGAAGAGTAGCATAACAGATGATGCACCGAATGATGAGGTTTATCTGAGACAAGTGCGCAAGAACAAAAAGCCAGTATCGCAGATGGTGCACAGAAGGTTATAGTTTATCTGATACATATGCGCAAGAACATAACTATAGAACAATGGAGGATGTGCAGTATTAGTTGAGTTCGCAGATTTGCATAAACAGAACAGTATGCTGAAACAAAGCGCAAATTGTAGAAGGTTATGAAATGCAAGAACAAGTATGTAATACTAAAGAGATTGTGGAAATATATGAAGTTTGAGGGCCAGTGAGCAACACTATTGCAGTGATGTAATGTGTGATGAATTGGTGATAAAGCACAAAAGTTAAGAAGAATAGAGCATTTAGCAGGGGCGCACGAAGGAATGTATTGTAGTAAATCAAAAGATTGCACAAATTAGTAGAACAACAAAGAAGAATCTTCTACAGATATTTCGGGGCGGCAGGACGGGGCGAGGAATAGGGAGTTGATGATTACTTCAGGTCAAAGCCTGTAAAACCAGGGGTTCGGTGCCTCCTTCTAGTGGGTGCTGGTAAATCAAGGAACCGATGCTTCCTTCAAGTTGTAGCTTGTAAATTAGAGGGTTGGAGCCTCCTTCCAGTTGGTGCTGGAGAACTTTGGAAGTTGGTGCTTCCCATGAATGCAATCTTTATAATATACGAAAGTATTATGGTGGTTTTCTCCCGTTTGGGTTTCCACGTTAAATCTTTGTGTTCTGTGTATTGCGCATGTGTTGATGAATGGCTTTGTTTACGATTAATGCATAATATATGTGTTGTTTATATTTGGTAAAAGTGAAAATTATTCATAATTGCACATAATATTGATTCACCCCCCTCTCAGTATTAATAATATTTCCAACATTACATTGTGTAATGTAACGTGACAACATCTCCCCCATACTGGGCTGTAGAGCACCTCGCTACTCTCGGTGCAACAATAAATCTAATTTATGGTCAACCATCTAGACACCAAATTGACATACATGGTATAAGGACCTTTGTCTGTGGGACAAGGGACTCGTTCTGCACAGTGATTTGACTACTTAGTCTATGGAGGTATACATTAGTTACCCCACTCCAGATTCGAACTGTGATCTCTAAGGAGGAAACACATGTTATTAACCATTAGGCCACTCACAATTACATTATTGTCCTGTCACTCATAAGATCCTCGTAGCTCCACTTATATTTAGTGTTTAGTAACTCCGACTCATAAGTGTCAATCATCAAGGATTGTAACTCTTCCTTTCTTGGGTATCCATACTGTCTTGTATTTGGCTTGAGTTGGTGTCCATACATTCGTAGGAAAGTTTCACTTTATGTGTTGAGGATTTTGACCATTCAGTGTTGTTACTATGGGAAAGAAGTTTATCAGGTCAACCCACCAAAATGTAGACCCATCATTGTTATTCTGATAACAAACCTATCTGGTCACCTTTTTGAAAGTCTACAAAGATGGCAGAGGATTAGGAACACAAAAGAATGAGTTGGACAAAGCCTTTAAGCTATTTACCATGGAAGTGCATTCCACTCAGTAAAGAAAATTCATGGGCAGGTAACCCTGGTAGATTGTTTGTGAGCCTAGAAAAGAGTAAATACAAGGACTGCATTGTGAAAAGGGATATAGACATTGATAGAATGGAGTAGTTATAATCAGGTTTTAGAAAAGTGAATGAAAGAATACAAACAGAGAAACACCAAAGATCTCTATAAATGAGATAAGAATAACAATAGATGCCTACTAGGCTACTACTAATTAGTTTAAAAAAATATGCTTTCTAATTTCCGAAATTCAGAATGAGTTCAATTGTTGAAAAAGACGAACAAAGCATTGACAATAAGAAAAGTCATAAACACTCAATGTGCATTCCTATAAATTACATAAAGTACTTTTTCAATGCCTTGAACACTCAATGTGCATTCCTATAAATTACATAAAGTACTTTTTCAATGGCTTGTATATTCATATAGACGATGTATTTCATACCAAAGAGGTATATGTCGTACAACATTGAAGTCAATCTTGCGAATTCCAAAGAACACTATGACCTCAAAGGCAACAATAAAGCATCAAAATGGCAATACCATTCATGACATCTCAGTCCTTCTCAACCCTGGATCACAATGACTCCTGTTGAAGCAAAGCAAATAGGAAGCTTAATCAGCACTAACCAGTGTTGAAAAATTCGGCGAAAAATCGCGACTCTTTCCCTCAACCGAAAAATCAACCAGTAAAAAGCGCGATTTTTTAAAACCTTGGGAAAGCGCAACTTTTTGTAAAAAATCGCGATTTTTTGGAAAGAAGTGTGGGTTGACTAAAAAAGTCGCCCAGGCCGTCTAATCCGCAGGTTAAAGAGGCAAAAGTGATTTTTTTTGGGTCATTTCTTTCATTTCATTGTTGGAGGAGTGTGAAGGGCAAGAGGGCACCATCAACCACCTTGGAGGCATCTAAGATTCCAAACACCATCTAAGATCACCATTGAGAATTTTTGTGGAGAAAGGGTTCAACTTCAAGAGTCAAAACTTTGCCAATCAACCAATTCCTTTCACAGGTATGTAGTGTTTCACTTTCTTCTATCTTTTCTATGATTTTTTTGCATGTTTGCTTGCATATTTTCTTTCCCATATTTCTCTATTTTTTTTGCCATTTTGCTAATGATTTCCATGTCCATAAATATTAAAAATAGTCAAAATGTAAGGGGGTTTTAGAATGGAATAGCATGCTTGTTTCTTAGATCTTTAGCCACCCTCTTGTTATCATTTTTCATGGCCAAAAATATAAATTTAGAGGTCTGATTTTTTAAGCCAAATTGTTGCAATTTTTTCAAATGGGGTTTAATTTATTGTTTTTGTATTTTTGTGCCCTAGGGTTGCATTTTGAGGCTGCCATTCCATTTTCCAAAATGCCAAAGCCATTGGACCCGTTTTGGCAGAGTATGGTGAGCTCGATGATGACACAAACAAGCAAAATTTGAGTTGCAAATTGTGTGGGCATCACATGTCGGGAGGGGTTAACATGTTGAAATACCATCTAGCTAAACTCCCTGGGATGATGTTGGCCTTTGTACTGCAGTGGCCCCAGAAATGCAATGAAATGTAAGGACATCAAATTTACGGAAATTTGCCATCAAGATTCTTAGCCAAACATGTAACCGCTTCAGGATGTGAGCGGAATTGGAGTGTGTTTGAAAAAATACACTCAAAGAGACGCAGAAGGTTAGAATTTCAATTTTCAACAAATCAATTTCATTTTTCAACAAATCAATTTCATTTAATGTAATTTGTGAATCTATCATCCTCACATACTATATATTTCATTAATTTTTGAAACTTGAACCTCTAGACTCATAATTCTTTTTTATTATCCTCTTACAGGTTGGAGTTCACACGTCTCAATGACTTGGTCTATGTCCATTACAATCTCCGCTTATGGATGAGACAAATAGAGAAAGTACCAGATGTTGATGCCATCGCCTTAGACAATATTGATATATTGTCTGAGTGGTGGATATTGAGACTCCTATCATGGAGGAGTCACCTACATGACTAGAGATAGAGGAAGGGCAGGCGGAAGAGGCGGAGGAGTAGGAGGAGGAGGTGGAAGAGGAGGAGGAGGAGGTCGGAGACACCACGGAGGGTGATGTGCTAGCATCGCCACCACCTTCTACACTGATTGATACAGCTAGTCCTCCATCCATCACTCATCGTCCGATGTTAGATGCAGGGCCAGGGTCTTCTTCTGCTACTACTAGTGCTAGGGGCAGGTCTAACAAACGGCCCATGACCTTTTCCCGTAAAAGGGGAAGAGGGCGTTGATATTTCATATTAGATAGATAGCTACTAGTTTTCCTGAGATACATTTATATATATGATGTCATTTTGTATTGGCTATCTACTTTTTGAGTCCTTGATTGGACAACTATGGTGTTTCAGGATTCAGTATTGACTTTGATGTATCATTTTATATTAGACATGACTACATGGTGATGATATATATTAGTGCTTTCTCCATATTTATGTTCCAATGTGTTTATCTGATGTTATTGTTGCTTTATATGTTTAAAATTCTGAAAAAAATGAATGTATTTTGTATTTTTTAATGTTTGCCAACTTTTGCCGATTTTCTCGATTTTTTCGCCGATGTTGCCGAGAAATTGTTTTAGGGACCCTTGCCGACTTTTTGTCGATGCCGACTTTTTCAACATTGACACTAACCATTGTCCAAAAGCTTGCTTTGAAGTTGACAAGGCAAACAAATATAGAGCCATGCTCCCTTATTTCTAATTAGATTGAGATTAGCAAGTGATTTTTTTTTCCTTGGAAAAAGTCGTAATTTTATTTCAAAAAGTTGAACAAAATTACATTCTGCACATGTAATAGAATCACAGAGATCCCTACATTGTCACATATATACTGTCCCATATGACTGACATGTCTAGTGACCCATACAAAACCAATACAATGAAGATGGCTGTCCATACAGCACTCATATATCCGACTACGTATAACAAAAACTGTCTCAAAAATGATGAAAGTGTTCCAATCAACATAAAATATATTCTGTCCATACAGCCCGTGTATATAAAAACAAACACAAAACAGAACAGATGTAATGTAGAGTCAGGTCAATAGGAGCTGATCTAATGCTCCATCCGGTCCTCCGAAGCCTCATGGAAAGGCCTATGGTAATAACTGTATGTGCCAGCAGTAGAATGTATAGTAATCCGCCATGTGCCGAAAGTCATATGTTGCTGCGACGCTTCTTTGGAAAGAAGATCGGCCATGCCATTTCTCTCCTTGTAGACATGTGTAAATGTAATAAGATTAAATGTCTGCTTTAACCGTAAAACATCTTCCAGTATAGGTAAGAGTACCATCACATTACATTGTGTAAGCTCATTGGCCCAATCAATAACTATCAGTGAGTCTCCAAATATCTGTAGAGATAGGCAACCCTGTTCAAGTGCAAATAACATCAACAGCCTAAGTGACATAAGTTCAGCATAGTTATTTGTACCGCTCCCCAATCCTGCCACGATATGAAAATAATGGGACTCAGATTTGTAAAGTACGCCCCCCCCACCACACACCAATTGATGGTCAAGTGATGCACCATCGAAATATGCCCACGGCATGGATTTATCAATCATTTCCGCGATCACAGGTCGAAATCTAATCGCTTTGAGAGTAGTCTTGTAGTGTAGTATAACAGCCACAGCGTGTGCCACTACGTGCTCCATCGGGACCCTACAGTCCTGAAATATGATCTTGTTTCGGGTGATCCAAATGCCCCAGGCGAAGATACATGGGGCCGCACGGATGGAAGAGGTCTGTTGATCTGACCACCAACATTGAAACGCGTCAGGAACACTCTCTCCCCACCACCTCACATTGAGATCCAAATTTTTGCAGATATCAGTCCAAACAGCCTGAGAAAACCGGCAGTGAACAAAAAGGTGAGAAATGGTCTCTTCCGCATCCCTACAGAGTGGACAGAAACCCGGGCCCTGGATGAATCGTTTCTTCAGAATGTCCCAGGTAGGTGCCTTATTTTCCAATATAGCCCAGAAGAGTAATTTAGCTTTACCCGGGCATTTAAACTTCCACAGATATTTCCACCACCACACCAATGCCCTGTTATGCACTTCCACATTTAGCTGAATATATCCATGTTTTGGTGTGTATATTCCAGAGGGATGGTGATCCCAGATAAGTTCATCAGTCCTATTTGTCAGGCGAATATTCGTGTATCTTAAGTTCCGAATATAATCCTCCCAATCTCCGAGCATGTCATCAGGAATCTCAAGATGCTGTGCAGAGGTCCACCCCTGATGCCATAGAGTGGATGATCCTGGTTGTTCAATATCAGCCAGAAAATGATAGCCTCTAGCTGCCAGAAAAGTCCTTAAGTCCACAGGAAGGACATGTCCCCCCCTACATCCAACCCAAGGATCCAGTCCAATACGAAGTAATCGCCCATTTCCGATTCTCCACACTAATCCAGATCCAACCAGATGAAAATGCTGCACCACCGCTTTCCAGACCACAGAGCAATTTGCCCTCGACTTATTGCCCTGCCTAATCCAATCAAATAGAGTTAAAGGAGCAATGTATTTATGATATACCACTCTAGTCCAGAGGCTCCGTGTATGGATAATTCGCCATGCCACCTTGGCCCCCAATGCTTTAGCAAAAAGAAAAATATTCTTTAAGCCCCATCCTCCCAGTTCTTTGGGGACCGCAATCATTTCCCATCTAACCCACACCAAAGCTCGATTATCACCCTTACCCTTCCAAAGAAAGGCAAAACACAACCGATGGATCTGCTCCAAGACTCCTTTGGGAATCCAAGCAAGTGACATCCAATACACCGGAATAGCTTCCAAAACTGATTTAACCAGAACCAGTCTCCCTGCCCGTGAGAGCCATTTATGACTCCATCCATGTAGTCGCTGTTCCAATTTAGCAATTAACCAGTGCCAATCTGCCTTCAAATATGCATTGGGTTTCAAGTGAAATCCAAGGTACTTTAAACCATCATCGATATCCATAGTCCTGTAAGGTAGTCTGATAGCCAATCTGTGAATCTCCTGCTTGTTTAAATGCGAGCATGTGATTGTTGATTTATCAATATTCACTAACATACCCGCTGCATCTTGCAGTAAATTGAGACCTTCAACCACCTTATCAATATCCTGTCTCGAGCCATCACAAAATATTAGAATGTCATCAAGAAATAGGAGATGTGTGATATACAATACCTGAGAAATGGATATGCCACGAAAGGAACCATCAGCTTTTGCTTTCAGAATAAAACGACTGAGGCCTTCAGCAACAAGGAGAAACAACAGCGGTGAAAGTGGGCAACCTTGTCGTAGCCCCTTGCCAGCATGGAAGAATGGACTAGTAGAACCATTGATCAGTACAGCAAAGCTCACCGTGGTGATGCAGGCCATAATCCATCGTATAAATTCATAACAGAAGCCCAGGTGTGTTAGAAGCATCCGAATATAGAGCCAGCTAACCCTATCAAATGCTTTAGAGAGATCAATCTTAATCACTGCACCCTTCTGCTTCTGCACCTTCATAGTGTGTATACCTTCCTGTGCAACTCCAATGGCCTCATGAATTTGACGACCTTCCAAGAACCCAAATTGTTCACAAGAAATATGCTGAGACAGAATATTCTTGAGTCTCCTCGCCATAACCTTAGAGATGATCTTAGAGATGCAATTGCAGAGTGATATAGGTCTGAATTCATCAAAACTTTCAGGCTTGTCCGTTTTAGGAATGAGAGCTATAAAGGTCGAGTTGAAGGGACCATGTACAAACCCAGCCTTTCTTGATTCTTCCACCACATCCAATAATTCCTCCCCGAAGAAGTCAAAGAAACCCAAGAAAAATTCAATAGGCCAGCCATCGGGCCCCGGGCTTTTATCTTTCTGGAAGGATTGCATAACCTGTGAGAGCTCAATCGGCAGCACCTCCGCCATCAACAGTTTGTTCTCTTCCTCCCCCACAAAACGTGGGAAGAGCTGAGCCATCCTGATAACCTCAGCTATAGAGGCCCCAGGTTGAGCGGTGAATAAGTCTCCGAAGTGTCGAACACCCATCTCAGCCAAACCATCAAAACTGGAGACCAATTCCCCTTCAGTAGAAGATAGTTCCCAAATAGAGTTAGTGAATTTTCTCCCCTTTGCATATGCTTGAAATTTTTTTGTGTTCTCATCCCCACACTGTAGCCATATCGCCCTACTTTTCATTCTCCACATCTCTTCTCGCTCACACAGAATCACATTCCTGCATCTTTCCCATTCCAACAGCTCACCTTTCTGCAGTTCATCCAGATAACCCATACCCTGACAATGTAGAAGTCTATCAATATTCATCTCAGCAGCCCTCAGATTCTGATCATCTTTCTCCCTTTTTTCAGTAGCCCAGAGAATAGTGGCCTCTTTAATACGCTTGAGATTGAGATGAAAGTGTGCGCCCGCATGCTCCTGAGACTCCGTAGGTCGATGAACCCACTGATTCTGTACCAATTTAAGAAAATCCTCCTCCTTCAACCAACTAGGATTGAATTTGAATGGACTAGGGGGTTTGTCTCTTCTACCTCTTAACTCCAGGAGGATGGGGCAGTGGCCAGAAACCCCCCCTGACCCAACCCATTGCTTGACAACATCAACCCCCAGAGCCAACACATTAGCCACCAGAAACCTATCCAGTCTTTTAGCCACCCTTTGATCCCCTGTTCTCTTATTCCTCCAAGTAGGGGTTAACCTGGTTGGTAGTATGTCAAGTAGATCCTTCCTGGCGAAGGCTTGAATAAAATAGTTAGCTAAAGGATCCGGAGCAGCCCGAGGCCCCCAAACTTCAGAAGACCCCAGAGAAAGGTTGAAATTCCCACCCAATATCACATCCCTTCCGGCAAAGAGATCCATACTTAACAAGGAGTCCCAGAATCCAACCCTATTTAAATAGGGTCCATAGATATTGAGAACCGTGATCATCCTACCAATCGCTGCATCCCAAACTTCCAACCCGATACCAGAAGATATGCCCCAAGAACTATCATATCTGCAGCTCTTCACCTTCCACCCCGTGGCCAGCCCTCCAGATCGTCCACGAGCGTCCACTCCCACGAACTTCCAACCAGGTAGCAAATTTTCCAATACTCGAACAACCTCCACACTGCCACCCAAAGTTTCTTGCAACAGTAAAACATCAGGTTGATTTAAATCCACCAACCTCCGAAGTGACGATTTTTTAATGGGACTCGCCAACCCACGACAGTTGAATGACAATAATTTCATATGAAACCCCCTTCCAGGGCTTTCGCTGCAATAAGTGCCCATTCAATAGAGGATTGTGTACCCATTACCAAATCAACTTTTGCCCGGTCTTGTGCTTTTGACAAATGAGATTTACGTCCCCGACCTTTCCCCCCAACACTAGAAGCCAAATCAGGAAGTCCCTTTCCCCCCGATCCATCAGCAGAGATCACCCTATTTCTAAGAGCATATCGGATACTACGTCCCGCAGAACTGGGAGAGGGTTTAGTGGATACAATTGACGGTGTGTATACACTATCCGCTTCAGGTAACATACAAGGAGCTACAGGGCATAGTAAAACAGTACTGACGGGAGGATGAGACCCAAGACTACCCCCCCCCCAATTCATTAGAGACAACAAATAATGAAACAGCAGAAGAAATGTGGTGAGACATACCCGGGGGATTCGAGGATGAACCCCGACGAATAAATGACTGCTCCTGTAGCTTTCTGGAGGCTGCCCGAGTCAAAGGTGTCGTGGTACCCAATGTAGTCCCCACTACAACCGGATCCTTGCTCCCAAGGATTTCCAATCCCTCGTTCACCACAGATGCCAAATGTGGCCCGGATCCCTGCATCCCACATGGTGCAACTGGTACCACCGAATCCTGGTCCGCCCCTGTGACAATAGCAGTCGCAATACCTTCATCCCCCACCGCCTGTGGGTTCCCCTTCATCGCTGGATCAGTGCAATCATCAGCTTCAGCAACAACCATCGGTCTGCTACTCCTAAACGGTAACGGGAAACAAGCTACCAGGTGTCCATGAGCGTGGCAGCGGTGGCACCTAAACGGCACACCCACGTAGTCCAGGATTTGTACGAAGGCCCCATCCTTCGTTTGAACATTGATCTCAGCCGATAGCCCCAGTCGAAGATCGATTTTAACCAAAATCTTTGCCACCGTATAAATGCCTGTCTCATTATGGGAATAATCAGAACACACATAGTCGCCACGGAAATTCCCAATCGCGGCAAATCGTGTTTCATTCCACAGATGCATGGGGAGCCCAGGAAGCTTCACCCATATTGGTTCTCTGTCAATTTTCTCCATTTTAGAGTCGAAGAAAGGTGACCATCGTTTCAGAACAATGGGGACGCCCAACATCGACCAATGGCGGCCTAAAACAGCATCAACCTCCCTAATATTCGACAAGATGAAGGAGAACCATCCTTTCGTCAATACCCTAATCTCAGGTGCAGTAGATACCAAATCCTTCCACTGCTCGGCCGCCCATCTCTGGAGGAAACCACGACCAAGCCTCTTACCACGAACATGTCCAACCACTGCGATGTGTGAGAAATCCTCCGCCTCCTCCATCGAAACATCCACTCCCAGCACAAGCTTATCCTTCCTCTTCCGTTCCTTAACCTTTTTAGCAGTATTGTTATGTGAAGCAGCCTTTGCAGAAACCCCTGTTTGTGGAATTAGCAGGGATTCATCATCAGGTAGAATTTCTCCAACCCCAGGAACCGCCGCTGCATGTCCACTGGATGAGAAACCCTGTCCACCGCTACCCTGTCCCCGGTCCTCAGCTTCACGAAATTCCACCGACTTTATCAAATTTCCAACGGAAAAAGAAGCCAGTCCGCCACCCTGATCCGTCCGCCATATGTCACTCCCAGCCAGGGTTTCGAGCCCCTCCACACGCAAGGCATCCGAGCTAATGGGGAAGTTTGAGTATGACCCCAGTTGGGGTTGTAGAGTCCGCCCTAGAAGGCCAGCCAAGTCGGGCCTGTCCGTATTTCCAGCAGATGACCGAAAGGTCTCCAATTCGGCCTCTAAACCCTCCAGCCCCAGAGAGATGACCGGCGAAGTGACTCTGGCAGATGTCGGTATAGTAATAAGGTGCCCGTCCAAGTCCATCGCTTCCCCGGGCCCAGAGAAAACCCCTGGCCCCCCGCCGGTCAAGAATGGTCCAGACAATGCCCCCGACCCATACTCCGCAGCATTGATAGCTCCAAAATCAAAAATCCCCCTATCACAATCACCATCCGAGGTGTAGTCCACCTCCTGCTCATAGCCGCTCGCCATGCCGCCCCAGATGGTCCCTCACAACAGCCAATTCCCCGAACCCCAACCGAACAATCAGCAAAAACTGACAGGATGGAAACCCCAGAAAGGGCCCGATCCCCTATCCACCGTTCAGGAATACAACGAACATCACCACACAATCCACAGGATCCCCACGCAACCCCGTATCCCGTCACGCGACCTCAGGGTTCAAGATCCACCAGCCAACCACGTCAAATTCCACACAGCTTCAAGAATCACAAAAATCAGCTGGGCCAGCCGAGTCACCGAAGAACTGAGCCGATCCTCCAGTGTTCAGAAGCCCAGGTTTCCAATCCGCCATCGCCCATACTCTGCACACTCATCCTCAATACTCCAAGGTTTCTTGGAGCCCAATTTCATCGGACCAATCGAGTGTTAATCCATATATCAATGAGATTAGCAAGTGATTACAATAAAGAAGCCAAGAAAAAAGGCTTTGGATTATATTCCTTTGATAGATGGGCAATAGCAAAACTGATAAATCTGTCTAACCAGTTTAAACATTAATAAAGCAAGTCAATGTGGTTGCATTATAGGGCCTTCAATTCCACCATTTATACAATAAGTATAAAACTAGAATTACAAGTTTGGTAATGGCGATACCATAAAGTACAAAAGGTAATAACTGCATGAAAGTGAGCCAATGACAAGAGAGAATCAATGCGGCATGTTATTCTATTATGAGTTGTAACTGAAAGTCTAAGCACCCAATGGCCTTGAATACTTTCGATGATTACTATCATATATCGGTCGCACACATCTATACTAAGATAGTTTTACTTGCCCGAACTGACAAAATGCTCATAGATCATACCAAGAATTCTGTTTCAACAATTTATCTATTAAGATCTCCTTGCTTCAAAATTTTGATTTGATTGAGATACCACTATTGATTTTCAGATTATTCTTCAACATTATAAAATCGGATGTGAGATTATTTGGAGGGTGCCAACATATCGAAAATCGGAAAAAATTATTAGCAAGAAATCAGTAAGGTTTTCGTATTGCTACCCAATATATGCAATTAAGAAAGCCAAAGGAAATCAAAGTGGGTAATAGTGGTTTTGTGAGTCTTTTGTCACTATTTTTATCAACATTATAATGTGCCAAATATCTTCTTGCCTTAGAACTCTTGAGCAGACCATCCAAAATGCATTCGAGAGTTTAAAACAAAGGGCATTATATTGTGAGTGTTGTTTCATAATCCCTAGGAAATTAATCGATCCTTGGGTTTAGAGCGATTCTCTAAAATAGATGCTCTATTCAACCTTGTCACCCATTGCAATATCACCTTTCACATGACTTGGGGAAAGCCATGTTTCTTAATTGCCTACCACAAGAGCATACAACCCCATAGCCCCCCCCACTTCTCTTTGCCCAATGGCCTCAATGGCAATGTCTAGCTAACTTCCAAGAGCTAAGAATGGAAACTTAGATGAAAATTTGCAACAACTCTCTAATTGTAGCCATTGATCTCACTACCCCAAAGAGAGATGGGCATCCTAAATTTTTTAATTGTTGGGTTGCAATTGGGAATCTAATGAATAGAGCAGGGGAATGGTCATTTTAGGTTCATGGGGTTACATAGAGATTACCCACACCACAATGGATTGAGCAACTGAAGAGAAAGAGGGCCAATCAATTACCTGGTGAACAAACCAATTGAACTTAGCGTTGTAGCTTCGCAAACATCAAATTAGTTAAATGGAATTGATCCAAAGCATGTGGACTCAAATACGTTGATTCCTCATATTCCATAACATAAACATGTTGCACAAATATGCGTTGTATATCCAAAATAAAAATTGCTTTAAGCCACTAACATGGTAGTAGCCCCAAACAGGGTAGTAAACGACCTAGAGCTTCTTCACTGATTATGCACAGGAAAGAGTTGAAGAAACATCGTGACTGTAAATCCATACGTGCATATTTTGGTGCATCAGAAGCCCTAGAACAATCAAAAGCATATATTTCCTTAAATTCTAAAAGGAGTAGACACAAAACACTTTAAGCGAAAAATTTATGATTTAGAGACTTTCTAATGGCCAGTAGCAGACTGATGACAAAGATGGATAACAATCAATATTCACGAATAAATCTATATGGAAATCAATTCCTTGTAAGACATCGATTCTTCTAAATAGGCCCAAGTGTTCAGAGGCCCTAGGGTTTGAGCCCGTGGCTCTGATACCAAATGTAGTGCCTACCTTGATAAAACTACTTAATCAACAATTAATCCTCTAATGTCATTGCCATAATCAACAATGAAACATAAAACCATAAGTATCTATAGATAACTTTTAAGAGTGAGAGTATTCTAAAGGGAAGAGAGAGTCAAGGAAACATACCTGGAAACTAAGTCACCTGGTTCGACAGGAATGAAATTCGGAAAAAAATCGTGGAGCAAATTTTTTTGATAAAATTTGTCATTAAATTCGAATATATAATAACTTACACAAATTTTATTTTCAATAATAATTTTATTTAATTATTATATAATATAACTTTTATAAAATGATAAAAACCAATAATATAACTTTTTAATTACACTATAACTTTTATAAAATGATAAAAATATTAAATATATATTATATAATTTCATAATATCTAAATTTATGTTAATATATACATAACTTTACAAAATTACTTTACAATTTAGTATTATAATATATGTAATATATCATAGAGCTTAAGAAATATGATATGTGAGGTCGATAAAATATGCGGCCCACTACGGCTCGACACCCTGCGACTACCACTCACGGCCACAGGTAACGTAACCACGGTCGTTGGCAACATCCACAAAGTAACACTGTCACTACCACACAGTTCACTGGCGATCACTCAATTCACCCGCGATCACTGAGCACTAGTAGTTAGAATTGGTGGCTCCAGTCATTTAATAAGCAATGAACAATGGCAATAGAGGGAGACTATGGTTTACGGTTTACCTGCATGTCGCGAAAGCAGACTATGGTTTACGGCTTATCTGCTGGCCGCAAAAGCAGAAAAACGAATTTCAAACGTTTTTTACTATTTTTTATCAAAACCAAACCGATTTTCTGGCGAATTAATTCGCCTTGGAATATGCCAATGCCAAAATTTCGAATGGCGATTCAAATTGACGAATTTAATCGAATTAATTCAACAAGCATAAAAAATCGTCGATTTTCGATTTTCAAGGTGGAAATTCGCTGAACCCAGTGTTTTAGGGTACAAGGACCAACACATGGTACAACATAAAACAAGTGTGGGTACATGACCCATAATGTTGTTGTAAATGTAACTTCGGAAGATATTCTTTTGTATATTATTATATATTATTATTGTACTTTTATTGTACCTCCGTCGGAGATGTTTTTCCTCCGTTTGGGGATGTCATTATTATATTTGGTCATGCAAGAATATCGAGGTAAAACCTCCATTGTAAGTCGAGGCAATAGTTCCCCAAAGGTCAAATGTAAATTGTATTTTTGAGTCTCCCTAGGAGAGGTCGGCCCAATTACGTAAGAGAGGTCGGCCCCATTGAGGAATTAGGTCACACACATAAAGTATAAATAGAGAGGCTAACTCTCTCATTTGAATAATACACTCACTCAAGCAAGGTCGCACCAAGCGAGAGAGAGGACAAGTTCGTTAGAGGAGAAAGAGAGAGAGCTGCAGAAGACATCTTATATTTTGGGTTTTCCCTCTTTCTTGATATTGTACTAGTGACAAATCTATTTCTGAGGAAGTTGCGGGGTTTTCTCCTTTACGGTTTCCCAAGGAAAATTCTTGTGTCTTTTGTGTTTTATTGTGCTTGTCTATCTTTCAGTTTAAAGATCTAACATATTTTGAATTAAAGTGCAAACTATAACACAACCCCTAGGACCAAGGGTGTATCACAAAGTCGACAATCAACCATAGTACCCATAAGACCAAAAACATCAAGGTGGTACAATCAAAACAAATCAGGGTGGGTGGATGACCCTACTAACCACAAGTCAAAGACAAGGTACCACAAGACCAATAATCAACAAGGTGTAAAGACCAAGGATGAGCAACCAAGGTGGGGTACAACCAATCATCTCTCTCTCAAATGTACAAGTGTTACATACACAACCTGAAAGTTCATCATCACTGTATAAGGAAGGTCCACACTAGATGATGTGATCATGTGGTCCTCCAAGCTGCTCCTGAGATCAAGTGCTAGTGGCTCCATCAAGGGGTGGCCAGTCCCTTGAGAAGACCATCTAACTCAACCATCTCGAAGACCTAGGAGAAGAGGACATCACACATCATCATCTTGGTCCACTGACCAAGATCCACCTGGTTAACTGACCAAGTATGTCGCTGCAGGAACTACTTGGTCCTCGTGACCAAGAATCTTTCTGGTCCCCGACCAGGAGGTCTCTGTCTCAGCCTGCAAGACTTGCTTATTCCTCGTGACCAAGAAACTGTTTGGTCCCATACCAGAATACCCTAGAGACAAATAGGGTCCCTAGCCACATGCTAGGGACTTTTGCCATGGCATCAACCTGCTTGATCCCCGACCAAGAACCCCAGGAGATAGTTAGGGGCCCTAGGGTAACTTTAGGGTCTTACTCTTTACTCTACCTGGTTTACTTGACCAGGAACCCTAGTTAACTTACTAGGGTAACATCCTCTCTGAGAATGGGTCTCGCAGCTGCACTAACTTTAACAATATTGTCTCGAGAATGGAGCAAATTATACCCCTTGCCAGCTATGCAATCAATGCTTGGATGGTTGACATGAAATCAGTTCCAGGTGTTGGCATTATTCATATGCACTACATATAGGGTAGTTCTTTCTTCAGGAGCATCTAAAATTTGTCTGTTACAATGGTATATTTTATTCTAATATTTATAGCTTATAGAACTTTACTGGTTAAGAAGATGTACAAGTACTTGTACATAAAGTTCCTCCCGTACATGCACAAAACATAATGTTTATTGAAATCAGAACGATAATTTTGGAACGCTATTGAAAATATAAGTATTCTAGTACCAGTGCATTATTTGATTTTAATGCTGTCAACTTGCTCTAATCTTAGCATTGACAGCTAAATTATTATGAAATTTTCTGCTCATTCCTAAGATATTAAAAGAAATTTAGCCCACTTTTGATGAAATAGTACATGGGTATGTTACAGTGGGGAAAACATTGTAGATGTGGATTTTGATTCTCTGTACATGCAGATTTGAATTCAAGCAGGAATTGCAAGGAAGCATAATCTGCAAACCTCTAACTGATATAAATGACTTATCAAGGAAGCAGAATCAAAAGGCCAACAAACATTTTTGAGAAAGTCGGTATTCAAAAATTCAAACTAGAAAGTTATTTTGATTGTTATATAATATTATAAACTATATTTCAAGTATTTCTTCTGCTTAGAAACTTCATCAATCAAGCACAGGGCTCAAAGTTGTAACCTTTTCCTTAGCTATTTTCTAGAATATATTTTTAAACCCAGTTTCTGGTTCCTTGAGTATATAAAAATCTCGGTTGACACGGCATCTTCTAGGCTTAAGAGTATGAAAAAAAGAACAGATAATTCAGGGCACACTTTCGTCACTTCACATTGACAATATCTAAAATGTGAAAAGTATTCCCAAAAGCCAAAGGCTGGCAAAGAGATGGCAAAATACTCAAGCATGTCAGCCGTTACAGTTTTTCTCTGAGAACTTTCAGACTGGATACAAGCAACATTTTATTTCCAACATTAGGCAACCCTTGCTTCAGGTTCATTATTATTCAGGGTATGCTTTTGCAACTTCACACTCACAATATCTAAAATGTGAGAAGTATGCCTGAAGTCACAGGTAGACAAAGAGATGGCAAAATACTCAAGTATGTCATCCGTAACAGGTTTGTCCTCAAAACTTTCAGACTTGGGACAAGCATCCTTTTACTTCCTTCATTAGGCAACCCTTGCTTCAGGTTTATTCTTATTCCGCCTGGAGTATATCTAGATTTATATCAAACTGGAATGAGGACCCAATGTCATCATTGTAGTCTGCAAAATCTGTATTAACTCAAAATATAAGCACCACTCATTTGCCTTTAAAAAATTTTGGACTTTGTGCAGAAATGCATGTTTTGCAGTAAA
Organism: Larix kaempferi; assembly: GCA_027924585.1. NCBI lineage: Eukaryota > Viridiplantae > Streptophyta > Pinopsida > Pinales > Pinaceae > Larix > Larix kaempferi. Next base: position 2,565,422 of record BSBM01000588.1, read on the forward strand.
AAATTAGGAAAAATGCACAATGCTAAAGGTACCACAGCTATAATGAGAAAAAAGTGTACACTTCAAATGGTTGTAAAGTTACAAAGCTACCACATTATATGATGGATTCCATATTGTCTCCTAAATATAAACAGGGTTACAATGACTTTTCACTTCCGAAGCAACAAAGTAACCTAATTAAAACAGAAGAGAAGAAAGAATTATCAACCCAGTTTTATTCTACGTTAAAACAGATCATTACATATCCTTCAAAATACCAGCGCCAAGAAGTCCAGGGATCACCTTGAGAAGATCCGACAAATGGAAAGAATAGCGGCCTTTTGTTGCTCCCATCAACCTGACTATAAACATAGCAAAATGAAAATCAGATGCAGAAATTATAATCAAAATATTAATTACAATTAAAAGATATTTTAATAAGAATATAGTTAAATGGAAATGGCAATTCACACACTTCAAACTTTTCTTCATAAAACCTTCTGGTGAAGGCCCATACATTCATGTTGAGCACAAGGAAACTGATAGGAATTTTAAGCATATCATAGGTTTGTCTCATATGGGATATTTGTCACATATCATTATTTGTATTATGTGCACATCATTGTGGCTTAGGTGTGACAAGGCTTTTTGGTTTCCCATTCTCACAAAGTAGTTGAGATGGTTTCCTCTTCTCATGGGCTAGACCTATCATTGTAAGTTGTTACCCGTTTTTAGGATCTTGTTGAGATTTTATCTCTTAGTTTGTTGAGTTGGTTTTCTTCATGTAAAGCTACAAAAGCTTGTTCTTTCTTGATAAAAATCAGTCAGAGATTGTATTTAACACTTCGGTGTAGAACTTTGCTCATGAGTGGTTTCAATCCACATCAGTGGATCGAAACCATAACATTGGTATTAGAGCCTTGTTCCGATCAGTTATGGATTTAAATTTATGCTCTTTGTTGTTAGTGTTTCATACAATTATAGCATAATAATTCAATTGCAAAAAATCAATAGGATCACTAGAAGAAAGACAAAGCACAGAAACAAAGAACACGAGAGTTTATCCTGGGAAACCCAATCGGGAGAAAACCCAGCAACCTTCGTATAGAGATGAATAATTATGAGAACAGAGTACAGAGATGAGACAGAGAAAGTAGAAAGTCTCTCTAACCAAAAACCCCAAAAATAAGCTTCTCCTAGCTGCATGTGTGAGCTCCTCTCTAAGTGATGCAAACTTCTTGTGTGTGAGTGAATGAACAAATGAGGCATACGACCTCTCTATTTAGACACATGCAAAAATGACTTTTTCCCTTTCTGGGCCGACCTGACTTTTCCCTTTCTGGGCCGACCTGACTGGGGCAGTTCTGCTTATTGTTTGGGGCAGACTGTCCACTGTTTTGGGGCAGTTTACCCACTGGGCCGACTTGTCTTGGGGAAATATAAAAGTACATTTAATAATTATTTTCTTTCCTTAATTTTCTCCCCAAGGTTTACATTGATTTTTTCAAGGGTTTACATGATTAATTACATCAAGATCAACTCCCGTAGGAGGTACAAATAATTACAATAAGAATAACTTCCGAAGTTGCACAATATCCAACATTTGTTTCTTTGCTTCTTATAGCTGATGTTGTGACTACTTCTTTTCTGTTGGGGGTGGTTCAAAACATGCAAGCTTACAAGATTTCTCATATAATGACAATTGACATGTGCTTGAGTTCTGAAGTTGCTCATAAGGCGATGAAATACTAGTCGTTGTATGTACATTTTCCTTTGTATAGTAGAGCCTTGATCTATTTGTACCTTGAGGATAATGGATCCATTCATGCTCATGTTATTGACACGTCGAGTGATGTGATGTACCCCCACATTGGGATTTTCTTGCAACCAACACACTGCCCTCATCTCTACAGATCAAGAATTGTCTTCCTACGCACTGGAATCAATGCATCACCTGCAGGCTGCAACCACCCTCGTGAGCTCAATTCACGCAACTTTATTGAGCATAGGTGTGGATACTCTTCTCGACTTTGGTGTTGCAACCTCAAATTGTGCGGTCCACTAAGTCTTGCAGTTCTGCACCTAAATATATCAATCATGATCACGATTTCCATTACAACGAATATTCAAAACAGATCCAGATTGCAAATTACATCCTCTCAAATTGTTGCTCTAGTGGCCAGACACACTTCCTCAGTGGTCGATATTACACTAGATAGATGGTGTAATCGAAGTAGAAGAATATATCAAGCAACCTCCAGGACTCAGGACTCTCTACAGAGAACCACATGTGTGCATATTGAAGAAGACTTTGTACGGGATTATAAGGCACCCATGGGACAGGATGATCACCTAGAGTGATGAGATAACAACCTTTGATACAAGGTTGAAGATGAGGAGCTCATGGATGGGTGCAAGAGAGAACTTGCAACAGAGTTCGAGATCTAGGTATCAAGTGACCTAGAGAGATGACATAGATGGATACCCAAAAGATTAACATAAGAGAAGGCTACTAGTCACTCCAATGCAGAATGTCCCAATGCAGAGAGTACAAGATGAAAAGGGAGTGATGATGATGGGTCCGCAAGGACCTCCCTCGAAAGAGGAAGTGATGATGATGAGTCCGAAAGGACCTCCTTCGAGAGAAGGAGTGATGATGATTAGTCCAAAAGGACCTCCTTCGAAAGGAGTGATGATGATGGTCCGATAGGACCTCCTTCAAAATTAGTGAAGATGATGATGGTCTGATAAGACCTCCTTCGAAAGGAGTGAAGATGATGATTGGTCTGATAAGACCTCCTTCGGAAGAAGGAGTGAAGATAATAATGGTCTGATAAGACCTCCTTCAAAAGAAGGAGTGAAGATGATGATGGTCTGATAAGACCTCCTTCGAAAGGAGTGAAGATGATGATTGGTCTGATAAGACCTCCTTCGAAAGGAGTGAAGATGACAATGGTATGATAAGACCTCCTTCGAAAGGAGTGAAGATGGGTCCGTAAGGATCACCCTTGAAAGAGGGAGTAGTTTCATGGAGCCTTGGTATGGCAGCTCAGTCTAGGATTGGTACGTCAGCCTGACAAGGCTTGGTTGATCCGAAAGAATTGGTATGTCAGCACTGGCTAGATCCTAGGGGATTGGTATGTCTGGCTAGGCTTGTTTGGTCCGAAAGGATTAGTAAGCCAGACAAGGCTTGTTTGATCCCTGGGTAGATTGGTATGTCTGACTAGGCTTGTTTGGTTCGAAAGGATTAGTAAGTTAGCATCATCTACCAGAGTGCCTACCATAGTGCATATTTTAGATGATGATGTTGTTCCAGTATTTATATATTGATGGTTCCAGCATTCACATGCTGATGTTGATGATGTTCCAATATTTATATATTGATGGTTCCAACATTCACATGCTGATGATGATGTTGTTCCAGTATTTATATACTGATGGTTCCAACATTCACATGTTGCTGCTGCTGATGTTCTAGTATTTATATATTGATGGTTCCAGCATTCACATGTTGATGATGATGTTGTTCCAGTATTTATATACTGATGTTTACAACATTCACATGCTGATGATGATGATCTTCTAGTATTTATATATTGATGGTTCCAGCATTCACATGCTGATGATGATGATTTTCCAGTATTCATATACTGATGGTTGATGATGTTCCATTATTTACTTATTGATGTTTGATGTTGTTCCAGTTTTACGTACTGATGTTTGATGTTGTTGTTCTTGTATTTACTTACTGATGATTGATGTTTTTGTTCTTGTATTTACTTACTGATGATTGATGTTGTTCCAGTATTTACTTACTGATGGTTGATGTTGTTGATTTCAGTATCCATGCACTGATGATTGATGATGTTGCTCTTCCAGTATTTACATACTGATGATGATGATGATGTTGATGTTCCAACCGTTTCTTGCTGACGATGATGATGTTGATGTTCCAACAGTTTCTTGCTGACGATGATGATGTTGATGTTCCAAGAATTCCTTGCTGATGATGATGTTGATGATCCAACAATACCTTGCTGCTGATGATGATGATGCTGATGTTCCAACAATTCCTTGTTGATGATGTTGATGATCCAACAATACCTTGCTGATGATGATGATGCTGATGTTCCAGCAGTTCCTTGCTGATGATAATGTTGATGATGACGACGATGATTGATGTTTTAGCAGTGCCTTGATGATGATGATGTTGATGATGACGACGATGTTCCAGTTGATGACGATCATGATGATGATGCTGATATTCCAGCAGATGATGCCCCAGACATATGATGATGTTCCAAAAACTTCCTATGGCATATAGAGTTTCACCAGTCAGTTGTACAGCTGTTGATGATGATGATGATGATGTCCGTGTTGTTGTAAATGTAACTTCAGAAGATATTCATTTGTATTTTATTATTATATTATTATTGTACTTTTATTGTACCTTTGTCGGAGATGTTTTTCCTCTGTTCGGGGATGTAATTATTGTATTTGGTCATACTAGAATATCGAGGTAAAACCTCCATTGTAAGTTGGGGCAATAGCTCCCCAAAAGATAAATGTAAATTGTATTATTGAGTCTCCCTACGACAGGTTGGCCCAATCAAGTTAGAGAGGTCGGTGCCATTAGGAAAAAGGCCACCCACACATAAAGTATAAGTAGAGAGTGTCACTCTCTCATTTGACACACACTCACTCAAGCAAGTTCGCATAGATAGAGAGAGAAGACAAGTTCGTTGGAGGAGAAAGAGAGAGAGCTGCATAAGATATCTTATATTTTGGTTTTTCCATCTTGCTTGATATTGTACTAGTGACAAATCTATTTAGGAGGAAGTTGCGGGGTTTTCTCCTTTATGGTTTCCTCGAGGAAAATTCTTGTATCTTTGTGTTTTGCTGTGCTTGTCTATCTTTCAGTTTAAAGATCTAACTAAATTGAATTAAAGTGCAAACTCTAACATGGTATCAGAGCCAATATGAAAAGAAGGCATTGTGCAACGGCGGGAAACTAGGGCTTCCTATTTCAAGGTCTTCTCTCCACAGATCATAAAAAAAAAAGGGCTAGGCTAACTCGCCCTAGGAGCATGCATCTTTTGGAGGAAGCAAAATTCAATTTGAATTTTCATTTTTGACCCAGTCATTAGTGCCGAGAGAAAACTAGGGCATCAAACTTTTGGGGTTTTCCTCCATCAATCCGGACAAAGGAGTAGAATGGACAACTCGCCTTGAGGAGGCGCATCTTTCTGTCCAATTAGAAGTTCAAAATTCCACGTTTGGAAAAGTAGGGTTTCTCTAACAAACCCTAGGCCAGCTCCAGAACCAGGTTGGGCATCTCAAATTGGTAAGTATCTTTACCATTTCCATTTGAGGTTCTCATTTCAAAATAACAACTCACACCAAGCTTGAGGATAAGCTTGAAGGAGATGACAACTTCCGAGCATGGAAGTATAGAATCTCTCTTGTCCTGGAAGAGAATGACTTGGACATGTATGTTAATGAGGAGGTTCCAACACCAGAGGGAGATGAGGCAAAGGAAATCCACAAGAAGAACTTGGTCAAAGCTTAAGAGGATTATTGCAGACTCCATCAAGGATCATCTCATCCCTCATGTATCATCCTTGAAGACTCCCAAGGAGATGTTCGATGCCTTGACGAAGATATTCGAAGGGAAGAACATCAATCGGAATATAACAGTAAGGAACCAACTCAAGAATGTGAAGATCCAACACTTAGAGACCATGCAATCCTACTTCACAAGGGTCTCTCAAATCAAGGAGCAACTTGAAGCAATTGAAGACAAAGTAGAAGAAGGAGAGATAGTTATGACCACCTTGAATGGTCTCCCAAGATCATGGGACTCATTCATTCAAGGAATATTTGCCAGGAAGAAGTTGATCACCTTCAGTAGACTATGGGAACAATGCACCCAAGAAGAAGCTCGACTAGCAGCAAGAGAAGAGAAGATGGTAGCTAATGATGACCAAGCTCTAACTGTTCACACTAAAAGAAATCACACCAAGAAGGAGGACCACCATCACAGAAGATCCATAAGGCATCAGGGATCGAGAAGGGACCTCTCCAGTATCAGATGTTACACATGTGATGAGAAGGGACATTACTCAAGAAATTGTCCCAGAAATCAAGGGTCCTCCAAGAAGACCAACAAGAAGAGGCATCATGCTCACACTGTTGAAGATGACGAACCAACAAGGAAAAGAACCAGAGAAGAAAGGGATGATTCTTCAAGTGATGAAGAATATGTCTTAATCTCAGCACTCACAGGCACCATCACACATGGGAGCAATGATTGGCTTATAGATAGTGGAGCATCCAAGCATATGACGGGGTACAAGGAATCTTTCATCAACCTATCAGAACATGAGTCAACTCACAAGGTGAAACTTGGGGATGATTATCAATATCCCATCAAAGGAAGTGGAGAATCTTCCAACAAGCTAGATTCCGACAAATCATTAAACATGAAAGATGTTCTCTATGTACCAGGATTGAGGAAGAATCTTCTCTACATCTCAGCATTAGATGATAAATGAATGCGCCTTGCATTTGTTGATGGCCAAGTTCTAATGTGGCCAAAAGGAAAGACAATAAATGATGCAACAATAATTGGAGAGCAAGAGGGAGGTTTGTACAAGTTGAAAGGACAACCAGAACAAGCATTGATCCATGACTCCATGGAACCAAGTGAGTTATGGCACAGAAGGCTTGCACATGTGCACTATAGTACTACCAATTGCAAGCAATGCAGTTTCAGGTCTTCCAGAAATCCAGACCAAGAATGAAGGCATTTGCAAGGGATGTGCGCAAGGAAAGAACGCGAATAAGACATTCCCCAGCAGTGAAAGCAAGGCAAAATGAATATTAGAGATAGTCCACTCGGATGTGTGTGGTCCCATGTCTTCCAACTCATTAAGCGGGTATGTATATTATATTTCTTTTATAGATGATTTTTCCTGTAAGACATGGATTTATTTCTTGAAGGGAAAAGATGAAGTATTCAACAAATTCAAGGAATTCAAAGCCTTGGTTGAAAATCACACCGAGAGGAAGGTTAAGACTTTACGATTAGACAATGGCGGAGAATTCACTGCAGAAGAATTCAAGGAACTTTGTAGAGAATCTGGGATTAAGAGGGAGTTGAACACTCCTTACAATCCTCAACAAAATGGCGTTGCAGAATGAAAGAACAGAACAATAATGGAAGCAGCAAAGGCAATGCTACATGATCAGGATCTTCCGACGCACTTATGGGCAGGAGCAGCAAGGACAACTGTTTATGTAGAAAATCGTACACCTCAACGTGTATAACAATTTTAACTTTTATTCAGAGCGATTTAAGCATAGTTAATTCATCTCATTCATCAATATAATATCATCACATCATCATCATATAGAAATCACAACAAGATGCACAGCACACAAATTTTTTACGTGGAAACCCAAGTCCTGGGGAAAAACCACAGAAGCCTTTATAATAAGATTTGATCCAGCAACAACTGGAATTACAAATATTATACAACTTTACCAGCTACAACTGGAAGGGGCTTCAACCCCTAAGGCTTCGAGCTGCTACAACAGCCCAGCTCACAGCTACAACTGTGAACCCTAGCACCACCCTACCAACCTAAAGAAGGAGATAGATCCTGTGGACCTGTTATACATATGCCAAAATACCACTGCTTCTCAACCATCAATCTGTTTCATCAACCTGTATGTGTCTATACTGCCAACCTGTGATAACCTGTAGTCAACCTGTCAACCTGTATGTCAATCTGTCAACCTGTGATAAGCTGTACCATCCAATGGTACCATGAACTTGTATGTCAATCTGTACAATTCAATCTGAACCTGTATCTGAAAGTTGCATCATCGTTCTGCACTTCTTCACCTGTCTTATTAATAGTACTCACATACAAGTAGGCCTCAAGTAAAACTAAAGACTATAGTCTTACACATGTCAAAGGACATAGGACTTGACAAGACAAACTAGAATTAGTTAAGTAGGCAATCAGACTAATAAGTACATTCAACCACTTTCTTTCACGACTTTTCAAAGGCAATCACTAAGTCAAATATTTACAATACTGTCGACACTGTCAAGATCAATGAGTTACAGTCAGCCTTAGGTCAGTCAACTTGTCCAGACAAACTAGCTCAGCACAAAAACTTTACTTACACACTGTCAGAGAAGAATACCAAAGGAAGCTTCCACACAGGGTTTACTCAGTTTACATCACATGAATTTGTCAAACTTCTAACAGCTTTTGATTTCCACACTCTGTAAATCAGTTACTAGAAAGTACAGTTAATTAAAATCCTATGTACAACTATTAACCACTAATTGCCTCACATTGTATTCAGTCTAAGTCAATAATAAGGTTGAAAAAGCATAAGCAGTTTTAGAAGGCTGTAACATCTTGTTTCAGACAAGCAAGAATCTCAGGTCAACTTCATTTGCAGCATATAAGCTTGAGATCAGACCACTGAAAGTTGCAATCAGATCATCGTAATGTTGCAGACCACTGAACTTTTGAGGAGTCAGACCACTGAAAAAATTCAGACCACCGAAATTGTCAAAGAGCAGAGACTACTGAATTTTGAGAAATAGAAGTTAGATCTGTAGCAGCCCAAGTTTGAAATACAGATTTAGAGATGAACAGACCACCGAAAATTTGAAGGGGCTGACCCAGACTTCTTGACAGAGGCCACCGCAGATCACTGAAATTGTCAAAGAGCAGAGAATACTGAATTTTGAGAAATAGAAGTTAGATCTGTAGCAGCCCAAGTTTGAAAGACAGATCTAGAGATGAACAGACCACCGAAAATTTGAAGGTGCTGACCCAGACTTCTTGACAGAGGCCATCGAATTTTTTGAGAAAGGTTATCTCAGACTTCACCCAAAAATTATACTCTTCTGCTGCTAAACAGGCCGAGCTCCACAGTCTATAGGCCGAGGTCAGAGAGAAATTTGTACTACATTTTTCATTTTTTTTTTAAATGTTGGCGTTTCGATCTATTTAGACAGTTTTGAACCTCCAACTTTATGGGGCCAACCTGCCCTATAATTAATTAAATTTTTAATGTTTTAAAAATTACTTTAAGTATTTTAAAGAGCCGTCCTGACTTAGGGTGTATATTAATTATTACTAAAGCTGAGCCGACTTGGAGTTTGATTCCAAAATTAGTTTTAAAATTTATTTAGTGTTAATTATTTCCTTCAATTTTTTTTAAAAGTTAATTTAATGTATTTTATTAAATGTTTTATTATTAGGATTTGCCAAAAAGTACTTAATTTCAAATTTAACTTAGATTAAAATTCTTTTAAAATACTAAACCTTTTATTAATCCTTTAATTAAGGATTTAAAAAAAATATTTTATTAATTATTTAATTATTAACATTTGTTAATAAAGCCAATCATGTAATTAATTTCAAATTTAATTTAAATTAAAAATATTTTAAATTAAGAAAGCTTTTATTAAGTATTAATTAAATTAAAAACCTTTTGATTTAATGAATCTTTTTATTGATCTTTAATTAGGGCTTAGGCTTAAGGTTAGGGATTAGAAAGGGTGACACGAGGGCTTAGGGATTTCTTCTCAAGGACATCACAACCACCAGAAGGACCTTACAGCCACTACAACATCATCAAGGAAGAACAAGTGGACTTTATAAGCAAGATAAGGGCTTCATCATCCATCAACAACAATCAAGAGAGCCACAACCAGAGCAAGCAACAAGGAGACCTTCAACCAGGAGTGACAAAGACTTAAGTAGGACCAAGGGACAACGTAAGGGCACTCAACCAAGTCAATGGGTAATTGGGGATTTTGCAATTGTCCCAAGGCCTCCAAGGGCTTTAAGCTTGGGCTTGGACAACCACAAAAGGACTCCTTAGATTCCAACAACATAGAAGACTCTCAGGGGCTACACAAGGGGCACCAAGACACCTCAAGCCCTTACCAGGGCACTGTTGGCATCAATGACAAAACTTTATCAACAAAGATGAAGTATTCAACAAATTCAAGGAATTCAAAGCCTTGGTTGAAAAACACATTGAGAGGAAGATCAAAACTTTATGATCAGACAATGGCGGAGAATTCACTTCACTTCAGAAGAATTCAAGGAACTTTGTAGAGAATTTGGGATTAAGAGGGAGTTGAGCACTCCTTACAATCCTCAACAAAATGGCATTGCAGAATGAAAGAACAGAACAATAATGGACGTAGCGAGGACAATGCTACATGATCAGGATCTTCCGATGCACTTATGGGCAGAAGCAACAAGGACAACTGTGTATGTACAAAACCGTACACCTCAACGTGTATTGAACAACAAGACTCCTGAAGAAGCTTTCTCAGGTGAGAAACCAGAAGTCAGCCATCTCAGGATATTTGGTTGCCTGGTGTACATACATATCCCGAAGGAAAAGAGAACCAAGCTAGATCCTTCAGTAAAGAAGGGAATATTCATGGGATACAACGACACATCAAAAGCCTACCGAATATACTTCCCATGAATCAAGAAGATCGAGATCAGCAGAGACGTGACTTTCGATGAAGATTCAACATACAACAAATCAAGAAAATTACCTATTGAAGAAACTGAAGAACCTGAAGTTCCCAGAACCAGAGACACAGTTATGGAAGAAGCAATTCAAGAGGATCATGAAGTCCGTGGCATGGCTGAACCACAAGAACCTCTAGATCCACCTCGTGAGAAGAACTCCCACAAGAGAAGACCAGCATGGCCCGGGAAGCAATACAAGATGTAGAGAAGTATGGTGCTCTAGATGGGATGCATAGAGAAAGCAAAAGACCCAAACCATACTCCAGCTATGTGCCCCTACTATGTGACATCATTGATAAAGAACCTTCCAACTACGAGGAAGCAGCAGAGAAGAAAGAATGGAAGGATGCCATGATCTAGGAGTACCCGTCGATTATGAAGAATGATGTCTGGGAGATAGTTCCAAGACCAGTAGGGAAGTCTGTTGTGACTTTGAAATGGGATCTACAAGATCAAGCATGGCGCAGATGGTAGCGTTGAAAAACATAAGGCAAGATTTGTGGCACGTGGCTTCTCCTAGAAGGCATGCATAAACTACGAGGAGACATTTGCACCTGTAGCAAGATACACTTCCATCAGATCTATACTCGCATTAGCTGCGACAATGAAATGGAAGGTACACCAAATGGACGTCAAGACAACATTCTTGAATGGTGTAGTAGAAGAGGAAGTGTACGTGGAGCAACCACTGGGATTTGAGACACATGACAGACAGACTCATGTGTGCAAATTGAAGAAAGCATTGTATGGCTTGAAGCAGGCACCCAGGACATGGTACGACAGGATGGATGGCTTTCTGACAAGGTTAGACTTTACCAAGAGTAAAGCAGATTCCAACCTTTACTTCAAGGTTGAAGACGAAAGATTAGTGATACTACTGCTATATGTAGATGACCTGTTTGTAACAGGGGAGGATGAGCTCATTGCAGATACAAAGAGAAGGCTTGCCGCAGAGTTCGAGATGAAGGACCTGGGAATGATGCACTACTTCTTAGGTATGGAGGTGTGGCAGAGTGCATATGGGATTTTTCCTTGGTCAAGGAAAGTATGCAGTGGAGATTCTGAAGAGGTTTGGAATGATGGACTGCAAGGCAATGGCCACACCTATGGCATCGAACTTGAAGCTACTGTGTGATGCTTCTTCAGAGACAGTTGATGCCACAATGTACAGGCAGATGATTGGTTTGTTAATGTATTTAACGAACACGAGACCAGACATATGTTTTGTTGTGAACACTGTGAACCAGTTCCTGACGGATCCGAGAAATGTTCACCTGACGGCTGCAAAACATATATTGAGGTATTTGAAGGGTACAATTGAGTATGGGCTCAAGTATGAGACGAATTAGAGGATAAGCTTGTATGGTTATGTTGATTCGGATTGGGCAGGCAGTGCCACAGACATGAAGAGCACTTTGGGATGCTGCTTCAGTTTGGGATCCGGTATGATCTCTTGGTTTAGCAGGAAGCAGTCATACATGGCACTGAGTACAGCCGAAGCAGAGTATGTTGTAGCTTGTTCGGCTAGTTGTGAGGCAGTATGGCTTCGGAAGCTACTTTTTGATTTGTTTGATCTCGAGCTCAAGGCGACTTGTATCTTCTTTGACAACCAGAGTTACGTGAAGTTGTCTGAGAACCCGGTGTTCCATGACAAGTCGAAGCATATTGAGATCAAGTACCACTATATATGGGATATGGTGCAAAGAAGAGCAGTGAAGCTCCAGTATGTGGCGACAAACGAGCAGATAGTCGATGTGTTGACCAAGCCATTAGCAAGAGTGAAGTTTGAGGTACTTCAAGGAGAGGCTTGATGTTATCCAGATCGATGTGCCTCGAAAGAGGGAGTGATGAGACCGAAAGATGCAGGTGCACCGGGGATGTACCTCACATGGTGGAAGATGTAGGTGGTCCATAGGGACGTAATGCACCTGGGGTGCTCCTGGGCTGTATCCACATGTTTGGAGACGTTGGTAGGTCCACCAGTCACAAAGACACTTGGGGTGCGCCTAGGCTGTATCTTACACGGTGGAAGTAGGTGGTCCATAGGGACGTAATGCACTTGGGGTGCTCCTGGGCTGTACCCATTGGGTGGGAGACGCAGGTAGTCTGTTGGACATGATGTATGCACCTGGGCTGCTCTCTGTGTGTGATGATGAGATGATCTGGATACGATGAGATGATAGTAAGAGACGTAGGTCATTGCTGTGGCAATGTAATATGTGGTCCTGAGTTGTACCTACTTGATGGCTTGCTCGTAGAGATGATGAAGACCTAGATGAGAGCTAGGCCTACATCCAACATGAAAAAGGGCTAGCTCTGTAGAACTTGTCATGACAGATAGATTCAAGAGATGTCACTAGTCAATGATCAACAAGATGAGGATTATTGCAGCAGCGACGATGATGATCCAGTTCCAGTATTGATGATGATCCAACCGTGATGACGTTGTCAAGAGTTTGTGTCCAGAGTGATGATGACTGTGGCGAGAGAATACCTTCCTAGTTAAGAGGGAGTGTTGTTGTAAATGTAACTTCAGAAGCTATTCATTTGTATTTTTTTGTTATATTATTATTGTACTTTTATTGTACCTTTGTCGGAGATGGTTTTCCTTCGTTCGAGGATGTCATTATTGTATTTGGTCATACTAGAATGTCGAGGTAAAACCTCCATTGTAGGTCGGGGCAATAACTCCCCAAAAGATAAATGTAAATTGTATTATTGAGTCTCCCTAGGACAGGTCTGCCCAGTCAAGTTAGAGAGGTCGGCCCCATTAGGAAAAAGGTCACCCACACATAAAGTATAAATAGAGAGTGTCACTCTCTCATTTAACACACACTCATTCAAGCAAGTTCACATAGAGATAGAGAGAAGACAAGTTCGTTGGAGGAGAAAGAGAGAGAGTTGCAAAAGATATCTTATATTTTGGTTTTTCCATCTTGCTTGATATCGTATTAGTGACAAATCTATTTATGAGGAAGTTGCTGGGTTTTCTCCTTTATGGTTTCCCCGAGGAAAATTCTTGTGTCTTTGTGTTTTGTTGTGCTTGTCTATCTTTCCGTTTAAAGATCTAACTAAATTGAATTAAAGTGCAAACTCTAACAGCCCGTAGAATACCTTCCTAGTTAAGAGGGAGTGTTAAAGAAATGTAACTGTGGAAGATGTTCTAAATGTACTTGTCTATTGTATTATTGTTATTCCTCCTTCGAGAGATGTCATTGATGTAATTGATCATGTAAAAGTTATTAAAAGAGTCAATGTAAACCCTAACTGTTAGGTCGGCCTGGAAAGATATAGAAAATAATATTTTATTGTAAAGTGTACAGGTTGGCCTAGTTAGGTGAGTCAAGCCGACCCAATTAGTAAAAAGGTCAAGTTATTTGATTAGTATAAATGAGGAATTCAACCTCCTCATTTGTACCACTCATCTCACTCACTTAAGCTCGCATAGGAGAGAGAGAGAAGTTCGTCGGTGAAGGAGAGAAGTTGTTTTGTCTTGGGGCTTTTATCTTGTACTTGGTGAATTCTATATTGAGGAAGTTTTGTTGGGGTTTTCTCCCTTGTGGTTTCCACGAGAGAAATTTTGTGTTCTTTGTGATTGTCGTGCTTGTCTTTCTTAACGTAGTTATATTGTTTAATGTTATTATGCTAAACAAGTAAAAACTTAACAAAAACCCACTTTTCCTAAGTTTTGAGTGATTATTAATCACTTAAATAAAAATTATCTCGAAAATAATAAAAGAGAATTAAAAAATTAAAATATTAAAAAAATAAAGATATGAGAGAAAATAAAATTCATAAATTTGAGGAATTTGGTCCAAGTAAAGGCCCAGTTTGACTGGCAATCACCATTGGATGCCAAATCAATCACAATCTGGTGATTTCAATCAGATCTTAGTGAAGGGCGAGTTCATCTTTTAGTGAGGGATGCACCCTCCCTCATGAGGAGGGCGACTTTGTGAAGGTGGCGATTTTCTAGTGGTTAGGTGAGCAATCCAAGAGAGGGGCACCCCTCTTGTTGAGGTGGTGCCCACCTCATGCAATCAAGCCTCAATCAAGGCATTAAATTAAGGCTTTGATCTCTCCTTACTTAGATTATGCGCCCTCATACCTAATGCACCCATCTTCTCTCAAAATCTATAAAAGCAAGGCTTTGCTCCATGTTTTGGATGGATGTAAGGAACCTCTGCCTGCATTGTAATGCCTTGCTATTTGTGCAATTGTTATGAATAAAGTGAAGACTTTGGAGGTCCACATGGTGCAAGATTTCATGGTGAATGCTTGAATGGAGGTGATATTAGCTTAGTTACATTTTTCTTTCATATGCAAGATTGCTAGCTTAGAAGGCTCTTTGTTAGTCCATAGAGTAGACATTTGAGGTTTTCAACTTGTTGACTTGTGTTTGGTTATCTAAGATTTGAAATTAGCAAATTGTATTCGGTTATACTAATGTTCTTTTGGCCTTATTTAGTTATCACACTGATTTAATCTTGTTTGTTGAAGTTGTGTAGCTTTGCAGGTCATCAAAGGTGAAGGAGAACTTGGAGCTCAGTTGCTTCCTCTTTCTCTTCATTGCTTTTCATGAGATACTAATGATTCTTGTTCTATAGGCACTCTCGATTCGTCACACTATTGAAGCTTGGGCTTGAGTTTCTCAATTGCATCTCTTTAAAATTAAAAAAATCTCTTTTTTTGGTTACTTTTACTTCACAACAAGTAGATCTGATTTTGAAGCTTATTTAATCATCTCTTGTTGCATATTTAGGAAGATCTAAAGAGTCTCATATTTACTATATCAAAAGCTTAGATCTAGTCCTTGTTTGTTTGTTAACACCTAAAAAGTGCTCACTAGCTCATTTCTCTACTCACATGACCACTTTTTCCACCATTTGAGCCCCTAAAACCTTCAAAAGGTCACCAAAAAGACCAAAATCCATCTTTTTCCCCTCAAAATATGTAATTTTCCTCAAAAAATACAAAAAACCCTAAAAAAGGGTCCAAAATTCCCCAGAATCAATTAAAAGGGAATAATATTCAAAAATATATTCAAAAAAAAGGAAAAAGAGGAAAAAAGAGGAAAAAGAAACCTAAACCATTTTTACCAATACCATTGGTTTCCTTAAACCATAATGGTATTCTCCATCACCAAAAAACTATAAAAAGGTGATAGGGGCTTTTCACTATTCATCCACATTCATTCTATCCTTATGTTGCCAAATTCTTTCTTGAGAGCCCTAGCCTCTTTTTTGAGTTTGAAGATCCCCATTAGCATCTTGGAGAAGAAGAGACCATTGGAGCTTTGGAGCATCTCACCATTGCAGCTGCTCAAGCTCAACCATCCTCACCCTTTGAGGTAATAGAAAATCTTAAAAGTTTTTATTTATTTTTCTCATGAATCTATTTTGTTTATTGCTTTTAATATAGAATTATTTTATTGCATATGTTAGATCAAGATTTACCTTTTACATTTGTTTACTTTGATTGTTTAATCTAAACTGCTACTACAAGTTAGTAGGTGCACATTAGCACATGCTTGGGTGAAATGTGCTAATATCAGTTAGATGGGGCTTCAAATTCAAAGAAGAACAAGCAATCTTAGAAAGAGAAATCCAAGTGCACATATTGTCATCGAGGATTTCATCCTGAGAGTTCTTGTATGAGGAAAACCATAGATTTGATGGCTCAGTTACTTGAGAACAACAATCTCCTTATACCTGCATGTGCAAGGAAGAAAGATACTGATACTGAACCCTCTAAATCTGAGGACAAAGAAAGATGCCATGCTCTCATGGCAAGTGCATCAAAAAAATCCTTTTTCATCATAGATTCAGGAGCATCAAGACATATGTCTTCCTCCAAAGATCTCTTCTCCAACTTCGAATGCTTAGTTGGCCCTTCCATCAAGTTGGGCAATGATTCTGAAGTCTCCTCTCAGGGAATTAGAAGAATCAATCTTGACCATGGCTACTTCTTAGATGTGCTTTATGTTCCTTCTCTCACAACAAATCTACTTTCAGTGTACCAAATGACTCATATTGGAGAGCCCAAGAGAGTGATCTTCTCTCCAAATGAAGTCGAAGTACAACACATGGTTTCAGGGAAAATCATTGCAAATCATAAGACAACTCTATGAGTTTTCACACTTCTTACCTCTCTCAAAGCAATCTGCTCTTCACTCTCATGCAAATGAAGAGAGTAGGCTATCTCATCTCAACTACAAGCATTTGCAAAACTTGCAAGCTGAAAATGTGGTTGAAGGTCTTCCAAATGGCAAGTTTGCTCATGGCACCTTCAAAGGTTGCTTGAAAGGCAAAGATCCACCGAAGAAGATTGAGAAAAAGAGGACTCTTGAAGAAGTGCGAATGCTAGAACCAGATCCACAAGAACCTGAAGATCTAGCACCTTTTTGTTCAACTCCTATTTCAAAGTGGGCCACCACTGATCTTGTTGAAGATCCACCATCATCATGTCCTAGTTCTTTTGGAAATGATCTCACCTATGTTGGTTCAAAGGAGATATCAAAGAACTACATGCACATTCTGAAACAGTTTCATGATATTCACATTTTTGGATTTGTTCCCACCATGTTTGAGCAAGAGAGCAAAGCTTCATCACATGAGATTTCAGATTCAGAGTTTGGAAGTGATGATGAGCCAGTTTCACTTGCATCTTCACATGAGATTTCAGATTCAGAGTTTGGAAGTGATGATGGGCAAGAGAGCAAACCTTCATCACATGAGATGTTAGATTCAGTATCTGAAGATGGGGATGATGAAGAGAGAATGCTAGACCCAGATCCACAAGAACCTGAAGGTCTAGCAACTGATGATGAAGATGAGCGAAAGGGAGATCCAGATCCACAAGAACCTGATGATCTCTCACCTAATGATCCTCCTCTTCCTCGATGGGCAGCCATTACTCTCCAATTTGTCGGTGATTTGGTTGGTGATCCACATGATCAGAGAAGAACCATATCAGATTTTCAGAATGGAAGGTTTCATTCTTCTCACATTGCTGATCCATTTCAGATCGATTGATCCTTCTTCGGAAAAGGACACTTGCCTCCTTCTGGGGTGAGTGATGACATGTTACATTAGAATCCTTCAGTCAATTTTGAGGGAGGGCTTTCTTCCCACTGGGTTTTCCCTCTTTCCTCATTTATTTTATTAGATTGTTGTATGGGGTGTCCTTTCGTCTCAGTTATCAGGGCCCTACTATTTAGTTCTTCAGTACTACCTCATAGTATAGCTTGAGGGAGGGTGTTGGAATATTCTCACCATCATTTTTTATATTTGCATGCCTGCATGCATTTTGCATGCATCCAGTCATCATGCATGCAATTGCATGCATCCAGTTATCATTTTGGTGGTCTCCCCAACACATAGAGCCTAATTTCAGCTCCCTAGAGCCTGTCTTTAGCCCCCAATAGCCTTCCCTTTTTCTCACCTACCAGGAGTTATCATTTAGTTAGAGCGCCTTATCTCACCTTCCGGGAGTCTGACAGTCAGTTAAAGCATTGATCGAGCAGTTCTTCTACTGATAGCTCATCCTAACTGCCTGTAGCTCCTAGTTAGCTAGTTCTGGAGTGCTACTTGACCTTTTGACAGCCTCATGCGCCCTCCTTGGAGTCTCCATCCCCTGATTTGTGCCCAAATGGTTATGTTTGACTTAGTTAGACTCATTTGACTAACTATTGACCATTTATGACTGCTACTACTCATTGGATGATGTCTCCAATGTTATCCAAGCCACACTTTGAGGATGATTCGAATGACCTCTTGGTTAATTCGAATTCTATTGTATTCAGTTTTCAGTTTTCACAGTGCCAGCTCACAACTGATGTATGATTATACTGCTATTCTCCATTTTCTGTGTTCATGAGTGATTATTGACTACATTATACTGCTATTGGACATTCACTTAGTCAACAAGTCAATACTATCTAATGTTACTTCTTTTATCTCATGGTATGTGTTGTGATATTACATATCACCTCGTATATATGCAATTGATCTTACTTCATCAAGATTTACCATGTGTAGTGCCCACACAAGTCTCATATTATACCCCAAATACTTGCGGTTTCATTTTACACATAGACCACCTCTATCCTTATAGTACTAACTAAATATACTAACACTACAATCAACTCATGATCCTCATGAATCTCGACCTACAAGCTCTTCACAGGGACATTAGACAACTATATGATATGCCAAGGCTCCTACATTGTCACTCATATCTTAGTATTATTCATTAATCAATTTATAGTTTAATTTTAACTATCACTATATTCCATCTGGTGTTATGAATACACCCCCCTCTTACCTACTCACTATTTTCTTTCCTAAACTCCAATTCTTATTATCTTCTATTGTCAATTATCATTCCTAATTTATCTTACGACTTTCATTACTTATACTCATATTTCTATATAGTTCTATCATCATTAATCACTTTATGATCCATAAAATTTAAGTCCATCTAATGATTTAAAGAATTTTATTCATGAATCATCTTTCATGTTTTAAAGGAGTTTTCCTCCATTGAGATCCATGTAAGGGAATTGCCTTGGTATTCATAATTGAATCAATGTTTTTGTTTCACCTCTCTAAAAATGGAGTGACGGTATAATTGATGAAGCAATAATATTTAGAGTTTGAGATGCCTTTTCACTTGGGAGTGATCCTTATTTTCCCCTTTGAAGCATGTGAAAGCCTTTCCTCTCAAGTAAAAGTCCATTGTATGTCTATTATTAAAATGTAATTTACACTTTGGATATTTTCGTAAACTAGAAGTTGTGTCTAGTTTTGATCTTCACACTTAAAAATAAATTGGTCAATATATTTTTTTCCTTCTTTCTTAAATCAATATTGTCATACATCCGAACATACTTAGTAGAAAGCAACTCAATTATGTAGGAAACCAATTTAATATACGTATCCACTATTGATTTTATAGATCAACTCTACTTTCTCAATACAAGTTTCCCTCAATCTTAAAACATTATAGTTTAGACTCACACAATTTATAATTTCTATAAAATGATTTTATTATTATTATTTTAAATAACTTGATTTTTGGAAAGTAAAATTGATAGAGGAAGACATGATACGCCCATGCTCTCGTGTCATGTCATTTGGAAAGTAAATGAACTCCGTACCTCGTTGCACTACAATCTTTCGAGGACATGAAACACTCACGCCAATTGTCAATCCTCCTCATATTATTAGCCAACGAGTTTTAGGTGGGTAAATTATATATATATATATATATATATATATATATATATATATATATATAATTTACCCACAATTTAAAACTTTGTAATGCCATTACCTATTGTTCCATTATTTAAATTTTATCAAAAACAACTCAAGGCATCCTTGGCCACTGGCCATGACATAACTCTTAAATAGAAATTTCTTGCTGTAGAAAGGAATACATCTCACCCAATTGATGAGATTGACCAACATGCTTTCGATTCAATGCCTACGATAGAATCTCTCGGTATATGCAAAATCGTCATTCTTAGTCGCTGCGGCCATAATCTTTTACAACTAACTAGTCAATTGATTGAAATCGGGGTGGATGGGCGGTTAACCCACATTGGGGTGATAGGAATGGAATATAAAATGACTTTATTGCATTTGGAAGGTTATTGTGAAGAACATCTTCACCTTTAAATTTCTTATCAATGCTATATGTTTACTCTTAAGACAAAGAATCTAGGGCTCAAGACCAAACAATAACACAATAAAACCAAGGTGCAGGTCCACATAAATTCAATATAGGCCTCTGTATAATATATTATTAATAATAATTAATCTAAAACCAATAGCATAAGCAAAAGTAGAATAAGTGGATCCAGTAGAAGAACATATCGTGTAGTTATTAATTTTTGTTTTTGTTTTTTCTTTTCCTCTAGATTGTGACCATACAAATGAAATTTTTTGTGAGTTTCAGTGGTGACCAATTTCTAGTTCATTATAGTAGTAGTAGCCTTTGATAATTTCACACGTGATCGGGTTACATGACGAACCTAAAATGAATAGTTTATAAGGTTTCATAGGATAGAAAATTGCCCTTAAAATGTTTTAACTATGGAGGAATTGGTCACTTTGCTTTCAAATGCCCTTATCCTGAACAAGAAGACGATGATGAGTGCCCTGACAACTTCAAGAAGAACAAAAAGATTTCTAAGAAAAACAAAAAGAAGACCTTTTATTCCATGGATGATAGTTGCTCAAATGAGTCTAGTGAAGATGAAGAAGCAGAAGTTCTACTCATGGGAATATAAAATAAAATCTTTGAAGAAGAGGTAGAAGGTGTGGTAGATCTTGAAGCAGAACTTGTAAGTGCTCTTGAAGAATTAGGAAAGTATAAAAAGATGTACAAAAAACTAAAAAGTCATATGACAGAATTTGAGGAGAAAAACAATGATGTAGAAAGAAAATTATTGCTGACTTGAAAAATAAGCTTCAAGAAGCCAAAAAGGTTGAAAGCAATCTAGAACAACAGCTCAAGAAACGAGAGGAGGAATTAGAAAAGTTCGAAGCTGGAATGATCTTGCTTAGAAAGAACACTGATGAAGAATCCTTTCAATCAAAATTTAAGAGCAACTCAAAAACTCTAGATGACATCCTAAGTTGTCAAATATTATTCGGTAATAAAACTGGACTAGGCTATGACATAGGAAAGAAGTCAGAACAATCCTCTTTCATAAATAAAGAAGGAAATAAAAGAAGTTATGCTGATGCACTTATGAAATCAGTTGTAAAGGAATACAGTAAAAAATTAGCTCACTCTCAAAATGAAAGCAGGACAGATAATGTGCCAAGCAGACATCAACAACTCTTTTTGGGAAATTGTTATGCCTGTAACAATTTTGGACATATAGCTAGAAATTGTAAACTAAATGCTCCTATTGGGAAATGCATTACATCACAATCTATGTTGTATAAGAAGAATGTCACTAGAAGCAATCCAAAAGGAAGAAGCTATAATTCTATTGCTCTACAAAATTATAGTATAGAATGTTACAAATGTGGTAACCTATGACACATAGCTAGACCCTGTAAATTAGTGATTCCTATGAAGAATGACACCACAAAATCCCAAGGCAATGAGGAAAAGAAGGTTTGGAAGAAGAAGGAAGATGTGGAATGTTCAATAGCTCTATATGCAACATAAAAACAAAATATATGGAATGTGGACAGTGGATGCTCAAAACATATGACAAGAGACCTACACAAATTTATAAATCTAAAAAGAAATAAAAAAGGAAAAGTCACTTTTGGAGATAATCTATCCTCTAAAATAATTGGGAAGGGTACGGTGGCTCTTAGAGACAAAATGAAAGCTAAAAATGTTTTGCTGGTAAAGAACTTGAAACCTAATATTTTAAGTGTGAGCCAAACATGTGATCGATGACACATATGTATATTCGATTCCAAGAAGTGTGAAATCAGAAGAAAATGTTCGAGAAAACTTGTTGGGACTGCTGTGAGAACTCCAAGCAATGTGTATATTCAAGAAAAATAAGAAAGTTCACAAGAAGAAGATACTCCTGAAGAAGAAGAAGAAGAGAAAGTAGAGAATGAAGACTCCCCCAGATCAAACACAAAAACACCATCCGGATGGGTTCAAAAGAATATTTTTGAAAGTCAAATAATTGGTAACAAAAATTCAGGAGTTCAAACAAGGAGAAAATTGTTCTATGATGAAGAACAAGCACTACTTTTAATAGTAGAACCCAAAACCTTTAAAGAAGATTGCAAAAGTGAAGATTGGATCAATGCTATGAATGATGAACTTGATCAAATAGAGAAGAGCCAAACTTGGGAACTTGTCCCAAGAACTAAGTACATGAATGTTATTGGAACCAAATGGATCTTTAAAAAAAGTTCAATAAGGATGGTCATGTGATAAGGAACAAGGCCAGATTAGTATGCAAGGGATACGCTCAAGTAGAAGGTGTTGATTTGGAAGAAACTTTTGCACCTGTGGCAAGACTTGAATCCATTAGGATGTTTTTAGCTTTTGCGTGCTACAAGAACTTTAAAACGTATCAAATGGATGTAAAATCTGCATTTCTTAATGGAGAACTTGAAAAAGAAGTATATGTTGAGCAGCCTGAAGGTTTTCTCTGATAAAAAAATAGAGATTATGTTTGCAAACTTAAGAAGGCACTCTATGGTCTTAAACAAGCTCCAAGAGCATGGTTCTCAAGACTTGACAAGTATTTAAAGCATCAAGGATATAAAAGAGGGGCCACTGACAGTAATCTATACATAAAGTTTGAAAACAAAAATATGATCATTGTTGTAGTCTATGTAGACAATATCATATTTGGAAGTGATCTACAAATTCTGAGTGTAAACTTTGCTTCAAAAATGAAGAAGGAATTTGAAATGTCAATGTTGGGGGAACTAACATTCTTTCTAGGTTTACAAGTATCTCAATGAGAAAAAGGTATATTCATCTCTCAAACTAAGTATATCAAAGATATGTTGAAAAAGTTCAAAATGGAAGAATCCAAACCTGTTAGTACTCCTATGGTCACTGGCTGTAAATTGAGCAAGGATGATGAATCCTTAGAAGTAGATAATACTATGTATAGGTCAATGATTGGTAGTTTATTATATGTAACAACTACAAGACCATATGTAATGTAGGTTGTAGGTTTGGTTGCCAAATTCCAATCAACCCCAAAAGAAACACATGTGGCTGCAGTAAAAAGAATTCTTAAATATCTAAAAGGTAATATGAATTATGGACTATGGTATCCAAAAAGCAATAACTTCACTCTAAGGGCATTCACTAATGTAGATTGGGCATGAAGTATTGATGCCAGAAAAAGCACTAGTGGAGCAGCATTTTACTTAGGAGATTGCTTGGTGTCATGGCTAAGCAAAAAACAGTCTTCCATTTCACTATCTACAGCAGAAGCTGAGTATATTGCATCATGTTGTACACAAGTCATTTGGATGAAGCAAACATTGGAAGATTTACTTGTAAAATATGAGGATGCCATTGCTATACATTGTGACAATACAAGTGCTATAAACATATCCAAAAATCTTGTTATGCACTCTAAGACAAAACATATTCCAATCAAATATCATTTTTTAAGAGAGCAAGTGTCACAAAAGGTTGTCAAACTGGAGTATGTTGATACAAAGGAACAAATAGCTGATATTTTCACTAAACTACTGCTTAGAGAGTCATTTGCCTATCTTAGGCAAAAATTGGGAATTATCTCTCTTCATTAAGATAAAATGAAGATTGTAACCTTGTCACAAAAGGGACATAGTTGGCAGGGGGAGAAATGGTGGCAAGGGGAGATTTATGAATCTTTGTCATTAATGTCAAAAAGGGGGAGAAAAAATTGAAGTTGTTGTCATCAATGAGAAAGGGGGAGAATGTTGAGTATAATTGTCATTGATGCCAAAAGTATTCATTAATGACAAATGATATGATGAATCTGAAGGTGAAACCAATTGTAATGAGCTCAATTAGGTGGATACTATTGTCTGGTATCATAGTTTCAGTGTTTTGGTGAAATAAAAGTTCACCTTGAAAATTGATGGATTTGGCTAAGTATAAACTCTTCCAGTAAAACTGCCTAAGCAACCTCAGGAAAATGCCTGCCACCTTCTGTATTTGATTGATTAATTAATTCTAAGGATATAGGAATGTAGATTGTTGGTTTGTGTATCTAACCATATGCTTAGTTTGCCAAAAAAATCATTGAGGGTGAAGATGTCGTCTTGCCAAAAATGCCCTCTGGCATGATTTACATTGTCCCAGTAAAATGCCCTCTGACATGATTTACATTGTCCCAGTAAAATGCCCGCCAAGGAGAGAGGATGAGGTTGCAGATGATGGAATCGACATGGATGGAATCTTCATGATGTCCCCCATGATGTGGATGCTTCATATTTCCAATATTGGTGAAAATAAAAATCATCTTATTTGACCTAGGGTTTGAAAAACTATCTAAGTGTATAACCCAAAAGTTTAAAAGGCCATTTATAAATGCACGCCATATGCTCTCGTTTTGTAAATAAATTTATCAAATGGTATGAGGTTGTTCCTTGATGATTTTTCCATCCAGCCATGGTCTTGGTTTCCTCTTTGATGGTCACATGTGCGAGATTTTGGTTTTCCAAAACAGAGAAAAAATATGGTTGTTCACACTTTACAGTATGCCCGCAGGTTTATGAAGGATGACTACAGGAATATGCCCGCAAACACTCTGATATCCTCAGACATGAGGTGATGCTTGCAGATATAAATTATGCCCATAGACTTTGTGAAGAGATGCCCGCCATTGTGATGGAGAATGTAAAAAGTTTAGGTAAAATTTGTAAAACACTAATTATTATTGGCAAACATGGATATGAAAGGGTGTGATGAAGGTTATTAAAACAAAGATATAATCAGTTGGTGAAAAAGACACAATGAAGTCTTATGATGCTTGAATGAAAATACACGATGGTTCTTATGTTAATAATAAGCTTGACTGTCTTCAAAGATGTAAGTAATTCTTTGGCTTGCAAGAGTATGGAAAATGCTTCCTATTGATGGCTTCCTTTTCTCCCAGTAGATCGACCGCTACTCAAAAGTTGTATTTTAGACAAAATATAAGTTTATTTATTCCTACTTTGTATTTTGTATCGGTTTTCTTGAATATTTGAAATATGCAAATTATGTTATTGCTGCCTAGTGAAGTTGAGTTCTTATTGGTTGGTAGTTGGGAAGCAGAATATTGACACTTCAAAATCAAAAGTTTCAGAGGAAACTTTTGTGTGTACAAATTGTATGGGGAGAAGGTTTAAATAGCCGCAATGCCTCCCTATAATCAACCTAAATACCAAGATAGCTGCAAGAGAACAAAGGCAACACTGTCTTAAGAGATCTAAACCTCGGTTAAACGTGCCGCCGTCAAGGTGGCTAGCTATATTGGGGCAAATCTATATCTAGATGCCTCTCGGGTGGATGCCTGTAAATAGTGGCCTTTACTATGGCCATATTAAAAAGAAATCAGATATATGTTGTAACCATAAATAGAAGTCTCTTTAACCTGTGAAATCCAGTGCAAATCCTCCCGTGGATGCTGTGCCTCTTTAACTTAATCAATCATAGTTGGAAGTGTACGAGAAGAGATGCAATGTCGATGGCAGTTATAATTGCACACCTTTTATTTTATTAACAGATCTTAATTTTGTTTAATGAATTAAATTTATTTATTAAAATAAGATTATATATATATAAAAAGTTAAATAATTAATATTATATTTTAAAAGAATAAAAAAATTATAAATATATTATTAGATTTAGATTACAATATATATAATTCAAATAATTATGAAGAATATTTTTAAAAACATTTGGTTTTAAATTAGATTAAAGATGTTAAATTAATATTTAAATTTAAAAAATATTTATAATATATAATTAATTTGTGATTTAAAAAAAATAAATATTATACTATATAATTTAAAAAAAATCATTTAATTAAAATACTTATTTTAAAATTATTATTATTAATAATCATAACTTAATTTATAACATCTAAATTAATCTTTTAAATTTATTTTAAATCACTAACTTTTTAAATAAATAATTTTAAGATTTTAATTTATCATACTTCCTTGGGTGTTAAAAAACATTTTTATAAATAGCATTATCATATTCTCAATATAACTATATTATTATATCAATTTATTAACTTATTCTATATTTATATAAATAAAATTATATCTTTAAAAAAATTATATTTTATTAGGATTATATATATATATATATATATATTTCAATGTGGTTCTGGAGAAGAGTTGCTACGTCCATGAAGAATGGGATGAGATTTGATTACCCATAACCCTTGATATTAAAATATTAATCACCCATAGCCCCATTATACAAATTACAATATTTTTGGTAATTCATTTCCTAAAGAAGGAAATTACCATACATGTTTAATTAAATTTGATTACACATAACTCTTGATATTAAAATATTAATTACCCATAGCCCCATTATACAAATTACAATATTTTTGGTAATTCATTTCCTAAAGAAGGAAATTACCATACACGTTTCATTAAATTTGGAATTAAATAGTGGATCTAGAATTCCAAAGTGACTAAAAAACTCAATTATGTGGTTGTTTTTGTAATATAATATTTCCAATTTCAATGAAATGTGTGTTGGCCCTCAATTTTCAATCAAGATGTAACAATTATCATGCTTTCAAATATAACCAATTAGCTTGTAAGTGCAAGGTCCTTTATTGAACAACTAAATTTGTTATGTATTTCCTATTCCATGTTGGGATGTACAACTATTGGTTGGAAAGACATTGTACATATCTAACACATTTCGCTCCTTCATGTATTAGGGTTCGTACAATATGCAAGTATTAACATTTACCCCATCCTAGATGACATGATAGGTTGTAAGAGCCATACCAAAGGCCTTGGTGCTCACATGTTAGAGAATGGTTTACAACCTATGTTAAATGGGTTAGAGATTATGGTGTTGGTTAAATAATAACTTGTTAGGGTGAAGCTTTGTGATTCTCCTAGAAGTTGATTAAAATTGTAGAGCTTTATATTTTTCTAATGTTTAAAGAAAAGTATTATTGACTAAGTTGGTGTCGTTTAGAAGGGTATGTAATGGGTGACCTTTCTATTTAAGAACAATACTTATGCATTGTGAGAAGCATATATTTCAAATTCAAAAGGGAGTTGGGTGACCAAGTAGGTCCAAATCTTCCATTAAAGAGATTCTATATACAAGTTTAATGGGAAGCCTAGACATAGGAGGTAGTTGGTCTATTAATTAAAGAGAGATGGGTTAATGTATTTGTTTATATATTTTAAATGGAAACTAGTACATTTTTGTTCCTATGCCTGTCAAAGGGTACACAAATGCTAAAATGAAATTCGTAGCAATATTTAGTGACATTGGGAGGATATATGCAAAAGATAAAAACCTGAATTTGTATGTTTTACTATCCCTATGAAACTAGTCGGTGTTATCAAAACAAATATATAATATTTTGTGAACATGGTTATAGGGCCATGCGAGGAAGTGACATAGAATTCATCAGGGCAATGTCACAAATCAATTTCAATGAAAGCTTCAATTACGTATATTATGATAAAATACAATGTACATGAGCGATTTTCCTGTTAATTTTGAACTATCTCAAACTGAAGGCCCACAAATGCAATTGTAATGGAAGATTTAAACCTTGTACTAAGACCAAGTTCTTCATGCTACAATTGTTAATTATTAGTTTCACCAATCACTCATTTACCTCAAAATTCTACAACAACAAAAGACAATTAGGTAGTTAGTAGGACTTAACAAGGATTCGAGGATTCTAAATTAGAAGCTTCCTTAGTGTTGCCATTTTCGTCTATATGTTGTTCCATAATGAGAGTATATAAGAGAGTCCTTTCTGGACTTCCCCCATCTTGTCTAGAGTGTTAATTAGAAATTCTCCGACTCTCTATTAGTCACAGGTAATGCTATTCAATGTGTTTTGATGCATATTATGAATTATCTAAGTGGTGTGCATATGCATGTAACTCATTCTCAATTATCTATTGAACCAATCACTCCTTAACCTCATTATTCTTTATCAACAAAAGGCAATTATGTTGAAATTAAGACTATTATTGATTTAATTCATTTGACATTCTATTAATAAAACACTTTCCTGTGCTCATTTCCATTTTCCCGTGCTTCGTTCCATCCACCCTGAGCCTCCAAGCTATGCCTCCTCATCCATCCACTCTACGCCTTGCAACCTCCGCATTCCCTTTCTCCCTTGCTGCAATCCACATCATCCCCATCTCTTGCACTCCCTCCACACCACATCACAATGTTTTTTCTCACGTGCTCTTCTCGCTTACCTCCACCACTCCCCATCTACCCTCATCCACCCTCCACACCACGACAGTATCTCCACCCACCACTGCCCTCGCCTCCCTATTGCATCCTCCACGCAGCTCCCTCATATCCTTGTGCTCCCTTCCTTCATTCTACATTCCTTCCAACCCGCCCCCGTGTCGCTTCCCTCTGGACGCTCCTACGCCTTAACTCTCCCGTGCAACCTCCCTCTTACCCAACTTCCCTCGAGAGGACAATACCATCAGTCCTCCCAGTTGGTATCGATAGAAGAGGCCTCCTTCTAGCATGTTCTAGGCCTTACCTTGGCTATTTTGTCAATTGTGTTAGGTTGTTTTGAGAGAGAAGACTATGCCCTTCTTTGCATTGCGAGAGATGGCATTTTTGACATTTCAAATTTTTTTAATGAATTTTTATCTTTTTATAAACAAAACTAAAGATCTTAATTATTTTAAAGAAAATTAAAAAAAAACAAAATAATTAAAAAAAATGAAAAACACAAATTAAAAAAAAAATTAACATAATTTTTAAATTTTAAAAATTAAAATTTTAATTAAAAAAATATAAATAAATAAACAAGCAAATTCGTCCCCTCCCCTCTCTCCCCTCTCCCCTCCCCCTCCGCACCCCACGTCCGCTCACAGCGCTGCCTCCCCTTCCCCCTCCCTCTCCCTTCCCTGCACCCCTTTCTCACCCACCCCCTTTGCAGCAGGCTGCGATTCTGAGAATCGCGTTGCCGTGGAGGGGCAGCGCTTAGGTAGAGAAGTGAGTGGATCCATTCATAATTATTGTCTAAACAAAAGCATAATTGATTTTAAACAATAGAATTTTTAACCCTTTTCAATGCTCATGGCTCCATCGTCAACGCTCATGGTTCCACCAACAATACTCATGGTTCCATAAATAGAGCTCATGGTTCCACCTATAGATTTATCTTTTCTACTTTGAATCTATAGCAATAAAATCTAAATAAAACTGTGTATAGGAAGCATCCGCAATTCTAGAACAGTAATGAAATTGAAGTTACTTTCAACACACAGATCCCATACTAATTCCTTTAGATTTATCTTTTCTACTTTGAATCCACAGTAATAAAATGTAAATAAACCTTCTGATGTGCAGCAAGCATTTATTCAATTCATTTACTTGAAATCCAGGATCCATACATATTAACAAAAAAAACCAGAAATAGCTACGAATCATTATAGCAAATAAGAACCTACGGAAGTAGCTGCTCTAGTCGAAAATGCAATCCCACGGAAGTCGCAGCTCAAATCCCGTTGCTTGATCACCACGTTCACCGACGAACCCCTAAATAATATGAGTTAGGTGCCCTCAAGGCTCGACCCGCTCTCATACCAAATGTAGGGCCCCTCCTATAGGGTCCTCGCGAACTGAACCTGAAACTTAACAGACTAGTACAAACAAATTAGATACCATAATCACTAGAGAAATAAAATAAATTAAATGAATAATTTAGCAAATAAAGACAAAACCATAACCTGTCGGCCGTAGGTCGTGTTCGTTGTCGAAGGAGAAGTTGCCGTTAATTCGATCCAGCTTGTGCATTGTCGTTCGCGTCTTCCGTAGGATCCCTCCATCAAAGCTCGATTAACCATTGACGAAGCAACCGTTAGCTTCGCCACCCAACTATAGGCTCATGCTTTCAGTCGCATGGCCACCCCTGAGCTTCGGGTCGTAGAGCTCACACACACCATTCAAGAAACTCCTCAATGGGTTCCGCCCCCACAAGAATTTCTAGCTAAACCCCAATAGCAGCAAATCACTCACTTTTTCAAGATTACGATAACCATATAAAAAATGGGTCCCTTACCCATCCCCAAATCCTTCCTTAAATAGGAAATTCTCCTGCGACACATGTCGCTTCATGCAAAATACCCAATTTCTTAATATTCAAAAAGTAATTTATCTCACAAATACATGTGTCAAGTTTTCTAGAAGAATGCATCTACTTTCCTAAACTTACTCAAGTTTGTCTTTAAGATGCTCACTCTAAATTCTATTTTGTGGGTGCATGTGGTGTTAGCTAATAGCTCAAGCCTAGGATTCCATTTTGCTCCTAATATAATTATTTCTAATATTTTTAATACTACAAAGTATTTTATGTGCAAATTCCTAAAAATAATTATTTCGATTATTTTTAATACTAAAATGTATTTTCATGAGCAAGTGTTCTAAATGCAATTTTATATGGTTTTTATGCATAAAATTTACCAATTCATCCCTTCTAGGACCTAGGTGCCACACCGTTGGGCCCATCTATCCTTTATACTCATCTTTCAACATGGATAAGGATTACTGAAGGTTTATTGACTCTTATTTAACAACTATTAGAGAGGCCATAAAAATGTATGTTAAATATTTAAAAATATATGTGAAAATAACTTCAACCTATATATATATATTGTTATCTCCTCAAATAGTTTTGTAAATTTTGAGAGCTTCATTCGTTCGTGCTTAATTTTTCATTTTTTCTTGGTCATTTGCCATAATCCATATTTTTAAAATTCGCCATTAAGCTCCCATTAATCATGTCCGCTCGAGAGTCTTGCTACTCTGTCTTCAACCTGCATTACAAAAACATAAGAAATTGTTACATTTCCTAATCCCTAGTTTTATTCTTTTTAGGTTTGTAAAAGAAAATAAAATAAATAAGGTGTGTGCTCAAGTGTCAAAATCTAATTCTAAATCCTAAGTCATCACACTACATATCAAGCCATCATCCAAGCCATTAGTTATGCCACAATTCAAGTCATAAGTTGATACATCAAATCTTAGAAACGCAAGCTGCCAAGTGCTCAATGATATAAGCGCCAAAGATTGCGCAGCTGTCCAATGGAGAAACGTAGCATTTGTTGTTGGAATGCTTGACAGAAACAAAGGCATCTGGCCACGAGGAGGAGTGTAGAGCCACGAGCACCTGCAAATACACAAATGATAAGGATCAAAAACATCAATTGGAGCAATACATTGTGCAAACAAGAGTTCAAAGGGTTTTTGCCTTCTGGGTTTTCTCTTTGCCATTTAAACTTGCTACATTTTTCAAATCATAGCAGATATTTAGGGCGATGGTTTATAAGGTACAAGCATCAAAATCACATCAAAGGCCAACGTATCGACTGTAGACTATAAGCACCAAGCTCACTGTTATGATAGGGGCATCAGGTCCAATGACAGGGGTTCATTATTTAAGCTGCTGAATATGCTATCAGAGACTTTTTCTATCTCATTAAACCTGATTGCTTTTGCATCTCTGAGTTTTTCTCCATCGTCATGAGCAGATGTTGTAGAGAATACAGAAACGCTTTGATCAAACTTGTGATGATGTACACAAAGTTATACTCATGCGCTCAACAATTGATAACGAAGGAGGTGTGTATAGCTTATTGCAAAAAACAGAGGACCATGATGGGCAAGTCTGAATTTGGGAATTTTTTGTGTGCATTTAATGTTCGGAAATACATTGGAGCCTTGAAGTGCATATTTCTAAGGTGCGGTCTGCCATATTGGATACATGGTTTCCAGAACAGATTTCCTTCATCCAAAGCATGGGAAAGAAATAGAGAAGGAGAAACCACTTTGTCATACTCTACATGATCTCTTCACCAATGTATCATCACTGGTTCAGGGCAAGCTATAGGGCATAAACAATCTGCTGGAGCTGATTGAAAAGATAAACCTCAGGAACAACATGAAGCTATTGCAAGATCCACCTGATGAGTGTACTATTTCTATAGTAGTTGACATGGAATTTCCAAAGCTAGAGAAAGTTGAAATGGATGATTCGAGTCTCCATCTTACAGAGCTCAAATTCAAGGATTGTATGAGCTGATGCCATCTGAGTGTGTGCACTATAAGCAATGAAAGTTATACAACAAACTCTCACTAGTTGATTCGAGCAGGGTGCTTGGCATTATTCAGATGAAAGTGGCCTTGACCTCATTATCCATTTGTCCATCTTTGGTTATTGGATCTATTCTACAGTCAAAGCTTAATCTTAGTTGTTTAGTGCTTGTCAGGCTTTTGAATGAAGCAGTAGTTGCTGTATCCTCAGCCTGGTGGTTCTTCTATGATGTTGTGTCCTCTCCTTAATCCAAGAATGTTCTTATAAGCCACAGAGAAGAGCAGAATGGCACTCTTTTTGCACAGATCCAAGTTTTATCATCCTAAAGAGCATGAGGATGATTTATAAGTTAAGGTTATTATTAAGAGGATCTGTTTCAATGTGCTGTCCCAGTTTTGGAGGTGCCAGCAAGGTAAAAGAGATAAAGTTTGTTGCCTATTAATGGCAGAAGAATGACTTGTTTGCCAAGGTGGCATTCTCAATCTCATCCATCAGCCTTTGAAGATTTGTTGCAGCTGTCGAAGATTATGAAGGACATGAAGACCATTTGAGATAAAAAGTTGACCTATTTTATAGGATCTTTTCCTATTCTCTTGAAACTGTTTTTGACTGTCTATTTTTAGCAAATTCGATCCAGTTTTCTAGGATCTTGAACTGTTTTGTAAAGGCTATAAAGCCTGTGACTTCTGTAGAACAAAAGGTTCAAATTTAGAGACTTTTTCACATATTGTAAGCTCAAGCTTCTCATTTTCAGATCAGTAATACAATCTTCTTTTGCCATTACTTGTTCAGATTTTCATCTTCTTGTCTATTCTATACTTGCACCTGAATGTCAAATTCATGGTAATTCTGTTTGTTTGATGTTTGATAACTGTCAACTTGTCAATACATCCATAAACTAGAATCTGCAAGTACTTTACTTGGTTTATCTGGCCATTCATATATACTTTGTGCGTATGTTTCTGCTAGTAAATTAAGAGTTCTTCGTACATTCATTTATTTACAACTCTCTGAACAGTGATAGTTGAAAGCCTTGTCAATCTGGTTCTGTTTATGCATGTCTTGAGTGAGTGAGGTTTTGATTTAGTCATCTGACTTGACCCATTTGAGTGAATCATTAAGATATTAGTTAAGTTACCAGGGATCTTCGAGCTACAACCTAGAAGAGTTTCATGGAGTGATAACATATATATATATATATATATATATATATATATATGAGTTGAAGTTAAGTTTTGATAAAAATGATGACAATGTTGTATTTTAACATTCTTTAGACCAACTTGGTTGATTGTACATGAGAAAGAGAGAGAGAACAAAGAAAACCAAGGAATTATTAAAATTATTTATTAGACAATGGTTTCAGTGTGAGTTTAAATTCACAATAAAATCTCCAAGCTTTGTTTGGTTGTCTTGTTTTAGGATTTCATGACCTACAAGTTGTCATTGAAAATATTAGTGTATGAGCATTTGATAGTGTTGTGTCAAAGGCACTTTAGAAGGGAACGAGTTCCATGTTCAATCTCCTCTAAGTTTCATAAATTATAGACTCCTTTTTCCCAAGAATTATGCTAAGCAACTTATGTGAATTAGTTCTCGGCTTAACAATCATCATTTTTTCTTGAGGATTGCAACTTTATTATAGTAAGAAGGATGATCAAGCACATAATTTATGGTTATTTTATAATAACATGGTTATATTTTGTCTTTAATATTTTCATCACTACATTGGAAATTAGGCACTTTATTTTCAGTTTTAGATTTTCATCATGGGGTTATATTGCTTTATAAGTCCCAAAGTTTTAAGCATTTATCCAAGGCATTTTCCAGCCTATTTTTAGACAAATTTAATAAAAGGTTTTTGGGAGTTTGAATATTGGATAAACTCAAGAAAAAGATGAAAAATAACATCATGAACATGATTCATTTAATACTATTATTTTCCAGTGAGTAGCTACTCCTAAATACTATCTAATGGTCTCCACTTAATACTATTTTGGTGAGTCGGTACTCGTGAATGCATGGATTTGATATTTAATTATCATATGTTTAAATTTTATTGCTATTAAATATAATATTAAATTGAATTTTAAGCAACAAGGTGTATGGAAAGAACAAATAATGCACTAGAAAATATATTTCATTATGAAGTAGATTCTAATATTTTGTTAAAAAAAAGTTTCACTTAGAGGTTTATTATTTTAAAGCATCAATATGTTATTATATTTCCATAATGACTTATAACATCACATCGAATGCACATTTTTCTTATATAAATAATCACTTAATACCTGAACCTCCACAAACATAAAAATTTAACTTTTGAAATACATCTAAGGTGAAATACACATATACTTATTGCAACTATAGGTTCAATATAGCTTAAGGGGAGATTGATTCAATGAATAAATACATTTTCAACTATGTCAATATTCATAAATTTAAATTGGAGTGTTAAAGGTCATGCAATGCACATAGTTGGGTTCTCTTTTCGTTTTAATTGGCATACCATCCATACTTGTTTAACACTTTTATTTAAAGGAGAATGAACATACTTGTTTGAAAGTTTTCATGTGTTATTTCTATCTGCATTCCTTTGCACCTTCTAGGGAAATTGCTAGTATTTTATTGGCTTCAAATTCTGAATGATGCACTTATGTTCCTACCACTATTTTTTTTTTCCAAGGAACAACCTTGCAGAAAAACCTCTGAGTATTTTCCCATGATTCATGGATGGTAAACGGGATAAACCGTTGTCCCTGATTATGGATCCTAACTCGATAGGGACATTGAGTGAGGCCCTCAAAAGTCAAACAGATATCCATCCCAAGAACATGACCCAGTGACCTCCTACTTGTAGCTCACATGTTCACTCAACCACTCAAGATAACCCACTGAGCTCTATTCCTACCACTACTTGTGTTAATCTAGTTACAAATATATTCCACTAAAAAATCATAATTAAACCTAATTCAAAAAACTAAAGAACACATTGTGGATGAATCAAATCTATTAAAGTTTTGTACAAAAGGATTTTTGATGTGGAATAGGAATGATATCTCGGGATCAAAGGTGAGAGAAATTGTCCATGGATCAACATCACAACACCAATTATTGGAAATGTGGATTGCCTTGAGCATAAGACTCTGCATGTCAACCAAGTTCTTCTTTGCAAGGAAATATATTTGACATAAGTGTTGACATAACATATGCAAGGATGCATAGAATCTTTAGATTTGAAGCAAAATTCATTAAGAGGCTCAATTCAGTACAAACAAGTAAACTCTAGCAAGGCTTCCTCTACTTTATTTGAAAGTGTATGTCTAAGATTGTAATGCAAATTCTGCAATTAGTTTATGTTCACTCTATTCTTGACCATAGGATAGAAATTTGACTCAATGTATGCTCTTGTTTTAGAAAACTAAGAGGTGCATGAGAGTTTTATTACTCAATTTCTCATCGTATATTGTTCCCATTCTCTTTGGCCATACAATGGGATAGACTATGTTTTGTATTTATTACTTCATTATATATTAATGTAGATAGATAGATTCAAATTTGGATGGAAGCTAAAGAACTTCTTGCCATTGAATCCAATTCTATGCTTGCTTATACATCATAAAATGTCCCCTCCCTTCATGTCATGTAACTGAATTGACTCTTTACAGTGATTTTGGCAGTTTCTTATTAAATCTCTATATCCCATCAAAATACCAAACAAGATTCAATATATTATAAGAAAGTAATTCCAAGATAAATGACAGAACATGCACTTTGTGCAAGCATCAAATCAATACATAAATATCAAATACAATGTACAAGTGTGAATGTATACAACATGCTTCATAACAAACAAATGTGATTTTGTCTCATGAGAATATTGCTCCCATTACCAATGCCATGCATAATGAGGATCATTATATGCACTCCATGATATGGAAGCCAATCCGGATGCACTTATTTAATCATTCTATAGCATCAAACAATTGTAGCTAAGTCCCTTCTTCACGTTGTGCATTCTT
Organism: Larix kaempferi; assembly: GCA_027924585.1. NCBI lineage: Eukaryota > Viridiplantae > Streptophyta > Pinopsida > Pinales > Pinaceae > Larix > Larix kaempferi. Next base: position 2,601,799 of record BSBM01000588.1, read on the forward strand.
ATAATTCAAGACAACAAAAGCATTGCCAATGACAAAAATGTAAATAAGGATCCAATTTAACCGTGTCGACATACCTTTTAGAGATGACATCAACATTTGTAAAGTGGTTATTATAATTAGAATTTTACACAATTGACAAGATATGGTGTATCACAAGTAAAGCTTTTGTGACCTCCCTTCCGAGCCTTGATCCTTGTCTTCCATTTTTCATATTGTGTCAATAGGCAAAAAATTATAGTTTGGTTGAGGTGATCACAGCTTAATTTATGTAAGGGTTCATAGATTGATACACATTTCTTATATTTTAACATTCAAGCCAACCTATTTTGGGTTTGAATAGTTTGATATATGTTATAATATGTTGATTTATAATGTATTGTGTCAGTATGTTTCCTTATGTATTTACACATGTCTCTTATATTTTAAAGTTCAAGTCGATTTATGTTGGGTTTGAAGAATTTTTATTTATGTTATAAAACGTTGACATATAATACATGTTCAATCGATGTATTCCTTATTTGTACAATAATAATGATCTATGTTGAATATGGGCTCATTAGAACATGAAGACTGATCACATTGCTAGTTGTGCTCGTTCCAATGTAATGTTTCACATCCAAGGGAATCAAAACATTATCATGGGCATCTCGAGAAATGCGATTCATCTTAATGCATTAATGGCTGTGTTTTTAAATTGGTTCAATGCTAGTGTATGTAAGTGTTTGTTTGTTTACCCCCAAAGGGATAGTTTAGTGGGTCTTCCAAGGGAGGTCTTCCAATCTTTTTTTTTTTCCTGGAAAAAAAAGTGTAATTTCATTTCATCATAAAGAGTACAAAATTACATTGATCATCTTCACTCTTTGAGAGTGTCGTCTCTAACCTATAATATTCCCGTTTATGGACTGAAAACTGAAAATATCATGATGTTCTCACCGTGTGAGCATTAACATCGGTTTACAAAATAATAACTTTCGGGCTAGCTGTGTAGAATAGTTACATTAATATTACATATAAGATCCCAAGCTTCATCACACTGATGACAAAATAGCTTTTATAAGATACCTTAATACCCGCAAAAAAACTAGAAATCTGCAGATTCATACTTCAAAATTCAAGGAAACTCAAAATGAACAGCTGCTAGTATGAGGTACGGACCCTCATTCTATAAACGGGCGATGGTAGTTGTCCCTGACCACACCTTCCAGAAATTCTCTGATTTTCCAAGTCCCAACCCCCAGCAACAACCCCTCTTTCGAAGCCTTGTCCGCTTTTGCGTTGTTCTCTCGTTAGATATGCCTGCAAGTAAAAGTGTCAAAAGTGAGAGTGGCATTCTGAACTTGATCCAGAACATAAGATAATCTTCGGTTGTGGCATTGTTGTGTTCCAGAAACCCACTTTATCACATTTAAAGAGTCACCATAAACAATAATGTTCCTGACTCTCCTTTCCAGAGCAAAAGAAATAAGGTATCTAAGGCTTAATATCTCTTCCCAGTTGTTGCTCCCCACCCCAAAGCCCAACGACATCACGAAGTAATGTACAGGAGAAAGAAAAAGAAGTGCCCCTCCCCCACAAAGATCATTCTGACAAGCTCCGTCGAAGAAGCCCCACGGCTGGGAGCGATCAATATCTACTGGCTGTATATCTCTGGCAAGATTGGGATGAGAGATTCGTTTACAAGATAAAAAGATCCCACAGCTATTTACAGCCGTAAGCGCTGGGATTCCAACCACCTCCGAGAACAGTCTTTTGTTATGTGCAAGCCATACCCCCCCCTAGAGAACAATCAAAGGAAGAGCTCTGAACGATGTAAATAATGGATTTTGATTCCAATGTCTCCACGCATCATTCAACGATGCCCTCGTCCAACGAAAGGGAACTTTAAGAATTTTAGAAACAATAGCCCAAACAACAGTGATGTAAGCGCAATAAAGAAACAAGTGTCCCACATTCTCCTCCTCCCAACCACAAAGGTAACACCAGCCCGAACTCACCACAAAGGTAACACTAGCCCGGACCCTGCAAACAACGACGTTGAAGAAAATCCCAAGTCGGGACCCTGTTCACCAGCACACACCACATAAAAATGCGACTCTTATGAGGGCACTGTAGCTTCCATAGCGACTTCCACCACCATTCAGGATCCCGTGGCATTTGATCCGCACTTATCCAAAGATATCCCCCTTTGGGAGTATAATTTCCTGTGGGATCACCATCCCAAACCAGCTCATCCTCCTACTCGCTCAAATACACATGATCCAAGTTGAGTGCACGTAGATAACGACCCAAATCCACCTCCTCATCTCCCCCCAGCCCAAAATAATTTGCCGACCGCCAAGTAGGGCTCCCCAACCACAAATTCCCCAGATCAACTAGTTGATAAAGGAAATGGTAGCCCCTTAGACCCTAGGCCTCGATCGACCCCTCTGACAAAAGATGTTGCAATTCACAACCAACCCAAGGATCCCTCCCGATCCTAACCTTCTGGCCATTTCCAACATCCCAAACCAAGTTCTGTTCAATAACATGAAAGGATGATACCACTGCCTTCCAAATGCATGAGCCTCCAGCATGTGATTTCATAGGATTTCATATCCAATTTTCAATAGTATCCCGCTCAATATACTTATGGTTCATAACCCGTGCCCAGAAACCCCTAGATTTAATCAGCCTCCAGCGACATTTTGCTGCCAAAGCTTTTGAGAAATGGAAAATATTCTTCAAGCCCCAGCCACCTAAAGCTTTTCTGGATGCAATGCGTTCCCATTTTACGCAGGGAGTGACATTGGCGTCCTCCTTACCACTCCACAAGAACCGGAAACAAATCTTCCTAGATTGATCCAGAATGCCTCGAGGAATCCAAGCTAAGGACATCCAGTAAACTGGAATAGCCTCCAAAACTGATTTAACCAGTACCAATCTTCCTGCTCTGGATAACCACTTAAACCTCCAACTTTTCAACCGTTTTTCCAGCTTTTCGATCAGCCATACCCAATCCTGTTTCTTATAATCATTTGGTTTCAAATTAAAACCCAAGTACTTAATACTGTCCTCTAGGGTAAGAAGTGTGAAAGGAAAAAGTTCTGTGTATGTTAACAATTCCTCCTCACTTAACAGTGAAGCAGTCAATGTAGACTTTCCAGCATTAATATCCATCCCGGTTGCTAGAGAGAAAAGATCCAACATTTCCTTCAATTTGTGCCCTTCCCTTCGAGTGCCTGAACAAAAAATGAGAATGTCATCCACAAATAGTAGATGGGTAATGTGTAAACCAGGAGCCACCAAGATACCATCAAAGAGACCTAACTGCCTGGCATCCTTGATAGCTCGACTTAAACTTTCAGCCACAAGCAAAAATAAAAGAGGAGATAGCGGGCATCCTTGTCTCAGTCCTCGCCCAGAGTGAAAAAAAGGGGTAGCAACACCATTGATGAGAACTGAGAAAGATACCGTAGTAATGCAACTCATAACCCATAGGATAAATCCAATGTCAAATCCCAGATGAGTAAGCAGGAGATGAATATATAACCAGCTGACTTTATCGTATGCTTTAGAAAGATCAATTTTAAGTACTGGCCCCTTCATCTTCCTGGTTTTAATACTATGCAAACCCTCTTGTGCAATCCCAATAGCTTCATGAATCTGACGACCTTCAAGGAACCCAAATTGTTCCTCCGAAATATGAGTGGAGAGGATGGATTTGAGTCCGCGAGCAATGATTTTGGTGACAATCTTATAAACACAGTTACACAGAGAGATAGGCCTGAAATCATTTAGTGAGGAAGGTGTGTCCACTTTAGGAATAAGTGCAATAAAAGTAGAGTTGATGCTAGCCGAAATCCTGCCTTCCCTCCTAGTATCTTCAACCAGTTGCAAGAGATCATCACCAATAATGTCAAAGAGACCGAGAAAAAATTCAATTGTCCAGCCATTCGGCCCAGGGCTTTTGTCCTTCTAAAAGCTGCTGAGAACCTCTTTCAATTCATCAGCCGTTACGATGTCCAACAACATCATGTTATCCTCCTCCTCAACAAACCGTGGGAACAGCTGTGCCACCCTAATGACCTCTTCAATATTCACTCTGTTACTGGCTTTGAAAAGGTCATGAAAATGATGAACCCCCACTCCAGCCATCCCCTCGAAGGTGGAATGTCGATTGCCATCCAAATCAGCAACGCTCCAAATAGTATTAGCAGATCTCCTTCCTTTAGCATATGCATGGAAAAATTTCAAGTTCTCACACCCACTTTCCAGCCAAATGGCCCTGCTCTTCAGACGCCAAGTCTCTTCTTTTTCCAAAAGAATCAGATTCCTACGTTCCTCCAAACGAACAAGAGTTTCCTTCGAGACCTGAGATAAATAACCTCCCCCTGGGCACAATGAGTTGGAGGCTATTTCATCTTCGATCAACTTTAGTTCCCGCTCATCCCTGATTCTCTTGTCAGCAGCCCATTGTTTGATCGGTCCCTTGAGGTTTTTAATATTCTCTGCAAAATGAACAGCTGGAGAGAAATTGTTACCAGGCTGATAAGGAATCCAGAAATTATGAAAAAGATCAGTGAAAGAGGGGTCCTTGAACCAAGTCTTGTTAAACTTCAAAGGAGCAGGAGGCTTGTTAGGGCCATCCTTCAACTCAAGAAAAATGGGTTCATGGTCTGAGCAACCCCCTGAACTAATCCACTTCCTGGTGAAGAAAAATGAATCCACCAGCTGCTCAGTAAGCAAGAAACGATCCAACCGCTTCACAACCCTATCCTCCCCCACCCTTTTGTTCCTCTAGGATGGTTTTAAGCACACAGGTTCGACATCAACCCAATTACCTTCAACCAGTTTTCTTATGAAAAAATCGGTTAAAGAATCCACTTGAGCACGTGGTCCCCAAACCTCAGCCTGACCCAGAGAGAAATTTAGATCCCCACCAAGAATCACCGAATCACCCTTAATCACTTCCCTGGCCAACAACAACTCCCAGAAAGGAATCCTATTACAGTATGGCCCATAGATGTTAAAAATAGTAAATTCTTTGTCAAATGCCAGAGAACGACAAGACAACCCCAGCACAGACTCCATCCCCCACAAGGAGGAAACACTAATCTTCATCTCCCTCCAACCAACAGCCAAACCCCCAGAATGCCCCCGAGCATCAAAAGCCTCAAAACACCAGCCCGGGAACCAAGCCTTCAACCTTCCCAGAGCCTCATCACCCCCACACATCGTCTCCTGTAACAACAAAATATCCGAATGCTCCTTTTCCAACATCCGACGCTACGTTGATCTTTTGGAGGGACCAGCAAGACCTTGACAGTTATAAGACATGACCTTCATCGATACCCCTCCTATTGGGCATTCACAGCTCTAAGTGCCCGTTCAATAGAAAGTTGTTTTCCGTCCCCTAAGGTCCGAGCAAGCTCGAGATTTAGCATGAGATAAGAAAGACTTCCAACCTTTGACCTTAGCCACTCGAGGTTTGTCTTTCCCAATACCACCAGCTGAAAGCTTGGTCATGGAGCGAAGAAAGTATCCCGACTCAGACGAACCCGAAGGGGAAGGAGGCTGCAGAGCTTCAGAATGAATAACAAGGGGAGCCTCAGAAACGGTTTCAGGAGAAACCTCCAACAAGAGTGGTTCAACAGAAGGGAGCTTCAAAGGGATACAAGGGGAGACCGTGGTAGGTGACAAAAATTGAGAGGAAATATGTAAGTTTTTGAGACCTTCCACCCAATCAAGACCAGGAAATGATAAGTTTTTGAGACCTTCCACCCAATCAAGACCAGGAAATGATAAGTTTTTGAGACCTTCCACCCAATCAAGACCAGGAAATGATAAGTTCTTAAAAAATAAATTAAAGGAAGGAGTAGTATAGGGAGAAGAAGTAGTACCAGCTTCCAAATCCAACGATCGCAAAAGAGAATTCTGTAAAACATCAGTAGCCACGTCCACAACAGGAGTGGGTGCAGTATCTTCTATTTCGACGAAAGATGACTAATCCGGGACTTCAACATCCTCTCCCAAAGGAACATCATCCCCCACCGTTCCCAAAGGAGAATCAATATGATTAGGCACAATATTTCCAGCAATAATACCCTCCGGTTCCGAACAACCCTCATCATCCAAAATCCTTTGCTTCAAAGAGGAACCATTCCTAATACGAACATGAAGGGAACAGTCAATGGCAGGATGGCCATACTCATAACAGCGTCGACACTTAAACGAAACATTTTCATAGTCGAGTTTGAGGAAAAATATACAGAACCCAACAAAGGTCCATACCATCGACCAAGCCGTCCCTAACATTAATGCTGACCAGAATTCTAGCAACCTTCTGCATCGAAGACGTGATGAAAGAGAAATCCGCATCCAAGTATGTCCCCAACAAATTGCCAATCCTCCGAAAATGTTCCTCTTCCCAATAATGTAACGGGAGCCCCAGAAGACGAACCCATAGCGGAATGGTGTCCATGCGCTCCCGGATGGCATAAAAAAGGGGATTCCATGGTTTGAGAAGCAGCGAAACATTAACCATACTCCAATTCGAGCCTAAAACCCACTGAGCATGTTCATCTGAGGAGAAATGGAAGGCAAACCATCCCCCCGAGAGAGCCACCACCCTTGGCACGTAACCACAATGCCCCAACTAGGCCCCAGAAGCCCACTGAATAACAATCTTGAGAGCCACCGACCTTCCATAAACCCTACCGACCAGAACATATTTAACCATGATAGAGATTTGTTGAAAACCTATATCCTCGCCCAATGAATAGTTAGGAGCCTTACCAGTGTTCTTAAGCCATTTCCTTCTCCCCTTGATGCGCGAGCAAACCACCCCTATATTCACATACCTGGCTTTCGACTCAGATCTCCCTTGCGAAGAACCCAAAGGAGGACTGGGAATCCACGCTGTTCAGCGGAGCCCAAAATACCTGCTAAAAACCCACCCGATGAGGTAGAAAATGAGTCCTCAGCAACAGAGCCTAGCTTCACCGGAGAATCTCCAACCAAACCGTGAACGGTCGTACCCAAGGATGAACCACCAGATGCATTCAAAAAATCTGGGACACTTCCAAGCTCAGAGAGAGAAGCCACAGGCGGAAAATGAGGTGTGTTGGTTCCCGGAAAACCCCAAATATTGACCCCTTGATCACCCGTCGACAAGACTTCATCTAAAACTGACAACTGCTGAGAAACCGCATACCTTCCCAACAAAGAAGGTGATACAGAGCCCTCCTCTGCAGCTAAACCATGAATGAAAACAGGGTCCAACGGCCAGGATTGCACATCCCCACTTCCACTAAAGTAACCGGCACCAGTTACAACCCGGGGATCGCTAGGTGGCGACATCCAAATATCACTATGCGCCAAGTGATCACTTCCATAATCGACTTCATCATTCAACTCCATGGTAGATTAAACAGTAAAACCTTCAGTGAAAGGGAGGAGAGGTAAAAGGTTTAAACAAGAAAACTTACTGACCACAGTAAAGTCAAAAATCCGCTTCATAAGAAACCCCACCTTGAAAGCTGTGCAATCGTCCTGACAGAGACAGAGTTTCGGCGTCCCTGCTGCCTGCAGAGAGCTACACCGAACCTGCCTCCATCGCTCCAAACCCTAGGTCATCCCCTAGACCATAAGCCTTGTTCCCCTATAATTTTTAAATATGTGTAGGGTGGGAGACATTATTTCTCTAGAAAAATATTCTATTGGGCTATGGTTTAATGGTTACTTGGATTGATTATTATTGATATAGTTTTGTGGCAAATATCCCTCATAACAATTAATTGTAGTGATTATTGTTGATGTAGCTTTCTCAAAAATATCATTCATAAATTAGCAAAAAAAATCATATAGGTTAAATCATCTTGTTAGTATGGAGTAGCAAATGTAAAATAAACGTCTTTATAAAATATTTAGACCAATATATATGTGTGAGAATTACTTCATTATATGTTAATTTAAATATCTTATTAAATATTGTAATGTTCAAACATTAGTTAAATCTTTTTATAATTTTATAATATTTTAATTACATCCTCAATAACTCAAAATAAGATTAATTAATGTTGTATTTTTTTATATAAATCACACATATTTGAATTTCATATTTCTGATTTTCTAGATTTCCATTGCAACTAATATATTATTATTGGATAGCATTACCTTGCACAAGTTCTTGTGTTTTCTTTTATATTTACCATTTTTTGTTTATTTGATTTTACTCAGTAAATTATATTTCTCAATTGTATTTAATGTTGTATAAAGTTGATTAACATAATGTTATAATGTTGTATATGGTTGATTAACATAATGTTATAATGTTGTATAATAATAATAATTCATCACATATATAGCACCATATGTTACTAGCCAATTCCCTTATCCGAAAAAAAATAATTCTATCACATGTACATTATAAAAGAAAAACATGCAAAAAAGAGATTGAATTTTAATGTGATAAAATAGTTGAATATGGTTGTATCCTTGAGTTACCTATACATTTTGACACATTTTCAAATTGATTATTTTTATAACTTGTTCAGATTTTGTTGTTTAAGCTTTCAAGTTGGCATAGTGCGATTGCAAATTACAAATTACAAATGAAATTGGAGAAGATTTTATTTAAGGTGTAATATTATGTATTTTTTAGTTTAAAATAGATATTAGATGAACAACAAATTTATTTAATTTAAAGATATACAAAAAAAAATATTTTCTTTCAAAATGTGGTTTTAAATTTTGAAGTGAGTGAGACTTAAAAGTGCAATAACTTAATATAATGACAATATTATTATTATTATTATTTAAATATAAATTTATATTAAAGTTTGTGATTAGTCATTTAATATAACTTAATTTTTTGTGATCAATTTCAAGTAAATGGACAAATGCTATCAACTAATTTACTATGACCGTGTAGATTAACTTAATTTTGCAATTACTTAATGTGACATGTTCAATTTCAAGTAAATGGACATATGCCATCAACTAATTTACTTGATTCTAGATTTTTTAAATGGAAGTTAGCGTACCGAAATGGTTTTAAAGTTTCAAGGCTCTTCAGTTTAAGACATAGCGATGAATTCACTTTCTTTGTGAATTGAAATACTTAGTGCGACCATGGTAGTGGGTTCTAAAATACTTATCGTTATTTTCATCAAACTATAAGACATAATTTTTTTTTGTAAAATAAGATTTTATATTTTACTTAATCATTTTATTGCAATTTTTTTCATCTCGCAATATTAAGATACAAAGTTATAAAGCAGGTGCTAACAAATAAAAGTGAGGATAAGTTGGACAATTGATATATGAAAAAACCGTTTTCACAACTCATTTCTTTTATCGTCCGATTGAAACGAAATGAACATATAATTTTTGGGTTTATTTTTAATCATTTTATTCTATGTCCTAATTGAAATGAAATGTACATTTTTTTACGTGGTTTTTAAATTAATTATTGGTTTTAATTTTCCATCTAGGTGAACCAACAATGTAAACATAAAAATTAATGGGGTGGGTTCAATTCCCTCGAACTCTGCTATATTCTGAAAAAAAACAAAATAACGGCATCTACACTAATCACTTATTGATTTATTTTTAAAATGTCCACTATCTACATAAAGTGGGTACTACAATGTTTACCAAATCAACGCTGCACCTGTGGATGTGGCCTTGGCTTTGAATTTCAATCTTTATATGCATTTTTCCTACCATGCACGTTCCATTTTTTTCCACGACATAGTTCACATTTTCATTTTGATAGATTTTATCATAATCAATGAATTTTAAATGTAGAGTAATTGGGGGTGAAGAGAAAGCATGTGGAGTCGGGTGAGGACTTCATAGAAGGGTGTGGTTGAAATTAGGGGTGAAATTATGCAATTGTAAATGCACATTTTCATTTCCTCATGCAACTTCATGTTTATGTTCTTTATAGATTAACTTCATCTTCTTTATAAATATATACTTTCACTTCTCCACTTCATACTCCGTAAACAAAAAAAAAAGTTATGACTTCCATGATTTTGTATTTTATTTTTTCACAATTTTTATTATAATCTAAGAACTTTAAATACACAATCTTATTTATAATAAACAAATAATTTTCTTTCTTCCAAAGTTGATCTTCGTATAATTATCATTTTTTACTAATATTTTATTTTACATAGAGTACCTCATTTTTTTACCTAAAAGCTACTCATTTTCATCCTTTTAACTTTACTTTATAAGACTATATATTTTGTAAAATAAGTTAATAATAATTACTTTATTTTCCATACATTATCCAACACAACTTGAGGATAGTTAAAATAACATATTTTTACACAATGATCATATAAATTAAACTACTACCAAAAATATGTTGCAAAATAAATGGAATAAATACATATTTTTAGGGTTTGCATATTTTTATACAAAGATCATCAAAATTAAATTGTTATTAAAAATATGTTTAAATAAAAATGGAATAAATACAACCTTTTCAAGTTGCATTGATATGAATTGTTATTTTATTTTATAATTATTTATTTTGAATTTGGAAAGACCACCATAATATCAATTTGGATAATACACTTATCTCATCGTCCTACAATTTGAGATCCATGGAGATCTACCTCCATCCAAATTAAAAATAGAAACAATTACACAAATAAATATTATAATTACACCAATAAATATTATTCTAATACGTATCCATGTAATAATACACAATGCCAATCTTTTGTAGTATGAACAAATAGTTCAATACTCAGATGATTGTACTTTTTGATTTCCAATGAAATAACAAAAGTATGGCATTCTACTACTGTTGGAAACTGAACAAAACATGTTTCTAATATGATAAGACGTCTGCCAAAGGGACACTTCACCCTCTTTTTTAAATGGTAAAGGGACACTTCACCCTCAATTACAAAACATGCATGAAAGCGTATATTTTATTATATTATATTCAATATTACATGTAAAGCAGGAATATTATATTATATTCAATATTACATATATAGCAGGAATATGAAATTTGCAACTACACTTATCAACAACAATAAAATAAAAGTTCACAACAATTTCACTAAGTGATATACTATTTTCTACTGCAGTCGTTAACAACAATTAAAATTATAGTGGATGATTTGATTCAAAAAAGCATTTGAAGTGAAGGCTATGATTATGGTGGTGCAGGTTGTTGATCCTGAGCTGCGTAAGAAGAGGAAGCGAAAATTCGAAATGAATCGGCTGAGTTGTTCGACAACATGGAATCCGGTCTTGCAAAAAAAAATTGAGAAAGCATTTCAACGGCCTGGCTCATGGAAGGTCTCACATCCTTTTCTTGCTCGACGCAAAGTAGTGTCGTTTTCAAGACTCTCTTCACCTCTGTCGAATCAAAATCCCCATCGATCATCATAATAATTTGTATTTTCAAATCTCCCAATGGCTTATTTTTAACAATATTCATCATAATGCTTTGTATTCCCCCCTGACTTATCTTTCTTAATATCCATCATCAGAATACTTTGTATTTCCTAGTCATTCCATGGTTTTTTTTTGTTTCACCCTTTACCATCAATAATTATCATTCATGATGTATTTTACAACATCCATTTCTATTTTTCTCGATGTCAAAAACAATGTATTCATGCATGCAACATAAAATGTTTTTTAAGGGTAGCTAAAAATGTATTCATGCATGCAGCATACAACATGTTAGACCATACATAGTGAATGATAATCTACACACTAATAATATAGCCTAAAACAATCATAGAAAAAGAAAAGTATATATACGAACATATATTAATATTAAAACATAGGTAAACCAAAACAACTATGCACTAGGTATTCTGGCCTTCAAAATAGGGTGATCATCCTTGCACAAAAAAGTAAACATAGAAACATATATTAATATTAAAACATAGGAAAACAAGTCAAACAACTATGCACTAGTTATTTTGGCCTTCAAAATAGGGTGACCATCCTTGCTACATTTGTGCAAGACCAATGTTGAACACCAAGACAACATCATTATATGTTGAACACTAAGACAACATCATTATGATTGGAAACTTTGCTATTTGATAGTTGTCATATATCTATATTAAAATCAATCTTAGTATTAATGGTTGTTTTGCGTCCTAAAGTTTTATTGCGCATTACAAAATGTGCAGTCTCAAATAGAATAAAAGGCTAACAGTGTTAAGAGAGTTAATACAACAATACTGAGAGCAGGGGTGAATAAGTATTGTCTCAAATTTAGAACAATTTGTACTTTTAGAGTAGGGGACATCAAGAACCAAATCAAAGTGCTTGTGAATAAAACATGTACTTTATGTTGTTTGCCAATCATAAAACCTAAAAGAGGATTGAAACCATGGCAAATTTGCACATATGGATCCATAAGAAGCATTACCAAAGGTCTTAAATTGCAAAATAATCGCCTCGTTAAAAACTAATTAGTTATCCAATTAAATCACCTATCTATATTTATTTATGTTTTACAACTAATAGAAAATATTCCTAGAAAAGTAGAGAATATTACAACTATGCACTAGTTATTTTGGCCTTCAAAATAGGGTGACCAACCTTGCTATATTGGTGCAAGACCAATGTTGAACACTAAGACAACATCATTATATGTTGAACACTAAGATATCATTATGGTTGGAAACTTTGCTAGTTGATAGATGTCATATATTTGTATTAAAATCAATTTTAGTTATTAATGGTTGTTTTGTGTCCTAAAGTTTTATTGCATTGCAGAATATGCAGTCTCAAATAGAATAAAAGGCTAAGTGTTAAGAGTTAGAGTAGTGGACATCAAGAACCAAATCGTAGTGCTTATTGTGAATAAAACTTAAATTTATACAAATGGATTCCGGAGAAACATTACCAAAAGTCTTAAACTACAAAATAATTGCCTCGTCAAAAACCAATTAGTTATTCAATTAAATCACCTATCTATATTTATTTATGCTTTACAACTAATTAAAAATATTTGTAAGAAAATAGAAAATATTGATGGTTCTTTTACAATACACAACTAATCAATATGAACACCTATCTATATTTATATAGTGCACCATATTTATTTTAATAATCATATTATAATGGAAAAAAACCATTACAACACTATAATGAACACGGGATGTATGTGGCAGGGGATAGGTTTTTAGTTAGAGGACTCAGTCGAAACCCTAGGATGACGGACGACCATGGCAAAGGAGGTTTCATGTGCCTGGTGGGTGGCATTGTGTTTTAGGTTAACCTGTCAGTCTGTGGTTACTTTGAAACCTCTTCCTTTTGGTTGGTTTTGTTCTACCCGTTGAGTTTTTCTGCAGGCTTAGAGTCAGCCATCCCATGCGGGATGGTCAATACTAACAAAGTAAATCAAGTGGGAATTGTTTATTCTAAATCCTGCATTTTTTTCGGGTAGTCCTGTTTTTTATATTGTTTGTCTTTGGTCTAGTTTTTATCCGTCCTTGTTTGGGCGTTTTGGTTGGTGCATGATTTTTTGCTGATAGATGGAGGTGATGGGGACAGATGGAGGTGACTCCCTGGCTCCCCCGATTTCTATTAGGGTTAACCCAAATGAGTCAGTGGTTTTCATGACGTCGGTAACTCGTCGTTCTCCTTCCGGTCACTGTAAGGTCAGTGTAGTTCATTGTGGTAACAAGTTCGGTAATGATAGCCTGGGTGATGATTCTGCTGCTAAATCTTTGCGGTTACTCAAGTATGCGTCAATGCTGGTGGGGGAGCCTCAAATTGGTGTTTCTTGCCAGTTGCGGGGGAGGAATAAGAGGGGCTTAAAGGCTGAGAGATCCTAGAAGAATAGAGACCACTGCACATTGGGTAGAGATGTGACAATGGAAATGGTGCAGAGTTTGGCTTCGAGGGTTCTTGTCAGGAAGCTGGAGTATATCCATTTGAGCCATGTGGACGTGGTAGATTGGATCACCAGGACATGGAATCCCTTAATCCACTATGTAACCCGTGTCATCATGTTGGAGAATGGGTGGATTTATTTTCATTTCTTGTCGGAGGAGTCGCTGCAGGCGATTTTGGAAAAGTTTTGGGTTATGGATACGGGCTCGCTGGTTCTTCTACGTTGGCATCCGGATTTTGACCCGCAGAGGGAGAAGTTGTTTAAGAGGCACCTATGGGTTCTCTTTCCTGACTTCCCTTTGCATTGTTGGAGCTTCCAAGCCTTTATGGGGATAGAAAATGCCATTGGATGGTTCATTCTCATAGAGGAAAGTACCCTAATGGAAACCGAATGCATTTTCCCTAGGGTATTGATTGAGGTCGATTTTTTTGATGGCTTTCCAGTAGAGGTTGAGGTCTTGTGGGAGCATGGGGTGTTTATATAGAAATTTGACTATTGGAGAATTCCACTTTGGTGTTTTAAATGTCGGCGTACAGGACATCTCCGTCAAGACTGCAAGGGGTCTAGTGTAAGCATTGATGGAGACCCTTCAGACTCTTTGGATTTCGGGGACCCTGCTTATACCATTGCACTCCCGATTCCTTTCGATGTTGCGTCGGCGCTGGAATATCTGGGTAAGTTTAAATCCTTTATTCCACTTCTTTTGAAGTCCATTTCCTTTGAAGAGTTTAATTTGGATTGTTTGATGGGAAGGGTTTCCCATCTTGTGAGGGGACTACTTCTTCCTTGGTGCCCAGAGCTTTATTCCCGCCTAGGTTGGAAGGGAGCATTGACTCGGATGGGGTTATCAGGGGACCTGCGGGGGCATCTCCTGTTGATATTTCGCGACGGGAGGGTTTGGGTATTGTCCTCTCTTCGAATCCTGTCATGGATTCTGTTGGTTTAAACCCTTTGTCATCTTCAGATGATACTGCACTTCTTCAAGGTTATGGGGGGAACTCCTCTCCACTAGTCAATCACGGGCTTGGGTCTGTGGATACTTTTGCTCATAGTACCCCTGAACCTGATAAGGTTTTCTTACCGATTTTTGGAGGCCCTGCAACTTCGGGGGACCCTAGGCCATGGGTGTCTTTTGGGTCTATCAATTTTGCAAATGTCACTACTCGGAAAAAACCTTTCCAAAGGAAGATTAAAGAGGCATGTCATGATGGGGACGTGGAAGGAAAATGGATCAACCCAAAATTGTCTAGCGTCTCAAAGATCTCCTTGGCTTTGAATCCTTGTCATTCTCTTGGGTCACTTAGAGCATGTGAAGACCCTCCCTTTGATCCCTAATGATCATTTCAACCTTCAACATCAGGGGGATAGGCAGCTTTCCCAAAAAGGATGCTCTCAGAAATTTCTTGGATTTCGTCAAACCTATTGTTGTTTTTCTTCATGAGACTATGCATCTTGGCTCTGAGGCTTGTGATTTTTTCCTTGACATTCGTTCGTAGTGGAGATGTTGTGGTATTGATTCTATGGGAATGTCTGGGGGGCTACTCACACCCTGGAATCCTTTGTTGGCTGACTTGGTGCCTTTCAAATATTGTGAAGGTATTTTATTAGAAGGGCATCTAAGGGGGATGGAACAAGATGTTTGCATTTTAAATCCTTATGGTCCTTACCGTGATAGGCAACCTTTTTGGGATCAAGTTTTTGCAAATCATGTTCTTAAGAAATAAAACCTTATTATTGGGGGTGACCTGAATTTTTACATTTTCTTCTAATGAGATTTGGGGTTCGGGTCGTTTGGAGGATCCACTCGCTGGGTATTTCAAGGATCATTTTGATTCTTTGGGATTAATTGATGTTATGCCGTCCCATTTGGTGCCTACTTGGAATAATGGGAGATCGGGTTGCCATGGTATTGCGAAGCATCTGGATCGTTTTTTGGTCAAAGATTCCATGATTGGTATGGGAGGATGTCTTAGATCATGGGGGGTCGCTACGGGAATATCGGACCACAAAGTTGTTTCACTGCAATTGAATTTCTAGGTAAACATGACGGTTTACCCTTTCAAATTCAATAGTACGTGGTTGGAGGAGGATGCCTCTTGTGATTTGATTAAAAGTAAGTGGAGCTCTCCTTGACGAGTGAGCATCATTCTTATCTGCACAAAATTATTCACAAGTTAGACTCTCTGCGAATCAATGTGATGAATTGGGATCGTAAAATGAATAAATTGGTTTTCGAGGAACTAAGCGCTATTGAGGCAAAGATTATTGAGTTGGAGGCAGGTGTGGATGGAGATTACTTTTCTGTTGAGCGGATAAATGAATTGTTGTGGCTTTTTAAGAGAAAGGAGTTTTTGCTTGGACAGAAAGAAAATACTCGAAGATTAAAGAGTCGGGCCCTGTGGATAGCTAAAGGTGATTGTAATACTCGTTTCTTCCAGATTTTTTCTAACCAGAGGAGGAACAGGAATACGATATGGGAGATCAAAGGGGATGATGGCTTGTATAGATCGGATCATAAGTCCATCCAACTCGCTGCGGAGAATTACTTCAGGGTTCTTATCGACAGGATCGTGCCAATAATTTGGAAGCTCAGTTGAAGAATGTCAAGTTATTTCCTAGATTTCTTAATGAGGAGGTTGGAAAGAAGATTGGGGAAGCAATAACTCTGGAGGAGATTAAGGAAGTTTTGGGGTCTTTTTCAGAGAAAAAAGCCCTGGTCCAGATGGCTGGACGGTGGAGTTTTTCTTACATTTCTATGACTTGATGGGGCAAGAGATTCTTCTTGCTGTGGAGCAATCTAGAGAAAAATCTACGATTCCCAAGAATCTCAATGCCCCCTTTCTCGCCTTGATACCAAAGAAGGATGGGCCAGAGGATTTCAGTAATTATCATCCTATTTCGCTTTGCAATATTCTTTATAAACTGATATCTAAAATTATAGCAAGGCGCATCAAGCCATTTTTGACACAGTACATATCTATGGAACAATTTGGGTTTATGTTCAATCGCCAAATCCCGGACGTTGTCGGCATGGCACAAGAATGTTTGCATTCGGTTAAAGTTCAGGATATACAAGCATTCATTCTTAAATTAGATCTCATCAAGGCTTATGATCGTTTGGATTGGTCGTATATTCACTTTATTCTCATTCAGATAGGCATCCCATTAAAAGTGGTGCAGTGGATAATGGCTTGTATATCGTCCACATCATTTGCAGTCTTGATTAATGGAGCACCTTCAAATGTGTTTTCATGCAACAGAGGAATTAGGAAAGGGTGTCCACTTTCTCCTTTACTGTTTATTCTGGCGATTGAGGGCCTAAGGAGGGTTATCCTTGAAGCAAAAGATGATAGAAAAATCAGAGGTATAAAAATCACCCGGGTGATGGCTATTACGCATTTGCTATTTGTGGATGTTATGATTTTCATGGATGCTTCCTTTAATGAATGGTCGAATTACAACTATATATTTGATGCTTTTTGCCTCGCTTCAGGTATGGCTATCAGCGTTGGAAAATATTCCTTTTTGTTCAACTGTATTGATGATGAATTTATTGATTCCATGAAGTCTATTTCTCCGTACGTTTTCGAACATATTGACACTGGGTTCAAGTACTTGGGATACTACCTAAAAGCCAATTGTTATAAGGTGCCGAACTGGAAGTGGATGATTCAGAAAATAGACCATAGGATTAACAATTGGGCGATGAGGTGGTTATCCATCGGTGGCAGACTCATATTGGCTCAGTCGGTTATCCAAAGCATACCTGTCTTTTGGTTTGGACTGAGGAAGGTTCCCTCCTTGATCATCAACTGTATCCGCAACAAAAAATTTCAGTTTATTTGGTTTGGTAAGCCACTTCTGAAGAAATGGCACTTGTCTTCTTGGCAAAGTTTGTCCTGGCCGAAATCTAAAGGGGGTTGGGGTTTGAAAAATCTTGAGTGTTTCAATTTGGCGATGAGGACAAAAAGCTTGTGGAGGGCTTTGACTGATGGGGGTCTTTGGAGCTGTGTCATTCGATCTAAATATTTGAAAACATTTTCTACTATCCAATGGCTTCGTAAGCCGAAATCATATGGCTCACAAGCTTCTGCGGTCTGGCGCAGCCTCATCAGCACTTATTAGTATATCGGCCCATGGATTAAGTGGAAGGTGGGTAGGGGCTCAGAGTTATTTATTGTAAATGATCCCTTCATTATTATAAGGGATGAAAGTGAAGACACCCAACACCTATTTGTTCATTGCAGTTTTGTGAAGAAAGTCTGGAAGGAGCTAAGATGCTGGATATATACTCCGGACGAATGGAAAGGTGATTGCTTAAGTAATTGTATGATCAATTGCCTTCGGTACTGTGGTACCTACATAACTCTCTCTATGTTCTTAATTGCATGCATTTGGAGAGCTAGGAACGAAAGGATCTACGAAAATAGAACTCCTTAGATCTCATCCATTTGCAAAAGGATTTTGTTTAATTGGAATGGATACCCGGAGGTTGTAAGCAGGATGAAGTGTAGACTTGTCTCATTTCCGATGATTGAAGGTGATACCATTTGCGAATACTTTGATGGGGCTTCAAAACAAGGTATGTGCGGAGCAGGTGTTATATTTTATCTGCGAGGGAATCACATCATTCGCATTCGAGTGGGTGTTGGCAAAGGGGATTGCTTAAAAGCTGAGCTTCTAGCGCTACATTGCTTGTTATGGTTCGCTTGTAAGAGGGGTTATATTTCTTTGTCCATTTTTTGTGATTCCTAGGTGGTTATTAACTGGTTCATTGGTATGCATTCGATCAATGTCTTATAGCTGCAACCTTGGATTAAAGAAGTGTTAAGGTTAAAGGTTTCATTCGCTTAGATATGCTGTAAACATATTTATCGTGAAGCAAACAAGGAGGCAGATCGCTTATCAAAGAAAGTTGTCGAGCCTATAGATGGGCTCCTTCACTATGTGGAATACTTGGACAACTTGGTAGTGGATCAGGGCACCATGTGAGCCTTTTAAGGGTGGATGATCTGAGTGCTTTTCTGGACTTTGTTACCATGTTTTTTGTTACTTGCTACTTTCAGTTTTTTGGGCTGTGTAGGTGGCAATCCTTTAAGTTATTTATGTATTATGGGAAGCGGTACTTTAGGCGTATGTAGATCCAACAATTTTTTGTCATCTATAAACATTGCTAGAATGTATATTGCAAAACTGTTTCTAGTTCTTGGACTCTTAGATGTAACTTTGATTTTATTACTTAAAATATTAAGTTACGTTTTTTTTCTTTGTGAAAAAAAACACTATAATGAACATTGCAATGCCTACACATGATCAATAAATATTCGTCCAAATCTTTAGAAGTACATTTATTTGGGATTTTACTACTCTTTGTTCATATAACCAGATACAAAATATATAACAATTTTAATTTATTAAAGATGTGAAATAATATATTTGCACAAAATACATGTTAGCCCAATTAGACTGCCACTAACACCGTAAAATGGTTCCATGTCATCATTTTCAATGCACACAACTCAATGCATCATATGCCGTTTATCTTTGCTGCTCTTAAATAGTTTAGGATATGGAGACGTAGAATATTTGAATCCTTATTTCGATATCTAGCATGTAAAACCGGGACTACTTCAGTAGAACTATGTTTTGAAAAATATGTAACAGACTAGTAGACTGAGGTAGGCCAGACAAGATCAGTTTATTTTCCAATGTCGGACACATTTAAAATGTAATTTTCATTCTACCAAAATAAACAGTGATTTTTTTCATTTCTACCATGTGATTTTTCATGGAAAAAAAAAAAGTACAACTCAATGCACAGATTTATTTTGGCTTGTTTTTAGAAAAACTTTAATTTTTTACATCTAAAAACTGCAAATTCACAATCAGAGAATTTAATTAATAAATCTACCGATGCAAAATAGCCTCGAGTCACGTTTTTATTGGATCACAAATGGTGTAATAAAATCTATTTTTTTCAACCGAAAAAAAGTCCCCTGCTATTCATTAAGTGAATCAAAGGAACTTACAGTAATTACCTATCCCAAAGATAGAATCAGTGGCTTCTAACCCTACAGTCTATTACATTTTAACCAATAAAACATACCTCTTTTCAGAGAGGTTCCATATGTACCGATGCTGCTGAAGATCGCATCTAGATAATCAAAGATACATTTAAGTTCATAAACAGAGACCCCAGCCTTCTATCAGACTATATAACAAAAATAAAAACAAAAAACATGCCCTAATTAATATAGATGCATGTGCAACATATCCCTCGCATGTTGATCAACAAAAGGAGTGACCTGGAGAAGACCTTCAGCCAGCAGCAAACCCTGCTTAGACAAAAAATCAGCACCTTGATTGAAGGCCCGAGAGATATGCTGAAATGTATAATCCTGGAAATGTTCCAAAAGCAACAAAAGGAGTGACCTGGAGAAGACCTTCAGCCAACAGCAAACCCTGCTTAGACAAAAAATCAACACGAGCATTGAAGGCCCCAAAATGTAACAAAATCTACTTGAAATATAGGCTGTACCATATTATTGATATTCAAAGTATTGAATTTATAGTTTATAGTAAATATTTTTTTATATTTATATATTAACTATTAACTATAAATATATTATGATATTGCACAATTTATTATATTAAATATTAAATATAAATGTATTAAGATATTGCACAATTTATTATATTAAATGTTAAATGTTTTTTTATATATAAATGTAATATAAAATTATATTTGATAAGTTAATTTGTAAAATATTAACTATAAATATATTATATAGAAGAATTTATTATATTAAATATTAAATGTTATATATATATATATATATATATATTATATAGAAGAATTTATTATATTAAATATTAAATGTTATATATATATATATATATATATATATATATATATATATATAATATAAGATTATATTTGATAACTTAATTTATAAAATTCTTATTGGTATTGATCCTATGCTCGGAATAGAAGAAAATTACAGATTATCTGAGAACCTGATTACTTGTTTAAATAATCGGGGTTTGGTTTATTTAAATGATATTTATGATCAACATCTATCCTGTATTTCTGGTAATGGATGGCTGGAATCTCTTCCATGGATGAATGAGGAACAGGTTATAGAGTGGAGAAACTATATTCATGCTATCAAAGCTGCAGGTATAATGATTACAGGCGCAGATGATAAATTATATTGGTCTGGCAATACAAAAGAAGGGTGTGTTACTGCTAAAACAGCTTATAAAAGGATTATCCAAGCTCAATGTATTTATCCAAATCAATGGTGGTATTCCACGATCTGGAAGTTGGCTATTCCATTGAAAATAAAGTGTTTTCTCTGGCATGCTTTAAATGGAAGCCTTAAATTATGGGATAACTTGATCAAACGTGGATGGACGGGACCTGGATGGTGTTGCTTATGTCGGTCTGGACCTGAATCTGCTGAACACCTATTGATGAATTGCTCATTTTATCAAACTGTATGGAAGTTATGCTGTAAGGAGCAAAATTTGCAGGTGGTTTGGGACGATAAGGATTTTGGTGTAGGTTTGCACAACTGGATAAGAGGGAAAAAAAAGCCTGTATTTCTCCCTATTTTTATTGCTTGGATTGTATGGTTTGAAAGGAATGAAGTTATTTTTCAGGATAAGAAAGTTGATCCATTTCACTGTGTAAGTACAGTTTGCATGTTGATACATAATTTTCCTGAAGAAGAAGCAGGTAATAATTTTGCCAGAGATTCATCTTTTTCATTCGTGGTTTCACAACCTATTCTATTCTTCGATGGGGCTGCTCGGGAGGGATTGTGTGCAGTTGGAGGGGTTATCTATATAAATGAAAATCATTTCTACTCCCTTCGTCTTAATGGTGGAAGAGGTTCAAATATGAAAGATGAGGTGATGGCGCTCTGGATGGGGATAAAAACAGCTAATTTATTTGGACTGGTGAATCTCAGAGTCTTTGGAGACTCTAGGGTGACCATTAAATGGGCTTTGCAGGAATACAGAATTAATGTCAGTGACCTCAACTATTGGTGTCAACGCACACGACAGGAAATCTCAAGAATGATTCAGATCTCGTTTGAACATATATATAGGGAACACAACAAAAAGGCGGATCTATTATCAAAAGAAGCATTTGCTGGTCCTGTAGGGATCCTCTTATGGGAGGAATGGTTGGATGGCTGTTTGATTGACAAGGGTCAATTAGACTTTTTTTAAGTTATTTTGTAATTAGTTATCATATCAGATCGATCTTTTTTGTATGTATATATTTTTGGATGATCGATAAATTTTGACAGAACATCTGAATGATATCATGTAAACAGTATATGTGTTGATTATCATGGCATCAGATAATCAGACTATCATTGTACTATTTGATTCTGCTGAATAACAATAGTACGATTTTTTTCTGCTGGAAAAAACTTAATTTATAAAATATTTATATTTTGAAAATATGTATACTGACGAATTTAATGTCGAACTTTAAGTTGAACTTTATTGGAAAATTTGAATTTGAATTGACCTTCAATCTTGCTAAACGTCAAACCCAAATTCGAACCCGAACGATCTGACACATTATTATCTTGTCCACTTGACTTCTTATTCGCAGTTGTAGTAACTGCCTTGGCGTTACTATTTGGTCCTCCACATGTGCCCAAAATTTACCGTATTTTAAGTTTTTTTCCTATTTGTCGAGTCTGTCTTGAGTCTTTCCCAAGTCTATGAGTCACATGCCAGTTGAGTCTTTGTTGAGTCTGAGTCGTGCAACATTGATCTTATTTAACATTGACATCTACATGGCGCTTGTGTTAATAAGGATGGCTCCTTGAAATAGGGTATGAAGCTATCTTATTAAGGAGTGTTAAGCACTAGGTGTTATCCCTCATCTAGGAGAGTATTCCACTCTTCTTGAGTCTTTACACATTCTTGGATGGCATAACCTATGTTTTAAAAATCGGCCAAATCAGTTTCGGAATTGGCCAATCTATCGGTTTGATAAGGAACCGAATCAAATCGGTTCGGTCTGAACACTGAATTAGCCGGTTCGGTACCAAACCGGTCTAATCGATCGAGTTTAGTAAAAAATCGGCCGGTTTGTCTGGAATTTTGTGTGGGTGCCCGCGGACTCAAAAAAACAATGCAATATCCCCATGGTGCAGTAGTACTTGGTGATATTAATGGTAAGCTATCAAGCAAGTTCAAAATCGTACTGAGAAGTTTAATAAGATACATAATAGAATCGCCAACAATCTTCAAAGCGCCTCAAAGTATAAACTCCTACACATTCGAAGACACAACAACAACCTTGCTAACAAGCTTGCTAATGAAGCCATAAAAATGGACAAAGGAGTGCTCTAATGAGGAACCACTTGTGAGAAGATGGATCCCTTAAAGAGAAAAATGACCTTGGTGAAGATGAATAACCCCATATCTAGTAACGTTAAAGGGATGCAAGTCACTCCATTAAATGACATGGTATTAAAAAAAAAATTGCATGGGGAATGCAAGACATGTGGCAGTTGAGATCTCCCAGGCAGATGCAAATCCCTCAGCACTCAATCTACACAAATGATTTATTTCATTCCTCGGTGCCTTCGGCCTTCCGTGGTTTATTTGACTTTGTTCACACGAAGATCATTATGGCATTCTCTCATTCTTCTTTCAATGAGGGTGGGATAATTTCGATTCATCAGTTTTGAAGGAAGTCTAAATGCGCAAGTGTCACGCCAAGGCTCGCATGCTGCAACAAGGAGTCACTAATAGGGTAAGGTATGGCTCCCATTGCTTCTTGGTTTCTTGGACACCGACCCATCCTGGAAAACCTATTGATATTCTCAAGTGAAACATTGATCTCTTGCTTTGCTCTCTCGGAGTGTTAGACAAAGGCACTATGACAAAAAATCAAGATTGTCGATGTGTTGATGGCAGAGTCATGAGTGAAATGGATGATATTAAGAAAACTCTTTGTCAAATGAAGGCACAAATGGATGAAATGGAGTAGATTATGGAATGTCTTAGCACTCATATAAAGATAGTGGACCAGCAGCATGACTGTGTGGAAGCATAGGTTGACCTGTAGGTTGGGAAATTACATAAGCTTGCTCTGAATACCGAAATGCACCACCCTTTACTCCTAGACAATAGGCAAGTACCGGGACAAATATGATGAGCAAAATAGAGAAGCGGTAATTCTCATAAATCTACCTATGACTAATCAGATGCTTCCAGAAGAGCAAGATGATAGCACTAAAAAGAATGTTGCAACCATTTGAAAGCGCTCGAAAGGCTTCCATGAAGTCTCAGACCAAGGTAGAACCTTTTTCTAAAAATATATATTACTTTCTATTAAAATGAATGAGAATGAAACTTTACATGAACATTTGGTAAAGATTAAGGATATTAGAGAACAAATGAATCCATTGGACAAAATATGGAAAAATACGTGGTGGTAATTACTCTCACAAGTTTACAAGTTGCATTTGAACATTTTATTGAAACACTTAATATTATTGTTGTTGACAAAGACCTAAAGTTTGACAATGTATGTACAAAGCTTCTGCAATAAGATAGGTAGCAAAAGCAGTTTGACAGTGAAAATATAGAAGCAAGTACAAAACTAGCATTGGTAGCAAACCTCAAGGGCATGGGCAAGTTTGCTCAAAAGAATGACGGAAGAGGCAGTCAAGCCAGCATAAATGTTCAAAAAGTTGTTGTGGGATAAAAATCACAACAACCATGGAGGCTCTCAACATAAGGAAAGGGCCCATCTGTAAGAACACCAAGAAGAGACTACTCTCTTCACTATCATGGGTAAGCAAGTAGATCACGAAGAGTCATTTGCAAGGCATATTGATTCTGGTGCATCATGTCATTTCACCAATAGACATGATTGGTTTGTTCATTGTGATGATTATGTTTTGTTGATTGTTTTTGGTGGTGGGGAGGAGGTTAGAATAGAAGGAAAAGGAAATGTATAGATTATCTTGGGAGGTAAGCAATCGACCTTCCTTAATGTCTACTATGTGCTAGGTATGGAACAAAATTTGCATTTCGTAAGTCAAATTATGAGGCAAAGTCCTCACTTATATGTTATTTTAGTGACTATAAATGTTACATTGTTGACAATGAGAGAAAGAAGGCAATTGTTCTTAGCACTGAAGATCACAGATTTTCTCAATTGGTTGATATAGAGGAAGCCAAAAAACATGCTTTGATAGGCAACAATGTTTAAGAAACAACTTCACTTTGGCATCAAATGTATGGACATTTGAATTTGAACTATCTTTCTCATTTGGCTAAAGAAAGGTTAGTGACTGATTTTCCAAAGATTCAACAAAGCAACAAGGAATTTATAGAGATTGTCAAGTACGAAAGCAACACCAAGCTCCATTTGATGAAAGACAAACTTGGAGAGCCAAAGAAGTTCTTCATTTGATTCATGCAGATGTTTGTCGGCCTATGAAGATAGCATCAATCTCCAATGTTGGGTATTTTTTGCTGTTTGTAAATGACTTCACTCAAAAAATGTAGGTGTATTTTTTAAAACTGAAATCTGAGGAATTTACTAAGTTCAAGAAGTTTAAAGCAATGTTGGAAAAACATTCCGAGGGCTGCATTATAATTCTTAGGTTTGATAATGGTGGAGAATTTTTCTATGTGGAATTTAATAACTTTTATACTTTAGAAGAATCATTTCTCTCTTTTAATTCTCTTTATGTGTTCTTGGTTTCTTATAGTGTTCAATTATTGTATTTAGAGGCAATACACCACACCCTATTCTCCACAAAAAAATGGATTACTAAAGAGATGTAATTGCACTATTGTCGAGATGGAAAATTGTATGTTAGAAAACAAATGTGTTCCTTATAGGCGTTGGGATAAAGCAATGCACAACACAATGTATTTTCTTAGTAGATCTTTGACAAAGTGAGTGTAGAAGAAGACTCCAGATGAAACACAGTCTGGACGAAAACCACAAGTAAGTCATCTCAATGTTTTTGGTTCAATTATGAATGCATTGGTCCCTAGAAGAATGAACCAAACTAGATCCCAAAAACAAAAAATTGATGATCATAAGCTACAATGACACTCACAAAGCATATAAGTTAGATGATTTGGACATTGAAAAAGTAAGCTTTAGTCGGGATGTTGTGGTTGATGAGATGAGAATGTAAGGCTATTTTGAACATGTTTCAATTTGGAAATTTCTAAGAATGAGGAAGTTTTGATAGGTATCTCAAGTAGGATGCTTGTAAAACCTCCCTCTTGGGGGGAGGGGGGGTTCTAAGAATCAATCTACATAAACTCCCAAGTTACGAAGTTGTTGCAAGTACCCAAAATCAACAAAATAATTGTTAATGTGGAAAAAGAGGATCCTAAGAAGAGATCAAAATGGTGGCACAACACCATTGGAGATGTTCAACTAGATGAGATGGTAGTAGAAGGAAGACCAAGAAGAGGTAAGAAATTTGATACAGTCAATTATGCTTTGATAACTAACATTTAGGACTTATATGAACCTTGGGAATATGAAGAGGCTGAAGGAAGACCAGAATGGGCAAAGGCCATGCAATCCAAACATGAGACTGACAAAAAATCAAACATGGTTCTTATAAAGCTTTCTCTAGAAAAGAAACATATTAGCAAAAAATGGGTGTATAAATTCAATTGCAAAGTAGATGGGACACTTGACAAGCATAAGGTAAGATTGGTTGCAAAGGGCTTCGCACAAAAAGAAGGAATTGATTATAACAGACCTTTGTTCCCACAAGAAAGATGAGCACGCTTCGTTCAGTTCTAGCCATTGCAACACAATTTGGTTGGAAACTATACAAGATGGATGTGAAGAGTACCTTCCTCAATGGAGATTTGAATGAAGAAGTATACATGTACTAGGCACAAGGTTTTTAGGATTTTGGGAAAGAACATCTAGTATGTAGACTTAAGAAATCTCTCTATAGCTTGAAGCTGACACCCAATTTCCCAAAGCATGGTACATCAAACTTGACAAGTATTTGAATCAGTGTAACAAGAATCACGAGTCATACTCGACTTGGATCACCCTCTAAAACAAGCCAATTCAATTTGAGCCAAGAATATGACTCGGTCATCACAAGTCAAACTTGGGATTTTTCCCCTTACTCGCGATTTAAAGCTCCGATTGTTTCAACTACACGCACCCAGGAAAAGTGTTTAAGACCAATTTTGACTGTTTTGGTCATTATTTTGGTTGCTAGAGGTGTGTTTTCCTACTAGAGGTACTTAGTAGCAATGGTAATATTAAATTCTTAAAGTAAAAGTGGTATTCTCCTTATCTTTTATTTTCTATCCTTTTACTTAGATTTTTAACATTACCATTAATTGTTTCAAAATGTTTGAGAGTGGTTCGAACCTCATTGGAGTTCATATGCAAAAATTAGAGTTTTAGATCCCATTCAAAATTCAACAAACTTAACAAATTTTAGGATTGTAATGTTTCCACTGGATTCTATCATGTATGAGGGTAAGGGATTGCCATTTAATCACACACATCAACCTCTCTATGTACCTTGATGTTGGTGGTGTTAATTGTTAAACTCCTCTATCATGATCTTAATAAAAATGTACCCTGCAGTGAAGCAAAATCACTTATTAAACATGGGAAACTTTTTCTAATTCTACCTTATTTTAAGGATTCGATTAGGAAGTTTTATCAAAATTGTAGGGTGTTGACTAATGTCCCTAAAGGATCAACTTCGAGATTCGAGGTAGAGGTAAGGGCTAGAGCCTAAAGGAGGGGGGCATAGGGTGCTACTGATGAATAGGATTCCAATATAGGAAATGATTTACCTATCTGGACTCATCTTATGAATGAGAATTGATATATTTTGGACATCTATTGATATCTTGCAGTATATGGACATGGTTACTTTGAATATCAATGAAAAATGCCTTTTTAATTCAAAATATGTGTATATATTTAGTTTTCTGTATTTGTCGATTTTTTCCAGATTTTTTCCCGATCCGATTCAAAACTTTGACTCTTTTGAATCATCGATTTATTGTTGATTCTGATTCTGGCAACATTGATTTGAATGAACAAGGGTTACAACAAAGTACTTCAAATCCCAATCTTTACGTCAAAAGCATTAGATATGATGTAAGTATTCTAGTGAGATATGTAGAGAACATCACCATGATAAGTAACAAGGCATGGGCAATATCTTAGGTAAAATCCAATTTATGTGTAAATTTTGACATGATTGACTTGGGCCTCCTGCATTGCTACTTAGGTGTAGAGGTTTGGCAAATAGATAAACTTATTTTTCTTTCACAAACAAAGTATGCCAAAAGTTTGTTAGATAGATTCAAGATGGTAGATTGCAAAACATCATCTACGACTATGGAAAAAGGGCTGAAACTTTCAACCAAGACTGACTCTTAAGGCAATTGATGAATCAATCTACAAGCAACTAGTGGAGAGCTTGATCAATATTTTGAACCACTAGACTTGACTTGAGTTTTGTAGTCAACTACATCACCCAATCCATGACAAGTCCAACAGTAGAACATTGGACAACAACAAAATGATTGCTACAATATGTCAAAGGAACATTAGAGTTCGACATTCTATATGGAAGACGCAACAACCTCAATTGTGTGGTTATACAACTTCAGATTGGGTAGGATTAGCGGATGACAAGAAATCCACATCAAGCTATGTTTTAGCCTTGGCACTAGAGCAGTTACATGGACCAACAAGAAGCAACATGATCCCCTTTCTTCAACCAAAATAGAATATCGAACAAAAGAGAAAGGAGCATGTGAAGCAATTTGGCTTAAACAAATGCTTGGAGGTATGAAGATCCAACAAAACGAGCCTACGCTATTGTACTATGATAATCAAGGAGTTCTTAAGTTGGCAAATAATCCAGACTTCCACTACCATACCAAACATATTGACGTTCACTATCACATCATACAATAACTTGTAGAAGATGGAACAGTTGAGTTGCAATACTATCCTACAAAGGATCAGACTACAAACATTCTCACCAAGTCTTAGGGTCAAGAAAAATTTGTAAAATTTAGGGAAAGTTAGTGTATTTTCTAGATTGACTATTAAGGGAGTGTGTTAGGACAGAAAGTTCATCTAAACTATAGTCTTAGGCATAGTAATAAAGTTACTTGGTGATTTTATGTTATTTTATGTTGTTGTATTAAAGTACACATAAGTCGTCTTAGGATATGTGCAATTAGGGATTGAGCAGTTAGGGTTTATGTCATCTCATTGTTATAAAGAGACTGTTGTTCTCTTCATTTTAGAAGAGAAGAATCATTTCTCTTTTAGTTGTCTCTTTTGTGTTCTTGGACTCTGTGTGTTCCATTTTCATGAAAAGTACATCATGTTGGGGTTTGATAAACCCTAGTGTGACACTTGTACATCCTTCATTAATGGAGAACTCCATGTGGTCTTGTCTTGTATACTTTGTCTATGGTTACTCATCGAAAAGTCCATGTTTTACTTTGCCTTCTCTCTCCATTTCTATGTGAAGGGAGGAAAATGTCTTTGTATAATAAAATGTACTCATTATTCTATCTTTGTAATTATTTTGGAGAGGTCTTGGTGCTTGTGTGATGCGAGAAAGGAAGACCTAGGTTTGTGTTGAAATCCCTAGAGGAAACAAAGATGGATGCTAGCGCTAGGGATGATCTTGAATATTAGCACTTGTGTACTACAAGATAATAATATCTAGGGTTTGCTTGATGTAAACCCTAGAGCAAGAACATGGGACACTAGAGTAGAGGAGTCTTGGAGCTTGGTGTCATACTTATTTCAAAGAAGATTTGGAATTTATGATGATGTACTCTTGATATTCCATTGTAAAATTGTCTAGAAGTCTTCGTAATTGAGCAATGCAAGAGAAAAACATGTAGGGTTTGAGGGATGCAAACTCTAGGATGGACAAGAAGCTTGCATGGTTGGAGCTAAGCTTTGTCTTTGAGCCCTGTACTTGTGTGGTGCAAGAAGACCTAAGGTTTGAGTAATATAAACACGAGCGTAAGACATCAGTGCAACAAGAGTGAAGAAGGCCTAAGTTTGTTGTGATGCTTTCCTTGGGAGGACTTGGGTCCTAGTGAGAGACCATGCTTAACTTAGTTGTCGAGCCTTTGCAGCGGCTAGGAGTAGCTTGGTGTGATACCTTGCTAGGCCATGCTTGTTGTTTAGGGTTTGTTAATCATGGAGGATGCCCTAGCAAGGGTTTGGATGCAATTGGAGTGTCCTAGCATGTGATGAGAGGATAGGACATGTTGTACCAGCTTGTGATGGACTAAGTTTGTTGTCCAAACATTGTGCATTGTAGATCTAAAAACCAGACTTATGTTTCTTGTGTTAACAAATACCAGAGATGATAAGTTAAGAAAGAAAAATCTGAAAGAAGATCATTTTCTTAGGAAAGTACAAGAAATAGTAGAATCGCTCCTTGCCTTTTTGTGCAGCAACCAAGGAGCAATGCTCCCTAAGTGCTTCCTCAATGCTCTGAGGAGCAAAATAACTGCTCCCCAAAACTCCCTGAGCGATTCCACGGCTTGGGGCGTATTTTTTTCTCTTTCTTTTTTTGGATTACAATCGGTTCCAATTGGTTATTTAAGCATAACTAAGTTATTTTAGGGGATTAAAACACAAACACACACACTCCATTTGCACTCATTTTATTTCTCATGTCACTCATTTCATTCCTATTTTCTAGGGTTTTGAGTGGATTTGCTAGTTGTTTGTGAGCAAATTTGTGAGACTTTGGAAGGGTGATTGAAGGCTGCTATTTGTGAGAGCTTGGAAAGAAAGATTGAATGTTTCCATAGATACATTCAACCACCATTGGAGAGCTAAAGAAGCAAGCTCTAAATCCCACTCTTTGTTTGTTTTTAAATATTTTTCCACTATGTTAAAATTTTAAATCTTGAATGTTCTCTTCTCCTACTCTTTCCCATTTCTCCTTCTCCATCATTCTATTGCAGGTAGCAAATTATTCTCATCTTGAGTCAAGATGCATGAAGGGTATGTGGTTTTTCCTTTTGGTTCCATTTCTAATTATGATGTTAATATTGAGAAGTCGAAATACCACTGGTAAGGAGGAAGAAGTAGGGAGTGGCACATATTGTGGAGAGGAGAAAGAAATGGAAGGGGATGAAGATAATGAAGCTGACAGTGATGAGGAACAAAAAAACAAATAGACAAAACCTTTGTGAAAGTAAGTGACAAGGATTGTGAGAGGGATAGGGAGTGGGAACCAAAATTTTTATATGCCCCCACTATACTAAAACTTACATAGATTATTATCTAATTTTAAGGTCGTAGCCTATCAAGACACCAAATTGGTGTATGAGACGCCCTTGTTTGTCGGACAAGGGACCCCTTCTGCATAGTGATTTGGCTGCTAAATCTACGAATATGCACATACCCTACTCGCATTTGAATTTGAACTTGTGGCCTCTTAGGAGGAAACACATGTTCTTAACCGTATATCCATGTTAGAAAGCATATATGTGGGATTATGCCATGGAATGAAGGTAAGACTATTGGGTTAAATCATGTGACAAGGTGCAAGTGAAAGAGAAACAAATTCAAGGAAGAAGAGGCCGCACAAAACAAATCCAACAAATTAAGGGTTGTATATAAGGCCTCGGGCTCATATAGAATGTTTGATAGTCAATCCCCATCCACCCATAGTAGTGGATTCTCACCTATTCTTAGAACAATATCAAATTTTCTTAACCAAGGTTGCACGAATTATGTGGATTCAAAAGTTTGCAAGTTTATCTATGCATTGTTGGATTTTGTGCAACTTCAGAAGATATTATTCATTATATTTTATTGTACTTGATTGTACCTCCTAAGGGAGACAAATTGAATGTAATTATTTATGTAATCACGTGAAAGAGTCAATGTAAACCTTGGGGTGCAAATAAACAAAAGAAAATTATTAAATTTGAATTATTAAATTGCCCCCAGGAGAAGTCGGCCCAGTTAGGGATTTTCTGGTTTTTACACTTGTATAAATAAGAGGCTAGTGCACCTCATTATGATCATTCTCACACTTGCCTTTTGTGCATCACTTGGAGAGAGTTGATTTTGCATCACTTGGAGGAGGTGGCTGTTTTGGGGTTTCTACTTGTGGAAGACATTTCCACATTTTCTCCTTTTCATATTTGTACTCTGGTCTCGGGATTATCATCTCTATGCGAAGGTTGTTGGGTTTTTCCCAATTGGGTTTCCTAGGGTAAAATTTGTGTTGTTGTTTTGTGCTTTGTCTTGCTTCTAGTGATCTTGGTTATGCATTTATATTATTATGCTATGAATGTATGAAATTTAACATGGTATCATAGCAGTTCTAGAAGAAGCCATTGCCGAAGCATTGTCGGAACTAGGGTTTCATCTTGTGAAGTCTCCAACCATCATTTTGGAGAAAAGAAGCTATAGGAATTTCGTTTTTGTCAAGGCACATCTTTTGGTGAAGACGGAATTCAATTCTGAGAATTTTCAATTTTTGACCTAACTCTATGGTTGCAGCAGAATTAGGGTTTCAGTTTTAACTCATTTCTCTCCACATATTTGGACCAGCCCACCCTCTATTCAACTCTCCTTGGCAAGGCAAATTGATCTGTGGGTTCAGTTTTTCAAATTATTAACTTTCATTTTTGACCTAGCTCCTACTAGGGTTTCTGAACCAGATCTGAAATCAAGATGATTGGAATGACGGCTGAAGATAGAAGAAGATCATCCACTGCTAATATAAAATAAGATCATCATCACAAGAAGCACAAGCATGAAGATCATTCAAAATTTCTATTCATATCAGCATTATCAGGTATTATTCCCACCACTAGTGACAGTTGGCTCATAGATACTGGTGCATCTAGACACATGACAGGTTATAAAGAGTATCTTTCAGAATTAGTTGAGAAAGATTCACATCTCAGTGTTGTACTTGGAGATAATGCAAATTACACTGTGAAGGGATCTGGAGCCACCACCCTTCAACTAGAATCAAGTGATACATTGCATGTGAGTGATGTACTCTATGTACCTGGAATGAAGAGAAACCTTGTCTCCAGCTCAGCCTTGGAGGACAAGGGATATAAAGTAGCTTTCTCAGAAGGGAAAGTCCTTGCTTGGCACAAGAACTCAAGCATGAGCACAACCAAAGCTATTGGCATAAGATAAGAAATCTTGTATAGACTAAACACTCCACCAGTCCAAGACCTAATACATGATGCTGCAAGTATGGGCGAGTTATGGCACAGAAGGTTAGCTCATATGAACTATCGAGCTCTCCTAGTTCTGAAGAATATTGTGACAGGTTTTCCAGGGCTCCAGGTAGACCATGATGGAACATGTAGAGGATGTGCACTTGGAAATAATGACAAGAAATCCTTTCCAGATAACGAGAGTAGATCCAAAGGGATTTTGGATCTAGTACACTCTGACTTGTGCAGGCCAACGAAGGTTGTGTCATTAGGTGGATATCATTACTATATCACCATTATTGATGATTACTCATGGAAGAATTGGATATACTTTCTCAATTCAAAAGAATCCGAGAAGTGCTCGGCAAGTTCAAAGCGTTTAAAGCACAAGTCGAGAATCTATCAGGAAAGAGGATCAAGATTTTGAGATCCGATAATGGTGGAGAATATACCTCTACATAATTCAATGATTTCTGCAAGGAAGCGGGAATTAAGAGGGAGTTCACAGTTCCTTACAACACTCAACAAAATGGGGTTGCAGAAAGAAAGAATCGTACAATTGTGGAGGCAGCCAAAGCTATGATACATGACCAGAGTCTTCAAATGTTCTTGTGGGAAGAAGCATCCAGAACCGCTGTATATGTACATAATAGATGTCCACATAAGATATTGAAGAGTGTAACTCTAAAAGAAGTGTTCACAGGTATGAAACCAGAAGTGGGCCATCTCCGGATCTTTGGTTGTCCAGTCTACATACATGTGCCCAAGGAGAAAAGATCCAAGCTAGAACCTTCAGGGAAGAAGGGAACCTTTGTGGGATACAGTGAGTCTTCAAAGGCTTATAGAATCTACATCCCAGGATCCAGATAGATTGAAGTCAGTAGGGATGTGACCTTTGAAGAAGATATGGATGTCAGGAAAGGCAGAGGATCAGATATGGAGATCGACAATGAAGAAATGCTAGAGCCAAAAGAGATGAGATCATCTCCCCCTCTAGTTCAGAGGGAGCTAGCAGAAAAGGATGAACCTATTGATCCCATAGATCCAGTTGATATCCCCAGAGATGTTGCAAGTCGAAAGAGACTGAGATGGGCACAACAGACATTGCAAGATGAAGAGGGGCATGAAGCTCCACATGGCGCTTCCAGAGAAAGCAAAAGATCTCAGAGGTTCTCTAGTTATGTGGTAGTGATGGGCAGCATTATTGATTCAGAACCCACAACTTACGAATAAGCATCTAAACATCAAGTTTGGAAGGATGCCATGATGGAAGAATATCAGTCCATCATGAAGAATGATGTGTGGGAATTTGTGCCAAGACCTGAGGAGAAGTCAGACGTGACTTCTAAATGGCTATAAAAGATATAAAAAAATGGAGCAGATGGCAGCGTTGAGAAATACAAGGCCATATTTGTAGCCAGAGGATTCTCTCAGAAAGAGGGAGTCGATTATGATGAGACATTTTCTCCTGTGGCCCGTTATACTTCCATCATATCCATTATTGTGATTGCTTCAACTATGGGATGGAAGTTGCATCAGATGGATGTTAAGAAAGCCTTTCTCAATGGTGTTATTGAGGAAGAAGTTTACATCGAACAACCAGATGGGTTTATTGTCCGAGGAAAGGATTCGCATGTATGCAGATTGAAAAAGGCACTGTATGGACTCAAGCAAGCACCTCGTGCTTGGTATGGACGGATAAACGGATTCCTGGTGAGCTTGGGATTTTCCAAGAGTGATGCAGACCCCAACCTTTACTACAAGGTTGTCGATGATGAGCCACTGATTTTGGTGTTATATGTTGATGACTTGTTTCTCATAGGAAATGAGAAACTCATTGTATGGTGTAAGAAGAATCTCGCCTTTGAGTTCAAAATGAAGGATCTTGGATTGATGCACTACTTCTTTGGATTAGAATTATGGTAGAGGCAGAAAGAGATTTTCCTAGGACAAGGAAAATACACCATTGATATATTGAAGAGATTCGGAATGTTGGATTGCAAATCCATGGCCACTCCGATGGATGCAAATTGGAAGAAGTTGAGAGATTCTACTTCAGATTTTGATTTGATTGATCGCACCATGTATCGCCAGTTGGTTGGCTCATTGATGTATCTAATCAACACCATACCAAATATATGTTTTGTTGTGAATGCCCTCAGTCAGTTCATGTGCGAACCGAGGCAGATTCACTGGATTTCTGTAAAAAATGTGCTCAAATACTTACGTGGCACTGTGGGATATGGATTGAAGTATGCTTCAGATTGTGACCTGAGATTGCAGGGGTTTACAGACTCAGATTGGGCCAGATGTGTTGCAGATCAGAAGAGTACTTCCAGATGTTGCTTCAGTTTGGGTTCTGCAGTTATTTCCTGGTGCAGCAGGAAGCAGAACTCGATAGCACTCAGTACTGTAGAGGCTGAGTACATGGCTACTAGCACAACAACTCGAGAAGCAGTTTGGCTTCATAAACTCCTGACAAGATTGTTCGGCCAGATTCCAAAGCCGACCGTGATTCACTGTGATAACCAGAGCTGTGTGCAGATGTTAGTGAATCATGTCTTTCATGACAGGTCGAAACATATCGAGATTCAATATCACTTCATTCGTGATATGGTGCAGAAAGGTGCGGTCGAGTTACAGTACGTGTCGACAGACAACCAGACTGCAGATGTTCTCACCAAGGCTCTTCCCAGGGTGAAGTTTAAATACTTTCGAGGAAGACTTGGAGTCAAGAAGATCCTTGGGTTGGTGCAAATGATGTGTTCAAGTTATCTGATGAACTATTAGATCCCTTAACTCTCAAGGAATTTTCTTTCTAGATGACACAAAGACCCATAATTCTCAGGAGTGGGGAAGACGAGGTTGGATGGTGGAAGGAGACCTTGGCTTGATTGGGGAGATGTAAGTAGGATGGCATAGGTTTATAGGCAAGTTGTGTTCCAATTTTACTAAGCTAGTGGAATATGTGGAGGATACGTTACGTTGGTCAAAGATTTTGGTATCGAGGAAGTTCACAACAAAGTTAGGTTATCAAGTTAAAGCATAGGAAAACTTCAAAACAGAGAAGGAATGGTTATGGAAGCTACATGGGTCCCTTAAAACCAAGATAGTGTTATGGCTTGGATAAGTTCCTTATGGGACAACGATCTCAAAAGGGGATGGGTGGGGCTGAACATATGTTCTCTATGTAAAATGTATTTGGGAATAATCTCACTTCTTTTTGTGCATTGTCCTTTTTCAGCCTAGGCTTCACAGATAGTGGCTTTGAAGTTCAAGCCCAAAGTGTCATAGGACAATTTGAGTGCATGAATGGCCTATGGACTCCACAGTAAAAAGCTACACTTTACCTCGTTTCCTGGTTTATAACATACGGTGGTTTGAAAACCTTTGCATCTTTCAAGACAAGGCAATTTCAATTGAGGTGGTCATTGGGCTAGTAGAAAAGCAGGAACAAGAACATCAGGTTGATTTGAAAGTTTTAAAACCAAGATTTCCAATTATGCCATCTCTGGATCTAGAAATCCTGTGGGTTTTTTTCGATGTTGAAAGCCAAGGGGATCCTCCTAGGTGCGGTTTAGGGGTTGTGTTGCACATGAATTCTTCTCACTATTTTCGTGTGCAGTATGCAGTTGGATGTGGCTTGATTGTGAAGGGAGAATTCTTTGCACTATGGACATTGTTTTATTTTGCAAATAAGCAAGGTATGATACAGGTAATGAGGGATTCAAAAACAAGGATAGATTGGGAAAATAATAAGATTCCTTCAACTTTGATCCCTTTTGTAGGAAATTCAAAATACCTTGCAAGCTTTTGAGTGGACTTCCTTCTGGCATGTGTATAAGAAAGTAAATCAAAAGATGAGTCAACATTCCGAGGCTTTGTTATTATTTGAAGGCTCTTTCGCTTTTTGTTAGTTCTACGATGACCACGAAAGAAAAGCAATGGAACTCCACTTCTAGCATTTATGTGTGTTCTTTGTGTGGTTGCAAACAAATTTGCAAGTCTATTTGGTAGTTATATCTTGTTTCAGTCTTCGAGTGTTATGGAGTCTTATGTTATGAGCGATCGCCAAGAGTTCTATTAAGAAGGGTGGTAAAGACAATAGATAGATTTTGTGTAATCTAAAAGAATATGTAAGGGACAAAACCTTGTATGTTTTTGTAAGCCTTCCAACATTTTTTTGAATGGGTACATGTTTTAAAGTCTAAAAATAGGAATTAATATTTGAAGTGTTAATATCAATTATATATATAATTACTTATGCAATTTTATCACCTCAAATTGCAACTTCTTATGTGTTCAAATAATTTTAATAAATAAGTGGTGCATATAATATATTATTGATTTCTAAGAAGCATCTTCTTAATATTTTGCATCTTTTAAAAAAGTTTAAGCATATGATAAGTAACTTCTTAAGTTGAAAACTTAACTCTCTTTGAGTTTAACTTCTTAAGTTGAAAACTTAACTCTCTTTGAATTTAGATGAAGAGTGGATTTTTTTTTCATTTTAAGAGGTAAATTAGATGGCTATGCTTCAATCAAATACATAATTTTTTACATTTACTCAAAAAATACCAAAATTTAGGTGATTTAAAAATGATGTGATATTTTTCATTTTTTAATAGTAGTTTCCACAACATTTATGATAATTTATCATTTTATTGACAAGTAAAAATGTTCAACAGTAAATAATAAATAGCATGAGATTATATGTATTGTTATATGTTTTGAATTTTTGTTTTGGAACCAAGTTCACTATTTTATTTTTTTATTGAAATGGCTAAGATTTTATATTAAAAGGTTGTAGGTTTCCCAAGCAACAAAGAGAGAGTACACAAAGATGAATGGAAACTAAAAAGTCTAAAAGTCCTCTACTAAAACCAACTTCTAGCACTAGCCCATTTCAATGGAGGTTCCAGCCTCTTTTCCTGATCCAAGTCTTTCTCGCATTTTCTTGTCTACTAGGATAAATCCTATCAAATTGATTAGATAATAGTAAATTGTGGCAATGCATTCCACCTACTTAGATTTAGAGCCCTCTAAGCAGAAAGTCAATAGTTGATTTCTTCCTTGATTAGGCATGGACATCTAGATCTTCCCTTCGTTGTTCTCGATTTGACAACCACCCCCTTGTGAGAGGCATAGATGGTTGATGTCCTTTTTTAGAGCATCAACAAAGGAGACTGCCCTTGCATTCTTTGATGAAAGGGGAGGGGGATTTGCATGGCTGGCTTGTGGCTTTTTTTATAGTGAGTCTTCAAAGGCTTATAGAATCTACATCCCAGGATCCAGACAGATTGAAGTCAGTAGGGATGTGACCTTTGAAGAAGATATGGATGTCAGGAAAGGCAGAGGATCAGATATGGAGATCGACAATGAAGAAATGCTAGAGCCAAAAGAGATGAGATCATCTCCCCCTCTAGTTCAGAGGGAGCTAGCAGAAAAGGATGAACCTATTGATCCCATAGATCCAATTGATATCCCCAGAGATGTTGCAAGTCGGAAGAGACCGAGATGGGCACAGCAGACATTGCAAGATGCAGAGGGGCATGAAGCTCCACATGGCGCTTCCAGAGAAAGCAAAAGATCTCAGAGGTTCTCTAGTTATGTGGAAGTGATGAGCAACATTATTGATTCAGAACCCACCACTTATGAATAAGCATCTAAACATCAAGTTTGGAAGGATGCCATAATGGAAGAATATCAGTCCATCATGAAGAATGATGTGTGGGAATTTGTGCCGAGACCTGAGGAGAAGTCAGATGTGACTTCTAAATGGCTATAAAAGATAAAAAATGGAGCAGATGGCAGCATTGAGAAATACAAGGCCATATTTGTAGCCAGAGGATTCTCTCAGAAAGAGGGAGTCGATTATGATGAGACATTTGCTCCTGTGGCCCATTATACTTCCATCATATCCATTATTGCGATTACTTCAGCTATGGGATGGAAGTTGCATCAAATGGATGTTAAGAAATCCTTTCTCAATGGTGTTATTGAGGAAGAAGTTTACATCGAACAACCAGATGGGTTTATTGTCCAAGGAAAGGATTCGCATGTATGCAGATTGAAAAAGGCACTGTATGGACTCAAGCAAGCACCTCGTGCTTGGTATGGACGGATAGACGGATTCCTGGTGAGCTTGGGATTTTCCAAGAGTGATGCAGACCCCAACCTTTACTACAAGGTTGTCGATGATGAGCCACTGATTTTGGTGTTATATGTTGATGACTTGTTTCTCATAGGAAATGAGAAACTCATTGTATGGTGTAAGAAGAATCTCGCCTTTGAGTTCGAAATGAAGGATCTTGGATTGATGCACTACTTCTTGGGATTAGAAGTATGGCAGAGGCAGAAAGAGATTTTCCTAGGACAAGGAAAATACACCATTGATATATTGAAGAGATTCGAAATGTTGGATTGCAAATCCATGGCCACTCCGATGGATGTGAATTGGAATAAGTTGAGAGATTCTACTTCAGATTCTGATTTGATTGATCCCACCATGTATCGCCAGTTGATTGGCTCCATGATGTATCTAACCAACACTAGACCAAATATATGTTTTGTTGTGAATGCCCTCAGTCAGTTCGTGTGCGAACTGGGGCAGATTCACTGGATTGCTGCAAAAAATGTGCTCAGATACTTACGTGGCACTGTGGGATATGGATTGAAGTATGCTTCAGATTGTGACCTGAGATTGCAGGGGTTTACAGACTCAGATTGGGCCGGATGTGTTGCAGATCGGAAGAGTACTTCCAGATGTTGCTTCAGTTTGGGTTCTGCAGTTATTTCCTGGTGCAGCAGGAAGCAGAACTCGATAGCACTCAGTACTGCAGAGGCTGAGTACATGGCTGCTAGCACAGCAGCTCGAGAAGTAGTTTGGCTTCATAAACTCCTGACAAGATTGTTCGGCCATATTCCAGAGCCAACCGTGATTCACTGTGATAACCAGAGCTGTGTGCAGATGTTAGTGAATCATGTCTTTCATGACAGGTCGAAACATATCAAGATTCAATATCACTTCATTCGCGATATGGTGCAGAAAGGTGCGGTCGAGTTACAGTACGTGCCGACAGACAACCAGACTGCAGATGTTCTCACCAAGGCTCTTCCCAGGGTGAAGTTTGAATACTTTCGGGGAAGACTTGGAGTCAAGAAGATCCTTTGGTTGGTGCAAATGATGTGTTCAAGTTATCTGATGAACTATTAGATCCCTTAACTCTCAAGGAATTTTCTTTCTAGATGACACAAAGACCCATAATTCTCAGGAGTGGGGAAGACGAGGTTGGATGGTGGAAGGATACCTTGGCTTGATTGGGGAGATGGAAGTAGAATGGCATAGGTTTATAGGCAAGTTGTGTTCCAATTTTACTAAGCTAGTGGAATATGTGGAGGATACGTTACATTGGTCAAAGAATTTGGTATTGAGGAAGTTCACAACAAAGTTAGGTTATCAGGTTAAAGCATAGGAAAAATTCAAAGCAGAGAAGGAATGGTTATGGAAGCTACATGGGTCCCTTAAAACCAAGATAGTGTTATGGCTTGGATAAGTTCCTTATGGGACAACGATCTCAAAAGGGGATGGGTGGGGCTGAACATATGTTCTCTATGTAAAATGTATTTGGGAATCATCTCACTTCTTTTTGTGCATTGTCCTTTTTCAACCTAGCCTTCAAAGATAGTGGCTTTGAAGTTCAAGCCCAAAGTGTCATAGGACAAGTTGAGTGCATGAATGGCCTATGGACTCCACAGTAAAAAGCTACACTTTACCTCGTTTCCTGGTTTATAACATATGGTGGTTTGAAAACCTTTGCATCTTTCAAGACAAGGCAATTTCAATTGAGGTGGTCATTGGGCTAGTAGAAAAGCAAGAACAAGAACATCAGGTTGATTTGAAAGTTTTAAAACCAAGATTTCCAATTATGCCATCTCTAGATCTAGAAATCCTGTGGGTTTTTTTCGATGTTGAAAGCCAAGGGGATCCTCCTAGGTGCGGTTTAGGGGTTGTGTTGCACATGAATTCTTCTCACTATTTTCGTGTGCGGTATGCAGTTGGATGTGGCTCGATTGTGAAGGGAGAATTCTTTGCACTATGGACATTGTTTTATTTTGCAACTAAGCAAGGTATAATACAGGTAATGAGGGATTCAAAAACAAGGATAGATTGGGAAAATAATAAGATTCCTTCAACTTTGATCCCTTTTGTAGGAAATTCAAAATACCTTGCAAGCTTTTGAGTGGACTTCCTTCTAGCATATGTATAAGAAAGTAAATCAAAAGATGAGTCAACATTCCAAGGAGGCTTTGTTATTAGTTGAAGGCTCTTTCACTTTTTGTTAGTTCTACGATGACCACGAAAGAAAAGCAATGGAACTCCACTTCTAGCATTTATGTGTGTTCTTTGTGTGGTTTGAAACAAATTTGCAAGTCTATTTGGTAGTTATATCTTGTTTCAGTCTTCGAGTGTTATGGAGTCTTATGTTATGAGCGATCGTCAAGAGTTCTGTTAAGAAGGATGGTAAAGACAATAGATAGATTTTGTGTAATCTAAAAGAATATGTAAGGGACAAAACCTTATTATGTTTTTGTAAGCCTTCCAATATTTTTTTGAATGGGTACATGTTTTAAAGTCTCAAAATAGGAATTAATATTTGAAGTGTTAATATCAATTATATATATAATTACTTATGCAATTTTATCACCTCAAATTGCAACTTTTTATGTGTTCAAATAATTTTAATAAATAAGTGGTGCATATAATATATTATTGAACTCTAAGAAGCATCTTCTTAATATTTTGCATCTTTTAAAAAAGTTTAAGCATATGATAAGTAACTTCTTAAGTTGAAAACTTAACTCTCTTTGAGTTTAACTTCTTAAGTTGAAAACTTAACTCTCTTTGAGTTTAGATGAAGAGTGGATTTTTTTTTCATTTTAAGAGGTAAATTAGATGGCTATGCTTCAATCAAATACATAATTTTTTACATTTACTCAAAAAATACCTAAATTTAGGTGATTTAAAAATGATGTGATATTTTTCATTTTTTAATAGTAGTTTCCACAACATTTATGATAATTTATCCTTTTATTGACAAGTGAAAATGCTCAACAGTAAATAATAAATAGCATGAGATTATATGTATTGTTATATGTTTTGAATTTTTATTTTGGACCCAAGTTCACTATTTTATTTTTTTATTGAAACGGCTAAGATTTTATATTAAAAGGTTGTAGGTTTCCCAAGCAACAAAGAGAGAGTACACAAAGATGAATGGAAACTAAAAAGTCTAAAAGTCCTCTACTAAAACCAACTTCTAGCACTAGCCCATTTCAATGGAGGTTCCAGCCTCTTTTCCTGATCGAAGTCTTTCCCGCATTTTCTTGTCTACTAGGATAAATCCTATCAAATTGATTAGATAATAGTAAATTGTGGCAATGCATTCCACTTACTTAGATTTAGAGCCCTCTAAGCAGAAAGTCAATAGTTGATTGCTTCCTTGATTGGGCATGGACATCTAGATCTTCCCTTCGTTGTTCTCGATTTGACAACCACCCCCTTGTGAGAGGCATAGATGGTTGATGTCCTTTTTTAGAGCATCAACAAAGGAGACTGGCCTTGCATTCTTTGATGAAGGGGAGGGGGATTTGCATGGCTGGCTTGTGGCTTTTTTTATATCACCGCCTAATTGACCAAATCCGAGACCTCTTCTTCTTTTGTCTTCTTCAGCTACTTGATCATCCTCATCTTCTTATTCATTTTTCCCAATCGTTTTTGTATCTTCTATGTTTCCTTCAAGTATGGACCTAAGTTGAATTGAAGGATCCCCTTCCTTCTCTTTTGTTGTAATTGCTTCTACAAGCCCTTGTGAGGAGGCTTCTTCTGCTATCGCTTGGTCTGAGCTTCCTTGAGGCTCTGAAATTTGAAGAGGAGCTCTTCGAATATTGGTATTCTAATCATCTCTTTTTTCCAGGTCAACTTTTGATTCCAGGGCTGCAAATCTGTTAGAATTGGATTTGAAAGGCGCTCTGGTGCCTGGTCCTTTATAAAACGAATTTCTTTTACGTTTAGAAACAACCTTGAATCCATCATCTTTGGTGGTGGGGGTTTTCTCTTGCTAAGAATGGTCAGTCTGTTGATCATGTTTCTTTGGTTGTTGATCTTGTTTCTCTAGGCAGTTTTTAGCAAAATGCCCATAAAAGTGACCTAAATTACAATTGAACAAGATTTGTTCATAGTCTAGCTCCTATAGGTGACTCGCCCGTCTAATTTGATCTGGATTGCTTCTGGAAGTCCTTGTTTGAGATCTACTTCCACACAAACACTGACAGAGGAGAAAAGGCCGGCCTTTGGATCTGTGTTGGTAATGAAACGCCCTAGTTTGTTGCCAATAGAAGAAATTGACTCTGTCCCAGAAAATTACAGGAAGGTGCAAGAGTCTTATCCAAACAAAAACAGATTTGATTTCAACTTCTGGATTGAAAAACTGATTCCAAGGGGGAAAAGACATCCCTCCGGGCCCCATGAAATACAGACCTTGAAATACAGACCTGAGCAAAAGATCAGACCACGCTCATCTCTAGTTGAGAACATAAAGAGAAACAAACTATACCAACAGCCATTACAGTTACCTAAGATTGCAAGAGAGGAGCCCATCGTTCCACTATCCACGTTTCTATTGATTTGGGCTAGGCTAATAGCCTGTAAACGTTCCTGCATGAATGACAGCGAATGTGAAGCCTTTGCCTACAGAACAGATGGTACCTACTACTGTTTTTCGAAGAATTTACTTTTCAGTGGACTTCGATCTACTGGTGTTTTGAACCACATGTATATCAAAGTTTCTGGCAATGATTATTCTGTTTCTAATTCTACTAGTGGGTTACAGCCTTTGCCATTAAAATGTTCGGCTTTGACTCCCAGTGTGCCTGGGACCAGCAAAAGCAAAAGCGTTAATGTCAAATATACGCTAGGATTCGCAATTGCGTTTGGTATCGCAGAACTTATTTGCATAATACTTGGATGGCGTGGGCCAGAAATAGCAGCTTGACCTACTGAGTGAGTGTTCGCAGGTCTTACCAATTGAGCTACTGAGTAAGTGTTCGCAAGTCTTACCAATTGAGCTAACCCTTGGAGCTATATTTCTTATTTTTATTATAACTTATTTATTGATTGTATTAAAATGTTAAAATGTAAGGGTGTTATATAAAGTGTCTTTTTATTTTTTATTTAAATGTTTTGGTTTTAATAGCAATACTAACCATTTATCCCTCTCTCATAAATGTCAGAAGTAGATGTTTAAATGAGAGAGTTTTATTTTTCGTTTTAAAAGTAAAAATAAATTATATTTAATAGCAAAAATGAAAAATTCATTGGGGTAGTTGTGCGCAAAGTGTTGC
Organism: Larix kaempferi; assembly: GCA_027924585.1. Classification (NCBI taxonomy): domain Eukaryota; kingdom Viridiplantae; phylum Streptophyta; class Pinopsida; order Pinales; family Pinaceae; genus Larix; species Larix kaempferi. Next base: position 2,646,329 of record BSBM01000588.1, read on the forward strand.
ATTACATTCTCTCCAACAGCCTAATGTTTCTACTTGTGTTGAGCTAATAGATGCATTTCATGTTGTTCAACATCCAACTATACCATGCTAGATGTTAAGCCATAAAATGATGATTGAATGCCACTCTTGATGACAAAATATGATCCTCATTTGGATGTGAGTATAATCCCAAGGACAATGCTTTATGGTTGTTATGTCTTTGTGCTAAGTGGCTTTTAAGGAGTTTTTCTTCTTTATAGTATGTCAAAGTGGCAATTTTGATAGGTTGTATTATTATGTACAATCTTGACAGTGTCTATTAGATGTTTTTAAGCTAATATTTATTAGCTTGTGTTGTCGGGTATTTTTGTACAAAATGTCTATTATGTATATAACCAAATTTATTATTAGTCAAATAAATCATTTTATACAAATATGCATAGGCAAAATGGTTTATCTCATCATCTTAAATGTCTGTAACTAAACTCAAATTACACCAATAAATCATGTTGGCATCCATCTCAAATCATTAAATTTTCTTATTATTTACATACTATGTCGATTCAACATATATATAGAGGACCACATCCATAACCAATGCATCATGTTTTCCTCCATCTCAAAGCATTACATATTTTTAATGTGCTACTTATTCTTTACTTACTATGTTCATTCAACACCAATCAAGGATCCCATCATTCTTTGATGCCCAATCAAATCCGTCATATGAAGGATAAAACAAGGACATTTCGAGTTTCGGTTTCATAATGAAACTCTAGGGCACAAACAATTTGTCAAATTCATTTATAATATCACACAAGGACATCAGTGCATATCGTCGTTTGTAGTTAAATAAAAAATTACTTTGCACTCAGAATCAATTGTTGACCGAGACATCAATTCTCAAGAAACTTGCCATATGTTGCAAAAATGACCCCTTGTCGCATGCAGTTGGTCCTTCACCAAACTAAAGGTTGGTTGCCAAATATTCTTTGCCATGTATCTCCCGACTTGGTTGATTTCTTATCTGGCTCCAGTTTCATAGATTCCTACTTGCAATGCCCTCAAACTTTTGACCCTTTCTATCTTATAAACCTTGCATAACAGTGGTCATATAACCAGGGACGCAAAAATGAAAACTGGAAGAAGAGATCCTTGCAATCTTCCATGTCTAGACATACTTTACTTCAATTCCAACCAAATATTCCAATGCCTTTCTTGAATTATGTTGGAGTGAGTTGATTCTATATAATCCCTTATGTTCCTTCACTAAAGACATAAGCCTTAAAAAACATGACATGTTGTCAAACTGGGAGTGCATATGAAATACCTAATGTGCATGGCATCTTGATCGCATCCATGCACCCACTCCTCATGAGACAACATATGAAGATGAGGATACCAATGATAACATACATCCCGACATGAAGATGAATGAACGACAAGTTTTTTTAAGATTAGTCCCTACATGCAATATCTACATTAATGAGCTTGACATGCTTGGCCTTCAATATTTTGACACCAACCATACATGGAATCATCCATAAGTATCAACATATGCATTGGAGACTGCACAAAACTACATTGACTACAATCGAAGGAGTGAGGGATTAATACAAGCCTAACACTCCCCTGCCTACTTCCACAAATACAATATCTCACAATCAACAACTTGCATTTGACAGTCTTACAACATTCACAAGTGCATGGAGCTAAAGTGTCATTGAGGATGATCATCCAAGGAACTACATGAACAGGTAAATCCTACCTTATAAGAACCATAAAAAATACTATCTTCTCAAGCAACCTCTAGCCATATCCCACTACTGCTCCTCGCCCCTACTGGAGTTTCTACATTTAGCATACATGCAACCACTATGCATACAGGGCTCTAGATTCCTCTCAAGGACATGAAGCCTTTACAAGCACATGCCCTATCAATGTTCCAAGAAGAGATGAAACATATTCAATACATTATTTTTTATAAGATGAGCTTCATAGGGCCTAAAATGTTTGTGCAGATTGAGAGTCGCTTGCATGAGTGTTTTCCAAAACAAAACAATTACTCATTCAACAACCGTTCAATAATTCTTGTTGGTGACTTGGGCCAACTCCCACCTATGATGGAAAAACCTCTATATCCAGGAGAAAGTATGGGGAAGTGTTTGTGGACAGACTTTACCATTGTAATCATTTTGGAAATAGTCTTTCGTCAAAAGGACACTGATGCCACCCACCTTTGTTTCCGATAGATATTGACAAACATTCACAATGTTACACCAACCTTGGAAGGATGGAGCCTCCTTCAGTCTAGGACTAATAGATTCTTGTCAACAAAGGATCGTTCACACTTTGACATAGCAATCCATCTCTTTGCAATGAACATTCTTGCAAACAATCATAACGAAACAATGGTCCAAGCATTGGCTATGCCTATTGCACGATCTGTCACATATTTTACCAATGGTCAGATCCACAACAAGATGATGACCATCAACTAAATAAATATCACTATGTGCGGGGTAGCGAGTAATGCTATCTTGCAATTTATGGGTCCAATCAAGACTAGCAAATGGTGCACTTGTAGTGGTCATGCAAATTGTATACACACCTGGATCTAGCCCTCCTAAGTTTCCAGCCTATGTTGCCATGGCATTTGATAAATACATTGGCCCTGCATGGGACCAAACTCAACCAAATCACATACCAATTCCACTCATAAATCGAAGTAACAAGAAACAAATCCCCCTCAAGATGGCTTGGGCATTGACTATCCATAAAACCCAAGGATTGACATTAACATGGTCAACCATTGACATTGGTAACACTAAACGTCAAGGCTTGAACTTCACGACAATGTCACGCACTACAACACTAGAAGGAATGCAAATTGCACCATCGTTCTCCTTCGACCACTATGCAAAGATGAAAGACACTTCATATATAACACTTCGAAAAAAAGAGAGGCACGCCTTGATTCTCTGTCCCTTTCACACTTAAGATTGCAACCCTCAATCCTTGCACTCCCCCTACCAAATGAAAATTATCCCTTTATTGTTTTACTCACATGTATATTTTCCCGTATGACAAATTAATGTACATTTCATTTTACTTGCCATGGATTACATGGGTTTCTATTTATTGCTTATTAGTACTTCCACTAGATTTTTCCTTTAAATTTCATCAACCACTATGCCCTTCGTAGATTCACTAGACTTTCTTTCAACACATAAACTTATATTATCTACATACTCACAACTTTCTCTCATTTTTGCAACATATCGAAGTTCTCTTCGGAGTTTCATTTCTCCCACTTCGGGGGTATGCTAGTTTTATTTAATTCTTATGTTTTTTTTCAAGCAGAAAAAAAATGATACTTTTGATATTCAACTGAATTAAAAAGTACATTCAAATCCATCACAGTCCTCATTCCTAGCTGATTGAATAAATATTCTTCCAAAAAACCAAGGATTTTCTTACAAAAAAACATACCAAACTCACTAAACCAAAACCAATGGCAATCCAAAAGCACCAAAACAATGTAGAGATACAAATAAGAAAATAAGGAACCCTGCGATTCCAACTGATCTTCAATGTAATCTTCATAGTGTAAGGTACCTTCCATAGTATTCAAAGGATCCTTTGAAAGTCTGTCAGCGATAGTATTATGTTCCCTAGAAATATGCTTGATTTCCCACTTTTGTAAATGCTCCAAAAGCTCCAAAGTTCGCAAACACCAATGTTGAAGATCAACTGTCTGCAATAGTGACTCCTTCTTTTCCCAGTTTACAATTATCATAGAATCACCAAAAAACTTAATTGTGTCAATGCCCATAGTCACCACACATTTGAGCAAGCACCAAAAAGCAAGTAACTATGCTTTTGTATTAGTACCAATACCACAGTTGAGTTTAAGCAAAAGATGATGATCTATAATTATGATAAGAAGAACACCTGCAACACAGATTCCACCATTTTCCGCACCATCGAAAAAACCACAGACATTTGAATGGGAGGGAGGATCCACCCACTTTCTTTTTTCCTTAACCTTACCAGGAGCAGAGTAGAATTCCTTATACAAATTTAAAACCTTGACAATCCCAAAAGTAATATGTGGCCTCCTGTCTTAAAAAATTGAGCCATTTCTAATTTTCCATATAACCCAGCATATAAAGACCAGCACCATTCTATGATTTGGAACAGACTAATACCAATTCCAAAGATTTAAGTCCACCGAATCACTGGGCCCAAACCTCTGAAATATTTAACACAAATCAAATAGATAACCATAGCTCTTTGGAGAAGGAACAAGAAATAAAAATGTGTTCAACTGTTTTCGTCTCCAGTTTACACAGAGCACAACGGTTTGGACCAATCCAACCCCTGTGGAGCAAACTATCCCATGTTTGCAAAGCATTCTCCAAGGCCAACCACATAAAACATTTCATATTTTTTCATACCACCACTTTGGAACCACAAAATTATCCTCATTTGCAATCACGTTGTAGGCATCCTTAGCAAAAACACGACATGTAGATTTGTCCCCAGTCCATACACGATCATCATCAACACCCTTTAATATGATGCTGGCACGATTCAGATTTGTCACATACTACTCCCATTCCATCGTCTAGGCCTAGTTTAAACCCAAGTCCTTAGTCGAATACCAATATCCACCTGAAAAACTCAGCCATTCTGGCTTTCTTAACCTGAGAGAGTATAATAACCTTGATCTCATAAAGATATTCCACAATTCCAATTGAAAGTGCACAATCCTCCTCAAAACCAACCATAGGATCAATACGCACATGAATGTTGTCACCTATGCCAACCCTCCAAGCGAAATTACTGCTAATCCATCTAAAATATTTCATGAAACTTGTCTAAAAGTTTGAAGAATTTCCAACATACTTCCATGGATTTCTAATCCATTGTTTCACATTCGCTTTTAAGTATTTGCTCAGTAAAACACTGCTCCAAAGACCTTTCCCAAAGAGTTTGCACCACATACTCTTCATTCTAAGAGCATTACAAAACCAATCCAAATTCTTTATATCCCATCCCCCCATCTTTTTTGGGTTTGATATTTTTTCCCAATTAACAAGATGTGTTTTCTTTCCATTCGAACATCCAGACCGCAGAAAGTTAAACATTAGCCTCCTCAGTAAATTTAGGATAGTTTTAGGAATGTTCACTAAGGAGAACCAATATATAGGTAAAATCGACTTCAAGAGAGTTAGTCTCCGTCCCAGTGATAGCATCTTATAACTTTCACCCTGTAGTCACCGGGCTTCAAAAAGTAGCCTAGATATTTAAAACCATCATCCAACTTTTGAGTTTGATAATTCAAAAAGGAAGACATTGAATCCAAAACTTATCTATCCACTTTATGACAAATGAAAGCAGACCTACCTACAGAAACTTACAAAATCATATTTGGACTTTACAGAAGTGAAGATATGGCATAAATAGTAAAACTAGTCAAAATTTCCCACACACTGAGCATAGGTAGAAAGAAAGATGGAAGGAAGACATAGAATTTGCAGAACTCCTTTTATTTCAGAAAGTGCAGTTTTGCATAAATCAGAGATACCAACTCAAACTGGCAGGAAGTGAAGAATTTGAAAGCAGGTGCAATTCCCAGCTTTTAGGTGCAGACATAATGTACAGGTGCCATGGCAATTAAAGTGCAATACATCATCCACCACTCAATTACATTAACACACATCTGAAAACACCTGCAATGGGAAACTGGAAATTGCATGGAACATGAACATTATGATCTGAAGTAGAAAAGAAATGAGAATAACATGGAATGCCTGCAAAATGAACCCCAATGAGCTGAACAAGGTTTCCAACTCCACTTCACCCGGTTGCTCTAGATTGAGGAGCCCATCACCCTCTTGGTTTGCAAGGGGAACATCACCCGAGCACGAATAGCCTTAGCAACTCAATAATAATCTAAAACATTAACAAGCTAACCCCCTCTATTTGGCCTTGCCTTCCCTTTTAAGCTTTATTTATGTATATTCTTTCTAAATATCTTTTTATAATAAAATAATATATATATATTTTTTTTTATTTTTTTTTCTAAATATATTAACTATTGATTTTTTATTTCTTATCTATTTTAAAAATGTGATCGTACTTATCATATCATATTAAATCAATCAAAAAATAAATAATTAAATATGAAATATAATTAACAAATATTATTTTTTAATTTCTAAAATTAAATATAAAAACAAATTTTTGAATTTTATAAATAGTAAAAAATCAAATTAAGTTGACTACAAAACAACGATTACAATATATCTTAGGTATAAAAATAAGATATAATCTCTATTTTTTTGGAATGGAAAGTCTTAATCATAATTACTAACCAAAGTTTACATTTTTAGTTGCCCAAGGCAAAATCCAATTTTTTTTTACAGGAAACTCGAACAAAAAGATTGTTATTACAAGTTCCAAAACCGATTACAATTACAAGTTCGGTTTAAAAATAAAATATACTATATAAAACAAAAATAATTATAAAGGGAAAGGCAACCAATGAGTCCCTGCTTTGGCACGGACTAATAAATATATATACATTGCAGAGGGAAGAAAATAAACTATATTCAGTTAACTTAAGCTCGTCTACCTATGTTATTTGAACTATACCATTACAACAACGATTATATACACCATACGCAATCTGGCCGCGCGATAAGAAAATTGCAAGATCAAGATGAAGTGCTGACGGCCTGAAATATATCTTGGGCGATCAGCCGAGCATCCGTCGAAGATCCCTGTAGACCCGCTCTTCCCAGGCCGGCGGCATACAGACCGTCGCTTCCTTTCCAGTTGTCCGGAGACGGCTTCCTTGGAAACCCGTCGTCTGAGAAAAGCTCTCTGCCATTCTGCAAATTAAATGGCGATTTTCAAAACCAGAGATCTAGCAAAATACACGGTTCGAAAACAGAAAATCGCTGTTAGGCATACCTTGAGCCAGTGGCGTACTACACTTCTGTAACCAGTCGCAAAGATTATGGCGTCGAAGTCCTCTTCACGATTGTCTTCGAACTCGACACCAGTAGCCATTACGCGTTTTAAATTTGGGACGACCTGCCATTAAAGAATTTAATAAGAAATTGACAGGCTTAAAATTTCTGAGCGAAAAGTGAAGTCAATTTACCTTAATCTTGCCTTGCCTTATTTTGGCAATCGTGCCGACGTCCAGCACCGGGGTTTTGCCGGTCTTAAACTTGATCTCTAACGGTCCTCGGACGGGACGGAGTATTCCATGGTAAGCAGTGTCGCCTAGGGTTAGATTACTGTACATGACGAGCAAATAGTCCACTATTCGGACTGGCAGCAGTTTCAGCAGCTGCATCGCAACCGAGAATGTGGATCTTCCGAAAACTGTTCGCGGCAGGACATGCGACTTAACATGCAAAGAAAAATTATGAACGAAATTATCGTTTGGACAACAAAGATGAAGCTGCATTAACTGGAAGTGGAAATTTATAGTACTAAAATATGCCTAGAGTTAGTAATATGCCAGAAACAGTGAAACTTCGAAGAACAAATTTAACGAGACGAAATGTTATCTCGACGGTGGCCTTATCCGGCTAAATAAACCAAGAAACTCTATAAATGTCCTAAATGAAAATTCGGACGGACGCTATCCGAACAAGTTATCTTGACGGATGACCTTATCCAGCGTAATAAAACAAGAAAACACTTTAGAAGTGTATATTAGGACGTGACAAGCCACTATTTAAAAGAGCTTTCAGTCTCCGGCTTCCATGACTGGCTGAAAACTACAAGACAGCACCGCTTTGCAGAAAATCTTGATTTCCGACAATCTTTGCAGAAAATCTTGATTTCCGACAAAGCGTTACAGACTTAGTGATCCATCTTAGTGATTCATGCATAATTATGTTAAAGATTCATAAATTGCTGCATGAAATTGTAAATATTTACTTCTAGGTTCTCCATGCTAAAATCTTTATTTGCATTTTAGCTTTTAATTTCCAGCCGAAAATGCAAAAGATTTAAAACCTAGCGTAGAAATTGAAACGGCTTTCCAGAATGAAGATTTAAGGGTTTGGACAGAAGTTACCGGACTACGAACTACCATAGACGGCCTTGCGTCGTTATTTACAAGATCCAGCGCTATTTCCATGCCAGAATTACCGCATCCGACCACCAGAACTTTCTTGCCTTCGAAATCTTTTCCGTTTTTGTAATGAATCGAATGGATAGCTGTTCCTGCAAAGCTTTCCAGCCCGGAAACGTAAGGCAAGAACTTTTCGCTGTTTTCGCCCGTCGCCACGACTAGAAACCTTCCGAGGTACTCCTTCTCGGAATTATCCAACGAACACCTTGTAAGGACATGCCATTTTCCCGTTTCTTGAAAGAAGCTCGCAGACTCCACGGACTGGCAGAACCGCGGCAGAATATTGAATTTTTTAGCGTATTCTTCCAAGTAGCCAATAAATTGGTCCCCGGAAACAAACATAGGGTATTCATCCGGAAACGGCATGAGAGGAAGCTCGCAGAATTTCTTGTCGATATGCAGCTTCACCTGATCGTACGTCCTATGCTTCCACAAGGACGCCAGGCAGTGTTCTCGCTCGAGAATGACGCTGGAAATTCCGAAGTCTGCAAGGCATGCAGCGACGGCCATTCCGGACGGCCCGGCGCCGACTATTATAACTTCTTCGTCTCGACGTTCTTTGAATGATTTGTCGTTGTCCTTCTTCGCAAAATGTTCGGATAATGTTGAAAAGTTTGCCATTTGGTCAACTATTCGAAGTTTCCAAGCCCTTGTTCAAAGACGAGCTTGCACAATCTCGTTACTCAGTGCAACAAATCCAGTTAAAATATATTTTATATCCATTTCGGGCAGAAGAAAGAAATGAACAGAGCATTATCCATTCAAGCATTTTATCCTTTCGCGAAGACTTCCCGATTGCAGGAAATCCGGGAAACGGGAACTATTACACGAACAGTGCAGCGGATGGAACGGGACGAATGACTTACCAGTGGAAAGCAGAACTATTTTCTGCAAGTTCTCAGTTCGATGAAGGCTGCTTATTGATTCCTCTGCAAGAAGATTTTCACCATGGAATCAAAGAATCCCAGAGAACAAAATCTCTATATTTAGGGAAAGTTGCAGGAAAGATTAACAGGTTACAGTGTAAATGATGGAAGGAGGGTATTAGACTTTCCGTCCAATAATAAGTGTATTAAACCTTCCCTCCAACGATCTCTCTAAAATCCTTGCAAGCCAATGAAAGGGAGCAAGAGCAACTACTATTAGTAAGAATTCTGAGCAAAATGCAGATTGAAACCTGCAAAATCGTAGCTGACATGGCCAATGGCCAATAGCCAATAGAAGAAATAACAATTTTTTCTTTGATTTCACCGTTTCATTTTACTTGTTACTGAAATTGTAATGTTAAATTGATAAGATTATTTGTTTTTAATAAAAAATATGGATTCAGCTTCCTAAACACTTTGAATGCAACTGAATTGTATAATATATTAAGATCTGATATGTAAAATAATCTTATCGGTTCCAAATAATTTCAATCAAGTATTTTCAGGTTTAAATTACTGATTTAAACATATCAAAACAAGTTTTTATAAACTGAGGTTTTGCCTGAAACCAATTGTATAGCGGTGTTAAAGGAAAAAAAAAACTTTAATTTTTTAAAATACTGGGCTTTTGGATGATAAGTGTTGGTTCCTGTGTATACACTTTTAGGTAGACTTTTCAAATAATTTTCAGAATTGATTATAAAATTATTTTTAAAGTTGATCATAAAATAATGTAACCGTAAGTTAAATCATTTAATTTGTTTTTGGATGTGACTAATTTTTTATTTAAACCGCATCTTTGCATAATATAACTTGACCAAAAAATTTTAAATTGTAAGTAAGTTAATTCTGTTTGGATATGAGGTTAAATTGTAATTTAATAGTGATATTTGATATGAGATATAAGATTAAAATTAGATATTATTAAAAATAGTTTTTATATATTAATACAAAACCTAATTTTAATAAAATTATATTTCACTATCATAAAAGGAATTTTTTTTTAAAACCATTTAATTAATATCATCTTTGATACTTCAAAGTAAACCCTAAAATGTGAAATCTACTCCCATCATCATCATCAACTTGAGAGAACATTCACAATTGAGTGTTAGATTTATTCCATTGAAATTGTACATATGCCAACGAGTGCAACTTCCCATGAACATCCTGTATAGATTAAGTTGAAATTTGATTTATTATTTTAAGTGCAAGCTGAGCTATTTTTTTAAAATATTTTTTAATTACACCTCAGGCTATTCACCAAGGAAATTACAGAGAAAAACATTATAACGAGTACATGTGTATAGCCAATGACTAGGTTCAAAACCTGGTAGATGTGAAGAACAAACCGTCACAAAAAATGTGCAAACAATTTGCTAGGATGTATTTTTTATAGTAATTATAGAAATGAAACTTTCCCACTTGATTGAAGTTTTCCCATTTGATTGAAGAGTGTGAGTTATTTTGCCTTCAATAGGGATGGCTTTGCTTTCATTCCATTTTTTTCTTTCTTATATTGGCTTAGCATTGTCCCAATATGAGGTCGAGCCCTTCCTTTGAGTGCCTTTCTTTGGCCTTTGCGCCCTTCCTTCAATCAGTTTTCAAGTCAGAAAGTGCAACTTCTAGCGAAAGGTGGGTACCATTTTAGAAGAAGAATTAGGTGGGAACCTGGATTTTGCTGCGTTAAGTGGTGGGAACCTATTTTTTTATTTAGAGAGTACTAGAATTAGGGATCTAAGCAAGGATAATCCAGGTATGGGTGACAGATGGATTGGTCAATGTGGTGTTAATGGAATCACGGGTTTAAAGCACCCTTGAAAGAGGAGTGTGGAGCAAAAAGATTCACCTATAAATCTTGTCCATGCATATGATGCAAAGATGAATAAAGGTGTGGACTTAGTGGAGAGAGTGGGGGTGGACACTTCCACCAAAGAAGGATGGGCGAAAATATCCTAAGGGATTGGTTCTCCATGAACTAGGTGTCATCCTAGATTGTCTATTCTTCGATGTTTTATGTCCTCGCTAGGGGTTGATATATGGCCTTCATATTTTGCATGGAGTCAAATATGGAGAGCATCATTGCTCCTAATTGGAGATGAGAGTCCATGTCGCTACCACTGAAGCGATGGACACCCTTTTTTAGGACAATAGTGAGGAGGTGGAGGTAATGCCAATCTAGGCTAAGCTATTGGGCCTCCCTATTGATTTCTAGTCACATAAGGTCTATAGTGAGATAAGTAATGTCCTTGGATGTTTTTATGAAGTTGATATGTCATTTCAATCCTTGTGGTGCATGTCAATAGCTCATATATTGGTTGGGATCAATCCAAAAGATTGGTTAGCTGCTTAGATGACATTGAAGAAAGGAGACTGCTTAGTAGTAAAATATTTAGACTATACAGGTATTATGTTTAGGTGCGGTCGTTATCATTTATATGGTTAAAATGTATAATTTTGTTTGAGTAGTTGTTGAGCTTGAGAATGATTCTAAGAAGGGAAGTGAGGATATATCTATGCTAAAGGATATAGAAACAGATATCCCTTTGGAAGCAGGATCATTGATGGCTCCTGATATCGGACCTTGAAACAAAACCTTCAAGAGAATCATGAGGAGAATATGATACACAAGCATGTATTCTATTCCTCTAATTAAGGTGATCTACCGGTTTAGTCTATTGCTCTTTCTCTTATAAGTAAGTAGATAAAAGACTTGGGCCCTCTAAATTTGCAGCCTTTAGATGAAAAGTGTCTTGTCTTTGGGTCATGGTCCTATGTGGGTATTGGATCCCCTCTTGATTCAAATAGGGGGGATTTTTTGACTGGCATTTCTACTATCAAGGAAAGGTTAAAATACCCTTGAGGGAGTATTGATCTACATGGTGGGGTATCATAGGAAGTTCCAATGTCTAACCCTTCATTTTGTTACAGTGTTGAGAATTTTTTTTGTGATAAATCCTTTGACCAAGCCTTATATGGGTCCTCGAGGTATAACTTCATACTTAGAAAATAAGGTTTGTCTTCTTTTGATGGTGGTATTGAGGGTAGATTGGAAAGTGTTACATGTCTTTGGCCCAATCAAAAGCATATAATGAAGTACAATCTAGTAAATAATTGTCCTTGTAAGGAGTTCTTAGAGCAATGGAGACCTCACTAAACGGTGGGTCATGATTTTATTATCCTTTAACTGTAGAGGTTTGGCCAATAATCCTAAAATAATGGCACTTAAGAGGGTTGTGGATGTAAATAAACTTGATGTGTTAGTACTAAAAGAGACAACATGTGTGAGGGAGAGAAAATTATCAATGAATTAGAAAACTATTTGGGGAGTGGGAGTTTATAGTTGTTGATGCTAAGGAAAGGTTTGGGGGATTAGTTTTAGGTTGGAATGAAGATCTCTTACCCATGTTAACCATTGGTTTTGTTAGCACTAAATCCACCTCGTCAAGCATATGGGAAAATAATTGATCATTTGCAAAAGATAAAAAAATGATCCTAGGATTCCAGGCATAGTAACAATGTTTAATCAAAGCAAATCCTCATTTAAGGCATCAATTGATGCTTTGTTTCATATTTCCAAGCAAGGATTTCCATAGGAATTCATGCAATTGATGCCTTGTTTCATATTTCCAAGCAAGGATTGCCATAGGAATTCATGCAACATTCTCTAGCATCACTTATGTTAAAACTGCATAGGCACTATAGAACTGCCTGCAGATGACAGGCTTATGTTAAAACAGACAGGCGCTACAAAACTGTCTGCGTTACAGAACTACCTATAGATGACAGGCGCTACAGAATTTCCTGTAGGTTGTAGTTTTGCTTTAAGTTGGAATTTTCGACTTTCTGTAAGTCTTTAAGGTCTAATAAATTGTAAAATGTCTAGAAGTTGAAGGTTCCAAGGTTGTTGAGTATTAATGTTCTGTTGGCATGAGAAAATAGAGTCATAGTCAAAGTGAACAAGAATCTCCTAGAATCTCCTATTTTTTTAGGATCTCAAGTCCAATGAAGATTTTACATTTTAAATTGTAAAATCTCATAAAAATCAATTTGATATTGTTGTAATCTCGGAGGATAGAGTTCGATCCTTTCTTTGTGGATCTAGAATTGATTGTTATGAGGTAATGAGATCTATAAAAAGTAGGGAAAGAGAAATAGGAAGAGGATCTTCCTCTTAGAGGAGGCAGAGAGGGGTCGATGGAGGGAAACTAAAGGAGAATTGATTCTATAATATTTCATCCTCAACAAATACAGTAATTTTTACGATTCTAGATCTACGATTCGTTGTTAGATTTGTGCCTTCTCATTTCCATTTAATATGTTTATGCTGAGTGTATGACTATTTGTGTATTTCATAAATGGTTAATAGTTTTCATATCTAACAGTAGTACACTATACTGTGGAGTTTCCTGTAAAGCTATGTTTACATTCATAAACTGAACCCGAGTCCTTAACATTGTAATGTTCTTGGGTTATTCTTCTTGATTTTATATTGTTTATCAACTTGGTGACATATATGCTCATTCTCCCATTGTAATTTCTTCATTTATGATGCTATATAGTACAGTCTCAATGGATACATTTTTTTTTCCAAGGAAAAAAACGTAATTTAATTAAGGTATAACCAAATTACATATTGCAGAAATCATTTAAAATGCCTTTCAGAAAGAGTGTCTAGCATAGTGATGTATCAAAAGAGTTGCTATAATTGAGCAATCAACCTGTATATACATGTAAGAGTGATCCAAGGTCCACCGAGGGCCTCTAAAGGTGGCAAAAAATATAGTGTTTAGAGAGTATCATATATCAATGATTTCCAATCCCTCTATGAAGGGTCTGTGAAAATATTTAAAAGCTTGACCATGTTCAGTAGCCAAAATATTCCACTATCCAAAAGGTAAGTTCAGTCCCTGTTTAGAAAGTTGATCCGTTGTAGTGTTTTCTCCCCGTAAACATGGCAACAAGAGAAGGTTTCAAAATCCCTCAGTAGTTGCAATACATCTGCCAAAATATTACTTAAAAACAGATTGTGACACCGCTGAATTTTTTTGACCCAGTTGATCACATTCATAGAGTCACCAAAGATCTGAATATGAGTGCAATTCTTTTCAAGAGCGAAACATAGAAGAAGTTTGAGAGCAAAGAGTTTGGCAAAGTTGTTTGTTCCAGGTCCAATTCCCATATGAATATGATAAAAGGAGGAGTGTGACACGTGAAGAACAACCCCCCCCCTCACAAAGCTGGTCATTTGCTGCCCCATCGAAGTATTCTCAAGGGGAGTGTGGGATCTATGGATTCGGTGATGATAGTGCGGATAGGAGGAGAGTGCTTTATTTGGGGAAAATAGGCCAAGATATCCACACTATGTGTGGCCACCAGGTCGGGGACAGATTGTTTTTCAAGAAAGAGAGCCTTATTGCGTGCCAACCAAGTGCCCCAAATGACCAGGAGAGGAAGTGCCCTATAGTGCAAAGTAGCAGGGGAGTCGAACCAGGTTTTCCATGCATCCTCCAGAGTGTTGCCAATCCAAAGAGGGTCAAGATTTAAGGTGGAGCGCAGCAGAGTCCAGATATGAAGAGTGAAGGGGAAGGTGATAAAAATATGTTGTAGAGTTTCAGAGGCATGTTTACACAATGGGAACCACCCTGGTCCTTCAATGCTCCAAATTTTCATTTTCTCCCAGACCGGAACCTTGTTTGACAGAGAGCACCACATGAAAAGTTTTGTTTTAAGGGAATTTTGAATGCCAAATCGTTTTCCACCACCACAGTGGTTCTCCTCCATCCAATTCACCTTCCAACAATTTGTAACCCATCTTTGGGGTGTAAAGTCCAAGCGGAGATGGGGACCAAATGAAGGTGTCCCGAGTAGTATAAATTCTGACATGTGTGGATCGAAGGGCAATGAGGTATTCATTCCAAATGTCCCAGTATGCTACAGGTAGTCCAAGATGAGCAGGTCCTTTCTAACCCTGTTACATGATATTTGTGGTCTCCAGATCAGCAATTTGAGAAAGGTGGTGAAAACCATGAGCGTGCAGAAAGGTAATAAGGTGCTGACGGAGGGTGTGTCTGTTTTGAAAACCCAACCAAGGGTCGAGACAAATGCGGACCTGATATCCATCCCCCACTTTCCAGGCCATCCCCGAATCAATGATGTGAAAGGAGGAAAGGATAGCTTTCCAAATGACAGAGATGCCCGCAGTGATGCGAGTTGGACTTCTGACCCAATTTGAGAGAGAGATCGGCGCAATATATTTCTGGATCACCACTTTCGTCCACAGATTATCAGTCGTCAATAGACGCCAACCATCCTTTACAGCCAAAGATTTAGCAAAAAGATGAATATTTTTTAGTCCCCAGGCCCCGCGTGACTTTGGCTTTGCAAGTGTCTGCCATTTGACCCAAGGAGATACATGTTTCTCAGATTTTCCAGACCATAAAAATCTAAAGCATATTTTTTGGGAGTTTTCTACAATGCCCTTTGGGATCCAAGATAGAGACATCCAGTAAATTGGAATAGCTTCCAGCACTGATTTGATGAGTACCAGTCTCCGAGCCCAAGAGAGCCACTAATGACTCCAAGATGATAGCCGTTTCTCAAGTTTTGCAATTAACCAACCCCAATTAGATTTTCTGTAGTTGTTTGGCTTTAAAATGAAACCCAGATATTTTAGACCAGTATCCAGATTAGAAGACTCATAGGGAAAGAGAGTAGTGTAGTAACGGGATTCCCGATCTTCCATGTTTGACAAATAGAGCAAGGATTTTTGTATATTGATCTCCATTCTCGTAGCCCTTCCAAAGAGATCCAGAATGTCAACCAAAGTATCCGCATCCCTCATGGAACCGTTGCAGAAGAGGAGGATATCGCCGACGAAAAGTAAGTGAGTTATGAACAGTGAGGACGAGATACCAATACCTTTGAAAGTACCCCTACGCTTTTCATCCAAAATAGCTCTGCTAAGGCCTTCAGCCACCAATAAGAAGAGAAGGGGGGAGAGCGGACATCCCTGACGAAGCCCCCTACCCACATGAAAAAAAGTAGAAGCTGAACCATTAATAAGAACTGTTAAAGATGTTGTGGAGATGCAGCTCATGACCCATTTGATGAAAGAGTAGTCAAAACCTAGGTGTGTCATCAGCATTCTTAAGTAAACCCAGCTAACCTTATCAAAGGCCTTAGAGAGATCAAGTTTTATGACTGCTCCTTTCATTTTCTTGAGTTTAATTGAGTGAAAACACTCCTGAGCAACTCTTGGATTTCCAGAGAGATGACCTTTGAGAGGATTTTTTTTTTAGCCTTTTGGCAATGATCTTTGCCACCACCTTGAATGTGATATTGCAGAGGGATATAGGCCTGAAGTCATTGAATGTGGTCGAAAGATCCAACTTTGGAATTAAAGCAATGAAGGTGGAGTTCAGGGGTGGGTGAACAAGTCCCCTCAAGCGAGACTCCTCCACCAGTTGGAGAAGATATGCACCAATGACCTCAAAGTGTGCAAGGAAGAATTCAATGGTCCAGCCGTCCGGACCAAGAATTTTATCCTTTTGGAAACTATGAAGGGTTTCTTTTAATTCATCTTCAAAGATATCCTCCATAAGATCTAGATTGTCCTCCTGGGTGATGAAACCAGGAAAAAATTGGGACATTTGAATGATGTCGGCAAGATTTGCTCTGTTGTCATATTTGTAAAGGGAGGTGAAATGAGATGTCCCAAGGGCTTCCAAGCCATTGAAAGAGGAAATGTTCTCAAGATTTTTCGTTTTGAAGTTCCTAGATGGTGTTTTTGAACTTTCTTCCTTTTGCAAAGTTTTGAAAGAATTTTGTATTTTCATCACCGCATGCAAGCCAAATAGCCCGGCTCTTTAGTCTCCAAATCTCCTCTTGGGTCTATAAAAGTTTACGCCTGCGATCTTCAAGTAGGCCCAATTTTTCAGAGGAATCATGAGTCAGGAAACCACAACCATTTAAATCCTGAGCCAATCGAAGCTCCTCTTCAACCTGCGATAGTACCAATTCATACCTTTCTTTCCTTTTGAAATCCCGATCCTTTAGACACTTTTTTACGTTTGAAAGGTTTTTGACAAAGTGAGTAGCAGCATGATAACCCTCTGCTGGACAGTAGGGTACCCAGTTATCCTTGATGATCAAAGGAACCTCCTCTTCCTTTAACCATGTTGTAAAGAGTTTGAAAGGTCCAGGAGGTTTTGTGGCCTCTCCCTTAAGTTCCAGAATGATAGGAGAGTGATCCGAGATACCTCCCATGTCCACCCACGGTCGGATGTTTAGGTTTTTCCCAATCAGATGTTCAACCAGGAGAAAACAGTCCAGTCGTTTAACAATCCTCTCCCCAACTCTCTAGTTGGTCCAAGTAGGTTTAATCTTGTCAGGGATAAGATCCGCCAGCTTGAAGTCGTGCAAAAGATTATCAAAATAATCAACCAGTGTATCAGCTCTGGCACAAGGACCCCAAATCTCATGGTTGCCAAGAGTAAAATTTAGGTCCCCACCAATAATCAGATTATCCAGATAAAAAAATAAGTCTTTTTTAGAGTGTCCCAGAAGGGGACCCGGTCCACATAAGGTCCATAGATATTTAAAATGTTGAAACTGAAGTTTAGTACAGCATGATGAATCTCCACACCCAAAATAGAGCTCGAACTCCAGGAATTTTTAAGTCGGACCGTCTGAGTGTTCCATCCAATGGAGACACCCCTAGAGTGGCCACGAGCATCCAGTGCCCGAAAATCCATGTAATTAAAAAGAGAGGAAAGTAGAGTAGTGATTCCCTCTTCCAATCCCAACGTTTCTTGAAGCAAGAGAACATCAGGCTGATGCAACGAGATCAGCCTTTTTAGTGCAATTTTTTTGGGCTCACTTGCCAACCCTCTGGAGTTAATGGAGAGAAGTTTCATGAGTTAACCCCACCCAAGGCTTTCGTTGCTCTAAGTGCCCCCAAAATAGATTTTTTTTTACCATCCACAAGTTCCAAGAGAGCACGATTTTGTTCCGTAGAGAGATGAGAGGGTATCCCTCTACCCTTCCCACAACCCAAAGGAATAGTATTTTTCCCCAAACACAGGTGCAGAGACGATGATGAAGAAGCAATTGGAACATCTCTCGACCGAAGTCGAAAACGTATCGGGCAAGAGGCCTCCGATGCAGTAAGTGTAGTAGGTAAGAAGGGAGAGAGGGAGGGAGGGGGGATGGGTGAGGGCAAGGAAGGAGGTGTCAAGGTGGAAGGAAGGGAAGCAGGGGAGGGAAAAGGAGGAGAGGGGGGGAGGCTAGAGGTAGTGACTCGGCTTACACCCGAGGGAGAAGAGGGTAGGGGGACAAGGGGGGGTCTGAGCACTCGAAACTGAGTGTAGTTAAATTTTCAACCAAAATAGAGAGGTGGGAGGGAAGATTAGTCTGCTTACCCAAAGTCACGTGTTCTAGTATGTGCCGAGCAGGTGCAATCGGAGGCTCCAGTGTTGGGTTGTCCATGGTCGGTAGAGCAGAACCTAGGGTATCCACTGTACGAGGTTCCTCCTGCCTGTTGTGATTAATGTATTCAGCATGGTCCTCCCTGCAACCCTATTTATGGGAGTCAGTGTAGTCCTCAGTATTGTCATGTCCCATAGCCCGCTTCTTGGGCCGATCCAAACTGGAGGTGAAAGATTACTTGCAATTTTTTCCAAGGTGTCCATAGATATGGAACCTAGGCAACGAAAGGGTACTCCCTCATAGTCGAGGGTTTGGATGTGATTTTCCTGTCCCCAGATGAAATTTAAGCTTTCCTTGAGCCCTGAGTGGAGGTTTAAGGAGACTAAAATCTGAGCAACCGTCAATCTCTTTGTCTGGAGGAAATTCATGTCAACATCGATGAACACCCCCAAGGCATTTCCAATGTCTCTGAAAGAGTTCCAATTCCAAAATTCCCAGGGGAGGCCCGGAAGTCTAACCCAGATAGGCATAATGTCGAGTCGCTTACACTCGACATCGAACAAGGGCGTTCAATTCTTCAACATGAAAGGAGTATTGTTGAAACTCCAATGTTTTTGCAGGATGATTTCCACATCCGTCTTACTGTGGAGTTTGAAAACAAACCACCCGCGAGAAAGTACCATAATATCGGGCTTGTAGCTCAGGAGTGAGTTCCAGTTCGTATCGACCCAACATTCCAACTGGGCCATGCTAGGGTATTTTCCACAAGCCCTACCAACAACTGCCAATTCCGCCATCTCCAAGGATTGAGCTACTATGACATTTTTCCCGCAAACGATATTGAGTGGATTCAATGAATTTTTTAGGCACTTATCTTTTTTTTAACACCGGAAGATGGAGCCCCAGGCTGGATATGAGGGACTTTTGAGCCCGAGCCAGAGGACGAGGGTTCCCTGGGATGGGGAAATTTCAGGGGGGAACCCTGGGGATCCGATGGTGTCAGTAGCGAGGCGATGAAACCCTCCGGGATCTGAGACGAAGGTGGGGCAGAGTCCGCTGGCAACTCCGGTTCAAAAACGGCGATGAAAGATGAAGGCCATCCTGTGGCTAGAAAATTGTAGCTCGGTCCGTAGAGGGTATCTCCCCAGTCTTCTTGAAGGTGTTTCAAGAGGGTTCACATTGCGTTTGTAACCACAGGTGCTCCTAGGTCTGTCTATAATGGAGGATTGAAGAGAGAGTAAGGAGTGTCTCCTAGTTGAGGAGACAGCTGTCGTGCAGTGACTAACGGAAGGTCTGGATTGTCAGGAGAGTCAAGAAAATGCAGCTCATTGTAAACCTCAGTCCGCGTCGGTGAAACCCTAAAACGGGGATGGGGACTGGGTGAACTACTGCCGGAAACCGACAGCCCAGATGTCGCCATCTCCAACATAGTACCCGGTGGTTCCTTCGGGATGGACGGTGGCCGGTAACTAAACGAGGAGGTAAAAACTGATTTACCATTGAATGGGTCATCGGTGTAATCCACCACCTCCCCCCAAGGTTCCTCGGGTGTCACGTGTGAGCCTCAAAAGCCTGCGTCAGCTGCAATCTCCATTCCCAAGGGATGTGTTTGCATAACAGGTACGGCAGGGGCTGCCGCCTGCATCCCCCGAGTCAGGAAACCCTAGCATATCCTGCATCCTTCATTCTACGACTCATTCATCAACGTCTCAATGGATACATGCATGTGAACCTATGAAGATTACTTTTGTTGAATTGATATTCTTGTTGTGTAATTAACTTCAGAAACTTCCCTTTATCGCCTATCCAACCGCTCACTTTAAACCATTATCTAAACCCAACCCATTACAGAATTGAGGTGCTCTAACTCAGCCCTTTAGAAGTCAAAGTGCAGACTTTAAGGATAACATGTCTATTGACTAAAGGATAGGAATAGAGATTTAATCCTAGGATCTAGGGAGGGAGATCATTGTTCTAAACCTCTACATGCCTTATGTTGATAGAATAATATATTAGGAAAAAAAATTTGCAAAGAACTGGATTGTACAAGGCCATACTATTATAAGGGGGGGATCTAATTTTATCATTGGGTAATCTAGAGGGTAAGATACCTACTACACAAGTTGATGTTCTCACAAATTTCTTCTTTCGGAAGATGGATGTTATGGAGAAAAACTTCCTATGGCTTGGGGTAGACCATAATAGACAGAGTGACACAAGAAATCAACTCAATTCTCAAGTGTGCTATATAAATGTAAAATGCCAACAACAAAGAGAAAACTCTTACCTCAACCATATGTTCGAAGAAGACCACCATTGAGCTTTCAATCCAATACTCCTTACCTACAACTTGTCCTCAACAACAAATATATACGAGCATATGGAATATATATAAATTGTTAGCATATAAACTAGCATAATCCATTCGCATATAAAACAAATATACCCAATGAGAATAACATAAACATTTGTAACATGTATTGGACAAGAAAAGAGTATTTCTATTAATGTAATGAACAGAAGTACATAGTGACAACCTTCTGTAGGCAACTCGTTGGAACCAAGAAACTAAGTTCCTCCACCTAGGCCTCCACCACTTCAATCCTCCATGCAATGGAAAGCTCACAAGTTCAAGGAGTAATTGGGTTGCTCCTTCACAAGATAGGGAAGAGCTTGGGAGATGAACATAAAAGAGTTCAAACAACAAGGATAAAGGGATGCAAACTCAAGGCAATGGCAATGGGGCAAAATTTCTCCTGAGTTTCCTTGCTCTGTAATTTCTCCTCCCTCAAATGCTCCACAATGGCTCAATATATAACCCTCAAAGGAGTTGGAGGGTCGCATCAGAGCGTTTTCCAACATATAGAAGGCCAAGGATCAAAATGGTTCTTACTTGGGAAGGAAAACCCGAAATAATTTTAATTTTGAGCATGAACCCCGATGTATGCTGGTAGTAATGGAGCATCCTGTGTATACGCATGTTGTAGTGCTGGTAGGTCGCGTACATCAACAAAATTTTGATTTTTAGGGGTTTAACTAAGCAAGAGGGATAATATGAATCTACATAGAGACATTCTAGGCCATTAAGGCATGTTGCATAAGGTGTGGAAAATCATGTTATAACAATGGAAGTTGTAGGTTTATATGATATTGAGCTAGTGAAGTTGAACCAACCTAGAGGAATAAAAGGGTAGGGATTGAAAGGACAACTAAAAGACTGGATAGATTTCTATTGTCAAAATCCTTCATTGCATATTTTTTTTGTATAATAAAATGGGTAAATGTGGGGGGGAAATCTAATCACTCCCCGATGGTGTTAGAAGTTGTTCCAATAGGTAAAATGCCACCTAGTCCATTCAAACTCAATCCATGGTGGCTGAAAGAAGAGGAATTTGTAGGTATGATCAAATACCGGAGGTTACCTTATGATGAGGTTAGTAGGGAATCAACCTCCATACAATTTGCACATAATCTCAAAAAGATGAAACAGGTTGAGGTGAATTGGTCTCATAGGAAGAAGATAAATGATGAGAAGGAATTAGTGGAATCCAAACAAAAAATGGAGATGTGATATACTAACGAATTGTGGTGGGATTTACCTTTGAGGAAACAAAATCATACATTATTTAATTGGAACAAAGAAGGAGGAAGCTTATAGATAATAGGGAATCTGTATAGATGCTCAAAAGTAGAGCTCTATGGCTATATCTAGGTGATTGAAACTCAATTTTTCCACCATTACACCAACCATAGGAAAAATCTAAACATGATAGTTTGGAATGTGACCAAGACTAATGGAGCTTTGGAAACCAACTTTGAATATATTGCAAAGACAAGCATTAGTCATTTTGAATGTATTTACAAAGAAAAAGGACAAGCCACGATTGTAAAAGTGGTAAGAATGACTTCTTTCTTCCTTAGTTTTGTGATCAATGACACTGAAAATGCAAGTCTAACGAAGGAAGTTTCAAAATAGGAATTGTAGATAGTCTTACAGAGGATTCAAAAGGATACTAACATCTTGGCACAAATGTTTGGCTAGTTGAATTTTTTCCTTGGGTTTTATGATGTCATTAAGGAGGATCTTATGAAGGTCAATGGAGAGTTGAGATACCATGGCAACATCCTTACAAAGTTTAAGGCCACTTTATAGGTCTCATCCCTAAAACTGATAAGTTGTGTTCCTTTGATGAATACAGAACTATTTCTTTATGTAACTATATTTACAAAATGAATAAATCCATATTCCAAGACTCTTGTACCTCCCCCTTGCAAGTTGATGGTCAGGCCAAAGTCATTCTTATTGAATGCGCGCAATCCTCTAACCTCAAGACGGACACAAATCTCAATGCAAATGAGATACATTGGCTTGGGACCCTCCTTCCCAATCCAAGAAAGGCTGCAAGCTTACGACCACGGAATCTGCCACATTGGAAAATCAGACTTACCAATTCCAAATTTCAGGACTGGATAAATAAGCAGATTCTGGACATCTTACACTTCGATGGCGCGTCCAAAAAGAAATCCCAGAGAAGCTGGAGAGGGAGGGGTTTTATTTTCTACAGGAGGAACGATGGAAATCAGATACAGGTGGGGACTGGGATCTTGCTCCAAAAATTTAGCAGAAGCCTTGGCTCTCCTAAAAGGCTGTCAGATTGCCAAAAAACGGAAAATAGAGAATTTACAAGTATTTGGAGACTCCCTCTTAATCATCAAAGCCTTCAACATGCATACATATTTCAACGATTTGGAAATAAAACTGATCATCCATTGCATCCAGCAAATCGTGACTTATTTCATCCAATTCAAAGCATTCCATATTATGAGAGATTTAAACTATGAAGCTGACAGAGAGGCAAAAGCCAGATCCAGCATCGAATATGGGAAATTTGAACTCTCGAATGGAGAGACGGGCCATCACCATATCCCTTAACATGTTATGCATGTCAGATCGCGAACAAACCGTAGGAAGGATTTCAAGCAAAGTTTTAAAACTTATTCGATTGAGAGGAATACTATGTTGACTTCGCATGACCAACAAATGGAAATATTCTCCAACCATGCATTGATCCGAGCGCAGCTTCTGTAGAATGAAACCACGATGACGCAGCTTGTGGAGAATTGAAACTATGATATGTCCACCATTAGACACAAAAGTGGAATCCATTCTAATTTTTTTGCGGCATGATTAAGCACGACTATAATTTCATAATTGACGATGGAATTGAGCATTGTATTGAGCCGGTTTGGATTAGCCACGACTCCCCATCCATTTTTTTTCTTTTTTAATACAATTACCCATTTTAGTTTAAAAAAACTATATTTACAAAATCATTGCAAAGGTTCTTTCTAGGAGGTTTAGAAGGGTGCTATCATAGGCTGTTTCTAGTGAACATTTTTCTTTTCTTAAGGGGAGACAAATCCATGAGGCCATATGTCTATCTCAAGAGGGACTCTACACCATAAATTCCAAGAAACATAAAGAAATGATGATTAAAGTGAATTTTTACAAGGCCTGTGATAAAGTAAGTTGGTTGAATTTGAGGTTGATGTTAATCCAATTGGGTTTTTGTGTTCTCTTTTTCAGCTGAGCTATGTGACGTATGTATCTTTTTTATATTAATAAATGGTTTTTCCATTAAATTATTCATACCCAAAAGGGGGATGAGGCGAGGATGTCTCTTAGCACCCCTTTTCTTCTAAATTGTTGTTGAAGGGTTTACAAGAACCTCGATAGATACAAAAAGAATATGGTCTTACAAAGGTATTAAGGTTGGGGCTTCTTGTTTTCTCACCCATCTCATCTTTAAGATGTTATCATGATATTTTGTGATGGTTCAAGAAGGGATGTGTTCAAGCTTAAGGATATTATGGACTTATATTGCATTGCTACATATATGAAAATTAATATATCCAAGTCATTTGTCTCTTTGGAGGTAGTCCCTAAAGAAGATAGGATTTACTTTACCCATCATTTTCCTTATCTTTAGACAAGTATGGGGGAGGGTTTAAAATATTAATTTTTTTCATTAAACCAAATGTGTATTGGAAATAAGATTAGAGTTGGTTATTATCTAGGGTGGAAAAGAGGAGAACAATTATGGTGCCATTGCTAGTTATCCAAAGGGAATGGACTTGTTTTAGTAAAGACATTTCTATAAACAATCCCTGTCTATTGGATGTCATTGTCATGGATTCCAAAAGGGGCCTGTAACAAATAAAATAATATATAAACATATCGATAAACAAATAATTAAATAATAATAAAAAAGAAATTAAACAAATATTAAATAAAATTGATATGTAATTAATCGAATAGATAGAGACGTACCTTTCCATTGAAAAGGAATTTAAGACCATATTTAAATGGTCCATCAAATTGAATGTAATCATCTCTCATCAATATATATTCAATATTATTTATTCTTTCCAAATGGAGTTATTTTCTATTTGTTGACTATTCACTTGAATAGTCTTATTGTGATTCAAACACGATCACAACATCAGAATATCTGGATGCAGATATTACATTGGTATTGGAGCCCTTTCTTAGGCCAACATCATGATACAAATATTACATTGGTATAAGAGCCCCTTCTTAGGATTGATTCTGGCTTTTGGCCATCATTTTTAGGTTTCCTAAAAATCTAGGACCTTGTCCAAAAATAGGCTTTTTTCCCAAAGAAGATTCAGTCACAATGTTGAAGCAAATCAAGTTAAAAAAAATATATTACAAAGAAGAAGTGGGAAAAAAGAATTATCCGCAAGATAAAAATAAAAGAGTTAAAAAAAGTTAAAGAATAGCATTCATAAAACCACACATGGCTTTACTTACTATATTAAAACTATAAACGAATTTTATAAAGTATATACAAAGAAATATGCCACCTTCATCACTAATGCTTTGAGGACAAAGCATTGAAGAGGAAGGCTATGTAACAAATAAAATAATATATAAACATATCAATAAACAAATAATAAAATAATAAAATAAAAGTAATTAAACAAATATTAAATAAAATTGATATGTAATTAATGGAGTAGATAGAGACGTACCTTTCCATTGAAAAGGCATATAAGACCATATTTAAATTGAATGTAATCATATCTCATCAATATATATTCAATACTATTTATTCCTTCCAAATGGCGTTATTTTCTATTGGTTGACTATTCACTTGAATAGTCTTATTGTGATTAGGACACGATCACAACATCATAATATTTGGATACGGATATTACAGGGTCTCAAAAAGAATTATAAGAATTATCTTTAGGTTATTATGGTCTAGTTGTAGGGAGAAGAGGGGGATTCCATTAGTGAAGATGTAAATACTGGTAGTACCAAAGGACATTGGGGGATAGGAATTGAAAAACATCCTCAACTTCTTTAGAGATCTAGCTGCTAACAGTGTTTGGAGACTCATACAAGGTAAGGGATTATGGTTCCAAGTGGTTACCCATAAATAGAATTTTCCTGAATTTTTCAAAGACTGGATTAAGAACCCAACAAAATGAATACAAAATGTATTTATAATTCGTAAAGTTGTTGCATTGGATTGCATAGCAATTGGTGACCCGATTGTATGGAAGGTAGGGAATGGAAAACACTGCAAAAATAGGGAGGACCCCTAGGATGGATATGGTGTATATTCCAGGATCCTACAGCTATGGCTCGATTTTCAAGGGATGTGAGTGTCTATATGATTTATATATAACTAATCCCAATCTTATTACAATCTAGGGTCAAGGTTGGAAATCTGCTATTTGGATTGGATTTTAAGTGGAGGAAGCTAGAATATGGGGTGCTTATATTCATAAGCTTAGATGTTCTCATGTTACAATGAGGGATGAAGATGATAGCCTTATTTGTTCAAATTATCCCACAAGTGTATATATCCCAAAGGAAGTTCTAGGGGGGTATAGGAAAATTGATTTGATGGTGGAAGAAAGTGTTGAAATTCAAGTGTCCATTCAAATCTCATATATTCATGTGGTTGCTTCTCACCAATAAGGTACTAACATAGGATAAACTATAGAAAAGAAACAAACATGGGCCCAATTTTTTCCTTATGTTTAGAGAGCGAAGAGACAAACACCCATCTCATAATGAGTTGTGCATATTCAAAATAGGACCTATAGAAAGAGGTAGAACTAGGATTAATTGGCTTACAAAATATTTGGAGAGGTAATTATATTGATTAAGGACCCAAAGGGTGGTGTCAAGATGCATCTCTAAAGAGATTTAAAGCCTTACTTTTGATAATAGCATGGGGCATTTGGTTAGCTAGGAAGTCTAGTTTGTTTGAAGGAAATATTATATCTCCAAGGTAGTGTGCTTCCCAAGGGTTTATGTTAACCCCTAAATATTGGCACATTACCCCCTATATTGTGGATTATTACATATTATTGATTTCGGCTTGGGTCTATTAGTGGTAATTTCCATTATTATTATATTATTTATGTCGACTTGGGTCCATTAGTTGTAATTATACCTCTTTGTCTCCTATATATAGGAAGGAGACATTTTCATTTGAAACATCTCATCTTGCCTTGTCTTGTGTACTTAGTACATTGTGTAAGGAGGTTGCCCCACCGAAGAAGTTTTCTATTCATCTATTTTCTTCATTATCAAGACATGGATTACTCTTCCTAGTCTATTTATGCTCTTTTCATGCTCTTTCTGGGACTTGGTTGCATAACATTTGGTATCAGAGCTTGGATGCTTCCAAAACAAGTCATTGTGGAATTTTCGCTACAAATTGTTTTCTAGAAAATTTTGTTAGATTTTGAGCATTAATTCAATATACTCTAGGATCTTTACTGAGAGAATAACATGTACAACATATCAAGTATAACAATGCACGGCAATCAAACCAAGCAATCACATGAGACAATAGACACACAGAGTTTCACTGGGGAAAACCATAAAGGTTAAAAACCCCACAACTTCCTCAGAGATAGAAAGAGCAATGATACAACCCAAGTACAAGAGATAGTCTTCTCCTAGTAGTTGAACCTCCTCCTCTACTAGTGCGCCACTTTTTGAGTAGTGTAGAAGTGAATAATGAGATGATCAAATAAAGTGCCTCCCGCACTCTATTTATACATGACCTGACCTGCCTAATAACCTAGCAGGGCTGACTTGTCTAGCTCAATCTAATAACCCATGCTTATATTAATCAGGGCCAACCCCACACTTGGTGGTCTAATAACCCATCACAGCAAGTTACGACACTTGCGACATTTGTCAATACAAATGACGACACTTCCGTATAGAGGAATAATACCATCTTTATAGGAGTACAATATACATAGGTGAAATACATTCCGAAGTTACATATACATCAACACTCCCTCTTAACTAGGAAGGTATTTCTCGGCACAGATCTGCTAGCACAAGTCTTCTTCTCTTGATCATCGTTATCGAATCATCATCATCGTCATCGTTACTGCTGCTGCTATCTCAATCAATCTCCAATATACTCATCATAGGAAGTTCTACAGAGCCGGTCCTTTTTCATACTGGATGTAGGCCCACCACCTGTAGGTCTCCATCATCTACAGAGCCAACCCTTTTTCATGCTGGATGTAGGCCTAGCCTCTATGTAGGTCTTTCAACATCTCTGGGAGCAAGCCATCAAGTAGGTACACCTCAGGACTGATTACACTGCCTCTGCAAAACCTGCAAGATCTCCCAGGACTGATTACACTGCCTCTGCAAAACCTGCAAGAGCATCTCAGGACTGATTATATGCCTCTGCAAAACCTATGTACCATACTATCACATCATTGTCTTCAGATCACCTCATCGTCCACGGAGCACAACCCAGATGCACATCACACAGCACTTACACTCACCGGCATGGGAAGACACACCTCAACCATCCGTGAAAGGCTCAGCCCTTATATCTACGCCATGGGAAGACACACCTCAACCATGCGAGAATGGCCCTACACTTATATCCATAGCTATGGGAAGACACACCTCAACCATGTTAGGAATGGCATAGCACTTATATCGCAGCCATGGGAAGACACACCTCAACCATGCTCGAATGGCCCAGTACTTATATCGCATCCATAGGAAGACACACCTCAACCATGCTCGAATGGCCCAGCCCTTACATCAACGACCATGGTAATACAAACTTCAACCATGTCGAAATGGCTCCATCCCTTACATCAACGACCATGGTAAGACAAACTTCAACCATGTTGGAATGGCTCATGTGCATCTGTGTCTCCGAACTCATCACTTCCCCTTGGAAGACATCTCGATCTGAAGTACACCAAGTCTCCCTCTGAAGTATTCAAACTTCACTTTGGCCAGTGGCTTGGTCAACACATCGGCTATCTGCTTGTCTGTTGCAACATACAGGAGCTTCACTGCTCCTCTCTACACCATATCCTTGATATAGTGATACTTGATCTCAATGTGCTTCGACTTGTCATGGAACACTTGGTTCTCTAACAACTTCACACAACTCTGGTTTTCGCAATATATACAAGTAGCACATAACTGGAGATCAAACAGATCAGACAGTAGCTTCCTGAGCCATACTACCTCACAACTAGCCGAACAAGTTGCGACATACTCTACTTCGGATGTACTTAGTGCCACACAGGACTACTTCCTGCACTATGCCACACCTCCATACCAAGAAAGTAGTGCATCATACCCAAGTCCTTCATCTCGAACTCGGCAGCAAGCTTCCTCTTTGTGTCGACAATCAATCTATCCTCACCTATTACAAACAGGTCATCCACATACAATAGTAGTATCACTGGATTGCCTTCCTCAACCTTGTAGTAAAGGTTGGAATCCGCTTTACTCTTGGTAAAGCCCAAACTAGATAGGAATCCATCTATCCTGCCATACCAAGTCCTGGGTGCCTATTTCAAACCATACAAGGCTTTCTTCAATTTGTGCACATGTGACTCTCGATCATGTGTCTCAAAATCGAGTAGCTACTCCACATACACTTCCTCTTTAACTACACCATTCAAGAAAGCTATCTTGACATCCATCTGGTGTATCTTCCATTTCATCACTGTAGCCAGAGCAAGTACTAATCTAATGGAAGTGTATCTGGCTACAGGTGCAAAAGTTTCTTCATAATCAATCCTTTCTTTCTGGGAGAAGCCACGAGCTACAAACCTAGCTTTGTATTTCTCTATGCTACCATCTGCAACATGCTTGATCTTATAGATCCATTTGGAAGTCACCACAAACTTCCCATCTGGTCTTGGGACCACATCCCAAACATCATTCTTCATGATCGATTGGTATTCCTCGACCATGGCATCTTTCCATTCTTTCTTTTCTATTGCTTCTTCATAACTGGAAGGTTATTTGTTCATTATGTCACAGAGTAAAGCAACATAGCTGGTATGTGATCTTGTCCTTTTCCTTTCTCTGTGTTCCTCTTCTGGAATGCCAAACCTTTCTACATCTTGAATGAGCTCTCTAGCCCATGTTGGTTTCCTCTTGTGAGAGTTCTTCTCATAGGGTGAATCTACAGGTTGTTGTGGATCTTCCATTTCACGGTCTTCTTCAGGAACTGCTTCATTCATGGTGGTGTCTTGTGTTCTATATATTTTGGGTTCTTCATTATCTTCAATTGGTGTTTTCCTTGATTTGATGTATGCTGAGCTTTCATCAAATGTTACATCCCTACTGATATCAATCTTCTTGAATCCTGGGAAGTAGATTCTGTAAGCCTTCAAGCTTTCACTGTAACCCACAAATATGCCCTTCTTTCTTGAAGGATCTAACTTTGTCCTCTTTTCTCTTGGGATGTGAGTGTATACTGGACAACCAAATATTCTGAGATGGCTAACTTCTGGTTTCTTACTAGTGAACACTTCTTCTGGTGTTTTGTTGTCAAGTATCTTATGAGGTGTTCTATTCTGCACATATACAGTTGTCCTTACTGCTTCATCCCATAAGTGCATAGGTAGATCTTGGTCACGAAGCATTGCCCTAGCTGCTTCCATGATTGTTCTATTCTTCCTTTTGGAAACCCCATTTTGTTGTGGATTGTAAGGAGTATTCAACTCCCTCTTAATCCCTGAATCACTGCATAGGTTATTGAAGTCACCTGAAGTGAATTCTCCACCATTGTCGGATCTGAAGATCTTGATCTTCATGTCAGTTTGGCTTTCTATCAAGGCTTTGAATTCCTTGAACTTGTCAAATACTTCATCTTTGTTCTTCAAGAAGTAAACCCAAGTCTTCCTAGAGAAATCATCAATGAAGGAAACATAGTATACATACCCACTCAGAGAGCTGGATGACATCGGACCACATACATCAAAGTGGATGACTTCCAAGATTCTTTTTGCCTTACTTTCACTGCTTGGAAATGTCTTCTTTGTGTTCTTTCCTTTTGCACAACCTTTGCAAATGCCTTCATGCTTTGACTGGATTTCAGGAAGACCTTCTACTGCTTTGCTTGCAATTGGTAATGCCCTATAGTGCATGTGTGCAAGAATTCTATGCCAAAGTTCACTTGGCTCCACTGAATCATGGACCATGGCTTGTTCTGGTTGGCCCTTCAGTTTGTATAATCCTCCCTCTTGCTCTCCAATCACCACTGCATCATCTATAGTCTTACCTTTTGGCCACATTAGGACTTGGCCATCTACAAATGCAACCCTCATGCATTTTGCATCCAATGGAGATATGGAGAGCTTGAGACCTGGAACATATAGTACATCTTTCATCTTCATAGACTTTCCAGAGTCTAGTTTATAGGAGGCTTCACCACTCCCTTTTATTGGATACTGGTAGTCATCCCCAAGTTTCACCTTGTGGGGTGATTCATGTTCAGATAGCTTCATAAAGGATTCCTTGAATCCTATCATGTGTTTAGAAGCCGAACTATCTATAAGCCAATCATTACTTCCATGAGTAATGGTTCCAATGAGTGCAGAAATCAAAACATATTCTTCATCACTTGAAGAATCTTCACTATCTTCTCTAGCCCTCTTCCTGGGAGGTTCATCATCCTCAGCAGCATGAGCATGATGTCTTTTCTTGTTGTTCTTCCTTTTGTTCCTGGGAAAATTTATGGAAATGTGTCCCCTTTCATCACAAGTATAGCACCGAATATGAGAGAGATCTTTCATAGATCTTCCAGAGATTTCCTTCTGTCTTTGGTGATAGTGTTTACCGTGTGTTTACCTTTCCTGTGATGAGAGTGCTCCCTTTTGATATTATCTTTCCTGGTGTTTGATGTGAGAGCTTGATCTTCATTCCCCATTTTCTCTTCTCAAGCTATAATCCGAGCTTCTTCTTGTGAGATTTCTTCCCACAGTCTAGTGAATGTGATAAGTTTCTTCCTAGCACAAATTCTTTGGATGAAGGAATCCCATGACCTAGGAAGGCCATTAAGAGTGGTCATTATCACTTCTCCATTTTCTATATCTTCTCCCACAGCTTCAAGTTGTTTATTTTATCTGGGAGACCCTTAAGAAATAAGACTGCATAGTCTCCGCATTCTGGATCTTGACTTTCTTCAATTGATTCCTCAAGGTCATCTTCTGATTTATGTTCTTCCCTTCGAATAGCTTGGTCAAGGAATCAAACATCTTCTTTGGTGTCTTTAGAGATGACACATGCGGTATGAGATAGTCTTTGATAGAATCAACAATGATCCTATTAGCCTTGACCAAATTCCTTTTGTGCAAGGCCTTAGCCTCTTCTTCCTCTGGGATAGGGACCTCTTCACTTATGTAGGTGTCCAACTCATTTTCTTCCAGGATTAACCCAATCCTATACTTCCATGCTCGGAAGTTATCATCCCCTTCAAGCTTATCCTCAAGCTTGGTGTGGTGAGACATCTTTAAAGAGTACTTCAAATGGAAATAGAAAAGATTTAGGTCTTACCACTTGATTTGCTGAAAACTGAATCTGGTCCTGGATTAGGGTTTGTTAGAGAAACCCTAAAAATTTAAACTTTGAATTTAAAACTTCTGAAAGGATAGAAAGATGCGCCTTGATGAGATGATCATCCTAGTATACTCAGAATTTGAAAACTACAAAGTTTCACCCTTCAGAAATGCTTTTCAATCTCCCGGATTCACTAAGGAGGACCCTGAATTAGGGTTTGAGTTTCCCGGAGCTTCACCCAACCAAAAAGTTCGATCCAAAGCTCTAAACTTTGATTTTTTCAAGGAGCTTCTATCTATGTCCTCAGATTTCAGAAATTCCTATTTTTGTGGAAACCCTAATTTTTAGGGCCAAAAATGAAAGTGCCCAAAATTGAGATCTGATTGGACAAAAAGATTCACCTTGCTGAGGCGAGTCAATCTATCATATTGCTTTTCCAAAATCTGTGGAGAGAAACCCAATAAACAAGAAACCCTAGTTTTCGCAACTGCACAATGTCTTCTTCTCAGGTTAGCTCTGATACCATGTTAGATTTTGAGCATGAATTCAATATACTCTAGGATTTTTACTGAGAGAATAACATGTACAGCATATCAAGTATAACAATGCATGTCAATCAAACCAAGCAATCACATGAGACAATAGACACACAGAGTTTCACTGGGGAAAACCATAAAGGTGAAAAACCCCACAACTTCCTCAGAGATAGAAAGAGCAATGATACAACCCAAGTACAAGAGATAGTCTTCTCCTAGCAGCTGAACCTCCTCCTCCACTAGTGCGCCACTTTTCGAGTAGTGTAGAAGTGAATAATGAGATGATCAAATAGAGTGCCTCCCGCACTCTATTTATACATGACCTGAACTGCCTAATAACCTAGCAGGGCCGACTTGTCTAACTCAATCTAATAACCCATGGTTATACTAATCAGGGCCGACCCCACACTTGGTGGTCTAATAACCCATCACAGCAAGTTACGACACTTGCAACACTTGTCAATACAAATGACGACACTTCCGTATAGAGGAATAATACCATCTCTATAGGAGTACAATATACATAGGTGAAATACATTCCGAAGTTACATATAAATCAACAAATTTCAAACAACAAAACTAGAAAGAGAGTCAGAAGACATTTTGAGATATCTTGGATTCGATTTTCATATCCTGACTCAATACAGGTTTGGATTTATACTCAATGGAAGTTAGGGTTTCTAACTAGTCCAAAAACCAGTCTAAAACATGTGTTCTAGGGAAAACAGTTATATCTGGAGCATGCAAGATCCAAATTGAGTGAGACCTGTTGCATCAGAAATAAGACAGACCATAATATATTGGGTAGAAATTTTATAATCAGACTCAAAATATTGGACAAGTGGCAGGTTGTACACTCTTGCTCTTCTGAAAAGGCCAAAAATAACAAGTGTTGGGAAAATGGTCACAACTTTTTTTTGGCACATCCAAATTCAAAGAAACTTGTGGCATTGGAAATATGACATATCAAGATACCACAAGATTAGATTCCGGACTTAGAAAGGCCAAATTTTTAGGGTTACCTCAATTGGAATGTCAGATAGAAAATCAGTCTTCAAATCAGGGTTTGAAAAAGGTATGCCATTTTAAATTTGAATAACTTTTAGTAGAAGGATTTATTTGAGGTGAACCGAATGTGTGATATTTATTTATATTGTTCAAAATGCCACCAAAAGGAAGTGGAAAAATCACACTCCACTCAAACCATCTAAGGATTCATCCCTGACCTACGATGAAAGTGAAGACCTATCTTTTTGGGTATCCGAGTTGGAAGATCTGATTAAAGGGTCCGTGAAAATGATTGATCTAGTTAATATGGAGAATAAGATGGTACATATGATGGATGAAAGGATAGGATAGATGGAGAAGAAAACATAGGAAAATATGGGAAGGATTTCTAATCTGATACATAATCTAGAGGAAAATCTTCCTAAAGGTGCAGAATGGGCCTCATTTAGGGAAGATAAAGATAGTGCCCATGTTAAGCAACCCTCCCTTAATAAGAATAATACAAGAGGGTTTGATTCTAATAATGGAAGTAATCAGGGATGGTTCCCAATGGGTATCCAACTCCCCAATATTGAAATGAGGAAGTTTGATGGCAAGGACCCCATAACATGGATCTTTCAGATGGAGCATTTCTTTGATATACACCAAGTGTCAAATCTACAAAAAGTACCTATTGCATATTTATATTTATAAATTGAGCAGTTTTTGTGTTACTAATGGATTTGTGAATGCAAAAATAACTCCATTATATCTTGGTCCATTTTCACAAAAGAATCGATATCATATAATGATGATGTTAAGAGCAATTCCTTCTTTACCCAATTGATAAATGTAAGGCAAAGGGGTCCAGTAATCAAGCACCTTCAACAATTTCAAAAGTTGAGTCTCATAGTGGAGGGCATACCATATTATAAATTGTTGGATCTCTTTATTGGAACCTTGAAGGATAACATCCAACATGAGGTGTGCCTCCTTGAACCAACACCTTTAGAGAAGGCTTTCATGGTGGCAAGAAAGGTTGAATGTAAAAATATGGCGATGGCTACTAGAAGAACCACCTCCAACAAACATGGAGAGAATATTGTTCCTTCTTCTAACCCACCTCAAAGGTTGACACCTCAACAACTGGATGAAAGAAGAGAAAAAGGTCTATGCTTTATTTGTGACGACAAGGATAATAAGGGACATAAGTGTAGTGAGAAGAAATTATTCTACATAGACTGTGAAGAGGAAGAAGCAAAAGAACAGGAACCATCTCCAACTGAAGAAACAGAAGAGGGTACTCCTGAAGAGATTACTCCCACCATATCTTGTCATGCATTGGCGGGAATTATCACTCCTCAAACTCTCAAGATCAAAGGATATATCAAAAATAAAAAGGTAACAGTGTTGAATGATTATGGTAGTATTCATAATTTCATTCATTGTAAATTAGCCAAAATTCTCAATTACTTTGTATATCCAGCACCAGAATTTCAAGTAATGATTGCATATGGAGGAACTATCAATTGCTCAGGGAAATGCCATGATATAAATGTTACTATGGGTGAATATGTATTGAATAGTCCTATGTTTGCTACCGCAATGGGTGGTGTTTATGTTTCCTTAGGGGTTAAGTGGTCACAATCATTGGGAATAGTGACTTTTAATTTTTAAGAACTTTTCATGAAATTTTCTTGTGAAGGAAAATAATTTCACATAAAGGGGTATCATACGGAATCTAATCAAGGTGATAAGCTCTAATGGTATGAAAAAATTGTAGAAAAGGTGATCTAAAAATTATCCAGGATCTTTATAACCAATATTTGCATGTGAATGTTTAAATGCTAAAATCCATTAAAGAGGCTTAAATGACAAATTTAAAGAGCATATTTGAAACACATAAACACATAAAAGAGATATGCAAACCAGAAAATGAAGACAAGAGCTGATAACGGAGTTCACCCTTATTGGGCTGCGTCTCTGGGCCGCTTCCAATGGGAAGGCCGATCTTATTAAGTCTTCAAAGGTTACAAATTGAGTGTTCTAGAAACACTTCTGAATTTTGAATGTCAAACGCAGAAAAAGACTACACCACTATGTCCGTCTCGAAATTTTGCGAAAAATGAGTATAAACTCAAATACCTTTTCTTGAGATCTCCTCTAGGACACAAAACGAGACAACAATTCTGCACAAAAGACAAACTGTACGGACTGTGTACAGATTCCGTCTCAGGATCTGTGCCCATTAATGTTTTATGTGCCTTGGGATTCATGCATGTACTCTGCCTTGAAAAATTTCAACTCTGCGCATGTGTAACTCCGAACTCTTTACTGACCATGGCTTGGAATTTCATGGCTTTTTATAACATACCCGTGCTGCAACCTTTTAAGAAATTCGCGTCGTTGTATAAGCAACGGTGGGGCGATGCCCTAGTGGTAAAGCGTTGCAATATCGGGGAAGAGGTCTCGGGGTCAAACTCGCTGGACTCTTCTCCCTCCACGCTCTTTTAAACGGTGGCATATATTATATACAACCACGTTGATATATGATTAAAACTATGGTGCTTATATTGTTATATGGTTCATGCGATGGTTTACTATATAGTTTATTGTGATATGGTTTGAATGGTTCAATGGTACGGTTTCAGTGGTATATAAATTTGGCTCCACGTTACATGGTTTGTTATATAGTATGGTTTAACTTAAAGTTTGGGTGCTATATAACATAAACTTCGATGGGGGCCTTGATGTTGGCATGGGGTCAATGGATATGCCCTTGGCCCCTCCCCATTTTACAATATTAAACCTTAATAACAATCGAACCATATAGTTTGTAAATGGAACTTATGAACCTTAATAACAATTGAACCATATAGTTTTGTTAAATGGAGCTTGTGGAGACCTTGTATAGGTTTTGGGTTCGATTCCCATAGTTCCAACCACCTTATAAACCATGTTTTTTTAACCTTTTTAACCATTTTTTTAACCACTTTTAACATTTTTCACCACTTTTAACCATCCTTGACGAAACTTCAAATGTTGACAACTTCTTCATCTGGAGGTCATTTCGCATGAAACAAGCATTGACGGAAAGTTGTCGACAAGATATTTACCACGGTAACCTTTGAACTGTTGTTTGAAGACTTTAAATCTAATCTGCGGTGAGATGATCCTCCTAGATCAAAAGGGGACATCAAGATGTAATTGCACAATTATGTTCACTAGATGTTCAAACATCTAAGCCTCATATTCCCCTGGATCTCCAAAGGGTCATTGATAAGCACTCCAAGGTATTTGAAGATATTCCAAAAGGTCTTCCACATACTCGAGATTTTGATCATACTATTCACTTAATTCTAGGAAGTGTTCCTCTTAACATAATACCTTGTAGATACCCCTACGACTAGAAGAGTGAAATTGAGAATATGGTTGAAGAAATGTTAGAAGCTGGCATAATTAGGCCTAGTCAAAGTTCTTACTCTGCACCAATGGTAATGGTACAAAAGAAGGAGGGATCATGGCATATGTGTCCATATTATAGGGAGCTCAACAAGATCACCATTAAATATAAGTTTCTCATTCTTGTCATTGATGAATTGTTAGATGAACTACATGGAGCAGTTTACTTCACAAAGTTGGATCTCCATTCAGGGTATAATCATATTAGAATGAAAGAAAAATACATCCCAAAATCAACATTCAAAATTTATGAAGGCCATTATGAGTTTTTGGTCATGCCTTTTGGTCTTATGAATGCAACTTCCACATTTCAAGGTTTGATGAATTCCATTTTCAAGCCCTTCCTTAGAAAATTTGTGTTGGTATTTTTTGATGATATAATAATCTATAGCAAGCCTTGGGAAGAACATGCTCAACGTGTTGACAGGGTGCTGCAACTAATAAAGGAGAAACAAATACATGCAAAACCTTCCAAATGTTTCTTTGGGGTAAATGAGGTAGAGTATTTGGGTCATATTGTATCTCATGAAGGTGTCAATGTAGACCCTAAAAAAGTTAAATCCATGATGGACTGGTCGATTCCCAAAACCTTGAAGAATATTATAGGATTCTTAGGCTTGAAAGGGTACTACCACAAGTTTTTTTGGAATTATGGAAGAACAACAACACCTCTAACATCATTATTGAAGAAAGAAGCATTATCATGGACTCTAGAGGCAACTCAAGCATTTGAACAACTTATAGAGGCAATGTGCAAAGCTCCCGTTTTGACCACACTAGACTTCACAAAAGCCTTCATTGTGGAATGTGATGCCTCAAGAAATGGAATCGGTGTTGTTCTAATGTAGGAAGGATAGCCCCTTGCTTTTGAAAGTCGACCAATTAAGGGAAAGAACTTACAGAAACCCATTTATGAGAAGGAAATGATGGCAATACTACATGCACTTAAGCAATGGCATCTTTAGCTAATGGGTAGTCAGTTCAAGGTCAAAACAAATCATTATAGTCCTAAATACTTCTTGGAACAAAGACTATCTTCAGAAGACAACAAAAATGGGTGACCAAGATGTTGGGATATGACTTTGAAATCATCTATAAAAAAAGGGAACCAGAATGTGGTGGCAGATGCACTCTCTAGAAAAGTCGAGGATGTTGAGGCATTACTTTGTGGGATTTCAATTATACAACGCGATAGGGTAGTAGTAGCAAGGGAAGAATGGAAGAATGACTTATATGTGTGTAAACTCATTCAAAAGCTACAAAAGGATCTGGTGCATCAGATACTTTTGTGTGGAAAAATGAATTACTATGGTATAAGGATTGCTTATATATATGTAAGAAATCCCAACTCAAAAAAATATCCTTACGAAATTACACACCTCTCCTATAGGTGGGCACTCGAGATTCCTAAAAACATACTAGTGGGTCAAGAAGAAATTATTTTGGGAAGGTCTTAAATCTAATGTCCAAAGGTTTGTGGCATAATGTTTGGTTTGCCAACAAAATAAGGTTGAAACAGTTAAGACCTTAGGTATTTTACAACCATTAGAAATACTTTGTCAGCGTTAGGAAGAAGCCTCAATGGATTTTATCACAGGTCTACCCAGGTCAAACGGGAATAATGTTATTATGGTGGTTGTTTATAGACTCACAAAGTATGCACACTTTTGTGCACTCTCTCACCCTTTTAATGCAAGTACAGTTGTTGCAGCCTTCACGGAAACAATTCAAAAGTTACATGGAAACCCAAAGATTATTGTAAGTGATAGAGATCCAATTTTCACTAGAAAAAATTTGGATTGGATTATTTTCTTGTTTGGGTACCTAGTTGGCTCACAATTCTTCTTATCATACTCAATCCAATGGGAAAAATGAGATAGTGCACAAATGTTTAGAAGGATATCTTCGCTGCTTTACATCTGATAAACAAACATACTAGTGGGTGAAATGGTTATCATTGGCAGAATGATGGTAGAATACTTCCTTCCATATGTCATAAAAAATGTCTCCATTTATGGAACTTTATGGGTACCATCCTCCATCTATCACATCTCCCTTAAAAGGAAAATCTAAAGTTCAAGTTGTGGAAGCCCACCTAGAACACCAGTAAGAATTTCTCCAGTTACTGAAGCACAACTTTGTTATGCCAAAAAATAGGATGAAGCAACCAGTAAATCAACATCACAGTGAAAGGATCTTTGAAGAAGGAGATTGGGAAATCACAAATAGCAATCCCTCAAGCAACTAAATAAAGACAATAAAATAACACCCAAGTACTATGGTCCTTATAAAGTGTTGCAGAAGATTGGTAGTATGGCTTGCAAATTGGAGCTCCCTTCATCTTCGAGGGTACACCCTGTTTCCATATTTCTTGCTTAAAGAAGGTAATAGAAGACAAGATCTCAATTCAAACTATCTTGTCGGAGCTTGATGGAGAAGGAAAAGTCATATTGGAACCTTAACAAATCACTGAAACAAGGACGAAACAATTACGTAATCAAGCTATTGCGGAGTACCTCATCAAGTGGAAGAACTTACCAGTTAAAGATTCGACATGGGAAGATGATTCCTTCATACAAAAGCATCCACAACTAATCAAGCGTTGAGGACAACACTCGTCTGAATGGGAGGTGTGTGTTAAGCCCTAAATATTGGCACATTACCCCCTATATTGTGGCTCATTACATATTATTGATGTTGGATTGGGTCTATTAGTGTTAACTATCATTAGTATTATTATATTAGTTATGTCAGCTTGGGTCCATTAGTTGTGATTGTACCTCTTTGTCTTCAAAGAGGCTTTCTATTCATCTATTTTCTTCATTATTAAGACGTGGATTACTCTTTCTGGTCTATTTATGCTCTTTTCATGCTCTTTTTAGGACTTGGTTGCATAACAGTTGAATATCTTTAATAGATTCCCACAAGTGAAGAAGGTAAAACTTATTATAAGATTGCAACTAAAGTGATTGATAAAGTGGGTGTATGGACCTACTTTGATTGTGCTTCTCAAGGTGACCCTCTCACTTGTGGAGTTAGGGTTGTTGTATATTTAAAAGATTCCCATTGTTTAAAATTAAAATTCGGCATTGGACATGGCTCCAATAACTTTGTGGAGGCGATGGCACTAAAATTGACTATAACCCTAGCAATGGAAAAAGGTGCGACATACCTCCAAATTTAAAGGGGACATCTTGATCGTGATCACGTGGATGAAAGGGAGAATGCATATTTAAACTTTATGCTACAACCCTTATTAGAAGAAATAAGAGGCACATCTATTGTTTTTAATAGCATTTTATACTTTCATGTCTATATGGAAAGAAATATGGACATTGATGGGTTGTCAAAGGATGGTATTAAATTGGTTCAAGGATAGTGGATTATCTAGGAGGTTGACAATGGACAAAATATGGAATATGAGCATATTCCTTTTACTTAGTGTTTGAAAAATTTTCATGCTGTATTCATTCGTTAGCACATGTTTTTATGTTTTTTTATTTAAAATATGCCATATATTAGGATGTAATTAACTATGGCACAGTTTATGCTATATACCAAAAACTCATGCTACTAATTATGCATACTTTTTTTTTTACAGTAACGGGTAAGAAGCTTTATATTAAAAAAGGAGAGACTGATACAAAACTTGGGAAGACTGTACCCAACAAAAAGAGGGATGAAGACACCTCATAACCAGTCTTTACATCTTAGAAGAACATCTATATGGGGTATTATCTAATAGGGAGAATTGGTGATACTATACCATGGGACCTTGTTATGGTGTTTTAAATGTTGTACAATATATACAACATGTAATTTTATTAAGGAATAAAATTATGATACATATATAAAATGTTATTTTTATGTGTAAAAAATGATGTAAATACAAAATAAAATTGAAAGATGAATAATATTTAATAAAT
Source organism: Larix kaempferi (assembly GCA_027924585.1). Taxonomy (NCBI): domain Eukaryota; kingdom Viridiplantae; phylum Streptophyta; class Pinopsida; order Pinales; family Pinaceae; genus Larix; species Larix kaempferi. Next base: position 2,687,635 of record BSBM01000588.1, read on the forward strand.
ATGATATTAAAATATTATTATTATTATTATTATTATTATTTTTAAAATTATTATCGATATTAATAATGATAAAACTAATAACCATTAGTTGAATTTGGGTGACTTTCGTTGATTATGATTGACTTTAGTTTATTTTAGTAGTTATGAATCATTTTGATTGACTACGATTGACCATGGTTAATGTTGGTTGACTTTAGTTGACCATGATAAACTATCATTAATTGTGGTTAACAATAGTTCGCTATGTTTAGCCATGACTAAATTTGGTTGACTTTGGGTAGATATAGTTGACTTTGGTTGACAATGAATAGCAATGGTTGATTTTGGTTGACCATGGTCGTTGATGATTGACTATTATTGACTTTGGTTGGTTATGATTATCTTTAGTTAATTATGTTTAACTTAGGTACACTTTAGTTCATATTTGTTGAGAATGGTTGACTATGTTGTTATTGGTTATTAATGATTGACTTTGGTTAACTATTGTTGATTATGATTGACTTTGGTTTACTATTGTTGATTATGATTGACTTTGGTTTACTATTGTTAACAATTTGGTTGTTTTTTGTTGACTTTGGTTGACTATGGTTGATAATGGTTGAGTATGGACAATAATGGTTCACTATGGTTGACAATTGTTGGCTTTGGTTGAATTTGGTTAGCTATTATTGATAATGGCTAACTATGATTATCTTTGGTTAACAATGGTTGTCTTTAGTTAACTACAATTGAATTTGTACAATAATGGTTTATTTTGGTTGACTAAGATGGATACTAAATGCCTTTGGTTGCCTACAATTGACTTTGGTTAGCTATGATTCACAATGGTTATATTTGGCTGACTTTTGTTGAGTTTGAGTGACTTTTGTTGGTTATGTTTATCTTTGGTTGACTATTGATAGTATGGTTAACTATTGCTAATTGTTGACCATGCTTTATTGTGGTTGACCATAGTTGATTAGGGTTTTCCATGGTTTATTTTGATTGGGTTTGTGTAACGCCTCGTTTTGACATTATTACCTGAACTATTATTATATGTTGTATTTGCTTGATTGTGAGACTTCATCGGTTTGACGACACTGTGGACATATGGTTCTATTATTTTGCCGAGATATATATGTGTGTGTGTGTGTGTGTGATGTTAGTATTATGGTATGTAGTCATGTTTAGATATATATATCATGTGTTAATTAAGTTTCATATATGCAAATTACTGAATGATGGGTACGTGGATACCGTTGAAGTTATATGTTGAATGAATGAATGTTATGCCAGGTGCATGGTGAATAAATGAATTGGTTATTGTTATGTTATGGTGAAATGTATGTGTACATATCAATGATTTATGCACGATATTCTAGATCGTATGTCGGAAACTAACTTACAGGTTAAAATGGCTAAGTGCTAACTAGATCCTACGAGGTGGGAGAGCCTCGGGGACATGAATTCCGAAAGATAAATGGTATGCAAGTGATGCATTATTTATTTTCGCATGATTATTACGATGTATGGGTGGGGTAGGGTTTCAGGAAACTCAACCACCCAAATTGGTTATACGATGACGAACTAAGTACAAGTGCAACGGAGTTATTATGTCGGTGTAGACATAGTCCCTTGTTCCATTAGGCGGGTGGAGGATTTACCCACTGTTTATCCCCAAAACCCAAAGTTGGGAGGGTTGTGCTACGACGCGCTCTCCAAGGTGTGTGATGATGACTGGTGGTGTCCTGTTGGGGAATCTTGGTCAATGTAGTCGACACTTCCGCTTACGGGTTCTAGCTGGAGCCGGTTATGGATTTGACACTTCAGGGTAGTCTAATAGAGGAAAGGATAGGATGTGGAAGTTAGTTGTGATTAGGTAGATGATGTATGTAGATAGGTGTAGCTTGAAGTCAGGAAGAAAATGTGATCTAACTGTGTTTGTTGGAAAACCTTTGATTGATTAAGTGTCGTAACTCAGTAATGTATGAATTGACATAACTTAATAAGATTGTAGTTAGGTAAAGGATTGTACCTTGCAAACTATGTTTAAACTTGTTTCGGTAAATAATAAGTTGAGTGTTTATGATTGATGTGTGTGATTTATTACTGTTAGTGTACTTACGCGAGGTATGTAAGCAGTAGCTACGCTTACATAACTCACCTACATATTTATAAATTGCGTGAAATAAAACTGAACTATAATGTTTAGGCATTAATTACATTATTACTACTTATATAACTAGGAGATTAAATTAATACGTCGAGTTAGTCAATTTTGGTTTAATAACTAAATAGGATAATAGAGTAAATTAGGTGGTAATGAAAGACGATTTAGTAATAATGTTAATTATCGTCGATTAATGTTAGTCATTGTTGATTAATGTTAATAATGTTGATTAATGTTAAATATTGTCGATTAATGTTAATAATATTGATTAATGTTAGTCATTGTTTATTAATGTTAAATATTGTTGATTAATGTTAATAATATTTATTAATGTTAATTATTGTCGATTAATGTTAATGATATTGATTAATGTTAATAATATTGAATAATAATGTTAATTATTTTCAATTAATGTTAGTGATTAATGTTAATTATTATCAATTAATGATTAATAGTGTTGATTAATAAACGAACTATGGTTAACCTAAGTAGTAACTAATGTAATTGATTAGTAATGCTTGATTTATTGTTAATAAATTTAAGTAGTCAAGACTAAGGGTTAAAATGTCAAATGATTATTGTAATGTTAATTAAAGTAGTATTAAATTGATAAGTTAATATCTTTTTTTTTTGTTGGGAAAGTGGTGGAACCTCCTTGACTAGCAAGTTTTCCTTTGGCTAAGTTACCACAAACCAAGGGCATCTAAGCCGTCAGAATCACCCAGGGATCGCACCCGGCCTGAACCGCACCAACCCTTAACATGGTTGGATTTTTTGGTATCCGTAGGATTATAACCGGCAACATTTCCACTTAGGGGGCGTCTTAACCATACCCCGCCACCAACTGTTCTACATCTCACGGATAATTGATAAGTTAATATCAATTGCAAGGTTAGTTAATTAATTAAAATGTATGGATAAGAATTAATTTATATCTATTAAAGTTTATTATGATCATGCCGAAATTAATTAGAACATAGGATAATTATAAATAGATATAATATGAAATTGATAAACAAGTGTCGGGTATACATTTTGGAATTTGTTCATAAAAATGATAAATTAATTATAAATTAATTATAAATTAATTATAAATTAATTAAGAAGCATTTAATTATCAGGTAACCGAGGTTGGATAGTAATTAATAAGGTGAAACGTGTAAGTGTAAAACACACGTAAAACACTTACGGTTAGTTAGAAAACCATCCCAAAGCTTAAACTATAATATATAAATTTTAATATTGATTAAATAAAATATTATATTTTGAAATAAGGAAGGAATATTAAAATATTGGAAGCTAATGTTTGAGTCATGGGTTGGGGCTTGAGGACTGACTTGGGGGATAAAACATTTATGATGAGGATAGGGGTAGTAATGGAGAAAGGCGAGTCGGCAATGGAAGGAGGAATAAGGTCGAGAAGAGAGGAAAATTTGGGGGATCTTCACCTTTGGATATTTTGGGAATTTTAGCAGAGATAGAAATTTTCAGAGCAGAAGAGAAGGGGGTTCTTGTTGGAGAATTCGCAGAAGGAAAATACTAGTTGGATTGTACTCGGTTTGGGCTGGGGGTCCAAAGGGGTACCTTTGGAGCTGGGTGGTCGGCGAGACCTCGCCAGTTGGCAGGGTGGCATACCAGATTATCTGGTCGGTTGAGTTTCAAGGGTTCGGGAATTCTTTTGGTTGCAAGGCATATAACATGGCATACAACAGGGCATGCAGCAGGGGAAAATGAGCAACAAAGGGGTCAACCAACTTACTAAGGTACTTATCCTACATGTATACAAATCATTCTAACTCTGTTAAATTATTATGTCAAGTTATGAAAACTGAAATTTATCGTAATTTGGACTCTATTATCTATGTTGTTGCATCTGCACAAAAGTAGTAAATGCTAGAATTAGATAAACAGTAAATATATTTATTTCAACCTGTAAATGTAAATGTGTTATATTATTTACAGGCATGATAGTTAAACCTAAACTAGAAACCAAAATAGAGACCTGAAACATAATGAAAACAAAGTGAAACAGAATGAAAACATTATAAAGATGGAAATTCATGTATAAAGTAGGACATGGGTCCTACACATGGTATCAGAGCGAAGGCTGAAAAACTTGGACCATAGGGGGCCTTAGCCACACCCAAATTTAGAAATTGACTAAACAACTACAAACACAGCAAACTATAAGCTACTGCTTGTTACAACAAAGCAGATTGCCTATCACAAACCAGAAATATATCATAGGAAAGATGCCTATGAAGCAAGCAAGAAAACTATTTCCCTGCAAAACAAACATGTGTTTACGCAATTAGAATTCTAATTATGTATAAAAAAGGGGGAAATATGTGATTTCCAAATGTATATAAATGAAATGATAATGATATATACAAAAATTATTCTGATAATTTGTTTTTGTTATACTCTACTCCTGTAATAACGTTTTCTTTTCATATATATAATTAGTATATATATAGAAAAAAAAAGGGGAATATATTATTTATTAGATAAATATATATATATATATATATAGAATAGTTAGAGGAAGTTATGTTAAGGGATTAACCTTATTACTAGATAGATTTCCTCTTTGGTTATTATAAAGTCAAAAGCTATATAAGTATTACTCTTTATAGATAGGAGAAGTTGAAAACAACAAATGATTTGTACATACCTCATAGATAAAAAGGCTTTTACAACCATTTGGAAGTATAAACCATTCCGTCTTTTTATTATTTATAAGAAAATAATAAAACAGGAATTAAATTAAATGAAGGCTTTATATATATAAACATTCCACAAACAAAATAAAATTTGGAATTTCATTCAACCCAAACACCAAGTTAGCGCCCAAGACCAAGCCACCAAAGGGAGCGCATGGCCCTAGGTGGTCGTTCACGTGAAAGAGAGAAGTTCGTGGCTTCTCTGCGCATAAGGAAAGTCTGTGTAAGAGGGAGAAGTCGGTGGCCTCTCTGCGCAGAAGGGAAGGCAGCGTGAAGGGGTCTTTGAGAAGAAGAGAAGGCAATGTGAAAAGGGGGAGCCCATGAGGGAACAGAAATATATATAAAAAAAGAGAGAAAGAAATGGGAGAATATATATAGATATTTATGTATTTATATATAATAAAAATATATATATAGATATATATATAATAACAATAACAACAATAATAAATAAATACTATAAAAAATTCACAAAATAAAAGTAAAATCAAGTATTGGGTTTCGTTACCCAAACTTCAAGCTGCGTGTTGGTTGGTTGTTGCTCCACCAGGCCATCGGCCTCTTGCACGAAACCTAAATGTTTTTTCTGGTAAATGAGGGGCATCTTGAAATATTTTGAGGCGCAACTAAGTAATTAATAAATGAATGGGGTAGATTTCTCTTTATGATCCCATTTATTACTTTTCCACTCTGGCAAGGCGGCCAATTATGAAACTTTGCATGATCCCATTTAACAAGTCGGCTAGGCGATGGCATGTGTGATCAAAATGATTATATTGGTCTTAATTTGAACCCCTCTTATATCTATATATATCAAATCTATAAAAAAATCTCATATTAATGTTAATTATTATAAATCTTATGATAAGTTAATGTTCATGTAACAAATCAGAATTAGCATGATAGTTAAAATGAAATAAGTATTTTTACTTAATTTAATTTAATTAAACCTTACAAACTTTGTTATTGTTTAGTTAATTAAATAAGAACTAATTTAATTGGTCAATCAATTTGATATAGGGATAATTGATACACATAAGTAAGGTCTAATATGTGTTATGATTAATATAACTTAATATCAATATTACCAAGATTAATTTAAGATTAAATTGGTTAAGAGTAGTATACTCAATTTATTAAATTAGTTAATTAATCGTGTAAATTATAAGTTAATTTTAACGTAATTAAACGTGGCTACAAGTTTAGAAGGTGACCTGAGCTAAGTGGATTGCATTGACAAATAATATTTATGAATGTGCATGAAATAACTTATATTAATATATGAGAGATTAGGGTCGTAATGAGGGTAGAAAAGGGGGAACTATCGCCACATTGGTGGATAGGGTTATATGAAGAGTTAAAAAAAGAAAAAGATAAAGGCAAAAGTTAGTAATTATACTATAATTATGGGTAAAGTAATACATAATTTTCGTAAAAAGCGTATATATAGACAATGAAATATAAGTGGATTTATCATAAATCATGGAATTCACTATCCATACAGGTATCAAGGAAGCAAAAGATTAAGGTGACATAAATGCATTTTGGACATTTAACTTGGTCCCTAACTGGAAGAGTATAATGACACATGATATTTTAGTGAGAGAATGTGGCAACTAAAGTAGTTGGTAGTAATAATAAGGATAAGTTCATAATAGAGGAATATGTGCATGTTCCATCAAGTCATGGTAGGACATAAAATTAATTTTGGTACGTCAAGTAAATACATGATCTTCATCTTCACTCTATAAGGATAATTTAAAAGTTGATCGACAATAGATGGGATAGTAAAATTGTAAAATCTTATGAGGAACCTATGTAGTCATGCTAGGAGGAAATTCGTGAGGGTGTGATGCTATCCTATAAGGGAATGACCTTATATCAAAATTTTGAAAAAAAAAGGAAAAAAAGAAGAAGAAGGGAAAGTCGAATTTCTTGAAAGTGGTTCATAATGCAATGCATTGACGAGAAAATGGTGTAAGTTAAATGACATAATCATGGTGATGCCTTAGATTCCAATTAAGTTATATAGGATACTATTGATGAGTGCCGGATATGGAGAAGGAATTCACAGTTTTCAAAGATGCCTCAAGGAAGGGTTTGGGTGTAGTGTTGATGCAGGAAGGTGGAGTAATAGATTATGCATCGAGGAAGTTAAAAACACATGAAGAGAATTACCCTACCCATGACCTAGAATTTGTTGTCATGATGTTAGCTTTAAAGCTTTGGATACATTACCTTGTTGAACGAAGCTTTGAGCCAGGGATAATTTTAAGAACCCCCCCAAAATTTATATGTATAAAAAATGGGCGAATCTCCCCGATGTATAGGAAAACTTGAAGGCGATTTTATCAATAATATAATATGTATATATCATTTTTTGGCGAATCTTTCATTTCATTATATAATGCTGTAAAATCTTGGCAAATCTTTCACTAAATTATAAGATATTGTAAAATATTGGCGAATATTTCACTTAATTATAAAAAATTGTAAAAACTTGGCGAATCTTTCACTGATTTATAAAATATAGTAAAAATTTGGTGAATCTTTTGCCAATAAGACTCAAGCTTTTGATTTTGTAGATTACTAAGGTTGTGCAACAAAAGAACATACACCGGAGCTCAACTCTGGACTCTCTCGACTCCTAGAATCTCAAATGAAAAAGTGTATGAATGAGGAAATGATGGATTTATTTATACATTTCACAAGCAGTATTTGATCACTCACAACTATAAGGTCAAGTAGGGACTCTACTTGTTATCTCGTCCCTTAATGGTGCAATGGACATGTGGGGTCATGAATTCAAAATTCTCCCAAAGATGATAAAAATTCCCAAAGCACTTAAATATTTTCCAAGGCACTTCTAAATTCTCCCAAGGATGATAAAAACTCCCCATGCACTTCAATATTTTCCCCAAGCACTTCAACATTCCCTCGAGGCACTTCAATACTTACCCCATGCACTTCTAAATTGACGCAATGATGATAGAAACACACCATGCACTTCAATACTTGCCTCAGCCACTTCAAAATTCTCCTAACGATGATAAAAACACCCAGACACTTCAATATTTTCCCCATGCACTTCAAAATTCTCTCATCAAAGATAAAAACACCCCCATCCACTTCAATGTTTTCCCAGGCACTTCATTACTTTCCCCGGACACTTAAAAATTCATCCAATAATGATAAAGATGCCCTATGCACTTCAATAGTTTCCCTAGGAAAGGGAGAAAAACACCCGATAATGATATAATCACCTAGGCGATCACAAAATGCCCCGATCCACACAAATTTTCCCCAACAAGTGATAACTTTGCTCATCATTGTTTTAAAACGTCCCAACGTTATAAAATCATTCATACATTGATCAATAACAACCCCAAGCACTTCTAAATTCACGCAGTGAGGAGAAAAACGACCCATGCACTTATAAATTCACCCAGTGACGAGAAAAACGCCCCAAGCACTTCAATACCTGCCCCGGGCACATCAAAATTTTCTGAAAGTTGATAAAATTTCCCTAAGAACTTCAATATTTTCCTAGGCACTTCTAAATTCTCCCAAGGATGATAAAAACTCCCTATGCACTTCAATATTTCCCCAAAGCACTTCAAAATTCACCCAATCCCCCAAGTCACTTCAATACTTGCCACGTGCACTTCTAAATTGACCCAATGATGATAGAAATGCCCCATGCACTTCAATACTTGCCTTGACCACTTCAAAATTCTTCCAACGATGATAAAAACTCCCAGACACTTCAATATTTTCCCCAGGCACTTCAAAGTTCTCACACCGAAGATAAAAACACCCCCATTCGCTTCTAAATTCACCCAATGATGAGAAAAATGCACCATTCACTTTTAAATCCACTCGGTGATGAGAAAAACACCCCATGCACTTCTAAATCCACTTGGTGATGAGAAAAACACCCCATGCACTTCTAAATTCACCTCAGCCACTTCAAAATTATCCCAACGATGATAAAAACACCCAGACACTTCAATATTTTCCCCAGGCACTTCAAAATTCTCCCATTAAAGATAAAAACGCCCCCATCCACTTCCATGATTTCCCAGGCATTTCATTACTTTTCCTAGACGCTTCAAAATTCATCCAATGATGATAAAGATGCCCTATGCACTTCAATAGTTTCCCTAGGCAAGGGAGTAAAACAACCGACAATGATATAATCACCCAAGCAATCACAAAAATGCCTCAATCCACACAAATTTTCCCCGGCAAGTGATAACTTTTCTCATCACTGTTTTAAAACGTCCCAACACTATAAAAGCATTCATACATTGATCAATAACAACCCCAAGCACTTCAATACTTGCAGTGATAAAAATTCCTCTGCTAGTGTTTTTCGGGTTTCCTAGACAAACAAGAGGCTGAGAAAGTACTCGAATAGAGCCATACAAACATTTGCAATGACCATTATGGTGGCCATGCTACTTCTCAAAAGGTCTTGTTCATAGTTTATTACTTCTCAAAATTCTCATGTTTAGAGATCAAAGCGTGGCTAGTTGGTAGCGTTTCTGACATATAATTTATACTTGACATGCTGAGACTCTCATAATCCTAACTATTGAGTGGTTTTAGAATCTAATAGAATAGGCACCCAACAACTCAGATGTTCACATATGCAGCCTGAACCATGGGATTGTACCTCTATTTTTCATTGCATTTACCTATGCATTCAAGGTATCATATAATTATATAGTTAGTAGTGAGGATACATCGGATATTATTATTATTTAGTTGTGAATCTATTTTAAGGGAATATATATAATTCGATCTATGAACACGTTATGTTGTGGCTCTTTAGCAAAGGTTTTTTCTTATGCTTCATTAGCAGCCTAACAAGCCACACAATTTGTTTGCAAATTGAATAGAAAATAAAATGAAGAGAACACCATTACATGCAGACACAACATAGGTTCTTGTTATCAAAGAATTGTTTCTCAAAACAAAGGGTTGCTTCAAGCTAGTCCTAGAAATTGGAAAGACTAGAAATATGTATCATAGGGTGTTTGTTAAAATTTAATAAGTAAAAATTAAAATCCCCATTGTATTTTTCCATAGAATTTATATTTCTTACCATATGGTAAATAATCATCAATTGGGATGAACATAGGCATTATGGTTGTTTCTTACCGGTCATAGGTTGAATTCTTGGCAATCAATAGCAGGAAATTCATGTGAATTGTTATCCTATGGTTGTGTTATCTGTTATGTTATCCTAGACTTCCACAGGCATTCCTATCTCTGAATAGTTATTGCAATTTCAATAGTTGATTTTTGTGGTGCATATTTAGAAAGCGATTGAACATCCACAAATATGCACCCAACCACATCATTCCGTAATACATTCCATTGCACTCGACCCCCCGAGAATATAGCTTGGACCAAAAATACTACTCTAAGCTTCATTTTGTATATGACTCTCCTTCCAAACCCTAAAAGTTGTCTCTATTACTGTAGCTGAATGTTTGAGTTTAAAGTCCTCATTAGTTTGTGTTTGTGTCAGAAATTGTTACTAAGGCTAGGGTAACAAGCCAACACAATCTCAAGAATAAAATCAATCCAAACTAGGTTTTTAGGGTTTTGTTTTGTAGGTTTTGGTAAGAAAACTTCAAGAGCATAAGGGAATACATCCAACAATAAGTAAAAACTAATTCACATACATATATCCATGAAGATGTATATATATCTCAGAAATTCACCAAAAGATTGCACTGAAATTCATTCAATAAAAGACAAGCACTTACTGGAAATCATACATAAAACCAGAAATGAAATTGTCAATCAAGAAACTGTATAAGTTTAAAATGAAGCCAACACATATCAGAAGTGGAATAAGGAGTCATATATTCATAGTTTCATCAAAAATGCAATATGAGAGTTTGCAATACTTAGCAGTGAACAAGTCTGGAATAATGCACAGCTTGCAGACCTCCTCTAGCTCTCCAAAAATTTCGAACCCTTACAATGTCTTTTTTACATCTCTAAATAGTTTTTCATCCCCCCAAAATAGTTAGGGTTTTTCCTATTAATCCTCCATCGAATGACTAGATTAGGCAAAATAACATTTACATTTTTACAAATTACTATTTTGCTAAAAATAGCAAATCCTTAACAAAAAGCTTTAAATGAACCTAACTGCCCTAGATCTCTTTTGATGCCTCCACTAGCAAAGCTATGCCATCTGGACTTGAGGATCTTTTCTTCACCTTTTTGTGCTTTTGCTCCAGCTCAGCTATCCTTCTGTGTAGGTGTTCATTTTCATGCTGCAAGGTCTGAACTGTCCTTTCTAATTCTGAGCAATTCCTGTCAGCCATCCTTTTCCTCCTGAGTGCCTCCTTTGCATCAATCACCAACTCCTGAAAATTGTCATGAGTATCTTGAAGATCTTCCCTCAATCTTCTATTTGCTAGCATTAAACCATCATTTACTTCTTGCATATAGTTCATTTGATGCTTGTACTGTTTCACAGTCTTCTTCAAATTATCCTTGTCAGAATTTACCAGCTTTTCTATTGCAGCATCCTGATCTTCACTTGGTTTCCAAAACATGTTAAACTTCTTAAACATCAATTCCTCTGTCAATGGTTTTACAGCAATATCTTCAATGATAGGGTTTGAAACACCTATTACCTGTGCTGATTTAATATCTTCTGTTAACAATTTTCCAGAATTGTTTTCAACAATGGATTTAGAGCTTTCTTCACCTGTTACATTTACGGACCCAACATCCTCTTTTTTAACTGAATGCAATTCATTTTTCTTTGACTGCTCCTCCATGGATTCTTCATCAGAAATGTCTACCTTATCAGTCTTCAATTTCGGATTCAACAATTTTTTCATATTTAATCTTAATTTGTTTTTAGACCTAGTTTTAGGTCTCCATAAAGAAGCTGGCTCTCCCATCATTTTTAGTGTCTTTCCTTGATATTGGACAGATGATAACTCTACCACTTCTAGCTTTTTTATCTTCTTCTTAGGCTTGGTAGTTTTGTCCTCTATAGATTGATTTTCTTTAGTCTCAGCTTTAACCTTGATCTCTGGAATGAACTGCTCATCCTCTAACATATAGCCCTCATCATCTGAGAGGACTGTGATAGGGCTTTTGGGCAGATTCTGGACTTCCTCTTTTGCTACAGGAATAGCTTTGACATCAATTTTCCTCTCTTCTTGAACCACTGGTATAGATGATGACTTATTTTCAAGAATTTCCTTTTCCTTTTTGTCATCGAATAATGAAAATTTGACTTCACTGTGCTGTGGAATTTCCTGAGGCTGACTGTCAGTCTGTCTTTCATCTGCTACCTGCTTTATTTCCTTTTTAACTTTAATGCCATGTTTGTTTGCAGGTTTAGCTGAATACCCCAACTTTTGTACCATTACTCTTCCCTTATCAGTTTGCCTTTTGGGTTGCTGGTCTTCTCCTTTAGAATGAATCCCTGACCAAAACAAAAAGAAGTCCCAAGTTTTTTCCTCCTTCTGCAACACTGTAGAGATGATCAACTTGATGAGACCATGATGAAATAATGATTGAGAAGTATGATCATCCTGCTGTTTAATTTTGCTAGACATTTTCTGCAAGCTTTTGAAGAAAAAGAATGGCGAATTCATTTTTGACACCCCTGCCATGTGCTGCAAGAACCTGAGATGGTATTTGAAAACTAATGAGTACCTCCCTTCACAAGTTATATAGCTCTGAAGAATTCTTAAAGGTTCAATCCATTCCCTCTTGAAATTATGAATGATGATACCTTTGTTCCAGTCAGGAACAACATTGGGCAATAAGTATCTTTGAGGGTCAAACTCAAAAGGAGATTTCTTAAACCAGAGCTCGCCTTCATTATCAATTTCAGTGGCTTCTGAAATTAAATCTACAGTCAATTTGAATCTTAAAGGACCTATTATGATCATCTCTTTCTTAAGTCCTTTGGCAAAATTGCATGATACTTGGGCATTAAAGCCATCTATCTTCTTGAAGAATTTCAACCATCCTGCCTGTTGGAACAGCTCTGCACAATCTGGAAGTTTTTGGATCCATGTCAAGTCTGTGGGTTCAGCCCTATTAATCTTACCACTTTTACTGTTTTTTCCCATCTCTTTCTTGTCAAGGAACTGGAACAGTCTAGTTTCAGGTTTCAGAATTGTCTTATAAACTGCTTTCTGGGCAAATAGTACTGCAGGTTATAACAATTTAACCCATGCACAAATCTACAAACCTTCCTGTGTAACACCCGTATCAAACTAGCAGACTTCCCTCTGTTTAAACAAACTGAATTCTACAGGCAATTCTGTGAGTTTTTCAACGCCCTATTCTGATTAGGTCATAAAAGGAACAGTCATGCTAATTCCTTCTATCATGCTTCAGCTAACCATTTCAGTGATGAATTCTTCATCCTTTCATTCTATCACACCTTTCTCAGCGACCAATTTTTCAGAAAAACACGCAGCAGCAAAAACCCCAAATTCTTCAGTTATGAGGGTTTACGTAATACCTGTCAATTACTCCTGCATCGTGGCGTAATGTCTTCAAATTGAGGTGTCAATAACGTTCCTCTTCGAGCACAGGTGTCCTCCTAACGTTTTCTTGGCTGCAGGTGAAACGAATTCAAAGCCCTAATTTCTGCTGGCGCCGGAATCACAGGTGTCTCCTTCCACAGCAACGTAATCCATTGTTCAACGATGAAGACTCCTCCTCAAACACTAAATCCTTAGTGATCATGCGTGTGACGAGGGAGATTTGACAGCGAAACCCGGAACTGGCTGGTCTCTGTGCAACTGAAACCCGCATAACCTGTAATGATGCCCTTGTCTCTCTTCGTGATTATCAACCAACAAACATCATGCTAAAATTGCTGCATACACGTGTTAAACACTTCACAAAATGCGATTAGACACTCACACTCTTCATGATGATTGAAATCAGATCAAGATTTTACGAAAAACTCATGCCACGATATTCCTGTAGCGCACTCTGTGTTAAACTTTGGTGTAGCGCTACAAGAATATCTTTAAACCAAAATTTAGCAGATTTTCTAACTTTTGCCAAATTTATTGGAGATTTTAGCAGCTTTTTGGTTTAGGCCACTAGTTTAGCTACTCTCTAAAGTCATAATTGATTCTTCTTTTGAATATATAACTCATATTTACCCACTTCCAATATAAAAATGACCAAAATCAAATGAAATGTGAAGACTGGGCTCAAACTTTATTCAAGCATTCATAAGATTCTTAAGAAGGCAGAAAACCAAAACTGAAAACCAACAATTAACTAAGGTAAACTCAAAAAATCAAACCAAAATTTGGAGAAGAAAAACTAAAAATGCAGAAAAATTTACTGACTTAACATCTGGCTCCAGCTGCGGGATGAAGTCCTCCCTGTGAGGCTTCAAGAACCTGTAGACTAGTGCCTTCAGTCTTCCATTGGGCTATGGAGTCTTTATTCAATCTCACTCACACCGGTATATACAATGAAAAGTGACCATGATCTTCATTTAACTGTAAAAATGCTTGAGGAATCGCCCATTAACAGGGCTGAGCAATTCCTCTCCTTCCAAAGACTGCAATATGAAAGTATTATTTTCCAAAACCTTAGCTATCAGGAAAGGGCCAAACCATAAATTATCAAATTTTCCATGTTTCCCCTTCTGTTCCTTTCTTGCATCCCATCTTAAAACCATCTCACCTTCTGAAAAAATATGATCTTTGATATTTCTGTCAAACCTGGTTTTCATTTTAGCTCTATACAGCTGGGCTTCTTTGTCTACTTTCTCTCTGTTCTGCTGTAACTCAATCATCTCAAAAATTCTCCTTTGCAAATCATCTGGTTCCTCTTGAGAATTTTGGAGGAACTTCATTACTGGGATTCCCAATTGTACTAGAAATACTGCTTCTGTTCCATAAACCAGCTGAAAAGGTGAAGTTCCAATGGCTTGTTTTACAGTAATCCTATCTGCCCATAATGCATATTTCAACATTGAATCCCAAGATTTTTTATTTTGTTTGAGCAATTTTTTGATGCACTGAATGATATTTTTGTTTGATGATTCAGCCTGACCATTTCCCTGAGGATAATAGGGAGTTGAATGTTTTAGCATAATACCATTTTTTTCACAAAAGGCCACCATTGCCTTGGATTTGAATGCTTTGGCATTATCAGTAATCAATCGTTGTGGGCAACCAAACCTGCTCAGAATATTATTTTCTATGAAATCCATAATTACCTTATCTGTGGCATTTCTTGTGGGGATAGCCTCCACCCACTTTGTAAAGAAATATGTGGCAGTCAAAATCCAATGATGTTGGCCTGAAGATGCTGGGTTTATTTCTCCAATAAAATCCAGGCCCCACTGCTGAAAAGGGGCATTGACTACAATAGGCTTTAAAGGTAAAGACAGCAGCTTCTGTTTTCCTGCAAACTTTTGACAAGGTATACAAGTTCTTACAGTTTGATAAACATCTGTGAAAAGTGAAGGCCAATAGTAACCAGCTCTTAAAATTTTATAAGCTGTTGTTTTCCAATATTTATGCCCTCCACAGGCTCCTTCATGAGATTCTGAAATTACTTCCTTTATTTCAGCTTGATCTAAACACCTTAATAAGATTCCTGCTGGATCTTTCCAAAACAATTGACCCTCTATCAGACAGTATTTAGTAGTTTTCAATTTCAAGGACCTGGCAGCTTTTCTGTCTAAATGTTCTGGACATTGCAAAAATAGCAAAAAATGGACAATGTCAGCATACCAATCTGAAGATGAATAAGAATCCATGATTCTTTCTTTTTCCAGGATTACTTGATTTTCTTCAGGTGCTGATTCTTCTGTCATAGCATGTAACCCTAATGCCTGACAATTTGAGTCAGCCAGTAGTTTGGCCAATCCTTGTCCTTTGACCAGCTTCGTAGGTCTGATTTCCACCTCGTATTCCATAATTTTGGCAATCCACCTTCCCCTCTTTCCTTCACTATCAGGCTGTGTCAAAACATCCTTCACTGCAGCATTTGGAACAAATGAAACAACCTTGGAGTGTAAAATATAAATTCTGAAAAATTTTAAAGCCTTTACCAGGGCATAGGCTTGTTTCTCCAAGATACTGTATTTTAGCTCGGAATCTCTAAGTGTTTTGCTGAAAAAGGCAATTGGTTGTTCCAATCCTTCTTCATTCTTCTGAAGTAATACAGCAGCAATGGTGTCCTCTGAAGCAAAGGAAAATGTAAGAAATTCTTTGTCAAAATTTGGACTCACCAGAACAGGTGCTTCAGTTAGAGCCACTTTAATCTTTTCAAAAGCTGTCTTTGCTTCCATAGTCCACCTGACTTCTTGATCCTTTTTTAACATGCCTGTAATTTGCTTAATGGTCTCAGCGAAATTAGGAATAAACCATCGCAGAAAATTAATTTTGCCAATAAATGATTGCACATCCTTTTTACTCCTAGGCAAGCTAATTTTCAGTATTGCTTTGACTCTCTCAGGGTCAATCCTGATACCATCAGCTGATACCAAGTGACCAAGCAACTTACCTTCCTGTACAGCAAAATGTGATTTTTTAGGGTTCAAAGATAAACCAAATTTTCTGCACTTTATGAAGGTCTGCTCCAAGTGTTTCAAGTGTTCATCATCAGATTTGGAGAAGACTGTAATATCATCCAGATAAATAACCACAAACTTATCTTTTTCACCCACGAATGCAATATCCATAGCTCTCTGAAAGGTTGCTCCAGCATTCATCAAGCCAAAAGGCATCTTGTCATACATAAATGTCCCCCAGGGAGTTGTAAAAGCTGTTTTTTCTTTATCATCAGGATGCATAGCAATCTGATTATACCCTGAGAAGCCATCTAGCATTGAAATCCTTTGAGCTCCAACCACCTGCTGCAAAACCTGTTCAATCTTGGGGAGAGGATAATTATCTTTTAATGATGATCGATTTAAATTTCTGAAGTCAACACATAATCGAATCTCTCCATTCTTCTTTCTAACAGGAACCAAATTTGCCACCCAAGAAGAATATCTAAGAGGCACTATTATTTTTGCATCCAACAACTTCTTTAATTCTTTTTCAATAACAGGGAACAGTGCTGGATTGATTCTTCTTAATTTCTGCCTGAAAGGTTTAACATTAGGTTTCAATGGAACTTTATGCTGAATAACTGCTGTGTCATAGGTTTTCAGCTCCTTGTAAGACCAAGCAAAAGTATCTATATATTTTCTCAACAGCTTAATGTATCTACTCCTTTGCTCAGCTGTTAGGTTTTTAGACAATTTTACCATTCTGGGCTGTTCTGCTGAGCCAATATTGTAATCCTCTACATTTTCTTCTGAAGACTGGATCACTGGTCCGGAAGGTGTATCATCCTTAGTAAATATTCTCTCCAAAGGTACTAGGCCTTTTGGAATGAAATTACTCTTTAATTCAATAATCTTATGTCCAACAATCTCTTCTGCAGTAAATTCATCTAACTGTTCATCCTTTTCATCAATTTCTTGATCAATTTGATTGTTTGAAAATTCATCTACCAGCTCAAGAAAATTTTTTATTTCAAGGTCATCTTCAAAAACCCTCCAATGTTTCACATTATCTGGGACACATGGCCTATATCTCACTTCTATTGGATACCTTAATTGAGTGGTTTTTGGAATTCTGAAATGTGTGGCAGCCAGGGCTAAAGAATCTGCAGTTTCATTTTGATTTCTGGGAATATGAGTGATATTAAATGCAATAAAATAATTTTCAAGCATATCCCATACCTCATTTCGATATACTTTCAACAAACCCTGCTTTACTTGATATTTGTTCTTCACTTGTTGAACATTTAGTTCGGAGTCGCCAAATGCAGAAATCTGTTGAATTCCTAAATCTTTTGCAGCCTTCAATCCCAATAGCAGGGCCTCATACTCAGCAGTATTGTTGGTGGTAGCAAATTCTAACTTATACATAAGTTTCACCATTTCACCTCCAGGAGAAATCAATAAAACTCCAGCTCCAGCACCTTCTTTACATGATGACCCATCAAAATACAACTGCCATAATACATCCTATTCTTCTTGACTGTGTTTTACAGGCTGATCTTTTTGTACTTGTAACACACCAGCAGAATTCTCTTCTTCACTAAATTGGAGTATGCATGAACCAAGGTCTTTATCCACAGAATACATCGGGTGATTTGTAGGGTTTTTCTCATCTATGACTATGTAAGCCAACTGTAACTCTCTATAAAGTCTCCTGTTTTCCCCACCAAAAACAGGAATAGTTGCATAAGAGAGATCCATCTGTAATGTTCCTCCAACTTTCTTAGCCCATGACCTAGACAGAAGTAAACCAAACTTTGGTGTGATGTCAGCTACCACAACATCCATTATTACACTTTTCATGGGTAACTGAGTAAGATTGACAACCATATCTTTTATCACTCCTAGACATTTTACAGCTCGGGAGTCAAAGGCATATAGATCATGGTAAGGCTTAGTGACATTAAGGCCCAGGGCTTCCATCACAGATTTTGGCATCAAATTATGGGATGCTCCTGAATCTAGCAGACAGTTATGAATCATCTACTCATGCACAGTCAGAGTTATATAAAATGGAGGAGAAGCACCAGCTTCATTTTCAGTCTTCTCAGCTAAAGCTGATCCAATAAAAATTCTAGGGTTTTCTTCCTGAAGATTCACTGTATCTGAAACTGGCTGATTATTTGGCATATTCATTACCTTCAAAACTGTATTCTTGTATGATGGATTTTTTATAAGTTCAGAAAATGGCACAGGAATTTTGAGTTTTCCTAATTCATTTTCCAAACTAAAATGTTGACCTGACTTGTTTACCTCTTCAATTTCTGTATTTTTCTTGGGTTTTTCTGCAGGTTGTTTCTTTTCTGCTACAGGATCAACAGTTGGTTTATCACGAATAACTGGAGCAGGAACAGCAGCTTTCTTCTTAGGAGCTTGAACTACTTGTTTTGGTCCAGTGCTGAGATTAATAACTTTCTTGACTCCATTCTGATTGGTAGCAGCATTTACAGAAGTCTTTTCACATTCCAAATCATCTTCAACCTCATATAAATCAGCATCATAATATTCAGAATTTAGAAAATCCTCTTCAGTAACAAAGCCTGTAAACATTTTATCTCCAATGTGGTTCATGTCCTGATCAGTCTCAGTTTCTTCAAAAAGCAACTGCTGATCAATTTCTTCCTCATCAACCAGATTATTTTGAAAAGGTGGGGGCACTTTTTGATCTTCATTTTCTCTCCTTTCTTGCTGAATGTCATTATTTCTTCGCTCCCTTGGCATGAATCTAGGTGCAAATTGTCTTCTAAACTGATTTTGGTTGTTTGGATTCCTCTGAGCTTCTGGAGCAGGTTTAGCAGAATTCTTCTCAAGCTCTAGTTTGTTCAACTTTGCAGTAAGGATTTTAACCATTTTGGCCATCTCATCTATTTTGGCCTCAGCAGATTGAGGAGCAGAGCCTGCTGTGATAGCTTCTTTCTTTCCCTTTCTCTCATACAACTGCTGAGATGTTTCATTCTTAAGTCTATTTGAAGCTAGCAAATTAGACTCTATCTCTAGGGCTGCATCTTGCATGTTCAGCAGAGTGATAGGTCTCCTCTCTCTGAGTAATAAAGAAAATTCATGATCAAAAGCATTGGCGTATGTCAACTTAGCTGATGTTTCAGTGGGTTTAATTTCTGCTGGAATTCTACTGTACATCTTATTAAACCTCTTGGAAAAATCTGCAACAGTCTCATCTTTCTTTCTTCTGAGAGCTCCAAACTCGGTTATATAGTATGTGTGATCTTTAGTGTCTCCCCACTGTCTCATGAAAAGCTGATGGAGTTCTTCAATAATAGTAATGGAATTAGCAGGCAACTCCCTAAACCATTTTCTTACATCTCCATCTAGACTCTGAACAAAAACCCTCATCCACACATCTTTAATTTCAATATTCTGATTGTCAGCATAACTCATAAAAGCTTCCCAATGTTCCTCAGCAGTATTTTCCCCTTGACCATTAAATCTAGGCATATATTTCTGATAATCACCTCCGGGCAAAGGATGTAGAGGCTGAGGTAAAACTAATGGTGCATATCTAGCTGCTACCATTCTGTCCATCATATCCATAGGTGGATTTTGAGCTGCCATTGTGGACTGAAGTTTCAAATTAGGGTTTGAAAAGGAAGGGGTTTGACTGGGTCCTTTTTGAAAGGTATTATTTCCTAGTTTCAACTGAAATATTGGTATTTTATCAGGAGAAGAAGTTTTAGCCTTCAAGAAACTTTTAGGATTAGTGAAAACCTGAAAACTGCTCTCAGAAAGGGTAGGTTTTATACACGGTGAAATGTCAGCTGGGTCTAGTGATTCGCCTAACTGGTGAGAATCACAACAAGTTGGCAGAGATTTGGATTTTCTGAGTTTGTTTGCTGTTTTCAGAATCTGCTCAGGGTCTGTCACACCCAGATTTATTGGAGAAACAGGCTTATTCCTGGTCCCAATCCCTTTAGAAGCCAGTGTGACTTTTTTGGTGAAAATATAGCCTTCAAAGTGCTGGTTCAAGTCCACCTCTTAAACCAGGAAAAATGATGAGTATCCCAGGGAAGATATGCTTCAGCTTCGTCCCCGGCAACGGCGCCAAAGATGTTTGTGTCAGAAATTGTTACTAAGGCTAGGGTAACAAGCCAACACAATCTCAAGAGTAAACTCAATAAATAAAACAAAGTTTTTAGGGTTTTTGAATATGATTTGAATGGTTGTAAGCTCTGGGCACAGTCAGGGAATACATCCAATAGAAAAGTAACAACTAAATCATAAGCATAAACTGATAAAGATGCATAACATATCACAAAGATCCCACAAAAAGAATGTACTGAGGTTCATACATAAAAGATAAGCATCACCAGAAAATATACATCAACTAGCAATGAAATTACCATTTAAGAAGCTAAACAAGCTTAACAACAAAGCCAGTCACAAATAAAAATGAAGGAGAAAAAGTCATATGTTTCATTATTTCATCAGCTAAAGCTCATAAGAGTCACAGTACTTATCTTTTGAACAAGTCTGAAGTTACAATACAATCTGCAGACCTCCTGCTGCCCCAAAAAATCAGAACCCCCTCAATGACCCTTTGTCCCTCTTTTATAATTACAAAGAAGTGGTTCTATTTCCCCTTCATTAGGTCGAAATTGAAACCACTGAGCAGTTACATTAACTAACTAACTCAACTAATTAACTAAAAATAGTAAATCGGATTCCTGGCAAATATGGCGAATTTCTGGAAAATAGGTGTCAAAGAAGCTTCCATATCTCTCAATTGGTGACACCTGTGTAAAAACTGAGAGAGGTTTTTGTAAATGGGTCCGTGATGGACAAAAACCTCTCTTGGGTTTTAAAAATTCATCTCCAGTCAATCAGAATCTTCCCCGCAAGATGAACACTAAAACAGGAAAATATTAAATCTTTAAAATCCCTGGAAAATAGGCTGCAAAGATTAAACTGAATCTTTCAATCCTTGATAGATGTTGCAAAACTGAGAGAGGTTTTTGTAGATGGGTATCTTAGGAACAAAAACCTCCTTCAGTTTTCAAAAATTCCTCTCCATCAGCTCGCGGTCTGCATTTGACTTCAATCACTCAAAACAGGAAAAACGTGATATTCTTGTAGCGCGCCCTTTGTTAAAATTTTGTCTAGCGCTACAGGAAAGTCTCAACACTGTTTTGTGGCTTTTAAACCACTTTTTATCAATTTGTATGGGATTTTGAGGCTATCAGGGTTATGATTGTACCTGTTCTCACTTAGATTAGGATTTTATGAGTTTTGTAATTGATATAATGAACTTTGAAAACCCCTCATCATCAACAAATATAAAGAATTTAAAATCTAAAAACACCAAAAACAAGTCCAAAATATTATAAAATCCTAAGGGAAACTTACTAAAGAGGAAGAAATCAAAATTTAAAGAAAATAAATGACTTAAAATAAAGTGCAATAAAACCAAAAAGGACAAATCAAACCAAAATTGAAGAAACACAATACTGACTTAACATCTGGCTCCAGCTGCGGGATGAAGTCCTCCCTGTGAGGCTTCAAGAACCTGTAGACTAGTGCCTTCTGTCTTCAATCTAACTACCTGCAAACTTCCATTGGGCTATGGAGTCTTTATTCAATCTCACTCACACCGGCATGTACAATGAAAATCAACTCTCTTTCTCCGAGGAACCTTCCATCTACTGAATCAACTCGAAACCCCATTTCCAATGTAACCAAGAAAGAATTTGATCAACCCACCAAAACTGGTTTCCAACTCCAAATATATATATAATCAGAAATATTGGAAAACATGAAGAGCACAGATTTAACAACTTATATCCACTTTCATCAAATAGTGTCTCTGAAATAACAGATTTATAACCTGGTATTGACTCTAAATAATCTGCTACTGGATCATAAAAATTTCCATGAGTTACCTCTTCCCGCTCTATGAAAAAGACAGGCTGTCCATAAGAATATTTTGTTCCATGAATATCAATCAGGCATTGGCGATAAAAGACATCTGGATCAGCCTGAATTTGCTCTGGATCTTTTTGGATAGTATCATTAATAATGTTAATAAGCTGAACCTCCTTTTCCACACTGTCTTCAAATGAATGACTATTAGGCATTGGCTTTTGCTGTTCAAGGCTAATAGACTGAATGCATTCTTGAATCTGCTGATCAGATTGTAACAGATCACACTCCTCACAGATTTCTGGGTCTTTCTTTTCAATTTCATCATCATATTTATTAAAAATTAGACCATCTTCAATTTCTGTATTCTTCTTGGACTTTTCTGCAGGTTGCTTCTTTTTTGCTACAGGAACAGCAACTAGTTTATCAGGAATAACTGGAGCAGGAACAGCAGCTTTCTTCTTAGGAGCTTGTACTACTTGTTTCGGGCCAGATCTGAGATTAAGAGTCTTTTTAATTCCATTTTGATTAGCAGCAGCATTTATAGCAGTTTTATCAAACTCCAATTCATCTTCAACTTCATACAAATCTGCATCATAATATTCAGCATTTAGAAAATCTTCTTCTGTTACAAAACTTCCAGATAAGCCATCTCCAAAATGATTCATATCCTGATCTGTCTCAGTTTCTTCAAACAATAACTGCTGATCAATTTCTTCTTCATCCACCAAATTATTTTGAAAAGGTGGGGGTACTTTTTGATCCTCATTCTCCCTTCTTTCTCGCTGAATATCATTATTTCTGCGCTCTCTTCGCAAGAATCTAGGAGCAAATTGTCTTCTAAACTGATTTTGGTTATTTGGATTCCGATCAGCTTCAGGGGCAGGTTTAGCAGAGTTCTTTTCAAATTCTAATTTATTCAGCTTGGCAGTGAGAATCTTTACAAGCTTAGCCATTTCATCTATTTTAGCTTCAGCAGACTGAGGGGCAGCACTTGTAGAAACAGCTTCCTTCTTTCCCTTTCTTTCATACTGCTGCTGAGGTGTTTCTTTCTTGAGCCTATTAGAAGCCAACAGATTTGACTCTACTTCTAATGCTGCCTCTTGCATGTTCATCAAGGTGATAGGTCTTCTCTCTCTAAGTAATAAAGAGAATTCATGATCGAAAGCGTTTGCATAGGTCAACTTGGCTGATGTTTCAGTAGGTTTGATTTCTGCAGGAATCCTAGTATACATCTTATTAAATCTTTTGGAAAAGTCAGAAATAGTCTCATCCTTCTTTCTTCTCAAAGCTCCAAACTCAGTTATGTAATAAGTGTGATCCTTGGTGTCTCCCCACTGTCTCAGAAAAACATCTTTTAGTTCTTCAATTATGGTAATGGAATTAGCAGGCAGTCCTCTGAACCATTTTCTCACATCCCCATCAAGACTTTGTACAAATACCCTCATCCATACATCTTTAATTTCAATGTTCTGATTATCTGCATAACTCTCAAAAGCTTCCCAATGTTCTTCTGCAGTTATTTCACCTTGTCCATTGAATCGAGGCATATATTTTTGGTAATCATGTGTAGGCAAGGCATGTAAAGGCTGAGGTAGTACTAATGGTGCATACCTAGCTGCTACCATTCTGTCCATCATATCCATAGGTGGATTTTGGGCTGCCATTGTGGACTGAGGTTTAGATTGAGATTTTGAGGAGGAAGATATTTGACTAAAACTTTTTTGAAAAGGATTTCTTCCTACCTTCAACTGAAAGATTGGTATTTTATCAGGGGAAGAGGTTTTAGCTTTCAAAAAACTTTGAGGATTGGTGAAAACCTGAAAAGTGTTCTCAGAAAGGATAGGCTCTATACAGGGTGAAATTTCAGCTGGGTCTAATGATTCACCCAACTGGTGAGAGTCACAGGAAGCTGGCAAAGATCGAGATTTTCTGAGTTTGTTTGCTGTTTTCAAAATCTGCTCAGGGTCTGTCACACCCAGTTTTAATGGAGAAACAGGCTTATTCCTGGTCCCAATCCCTTTAGAAGCCAGTGTGACTTCTTTTTGGTGAAAATAGCCTTCAAAAACTGCTGGTTCAAGTCCACCTCTTAAACCAGAAAAATGATGAATATCCCAGGGAAGATATGCTTCAGCTTCGTCCCCGGCAATGGTGCCAAAGATGTTTGTGTCAGAAATTGTTACTAAGGCTAGGGTAACAAGCCAACACAATCTCAAGAGTAAACTCAATAAATAAAACAAAGTTTTTAGGGTTTTTGAATATGATTTGAATGGTTGTAAGCTATGGGCACAGTCAGGGAATACATCCAATAGAAAAGTAACAACTAAATCATAAGCATAAACTGATAAAGATGCATAACATATCACAAAGATCCCACAAAAAGAATGTACTGAGGTTCATACATAAAAGATAAGCATCACCAGAAAATATACATCAACTAGCAATGAAATTACCATTTAAGAAGCTAAACAAGCTTAACAACAAAGCCAGTCACAAATAAAAATGAAGGAGAAAAAGTCATATGTTTCATTATTTCATCAGCTAAAGCTCATAAGAGTCACAGTACTTATCTTTTGAACAAGTCTGAAGTTACAATACAATCTGCAGACCTCCTGCTGCCCCAAAAAATCAGAACCCCCTCAATGACCCTTTGTCCCTCTTTTATAATTACAAAGAAGTGGTTCTATTTCCCCTTCATTAGGTCGAAATTGAAACCACTGAGCAGTTACATTAACTAACTAACTCAACTAATTAACTAAAAATAGTAAATCGGATTCCTGGCAAATATGGCGAATTTCTGGAAAATAGGTGTCAAAGAAGCTTCCATATCTCTCAATTGGTGACACCTGTGTAAAAACTGAGAGAGGTTTTTGTAAATGGGTCCGTGATGGACAAAAACCTCTCTTGGTTTTTAAAAATTCATCTCCAGTCAATCAGAATCTTCCCCGCAAGATGAACACTAAAACAGGAAAATATTAAATCTTTAAAATCCCTGGAAAATAGGCTGCAAAGATTAAACTGAATCTTTCAATCCTTGATAGCTGTTGCAAAACTGAGAGAGGTTTTTGTAGATGGGTATCTTAGGAACAAAAACCTCCTTCAGTTTTCAAAAATTCCTCTCCATCAGCTCGCGGTCTGCATTTGACTTCAATCACTCAAAACAGGAAAAACGTGATATTCTTGTAGCGCGCCCTTTGTTAAAATTTTGTCTAGCGCTACAGGAAAGTCTCAACACTGTTTTGTGGCTTTTAAACCACTTTTTATCAATTTGTATGGGATTTTGAGGCTATCAGGGTTATGATTGTACCTGTTCTCACTTAGATTAGGATTTTATGAGTTTTGTAATTGATATAATGAACTTTGAAAACCCCTCATCATCAACAAATATAAAGCATTTAAAATCTAAAAACACCAAAAACAAGTCCAAAATATTATAAAATCCTAAGGGAAACTTACTAAAGAGGAAGAAATCAAAATTTAAAGAAAATAAATGACTTAAAATAAAGTGCAATAAAACCAAAAAGGACAAATCAAACCAAAATTGAAGAAACACAATACTGACTTAACAGTTTGAATCTTGTTAACATAGTTGCAAATAAAACAAAACCGCGCTACTTTATAATATGTCTCCATCATATGGCGCAAGGCATTCTGTGAATCTTCTGTCATAGAATTTGTCTCATCTAAGACGATAATTTTGAAAGGTGGACAAAGATATCCATTGTTCATATTTCCATAATTTACTGCAACTACTGTAAAATCCTTTATTTTTGTATGTGCAACATTAATACCAGGATCATCACTTGCATTAAGCTCTAAGACTCTTGATTTGTATTCAAGCCTGAAAAGATGGTGATTGCAAGAGATGTAGTAGCTCTCCCATTACCTAAAGGACCATAGAAAATCAATTGTGGTAGATTTCCATTTTCAAGTGTGTTTGTAAGTTCCCTCACAAGTTCTTCCTAATGGGAAACATCCTTTACCTGCTTCGTCCTATATTTCTCTACACTAGGACAAAAAAAACATTCAAATTTAAACTTTAGACTAGGTGACTCTCTCATTTTCATCAAACTTGTAGCCTTGGAGATATTCCAATGCAGTTGCCACATAGTTTGGATTAGCAAATTCAACAAAGCATAGAACAAGAAGCTCCCCTTCAGAATCTCTAGGCTCCTTATTTACAAGCATAACTTCCTTGAAACCAACAAAAGGGTGAAATATTTGAGTTGCTTCTCTGCGAGTGAAACTAGTTGGAAGGCACTCAAGAAAGAGGGAGTTGAACTACATATGGTAGAGAATCTATCGTCAGGGAATGGGAGTATACTACCTGGCACAATGCAATTCATCACATTTTTTCCAGGCAAGCAATACAAAATTGGGTGACAGTTTATTCTGGAAAATTATAACCCAGGTTTTGCAGTTTGGTAACTTGACATACTGATGAAAAGGTGGGAAGGATGTCTGCTTACTTCCATAGAATATTTTATATGATTGTAGGCAGAATGTAAATTCCATGATTTGGTATTCTTTTATTCATAGCTAGATTATGCTCCATAACTCGTTCAAATTTATGATTACCTTAAAAAACATAGCCCTTGTCTGTCTTTGCCTATAGGATTCCCTCAATTGTGGTAAAATGTGTCATATAATAAAAGAAAACTATTCTAACAGGCACATGTAATCCCCCTACTATTAGAGCACATGTAGTACACACATACAAAAAAGGAGAATGCAAGGTTAAAAGGAAACTGTACATGCAGTACACTATTTAAAATATATATATATTAGAGTACACAATGTTACGTAGGTGGAGGGTAGGTGCAAAGTAAGTTGGAATGTTAGGAGAGTGCCATCTTTTACCAAGTTAAATTTATAAATTACAAAATTAAAAATATCATGTGTTTGGACTTAGTTCATTAGGAACTAGTACTTGGTCTGATCACCTTCAATGGCCAATTTATTTTGCTGAACTAGAATTTCAACCTCGTCCAAAGTTACAAACATTATTGTTAAGATACTTTCTAATTCATTTGTAATTACTATAAGTGCTATGCTCAAATCCATGTATGCCTTCTTGTATTCCTAGTGTGTAGTTAGATAATTGCCAAATCATTTCTTCTGGTATCAAATCTCGAATCTATATGTCTACCACTGTTTTTAATCAGGTCCTTTTATGTGCATTACTAGACCAAAACCTTTGGGTTTATAGAAACTCTATTAGAAATTTTGTGAATCAATCAATTATAGTTTTCCAACTTCTATCAAACTTTACCTGAAAGCCTGTCAAACTTTTCAGCACTTATTTCTACGAATATACAGATAGAAATAGCCTTCTTACTCATCTGCATCCATGTTAACATAACTGTACATGGGCATTGAAATTTTAATTATAACAATCAAATTCAGACCCTAAGTTGTGCTTAAAGGATTTAGAAAACAGTTAATGAACAAAATGACTATTGCCAGAAACTGTTCACAGAAGAGAGTGAGTTACAAATTGCAACAAATGCATTCCATGTGTACCACATAATCCTACAACTCCAAGTGAGATGGGAGAAAACATATTTTTTGGAGTTTCTGTCATATATCCAGGCTGTCTGTCTAGATGTGAGAGATTGGTAACTGGTGTTGAACCAACATGGTGATGTTGTGAAGGTAACACCACATTATTTAGATGAGTATGACTAGCTAGAAAACCATGTGGTTGTAAATAGCTAGAAAACCATGCGGCCATGACTGTGATTGTGGTTGAGGCTATACATGCACACCATGTGCATACATGAATGTAAGTAACCACATAATTGGACTGTGTAGATGGTGATGGTAAGAATCATGATTACCCTGAACAAAATCATGGGCATGTAAAAGTCCATTTACATTTGGACTAGAACGTGGATTCAATAAAGAACCATTCCCTATTACTCCAAAAAATGCCACAAGATTTCCAAAATAATAAAAAAAATTACAAGAAATATACCAATAATTGAATTAACAATCCTCTACTTCAACACTGGATTTGTTCTAAATAGAAAAGAAACCAAAAATGTTCTTAAAGAATAAATTCAATTCTATTATGATCAAAATATAATTTATTTATGTTATTATAATTGACTCTATATAAAGATCTGACAACTTCAATTGATTCAGATGGCCTTGACTCATGTGCCCTAACCAAAATAGTACAATCATCTCAACAGTCAACAAGGTCAATCCCAAAAGGTGGGTGCTCCTCTATTTGGCCAAAAATAGTAGTGCACAACTCCTATTAAGTCACGAAATATTCTCAAATGTATATCTCCATCTC
This sequence comes from Larix kaempferi, assembly GCA_027924585.1. Taxonomy (NCBI): domain Eukaryota; kingdom Viridiplantae; phylum Streptophyta; class Pinopsida; order Pinales; family Pinaceae; genus Larix; species Larix kaempferi. The sequence continues at coordinate 2,716,278 of BSBM01000588.1, forward strand.
CTAGTTAAAATAGCAAAAAATAGAGTACAAATCTCACTCCAAACATAAACCTCCATAAATAGCAGGTGTCAAATTGTAACTGGTCCATGAAAATAGAAGTGCTCGTAATGGCTTGAAAAATTGGTCAACAATTTCAATCCCAAAAGGTGGGTGCTCCTCTATGTGGCCAAAAATAGTAGTGCACAACTCCTATTAAGTCACAAAAGCTTCTCAACTGTAGCTCTCAATCTCCTGGTTAAAATAACAGTAAAATAGAGTACAAATATCACTCCAACCATAAACCTACAGAAATAGCAAGTGTCAACATGTAACTGGTCCATGAAAGTAGAAGTGCTCGTAATGGATTGCAAATTTGGATTGATACTCTATGCCATATTGGGTACTCGAAAGATAGTCACCTTGCTTGAAATACCATCCACTACCTAAAACATAGACTGCACAAAATATAACCAAAAATCATGGCCTCGAATTTAACTAAAACTTGAAACATGGGTTAATCTCCAACTAGGTCCTTTGAAATGTTATTTTCTCACTATTTTGACTACCTTGTAAAAATAGAAAACTTCTAAGATAAAATTTCATCGAAAATAGAAACTGCTTTGCTTCTCCCCAATATGTTTCCAAATATATTGTCATATACTAATGGAAAAGACCAAGTTTCTAAAAATAGACACTTTTAAGAATAGTCGAATCAAGAATTTGGAAGTCCCCATCTAACTATCCTCGACTTGCCATGCATGCTCCCCAATTTTCTTGTCAATCTGATGCTCTGGAATAAGGTAAGGCTGGAACAAAGCTATGAAACAAAGTACCCATATGGGCAAGGTACTCATGAATCATCGATTTCGAATTATGCACTCTAATGTTGAGTTCATATTGTATATTGTGGGAAGAAGTTTGCTCTCATAGATCTACTGCCACCTATTTCCAAGGCGGGATAGTCTGCAGGTGCTTCCAACCTCTGAGATAGGCTGGCAGAAAGATGTATTGAATCTAATGGTAGCAGGCCTGGAGAGACCACACCAAGTCTTTTGTCTTTGGATTGATGTATTCATTTGAGCATAATCAAGCAACAAATTGAAAAAATGAAGCACTCCATGTTGGATTCCAGAATACTCTTATCCATTTTCACAGTTCATAATTGTTGAGAATAGAACCGTCAATTTCAAGCCTGATAGAATACACTGGGTTAAAATACAACTATAGAAGTTAAATCACAACTATAGAAGTTAAATCACTTTACGTAATGCCTGTGCACTGAATCCTAGTCCTTGCTAACCTTGTGTGGGAATCCCTTTTCAATTTGGAAACAAAATACGAACAAGGGAGGCCAAAATATTCTTTCAAGCTGTGACACATACTTGCTACTATATAAATATCAGACCTGAAATCTGTCTGAAATAATTCTGGACATCAACCTATGATGCATATTTACACTTAACAATCTAATGCTACCTTTGGAACCATGAAAATCTACTGCTAAAAGATCTCAAATATAGCCTTGAAACTGCAAATCTGCATACAAAAATATAAAAAACACCAAGCTCTAAATCTAAATTAGCAACCATGACTTCACTACCATCACATACATGGGTGATGGAGTATAAATGAGACCCAAGAATCAGATAATAGATTAGACTTACTTCTCGGATATTGTTGTCCAAGAACCTAAACATATCATCTGGTTCACTGTGGTTGTGAGCCACATCAGTCCGCATTTCTTCCACTGACCAAACTTGAATCTTCTGCAATCAAATTTGTTAGTGCTCAAACCCTTACCTGAGGAACTTTGTAGATTATGATAGGCTGCAAAATAGAGTTAGCTACAAAACTAGCTCTGATACCATGTTGATTTTTATAAAGTTAGGTTTTGATAAAATAAAGAACAACTTTTAAACAATGATGCAGTAGATCAGAAATGTAAATCAATCATACAATACAACTGTAAGAATTCAAAAACATAATTTGCATTTCTTTCAACTAGGGCACTACCAATAGGTCACCGTGCCAATAAATTTAAAAAATAATTTTCATTTATTTCAACTAGGGCACTACCAATAGGTCACTGTGCCAATAATCCACAATAAACTGAAAGTAAGAATGCTAGTAAATGACACGGTTATAAGTACTTACCTGGGGATGAGCCCTTCTCTAATGTACTCAGATCTGCTTTCAGTTTTGCCAATAAGGCATAATAGATATAGAAACATAAATAGCCCTAGAAGGGCAACATCATACCTATGAGAGAGAGAGAGAGACCAAGGAAGAGTGTCAACAATAGGTACAGTTGTGTTAGGACAAACTTCAAGCACCAGCAGACCTTCTAACGTAGTTAGGAGACAACCAATGTCAACCACCAGTCAAGCTGCAATAACCAATACTGGCCCTAACAGGGCTCATAATACAACGTGAGACCTCAACAGACTCTAATAGTCTTTGATAACAGTAGCCATAAATACATAGGTTAACGGTAGCCTCAATAGGCCCTAACCAAAAAGTTCAATGATAACCTGAATAGACCCAACACCAAAGTGGCGGCAGCTAACAGGAGAAGCAAAAAGAATGGAGAACGGCAGCCCTAGAAGGGCTAAACAAATAATCAAATAGCAGCAGAATTAGGAGGACCTCTCAGAGGAGAAAGACGCATCCCTAGAGGACTTATAACAGCAGCAAAAAAACAGCCCTACAGGGCTCAAACCTTGACATCAAAAACAGAAAAATGTTCCATCAACCAGCTGCCAAACGATGCCCTAGAAGGAGGCCGAAAAAACAGAACCCAAACTAATTCGCCCCCCGATTTCATGACCATTTAGAAGGTCAATCATGAGACCAAAACAACAAAGGTGACTCGACAAACAACCAACCCGATAAGGTCAAGTACCATAAGCAGGATAACCACAAGGACAAACAAGATAGGGTGACAAGGTCTCTCTCTCGGTATGTGTCCTCACATGTTCCATACATCTACGGAAAGTTTTGTCATCACAGTACTAAAGGTATCATCCCGATGATGTGATCCTTCGGTCCTCAACTTCTTCCTGAGGTCAGGTACCTCATCAAAGGGTGGCCAGTCCTTTGATGAGCCGAACTAGGAGAGAAGGACATCACACATAATTACCATTAACAAATCTACAACATATTCCTCGATGGGAAGCATAGAACTTGCAGCAACAATAGCCACAACAATATATACTTCAACAAAAAGCTCTAAAAGTGCTGCTACAAAAACCAGAATAGCATCTAGTGCATCATGTTTAGAATGTGCAGCAGTAATAACATTATAACCATATAATCATTGTTTCCCATATATTCTCTTTGTTACGGGAGAAAGTGAAGAAAATCCCACCCTTTTCATTCAATATTTTCTTTCTACATTATGCCTTTTCATTTAATATTTTATTTTTACAATATGCCATACTGCATTGTACCATAAAGGATTCAACGGTCTAGCGTCATGTGTAGGGCATAAACAAAGAAACACCTTTCAATATTAGTTGAGGGTATTTCCCAGGAAATTGTTGGTACAATTCATGGTATAGTCTATCATTATATCTACTGCTGAAATATAGATGTAGAGCTACAAATATGATCTTTCCTATGCAAAGTTGCAAATATTGGAAGAAAAATAGAGAATACATGCTCAAACTACTGAAATTTGAAATAGGGAGATGTCTACTGAAACATTTGCTAAAAAACCTTCTAATTTACTGCCAAACCACTGTATTTGCCATGAATCTGCCAAATTTATGCAAAGAATGATATTTATGGAAAAGACATCAGAAAAAATACAAATCTATGCATGATCTGTCAAATTGTTGCTTAATTGGACAAATATCACTTCTATACAACCAATATCTGCAGGAAATTGACTAATTTCAATTGTTGGGCATCTATTTTCATCTACTAGCTTTCAAAATTTACTGTCGGTGTTGAGATTCAAGTGAATACTGTATTGACAGTATGTGGACATATGAAAATTATGCCAATTACATTAGAGAAATGTCGGTCTCGTGCCAATAGGTCTCCTACGATGGATGCATAGGAACCTAGTAAGCCAATGCATAGACCATTTTTCTCTTCGCTTAGCAATTCAGATCTCATAGTCAAGTATCAAGGAAATAAAAAAATATAAGCAAAATAAATGCAAACTTCCAAACTTGAAAAAATGCTCCAAATGTAGAAAAAAACAAATAATTTATGAAACGAATCAAACTAGTACAAAGGGATCAAACCGCAATCAATTATCAAGGGAATAAAAATATATTTAACCAAAATAAATGCAAACTTCCAAACTTGAAAAAATGCTCCAAATGTAAGAAACAAGCAAACCATTCATATTTGCCAAGATATCAAAGCTAGAAATACAAGCAATTCCATGTACTTGAGTTTTAACTTTTGAATGAGCCCATTCTTGCTAAGCGGAAGTATTGTTATATTAATTACTTAACCTTTAATACTAGGACGTTATCTATGGATAGATAGGTCCCAACTTCATTTCCTGTCACAAATAAGAAAAAAAAACAATGCATTAGTTAACTATCAAAACATCAAACTTAAAATAGCTTGCATCAAGGAAATGTAGCTCTAATATTACTATATTTAATACAAAGTAAAGACTATAGAACCTATTTTTACCTGAAATGCAACTTCAAATTTATGTATGGTAATCTTTCTCCCATCAAGAATTTTCCTTTTCCAACCTACTCCAAGAATAGAGGAACATCGAAGTCAAACTAAAAAAAATCACATGATCTATTAAATTCCATTCATTATTTATACATTGCCAATGTATATTGGTTTAGATTATATCTTGTGGCATATCAAATTCCCAATTCTCATGTCGCTCTTCATTTTCTACATTTTGAACATGAGCTTCTGTAGATGAAATATCATTATGAGCCTCCAAAACATTATGTTCCATATCAAGTTCATTGGAGACATTTGTTATATTGTATTCTCCTCTTCTCTCACAATCTGATCGCCAGAGTGCCAGTGCTCTATTGAATGGGAAATTGGTAATGTCATACTTTGTTACATATAATCTTAAACAAGTATCCATATTCTTATCAAGCTTGTTCCTCAACTTTGACTTCAAGAATGACAGTGCACTAAACATTCTTTCATCCTCCACTGATCCCAAAATCATGGTTTGACATAAATCGACTAATTTGAAATACTCTGACATGTTTTCTTGTAGGTATTGACTTTCACCTAAAATAGTCCATAATTTGATTACTGCACCATATTCTATAGGTTTTGGCAAAGTACGATATTGACCTGACATTGTTTGAGCAAAGCAAGTGGCTTGTTGATATAATTTTGATGAATCTAATATACCTCCAATCTCTTCTCCTTCTACCTTAGCGTTCCTGCCAAAGTGGTGCACTAAAGTATTCAATTTTGCTAGAAAGTCGACTTTTAAAGGATCTATTTCTTTTTCAGAGTTCCAATAATGAGGGTATACCACAGACATAGCTTCCAATAATTCATCTCGAGGAAATCGTTCTCTTATCTCTAATGATAGTGATTGTGCAATTTGTATCAAGTTGCGTCTCACTGAAATCACAATATCATTGAATTGGTCTCTTGACACATGGCACTCTTCGGTGGTTTGTCCCCTCTTAGTAACATAATAAAAGGGAACCATATACCCACGCACTTGCATACATAGTCTCCCTTTTTCATCAAACTTCAAATAATTTTCACTCTTTTCTATATCAATGATAGTATTCCAACCGTTAAATGTTTGACCCGTAAAAGAATCTGGCATCCTATACAAATTATCCAATGCAAGGCATGCCAATTTTCTTGCATTTGTGTACTCTGCAATATACATTGTGCGACTCTGAGCCATTTTCACAAGGACATTCATTTCATGAAGCAAAGGAAGAATTCCAGCCAATGTTAATAATGTCTCTATATTAGTTAGTCGAAAGAGAAGCTCTTGAGCTTTGTCTACACTAAAGCGATGTTCATACATCACCCCTACCAATGATCGGTATTCACTAAATAGCCTTTGGGATGGTCCATTCAATGAGATCCATCTTGTATCGACATCTTTTAATAGCTTTTTTCCATCTGTAACACCATCAGCAAATTGTTGAAACTCTGTAAATCGCTTGGGACTACGACAAAAGTATGCATGAGTCTCACGTACAAGTTCTTCAACTTTTGAAACCAGTGGAAACTTACTTACTATTTTAAATGCAAGATTCATCCTATGAGCCATACAATGAATACTAATCATAAATGGTGAAGCTGATACTTGTAGTTTGACACAAAGACCATTCCTTTGTCCTTGCATGATTGATGCTCCATCAGCTCCGACACATACTAACCTTTTTGCAAGCATTAAATCATCCATACCACCAATTTCCTTCAAAGTCTTAATAACAAGTTCATAAATATTTCCAGATGTAGAACTCTTCTTCATTTTATGAATCCCAAGTAAATATGAATGCCTAATATGATCATTAACCATATAAATACTCATGCAGATCCATGAAGTATTATCAACAGCTGTAACTTCATCCAAAGATAGTGAAAAAAACCTAGCATTTGCAATCTTCTCTTTCAAATCATCTTTTTCTACTTGAGCTAGATATTTTTCCCATTCCCAACCACTCGTTATAGACCAATGAGAAGATGGAAAATTCGATACTTCAAGAAAAGATACATAGTTCTTGTAATCTGGATAATCTGTCATAGGACGACCTCTAGATAAGATGTGAAATACAGTGCTTAATTGTGTCGTCTTGGATAACAAATTTCTTTCCATTGTCTTTCCAAATAGAGATGTGATGGTCCCTCCACTTGCCTCGAGTTTACTCTTGCTTATTAAGTATTTATTATATTCTTCTTGACATCTGAGATGTCGACAGTCATCAGAAGGTTTCCATTTGGTAATAGACTTCTCCTCGCCATTTTCAATTTTCTTAACATACAACTTTCCTGCATGCTTCTCTATTGTATCTATCTTCATTTGCATTTTTACTACCTTTCCAAGTTTCCAACTACATACAATGCATTTAACTTCTCGTGAAGCCTCTTTCTCATTTCTTGGAGGTATTGGTTCAATAAATGGAAATTTTGAGGCCCATTCCGATTGGAATTTTCTCCCTATGTCCCATTGGCATTTTTTCCTTTTTCGTGATAATGAATCATTTTTGTTGCCTTCCAAGGTAAAACCTTCAACATTGTCATTGCCAATTTCTGGTTGAATTGCATTTATCCCAATTTGTGCACTAGAGGAACCTTCAACATTGTCATTTCCAATTTCTGGTTGAATTGCATTTATCCCAATTTGTTCACTAGAGGAACCCATCCTATCATATGTTATATGGTTATTAGCTGGATTCTCAGAAGAGTTGACATTTGTCTCGTTGATGGGTTGCTCAAAAGAGTTTGAATCATGAAGAGAATCTAGATTCTTGGATTGAGGCTTTTGAAAGTATGAAGATACATCCCTCTGTTTTGATGCTTTCTTTCCACAATCCTTGTTTGACATTTCGTTGAATATTCCACAATTATTAAGATATCAAATCAATTTAGAAACCCAAAGTGAAACCTACATGAGAAAAATGATATAAAATTAGTACAATTTGTAAGTTATCCATGATGACATGAATTCTAGAGGCTAGAAAATTTGAACCTAGTAACCTAAACCCATCCAAGATTAACTTCAAAATTAGACATAAATCCATCATGGTCTTATGATGAGAGAAATTGAAAAATGTGATCAACATAACCATTGCTAAACATTCTCATTCAAGGGTAAAAATATCACACAAAAGAATAAGAACATCTAAATAATCAAATTCAAGCATGAAAACAAACTTGCAAGCCAATATAACAGTAGCGAATTAATGCATAAAACCAAGTCACTTCAATACTTGCTACATGTGTTCAATACTTGCGAATTAATGCCATTTTTTTCATAAAGATGGAATGGTAAAACATGTGTTTTGGTTTTGTCCTTTTAACAAGCCTTGGGAATGGTCCTCAAATCTTTGTTGTTAGCATCTTACCCACTTCCATCACTTGGAAGTCTGCACTTCTTGGTGACAAGATCCCAAGGGTTCTTTATACTAAAAACAAGTTTGAAAAATTCAGATTGAAAGCCTGCAAATATAAATTTATGAAAGGAAAGGGTATCTGCCAAGTGCCTAATTTCATACAGAAGACTAAAGCAGAACCGAGGATAAGAATCAAAATTCCTAATTTAATGCAAGTAAAGGATATTCTCTGCTTTCTAACTTTTACCTAATCTCTGGTTTACTTTATGTATGGAAAAACATTCCTTTCTGGACATACATCAGAAGTACAATGAATATGCCATGCCTCATCCAAATTTGGTGAGCTTCCCCATGAAAATCCTTGTTCTTGCTTTCTATGGTTACTAATTGTGCTAAAATAATGTACATAAACACCAAATATTTTCATGGTTGTTCTCTATATGCATTTACATTTCTATTATGGATGGAACAAAATTCTCTTCAAGCCTTCCCATTGAGTAGAAGTGATCAAACATCATTTTTAGCTATTCTACTTACAACTGCATTTAGTTTGCTTAATCTAAGAATGATTTTAAATACAAAGTTTAGCTACATGAGAACTACTATTTTTTATAGAAAATTTCTGAGTTAAAAGAATTCTAGCAACCCTTTTAAGGTGCCAGTAGTATGTCAAGGGAAATATGCTCTATTAAAACAGGTGTATCTTAGCTATTGTTCCCAAGAAGCTCACTTCCAGCTAGATCTCATTACCAAAACCCACTGACAAGTATTGTGATTATGTTTCCTATTCCTTGGATATGCGTCTACCATTTAGATATGAGTTCTAGTACCCACTGATAAAATTTGTGATTTTATTGACATTGATAGACCATGGAATGAAGGGTGTAGAGATGGCATGGTATTTTAATTGGAGTTTGCTCCATATATTTATTACTATCCTTTACATTATATTCTTGTTGACATGTTTGAACCTCTGTTAGAAGTACGGTGAGGAAGAGAAACAGATATCCCTAAGTCAGCGATTTGTAGCCAAAGATCTTGGGTGATTTTGATTAAATAGATATCCCTAAGTCAGTGATTTGTAGCCAAAGATCTTCCAATTGAATTGATGATATCTTGTCATGATTTGTGTACACTATCCATGTCAAAAGGGGTTTATGACAAACAAAATATTACTCTAGCCAGAAATTGCATTCAATAACCATTGCCTGTCCCTTCGTTCAAATTTTAAATCTAAATGTCGATGCAATCCTGAACTATTCCTTATTTTGCAACAGAAAAAAGGCCTTGTTAGACACATAATTGCTTAAAGTTTTAACATATTGGGTTTGATTTATGTATACATACATACTACATGTGCATTTGTGAAAATTACAGACATCTAAGTTTTGAACTAATGGAAACAAAAGAAAGTCATTCATTTATTTCGATGGTATGTACCTTTGGGTTATATTCTGCATTGCGATCATGAAGAGCAATTTGTTTCAAATCTAGGCGGCAACCCAAATCTACTGTTGAAACTACATTTCTAAAAAAACAATGTGAAAGGTGAGAAGTACAGTCCATTGAAATTAATGATACCTTTACAAAGTAGAGCGAACAAACCAAAGGATATAGGTTCGAATCCAAAGGGGTAGGGTATGTGCACATCTAGACTTTAGCAATTACATTGCTTCGCAAAGCAAGTCCCTTGACACACAAATAGAAGACAAAAGAAAGCAAAGAATATAAATGGAAAATAAAATAGAGAGACATGACCAAAATCAATTCCTTTTTATTAAAAATTTCCTTTGTACAACAATACTCCTTTGATTAAACTTCTATGAAAAACTTAACCAAGATTGTCCAAAGCTTGCCCTGACATTTTCCAGATTGTACAAAGACAAGCCAAGATAAGCAAAGAAGGTGAAAGTGAGAGTTGAAAAACTTGACTTTGGGAATACTGATAAATTTCTCTACAACTTCCCTTTTCATGCAGTTTTTTTGCAAAAATAGTGTTTAGGAAAACCTCTACTAACTGGAATGTAAGAAAAGAATATCCCTGAAAGAAGTACGGCTCACCTCTAGATGTGCACATACCCTACCCCTTTGGATTCGAACCTATAACTACCCTATAGTGGAGCTCATTCTTGAATCCCTGTATGTAATACCTATGAATAATGGTCCAGTCTGTTGTTTCTATTATAACTGAGATCTGAAATGTGAAGAGGACTTTCCAAAGAGGGATGGAGGTTACCAAGACTACCCCAAAAGAGTGCTCAAGCTGTTATTTATTAAATTCTGTGTGGATTTGGGAGCATACCTCCTCATTTGCTCACAAAAAAGCTCAGAAATAGGACTGTACATTGTTGCCCTACAATTTTCAGAGGTATAATATTTTTCCATATGTAATATGAATTGATTTTCCATGGTGAGATAGACCATAACAACACTTTCTTGACTGTGTGTAGGATGCCTCTCTTTGTATCTGAACCGCTGCTAAAAAATCCAGTGGCCTTTTAGCTCCTTAAATGTAATAGTAAAAGTCAGTAATCAAGATGAAAGATGCAATGTAAAATATACAATAACTTCATCCATGATCTTTCACTTGATTTATCTAGAATTTGGCAAAAAGCATACCCAATATGCCCATTTCCTTACATCCTATTTGACAAGTTTGTATTACAAAACATTGCTCATGCACTGTTCCAGATCCTTCTACAGAAGCCAAGTGTTTCAATTCAATTTAAACAGGCTAGGTTTTGTGATAGGACAGCCAACAAATAAGTCAGCGTCCACTTGGCTAACCTAACACAGTAAATCCAAAAATAGTCTCAAAGCCCCCCATTTTTCTTACATACTGTTTGAGTAGTTTGTAATACCAAACATTGCTCAAGCCCTGTTCCAGATACTTGTACAGAAGACAATTGTTTCAACTCAATTTAAATAGGCTAAGTTGTACAATATATGACAACCACCACATAAATATGCCATCCATTTGGCTATCCTTGCACATAGAAAATCCAAAAGTAGTCTCAAAGCCTCCAAACTGCTAATCAATCATTCATGACAACATGACACTTAGGCCTACCACATAAGTCTTCCTACAAGCTGTCTTAAATGTTGAAAACCTTTTGTAAAGAAGTGGAAGATGAAAAATAAGATGGACTTATGTTGACTTAAATGAAGGGCTTGTAATGACTAATGGATGAAGCAAATCAAGATGATTCAACCAATTATGATATTGCCTCTGCTTCTCTTACTACAAATTTTGGTGGCTTGGAAACAAAAGGGCATTTTGTTGCTTTATTCAATCCCGAGGAGACTAAAGAAAAAGAATCATAGAAGGGATCTACTTCTAGAAGTTCCTTCCATCCCGATGAGCCTCTAATGACCTCATATTTGCAACATCCCATATTTCAAAATGCACTATGTGAGATTGTAAATAATGTTGTAGAAAATAAAAGGTGCAACTTCTTAGATATTGATCTTAATGTGGCTAACAAAAGAGTAATGGAATATGTTGGAATGATATACTTTTTATTATGTATTAAGCAATATCCAATATGAAAGCTTCAGATAAGATGACCAAATCAAGCCAAGAGTTTAAGGTCTCAATAAGTGAACAATTTGATTTTTTTGGGCCTTCTGGTAGTGTTGGAATGCTCCCTTTTGACTTTAACTATGTCAGTAAAAGTGAGGACTCGATAGGATGGACTGGCCATAACTGAGATCGGCCAATTTATTAATTATTTGGGATATACTTGAACTACAATCTTACCCAGCTATCCTTTTATAACCTCGAGTCATAAGGAACATAGAAGCTTAGTCATTTGTGCATCAAAATAGCCTTAGAAAAATTGTCATCCCATAACGTTGTGATATTGAGTCCAAGTTCATCTAAATGACTCTTTTCAATGATGATGGTTTGTTGAATGTTTCTAACGTTTGTTCCCTTATCCTCTCTCATTATAGGTTCAAAATTTTGGGACTAGCTAACAAAAGATCTCCTTGAGTACCTTTTGGATTTTTTGTGGGGATTTTGGCATGGTAGACAACCCTAAATCCAAGTGTGGAATATTTCCATTCAAATGGTATCATCCTAGAAGATTTTCCTAGTTCAAATTCAAGTTGAAATTTCCCTATTTAACTCCAACCATGCAAGGGAGAAAGGAATCATGAAAAGTGGTTCATTTGGATCAATTTTAAACAAGGAAAGGATAGAGTCCTAAAAATGTTAGATAGGGTATTCTTTCCACAAGTTAAGATTCCACTCGGAAAATGGAACACCTTTCAAAATAAGGTCTGATGCTTCACTCTCTAACCAACGCCATATTTACTTTCAAGAATAGGTAATTATAGATTTAGAATAAATATGTAGTAAATAGTAAATATGTAAGATGTTGGAAAATACAATGACTATTAGTATCCTACAGTTATTCACTTGCTTTATTGATTCAAAAGTTATCTGACAGCAAAAAGATGTAACTATGAATTCCTTGAAGGATACTAGGAAACTGCTACTATTCAGAAATATAGGCATAAACCTCAGTTCATAAAGCCAATGACTATTAACATCCTACAATTATTGAATTGATTGATTGATTCAAAAGTTAGCTGGCAGTAAAGACATGTAACTATGAACTTGACTTTTTTCCCCCCGAAGTCCAAGAAACAACACAAAATCAGCCAACAAGGAAGAATACTTGACACTAGACATTAAATCAATAGCTATTTTCAAGTGCTCTAACATCGCGTTTTTTTTTTTTTTTTTTCTGGAATTGTTGTGGTTAATTGATAAGTAGGTTGTCCTAGCACAAAGGAATTTGCGATGACTATTATTTTGCAAAAAAATAAGTTGGTCATAGAAATTTGTACCAACATGCAAGCAAACAACATATGGACACTATCTTGTCCCATAGGTGGGTTCTGAAACCACTTCATGGTTAGAGAACATCTATTCATTTATATAAAAATTTAGTATCATTTGCAACTAGCTTCAACTATATACTCTTCTTCCTACACGGATATACTTTTATACTTGTTCCATTTGGTCAGTTCTATTGTTCAATCTATTATGATCAAATGGACAAAGCTAACCACTCAAAGGAAAAGGCTAATTGAAAAATCAGTTATAGCTGAAACACCATATTCAATTAAGCAGCTGCAATCATAGTCAAAGCATACATAACATTGATATTCATGCAACATCCAAAATCAACATCTTTGCTTACACTAAATTGGATACAAGTACCTATGTACATATCATCAACTTGCTTAATATCACTAGAATGCATTTCCATTGATCAGATAATTGTTGCAATGAGGTTAACTCTAACATCATGACTACAAGTCATTGATCTAGTCCTAGTCCAAGCTATCAGGAGAAGATACTAGCCATTGTTAAACCAATGTGTCCCATACACAAAAAAAATTCATCAATCATAAGCTTTATTGATTTCCACTTTTTCCTAATGCTAATTTATCATCACCTATGTCAAAACCTTTCTTTTTTTAGCAACTAAAGCATGATATCATCTAAGCTAACTCGGGGGGAGTTGCATCAAGCTTAGGGGCAAAAAACCATGCACACACACTGCAATCAAATATTGTATCAACTATTATAGAACTGACGAGGGGAGATATTTCTCTTTCTATCTCACTCAGAGTACAAGAAAGTTGTTACAAGAACTCTACCTAGTATCTCCTTATATATGGAAAAAGATATACAAAACTTGGTTGGACTTAACATCGAGGTTATTGTAGGTGCAAGGAAATCTAGGCCTATAGGCCACACAATTTTTTACTCTTCTCATGTCAACAAAGTAGGAAGTCCTAGTTTATCTAATCCTAAACATTATGATATCTATGATGCATATCAATACTAATATCTAACTTATCAAGGTATTTGTTAAATAGATCACAGCTGAATAAATTTCAAGCTGCAAATAATTCAATTCACAAACTAGAAAAAAAATCAACCAATTGGAAAGCTATGCAAACTGTCAATATCCCTAATTTATGGTGCCTGGAAACAGATCAACTAAATTTGATTGAGCCTATTGTCACAATCTAATCTTCCATGAGCAAAGATATAAAATCCAAATCAAACAGGACAAATGCATAGCCCTTGATAAACGTATCCCATAACACAAAATTCAAAATACAGGATACTCAAAACCAGGTTTTTTCAACACCATAATCCAACGATCAGACTCCAACAAAATAGCACAAGAGTCAACATGTAATGAAATACCCAAACACGAAAAAGAAAGTATGGTACCAAAACAGATCATCTAACCACAGGCCAAGCCGAGCACACTTACTTGCTAAAATTGGTCCAATTGCAACTAGTGAACAACTAACTCCCCATGCACCATCGTCATCTCCGCTCATGCACACCCAACAACTTGGACAGTGGGACACTGCACCTGTCAAAGAAACGAAGCATCAATTCCCATGTCTCCGTTGGAAAAATAGAAACCATTATTGAACAAAGTGCAAGAATAATCCAAACCCACCTCAGGGACAGCCACTCATTTGTAAGTGCAATAATTACTTTCCACTCAGGGACAGCCACTGTAAAATTGTAACCCTTTCCACTCAGCCACCGTGAGGCGTGAATTGCTTTCCACTCAGCGACAGCCACTGTAAAATTGTAACTACACTCAAGCTTCATGCAAAGATACAAATCATGCCATGGGTTTGTATGGGATAAACTGTTCACCCTTGCAGCGTTATATAGGGGAAAAAACGTCCCCATTTCACTGATTCAGGATTCTAGACCGTTCACGTTGCACGTTTTCCCATCTTACTAACCAATTTGGGAGCTAAAACCCCAATTTTTTCATTAACCGCGAAATGGGGAGGTCAAGACTCAAAAACAGCATCGAATTCAACCGAAAACCTCGAATCCAGGGCGAAATAACCAACGAAAATGCCCTATGGTCCATGAAAACCTCGAATCCAAGGCGTAATAACCAGTGAAAATGCCCTATGCTCCATAAATCGGGGCAAAAAAAACTAACAATCCCCTCTATAAATGAAAACCATGGGCGAACGAACTGCTCACGCCTCCATTAATGAAAATTTACTGGCAAACCCACTACCTTTGGACTCCATTGCGGGAATGACGGGGGCGAACAGACCATTTCCTCCATCTTTCACTGGGCTAAATCGCGTTTTCCCTCTCTCACTGGGTGGGCTATCCGATTTTTCACCATGTGGGGTTTCATAAAATGTGGGCTAATTTCTTAAATTTCAAAAAACCTGTTTAATATTAAAAATTCGCCCATGGTTTCTTGGTAACCCCTATAATTTTGCCCATGGGCTATAATTTGCCCCTAAAATTTTCCCTGCTTTGATCTCAAGTCTAATCACCAAAGCTTGAGGTATATCTTCACTCAAAGAGACCTAAATGCTAGGAAAAGGCGATGGAGTGAATTCATGAGCGAGTATGATTTTGGGATTTCATACATCAAAGGGAAGGAGAATGTGGTAGCCGGTTCCTTAAGCAGAAAAGCAAGACTTTTATCTCTCATACCTTGAGGGTTGACTTGAGGGAAAGAGTATTAGGACAGCTAGTCGGGGATAGTTGGTACCTAAGGTCACGTCGGCACTCCAGAGTGGGAAACCAATGGGACCTAAGTTTGAAGCCTATGAGTTGGAAGCCAATGGTTTGTTACGGTATCAAGGGAGGATGTATATTCCCGAGGAGGGAGATATTAGAGAGACTATCCTTAAGGAATCCCACAGAGGAGTATATCGTGCACACCCGGGTGTAAAGAAGATGTACGCAGACATGAAGCAACTCTTCTTTTGGGCAGGGATGAAAAGCGACGTGGTCAAATTCATCGCTAGGTGCCTTGAGTGTCAGCAAGTAAAAGCTGATCATTGCCACCCAGCAGGACTATTGCATCTGCATGACATTCCTATGACCAAATGGGAGGTTATCTCCATGGAATTTGTGGTGGGATTTCCTATTACCTCTCATAGGCATGACGCCATTAGGGTCATCATGGACAAACTGACCAAAACTGCTCACTCATTCCAGTTAAGGAGACCTATGAAGTCACAGATGTAACTCGTGGGTTCATAAATGAAGTAGTTCGTCTCCATGGGTTTCCCAAGAAGATTATCTCGGACATAGATTCCAAGTTTATGTCCAAGTTTTGGACAAGTTTGCATTTGGCATTAGGTACTCAGTTGAACCTAAGCATCACTTACCATCCAGAGACAGATGGGAAAACAAAAAGAGTGAATCAGGTGATGGAGGATATGCTTAGGATGTATGTCATGGATCAGTAGACTCATTGGGAAAAGCACTTACCTTTGGTAGAGTTCGCTTACAACAACAGTTACCATAGCTCAATTGGGATGCCTCCATATGAAGCATTATATGGGAGGCCATGTAGAACACCATTGAGTTGGGAAAGGTTAGAGGATCAAGTAATTATAGGACCTGAGTTGATTCAGGATATGGAAGAACATGTTATTCAGATTAGACAGTGGTTAAAGGAAGCTCAGGATAGATAGAAGAGCTATGTCGAAGCGCATAGGGTTGACCGAAACCATAAGGTTGGTGATGTAGTGTTCGTCCGCATCAGGCCTAGAAAAAGTACCATCTGGTTTGGGAAAGGGACAAAGTTGTCGCCACGATTTATAGGACCCTTTGAAATTTTAGAGAAGGTTGGACCCATCGTGTATCATCTTGCGTTGCCACCCCATTTGCACTAAATTCATAATGGTTTTCATGTATCTATTTTATGACATTATGTAGAAGATGAGTCTCATAAAATAAATTGGAAGGAACTATAGGTTTTGGACGAGGGGACCATCAGGGTTGAACCGTTACGTATATTGGACCGCAGGGTTAGACAGCTCAGACATCGTTTGGTAGGTTAAGGTCCAATGGGACCGGTATAGCCCAGGTTCTGCTACCTAGGAGGACGTAGAGACCATGCGTCATGATTATCCCACACTATTTTGACCATAACTTCGGGATGAAATTTCCTGAAGGGTGGGTGTATTTAATGCCTTGTTTCGACATTACTACCTAAACTATTATTATATGTTGTATTTGCTCGATTGTGAGACTTCGTCGGTTTGACGACACTGTGGACGTATGGTTCTATTATTTTGTCGAGATATATATGTGTGTGTGTGTGTGATGTTAGTATTATGGTATGTAGTCCTATTTAGATATATATATCATGTGTTAATTAGGTTTCATATATGCAAATTACTGAATGATGGGTATGTGGATACCGTTGAAGTTATATGTTGAATGAATGAATGTTATTCCAGGTGCATCGTGAATAAATGAATTGGTTATTGTTATGTTATGGTGAAATGTATGTGTACATGTCGAGGATTTATGCACGATATTCTAGATCGTATGTCGGAGACCAACTTACAAGGTAAAATGGCTAAGTGTTAGTTGGATCCTATGAGGTGGGAGAGCCTCGGGGACATGGATTCCAAAAGATAAATGGGATGCAAGTGATGCATTATTTTTTTCCGCATGATTATTATGATGTTATTGTGATGTATGGGTGGGGTAGGGTTTCAGGAAACTCAACCACCCAGATTGGTTATACGATGACAAACTGAGTACAAGTGCAACGCAGTTATTATGTCGGTGTAGACATAGTCCCTTGTTCCATTAGGGGGGTGGAGGCTTTACCCACTGTTTATCCCCAAAACCCAGAGTCATGGAAGGGCTGTGCTACGATGAGCTCCCCACTATGTGTGATGATGACTGGTGGTTTCCTGCTAGGGAAGCTTGGTCGATGTAGTCAACACTTCCGCTTACAGGTTCTAGCTGGAGTCGGTCATGGCTTGACACTTTAGGGTAGTCTAGTAGAGGAAAGGATAGGATGTGGAAGTTAGTTGTTATTAGGTATATGATGTCTGTAGATAGGTGTAGC
This sequence comes from Larix kaempferi, assembly GCA_027924585.1. NCBI lineage: Eukaryota > Viridiplantae > Streptophyta > Pinopsida > Pinales > Pinaceae > Larix > Larix kaempferi. The sequence goes on from BSBM01000588.1 coordinate 2,734,201, forward strand.
TTGAAGTCGGAAAGAAAACATGATCTAACTGTTTGTTGGAAAACCTTTGATTGATTTAAGTGTCATAACTCGGTAATGTATGAATTGACATAACTTAATAAGATTGCAGCTAGGTAAAGGATTGTACCTTGCAAACTATGTGTAAACTTGTTTCAGTAAACAATAAGTTACGTGTTTATGATTGATGTGTGTGATTTATTACTGTTAGTGTGCTTACGCGAGGTATGTAAGCAATAGATACGCTTACATAACTCGCCTACATATTTATAAATTGCGTGAAATAAAACTGAACTATAATGTTTAGGCATTAATTATATTATTACTACTTATCTAACTAGGAGATTAAATTAATACAACGAGTTAGTAAATTTTGGTTTAATAACTGAATAGGATAATAGAGTAAATTAGGTGGTAATGAAAGACGATTTAGTAATGATGTTAATTATTGTCGATTAATGTTAATAATATTGATTAATGTTAATCATTGTTGATTAATGTTAATAATGTTGATTAATGTTAAATATTGTCTAGTAATGTTAATAATATTGATTAATGTTAGTGATTGTTAATTAATGTTAATAATGTTGATTAATGTTAAATATTGTTGATTAATGTTAATTATTGTTGATTAATGTAATTATTGTTGATGAATGTTAATAATACTGAATAATAATGTTAATTATTGTCTATTAATGTTAGTAATGTTGATTAATGTTAATTATTATCAATTCATGATTAATAGTGTTGATTAATAAAAGAACTATGGTTAACCTAAGTAGTAACTATTGTAATTGATTAGTAATGCTTGATTTATTGTTAATAAATTTAAGTAGTCAAGACTAAGGGTTAAAATGTTAAATGATTATTGTAATGTTAATTAAAATAGTATTAAATTGATAAGTTAATATTAATTGCAAGTTTAGTTAATTAATTAAAATGTATGGATAAGAATTAATTTATAGATATTAAATTTTATTATGATCATGCCAAAGTTAATTAGAACATAGGATAATTTATAAATTGATATGATATGAAATTGATAAACAAGTGTCGGGTATACATTTTAGAATTTGTTCATAAAAATGATAAATTAATTATAAATTAATTAAGAAGCATTAATTATCAGGTCACTGAGGTTGACTAGTAATTAATAAGGTGAAACGTGTAAGTGTAAAACACTTACGGTTAGTTAGAAAACCGACCCAAAACTTAAACTATAATATATAAATTTTAATATTGATTAAATAAAATATTATATTTTGAAATAAGGAAGGAATATTAAAATATTGGAAGCTAATGTTTGAGTCATGGGTTAGGGCTCGAGGACTGACTTGGGGGCTAAAACATTTATGATGAGGATAGGGGTAGTAATGGAGAAAGGAGAGTCGTCAATGGAAGGAGGAATAAGGTCGAGAAGAGAGGAAAATTTGGGGGATCTTCACCTTTGGATATTTTGGGAATTTTAGTAGAAATAGAAATTTTCAGAGTAGAAGAGAAGGGGGTTCTTGTTGGAGAATTTGCAAAAGAGAAATATTGGTTGGCTTGTACTCGGTTTGGGCTTGGGGGTCCAAAGGGGTACCTTTGGAGCTGGGTGGTCGGCGAGACCTCGCCAATTGGCAGGGTGGCATACCAAATTGTCTGGTCGGTTGAGTTTCAAGGGTTTGGGAAGTATTTTGGTTGCACGGCACACAACATGGCATACAGCAGGGCATGCAACAGGGAAAAAGGAGCAACAAAGGGGTCAACCAGCTTACTAAGGTACTAATCATACATGTATACAAATCATTCTAACTCTGTTAAATTTTTATGTCAAGTTATGAAAACTGAAATTTATCGTAATTTGGACTCTATTATCTATGTTGTTGCATTTGCATAAAAGTAGTAAATGTTAGAATTAGATAAACAACAAATATATTTATTTTGACCTGTAAATGTAAATGTGTTATATTATTTACAGGCATGATATTTAAACCTAAACTAGAAACCAAAATAGAGACCTGAAATAGAATGAAAACAAAGTAAAGATGGAAATTCATTTATAAACTAGGACATGGGTCCTATAGTTTGGGAAACTATGGTTGACTTTGCATGATTATGATTGACCATGGTTGATCTTGATCAACCATGGTTGACTATGGTATACATCAATTGCTATAGTTGTCTTTGGTTGACTATGATTGACTTAGTTACACTTTGGTTCACATTTGTTGAGGAGGGTTGACTATGGTTGTGCTTGGTTACTAATAGTTGAATTTGTTTATATTTGGTTAATTATCATTGATTATGGTTGAATTTGGACAATAATGGTTGACTTCAATCTTATATGACAATGTGACATCTCAAGGGAAATAAATGAGGATGTTGACTTCAATATTATGTCACCTTGATACATTTCAAAGCAGTAATATGATTGAATTCAATGTTCTCTCACATTGTAACATTTGAATAGCAATAATATAAGAGTTTATGTTTGAGGTTGACAGTAAGGTTGAATTTAATGTTACGACATATTGTAACAATTCAATAGTAATAATTTAAGAGGTTCACTTTAATATTATGTCATATTGTGGTATTTTAAAACTAGAAAAACGATTGACTTAAATGTAATATCACATTGCTACATTTCAAAAGTAATATAGATTATGTTTGAGGTTGATATATAATTCACTTTCAACACTATGTCACTTGTGACATTTGGATAACAATAAATTCAAGATGTTGACTTCAATATTATGTGACAATATGACATCTAAAAAATAATAATATGGGTGGCTTCAAAGAAATGTCTCATAGCAACATTGTGTGTGTGTGTGTGTGTGTGTCTTTAATGAAATTGTGACATTGCAACATTAAAAAGTGATAATCCAAGAGGTTCTAGGTGAGGGACGTCATTTGCAGTTTTCCCTCCCCTCGTCTACCTGGTTGGGCCACATGGTGGGCACCTGAGCTGCCCAAAAGGGCACCACCTAGACGTGCCACGAGTGCTACACCTAACGTGCTTTTAATGTGCTTTATTAACCTCAAATTCCATGCCATGTGTGCCTTCTCTCGCCCTGGATCTCTTGCTCTGTTCATTGTTATATGGGCCCAGAGAGTGGGTTGTTTCCCACCCTAGTGGTGGAACGATCCTTCCCTGCTACTCGTATCTCCATGGGTTGTTTGCTTTGCTCCGTGGGTTCTTTGTTGTGATGTTCGGGTCCAGTGTTTGAGTGGTGGTGGTGCTTTGTTTGTGTGTTGTTGGTTCTTCGTTGGTGTCAATGGCTCGCTACCAAGGCTTATTGTGCCCCTTTCTTAGTTCGACCAATCAGCTAAATGATTTCTCTCCATGCGTATGGTGGTTTTTCTTCGTGCGTATGTTGGTATTTCGATGGCTCTATCTTCCGTGGTGGGTACTTCGGCTCGTGAATGCTTATCGTGGTCTTTGCCATTTCCTATAAGGTATATGTCCAACCAAGCAATGGTTTTTTTCCTGTTATCGACAAGTTATGGGGTTCTAATGTTAACATGTGGTGTGTTGGTTGCGTTGGAGGCGTGGCAGATGGAGAGCATGATGATTAGAGATCCTAATGATTCAAAGATGGCTGGAAAAGGATTTATCGTCTCTGTTTTTTTCAACACTCTCACTCGCCCAATGAATATTTGTGACCCACTTGGTTCGTGCAATTGGGGGGTTTGTTAATTGGTTTCGTCGTTTGTGGGTTTGTCTCCTCATGGGCTCGTTCTGCACTCTCACTCGCCCAATGAATATTTGTGACCCACTTGGTTCGTGCAATTGGGGGGTTTGTTAATTGGTTTCGTCGTTTGTGGGTTTGTCTCCTCATGGGCTCGTTCTGCACTTTGTGGTTGATTTTTTGGTGATAGATTTTGGCATATTGGTTAATGTATGGTGTAACTCTATAGGGGTTGGAAAGAAACATGAGTATGTGAACTATGGTTTCACAGAATTTCCAATGTAATGGTTTTTTTTGTATTGTTGTCCTTCAGTTGTTTAAATGTTGTGACTAGTTAAGCATTTGAAGTAAATTAATGGTTGATGCCCTATTTGTGAAATAGGTATTTAAATGTTGGTTCCAAATGTTATATATGTTTCGTGTATGGGATTATAATTTCATTTATGTTCCGTGAATGGGATTAATATGGATTAACCTTTCTATGATGGCTTCAAAGCACTTTGAATGGGTGTGAAGCTTGCGGTTTTGATAATTGTTCAGGGTTTGGTTGTGACTCGAGGCTTATTATGCATCCATGTTCATGGTTTTTCATTGTTACTAGAGGCTTATCATGCAACCATGTTCAGTGTTTGATTGTGACTCGAGGCTTATTATTTGTCATCTATAGTTGTGTTCTGGTTGAATGTTGGTGCTCTCTCATCTCATTTTGGTGTTGCTCCATCCCAATAATGAGGTCTTTGAGTGCATTCTTACTAGGTCTTGTTGTTTGGTGAACCCATATAGGATAACTATGGGTATGTTCCAACTTAGACTTGGTTCTCTTACAATGTTATTCCAACTCGGCCTTGGCTCTCCTTAAATCCATGTTTGCAAACCATATGTTTCTTTTATTTCCCAAGTTGTAAAAAGGATTAGGAAATGAGCCAACTATGCAATAAGATAATTGTGTTTTTTGTAATCCTATGTTTGTATGTGAAGCATAATTTCTACAATCCATCTGAGCCATCAGTGGTTCTCTTCTTCGGTTTAACAAGAGTTGTGTACTCCATTTACCTTGATCATTTTCACAATTTTACCAATGCAACTATAGTATTTTTTCATGCATTTTTGGAATCAATATGATACCAAGGTTTTGGCAAGTTTTTTTCAAGGCTTTAGTAGTATCTATGTTACAAGTAAGCAATATAGTTAATTAGTAGAGTAGCATTTTAACTCCTTTTTTAAATCCTTCATGAAATAGTCGATTTTTTGTTTTATACAAATCATGTGGCCTGCATTATTGCGAACTCATTTGGTGGATTTCATATGTAAGTCTATGTTTAGGTAGGTTTCTATGCTTGGAATTAGGCTAACGAATTTCTATAAAAGGATAGCACTGTCATTAATCAATGAGATGGACCAAAAATAGGGACTCTAGGCAACTATGAATCAAGATGAGGTCAACCAATTAAATGGAAGGTTTGTCTGTCACAGGGTAATTGTCATATAAATCAATTTTTTGTTCTATACCAACCTTTTTGGATCTATTATGACTCAACCTTGGTGCCCTTCTAGTGATATTCCAACTTGGCCTTAGCTCTTCTTAAATACATCTTTGCAAGCCATATGTTTATTTTATTTCCTAATTTGTAAAAACGATTAGGAAATGGGCCAGTTATGCAATCAGATAATTGAGCTTGTTGTAATCCTCTATTTGAATGTTAAATATAATTCTTACCATCTTTCCAAGCCATCAGCAGTTCTCTTCTTTGTTTAAGAAGAGTTATGTACTCTATTTACCTTAATCATTTTCATAGTTCTACCGATGCAACTCTAGTATTTTTTTCATGCATCTCTGGAATATGTATGATGCCAAGGTTTTGCCAAGTTGTTTTCAAGGATTTAGTAGAAGCTATGTTACAAGTAAGCAATGTCGTTAATTAGTAGAGTATAATTAAAACTCCTTCTTAAATCCTCCATGAAATTGCTAGTGTTAGTTTTATAAAAATTATGTGCCTTGCATTATTGTGAACTCATTTGGTGGATTTCCTATGTAAGTCTATGTTTAGGTAAGGTTCATGGATTTATGTAAAATGAAAGCACTGCCATTAATCAATGAGATGGACAAAATAACATAGTCAACTGCACTACTGTAGAGACCATACTCCACAACAAAAAAGTTCCCAATTAAATCTTTAGTTGCAACAGATTGAATCATATTGTTGTATTGTTTGTTTGATTATCTATGTTTAGGTAAGGTTCTATGGTGGATTTCCTATCTAAGTCTATGTTTAGGTAAGGTTCATGGATTTTTTTAAAATCCACTGCCATTAAGCCATTAAGCACTTGAAAACAATTCTGAGATATCTTCCACTGAGAGTTACTTTCCACGGGATGAGCCAAGGAAAGAGCTCTGTTACCACTTTAATATCCCTAATCTGATATTAGATGATATTATCTCAAATACAAACTTTAATCAGAAAATTCACAAGCATAACTAGCTCACAAAACTAGACAAGATGAAACTAGTCTTGGTCAGTGAATAACTCACCCAGAGCTTGATAGGAGAACACTTTTGGATCTGAAAAATGTACTAGGGAGTGTGCAGCAGCAAGGAAAACGGCATCAAGGCCATATTCTAATTTCTATGCACAAGGTACTAGGGCCATTTATGTTTCAAACATAAGCCAAGTTGAAGTCTACTCCAAGGCTTTCTGGACACACCAACATATGCATACTAAACTCATTAACTTACACTTGACATCTACTAGAGGTGTAAAACAGGTCAATAAACTCATAAATTGATGATGGAAAAGATTTTATGAGGTTTAGGGAAGTTTTGACTGAGTTTGGGGGGAAAATGAGAAAGTGCGCTATGGTGGACTGCTCCACTAACTTTCTTCTAGGCTCTTCCAAACATGCAGAGAAAGCCACGAATTCTCATTCTAATGGTGGGATGGTATTCACAAATGTATCAGGGACCCAACATGATTGACATAACCAAAATTGAGCATACAAAGACTTTTTATAATTAAACTGCAAAACTAGTCAAATAGAAGTGCTCAATGAGCTAGTCCTGTGAAAGGTGAGCACAATCAGCCTCTAAGGCTCACAAATTCTCCTTCTGATGAAAAATATGGATCAGATACATATAAAAGAACGGAATCACACTATATTAGAGAATAATGAGCAGCAAATGAATATATTTTTATCTCAGACTTTACAGAGAATCTCTAACCATGGAATTCTTACAATACTTAGTGTAGAAGGAGTCTGAGAAGAGAAGAAGAAGCAAGATATTCTATGGATATGCAATAGAGGTGAACATAGAGTAGATGGATTCTCATGGGAGGCACACCAAGACTCGGGATCTGCTCAGGGGCGCATTCACCAAACCATACAAAAAAGCAAGGGCGCGTTCTTCATAGTTGGAACCCTCAGATCTAGTGAAATGGCCATAACTTTCTCATCTAGACACCTTTTTTTATGAGAAAAAAAGTGTTTCCTACTGGAAATGATGCTAAGGACGCAATGGAATAGGTCTCAATTTCCATAAATGCTCAGAAAGGTCGAACCCAGAACCTCCATTTTGGCCCTTCAACACTATTTCCACCGAATGAGAAGAATGCTTCAGAAGATAGAAAGAAGAGAGGATGTAATCATAGAGCTCGATCAGATCTGTAAATTGGTCATCACTGGATGCACTAGATCATGTGCATAATACTGTAACGGAAACTATGGGGCACATCTCCCATAGGTGGCTAAGGGTGCATCACCAAAGCCTAGAGAAGCTTGAGCTTACTCTCATACAAACAATAAATTGTCATAAGATGTGAAATGGAGTTCTCCTCCTTCTTTTATAGACTTTTCTCCTCATGGTTGAGCTTATCATCTTAGAAATTGGAATTTGAGGAGGCATGTATGTTTCCTTGATCAGTTGGATTAGGTTTGGACCCACTTAGCCTCATGGATGCGTCCTCACTTGCTAAACTTGGACCCTGCAGCTTTTCTGGATGTTTCTAATCCTTCTTGAGTTGCACAAATCGATAAAATTCATTATCTTTTTCTTTTGATAAATTTCATGCTTTTCAAGACTGGATGCTTTTCTGCACTTGCTTGCTTTGTGCACTTTCCTGCTTTATGCACTGCTTTTGTCAGTTTTCTTATTTTTTCTGACACCTTACTTTGTTCATGCTTTCTTCCAGTTTCCTTTTTTATTTGCTCTTCTTTTCTTTCACTTTCCTCTTGGTGTGACAAATCATAAGGCTAACCCTATATCCTTATTTTCCCTTGTCATCGTCCAACTCATCATCACATGTAATTAATAATTAAATACACAAATAATATTTACACCTCCTTCAATTTACTTAATTAAAACAACTATAAGCCAAATTATTCCTAGTTAATAATTTAATTGTTTAAGTAATCTCACCCTCTTATTAATTAATTAATTGAATTTCACTATGATCCATGGGGTTTTGATGTGACATTAGTTGCTACTTGGTGCTAGAAAAATGGGAACATGACAAAATTGGACTTCATGTTGAGGTTTCATATTGGATAATGGCATGTATCACAAGTGAAAATTGTGCCATCCTTGTTAATGGCCATCCTTCTTCTTTTTTCAAAGGGAACATAGGACTTCACCAAGGATGTCCTTTGTCTCCTTTCTTGTTTCTTCATATCATTGAAGGTTTAATTTTACTCATAAATTCAGCAAAAAAGGAAAAAAGAATGAAAGGTATTCGGTTTTCTCCCACTCTGCATATTTCTCATTTACTCTTTGTTGATGACGTCCTTGTTTTTGGAAGGGGTTCAGTCCAAGAATGGAGTCGGTACTCAGATATTATAAAATATTTTTGCTCTGCCTCAGGTATGGCGGTGAGTAAATACAAGTCAATGTTTCTTTTCAATTGTCCTGAGAAGGGTACAAAACATGGTATATGTGAACATATTTCCATATCACATGGTTAAGATTCAGAATGGATTCAAATACTTAGGTTTCTTCTTAAAACCTAACGGTTGTAAAAAAGATGATTGGAACTGGTTGATTAAAAGGGTTGAGAAAGGGATTAGTAATTGGTCCTTTAGGTTCTTATCGTTGGGTGGATGATTGGTGCTTGCTAATTCCGTTTTACAAATCATTCATGTTTATTGGTTGTCGTTGGCAATGCTTCCTAAATCATTGAAGTTATAAGAAAGAGAATGTTTTAGTTCATTTGGTCTGGTAATACTTACTCTTCAAAATTCCATTTAACCTCTTGGAAAAGTATTTCCCTTCCAAAGAACTTTGGTGGATGGGGTTTGAAGCATATTTTTTGGTTTGGTGAGGTGTTAAGTGCTAAAACTCTTTGGAGAGGGATTTTTGGTGATAGTCTATAGAGTGATGTTTTAAAATGCAAATATATTAGATCCAAACATTAAGCATAGTGGATTCGAAATCCTCCAAGGTTATCTTCCAATCCATTTGTTATTTGGAGAGGTTTGTTCGTGTATATTTATATTTGAAGGTAAAACGTCTTCCATTTCTCCAGCCTGTTTCAAATCCATTAGTCTCTTTCTTGAGTTTCATAAATCCAGGTAGAAGGTAAATAACTGGGTTCTAAACAAGCCACATTTTGATGATCCTCTTTCGGTGGGGTACTTTGATGGTGCACAAAAAAATGGCTTATGTGGGGCTGGAATGCTCCTTAAAATTAAGAAAGGTCATTTTATCAGGCTCAAACTTGGTGTTGGTGAAGGAACAAATACAAAGCAAAGATGTTAGCATTATGGGGGTTCTTATGGTATGCTAAGAAAAAGGGAATTCAATTTCTTCAAATAGATGGCGACTCTAAGACAGTTATTGATTGGGCCAACAATAATTCCAGCTTTTGTGATCTTCATCTTTCTCATTAGATGAACATGATTTTGGAGTTGAAAGAGTTTTTCTCTAAGTTATCCTTTACACACATATATCGAGAATTCAACTATGATGCTGATGGTTTATCAAAGGAGTTTGTGGGGTATATGGATGGAGTTATTCATTTGAGGAATTTGTTGATGATGTTATCATTGACAATGGAATGGTTTCTCTCTTTTAATATATGCTAGTTTATCCTTTCGTTGGGAGTTAGTTAATTCTTCATTTTGATCTCATACAAAAGTATTATATTTGAGTCTTTTTGCTAGCTGGGAGCATTGCCGTATTAGCTGATATGTAGCAAGTATGTCTTTTAAGATTCTGTTTGAGATTTTAAAGACTGACATTTTTAGGAAAGATGCATGATCTCTCTGTTCAGAAACGATGTAGCTTTGATTCAATTTTGAATAACAAGTTACTTTTTTTTGGCTTGGAAAAAAATTGTCCAATTGAATTGTTAGCTTAGTTTATTGGAACTAACATTCAGTAAATCATGAGTCAACCCTTATTAGAAAATCAAATAAGGCATATAGTAGAACAAATTGAATTGGCATATGATTGTTCATTGGAGTAATCGATGTGTGTTAGCTAGAACCAAGCAATATGCCTCACAATTGCATTTCCTCAATTAGAAATCACATGTTTTACTTTTACCTCAACAATGAACAGAATCTCACTTACCTCGATTAATGGAATCAATAATTTGAACATTTAATTGTGGGAATATTTGGTTTGGATTCCACCTTCTACTGTTCTCTTTGATTGTCTATGTTTGGGTGTTTTGTAGAAGACACAATCATAAACACACATTACTTATTATTTATGGAAAATCATAATTATATAGAGGTATGTTTCTTTATTAGTCCAACCACTATTACATATATATTTAACTTCATATATGGTTCCCTAGTGTCATATCATATGCATTTAACCCCATATATGCTCCCCCTTTGGGTCATATTATTCCAACATTCTCATTATGGTTAGTCGGTTAGTGTTCTACTACACTCTTTGCAACTGATGATAGCTTTCTACAACCGTATCTTTGGCCTATTGGAGCCTAAAATGCCAACACAAAGTGAAACCATACATTCCTAGGTTGTATGTTTAATTGCCATCTACATTTAAACATAGTGTAATTATTATATTGATGGCAATTAAAGCACAATCCACTTGAATATGTTTTGGGGAATTGGTCTTGGAACCACATTCAATGAATCGAATTGATAACATAGTTCTCAAGTTTATTTGACATAAATCATAAGAGTGCCTTGACATCGACAATGAGAATTGGTGTTGGTTTTCTACAGTGAGCAGACCAAGACTTGAATCAAATAAGCAGATCCATTTCATGTATAAATGTTGGTGATAAATAATAGATAAAACTTCATTGAGATATGGATTGTTATTGCATTGTCAATTGATTATTTTGTTTGCAAATTGCACTAAGAATAGAGAATTATTTAATTTCTACGTAGGATCCATGTTGGTGAAATGAATGACCTATAAGTCCCTCATTCATGGATCATATTGGTATCATAGTTGTTGAATCCTTGGCCTTGGATTAGTTGCCATCACTATAAGGAGAAAATATGCCCGTCATTGGTAAAGCATTGGAGAGAGAAAGATTGGAAAACCTAAGGGCCATCGATTTGTAGATTCAAGAGGATAACTGATAAAGTAAAAATGTTTGGTCAAAGGATGGAAGATATAGAAAATGACATTGAGACCTCTCCAAAAGTGATACCTTTGATAAGGAATTACTTTGTTGAACACTAAGGCTCCCTCATCATTGTTATGGAAAATTGGGACAAGAGCGAGTTCAACTTGTGTAATTGGGATAGAAGGTAATTCAACTAGATAATTGGAAAGATGAGAGGATCACTTAGATGATGGATCAATTGTACCAAGAATTTATAGTGAAGGAGGAGCTATCGACCAAGACATAGGTAGTTTTCCAAGAGACCAAGCACAAGCACACTCCATTTCTACTACAAAAGCCAACACCATGACCAAGACAAGCATGGTAAGTTCACCCTTAATAGACCTTTCTCAAGAGTACTTCGGTGATTTTGAAAAACATACTAGAGGCATTTGTTTCAATATCATGAGACAGATGAGATATGATGGCCAAGGGATAGGAAAGAGAAGTTAAGGACTGGTAATCCCTATTGTAGTTGAACAAGGGTCAAGTATGAAGACCCGGGTCTTGGTGGCATAGAGAGAAAGGCCATCTCCACCAAGGTCACTTTTGTAAATTAAAAAGATGCAGTATATTTGGTCTTCTCATAATAATAAAAAGGATAGCAACAAATGAATATGGCAACACACTATTGCTCCATCCTTCTTGTGGCATATTACAAAGGGAAACTATGAGTAAAATTCAAAGATTCTATATGCACTAGGACTTAGAAGAAGTAGCAATCCAATCATCCAGAACAAGAAGAAAATAAAAGGAGGTGTGCATCAAGGAATACATCCTTTATACTAGCTACTAATGCAAGAAGAAAGGCCATAGAGTTGTTAGTTATTGGTATTTTTCAAGATATGTCCCCTTTGTGGGAAGAAAGACCATCTTGAGGCTTCTTGCTGGGAGAAACAAACCTCATGCCATGGGTTTGAATTCTTTTCAAGGAAGAATGGAAATAAGATTTCCCCATTAACACAATAGAAAATTCAGAGGCACGTGGAGAAAAATAGAATGCCAAGTAGCCCTTATAGTAGTAAGAATTTTTGCCAACACTGCAAGTTGAGTGACATTGGGAAGCCAAGTGTTGAAGGATTCATTTAAAGATTCATCTGAAGGACCACACCACGAAAATACAATTTTGGAGAGTGAAGGGTAAAGGAAAACAAGAAGGACCAACAATTGTCTAGGGACCTACACTAGAAAAAACACGTCATCTCCACTGCCAAAATGGATAGTAGGGTAATGCCAACATAAAGGGCACCCACTATCCAAATTTTTCCTTGAATATTGCAATGAAATTTTCCCCTTCCTAGAGATATGGTATAGATTGATGAATATTGGTAGAGATTGATTAATATTGATCATTGACATGGTGCTCAAGCACCCAACTATAGAGAAAAAAGATAGATCACAACTTTGTTTTATGGTATTAAAATAGATAGATGCCCAACTACAAAAGAAGAAGATAAAAGAGTTGAGTGGAAACTTTGAAGAAAAAAATGACTCTACAAGGGAATAACTTTTGATTGTTGTCATTCTCATAGTGAATAAACATTACAAGATCAATTATTCCTTTGAGAAGGATTGTAGATTCCCATGGAGATTATGAGTGAATCTTAGTACTACCAACAATCCATAGAACAAATTTGTCATATTTTAATTGTATTGCATAGATACTTTCTTTCACTTTGTTGCGTTGAAGAGGCGCATTCTACAACCCAATACGGGGATGTGTAACTTCTTCTGTGCTCATCTTGGAGCTAACACGCGTCCTTTAAAAAAAATATCATAAAAAAAAAAAATATTATAAAAAATAACATGTAGGCTCAAATTAGATTTAAAACATTTACAACGACATATATATAAAACTACTATTAGATAAATTAAAACTTTACCTCAACTTTAAATTAAAACGTTTCCTAGAGGAGTTTAGGTCTACTAGTTTGGGAATAATTTCTGCAGCGTGAGGGCGGTATGCTGCAACACCTTGGATTCCAGTTAGACGTAAGGCGGGCTCTAGTACCAACCAAGGAATCAAAAAGTGGGAACTAAATTCTTTTTTTGCTGCAGAATTTCCCATCTGAGCTTTGTGTAGCTTTACGATCCTAGTTTTCCTTGTGTAGGGTTGTTGTCGGTTTATTCTTCAGGTTCTATTTTTGGGGGGTGTTGGGTTAGTGGAAGTCAGCTATCAGTTTCCTTGATTATCAAAGTTGTCCTTTCACCCTGAATCTATGGCAGTGGGGTCTCATCATTCTTCCCTTTTGGCTAATACGTGTTTGGATAACTCTTTTGAGTCTTTGAATGGAGTGCCCCATGGCCTGGCTAACAATGATAATCAGGGTGCTAAGCTTGTAACGAGGGTAGCTTCTCGAAATCACAAGTGACTGTAAACCCTCAAGGCGAAGGAGGAGGTTTTTGTTTATACACTGGATCAGGCGGTTAATGTGGATAGGGTAGGCTTGCTCTCCTGCAGAGGGGTAGTTGGAAATATTGAAGGGACAAACCTCTCTCAAATGGAGCTGGTACATTGGGTTAACCAACATTGGACTCCTATTTTTGGTTTACCTCCACGCACCAGTCTACTTGCAAGAGGATGGGTTGCCTTCATATTTCCTAGTGAAGAGATCATTCCTTCAATACTGGAGCGGACTTGGCTTGTTAAGGATGGTTCCCCGAACCTGAAGCGATGGCATGTTAACTTTAACCCTAATACTGAATAGTTGAAGTTTAGACATTTGTGGGTTCCCCTTCCTGGATTCCCCTTCGAACTCTGGACGCCAAATGTGTTTGAGGGTTTGGGTAATTTCCTAGGTCGCTTCAATAGACTAGAAAAGAACCTGATTTTTGGAATTAACAAGAAAATGGCTTCGATGTTGGTGGAGTTCAATACATCGAAAGGTTTACCAGCCGAGGTGGACATTGTTTGGGGAGATAAAATCTTTAAACAAATACTGAATTATAAGAATGTTCCTTTCACCCTGAATCTATGGCAGTGGGGTCTCATCATTCTTCCCTTTTGGCTAATACGTGTCTGGATAACTCTTTTGAGTCTTTGAATGGAGTGCCCCATGGCCTAGCTAACAATGATAGTCGGGGTGCTAAGCTTGTAACGAGGGTAGCTTCTCGAAATCACAAGTGACTGAAAACCCTCAAGGCGAAGGAGGAGGTTTTTGTTTATACACTGGATCAGGCGGTTAATGTGGATAGGGTAGGCTTGCTCTTCTGCAGAGGGGTAGTTGGAAACATTGAAGGGACAAACCTCTCTCAAATGGAGCTGGTAGATTGGGTTAACCAACATTGGACTCCTATTTTTGGTTTACCTCCACGCACCAGTCTACTTGCAAGAGGATGGGTTGCCTTCATATTTCCTAGTGAAGAGATCATTCCTTCAATACTAGAGCGGACTTGGCTTGTTAAGGATGGTTCCCCGAACCTGAAGCGATGGCATGTTAACTTTAACCCTAATACTGAATAGTTGAAGTTTAGACATTTGTGGGTTCTCCTTCCTGGATTCCCCTTCGAACTCTGGACGCCAAATGTGTTTGAGGGTTTGGGTAATTTCCTGGGTCGCTTCAATAGACTAGAAAAGAACCTGATTTTTGGAATTAACAAGAAAATGGCTTCGATGTTGGTGGAGTTCAATACATCGAAAGGTTTACCAGCCGAGGTGGACATTGTTTGGGGAGATAAAATCTTTAAACAAAAACTGAATTATAAGAATGTTCCATTCAGATGCTTCTTATGTCGTTTCACGGGACATGTTAAGGTGAGATGCCCTCTGCTTCTCAATAGAACAACTATTCCAGAACCAACGTCGACAGATACCAATGATTTTTCTTCGTTACCTGCTCCACCTTCTCCAACACAAAAAGGTATGATCATGGATGAACCTTCTGTGATTCATGAGGGAGTCTCTAAGGCAAAATTGGTTTTTTATCTTTCTATGGAAAAAGCCCTAGATTTAAAGCTTTCGAGTTCGAAACCCTTAGCTAGGAACTTAATTGGGGATTTAAATTCTGTGGATTTACACTCTGCTAAGGAGGTGTCTATGAGGTCTTTCCTAGCTCCCTCTGATGTCGATATCGTACTAGATAAGGTTAGGGTTCTGGACCCATTTAATATTGGCCTGGATCCTGTTGCTCCTATGGATGAACCTATCCCGAATTCCTTTTCAAATTCTTTGTTATCCATGTCAGGTATAAATAATTCCCCCTTAGATATTTTTGTTGTAAACCCTAAAAGCTCGGATGAAGGAGTCATCCCATCAATTCGGTGTATGAATGTCACGATTCGGAAAAAGAAGAAAGTTAAAGAAAAGGATGTTCGTGAAATTTTCATTCCTTTGTCTAAACGTTTGGATGATGTGGTTTTAGAGTCTCCTTCTGACTTTCCTTCCCCAACTAGGACCCTTAGAGCAGGTGTGTGCTCTCAGAGGTTGTCTTAATGTCAATCCTTTCAATTAATATCCATGGTATAGGAGGGGTTTCTAAGGTTAGGACCCTATTCAATTTTCTAAAAGCTACTAGGCTCAATTGTATCCTAATCCAGGAAATGATGTGTTCGGCGATTCAGGCAGTGGAGGTATTTTCAAAACATATGCCATGATGGTATTTTAGTGCTATCGATTCATGTGGTCATTCTGGTGGCCTTCTGTCTGGATGGAACCCTTCGATTACTACCTTCAAGACCTATAAGACTATGGGAGGTCTTCTCATGGAAGGCCGGTTCCTTTCCAATGATTTTAACCTTGCTATTCTTAATATGTGTGGACCCTATAAGGATAGGGAGAGCTATTGGTTTGCACTAGAAGCTTCAGGCCTGCTAAAAACACAAAATCTTATTGTTGAAGGTGACCTAAACCTCACCTTATCAGCTGCCGAAGTTTGGGTTCCGTCGGTTTTTGTTGATGCATTGGCTGATTTCATCAAGGGTTTATTCTGGAGAGCACATTTGGTAGATGTCTTACCCAGGAAAATGGGTGCTACTTGGAGTAATAATCGTAATGGAAGTCGTTGCATAAGCAAATGTCTAAACCGTTTTCTTATTATTGAATATGTGGCCACAAAATACTATAGATATAGGTCATGGATTGATCATTCCAACATCTTGGATCATCGAGCGATTATTCTGCAATTTGAGGATCTAAATTTCAAGGCTAACAGACCTTTCAAGTTCAATAGTTCTTGGTTGAAAGAGAATGATTTATGTGATATGGTCAAAATTTTTTGGTCTCAGGTCGAGGTCCCTCTGAGACTCAATCCGGTGGATGCTTTGATCTTCAAATTAAAAGGCTTAAAGGAAAAAACTAAAGCTTGGGAGAATATGAAAAAAGATTGGGATCAGTATGAGTTGAATTCTATAAAAATCCAAATTAAGCAACTTCATAGACTCAATTTGGATGATATTTTTTCAGAGGAGGATATAAGTGATTTGTAGTCTCTTTAGGCTAGACTTGATGATATTCTAAAAACCGATGAAAGCACGTGGAGATTAAAAAGCTGTGCCATTTGGGTGGAGTTAGGGGATGACAACACCATATTTTTCCACAATTATGCTTCTTACAGGAGAAATTTGAACTCTATTTGGGCTATTAATGACAACCAAGGTACTAAAGTCAGTGAACAAAAGAAGATCGAGGAAATAGCTCTTAATCATTTTAAAGCTCATTTTGAAGATTTGGGATCATCCAGTATTGAGGCTCAGCTCAATGTCTTAAAACACTATCCATCCTTCTTCTCTGTGGAGGAAGGAGCTAAGGTTGGCAGTCCTGTTACTTTGGAGGAGATTGAGAATGTGTTAAAAGCATTCAAAAAAGAAAAGAGCCCAGGGCCCGATGGATGGACAGTTGATCTTTTTGTTGCTTTCTTGGACAATATGGGGCCTGATTTATTGAAGATGGTATAATTTACAAGAGTTGAAGGTTGGATTGTTGGAGGTTTGAACTCGACCTTTATGACTCTTATTCCCAAAAGCAACAAACCTAGTACATTTGATGAGTTCAAGCCTATTTCCCTCTGTAATCTGGTATATAAATTAATATCCAAGATTATTGCAAACAGGATCAAACATAAACTCTCAGAGTGGATGACTAAAGAACAGTTCGATTTTCTTGCAAATAGGAAAATCCTTGATGACGTGGGTATTACCCAGGAAGTTTTACAATCTATCAAATCGAGAAAACAAAATGCTATGATCCTCAAAATTGACCTGGTAAAAGCTTATGACCAGGTAAATTGGGATTTTCTTAGGTTGGTGCTTCTTTATATTGGTCTCCTTCGGTTAGCATCAACTAGATTATGGTGCGTGTTGTGTCTGCTAATTATTTTGTTCTGATCAACGGTAACCCCACTCCCTTCTTCAAAAGCTATAGGGGGCTTCGACAGGGCTGCCCACTTTCTCCGTTGTTGTTCTTGTTGGTGATTGAAGGTCTAAGTAGGTTGATAGGGTTAGCTAGAAATGAAAGGAAAGTCAAAGGAATTAATTTCTCCAAGTCTTTATCCATCACGCATTTGCTCTTTGTGGACAAAGTAATTATGTTTGGAACAGATTCAATTAAGGAGTGGTTGGCTTACTCTAACATATTGAAGTTATTCTGCAAAGCTACATGTATGCAAGTCAGCCAAAGCAAATTTGCTTTTGTCAGTAATATGATGGATAAATCTATGATGCAATAGGTTCTTAATTTTCTTCCATTCAAATGTTCAAATATGGATGATGGTGTCAAGTATTTGGGGTTTTTTATTAAACCAAATTGTTATGGCTTACACGATTGGAGATGGATGATCCAGAGGTTTGAAAAAAGAATCAATTTATGGTGCTTGAAATACTTGTCGTTGGGTGGCCGACTTATTATGTTGAAATCAGTCTGAGTAGTTTACCAATGTACTAGGCATTGTTGGCTCAAATCCCTCTTACTATTCTACATAAGCTGAAAAGCTTAATGTTCACTTTTCTTTGTTCTGGGAACATAGAAGGGGTCATTATCATCTAGCTAATTGGGAATCCCTATCCTTGCCAAAGAAATATGGTGGTTGGAACATAAAAAATATTTTATGGTTCAACATTCTCTAGCAAGGCTTCCTTGGAGATAATCTTTGGTCTGCTATACTGCATGTTACATATATCAAAAAGGATTTAATCATTTGGATTAGAAAATCTCCTGAAGCTCCTCGAAATGCTTCTTTTATTTGGAAAGGATTTATCAAAATATATCTCTAGATCAGTAATCATGTGTCCTTGCAGGTGGGAGATGGAAAAGCAATGATTGTGGGTATTGATCCCATTATGGGAATTGATACAGAGTTTAGATTATCTCAGAATCTTTGAAAGCTCTTCACAGAATATGGTATGCTCACCCGGATGAATCAATTCAAAAGATCGAATGGTCTAGTTTTGGATCCCTCTTACTGGCTTACTTCTTTAGTTCTCGGTCTTGCGGGCAGATGGGAAGACGAATGGAATAAGTATATCCAACATTTGAATCTTGCAGGTATTCGACTTACAAATGAAAAAGACTGTCTGTCCTGGTCTAAGAATCCCACTTTTGGTCAAGTCACCGCTAGCATTGCATATCAAGTGATTGTCGAGAGGCATGTTAAAAGATTACATGAAATGGTGGTATGGTGCTATTTGGAAGTGGAAACTTCCTCTCAA
The DNA here is from genome assembly GCA_027924585.1 of Larix kaempferi. Lineage (NCBI taxonomy): Eukaryota > Viridiplantae > Streptophyta > Pinopsida > Pinales > Pinaceae > Larix > Larix kaempferi. Next base: position 2,753,096 of record BSBM01000588.1, read on the forward strand.
GATTAAGTGTTTTTTATGGCTGGTGTTTCATGATAAAATACTAACCTGGGAAAACTTGAGTCGTCGTGGCAGACAAGGCCCTAACATGTGCATTTTGTGTAGAAGTAATTGTGAAATGGTGGCTCATCTTTTTTTACATTGTAGCTTCTCTAATGAGATGTGGAAGAAGATCTGTTTGGCTCTTAAGATTGAGGAAGATTGGCCTAGCATTGGCTTTGAGAAGGCATATCAGATTTGGTTGTAGAGGCATCATAATTTAAAAAATATCCCAGGTTTAGTGGCTTGGTCCATCTGGAACATTCGTAATCAGGCCATCTTTCAAGGTTATCTTCCTTCTGAGAATCAAGCATTATCTAAATTCTGGCAGTTGTTTCATTTATATAAAAATGCCCCTCAAGTTAGCTGGAATCCTAAAAGAAGTATTAAAATGAACCTTGACTCCTCCGGTAATGTTTCTGGCTTCTTTGATGGGGCTTCGACAAAGTTGAATTGTGGTGTTGGCTTTCTCCTCAACTGTGGAGAGGATCTCACTTGCAAATTCTGTCTTGCATGTGGACTGGGGTCTAATACAAAGGCATAATTGCTTGGGCTCTGGGGTATTTTAAAAGTGGCAATTTGCTGTGGTTTGGGCTCTATCAGAATCTTCGGTGACTCCTTGGTTACTGTGAACTAGGAAAAAAAGAAACATCAACTCAACAATGTTCAACTCAAACATTGGTGTATCAGAATTTCTAAAATGATGGCTTGGTTCTTTGATCTCTCGATTGATCACATCTACAGGGAAAACAACGATACAACTGATGCTTTGTCTAATGAAGCTCTCGACGAGGATGTTGGAGTTCTTTACTGGGAAGAATGGGTTGAAAAGACGAATACTCATTCTGGATCAATGTTTTTCTTCACAAAAGTGTTTGTCATTAGTTTTCGTCGAGGCTAGTTTCTTGTTTTGATGTGCTGGGACAATTGTCTCTAGTTTTTGTAATTATGAAATGGAACATGTATGTAAGCATGATCAGATGGCCCCGTTTTAGTTAGGGATGAACCTATTCGGCTATGTTTTGTACTTTTTGATTTCCTTGGAAATAACAAAAGTACGGTTTTTTTTCCTTAAAAAAAAATAAATTAAAAAATTTCCTCAAAGAAAATTGATCCCTTGGATGCTTGATAGATCCCCTTTTAGATGAATCTATGCTGGTTTATACAATGTTTTTAACATTATGAAATGGAAAATTGAATTGCATTTTGAAAATATCATTAATATATAATAAAATATTTAATATTAAAAATAAAATCCATAAATTTGGGGGGTTAATTTAAATGGTCACGATTCTCGTGGTGGGAGGTGATGGTTCCACTCCGGCATTTACAATCAAAGATCATGACAAAGTAGTCGAATGAAATTATTCCTTTAAAAAATATAAAAATCCATAATTTAATAATTCATATTTAAAAAAAACCCATAAATTAATAATTCATATTTAAAAAAAATCTATAAATTAATAATTCATATTTAAAAATTTAAATTTTATAAGGGATTTGAAATTAGACAGAATACGAATAATAGTCTTCCCGCTTTTCTAGATGTGCGCTGCTCACATAAAAAGCACGTGAACAAAAGTTAGTGAACACGTGTTTCCTTTCTATTTGTTGTATCGCCATACACGGCATCGATCCCAAAATGAATTGGCTCCATCCGATCTTGTCGTTATCGACGGCTACGGCTTTGAGATGGCGCCTGACCTCTCACCTGAGCAATATATAAGCTTGCATTCTGATATATGCTCTGCATTTGTCACTGAGCGTATTAAGTCGTTGGGATTTTGTTATTTTTTGAGCAGGCTTTTATTTGGAGTTGAACCAATTTCAGAGGCAGTGGCGATGGATTCTTCAAAGGCTGGTACTGGTAAAGGTGCAGGTGGAAGAAAGGGAGGAGCAAAGAAGAAATCAGTCTCTAGATCCACGAAAGCTGGTCTTCAATTCCCAGTTGCAAGAGTCGGAAGGTATTTGAAGAAGGGAAGATATGCCAAGCGAGTCGGCACAGGAGCTCCTGTGTATCTCGCAGCGGTCATGGAGTATCTTGCAGCTGAGGTATATATTCACTAATCTTGTAATATTCTTCAATTTTTTGGTGTAAGATCTGTCGTTGGAAGATTGGAATGGCAGGGTTTGTGCACTAGGGTTTTGACTTCGAGGTCTCATTTTAAATTTTTGGCGGTTATTTATTTTGCAGGTTCTTGAATTGGCTGGAAATGCGGCAAAGGATAACAAGAAGAACAGAATTATCCCAAGGCACATTCTTTTGGCTGTAAGGAATGATGATGAGCTTGGGAAGCTGTTGATGGGTGTGACCATTGCCCATGGAGGAGTGCTGCCTAACATTCACCAGGTGCTTCTGCCTAAGAAGACTGCTGAGAAGACTACTACTAAGGAGCCCAAGTCTCCCAAGAAATGAGCTTGCTTGCTTCATTTAATTTTCTCTTTTGGTGTTTATAAACACCACCTTTAGCTGGAATCGTTATCCATTTAGAGCCAGTGGTGTCTGCCCGTTTCTTCGCTAAATATGGCCGTATGAGGGTGAGTCTGTCTGTTAGGAATATTGTCTGTAATTTAAGCTAACTTTTATTAGTACTTGCAGATTGCGTCTGTGAAATAGCTTTTGGAGGTTGAAATGTGATTATTGGGATATCAACCTGGTTTATATATATATATATATATATATATATATATATATATATTCCTTTGCAAAATTTAAATTTAAAAAGGCGCGAAGATTTGGACTGGTCTTTATTTTCTTACTCCCTGATCCTCGGTGATTAAAAGTACTCGTAATCAGCAATGAAGCAAATAACAAAATTCAATCGATCCGTGGGAAATATTGCAGTCTAATCAGATTTTTTCAATATGATTTTGAAAAACAAAGTTAGATTTTTTCAAAATCTATGTTACACTGGTTAAATTTTGGAATTTTTTTTATCTTAACATTATAGTTGTTAAATTTTGGAAATTTTTGTTTTTGAAGATACTGAATTTATTTTATTATCAAAATTACAATTAAAGTATAGTTAAATTAAAATTTTACAAAATAAAAATATTGGAAAAAAATAACATCTCTATTTAAATAACTTAAATTATTTAAATTGTTGAAATTTTAAACATTTCCATCTAATATTTCATAGAATTGAGGCAACTATGTAAAGTTTCACCACTTTACATCTATTGTCAAAGGTAGTGTGCCTATTTTGGAAGGTAATGTAAATGCTCAAATTGAAGCAATGATTTGAAGTTTCACCACTTTACATCTCTTGTTGAAGGTGGTGTAGCTATTTTGGAAGGAATGTAAATGCTCAAAATACTTAATATTATAAATTGTTATTGTAAGGTAGAGAATGTTCTACTACTAAAATTGGCAAATAAAGGAAGAGATTAATTTTCTCCAAGTTTTTGGAGACTCAATTGGGTAATATATTAGCAAATGAAAAAAAAGGTTTGTCATAACCTAGATTTAATTCCAATATTAAGAGAAATAAAGGTTTTAAAAATTGATATGGAAATGATTTCTTTTCAACACATCTTTATAGAAAGGAACATAGAAGCAGTCACTCAATTTAAATTGGGCTTGGAACTTATAAATAGGCAATGGAATGTTCAAAAGAGATTGAAGGCTCCAACTTTGGGTGTTATCAGTATAAACTGTGGGATTTGCATTAATTAGCAGCACTATAGACCATAACATAAAATTTGGGAATCGGATTCCTCTACACTTTTACTTTTTGGCTATTTTGATATATGAAGTCTTGCAAGCTATGTAGTTTTATGTAGAATTTATTATGTTATAGATGAGAAGTGACAGAATTAAGGCTCGAGTCATATGAACTAATTTTTGCATTGATACTTATCTTTACTTTCAAGACATAGGGTTTATCACAGATTATACAAAATGTAACTTTTGTTTTTTTGATATAAATAAAAGTTATGAGTTTTTTTTAGGGAAAAAAAGGTAAAGAATGTTTAAAATTTGTAATATTAGTAGTTGTTATTGTTGGTTAGAGATAAATTCATGAATGGGTATTATGGAATTAGAAAAATAAAATAAAATTTCAACAAAAAGTGTGAAGGTTAGTTTAAATAATTACTGATTGTATGAGAGATCTTTTTCCATAAATGCTTATTTTTTATGAATTTTTTGGTTTTTTATATATTAAATAAAATATATAAGATAAATTGAAAGTTTTAATTCCAAAAAATACTTAAAATATATATTACAAAATAAGATACAATATCTTAATATTTAAAATGCCAAATTTTAATAATTCAAAGATTATATTCTTTACATAATATTTTATTCAAATTTTAATAATTGAAATATTTTAATATTTAAAATACTACATTATAATATTTAAAATACTACATTATAATATTTTATTCAAATTTTAATAGTTGAAAGATTATAATCTTTACATAATATTTTATTTTGGGTAAGTGTTTTTTTCTAGTAACTAGTGATACGTTTATTTATGCTTTTTGTTTTTAGAATATATATATATATATATATAAATATGATGTTTTTAGAATACATATATATATAAATTATTTGAAAAGATAAGAGATCTTTCATAATTGTTTATTAGTTTTTCCAATGAATAAAATGTATTTGCAATTTATTTTATCCTTAATAAGAAATTTTAAATTTTAATATTCAATTTTAAGATAAGTTTTTAAATTTTAATATATTTTAATTTATTACAATTTTATGATAATAATTATTTTTTCTAAAATATTTAAGTATTACTAAAAACAATATTACTTCTAACTTGCTTTAATTAAGACAACATGTGGGAAAGAATATGATCATGAAGACTAAGATTCAAGATTTAGGAAGACCATTCAAATAAAGGACGGGGATTGTTAATGGTAGTAAGATTTTAAAAAGCAATGATATGTGATTAGCAAGAGTTTTAATTTTTTTTTCCAATCACTTGAATTAAATTCAATTAACAAAACAATTGATATAAATTTGTTTACATATCATCTTAAAAGTTTTTTTTATGATAATGATGATGATGCTTACTTTAAGAGTTTTTATAATAATGCTGATGATGATCACTTTAAGAGTTGTTATGATAATGATGATGATGATGGTTAACTTCTTTTTATGATAATGATGATTAACTTCTTTTAAATAACTTTTTAACTTATTGATGTATATGTCAAAAAAGGTAAGGGAAAGAGTGCAACATTGCTTAACTCCAATATTAGTAACTCTAAACTCAAAAGGAAATTTTAAGTTTTAGCACAAAAGAGATTGGATTTAATATTATGCTACTCTATAATGATCTTGAGTGTAACAAAGTGGTCACTGGTTGAATGATGATTTCTAAAACTTGCATCGCCTAGCTCATTTACCTTCACTTTCTAGTCATATGATGCCTTTTTTTCTTTTCAAAATAATACCATATAATTTGGCTAAGAAATGGCTAATCTTAATGGTTTGACAGTTAAATGGGTTATTTTTATTATTGCTTTTAAAAATAGGAATAATGAGGCTTTGAGTCCATGGTTTAGTGAAACCTTGCTTGATTGTTATATTGAAGAGCCTGTGGATGTGAGGGATGAGAGCATGCCCTCCAAGTTTTAGGATTTTTGCTTGGGAGTCTTCAATGTCTTTAGCTTTTCCATTTGCTAGATGCTCTACCCCAAAATCTATGTCTTCTAAAGAAAAAACATCTTTTGGTGTAAGGAGGGTTTGAATGTTATCCATGAATTTTAGTCCTTTAAAACAATTTTATTATTTTCTTTAGTTTTGTAGGTTATAATTTGCCTCCAAACAATTTTAGGAGCCATCTTAGAAAAGTGTAAAAGCTTTTCTTGCTTTTTATTTATATAGTACTTTTCTTTCTTTCTTTTTAATTAAGGCATTGCATCTCTTTATTTTGTTAGCTTTTAGAGACTCATTAATAATTTCCTTAATTTTTTTTCTTGCATTTTTACAATCTTTATCATATTAAGGGTTGGTTATGCTATTTCCATTTTTACTCGTACTTTGTAGAGAACTTGTTAATGGAAAAGAAGAAAGCTGTAGTAAAAAAAATTCTAGGAAAAACAAACTTTTTATTCGAACTGAATTAAAAGTACATTTTGACAGTGCTAAAGCACGACCAATGCAACAACTCCAAAATTGTTTGAGGCATAACAATGATAATAGCCTCAAAGTTGTCTTTATCCCAACAAAAATGAACAAATTCAAAGCTATCTCAAATTTTATCTAGCTAAAAATCCATGTTCATGGACACTTTGTTGTTCACGATTCAATTGACTTTATCCTAAAGTTAGATTGGTAAAGAAGGATGAGAAATTCAATAATGGCCTTGCATAGTTATTTTTAGATGTTCCCTCATGGGCTGTGAGGTTGAATTGACCGGATTGTAGTTGAAGACCTCGTTTTGAAGGTAGATTTGCTCTTTCATTTTTCTGTCATAATATATGTGTAATGGTCAAAGATGAGAAGAGATGGAGGATATCCAAAACCTAAGCAACCATCTCTTGGAAATAAATGTTTTGGCAGAGAGCTGTTTGTTTTATCCAGTTAACCATGAGCAAGCATCCCTTATGATGATAAACGTTTTGGCATAGAGTTGTTTGTTTTATCCAGTTAACCATGAGCAGGCAGTCCCCTATGATGGAGAGTGACACCTCCTTTTTAGGTGAGCAAATTTTAGCAAGTAGTACAACACTTGCAGCTTTGCCTTGTTTTTGGTCCCAAGTCCGATGTTTGCTTTGAAGAGGAATGCGAGATTAGTGTTGATGTGGAGCAAAAATCCCAGGTCGCAAGTACAGGACAAGTTGTGGCATGCCCCATTGAAGAAGGCCCATGCTGAGATTGGTCAATAGTGGGTGGAGTAGCATGACATGGCTTGGGTTGTTTTGGAATTCCCTGGTAAGGTTTTGCCTGAGAGTAAGTTATCCCATTCAACCAATTAACCAAACAAAATAGTGATGAAATATTTGAAGATTTTGGGCACCTTTTTCAACTGACAACATAAGCAAAAACTTTACGGCCAACAATTTTGCACTATTATTGGTCCAACTACCTAGTGTAGCTTTGAAATTTATAACATGATGATCATTAAGATGAATCACACCTCCAACACCACAAATTGGGGGATCCCTTTGTCATGCTCCATCAAAGTAATCCAAAGTACCACTCTTGTCAACATGTTCCTCAATGTTTTTCCTTTGTGGTTTTCCCTTTGAAACATGCTCAAACCCATCAAGAATAGATGTACTTTCAATAACACCTTGTATAGTGGGTAACGATATGCCTTCAAAAATCTGAGAGTTGTGTGCTAACCAAATTTCTCAAGTAGAGATCAATGGTAAAGATTTAAACTTTTTGACAACAGACTTATTACTCCACTTATGTGGACCTTCACCTATGGAGATTCCTCCCTAGACATCCCTTAATCATGTGTGTGTCTCCAATTCTTTCCAAACCTGCTTTGCTAAATGTTCAATGGACTCATTGCATACGTTAGAAAGGATACACCAACCAGGACCATGCTTGCCTCTTTTTTGTAAATTATCTCAAGTAAGTGCCTTATTTTTAAGATCTAACCACATATAAATCCAATGGTTTAAAGGAAAATTAAATTTCCATATTTCCTTCCACCACCATACCAATTCCTTTCCTCCTTCAACTGCATTTAAATTTTGATAACCTACTTTGGGTGTATCAATCCCTCTTGTGGGAATTTTCCCCATATGATCCTGTCTTCAACCTCCTAATTCTTACATGGCTTGACCTAAGAGTTGCAATGTACATCTCCCACTTTACAACATTTCTCCCTTCCAACCCAAGTAGAACAACTTGTTTCCATTCTTGCCTATGTATAGTTGTTAATTAAGGATAAGCAACTTGATTAAGAAAAAGTATTCCATTTCTATGAATAATCTCTATCAATTTGACAGACAACTTGTATCCCTCACCAGTACCAACCCAAGGATATATGTCGGTCCTCATTATTGTCCCATTCCCAATCATCTATACTAGCCATTGACCAATTAAAGAGAAAGATAGGACCATTTCCCTCCACATTATTGATGCATTTTTATATTTTTAGTTTGAATACCTATTCCACTCTTCCACATAATTTGGCGATATATGTTTTTGAATTAGGACCCGAAGCAAAATATCCTTGCCTTCGATCAACTACCAAACACATTTGGAAATGAAATATTTGCTAAAGGTATGGATAGTCTTCAACCCCCAACTTCCCATATCTTTTGGAATATAAATAGACTCCCATTTAGACAATGCAATCCCTTTTTTCTCCCTAGTTATAGACCACAAAAGTCTTTAAATTAATTGCTTAATATTTTCCAATATCCCCTTAGGAATGAAAACTAACAACATACAACAAATAAGAATATCCTCTATAACTGATTTGACTAGTATGAGCCTACCTTGTTGAGACAACCATCAATTACACCATATAAATAATCTCTTCTCTACTTTGGCCATAAGCCAATTCCAATCCCATTTACCATAGTCATTGGGATTGAGATAAAAAATGATATTTAATCCCTTCATGAGCATTCATGATTTGATGATATGGAAATGACTAACATATAAATCAGCTTCATCTTCATTATATACTAGAGAAGGAGATTGTTGATTTTTTTATGGACATTAACCAACATAACTATAGTTGTGAAATGATAGGTCCAATGTTACTTTGAGCCTAAAGAGTATCCCTCCTTGTACATTGCAATAAAGTAGAATATCATCTATCAACAACAATTATGTAACAAAAAATAGCTCCCGTTCTTTTTACCTCAATAAGAGATTTGCTCAATCCTCTCACAACAATAAAAATACCAAAGGTGAGAGTGGGAACCCTTGTCTCAACCCTCTACGTAGCTTGAAAATCTTGGGGGGAAATCAATTAATTGAAATTATTGGAAGATGCAAAAGTCACACAACTCATTACCTAGTTAACAAAGTGAAAACTGAACCCCAAGTGATTCAGCATCATTTTTAAATATATCGAGCTTGCCCTATCATATGCTTTAGACAAGTCCAACTTGATCACCATGGGAGTCAAATTCTTAGTTTTTATTGTGCATTGGCTCATATATATGTTCGCCTGACAAAAATCCAAACTACTCACTTGAGATGGATTACGATAACAGTCTCTTGACTCTCATTGCAATAATCTTAACAATAATTTTATATATACATGTACATAATGACACACGCCTGTACAAATCAAAGGAATCATAGTTGTCAAACTTTGGTATTAACGTTATGAAAGTGGTATTAAAAGCTGCTAACACCTCCTATAAGTTTTGGAATCGTTTATGACCCTCATTTAGTACTCTTCAATTAATTCACAAAACCCTAGAATGAATGTTAACGCTTGAATTTCGCACACATGCGACATTTTGGCTAATCTTGCAAAATACATCATCAACATACAACATTCAACTCACCGAAGACATCCTCATCATATCCATAAGAGAAATTGAGCCCTAGAATGACAAAGGAATTTGGTACCGAAAATCATGCAACTAATTGCACTGAACCCCACACGACTATCTATTCGGAGATACATGTGTACTTGTGCAGCTTTTCCTTCGAAAGCCACGTGAATGTTGAAATGGTGGGACCACTTATTTCTCCAGCGCAATCAAAGCTCATAATGGATCCCTCTGATCCAAAATTCGAACTCGGCTTCTTGCATGCTTGGGATCATTCAATATCCCCCTTCATGTACTTGAAGAACTAGTTCAAGAGCAAGGGTGTTCACATTTGGATATAGATGTTTCTTGGCCTCCATTTGCCTATAAAAGGAATCCATGGACATGCATTCTATAGGATAAAATTGGAGAAAAGTTATGCTTCAATAATTGCATTGAGAGCTCATATTTCAATCCACTTCTTACCTCAAGATGGCATGCAAAATCCCCCTTGCTTTCTTCCTCTAAGAAGCAAGTGTTTCTCCATTGTTCTATGCTAGTTATCTTGCAATTATGTGGACAAAAAGGAACTGCCATTAGCTTAGTTGCACATTTATTCCATCCATCTATCATAGATTCATGGGAAAAAGACTCCATTGAATGAAACCCAAATCCCATAACTGAAGAGGGGTAGTAAAAAAATCCGTCTTGTTGATGTGATTGAGCAACAATGGTTTTCAAACTCGTGTGTACTATGAAACAAGCAGATCGAAAAAACCATTAATTGTACAGCCATTATAATTCAATACCAATGTGGTGGTTTTCTGATTCGGGGGTATACTATGAATCCAATGCGTAGGTGAATTCAATATCAATCATTTCAATGAAACCACCCGTTGGCAGAAACTTAACTTGGAAACTGGCAACTATAAGGTAGGAATATTTTCATTTTATTTTTGTTTTTTTTCTTAATCTGATTAATGATACAAATTAATAGTCTAATTAGGATTTCTACTCCAATAAGAGATCAACACATATTAAAATAATTTATTTGAAATTTATAATTAAATACAATTTTTTTGCAAACTATATTGATCTTTATACTTGATTCATGCCACCCTACAAAATATTTCATAAGGATGGAACATATAGTCTCTACCGTAGGCAGGGACTAATAATTGAATCACTCACCGAGAACGAAACAATGTCTTACTCACACATAAAGGAAGCACACCCATTCAAAACATCAATTATTTACAAGCAAATAAAATTCAGAATAACGGTAAACAACTCTATATGAGAAATTAAGATTCCACTAGAAACTATTGGGTTCTAGAGCCCATTCTTGATGAAAAGATTGACATGAACAATCCCCTATTCACACATAAAGGAAGTATCTTACTCAGTTGTAAGATACTTCAGTACCAAGTTACCAGATAAACGAATCACTCACTCAGTACCAAACATGCTCTTCATTCACTCATAAAGAAAGCATGCTCATTCATAACAAAAAAATTCAACTAAATGGAAGATTAAATTCACATAAAGATAAGCAATTCTATGAGAAATTAAGATTGTGCTAGATTAATATTTTTGACCGACTACAAAATCTATGTCTAGATAGGATTTACTAAATTTAGCAGATACTTAATAGTGAGCAAGTTATTAGAGAAACGAATCACTCACTCAGAACCAAACAGGCTCTGCATTCACTCATAAAGAAAGCATGCCCATTCAGAACAAAAAATGTACAACTAAATGGAAGATTAAATTCACATAAATATAAGCAATTCTATGTGAAATTAAGAACCAGAGTGTTCAGTCCATGGAAATAGGAGCAAAGTGACATGGCTGAAACACCAAGAAATAATCAGCCCTGTACATCTCTGAGCCAGATCGACATTTTGGGGAGAGAAGGCATTCATCTGCAGAAGTAACCCTAAAGGCCATGATGCCTCATCAACTCTACACCTTCAAGAATCTAGTCAAATGACAAATTTATTAATTTACTATCATATTTCAACTCTAAGTGGCACTTGGACCAAGACCACCAGTGAGCATAATGAATAGAAAAATAACCGGAATCCACAACATTCTTAAAACCAGGCTTCAGAATCGTCACATCTACTCTAGAAGGACCGAGAGGAAAATACATGTAGGAAACCCTACGTGTTGTGCACCCATCCTACTCATCTGTTTAGTTTAATTGATACAAGTTTGAAAGATATCTCAAAAGCAAGTTTGAGAAGCAAAATTTTAAGAAAAACTTCATAAAGCAAGGAGGTTAATTTCTCAGATGCCATGAGGTCAATCTTAAAGATGCAAAATAGCAAGTCATCGAGTTATTATTAATGGTCAAAACTTAACAAGTTATACAACTTGATGAGAAATTTATACTCAAAACAAGAACTCCTGCCATAAAAACTCATATTTTTGCATAAAAAACACCAAAAAACAACCCCAAATAAAAAAGTGGTGCTACTGGTAGCACCACTTTTTTTTGTGTTTAAAAATATAGACACAGACCAAAACAATACTTATTGTTGTTTACAAAAATCTTAAAAGCAAGCCGTGAATTAAAAACTAATGCTACCGGCAACACACTTTTAAAAAAAAAGACATTATTATATCATTTTGTCATAATTTAAAATTGTATTTATTAAATCTCTTAGTAACACTATATAAAACTTGCACTCAATTTAACACTAATTATTCAAGAAATTATTTCACCACTCTTTCTACATAAAATTAAAAAAATTCTAATAATATTTATAATAAAAAAACTAAATTAAAAAACTCTTCAAAAAATATATTTTTTTTAACTTTATAAAACATAAATGATAAAAACTTTAAAAATAAATCATTTAAAAAAAATTAAAAAAAAACATTTAATTTTTTTTTAAATTATAAAAAAAAGTAAATTATAAAAACTAAAAAAAACAATTTTAAAACACTTTAAAATTAAAAAAACAAAAACAAAAAAACCCTACCTCTCCCCCCGCCCCCTCTCCCTCCTCCTCTACCCCCGCTCCCCCATCCTCCTCCCTTACCCATTCACCTCTCCCCTCCTCGTTTCCCCCCCCCCCCGTCCTACTCCCTCCCCCCTTCCCTCCACTCTACATCCTCCGTCCTCCTCCCTCTCACCTCTCCCCTTCCCCTCCCCCTCCACGCTCTCCCCCTACTCATCCCGCTTGGCGTCCTTTTGGGCGCATGAGGGAGCGGCATCGCCGCTCCTCATGGGGGAGGCCCTTTGGGCGCACGAGGGAGCGTCGCCGCTCCCTCCTATGCCCAAAGGGACTCCAAGGGGGATGGGTAGGGGGAGATCCCAAAGGGGGAGGGGCACGGGGAGAGGGAGGAGGATGGGGAAGGGGGTAGAGGGGAGGGGTAGTGGATGGGGTGGGGGTGGAGGAGGGAGAAAGGGTGGGGGTAAATAGGTTAGGTTTTTTTATTTTATTTAAGTTTTTAAATTTTTTTAGTTTTTATAATTTCTTTTCTTTATAATTTTTTTTAATTGTTTTTTTTAAGTATATATATATATATTTTAAATGTTTTTAAAAATTTGTTTAGGTATTTTTTATTTGGATTTTATTTATATATATACTTTTTAAAATTTTTTTTAAATTTATTTAAAAATTTTGTTTTGAAATTGTTGTTCATAAAATTTATAGTTTTTTTTTTATAAATTTATAATTTTTTTTATCATTTTTTATATTTTTTTACTTTTTCGAAAAAAAATTAATCTGTTTTCACATTTTGGTTTTTTCATTTTTCATTTTTAAAATTTTTCTTTTTTTACTTTGTTGTGTCAAGGCCCTTTGAGCTGCAGGGAAAATCTCCGCTCCTCCCTTAAGCCCTCTTTGGGCGCCCAATGCACCGCTACAATGGGCGGTGCGATTATGAGGAAAATGTCAAACTTGACAAATTTTTGAGAATATATTTTTGTAATGTTTTGACTTTAAGATTTTATTTTGAAAGTAAATATTATGTTTTTAATATGTTATTTACAAATATATAGTATATTTTTTGTTCAGTTTATGTGAATCAACACTTTATAGAAAATAATGTTAAATAGAATCATTTTTAAACATAAAATAACTCAAAATATGTTAAAAAAGGTTTGTAATGTCTTTATTTTCTTTTTTTATACAAATTTGCCCAAACAATGACTTATTTAAGAGAAAAGTTTAAAGAAAAAGCTTCCAAAATGTATATATTTTTCATTCTAACTAGCTTCTAAATGTTAACAAAATTAAAAAATGTATATCTTTTTCATTATAAGTCGCTACTAAATGTATAGTTTTTAGTAAACTTTGAAAAAACGCCATTGTAAATAAAAGTTATTGTTTTCTTATGACCAAGAAATTTCAAAATCACAAAATAATGGTTCAAAATGAAAAATGATGATACCAATATACACACTTTTTGAAACATAGGTAAAAACAACTACTAAAATTGACCCCCCCCAAAAAAGAACAATGCCGATTTCTCGTCAAGTTGTATAACTTGTTACTTTCTGAACAAAAATAATTTGAAGATGATTTAATCCTTTTAGTATGAAGAGACATTCTATGCATATGGTATCAATACAGAGCGTTGAAAACTTTGGCTTGTTACCTCCATATTTTGCGATTGAATTGCAGGTGGAGCAGGTGTTTTTTCTCTATGCAAGCTACATGTCTTTCATCTTCTTTCAGACTCCAAGCCTACCTATTCACTTTGTTGCAAGCCGAGAGAAAATGCGTGGAAGATTATAAGGCAAAGCAATGAGTTAGCGAAAATTAGCCAGTTAAAAGTCTAGTTTGCCCAACCCACTTAAAGCCTCATCCTTTACTAAGAAAGCATGACTCAGATAACATGGACAACTACGCTTCGGATCATGCTTACCCATGTGTCCTTTAGCTCAAGCTCTCAAGGATTGAGATGACCATTATTGCACTAAGAGGAGTGAGGTGCTCTACAACCCAGTAGGGGGGGATGTTGTTAAGTAATGTAATGTAACGGAACATAACACAAAATAAAAAAATTCATGTTGGATCATAAAATAAAAAATTATGAAAAGTAAATTAAAAAATCCATGTTGGGTCATAAAATAAAAAATTATGAAAAGTAATTACAAAAATCTATGTCCATCTATAAAACAAAAAATAAAAACTTAAACCTATATCTATCAACTAAGAGAAAGCAAATTTCTTTAATTTAAATTTAAAAAACAATTACACCTCAAAAAATTGGATCCCTCTCAATGCTTATAGATCCGGGTTTAAGATGGATCTATGTTGATTACAAAAATTTGTTAAAGTTGCTTAGAATACCACAATGTCTATAATCCAACATTAGGAAAATTAAAGACTTTGTAAATTATTTTTTATAATTTTCAAATCAAAAATCTATTATATATCTTATATTTTAATCATAAAATTGTCACATCATTTAATTTTGATCATTACAAATATTTCAAAATAAAATTAAAAATTATTAATTTTCTTAAAATAACAAGCGCTGCAAGCAACAATGTCCGTGTGATAGCAACAAAATGTCTGTGTCAAATGAGGACTGTGAATAATGCAGGTGCATAAGGAGGACCATCTTGATCATCAAGTCTTCATGTTGTTGAGGTATAACGAACGATGGTTATTAGAAATAGGTATTCATATCACCCCACATTTTATTCTCCCCTCTCTTTTTTGCCACGCATTGGGTGTTTTTTTTGGTCTCTTGTGTAGGATGTTTGACTATGCTCATTGTTCCTGGCCACTTGCAGTGTTGACTGTGGGCTTCTACGGTGGTGTATGCCCTTTAGGGGATTCCATGAGTACATTTCATGACTAACCATGTCCAAAATGATCTGCAAGCATGTCACCCTTCTAGCATCAAGGTTTTGTATACAGTTTTTCTACGTGTTAGCATGACTGCGATCTGGTGCAGCATTGCCTACCATATGTCTGAGTTGTCTTACCATTCGAACCTGGCAACAGTATTTTCTATTCACCTCTTGATCCACGTCGATGGAAGCCTAACATTTGCGCACTTTTGCATTCAATCTCCTGCCTATTCGACACCCCAATGCATGGACACACATGAATCAAGAAACACGTGCAAGCAAGCTCATGCAAACAAGAAACACGTCATGCTAGGAAAAAGAAGAACATGAATAGTGTCGTAAGTAATGCTAAGACATTGAGTTAGTGTTGTTGGAAACGAGTTTTCATGCCATCGATGGAGGTAAATGGTCTATGTGATCACAATAAAGGATCTGCCATTATTCCTCTTCCTCAGTTGTATTTTGAAAACATTACCTTGGCAGCAATAAAGGATCACATTGAATCGAAGATTGTTGATCACGAAAGTCAAGAAGCATAGTCTTGATAGCATTTGACACAATATAAGAGTTCCAAAAACACTATCATGTGTTCATTTCCCATATTCATATGAATGGTTTGAGCTTTGTTTATTACAAAGCAAATTGCTTTAATGATATAGTTTAAGTTTGATGTTACAAAACAATATGCTTTAGCAATGATGCGCCATACCACTAAGCACTCAACTATGAATTTAAGCATGAACAACACTACTTAGCAAGTGGTAAGATAAATAAGTATTGAGGTGATGACAAACCATGGTATGCATGCAAGTGTATTGGTGAAGGTTTGTATTTATTTTGTGGTTTACAATATGTAGTCGTGCATAGTATGTTTTGGAACAAATGGTTGATGTTTGAGTTATATTTGGTAAAGTGGCATGTGATTGGAAGTGATATCCTATAGCGGTCAGTTATACATTTAAATTTTTTTTATCTTTGTGCAAACATCACTCAATCATTGCATGTACTAGGTAGTTGGCTAAATTAATGTTTTAATGGCAGAGTTGACAAAGCGACTCTGTAATGCACCATCATATGAGCCAAGTACGTTGTTACACGATATTGGTAACGAGGTACCTTATAGATGGGTTTCAACATTGTACATATGGTTGTGATGTAATGGGTGTGTTTTTCATAAGTGATGAGTACTGAACAACATGAAAATGGATACCACCTTCTCAATCACCACGTCACACCATTGAACAATATGAGAGATAGCTTCTACCACAATTAGTCTCTAGGTTGCTACTATCTAGATGGGCGCTAGTGAATGAGAGACTGGGGCTACTTTTTTTTTTCACAAAGTGTGCTCAACTTATGCCACTTAACGATTTAGTGCATCGTTAAGTTTGACCTCCAGCTTGAACTTGAAGCGAGAAAGGAACAAATTAAGGTTGAGGCAATGTCAAGGGCTTCTTTAAATTCGATTGTGGACGATATGGTTCTGAAGCAATTTTGTTCCAAGATATTCTAATTGGTGGATAAAGAAAATAACAAGTGGAATTAAAAAAGCATATGAAATCAAATAAGGAAAATAGTAATGCTCATAAATCAGGAAAGGCTCTTGGTTAATTAGCTATTTCATTATATTTTTTTAACTGGTGGAAGCCTCTAATCGGTTGAGAGTAAGTTACGGTAGAGGTTGTGTTTTTTCTTTTTAATATTTCTTGAACTGGTGGAAGCCTCTAATCGGTTGAGAGTGAGTTACTGTAGAGGTAATGTTTTTTTTTAATATTTATTGTAAAAAATATCATAAATGTTGCTAAACCTTTTAAAAGAGGAATGCATTTCATTCCAGCATGGGAGCCAGTATGTGCAAAAATTTATCGGCAGGAGTGATTTTGTTTTCTTTATTTATTCGTTCTTTCATATTGTTACATTGTTGTTGATAGTAGGTGTCCTCTTAGAAGGTTGCTGTGAGATAAAGGTTAAAGTTGGTTTGAAATATTTTAAGATAGATTGTAAATTCATTGATCATTTTATAAATTTAAAATCTATTTGTAGTTGATAATTAATAGTTTTGTTTGCCAAAATGACATTACAGAAATCATTATTTACATTTTTTTTATGTAATTGTTTATTTATTTTGTTGTTGTATTTTATTTCACTTTGTAAATATATATAAAGAAAGCTATAGAATATGTTTCAAATTTTAACAAACAAAACATAAATAAAACATATGAAAAAGGTTAAATTTTCTTTGATTTGCACTTTAAACTTTTAATTTATATGCATAATTAGTAATTTGTTTCTCTTGTTAATTAAAATATGTTATCTTTTGTGTTATTTCATTTATAATAAAACAAATAAAAGAAGTTATTGTATATAAATGTTAGTTAAGGGTTATGTGTTTTAATAAAAGTTTATTTCTTCTTTTATTTATTTAATTGTAAATAACTTCAAGATGTTTTAATAATTATTTTTCCAATAATATCTAGTAATCAACATTAATTTTAATCTTGTATTAATATGCAATATTTTGTTTTAGGTTATCATAGACTAAGTTTAAGTCCATATACTTCATTATTATGTTAGTAATATATTTGTTACAAACTATTCTCATTATTAATCTAATACTTGTTTTTGTGTAAAAACATTTTTTTCATGTGCTCTCTTGCAAGCTTTGGCAATGCTAATTGACATTCTAGTGAAACCATTTGATTAAACTCGGTTGATTATTGCTGAATTTGGGAGTTATGTATGAGTTTGCAAAGATTTGTGGCAAAAACTATTGAGAAATCAAAGCA
This sequence comes from Larix kaempferi, assembly GCA_027924585.1. NCBI lineage: Eukaryota > Viridiplantae > Streptophyta > Pinopsida > Pinales > Pinaceae > Larix > Larix kaempferi. The sequence continues at coordinate 2,771,159 of BSBM01000588.1, forward strand.
CTGTGTGCATTTTAATGGTTTCCAGTTATAAACATGGCATATTTGATTTTCCCATCTATATTGGTTGGCATATGTGAGTTTGTGAATGTGAATTTCCTTTTGTTGTATTGTTTTTGGTTATCATTACCTGAAAGTATTGTGTTCATCTCTTCCCTTGAGGTGGGATACATAAATATTATTATCACAATTATATCCAAAAACAATCTCATTCTTGTTACTGTATGTCTTGGAATCATATTTTCATTCTTGAAAAACTGTGGTTCCTTCTATCGATATCATTTTGGTTTTGCTCTCTTTGTGATATTAACATTTAATAGCTTTGTTAGATTGGTACTTTCATATGATTCATTGAATATTAATTGTTTTTCAAGTTCATGCATTAATGAAATTTGATGTGCATGTTGTAGCGTTAATGAAGTTGACTAACTTTTTCTTTAATTTTTTATATTTTTTTAACCTAAAAAGCAGGGACTAAGCTGCATGCAGCTCTTGTTATAGATTGTACCAAAATGATATTATCCAAATTAATTTTATGGAGAACACTTAAGTTGTTAGTAGCACAATTTCTAACTTATGGAAATTCACAGACACTAAACTAGCACAACTAAATATTTGAAAAATTAAAATGATTTATGAATTAAAAATTAAATATAAATTTAACTAAAAAAATCAATACATTATGTTGATTAATTTAAATTACTCCAACTAAAAATTACATAAACAACCTCACAAATCATTGTACCGCTATGAACTAAGAATTAAACCAACAATATCACAAATCACTCTTTATCATTAAAATTACATAAAAACCATCACTTATAATCTCCGTAAATATGTTATATGTGCCATGACCATATGAACATCAAACTTATTTATTAAATACTTAATGCAAGTTTTAAGAACCACCCATTCCAATAATTAATGGCGTAGCTCATACCATGTGAAATATTAAAATTGAAAGAAGAAAAAAAACAATTACAAATTAGTTATAATGAATATGTTATTATTAGTTCCTACCATGGAGGGACAATAGCGATCAATTGGTCTTTAAAATCGAGTTGACTTTTTTAATATTTTTTATCTAAAGTTATTTTTCAATGTTTTGGAAAAATAATTATTAATTTTAATTTTTTTAAAATAAAAATTATTATTTTAATTTTTAAAATTCAATATCTTATATTTTTGATTGGTGGAAAAGTTTGATTAAACTAAATACCCCTGCTGGGAGGTGACATTTATTTAAAAAAAAAAATCCCCAATTGATGAAGCTGGTCTCTTGGAATTACAGAGGTTTAGACAACCCCTGCAAGATAGAAGCAGTAAAAGATCTTCAAAGAATCGATATGCTCGATTTCCTATTGCTCCAAGAGACCAAACTCGATGACAACACAGTTTTAGGCATTGGAAAAGAAAAATGGAAGAAAGATGCAGGTCATGGAGTCAGTGCCAAAGGAGCTTCTGGTGGATTAACAACCTTATGGTCCTCCGAAGCATTCCATCTCCACAACTCCTTTGCTACTCAACATTGGATCTACACTGAGCTCACCCACCTACAGAGCAACAAGCACATCGCTCTCTTCAACTTGTACGTTCCCAATCTACACTCTAAGAAAAAAGATTGGTGGAGTCTACTTGAAGGTTTTATGGAGGCTTATGCTCCTCAAAATATCATACTCGCCGGTGATATGAACATCACCCTTTCCAAATCAGAAAAGAAAGGTGGCCTCTCTGGAAATGACTACTTCAAACCACAGATTGAAGCCATTATCCACACTTGGGATCTCATCGACATCAAGCCCAAAAAAGGGAAATTCACTTGGTCGAATAAGCGCCTTGGCAAGGGAAATATCATGGCCAAATTGGACAGATTCCTCATCCACAGCAGCTTATTGTCTAACACTCACACCATCTCCTCCAACATCCTCGCTAATATTTCCATCATAAACCCATCCAGCTTCAATTTCTTGACAACGAGGACCTCGCCCCATCCCTTTCAGGTTCAGCCCCCAATGGCTCGAACAAGCCAGCTTCTGGTACACACTGGATGATGCATGGAGAATCCCCATTACTGGTTCCCCCTGCTACGTATGGGAACATAAATTAAAAAATACCAAGCATGCTCTCAAGAAATGGGACAAATCCACTCGCCCTAATGTCGCCAATCCCAGGAAGAATGTCGTGGGTGATTTAGAAAACATCCAATTTGCAATGGAAGCTCAGCCTTTCGAGGCATCCACCATGCATGAAGAAGCAACGCAACAAGCCAATGGTTTTCACGCCTTTCGAGCAGAAGAGGAGTACTGGAGGTTGAAGTATAGGAGCATTTGGCTCAAAGGAAGTGATAAAAATACCAATTATTTTCATAAACAATTCAATATCAGACAATCCACTAATCATATTGCTGAAATCAAAACCGACAACGGACTGCTAATCTCAGGAAGCATAGACATCAAGAACGCTGCTCTCATCCACTTCTCCAAATTATTCGCTGAAGAAGGCAACGCTGACGGTCATGATGAATTGAAACTTATGGAGCATATTCCTCAAAGCATCACGCGGGATGATAACTTTATCATTCACAAACCCTTCACCGAGCAAGAGGTTTACAACACCATTCACTCCTTCGAATTTGACAAAGCGTCGGGCCCTGACGGTTTTTCTATGCATTTTTACAAAGCATGTTGGAAGTACATCAAAAAAGACTTCATGAGAATGATAAGGAACTTCCATTCCAAGGCAAAAATCGGTGGATGCACAAACAACACCTTTCTATCCCTCATGCCTAAGGAAACCAATCCCAATTCCTTTAGCAGATTCAGACCGATATCACTGTGCAACTCCTCCAATAAAATTATCTCCAAATTGCTCGCCAATCGGATGAAACAATTACTCAACAGAATTATTTCTGACAACCAAGGTGGTTTCCTAAAAGGGAGGCAAATACTGGACAACGTCATCCTCGTGCAAGAAGCAATCCATTCAAGCAAATCTCGAAAGGAAAAAGGTATGTTAATCAAGCTTGATATGGCCAATGCATTTGACCGTGTCAACCGTTATTTTCTCCTTAAAATCATGACACGCTTTGGATTTGAAGAAACCTTCATCAGCTGGATCTCAAAGTGCATATGCAAACCCTGGATCGCTCCCCTAATTAATGGTCGTCCCACAGAATTCTTCCAAGCTACGCATGGCATTAGACAAGGTTGCCCACTCTCCTCCTTTCTGTACATCATCCTGGCAGATTCTCTCAGTCAAAAGCTAAATCATGAAATGATTACCAACTCCCTCCCTGGCCTCCATTTGACCTTTGATTCCCATCCCCTCAACCACACCCTATTTGCCGATGACTCTTTATTATTAGGTGGATCCTCCTCCATCTTAGCCCGAAAATTTAAGTGCAACATGAACTCATACTGCAATGCATCCAGAGGAAAAACCAACTTGCACAAAAGTGCAGTTTACTGTTGGAATCTAAACAATCACATTGCACCCAAAATCAGCAGAATTCTTGGCATCAAAGTCCACAATCACTGGGACAAATTCATATACCTGGGCCTTCCAATCACTAATGGTAAAGCAAATTCTCGAAACTGGGAAGACACGATCAACAAAATAAAAGGCAAAATCAGAAGATGGGGAGGGCATTGGCTCAGCAAGGCCGGAAAACTGATCTTAGTGAACTCGGTTCTCTCGGCTCTACCTATCTATCAATTCTCAATCCTCCTCGCCCCAAAAGCAGTAGCAAATCAGATAAGTAAATTAATAAGAGACTTTCTATGGTCTGGTGGGAAAAACAATGAAAACAAAATCCACCTAGTGAATTGGGAGATCATTAAGCAGTCAAAATCCTCGGGAGGACTTCAAATTTGTGATCCACATCATGCAAACTTGGCACTGGGTGGCAAAATGCTTTGGAAAATCCTGCACAACAAACACCATCAAGTCAATCAGATTCTCGCAAAGAAATACTTAAATGGGACCAATCTAAGATGTCTCGATCAAAAGCCAACTTCCAAAGGCTTTATCACTTGGAGACTTTGCAAGGCAACTTGGGAGATTTTCTCAAAGAGCCTTTAATGGGTTCCTAGAAACGGCAGAAATATAGATATCTTCATGGACAAGATCATGGGCAAAGAAGTACTTCAAAGCATTCATGAGTTACAGAACCTTGCAGCATGGCTCAAGCAACATGGAATCACAACATTAAAAGATTTCAGTACATGGGATGTTCATGGCAATTGGCAAAGCTGGAAGAACACAGTCATCCCCCTCCATTTTGAATTTGCTCAAATCATACTCACTGACATCCTAAAAGGATGCACCCCCATGCATCTCATGACCAAAGACGAACGAGGTTGGGGTCCCACAAGCTCATACACATCAGTCCTCGACTACAAAGCTCTAGACTTATGTTGATAATAGAAAAGCTTTATGGAAACTTGTTTGGGGCCCATTTGGACTCCCTAAAATCAACTTCTTCACTTGGACTTTAATCCACTGCAAAATTCTCAGCGGAGATAATCTCAACAAGAGAGGCTTCCACGGGCCTTTTTGGTGCCCCCTTTGCCACAACAATCTTCAGACTCTCACCCATCTCTTTTTGGACTGTCACTACGCCAAGCTCATCTAGAAACTTCTACTCCTTGAACTCAAAATTACCATGCCCCCCTTTACATCCATCACCCAACTCTTCAATGATTGGAAATCCATTTACCCCACCGCCCTCACCACAAAGAATATATGGTACCATATTTGGATCTCCATTCCCAAATATACCTGCTGGAAATTATGGACCACTAGAAACAATGCTATCTTCCAAGACATGCATTATACTCCCTTGCAAACCGCAGGCCAAGTCAAAGGACTTCTGATTGAATGCATCAAAATCTCCAGGTACAAGGCTGAAACTTCCCTCACCAATAACGAAATGAATTGGATTGGAACCTCCATCCCTCATCCAAGCGATGAGCCTTGTTTGCAAAACCACCCAGCATGGCAAATCAGACTAACAAACACTGATTTTCAAGAATGGAGAAATAACCGAGACATTGGCAGCTTACATTTTGACGGTGCATCTAAGAGAAATCCAGGAGTAGCAGGAGCTGGGGGAGTCCCGTGGACAAGGGAAGGAGCAATGAGAATGAAATTCAAATGGGGCCTTGGCATCTGCTCAAACAACACAGCAGAATCCCTGGCACTAATGAAAGGATGCTAGATCGCCAAAGATCAGAAGATCAACAAATTGCATGTCTTCGGAGACTCCATGATCATCATCAAAGCTCTCAATGCAACCACCAGCATCAACAATTTAGCTCTTAACCGCATCATCCAACGTATAAGGCAAATCTCAAGCACATTCAATCACTTCAAGGCATTTCATATCTTACGAAACGTAAACAGTGAAGCTAATACAGAAGCAAACGCAGCCACCAGACTCACTCAAGGAATCCTCCATATCTCCAACATCAACGGTGAATCTCATCACATTCCATGAGTAAGATTCATCATTCCTGAAACAGGGCACCTGGTCCCCCCTCTGTAACAAACTCATTCAATCTTACTGATATTGAATGCTCTATTGGATTCACAACAATGCACAAGTTGGATTTCGATCTCTGTTGATAGTTCCTGAACCTACAGCGCTGAATCCTTCCACCAAATTCTCCAGAAGGATCACATTACGCCTTTCATCGAATTCTTTATCATTGAATACATTCTTTCACCTTGAACACCCGATCTGGGGAGTTGACCCTCACTTTCAGTTCTGCATTACAGGTTGTCACCTTCAGTTCAGCAATTGTCACCAACTCAAACATATTTATTTCGACTCATTCAATTGTAATAAGCTCATTCAAAGCAATTCTGTCAGGAATTCTCTCATCATGTAATTCTTCAGCTAATGAAAACCAATCAGTCATTGTAACCTCATGCAATAACGACCTCTATAGGCTCTATACTTGCTGATGCTGAAATTCTTCACTGCCAATTGGTTACCAACTGTCCTCTGCCGATTTGGTTCATAACCACGGCTTTTTTTTTATATACAATACACGTTTCTGTTAAAAAAATAAAAATAAAAAAAACCTTAAAAATTGACACGTTTGTACTTACATCTGACACACAGATTTACTTACATTAAAAATCTGTTCCAATTCCGAGTTACATTAAAAATTGGTTTAAATGCTCGATATTTTATTATACTTACGATTTGACATACATATGTACTTACATTAAAAATCTGTTCCAGCTCACTAGTTACATAAAAAATTGGATTAAAGGCTCGTACTTGTATGATCTTTTATTAGATAGGCTTGATATTTGCATTTAACAATTCTAACATGTGGATCATGATTATCATGATAGCGAGCTCTCGACCATGGAGGAAGCTAACACAAGACATGCAGGCCTACCTGCCTCTTCTTTCTTGTCCTACCTCGCTTAACTTCTAGAAGATGGTCGATATTTTTCCTCGCTCAAGTTCTGAACATGGTTGATTCCTTTAGTTATTGGGTTTCGGGCATGTTCTAGAGTGAAGGGGTAGTGACACACATTCCTCGGTGCACCCTACTCCTTAATAACTTTAAAAAACTTTAAACAAAGGCTCTTACAGGCAGCCAGAGAGAAATTAACTGGAATTAACTCTACGAAGGGTCTGCATATGCGGCCCAAAAAGGGGTGTTGTTTCTCAAACAAATTCGTCTATGATAAGAAGGGGCATGTCAGAAGAACCTTGAACCATGGACCATTCAGTAAGCAGCGGAGCTAACCACCAGCATTCAGTATGCAGCGAAGCTAACCAAAGTTGGTGGGAGTTTCAGTTTACACTATTATTCCAGTTGAGCAAAAAATAACACCATCATTAACATGAAAATCCCAAAAATACCAAGGTATGCCTAAGAATCAGAATCTTTATTGTTATGCGTTTTAGTCCAACTGCCTATCTCCCTAAAGGTGGAAAATTAACAGGTATAAACTTCATAAACTTCTGAAACCTCGACCACTAGTTGTTCCAGTGTGGTTACATGCTCTGACCAAAGCTCCTGGGTACTAATTACTAGGTAAGCAAGAAACAAGAAGAAAACAAAGTGGAAGCATAAATAGTATTAACTTTTAAGCCTAGAATCCTGGGTTAGTGAACAAACGAATAGAAGACGCCACGACTGGCTCCTGTCTAAAGCAGAGAAGCATCAACAGTTGGAGTTTGGATGAACATTGAATACTGCCTGGATTTGTTTTTATGCTTATGGTAATTAAGTGGTTTTTTCGGGCAGGCCGCTTTCAGAATGATATATACAGTTATATGGTGCAATGGCACCCAAAAATATCATCCATTCAGGGTGGTCTCCACAGTCGAGCCGAGGTTCGTCGGAGGCCGATTGAAATTGACCAGAGTAACCTAACTCCTGTCGGATGCTTTGGAAAACTGTGAGCTTCACCGCTTTCATAATTCGCTTCCCTCTCTATTAACCATACTATTAACTATATTTTTCAACAGTGGATTGGACATGACATTATATTATGCTTATTGTGTAACCTAGTGGCCTCTTTTTAGGCCATCCATGTATACTAATTCATCAGGAGGAGGAGCAATTACATCTGCATTCTGATGAGACCATGATGTCCATAAAAATTTGTTGGAAAATGTGCATGTCGAATCGAGGTCACAGTACAATGTGTAGGATTAAAGCAAGCTTGCTAAACTTCCAAATACACCCAGCTGGAAAATTGATCTTCATCAAAGTCTCATCCCTTTCGAAAGATCTCGTAGTTTCACTTCGTGGGTGTTCAACTTCTTGGGTCTTGCATCTAGTGGTAAAGTGCGTCGTGTTTTATATATCATCTAAGGTTTAAATCCTCAGAAAGAGACGTTTGTGTAAGTGAGCATTCATGAAATTGAAACTAGACCTAGGTGGCTTTTGTAATACTTCCAACTTGCTAAAGGGCATGTTTGCCACACGGTTATCATGGAAAGAATCATGTAGATCGGAGAAAAGAGAACTAAAATATAAGGCGGAATTGATATATCCATGATCTGGATATATGCCCATTTTGAGGCGCTTGTTCACATAATTAGCAAGAGCCTTGATGCCAGATGGAAACTTTGGAGAAATTCTAATCAATCTTCCCTTTAGGGACAGCGACACAAGAAATAAATCAAAGAAACATATCAATAAACCCACTTAAAAAAACTGCATTTTGTAAACATATCGTAATAAGAAGGAAAATATGAGGAAACAGATCAATAAATCCTTTTTAAATACTGCTACTTGCAAACATATTGCAATGGGAAGGGAAAGGCAAGGTTTATATTGTTATCACAATTGAGCTCTGCCCAACAATCATCTATATGCACAAAAGACAAAACTAGAGAATCCAGATCCAAAGTTCAATGATGTAATTCCCCAAAAATCAGGACTGATTTTGAAATGAGAATCAACCTGGGTATTGTTCTCACCTATATTTACATACCAATATCCCAATTTAGAGAACCCAATTAGACCAATGCATCGGCTGTAAATATATACAAAGTTTCGTTAAATACTGGTTAGTGTGGTACCATATCTGTAAAAAAAACATTAGCTGAAAACAAATATAAGAAAATCAAATACTACAATACACATTGCTCGCATAACATTCTTACACAACAAGAAAAGCCATCTTTTAGCACCACAAGTTAGCACCACTTATAGTTTGTGGTGTTAATGTGGTGGTATTGGCACCACTTACATTTATGTGGTGTTAAAGAGGTGTTATTAGCACCATTTATATTTTGTGGTGTTAAAGTAGTGGTATTAGCACCACTTATATTTTGTGGTGTTAATATGGTGTTATATTAGTTTTACCTTTATGAGAAATGCCATGTTGGCAAGTACCATAAAGTGGTGCTAAGCTATTATTTTCCACATGGACATATACACGTAGGATTTAATTATGTGGATTTGCACCAAAACAAATTCACAAATAATTATTTTGAAAATAACTCAATTCAATATTTATTTATTTTTTCATATCAATTAAAATAAATGATCAAAAATTAATTTATGAGTTTTTGCACCATACTTACAAAAAGTTCAAATATTAAGCAAATAAATTCAAGTGATTCATTTATGAAGTTTACACCACAAGTACAACAAGTTCAAAAAACATATTTGGAAAATAGCTCAATTCATTTATTCATTTTTTATATTATTTAAACATATAAATACAATTAACAAATAAATAAAAACAACTATTTTTAATTTATTACTATTATAAATTAGTAATAAAATTATTTGAATTTAAATTTGATTATTCCTTTGAGATATTTTTATCTTCTTAAATTTTTTTGATGGAAATTAGTATTGTTATTAGGTGTTAATACAAGACATGGGTCTTAGATCCATCTATATGATCAATGGAGAAAACCTCTAGCTAAGGCCCTAAAAGAAGCTTTTAGGAATCTAGGACCAAGAAAGACACCACAAAGGTCTCCACACATATTCCTAAGAGTATTCTTAGCCTCTAAGTGTGGGCATTCACACTATTATAAGTTTTTAATCACTAGGGATAGGTCCAATGGCCCTCAACATTGTTGAACGAACAATCATAGGCCTTAGCCTAAAGGAATCCTAAGCATAAAGAAATGTCATGTTGTCAAGTACCCTATAGTGGGGCTAAGCTCATATTTGTCACATGGACATGTACAAAAATGATTTAATTATGATGATTTGCACCATAAACACAACAATATCACAAATAATTATTTTTTAATAACTTAATTCAATTTTTTTCTTTCAAATAAATGCCCATGATTAATTTATGAGGTTTTAAACCACAATCACAACAAATTCAATTATTTGCTTTTATCACTATTTAAACCAACAAGCTCACATGATTCATTTATGAGGTGTTGCACCACAAACACAACAAGTTCACAAATAATTATTTTCTAAATAGCTCAAGTCGAGCATTCATTTTTTATATTATTCAAGCAAACAAATACCCATGATTCTTAAATTTGACAAATAATTAAATACAAACATTTTTGATTTATTACTATTATAAAATATTAATAAATCTTGAGCTCTAAATGATTCTTCCATCCATCTAAGGGTAAGAATATTTCCTCTACTAAAGACACATGGCCTCTGAGGGTATCATTCGCCTATGATTGATTATGTAATTGCCATTAGGTGGTTTTGAGTAGTATCTACATGTCTCGGGGCCTTGGGAATGATGTTATAGGGAAAACAACCATGCCTTTTTCCTTAAAGAAACAATTGGGGAATCTAGAGTGATGAACAATGCCTAGATCACCATGCATGACCTTGCATGGATATCCATGCCACTATGTATCCATTTCTTGGAGCCTTGGAGACTTGGACATGGTCAAGGGAGGAGACTTGAATCTATATGCATAAAGGAATCTTATAGCCATCCAAGTCTAATAAGATCTCCTCAACCAACCACACATGACCTCTTGAGGGTATCATTGTCATATGATTGAGGATATTAACACCATTATGTGATTTTGAGAAGTATGTAGGTGTCTTAGAACCTCAGGAATGATGCTATAGAGAATAATACCATGCATTTGGCGCTAAATAGACAACTAAGGAATCTAGAGCCCTAAACATTTCCTCAAAGCACCATGCATGCCTTTGCAAGGGTATCCATTGAGCTTTGTATCTAGGTGTTATGTTCTTGAGGTCTTGGGCATGGTCAGTGGAAGAAATTTGAACCTTGGGCCTTATAGAAATATTTTATCCATCCAAGGATAAGAAGGTTTCCTCCACCAGCCAAACATGGCCTCCTAAAGGTATCATTGGCCTATGATTAAGGATGACAATTCCAGTAGGCGGGTTTGAAAATATGTATGTGTCTCAATTCCTTGGGAATGACATTCTAGGGGAAATACCATTCATTTATCCTTAAAGACCATTAAGGCATCCCAAACCATGAACAACGCCTTAAAGCACCATGTGTGACTTTGCAAGGGTATCCATGGCACTATGTATCCAAGTCTTGGGGACTTGGGGGATTGGAAATGGTCATGGGAGGAGGCATGAATCTCAAGCTCTAATGGAATCTTCTAGCCATCTAGAGATAAGAAGGTTCTATCCACCAACAACACATCACCTTTCAAGGGTCATTGGCCTATGATTGAGGATGTTAGTGACATTAGGGTGTTTTTAGGAATATGTACATGTCTCAGGGTGTTGGGAATGGATTTCAAGGGAGGAATAACATACTTTTATCCCTAACGAAATAATTGAGGATTCCACAGCCATGAACAATGCCTCGAAGAACCACACATGACTTTGTAGGGATATCCATGGTATTATGTATCTAGGTCTTGTGGCATTAGGGAATTCAATATGGTCAATGAAAGAGACTTAAAAATAGGGCCCTAAAGGAATCTTCCAGCCATCTGTGTCAAAGAAGGATGCCTGCACCAACCACAGAGGGTCTCTTGAGGGTATCATTGATCTATGATTAGTTATTTTAACACCAATAGTTGGTTTTGAGCGTTAGACACATGTCTCGGGGCCTTGGGAATGACACTCTATAGAAGAGGACCATGCATTTGGCCCTAAAGAAACCATTTAGGCATACAAAGCCATAAATAATGCCAGAAATCACCACACATGGCTTCAATAGGTATCCATGGCACTATGCATCCAAGTCATTAGGACTTGGGGCATTGAACATGGTCAAGGGATGGGACCTAAACCTCAGTCTCTAAAGAAATATTCTATCCATCGAAGGATAAGAAGGATACCTCAACCAACCACACATAGCCTCTTAAAGGAAGCATTGGATTATGATTGGGGATCTTAGTACAATTATATATTTTGAGTAATATCTACTTGTTTCAAGGCCTTGGGAATGATATTCTAAGGAAGAAGACTATGTGTTTGGCCCTAAATTAATTCTTATGGAATTTAGAGCCATGAACAATGTGTTAAGGAATCATGCATAACTTCGTAGGGGTATCCATGGCACTATGTATCTAGGTTTTTTTTCCTTTGGGCATTGGACATGGTCAGTAGAGGACACTTGATCCTCAATCCCTAAATGAATATTTTAGCCATCTAAGGTTAAGGAGATGGTCTCCACCAACCACACATGGCCTTGGGAATGGAATTCTAGGGAAAAAACCATGTCTTTATCCCTAAAGAAACCATTGAATCATCCAGAGCCATGAACAATGGCTTAATGCACCATGCACGACTTCATAGGGGTATCCATGTCTTGGGGATTTTGGGGCTTGGAAATGATCATGGGAGGAGATCTACAACTTTGGAACTAAAGGAATCTTCTAGCCATCAAGGGATAAGAAGGTTTCCTTCACTAACCACACATGGAATCTTAAGATTACCATTAGCTTATGATTGAGAATGCTCGTGCTATTAGGTATTTTTTAGTATTATATACATGTCTCTAGGCCTTGAGAATGATATTATAGGGAATCAGACCATGCCTTTAGCCATCAATAAATTGTTGAGGTATCCAAAGCCATCAACAATTCCTTGAAGTGCCACATATGGATTCAAAGGGTATCCATGGTGCTATGCATCTAGGTCTTATTTCCTTGATTCCTTCAACATGAATAATGGAGGATATCTAAACCTAGGTCCATAAAGGAAGCTTCTATCTATCCATGGTTATTAAGGTTGCCCCTACCAACAACACATGGCCTCCTAAGGGTATCATTGTGGATGACATTGACATTAGGTGGTTTTGAGAAATATGCACATGTCTCAAGGCCTTGGGAATACAATTATATGGAAGAATACCATGCCTTTAATCCTTAAGAAACCATTTAGGCATCCAAATCCATTAATAATTCCACAAAGCACCACACATCACTTCGTAACGTATCCATGGCACTATGTATCGAAGTATTTGGGACTTAGGGCCTTGGCTATGGTCAAGGGAGGAGACTTGAAACTTGGATCCTAAAGGAATCTTATATCAATCTAGGGCTAAGAACATTCCCTCCACCATCCACACATGGTTTCTTGAGGGTATCATTGGCTTATCAGTGAGGTTGATAGTGTCATTAGGTGGTTTTGAGTAGTATTTATGTGTCTAGGGGTCTTGAGAATAATGCTATAAAGAATAAGACCATTTTTTTGAACTGAATAAATTGGTGTGGTATCCATAGCTATGAAAAATAACTCAAGGATACATGCATAGCTTCATAGGGGTTCCCATGGAACTATGTATCTAGGTTTCTAGTCATGGGGCCTTAGACGTGGTCAGTGGAGGAAACATAATCCTTGGGCCCTAAAGGAATCTTCTATCCATCCAAGGCTAAGTAGGTTTCCTCCACCAACCACACATGATCTCCTGAGTGTATCACTGGCCTATTATTTGGGATGTTGGTTCCATTAGGTTGTTTTGACCAGGAAGTAGGTGTCTTATAGTGTTGTGAATTGTGTTCCAAGGAACAATACCATGCCTTTATCCCTAAATAAATCATTGAGGCATCCAAATCCAAGAACATTACCTCAAAGCACCATGCATGACTTTGTTGGGGTATCTATAGCACTATATATCTTGATCGTGTGGCCTTAGGGCCTTGGACATGGTTAGTGGAGGAAACCTAAACCTCGGGATCTAAAGGAATCTTCTAGTCATCTAGGGCTAAGTAGGTTTCCTCCTGGAACAACACATGGCCTACTGAGGGTGTCATTGGTCTATGATTGAGGATGTTGGTGCCATTAGGTGGTTTTGAGCATTATGTAGATTCCCTGGGGCCTTGGGAATGACATTTTTGGGAAGAAGATCATAAATTTGGCCCGAAAGAAACCATATAGGCATCCAAATCCATTGGAAATGCCTCAAATCATTATACATTACTTTGCATGGGTGTCCATAGTGTTATGTTTATAGTTCTTGTGGTCTTGGGGCTTTGTACATGGTCAATGGAGGAGACATGAACTTTGAATCTAAAGGAATCTTATAGACATCTAGGGCTAAGCGTAACATACCTCAAGGTTTCCCTTGGGAAAGTGGGGTGAAAGAATACATGTTTCTTTGAGTTATATTTTCGATGAATAAAATTGAAAACTTTGGTAATGTTTGATCTGTGTGAAGTCCATAGTAATTAAAACCATCTTAATGATCATACAACTACTTCATTATCACATTTCAAACAAACTCATATATAAACACTCATCAAATTTCCTCACCATCAATAAGGAGAATAAAACATATATGAGTACAACAAAGGTGAGACCAATAAGCATAAAAAAAATCTCCACAAAGAACTTTATGTATGATGAGGGCTAATAGTCCACCCACCCGTTAATGGTAAACTCAAAAGTCCCTAACAAAACTTAACTATATTAGTGAAATCATTATCTGAACAATGTGACTAAACAAGAATCATCCTTCACCCATATTAATCACTTGACATAGCATAATGAACAACAAAAACATCACATCATACATGAGAGGAAGACACATATCACATTATACATGAACCATGTGACTAATCAATAAATTATCCTTTACACAATTAATCGCTTGACCATAGCATAATGAACAGTAAAACATCAGAGAGACACATATACAAGGTTCACCCACTCCTTGGGATACGTCCACAAAACCGGCGTATCTTATTTTATTACTCAAAATAGAGGATTACAATAATAACCACATAGATCCTATACCTGGATCTCAACGATACATGAGGTCGCACATAATTAGAACCCGACATAATCATATGTAAAGATACTCGACAACCTATAATGTGATAGCCAACTTCGGCAATATTTATATATATGACAACATATAAAGTAAAACTCGATATCCAAAGACAATATTTACAACTTAGGAAAAGAAAAAATAATTCTTTCAAGATCGAGTGATGGGGCCTTGGCCTTAAGCTCCTCATCAGGTCCATTTACACAGTTACAATTACATTTACCAAACTAGTAATAATAGTAATAGGGGTCAAATTTGAGGGATGTTACACTAAAAAGCTTTCATCCACCAACAAACCCCCCCTAAGAAACCAAAGCCTCATTCCATAAATGAAGGCTCTAGTCATCTATGTCCAAGAACAATGACCTTAAATACCATAACTGACCTCTTGATGGATTCAATTGCATTTGAGTGGTGATATGGATTCCATTAGCACTTGTTGAGCTATGGGTATTGATCTTGAGTACCTTGACATGGTTGGAGTGGGAAACTTGGGCCTTAATGTGAAAATGTTTCTCCCATAGAATGTGTATGGCCCTTTTACAATACCTAGGAAAGAGACAATACACTCAACACTTGATAGTATGGTCATCCATAAAGAAAAACACTTAGCATAGAGGGTCCAAAACCACCAAAAAATAAATAAGCTTGAAAATATTTTAATCGAGAAACTCTCTATTAAAGCCCAACAACTTTGAGATGGAAACCATGGAAATCATATGTGCAAACTTACACAACAAAATGATATATGCTTTTTCTTCTTATTCATATTATTTTTTCACTTGATCTCTTACTACTCCAAATTATGGCCATAACTTTAGTGTGATCCACCTATGTGTGCAGGGGAATGTAATGATACGCTTTTTCTTTTTATTCATTTTCTTTTTTTCACTTAGTCTCTTACCACCCCAAATTATGGCCATAACTTTAGTGTAATGCACTTATGTGTGCATGGGGAATGTAATGCAAGCCCTACACAATTAACCACTATGTATGAATAATCCATAACAACTTTAAGAATTAAATTGTGGTAATGGGTGAAAACTTCTAATCCCAAAACAACTTTAAAAATTAAATTGTGGTAAGGGTGAAAAATTATTCATTTATGAGAAGTAGATGTAACAATTTTTTGACTTTAATATTTTATGTTTTTTTTCTTAAATTTATTTATTATGTTCTTTCAAAAATTACATAATAGTTCTCAAATTTTCTATATATATAATTTTTTTCAAACAATTATATTTAAGAAAAAATTTTACACCAAAAAATTACAAGCTCAACTTTTACCTTCATATTCTAACCTTATAAAAGTTATTTAAAATTTAACTTGATATTACAAAATTTAAAAAATAGTTTAACTTTAGAAATGATATAATATTTTCATTCAATTTTTCATATATATATTATATTTTTTTTCAAATAAAAATATTTAGAAGTTTTTTTATAGACAAAAAATATGAACTCAAATTTTATCTTATTTAAAATTCAACTTAATATTACAAAATTTAAAAAATCATATCAATTCTAAAAATCAAATTTGATCTTATTTAAAATTTAACTTAATATTACAAAATTTAAAGAATCATATAATTTTAAAATGATACAATAGTTTTATTTTTCACTGAAAAAAAATGAATATTCTATAATTTTTGAAAGACAAAGTACATTTAAAAATTCATAAATTTTATATAAAAGTTAATTAAAATTTAACTTTAAAGTATAAAATTAAAAAATTTATATTAATTTTAGAAATGATATAATAATTCTAATTTTTTCATTATTTAAAAACAAATTATTATTAGAAAAATTACAATGAAAAGAATATTAAAAATTACATAAAAATAAAATTAAAAATTACATTCGAGGAATTATAACCATTGCAATTGCCATTATAATTCATATTTAAACTTAAAGGCTAGTGCTATATAACTATGGATATATAACTTCTGTTGAAAAAAAAAACTATGGATATCTCACTTGGATGAACACAAATCTATTTCGACTAACGGTCAAAATGCAAAGTGATCTGCAAATCTCAACAACCACTATTATTATTAATAGCTCAATAAACTGCATTGAGTTGGCGTGATGGACAACCAAATGAACAGGCAGTCAGGTAGGAGGTGTCTCCTAAAAAATTGAACCGCATTTAAGATTTCAGTTGGCGTGAGCCGAATGGAAAGTCACTCAGGTCGCGGGTGAATCTAAAAATTTCCCTCCAAAGCAATGCATTTTCCTTTCCCTCCAAAGCTATGCATTTTCCCCCAATTTACTCGTACATGTGGGCTATGCATTTTTCCCCAATTTACTCTTGAATGCTGAATGCTGCCTTGTTAAGTGCTGGTTACTCCATTTTACCCAGTTTACTTAATCCTGGATGCTTGCTTGTTGAGGTTGGTTACTCCATTTTTCCCCAATTTACGTGCATGCAGCTTGCTTTGCTGGTTTGTTATGTTCTTTCTCAACTGGTCTGATCCGTTTTGTAGCTTGCTGGTCTGTTCGGTGCTTTCTCAATTGATCTGGGCAACTTTGGTGATCACAGGTATGTTAATTTCTTACCTATATTATAAATTAATTGCATAAAATACAATATATTGAAGAATATACTGTGTTTTTGAAAAACATCGACTAGGATGAATACAGTGAAGATCTGATTTGGAAAGGAGCTTTGCATTGGCCGTAGTTTAGGCAAATTAAGAAATGAAGATTTTGTTTCCTTGTCACACCTATAGGAACTTTGCAAGGAAGATTTTTATTTTTGATTAGTAAAAGTGGATGACCATATTCACTGTGGTTTCTATTTATGCATATTAAGCAGTCCCCAATAAGAAAATAGCAATTTACAGTGCCTATAGGAAATCTGGAAGGAAGATTTTTATTTTTTATTAGTAAAAGTGGATAACCATATTCGTTGTGGTTTCTATTTCTGCATATTAAGCGGTCCCCAATAAGAAAATAACAATTTACAGTGCCCAGGGTACAAAGAGGCTGGATTTCCATGCCATAACTGAGTAGCGTTGGTCTAGGAATTTGTCCTCTGCTATTAGTGTCCCCATCTTTTGGCCAAGCTATTTGGTTTAGCTCAAGTGCTTCCGAGTGTCTCTAGGCAGCTGAGTTCTAAACTAGTGATAGAAATAGAATCTAAAGTCTGAGGTTATGGCGAGACTGGTAGCTTTCTTGCGAGGTTTATGAAGGAGATATATCGCATATGCTCATTCTATGACTGCATAAGATTCAATTAATTCTTCAACAGTTCTTCTTGAGCGGCTTACGGTGGATTTCCCTGTTGATGGGTTTCACAACAGACTGAATTTCATTAGAATTCACAATCCTTGTCAGATCGGAATTGACCATCTTCGCACGAGACAAAACATATCCCTTCTTCTGCAGGGACTCCTTCTCAAAACCCCCAAAAGTACTATCAAGTTTCTCAAAAGCAGACTTCGTCCAAATTATAAAACGACCCAAATGCCCACCGGGAGCAAGCTTCAACAAATTCAATCTATCAACACAAGCGATCTCCACACCCGGAATATTCCTAAAAGCCTTAACAAGCTTGGCTCCTTCAGTGGCATAAACAATCAGAGGACCCTTGCATGAAACATAACGCCTGTTCCTCATCTTACCCTTACATTACTTCCGTGGCGTTCATTATTAAATATATATCACATAAATAAGAAATGCAAAAATGACAAGGGCTGAAACCCCAGATCCTTGCGAATCTTCAAAGGCATTCAACATTCATCAATATATCGCATACACCCTAAACTAATTCCTATCTATATGTATCCAAAGAAAGGAAAGAACAGGGATCGCGTACTAGCCTGTTGATGGTAAACCGGTGAATAGTAATAGATTTTTCTCTATACAAATGGAATAGTGCAGAACTAGTCTCTAAATGTTGGCCTAAACAATTAAAAACCCATACTTCTACAGACATGTACGTGCATATTAGCACACGGGAATGGATAAATGTTGTTCCTTGTAAAGATAAGCTGCGTCATTCTTATGTCTGTGTCATATGGATGACAACAAAAAGGTGTACTGTTTTACAACATTCATCGCCATGCCATGTGGAACAAGGATTATATGGATGTATTTTTTCCATGGGTGAAACTTTGATCACGTTTGCTCATAGGGTTTCCATCATATGTGATTGTACTCACAAACAGGCAATTTGACAAAACTTCTAATGCTCTATTCAACTATTCCCGTCTTCATCTTTTAACTATTGCTATCCTCATCATCAGTACATTATCCTGACAAAACTTAATCCTTTGGTCGACTACTGCTATTAGTTACAGGGGCACTGTGGTGGATTAGGAGGCTTATGAGGCTTATGCAACCATTTCCTCTCCATTGTCTATTTAAATGTTGTGTAACTCTTAGCTGGGTGGATAAGTGAATTCCTTCCTTGGTGAAAGTGTACCTGTAACCCGGCAACCATTTCCTCTCCATTGTCTATTTAAATGTTGTGTAACTCTTAGCTGGGTGGATAAGCGAATTCCTTCCTTTGTAATCACATTTTAAAATTCCAATAACCATTTGATTAACCATAGTTTTGAATCCATATCCCCGAATTCCAATTACTTAGCTGCATTAATTATGAACCAGTGCAAAAAAATTTCAATCGATTCTATTTCTAATTTTTGATCTTTTAATGTAGTTTAATTCCAGAGTATATGATTGCATTATTTATTAATACATTACTTAATCACCTTACACAAATTACACACTCAGCCACCGTTGATTTCAATCAGATCGATGGTGTAAACTTGTTTGAGTTTTCCAAGATAATTTTACCTGCCACAGTAATCGTGACCACTCCCTTGTTCAATCCGACGGAGCAAAATCGATTTGACAGCGTTTCCCTCTGCTTTACGCTGGTTGTGGAGAATCCAGGAGATTTAGACTTGTGTAGAGTTAGGGATTCTCTCACGAACTCGGCGATGGGGAATTAGAGCGTTCCAATTGGTGTTAAACTCGGTGGTGGATAGCTAACGCAGAGTTCTTTTTTCTCTTACAGGCAACCACCAGGATTAGTGTTATATGTGTATTTTTACCCTTTCTGCCAAGCTGTGGCGGTCGGTAGCCTGTCCTCTTGCTGCTCTTACGTGGATATAATCCTTTCCAGACTCGGCCTTTGGTTCCTTCATGACAATGCTGGGTAGCAATTCCGAAGGCTCCTGCATTATGACATCTAATTTAGGGTTCGATTTCTCTTCCCAATCTTTGGTAGCACATGAACCTGGCCGAGATTTGCTTCTGTCGCTCTTCAATGTCTGAAACCACAAGTTAAATAAAGCTATAAATAAGTAATGAAAGGTAAAATGGAGGATATTGCCCAGAATCACCAGCTCTAAAAACACAATGCAGGAATTTTTAAACCGATATCTTATCAATTTCGGTGATTATCATCTATATGTTTTTAGATAGAAGGAATATTGATTTTATGGGGTTAGTTTAAAATTTAAATAAATATCATCCCAGGAGATTTAGACTTGGAGCATCCAGGAGATTATCATCCATACCAGAACCTGGGAGGATTGCCAATTCATAGCATTACACGATTTATTCAGACATTTAGTAATTATCAAAACACTACTTTTTATGTCAACCAATTCTCATCGTCGGCTGGAGTATGTGAAAGGACAAAGAAGTATGGCTATTTCAGTTGTTCAGGGAGGTGTAAATGTTTGCAAATCAAGAATTATAAGCTTTGAACGCACAAAATTTCTACCTCCGGGTTGGACCAACTATTTTTTTCATGCAATATTTTATTTTTATGTTTTCTCTTCTTTTAAGTAAGACTATCAAAACTTCTCTTCAAATAAATGATCAGAGTGTGCACAATTTGGTAAGAACATAACAGGAAGCTTTGTATGTTTTAGACTTCTATTTATCCCGTTGCCAAATTACAGGAAATAAATTTGGGAGTTTGTGAATGTGAATTTCCTTTTGTTGTATTGTTTTTGGTTATCATTACCTGAAAGTATTGTGTTCATCTCTTCCCTTGAGGTGGGATACATAAATATTATTATCACAATTATATCCAAAAACAATCTCATTCTTGTTATTGTATGTCTTGGAATCATATTTTCATTCTTGAAAAACTGTGGTTCCTTCTATCGACATCATTTTGGTTTTGCTCTCTGTGATATTAACATTTAATAGCTTTGTTAGATTGGTACTTTCATATGATTCATTGAATATTAATTGTTTTTCAAGTTCATGCATTAATAAAATTTGATGTGCATGTTGTAACGTTAATGAAGTTGATTAACTTTTCCTTTAATTTTTTATATTTTTTAAACCTAAAAAACAGAGACTAAGCTGCACGCAACTCTTGTTATAAATTGTACCAAAATAATATTATCCAAATTAATTTTATGGAGAACACTTAAGTTGTTAGTAGCACAATTGCTAACTTATGGAAATTCACAGACACTAAACTAGCACAATTAAATATTTAAAAAATTAAAATGATTTATAAATTAAAAATTAAATATAAATTTAACTAAAAAAATTCAATACATTATGTTGATTAATTTAAATTACTCCAACTAAAAATTACATAAACAACTTCACAAATCACTCTACCGCTATGAACTAAGAATTAAACCAACAATATCACAAATTACTCTTTATCATTAAAATTACATGAAAACGTAAACATGTTATGTGTGCCATGACCATATGAACATCAAACTTATTTATTAAATACTTAATGCAAGTTTTAAGAACCACCCATTCCAATAATTAATGGCGTAGCTCATACCATGTGAAATATTAAAATTGAAAGAAAAAAAAAACAATTACAAATTAGTTATAATGAATATGTTATTATTAGTTCCTACCATGCAGGGACAATAGCGATCAATTGGTATTTAAAATTGAGTTGACTTTTTTAATATTTTCTGTTATCTAAGATTATTTTTCAATGTTTTGGAAAAATAATTATTAATTTTAATTTTTTAAAAATAAAAATTATTATTTTAATTTTTAAAATTCAATATTTTATATTTTTGATTGGTGGAAAAGTTTGATTAGACTAAATACCTCTGTTGGGAGGTGACATTTATTTAAAAAAAAAATATCCCCAAATGATGAAGCTGGTCTCTTGGAATTACAAAGGTTTAGGCAACCCCTGCAAGATTGAAGCAGTAAAAGATCTTCAAAGAATCGATATGCTCAATCTCCTATTGCTCCAAGAGACCAAACTCGATGACAACACAATTTTAGGCATTGGAAAAGAAAAATGGAAGAAAGATGTAGGTCATGCAGTCAGTGCCAGAGGAGCTTCTGGTGGATTAACAACCTTATGGTTCTCCGAAGCATTCCATCTCCACAACTCCTTTGCTACTCAACATTGGATCTACACTAAGCTCACCCACCTACAGAGCAACAAGCACATCGCTCTCTTCAACTTGTACGTTCCCAATCTACACTCTGAGAAAAAAGATTGGTGGAGTCTACTTGAAGGTTTTATGGAGGCTTATGCTCCTCACAATATCATACTCGCCGGTGATACGAACATCACCCTTTCCAAATCAGAAAAGAAAGGTGGCCTCTCTGGAAATGACTACTTCAAACCACATATTGAAGCCATTATCCACACTTGGGATCTCATCGACATCAAGCCCAAAAAACGGAAATTCACTTGGTCGAATAAGCGCCTTGGAAAGGGAAATATCATGGCCAGATTGGACAGATTCCTCATCCACAACAGCTTATTGTCTGACACTCACACCATCTCCTCCAGCATCCTTGCTAATATTTCCTCTGATCATAAACCCATCCAGCTTCAATTTCTTGACAACGAGGACCTCGCCCCATTCCTTTCAGGTTCAGCCCCCAATGGCTCGAACAAGCCAGCTTCTGGGACACACTGGATGATGCGTGGAGAATCCCCATTACTAGTTCCCCCTGCTACGTATGGGAACATAAATTAAAAAATACCAAGCATGCTCTCAAGAAATGGGCCAAATCCACTCGCCCTAATCCCGCCAATCCCAGGAAGAATGTCGTGGGTGATTTATAAAACATCCAATTCGCAATAGAAGCTCATCCTATCGAGGTATCCACCCTGCATGAAGAAGCAACGCAACAAGCCAATGGTTTTCACGCCTTTCGAGCAGAAGAGGAGTACTAGAGGTTGAAGTATAGGAGCATTTGGCTCAAAGGAGGTGATAAAAATACCAATTATTTTCATAAACAATTCAATATCAGACAATCCACTAATCATATTGCTGAAATCAAAACCGACAACAGACTACTAATCTCAGGAAGCACAGACATCAAGAACGCTGCTCTCATCCACTTCTCCAAATTATTCGCTGAAGAAGGCAACGCTGACGGTCATGATGAATTGAAACTTATGGAGCATATTCCTCGGAGCATCACGCAGGAGGATAACTTTATCATTCACAAACCCTTCACCGAGCAAGAGGTTTACAACACCATTCACTCCTTCGAATTTGACAAAGCGTCGGGCCCTGACGGTTTTTCTATGCATTTTTACAAAGCATGTTGGAAGCACATCAAAAAAGACTTCATGAGAATGATAAGGAACTTCCATTCCAAGGCAAAAAGCGGTGGATGCACAAACAACACCTTTCTGTCCCTCATGCCTAAGGAAACCAATCCCAATTCCTTTAGCAGATTTAGACCGATATCACTGTTCAACTCCTCCAATAAAATTATCTCCAAATTGCTTGCCAATCGGATGAAACAATTACTCAACAGAATTATTTCTGACAACCAAGGTGGTTTCCTAAAAGGGAGGCAAATACTGGACAACGTCATCCTCGTGCAAGAAGCAATCCATTCAAGCAAATCTCGAAAGGAAAAAGGTATGTTAATCAAGCTTGATATGGCCAATGCATTTGACTGTGTCAACCATTATTTTCTCCTTAAAATCATGACACGCTTTGGATTTGAAGAAACCTTCATCAGCTGGTTCTCAACGTGCATATGCAAACCCTGGATCGCTCCCCTAATTAATGGTCGTCCCACAGACTTCTTCCAAGCTACGCGTGGCATTAGACAAGGCTTCCCACTCTCCTCCTTTCTGTACATCATCCTGGCAGATTCTCTCAGTCGAAAGCTAAATTATGAAATGATTACCAGCTCCCTCCCTGGCCTCCATTTGACCTTTGATTCCCATCCCCTCAACCACACCCTATTTTCCGATGACTCTTTATTATTAGGTGGAGCCTCCTCCATCTTAGCCTGAAAATTCAAGCGCAACATGAACTCATACTGCAATGCATCCAGAGGCAAAATCAACTTGCACAAAAGTGCAGTTTACTGCTGGAATCTAAACAATCACGTTGCACCCAAAATCAGCAGAATTCTTAGCATCAAAGTCCACAATCACTAGGACAAATTCATATACCTGGGCCTTCCAATCACTAATGGTAAAGCAAATTCTCGAAACTGGGAAGACACGATCAACAAAATAAAAAGCAAAATCAGAAGATGGGGAGGGCATTGGCTCAGCAAGGCCGGAAAACTGATCTTAATGAACTCAGTCCTCTCGGCTCTACCTATCTATCAATTCTCAATCCTCCTCGCCCCAAAAGCAGTAGCAGATCAGATAAGTAAATTAATAAGAGACTTTCTATGGTCTGGTGGGAAAAACAATGAAAACAAAATCCACCTAGTGAATTGGGAGATCATTAAGCAGTTAAAATCCTCGGGAGGACTTCAAATTCGTGATCCACATCATGCAAACTTGGCACTGGGTGGCAAACTGCTTTGGAAAATCCTGCACAACAAACACCATCAAGTCAGTCAGATTCTCAGAAAGAAATACTTAAATGGGACCAATCTAAGATGTCTCGATCAAAATCCAACTTCCAAAGGCTCTAACACTTGGAGACTTTGCAAGGCAACTTGGGAGTTTTTTTCAAAGAGCCTTTAATGGGTTCCTGGAAACAGCAGAAATATAGATATCTTCACGGACAAGATCATGGGAAAAGAAGTACTTCAAAGCATTCATGAGTTACAGAACCTTGCAGCATGGCTCAAGCAACATGGAATCACAACATTAAAAGATTTCAGTACATGGGATGTTCATGGAAATTGGCAAAGCTAGAAGAACACAGTCATCCCCCTCCATTTTGAATTTGCTCAAATCATACTCACTGACATCCTGAAAGGATGCACCCCCATGCATCTCATGACCAAAGACGAACGAGGTTGGGGTCCCACAGGCTCATACACATTAGTCCTTGACCACAAAGCTCTCTAGACTTATGTTGATAATAGAAAAGCTTTATGGAAACTTGTTTGGGGCCCATTTGGACTCCCTAAAATCAACTTCTTCACTTGGACTTTAATCCACTGCAAAATTCTCAACGGAGATAATCTCAACAAGAGAGGCTTCCACGAGCCTTTTTGGTGCCCCCTTTGCCACATCAATCTTGAGACTCTCACCCATCTCTTTTTGGATTGTCACTACGCCAAGCTCGTCTCGAAACTTCTGCTCCTTGAACTCAAAATTACCATGCCCCCCTTTACATCCATCACCCAACTCTTCAATGATTGGAAATCCATTTACCCCACCCCCCTCACCACAAAGAATATCTGGTACCATATTTGGATCTCCATTCCCAAATATACCTGCTGGAAATTATGGACCGCTAGAAACAATGCTATCTTCCAAGACATGCATTATACTCCCTTGCAAACCATAGGCCAAGTCAAAGGACTTCTGATTGAATGCATCAAAATCTCCAGGTACAAGGCTGAAACTTCCCTCACCAATAACTAAATGAATTGGATTGGAACCTCCATCCCTCATCCAAGCGATGAGCCTCGTCTGCAAAACCACCTAGCATGGCAAATCAAATTAACAAACACTGATTTTCAAGAATGAAGAAATAACCGAGACATTGACAGCTTACATTTCGACGGTGCATCTAAGAGAAATACAAGAGTAGAAGGAGCTGGGGGAGTCCTGTGGACAAGGGAGGGAGCAATGAGAATGAAATTCAAATGGGGCCTTGGCATCTGCTCAAACAACACAGCAGAATCCCTAGCACTAATGAAAGGATGCCAGATCACCAAAGATCAGAAGATCGACAAATTGCATGTCTTCAGAGACTCCATGATCATCATCAAAGCTCTCAATGCAACCACCAACATCAACAATTTAGCTCTTAACCGCATCATCCAACGTATAAGGAAAATCTCAAGCACATTCAATCACTTCAAGGCATTTCATATCTTATGAAACTTAAACAGTGAAGCTGATACTGAAGCAAACGCAGCCACCAGACTCACTCAAGGAATCCTCCATATCTCCAGCATCAACGGCGAATCTCATCACATTCCATGAGTAAGATTCATCATTCCTGAAACAGGGCACCTGGTCCCCCCTCTGTAACAAACTCATTCAATATTACTGATATTGAATGCTCTATTGGATTCACAACTCTGCACAAGTTGGATTTCGATCTCTGTTGATAGTTCCTGAACCTACAACGATGAATCCTTCCACCGAATTCTCCAGAAGGATCACATTACGCCTTTCATCGAATTCTTTATCATTGAATGCGTTCTTTCAACTTGAACACCCGATCTGGGGAGTTGACCCTCACTTTCAGTTCTGCATTACAGGTTGTCACCTTCAGTTCAACAATTGTCACCAGCTCAAACATATTTATTTCGACTCATTCAATTGTAATAAGCTCATTCAAAGCAATTCTGTCAGGAATTCTCTCATCCTGTAATTCTTCAGCTGATGAAAACCAATCAGTCATTGTAACCTCATGCAATAACA
Source organism: Larix kaempferi (assembly GCA_027924585.1). NCBI lineage: Eukaryota > Viridiplantae > Streptophyta > Pinopsida > Pinales > Pinaceae > Larix > Larix kaempferi. Next base: position 2,797,644 of record BSBM01000588.1, read on the forward strand.
ACCTCTATAGGCTCTATACTTGTTTATGCTGAAATTCTTCACTGCCAATTGGTTACCAACTGTCCTCTAGCGATTTGATTCATAACCAAAGCGTTTTTTTTATATATACAATACACATTTCTGTTAGAAAAATAAAATTAAAAAAAACCTTAAAAATTGACACGTTTGTACTTACATTGACACACAGATTTACTTACATTAAAAATCTGTTCCATTCCAATTCCGAGTTACATTAAAAATTGGTTTAAATGCTCGATATTTTATTATACTTACGATTTGACATACATATGTACTTACATTAAAAATCTGTTCCAGCTCACTAGTTACATAAAAAATTGGATTAAAGGCTCGTACTTTTATGATCTTTTATTAGATAGGCTTGATATTTGCATTTAACAATTCTAACATGTGGATCATGATTATCATGATAGCGAGCTCTCGACCATGGAGGAAGCTAACACAAGACATGCAGGCCTACCTCCCTCTTCTTTCTTGTCCTACCTCGCTTAACTTCTAGAAGATGGTCGATATTTTTCCTCGCTCAAGTTCTGAACATGGTTGATTCTTTTAGTTATTGGGTTTCGGGCATGTTCTAGAGTGAAGGGGTAGTGACACACATTCCTCGGTGCACCCTACTCCTTACTAACTTTAAACAAAGGCTCTTACAGGCAGCCAGAGAGGAATTAACTGGAATTAACTCTACGAAGGGACTGCATATGCAGCCCAAAAAAGGGTGTTGTTTCTCAAACAAATTCGTCTATGATAAGAAGGGGCATGTCAGAAGAACCTTGAACCATGGACCATTCAGTAAGCAGCGGAGCTAACCACCAGCATTCAGTATGCAGCGAAGCTAACCAAAGTTGGTGGGAGTTTCAGTTTACACTATTATTCCAGTTGAGCAAAAAATAACACCATCATTAACATGAAAATCCCAAAAATACCAAGGTATGCCTAAGAATCAGAATCTTTATTGTTATGCGTTTTAGTCCAACTACCTATCTCCCTAAAGGTGGAAGATTAACAGGTATAAACTTCATAAACTTCTGAAATCTCGACCACTAGTTGTTCCAGTGTGGTTACATGCTCTGACCAAAGCTCCTGGGTACTAATTACTAGGTAAGCAAGAAACAAGAAGAAAACAAAGTGGAAGCATAAATAGTATTGAAAATAGTATTAACTTTTAAGCCTAGAATCCTGGGTTAGTGAACAAACGAATAGAAGACGCCACGACTGGCTCCTGTCTAAAGCAGAGAAGCATCAACAGTTGGAGTTTGGATGAACATTGAATACTGCCTGGATTTGTTTTTATGCTTATGGTAATTAAGTGGTTTTTTCGGGCAGGCCGCTTTCAGAATGATATATACAGTTATATGGTGCAATGGCACCCAAAAATATCATCCATTCAGGGTGGTCTCCACAGTCGAGCCGAGGTTCGTCGGAGGCCGATTGAAATTGACCAGAGTAACCTAACTCCTGTCGGATGCTTTGGAAAACTGTGAGCTTCACCGCTTTCATAATTCGCTTCCCTCTCTATTAACCATACTATTAACTATATTTTTCAACAGTGGATTGGACATGACATTATATTATGCTTATTGTGTAACCTAGTGGCCTCTTTTTAGGCCATCCATGTGTACTAACTCATCAGGAGGAGGAGCAATTACATCTGCAATGAGACCATGATGTCCATAAAAATTTGTTGGAAAATGTGCACGTCGAATCGAGGTCACAGTACAATGTGTAGGATTAAAGCAAGCTTGCTAAACTTCCAAATACACCCAGCTGGAAAATTGATCTTCATCAAAGTCTCATCCCTTTCGGATCTCGTAGTTTCACTTCGTGGGTGTTCAACTTCTTGGGTTTTGCATCTAGTGGTAAAGTGCGTCGTGTTTTATATATCATCTAAGGTTTAAATCCTCAGAAAGAGACGTTTGTGTAAGTGAGCATTCATGAAATTGAAACTAGACCTAGGTGGCTTTTGTAATACTTCCAACTTGCTAAAGGGCATGTTTGCCACACGGTTATCATGGAAAAGAATCATGTAGATCGGAGAAAAGAGAACTAAAATATAAGGCGGAATTGATATATCCATGATCTGAATATATGCCCATTTTGAGGCGCTTGTTCACATAATTAGCAAGAGCCTTGATGCCAGATGGAAACTTTGGAGAAATTCTAATCAATCTTCCCTTTAGGGACAGCGACACAAGAAATAAATCAAAGAAACATATCAATAAACCCACTTAAAAAAACTGCATTTTGTAAACATATCGTAATAAGAAGGAAAATATGAGGAAACAGATCAATAAATCCTTTTTAAATACTGCTACTTGCAAACATATTGCAATGGGGAGGGAAAGGCAAGGTTTATATTGTTTTCAGCCAAACTTAAATTCTGCAATGCACTGCTAATCTTTGCAATCTGCACCGGAATTGTTCCTGTGAGCTCGTTATCACTCAAATCTAGAATGATGAGACTCGTTATATTTCCGATCTCGGGCGGAATACCACCTCTCAGATGATTTCCAGAAAGATCAAGCTGGCCGAGATGCTTAAGCTGAGCAATCTCCGGTGGAATAAATCCGGCAAACTCGTGGATACTCTTCGAAGCATCGGCAGACTCAGCATTTCTCCTCGAAACATCGGCAAACTCGTGGATAATCTCCCAAACATCGGCGATGGCTGTAACTTCTAGTTCATGAGATAATTGCATTCAAACTTTAGGATACAAGGTGCAAGCCAATTAAAATCTCAATAACATTCGATGAATGGTGACAAATTTAGCGATTAATTGTGAGAACCAGGCACATCCCTACATAAAGCTTGTAACCATGAGAGTTACACGACTAGGGGTGATAATTATTCAACTTTCAGAACACAGTCTTTTGCTGCAATTAAGACAAAGAGACTATGAATATAACCCACAAGGATACAAAATCTGCAAAAGTAGTATAAACAACCATAATAAAACAAGCTTGTTCCGAATTTTTGAGACATAATCTAGTTACAATGTTTGACTCGTTGAAAAACAACTTATCCAAAACCAAGTTATGAATTCATAGAAGCCAGGCTAGATATAAGTATTTTTGTTATATTGTGTGCAAAATAGCTTAATATTGTGTTGACAACGATTTCACAGTAAAAGTTTACTGTTAAAACAAAAACATATGATACGGTGAAAAACAACTTATCCAAAACCAAGTTATGAATTCATAGAAGCCAGGCTAGATATAAGTATTTTTGTTATATTGTCTGCAAAATAGCTTAGTATTGTGTTAACAACGATTTCACAGTAAAAGTTTACTGTTAAAACAAAAACATATGATAACCTCATAATTTTTTTCGGGGCAAGCATTACGGCGGCACCTTCACTCCTTAGCTCATGTAACCATGCTATGTTCTTTGCCTGGGACTTTCCTCAATGATCTGCTGCATCTATGTTAGGGAAATGAGGCTTACCTTACGAAGTAAGCTGATGAAATAAGCATTACTATTGATTTACTTTTACTATTACTGAAACGATGAAGAAGACAAAAAAAATCATCCAAATACAACTTCATAGATTTCCAACGTTTAAGAGACTGCAACATTTACAAATACCATTCTGATCTTCCCCTCGCCGTCCGCTGCACATCAGAAGAAGACTCTAAAGAAAAGAAAAAATAAGCATTGAAGAAACCCTAATGAAACACAAGAGCCTGCTTTTCTTGTCCTTTCTCAGGGCCTGCCAAAGCTCCACTCCCAAATTATAGATGTTCGTTGCAATAGGGGCAAGGGCAGTAGTTTTCCAGCTGCAAGTGCTTTAGGCAGTACCTTTGAATTTAACACTATACCAAGCTTCTCTTTCACCTACCGAAAGATGGTTCAAAGTTACTTTTTACTGGCGTTTTTTCTCTTCTTGCGTGGATAGATTTATTGGGCCAAGAGCGTTGATTCCTTGATACAGGCTCTAGTGTACGGGCCTTTCTCCAAAACAAAGGGTAGCAAGAGAATAAGCTATCGATCTAGGCTATGTCTACACTCTACTAAGACCACACGCAGTTGACATTGACGCATGCATGGACATGGACACCAGGCGTTGAGGTTCTGAGATAAGCCTAAGGTGAAGGTGTAGAGGGAAACCCTAACTGGATATTGAGTGCACAACTGGCACGAACAAATGCATGAACTGCCACCTACGTCCACTCGATGAGATCGAGGCATTTCAAAGTTTGGACATTTTTTCTGTCTATGGCTGCGCAATCTGTACTCTTGCCAATATTGACATGTCCCTGATGTGTTAAATGGACAGGGAATAATAGATGCATAATACCATGCATATATCGATTCCCCAATATATATAGTGAATCATATATGAAGTATTGCATGGTAATGCAAATCTCATCTCGTGGTTTAAATCCACTTAAAATCAATCTTAATTAATTTAAATCAATCTTAATTAGGACCAGAAAAAAACTTATGTGCAATGCAACTTCCTCTGCATTTGGCAAGCAAAGTAATAGGCTGGTGTGTAAAAGCTCCATTATGTAAAAGTTGCATCGAGTCTACATCTGAGGAACTAGGAACCAGATACCGAGAGCATGGCTTATTGTTGAATAGAGATACTTTGCATGGCTGCCAGATGTAGAGTGCATTGAAATGATTGCAATGCATTACCTAAACAAAAATTATGTCGAAGAAACATTGTTGAATTTAAATTATATTAATAATGGAAGCAAATTTTAGTATTACATAAGTGTTTAATAACATGTGCAATGTTTTCATTAATTTAGTAGTGGATGCTACGTCTTCATCCACATCAAGCAAATTTTAGTATAACACGACATCGTTTTTTTTTCAGACCTTCAAGGTAGCATCCCTTTCAACCTTCGAGGTAGCATTTCTTTCAAGAAATTTTAATTTTTAGTCCATTTTATATAGATACAAATACTCTATCGTATAAAATTTACATAATATAATATTATGATTGTGATTATAATACAAAATTCAATGCAAGTTTTTAGAATCTTTTACATTAACCTCATGCAGCTTTGTTGGTGATCTTATTATGGTCATTTAACCTTAAAAATCAGGATACATACAATAGCAACCATTAATATGAGGTGGCAACGGATTGGCGACTCATCTTTTATATGATCTCAAGAAATATTAAAGAAAACCAGTGTACAATCATACGTTGAACCATGGCTTAAATTAAATACTTAATGGCGAGGAAAATGTTTTAACAACTCTTCCCAATAAGTATTAATATAAATCTTAGGTTTTTTCTTAATTATTGCAAAAAAAATTAATAAGTGTTTTAATTAAGTAAATGACTCTCTTAAATATATATGCTCAAAACTAATTAGTAAAAATTATTATTATGATCAAATTTTAATGAATATGGACGTTGATTATTCATAACTCCGTTTCATGTCTTAACTTTACAGGGCATAGACAAAGGGAAGTACAAATCAAACCATAGCGACCTTAACCAATATAAAGGAATTCGTTGGTGTGGTCATAAATATACCTCATAATTTGAGAAGAACACAATTGCTAAGATGCAAGGTGGCTAAAATGTACAACGTTAAATGACATGCAACCCTTGGATATCGATAGTTGGTAGCTAATAACATACTTGGGATTTTAAACGCTTCTGGAAAGTAGCGTTGAGACAGCCAGACGACGTTAGGCTTACCTGCAAATACAATAATCATAGTATTTGGTTTTTAAATATTTAAAAAATAATCTAATGTAGATGTGAAACAACAATGGCCTTTCTTAAGCTCACTTTTCAACTCTTCTTTGCCGACAGCCGCTGGTTTGAATGCCTTTTTGGATAATATTTCAAGAAAAAAAGGTTCACTTGTTTTGCATGCAATTGATTGCCATAGTTTTTCTTTTTAATTTTATAGTGTCTTTTTCATGGCCCAATTTCAATACATATCACTATAAAAACCAACTATAAATCACAACGAGAGGTAATTTCTCAAAGTAGCATCATGCAACGGTGGTAAGCAATATGTCAATTTGCAACGTGGACAACCGCATGCAACCTGAGGTAAGTTCTCAAAGTAGTATCATGCAACGTGGTAAGTAACATATCAATTTTCAACATGGACAACCACATGCAATGCCACTACCGAATTACAATCTATTTAATTTGCACCAAAGCCAAACTATATCTCTTCACAGAGGTTAAATGTTGTCCCTTCACTGGTTCTCTTCGGAGGAGGACGTGACGGAGGTCGGTCACATGTGCATATTCATTATTTTTTTTACTCTTCCCTTATATTATGCATTGCCTATTATTATTCTTTGGGATTATAACATACGTTTAGCTACATCCAAAGCAATTCATTGCTTATTATTAATCTTGGGGGATTACAACATTGTTTAGCTATAGTAATGAAATTGATAACCAAAAATGCAACAATGACATAATACACAGTATGTTTCATTATCACTAGCCAACTACGCGGCACCAAACCCTTGCCTCCTCATCTTCGGCAAAATCAGAATAGCCTGTTAAATGCTAAGATATAAAAATACTCTTGTTTAGGTGATGTCACTCTTTTGGGCAACTTAGATGCCCGCACAGGGACCCACCACCAGGCGCTACTGGAATCTTTCCTAAGCCACCAATATCTCACCACGCCAACGACTTGACTGGCCTTAGTAAAGTTAGAGTGGTTGGACCGTCATCTCTGAAACCAGTCGTTTACGTCTCTTTTGGCAGTCAAGTTTAATCTCTCTTCTCAGGAAGGTATTTTGATTTTCAGCCTAATTGTTTTCTGATTTTTCATTTCATTTATGATTTCAAATTTATCGTCATATTCTTCTCGTTCTAGTTCTATCTTCTTTCTCTTGAATCTTCATTTTCCATGACTCACATGTCCAAAATGCAGCTTGAATGAGAGGCTGCAGGTCCAAATCATTATCCATAGAAGGATGAAATACTTGAGAACGTAGGTATGTTTCACACGTCGCAATCCCAATCAACCATAGACTACCAACTCATCCATATAGAGAGGGGGTGAGTATAAGAATCTCGTTAGAGATTCTATGATCTGTTCTATAATGTCCTTGGAGAAGCATTTGCCTATCAACGAACGACTGCATTGACAGAAATATCTGTGAGACTCGAGCTATGTCTGGAATCCTTAACAAAACAAAACAAAAATGCAAAACAGAACACAAAATGCTTCCATTAGTACCACTCCTCGTCTAGAAATTGTTATTTGCTTACTTATACAGAATGCTTTTATCCCCAGGCTGGACTTGAAGAGACAATTCTTCCATTGTTGCTTTGACAATGTTCCTATCTCCAGAGTTTAGATCAATCAACTGCTTCTCCAATTCTTCCAATTTCCGATGTAAATAGAACATCATAAACATCTTACATAACAAAAATAACACTGCTTCAAATGGAGAATATTTGCATTGAACTTGTACTATAATAGACTCAGCGAAGGGGCTTGAACAAAGTCCGTGAACACAAGGCCTTGCTTCATCACAGAATGTAACCAGCATATTTATGTAATACAAACAAGCAATCCTCATCCAAAAGTTGTTATTTGCTTACTTATACAGAATGATTCCATTAGTACCACTCCTCGTCTAGAAATTGTTATTTTCTTACTTATACAAAATGCTTTTCTCCCCAAGCTAGACTTGAAGAGACAATTCTTCCATTGTTGCTTTGATAATGTTCCTATCTCCAGAGTTCAGCTCAATCAACCGCTTCTCCAATTCTTCCAATTTCTGATGTAAACAGAACATCATACACATCTTACATAACAAAAATAGCATTGCTTCAAATGGAGAAGATCTGCATTGAATTTGTACAATAATAGACTAAGCGAAGGGGCTTGAACAAAGTTAGTGAAAACTTGGCCTTGCTTCATCACAGAATGTAACCAGAATATTTATGTAATACACACAAGCAATCCAAAATTAATAAATATATAAGCAACAGAATAACTGCAACATTGCCTAAACTCCATAACATTGGCATCGTTGTTTGATTTACCAATCACCATTAAGAATTATACCCTTATTCAAACGCCCTTCCACCATTTGGTCCAATTCCCTGAACTTCATAGCAAGGTGGTATTTATCTTTGTTCCCAGAAGAGAAAGCAAATATCTCTGTTTCAATGGGAAGGATACGAAGCTGTGCTGCAAACTATAGAATTCTTACATGTTCAGAATTTATGATACTACATTTTTGCAGATGATGTAGCTAGTTTTTTTAATGGCCCATGCAGAGATTCAGAGTCCCTCCATGGTCACAAGTCCTCCCCTTCTTAAATGTGTTTGGACAAATTTTTTTCCAAAATCTAAATAAAAATCATTATGGAGTCTTGCAATGCCATAGAATACAAGCAAGAATCTCGACATTATGGGCTAAACATTCTTCTTAACCGAATATCCGAGATTCTCGTTATGTTAGGATTACGCCAAGGAATTGCATGGCCTTCTTATTGATTCCAATCATTCATAATCCTTCAATTGCTCAAGCAAGAAGAGAATAGTGAGGGTTTTATTTGATCCTGAATTGAGCATGAACTGACCGTAAAACTGGTCGCCTGCCAAAGAAAGCATCGAGCTTCCCAAAGCTATTAGCAATCTACCCACAAATCTTAATAATCCTCCAAAGGCAAGGGGCAGAGTCACATCTCTCCAACTGGTGATCAAAGTAAATCTGGAGGAGCCATGTGTTAATATGCACTAACACTTGTTTTGCATCGTATAACGTCATATGGTAGGTGAACGAGGCTGTTTTGGTAGTTTTTGATATCATAAAGGCTCCAAGTGTATTCAATATCTAAGCACACCTCATCAACGGACAAGTCGGAGCTCGAAAATGGTTTTTGGAGACTTGTATACATGCAATGGAAGCTACGACCAAGTGGATTGTGCTCCGAATCAATCTTAGACACTAGGCTTTTATGCAAGACGACAATTGGTGAGACAAATAACACGTGACACGTCGGGGCTAGCATGTCCATGACTGTCAAAGAGTGGTTATTCCTTTTGGAGTATATGTCATTTTTACTTCATTTCAAATTCAAGTAAAACCATTGTCGGGGTATGTATGTCTGTGCCTGAAATAATTATTTTATACATAGTATCTTCCAGATGATGGATGAATGGGCAACATCCTTTTTCACAGGGATTTCCCATGGAAAGAAGCAACAGGTAGGAATATAAGGACTCGCACCCCTTTTTAATCAGTTTCCCATGAAGTAGAAACCATGGCTAAGGAAATGGAAATGGCAATGGCAATGGCGGTGAGTGCCAACTACTCCACTGAAATGATAATGAGAAAAAATTATAGCTATGTAACACAACAATCGTAACAACCCAATTAATTAGATTACAATATGTCCATTTTTTGTTTATAGAATTTTTTCTGAAGGAATGGAGATGATGTTGAAAATTTGATTACAGTGATAACAACAATAAGCTGAAGGGAATAGATAGCTGATTTTTTTGATGGCTTGGTTGTGTACAGTTTTCCTTTTTTATTTAATAGAATTCGAATCTTACCAAAAAAAATTAACTCTTCATACTCTCCTCCTCACTCATCTCAGTGATGTAGAAGAAGAGGCTCTCCTCCACTCTGTCGTTCCTTCCGCGTCAACGAAAACACTTTTGTCGTAGTTGGATCAAGCCACTAAGAGTGGCGCACAATCATATCTTTGGAACATTCATCCAATGAACTACAACAATTTCAGAGGATTGGGCACATGTAAGAGTTTGAATTAATTTTGGCCATCAATTTATTTGCATTCGCATCATTTTGACGAATCTGCGCCGACAGTTTCGCAGCAGTTGTGCGAGTTGCGCCGACAGTGTCGCATCATTTGAACAAGTCATGCCGACTGGTCAACGGAAAAATATCTAGGCAAAAGTAAAATTATGCCAACATCGGTATAAAATGACAAAGGTCGTCGACTGTTTTGCTGTAAATGAGCGAATCACGCCGATCGTGGACTCACCAATCTCCGCCAATGTTTCAGCACACTTGGCTTCCGTCACCAACCGCTTTCACAGAACTTTTCTCTTCGATCGATGAACTCACCTATCTCCGCCAACCATTTCGGTGCACTTTCCTTTCGTCGTCGATCGCTTTCGCTGGAATTTTCTCTCCAACCATTCCACTTCTCACCATCCGCATACCAATACTTTATTATTAGTAATTAATATTATAAATTAGTTGGCAACATGTATTACTTATGACCTTTAATAATTTCAAACAAAAATATTTTTAACGTCCTCAAAACCCAACCCCCAGCCTGAGCTACAAAAACCAAGCGTGGACGTCACCATTTATGAGCGAATCAAACTCCCAATAAAAAATTATTGATATAAATTGTTTTAGTATAATAACAAATATCAAATTTAAGCATTACATTTTAAACAAATCAAGCTCATGTAAAAAATTGTTAATAATAATAACAATATGCGATTACTATATATTCCACTACACGAGACATAATAATATGGGGGATTTACCTTTGGCATTCATAGATCCAGAGGAGAGACTGCATATTTATCTCCACCAATTGGACAATCTCAGCGATGTGTCGTGGGTTATGGCGAATACCGTGTATGAACTGGAGGCTGAGCCAATTGATTTTCTGAGATCAAGACATGGAGTCCCATTTAGAAGCATAGAGCCTTGTATACCCTCAGCTTTTCTCGACCGACGCAATCTGCACAGCACCAAAGACGGTGTAGATCCGTGGAAGGCAACTGGCAGCGTGCGGGAGTGGCTGGACAGTAAGCCACCCTCGTCCGTCATATACATTTCCTTCGGCAGCGTAACAATAAAAATAATACCATAGTTACTGTAGTTACCTTTCTGCTTTGCATAGAGGATTCCTTTTCCTTTCTGCTTTGCATAGAGGCTTCTATCTATGCTAATATCCCTAGATTGTTATGGCTATCGTAGGATTTAATGCTCAGCCAACTGATTGCTCTTTTTAAAATTGAATTTGTCTTCTTGTTTACAACTTAGTGGTATTCATTTCCTAGCTTTTGCATTAGACTTTATAGCGATAGTTTCTGATACCGAAAAGCATCATACTTCACAACATTACGAGGTTCACAAAAAAACATATTCATTCTACATACCCATCACAGATCCATTTCAGGGACAAATTTATTTAGAGTATGTTTCCCAATTGATTGTTGTCTGTACCCAGAGCTAATACAACTCCAGGCCATTCCAAGAAGAAAATTTAGTGATTCCCATGAAAAGGCCTTAACAAAAATTAATTGTAAAATGCAATCAAGTAAGCTTGACAATATAATTCTGGGCACATTTTGAAAGCGTAATGTGTAGTCGTCCAGTATTACTTGTATGTTCAATCTTTAAATTTAGTATTTGATCATGTATGCGATTTATCTACTGGTTTCAGATGAAAGGGTGATTTATTTAATTTTCACTGCAACAGTTTTTGTCTCCTAGAAAAGTTGGGCCTTCCATTCCATGTTCATTTTTCCATTCCCTGTACTTGTTTTCACTGCAAGTAAACGATGCACATATTACTAATCTTAAACTATAGTGGTGCACTTAACATATTAGCTTCTATTTTGCAACTCTTGCCTGTACGTACCATATATGTTTATGGTAGGACTCTTAAGCATATTATTGTTTAGAAGATTTTAAAGAGCTTGATAGCCTCCTTTTCCAGATCGTTAAATAACTACATGGCTTTTTTACATTTGGAAGAGCTGAATGATGATGACCTTATAATCTTCACATTAGTGAATTTCTCTATAAAGGTGTTGAGATAGGATGTTGCGCTATATTATTTATCATAAGATTATTGAGAGTGTTTGGGAAAATACTTCTAGGTTTATTGGTTGATAATTGAATTTTATAAGGTGAATTTTATTTTAGGAAAAAAGGTTAATTAGCTACTTGTGTGCATTTACTTTATGTGAAAAATACAATTGAATGGAGAAAAAAACTCTTTATTGGCTTTCTGGTTATTGCGCTACTTTCAACTTGTACACAACTTACCTCAGTGCGGAGCAACTTCCAATTTTTCGTCGATCGACGCAATTTATATAGTTCAAGCCCATATAGACTCGATGATGTTTGTTGTGATCCAATTTAATTCTTGAAATGATTCGTTGAGAACCTATGATACGACTATTAGAATTTTGAAGGATGACTTAAGGAGGGATATAGAGCCTTTAGGCAGATATGGATATCTCCTATTCTTGTTGAACTAGTGTTAGATATCTCCTATTTGTATTTGATTCTGAGTTGCCTCACCAGGTTATCTTTCAAGGTTACTTTGAAAGTGTTTACATCATGTTTTGATGTGCTTCTATTAGTTAGTTGAAGATTCATACTTAAATTGTGATTTTGTTTTATGTTTCAATGATACCAGTATGACATATTGCCCATACTCTACCTAAACTATTTTTCTTTCCTTGTGCTCTTTTCCTCTCGGCATTCCTTTTGCCCCTCCCGAGGCAAATGCTAGTAAATAATACATGTTAAAATATATGCTTTGTTTTAAAAGTTTGAAGTCTATTTGGAAAGCGTTAGGTAAAGTTGTGATGGAAGGAATAAAAACAACGTGGGGAAGTCGGTGTTATCCCAAATTTTGTGGCATGTTTTTCTTGTGTATTTTTAATGAATGAAACACTTTAATGGTTAGCAACAAAAAAAATTAACAACATATTTGATGCTACAAAATTGAGACCATAATGTTTTGCATTAATGATATTTCTATTTATATACAAAATTTATATATGAAAACAATAACTTGGTTTCATGTTGAGTTATGCATATAAAAAATAATAGTGTTAAATGTGTCTGACATATTTTATATGAGAACATCTTGGTTTCATGTTAGGTTATTTGTTTTATTATTGTTTTAATGTAGTGAAAAGTTTCAAACAATTTATAGTTTATTTATTGACTAGTATTAGGGTTTCCATGTAGTCTTTAGAAACTTCTTGGCAGTTTCATAAAAAACAATTGTGTAAAAATGAACTCACTTTTTACTCTCAAGTATAAAGTGTTTTATCTCGGTCTAAGTTTGTTATAAATGTTTGGTTGTATTAAAAAAATTGAAAACAAAATGCAAAAGAAAAAGAAATACAAGTGTGACAGAAGCTTTATAAATCTTCCTTAAATAAAAAATTTAATTTCTCTTTTTTACCCTCCTTACCTCCTGAATTGTCTGTGGCATCCTAAAAATATTGGGATGAGATTTAGATTTGCATAGTATTTGTTCAAACTTTTGTATAGGTCTCAAATAGGTTTTTTTGTCATCTAATATACTAGTCTATTAGAAGATTCCAATAATAAGCATTAATACTAGGCATGTTTTATCTCATCCTTCTAATTCCACTATTCTTATATTTTCTTTTTTTTGTTTTTTTTATGATTGTAAATAAATAAATAAAATACAAATATGTTCATATGTATTGTTGTATTTTATTTATGATTTTTCATATTTATTATTTTGTTGGTTTAGATTTATTTTATATTCTTTTCATAACTCACTACTTAGCAATTGGAAGATAATTAAAAACATAATTTTAGAAATGCAACTAATTTTCATTTTTTTCTTTTAAAATGGAAGTTTTTTCTTTTTTTTCTTTTTCATATTTAAAGTTTACATTTACCATAAATACAATATTGTCATTGAAACCTGTGGAAATAATAAATTGTACCATGAAGGTGATAGCATAATCATTTGATGATAAAGAGAACTAAAATTAATGTGTGATAACCAAAGGGATCAAATCATTCATTCTTGTGAATTATGATTTTATGTCATTATGTATTCAAATCAAAATATTGAGCAATCTTATTTGAAATGCATTAATCATCAACATATTTGCGAGTAATATTTAGACAATAATTTATGCAAATTAATATATATACAATATATCTTCCAAATTTTGATTTGGCCATTTATCTCAGAATGATATGATGTACTAAGGTTCGGTTAAATTTCAAAATATTTTTGGAAACTTGTTAAAAAACTACTCAAAAATAGTTAATAGAAAATTATTACTTTTTCAAGATACCATGCAATCTAAAAATTTCTAAGAATTTATATTCAATCTTACAATGTGTATTTGACAAGTGCGCGTTACATTTTCAATATCCCATACACTCTAACAATTTCCCTGCAATCTTACAATGTGTATTTGACAAATGCATGTTATACATTCAATTAAGGGCTCATATTTGTTTTCATAGATTGTTGTCTCCAATTTTTTATATTACTTTGATGAGTATGGTAAAAAACTACAAATATGTACACAAATTCCATAGAATTATGTACTTTTTATTAGATCATAGCCTTATTTTGATAGGAAAAAATTATGTTGTGTATTGTGGACTATGTGCTATGTGACTAATTCCTTTGAGAATAAAGATAGAAACTCACTTTTATTGATTTTTCCCCAAAACAAATCCAATAATGAATAAAAAACAAAACTAGTATAAAAAATATTAAATATTTACGCCAAGGCATTCTTTCTGGAAAAGACATTCCATACTCATGTAGCAGGATTCCTTGCCTATAGATGCAATAAAAATCGGCCACGTGCATTTGTCTATAAATTTGGTAATCAATATGCGAGGTCGTCTTACTGTCCATCTGCTATTTTAGCGGCTTACCCCGCATTCATTGCATCCACTGGTGGATTGAAATCTATGCGTAGTTCTAAACCCTATGATCGGGATTCGGGATTAGCCGCCATGAATATATCATGATATGACATTTATATTTTTTTTAAAGTAATATTAAAAGCAGGTCTTACTAGCGCAAGGCTCGAGTACTAGTTATCTCATATCTAGGGTTACGTTGTCAATGGAAGAATTAGTATGGGGTTCTACCAAGGGATCTACGGTTGTAATTAAGCCACAACACCATTCATATTTGCTCGTTTCCTGTCTGTAACAGGATGTATTTAATGACGTACGCATATATGGTACGCATCAACATCTTTTTGTTAACACTTGGCCAGAGCGACATTGTTGTTTTATTGTTTACTTTTGATGGGGTTCATGAAAGGTAGCAATCCAAAATTTGACTCTATAGAGTCTTTCCAGTTAAAATCCCTGAGAATCCCAAGCTTCGATGGAGTAGCAGGATACTAACAAGGGAGACAATGGGAATTATGACACCTTTGGTCCTCTGTGGACACGGGAGAAGTCACTGTTTTCATTCTCAAATAATAACTCAGTACCAAGTACTCCTTTAATCAATACTGGTTCACTTGGTATATTTTCCAATGTAGGGTCCATGGGTGATCATAACTCACATGTCGACAGTGGCTTATTTGGTTCTTGTGATCATTTTTCTAGGTTTGATTCTATAAGCAGTTTCAAAGATGCTAGGCACAGTAGAGGTTTTACCTCATTTGATGATACTGATCCATTTTCCACTGCCGGACCTTTCAGTTTTGGAGGACAAACACCAAGACACACATCTGATGATTGGAGTGCATTCACCTATATGCAGATATATAGAATAGTACTCGACAACAGATTCAATTTGTTCTCCATTTCAGTGATTTCCTATTACTAATGAAAATGACGGAATTTGGAACCAACTCGGCCCTTATTTATTTATGTTTTCTCAAACTTCTCGTTCCTTGCTATTTCTCACCTACTTGATAGTAGAAATATCAGTAGGTTGATTAAATTCACATACTCAACATATAGTCTGAGGTTACCTAGGCAAATTGTTTTTTTCTTTCTGAAACACATTCGACAAACTGGCTCAAACTTTGCTAGAGAGAAAATAGAGTTCGAATATCAATATGCGTCACTCTATCACTGCTTACAAAAGGTCAAAATAAGAACTAAAATTTATGTACAAAGTGCTTGGAGTTAAGTTGTAACACTTGTTATATCCATATTTTTAGATTTTTGCACATTGATTCCATATTATAAAATCCCTGCACAGTGACTACTCATTTCCCTCCTGCTTTGTTATTTCAATGTTATCCATATTTTTAGATTATTGCAAATTGCTTCCATATTATTAATTCCCTGCATAGTGATTACTCAATTCCCTCCTGCTTTGTTATTTCAATGTTAATTTATACATTGCTCTATTTTATTTGTCAGGCACGTTGGGGGCAGCTTCCAGGTGTGTTATTGGATATCATAGGAGCCATTTCTCGTTGGATAGCCATGCTTCTTTTCATGTGGTCTCCCGTGTCACAACTGGTACAATGCTTAAACTTTAACCATCTATTCAATCTATCCTGTAGATGGTAGTCCACCCCAACTCAATCTAGGACTGGGCACAGTCAGTCAGACTTGTATTAAATTGAAATCATTTAGACTGAAACTATGAATTGTTGATTAATAACTTGTTATTCTTGTGTTAGGGCCTCCATGGCACACAAACCATTACACCGATCTGACATAACAGCTAAATCAGTTGCTCCTACTGAAGTGATATCAGAAGGTGGTTGTGATGCTAGGGTAAACTCAAATCCTTTTTTATTGTTTTAATGAAATATTGGCCAGATTAATTAATATTTAAAATTGAACTGAAGGGAAGCCATGTAGTGGATTGATTTTGTTTTGTGTTCTAATGAAATTTTGAATAAATTTATTAATGTTTATACTTTTAAATGTTTTAGAAAACTCAAGCAGAGGTTATCAACAATGGCGGGCCTGCACAAGAAAAGAAGCGGCAGAGGAGAGAATGGACATGCAGAGGTAAATCAGTAACACGACATTTTCCTGGCAATACTGTGCTTCGGCCAACAACAAGAACAAGAGCCAGAGTTATTGCAATCCAGAATGATTTGCAACAATGCCCACGAGAGGTTGATATTTTATATATAATATCTCTATCTTCAACATAGCACTTTGTCTATCCAGAGGCTAGCCCAAATGTGTTTCGAATGATGGATTTTTTTATAATATTTTTTGGAGCTAATGTTTTTCATAATCTGAGTCTTGTTTATGAAAGAAGCAGTATTTTTCAATAAAGACCAAATGCTTGATCTTGTTTAGCATTAAGGAAATCTTTAGTTTGGTATGATGTATATCTGTTTTAAGAAATACACTATGCCACTATAATTGAATATTGTCATCGGACTATGAAATAATTAGTCTAGTTTACTGAACAGAATGATTTTCTTTTTTTTCCCAATTGCAGCGAGTTAGGAGGGGATTTCCACAAGGGCCTCAACCCATGAGCACTGACCAACCGAGTTGGGGCATGGAAAGAAGGGCAAACTATGGAAGTGGGAGCCAGCAAGAAGCTCCTCAGTTCAACATTCAAGGCCAACCTGTGCAGGACACTGATGCAGTAGTTGTCTCTAACCAGCCAGTAGTGGAGGACCATGTTCAAGATGAGGTAACCATTTGAATTTCGCGCTGTGAGTGGTATTATGTTTGCTTCTGTTCATTATTTATGATTTCTGTTTCTTTGTCCTTAAATTCAAAATAGGAGTCGTTTGTCTCCAGAATCCATGCCAATACAAACAAACACTTATACGAAGTTCAGAGCTCGAATGCTAGATTATTTAAAATCTGTATGTATTTTAACTTTACATATTCCTTTGTAGGTAATTGTATTGTTATTGAAGATATGATTTATGATACGTTATTTTCCCTTCAGACGCAAGAGAGGGCAGAGATGCAACAGGCCACGTGTAATCTTTCCAAGGAACTACTTGATAGATATGGCTCTGTTGCAAATATTAGAGAAGAGAAGTGGCAATTAGTTACTGTCACAGCATTGTTTGTGGCTTCTAAGTATGAGGAAGTTTGGCCTCGACAGGTGGGATCCATTCTATTGTGCATTGTGTTGTTCCAATGAAAGAGATCAATAATTAATTTCAATTGAGATGATGGTTTCTGGTTACAGGCAAATGGATTTGGAGGGAGTAGATTCTTAATTTCAGAAATACTTCTAACGGTAAGGGGATAACAATATTGATAATTGGTTATAATGTTGTGTTGCTTACATGGCAATTTGACTTTTATTTATTGGTGCCGACTGTACATTCATATATTCCTAGGAGTCTGGAATCTCCAACATCCTTGGAGAAGCAAACATTTATTAGATTAAGTGGACATCCATATTTACTGGTAGTTGCTATTGGGGACAGGAACAAGCAATGCTAAAGGCACTGGATTACAAAATTACTATTCCAACACCCATTGATTACTTACAAGTTTTATCAAAGTGGCTAACTTTGGTCAAGAGGCATGGCATAACATTATCCTCTCTTATTTCATAACTTTTACTGCTATTTAGTTCCTGTTTCCTAACAAATTTGTACATGTTACTACAGGAGAAAAATCTTGCATTCTACCTTGCCAATCTGAAATTGAGTGAATTGGAGAGATATTCCCCAGCATTTATTGCTGCAGCTGCGGTTTATGCTGCTCAATGCAAAATAAGGACTGCTCCCCAGTGGACTATTAAACTTGAGCATCACACAGGCTATACTGAAGGAGAATTAAAGTCAGTCCTTTAATCTTTCTGTGCATATTTTTACTAACATCCTCCTTTAATCAAGGAAAATCATAGATGGTAGTCCACCCCAAATTCTAAGATATAAACACTATGGATGTAACTAGTGAGATTATATATTTTTCCTGAATCTAGGGATGGTGATGAAAGCTTCTAAGACATGCTACTAAGCATATGAGGAATAATAAATACAATTTGTTTATCAGGGAAAATAAAATAATTACTTCTAATTCATTTTTTTTGCAAAATTGCTTCCAATTACTTCCACGACCTTCGTGATTGCAAGGCATTGATGAGAAATTGATATGCAAAGACTTCTAACTCACTTTTATCAATCATATGTTATAGGTTTAACATGGTTACTTGATAAAGTGAAGGCAATAATATCCCATTGGAATTTAGTACAAACAGATTTAGAACCAAAATTCATTAAATTGAAGCACAAACAGATTGATAACCAAAATTTTCATTGATTTCAACATAAACAGAGTTAGAACTAAATAAGTGTTTACCTAATCTTTTTCCTCAGTGACGAGCTGCACAAAGCTCTTTTCACATTCGTTGTACACAGGGTACCTCAAGTACAACTTTCATAGATTCATGTGCCTTTCAATGGTGGTTGTTCTTCACGAAAAAGAAAAATCATTCATCTATATTATCAATTTGTTTACAATTCATAACCTTTTCAGGGTCTTGTACACATTTTGTTTAGCACTCTTGGATTTATTTTAAATTGGTTATTGTTGAAGGCAAATATAATAAAAAAACATTTATATCCTATACCATCACAAAAATATTGTTATTTGACATTGCCAAATAATTTATTAATTCTAATTATTTTAAATATATTGATAAATTTCCATTTTCTTATAAATGTTTTCATTTCATTATTTCAAAAATAATTAAATAATTACAAAATTTTATAAAAGCTTTTCATTTCATTCTCAAAGTTTAATAATAATGACTTCAAAAATATGAATAATTAAATAATTACAAATTTTTTAAAAACCTTTTATTTCATTTTTAAAATTTAATTCAAGTAATAGAAACAATTCACATATATTTAACTACAAAATTTTATAAAATCTTTTCGTTTCATTTTCATAGTTTAATATTTACAATAATTTTAAGTAAATGAAACCATTCACAATTTTAAGTACGAGAAACAAAGCATTTCAAATATGAAAGATTTGTTATTAAAGTTAGGCAGCATCTTATACAATTCAATAAAACTTATATTATATTTTAAATGAATTAATAATTCTACTTTCTAAGAGGTGATAAAGAATATTTTAAATTTTATAAAATTAAGATTATAGAATCTATTATTGATTAACTTTCAAAATGATTAATCAATGCAAACTTCAGAAAAGTGGGGTATTGTAGATTCAATGAAACTTATATTATATTTTAAACTAATTAATAAAATTTGTTATATTTTAAAGTAATTAATACAATTGTTTTCAATAAAGGTTTATAAAAAATATTTTAAATTTTGTAATACTAAGATTATAAAATCTATTATATGCTTAATAAATACAAAATTCCCAAAAGTGGTGTATTATAGATTCTTTATATAATTTATCATTTAATTTATTAATCTAAAATGAGAAAAGAATTTATGTATATTTAGATTGGTTATCAAATTTGGGATGGCAAGTTTTTGGATTCAATTTGTCCCTTGATTAAACTTTCAATGCATTCATAGTTTTTCTCCAGTGTAATATTTGACGCTTGTGGGTAGGGGTTTGAATCCTTGGTACCCGTCCAATAAGGTCATGATTTTGGATGATCATCAAAGTCTATGTATTAGGGAATTGTCCTTCAAGTATGAGGTTTGAGCTTAAAAGCATAAATCAATTTATGCTTTGAGATGAAATTAAATTACTATTCCAAATTTATCTTGGAACTCAATCCATACAAAAAAATTTATTGATTTTTATTGATGTGTGTTTACCATAATAATGCTAGAAAAACATTGAAATCATTCATTGATTTTTATTGACATGCTTTTTAGAGCTCTTAAAAAGTTTGAAGTTGATTTAAACACTTGAACCATTTGGATCATGGTAGAATATCAAGTTGTACCATAAAAATGGGAATAACACGGTAATTATTCATTGAAATGTGATTTGTTTTAGTTAATCTTAAGATAACATGGAAATTATTCCATGAAATGTGATGTGTATTAGTTAATAATAAGAAAAAGATAGAAAGCATTCATTGAAATGTGATGTGTTTTAGTTAATCTTTACTATTTGTAATGAAAATTTTATATTTGTTTTATTTTTTCATTTTTTATTCATCATATTTTGATTATCCAAAAAAATATTTTGAACAATTTCTTTTTTGGTTTGGGGCAAAGATTCTTGAAATTGATATTAAAATTTGTAGGTTTTCTATTATAATATTTAAGATTCATTCCATTTATGTAAACCTATCCTATATTGATATTTAAAATCTCTATAGCCTAATGTTATTTAGGTATTCAATAGTATATATAGTAGTATACAATATTTTAGAGAAAAAAAAATAACTTAGTAGATACTAAGAGAGATATTAGTTACAAAAGGATACAAATAATACACAATACTTTAGTTACAAATCCAAGGAAAACTTTGATACAATGCTCTCCCTAACTTTCATAGCATGCAAAATACTAGGAGACCAAGTGAAGCCATCCTTGGAGAGTGAGTCAACAACCATATTAGAAGAAATTTAAAAAATGGATTTTTCGTTGTTCATCCATTTAAAAACCAAGGAAAGAGTCACCATATATGTGAAATATTCCTAGTAGAGGCAATCACATGAGAGTATGTAGAGCTAAGGGTTGATCCTACAAATACAATGCCTCTCCAATACCATTCTTTGATTTACATGCAAAATGCCCTATACAATTGTGCATGTAACTACTAACTAAAACAAAACAAAAAAATGGAATTGAAACATGTAAGCTAGCATTGAATTGATGTGCTTGGTTTTGGCATGTCTAAACCCTCTATCTCTTTCTCTTCCATAAATGCTCCCATGCCCTCATTCACCATTGTATGAATTTATTGAAGGAGGGTGTACTAATACTGTAGTCGTTAAGGCTATTGTCTGGGTTGTATGAAATCTTTGTTGAAGTACCTTTTTTGCATATTCCTAGAGCTTCTTTGCTCATTGCTGCAATCAATGGTGCTTTGTTGGACACTTTCTAAGGTATTAAAAATCCAACACTCCTTTTTAGAGAGGAAGTGTTATTCATCAAAACATAAGATACTCCCTTTGCATCTAGAATGTCCCATCAATCAAGGACTTGGTCAGACAATTGACCATCAATAGACTTAAAGAAACATTAAACTAGATCATTGCTTCCTTTTTTGCTTTGAACTCTCTTTAGAATCGTCAAGATGAAAACCTTCTATACAAGGAAACATTAGTGACCTATGAACCTCCTTTGTCCTTGATGTTATCTTCATTGGTCAAAATCTTCTCACACCAAAACATGCATTGTTCTAGACTTCATGCGATAATTAACTCCTTTGTATGCAAGGTGTAGACAATTATATCATATCTATTAAATAATGAATTAAAATTTGCACCAAAATTAACATAATCAAACATGAAACAATCTTATGGATATTGAAATCCAAAGCTCGTGATTCATACATCAACCCATCTAAGGCAACGCCCTCTTCCTAGGAGAGTTCTCCAACAATTGGAGTAAGAGTCTCATTAAGGTCAACTAGATATTGCTTAGAGAATCTATATTTAGCAACCTTCTTAATGCTAGAAGAACCCTCCATCATGGCATATTGGCATACTTGCTCAACTAGATCCACGAGGAGTGGGTAGAGGCAAATTCCACAACCCTTTGCACTTCAATTCTTGTCGTGTTTGTGGAAGCAACACTTGTGAAACCAAAGAAATCCCAAGTACAATGATGTCTGTTTCTTTTCACTCTAGTCACTACTGTACTTTTTAGCACCATCTTTTGGAGAATGGGTCAAAATATGTAAGAAAGTATACCTAGCGGCCTTTAAAAAAATTTGGATGCTTGGTGTCCTTTGAATGCTACAATATTATATTTTTTAATTGTAATATGAATCATGGATACAAATAGGAGCAATTTTTTTTTCTTGAATGTTATGGGGTTGTTGTTTGTGGCAGTGTTATTCATAGGTGTTAACAATGTTTCTTCGGTCCAGCTTGTAGTGGATGTTGAAAGAACAGTTTTCTCTAGAGAAAAGGTAGCACATAGGTGTATTGGGTGAATAACTTTGGATGTGAAAATTGAATATAAGCAGATGAGCATGTAATTGGATAGTTAAGCAATGATCAAGTAGACCTTTCTGACTGGGATCATTTTGCATCAATGTAAATGCATATTTAGAGACAAATGCATAAGGCTAGAAACATCAATGCTGTATTTTTTATAATTACAAATCAAGCTTTCTAAAATACATGTCCTCTATTTACATCACAATTTGAGTATGTACATTCTATTTGTAGCAAATACTAAGCATTATAGCCCTTTCATCCTTATACTTAAGATATGCCTCAAACTTTATCCATATACTCAACGTATGCCTTAAACTCGATCCATGCTTGAGTATGGATGTATTTTTGTTGTTAGATATTGAATGGTTGGCCACTATTATAGTCAGGTTATTTTAAATAGTTTCTTAATTAAACATGCTAATTGAATACTTGGTTATATGCAAATTGAAAAAGTGCATGACATGATTAACAATGTTTTTTTGCTTTTTGATGGATGAAAGATGATGGTTTGATCTAGGGTAAGTCTATTAGTTGTTTATCTATTAATGTTGGATAAATGAATTCCATGCATTGGTTCAAGAACTCAAGTACTTGAGGCACTATATCCTTTGTAAATAAACAATCATTCTTACTAATCATCTCTCCTTTATGTTTTTTAATTCATCAATTTCATTTGTTTAATTTCATTTGTGTAGACCTCCTTGTAAGTTTTTCATATTCTCAATACATTGTTAAGAGTAGAGTTGTGCATACTCCACAAACCACTCTTGCTACTACTGTTGAGGCAAGTAAAGAAATTGATGAATGGGTATTGAACTCTATATAAAGAACAATTGTTCAATCAACTGATAGCACTCAAGGTCTCTTTTGATATTGTTGAGTTTGATTATCTTCATTTTTCTATTTATGTCAATCAGAATACTGGGATTATTACTGTAAAAACTTGTAAAAGTAAAAGGAGAAAGAATAATGCAAAATATAATGTTCAACTTACTCAACAATATGTTAACTTGTCTAAATTTCTAAACAAGAAATTGAGAATGAAGCTTTCTAAAGAAGGATTGAAGAATGAAAACCACTCCTATGCATCTACTTTTGGTGAATCTCCTTTTCCTATTCAATCGACATCTACTTTTGCTTATGGAGCCACTATTCTTGCATTTAACATTTTTGTTGATGTTCCTCTATCTCCTGTAATTCACAAGGTTTGATGTGCGAAGTTCTTCCTCATGAGCATAAAGGATACTATCAACTAGGTTTTGGAAACAAAAGAAAAAACCACAAGCTTGCAAAAGCTTCAGTAAACTATTACTACCTCAAATGTTAACCCTATTGATGATAGAATATGCTAAAGTGTGTGCAACTTACAATGTATTTTCAATTGTTAATCCATTTGATGTTTTCCACTCTTAGTAGAGGAGAATACAAACCATGAATGTTCTTATTGCTGCATTTGCTAGATTGGAGTCTAAATGACTCTATCACATTTTAGTGTTAAAAGATAAAACAATTGATTTTGGTTTTATGCCTTTTTGGATAAATGATCAACTAGTCCCTAACCTTGTGCTCTTTTCCTCTCAGCATTCATTTTGCCCTTCCTGGGGAAACTGCTGCCCATTTCTTATATAACTGACAACTCACTACTATTTATGCCTCTCTCCCTCTGTTATTTTAAACCATTGGCATGCCCTTTTCTATGTTGTCAATTTCATGTTACATAACAATCCATTTGCTTTGAAATGGTGTGGACCTCCTTTCTAGTCCTTGGGGATACTGATTTTCAATAATGATGGGATTACTTTATGTGGTTTCACAACTATACAATGCACATTTTTCAACAAAAGTCAAAGTATCTCTACATTCACATTCAAATAAGAATAAGATAATATTGTGTTATATATTGTAGAGGAGGGACATGTATATGGAAATATCACGACTACACCCTTACCAATTAATAAGGAATCATTGAGTCTTTAATTCAAAATGAGATATAAGTTATTGATAAGTTGGAGAGTTTGGAGGATAAAATGAGAATTTTCCATAGTTGAAATTTCCACACATGATGGCTAAGCAAAGTTGATCGAAATACAATTTTTTTCCAAACAACCATGAAAAATCATAATTATAATAGAACTCCCTTCCTTTGAAAGACAAATTTTAGAATCAAACCAAGAGATTGCAAAATGAGTTAGCATCATACATTAGAAAAACTTTAATTGAATCACTATTAGACCATTCTTTGTGACATTTGTTTTAATACTTTCTTTTCAGTTTATTGCATCAACTTTACTTCCACTTTTTTCCCATTTCAGCCTTCCTTTGCACCTTCTGGGGCAATTGCTAGTTTTTATAAGTATACAAACTATATTTCAACCATTACCATAAACAACAAAACTAGTATCATAAATATTAAATATTTTTTATAAGCACACAAATTATATCTCAACCATTAACATAAATTTATGGCAGGGACTAACTACCTTACAACTATTTCACATGTTATAATAAAAATATTCCACACCAAGTTACAAAGTTGCATATCTTTTAATCATATCATGAAACACACCTTACTCATCTAAATAACACTTTTACCTTACTCCTATTTATTAGTCCCTGCCCATGGCAGGGATTATAGCGATCGCTTAGTCGCTACATGGGTTTGACTTCACATTAACTAACAAAACATTTTATATGTTTTCAAATGTTTTTTATATTTATATATTAAATTTATTTATTTTAAAATATTTTTTTTTTTTTTGAATATTTGAAATTCAGAAATTCTAGTTTATGATTGGCTAAGAGCATTGATTTGACAATTTAACCCTGTTGTGCAAATTATTTGTCAGACTCAAAAATTAAAATTAAAAATAAAGATAAAAGAAAAAATTATAAAATGCCATCTGTTAAGTGATTGAAATTTGAAATTGACATTAATTATTATTTTTTACTCCAAATATGACACGTAACCCTTAAAAGGTGTCATCATAGATGGCATTAATTGTGACATTTATTTCAAATAATCACTTAACCCAAGGTTCAATTTACAATTACAACCTTGCCAGTATTTATTGTTGTCCATGAAACTTTGCTGGGAAAACCGCATTCGGAATATTGTTGTCCATGAAACTTTGCTGGGAAAACCGCATTCGGAATATTGTTGTCCATGAAACTTTGTTGGGAAAACCGCATTCGGAATATTGTTGTCCATGAAACTTTGCTGGGAAAACCGCATGTCCGAATGGGTTTTTCAGTACAATATGTAGGATTAAATCATGCCAGCCAAACTACCAAGCAATAGATCCAGCAAAACTGCCAAGCATTAGATTCAACAAAACCACTAGTACCCAATATAATTACGAGCACTTGCAACAATATAATTGTCGATTCTGAACCAGCAGTTTCTCCAAGTGATTAAGAATGCAAATGATCTACAGGTTGTCGTAGCCCAAAAACACACTGTGAAGACAGACAAGGAAGGCTTGTTACTGAAGTAAAGAGAAAATCTACGAGTGTACATGAACCATGAAGGCATGTGACTAAAAAAGAGAAATGCTAGTTTATGGCATACACGTATTAATGTATACCGGCTTGTTCTGCTGTTCAATCTCCGTTTTCCTTGATTGTTGTTGATATTTTTTTTATGTAGATCAGTTAAAAAGGTCAGCATTCCAGGGAAAAATAAATTTGAACTTATTAAAAAACGCGTCGCGGTCGCGATTGTCTGGAAATATGGACATAGTCTATGATTTTCATCTAGACATTTGTGACGGTGCTCAGTTTCGTTTGTTTTTCTTTAACACACAACGCCCTAGTTTTCATTGAACATTATCAAAAGGATCCATCGAGAAGATGAAAAACCTTACCCCTCTATTGTTGTTATTATTATTGCTGCCACCGCTGCTGCTAGATATGCCGGGGGAGGAGCAGATGGAAGGCGATCCACGAACTGTAAGAGAAAGTGGAACAAATCCCTCGGCTAAAGGATTCAATTTTGAGAGCAGATTAGCCAATTCTCTCATGTTGCGGTTCAATTCCTACGGAGGCTTGCCATTTTCCTGCAAAACTACTCCATTTTCGCTCTTGTGCAGCATTTGTTCTGAATTGTGTTGTGAATTGTTACGAGCATTTTGTTGTAAATTTTGCATGCTCTAGTGTTTATTTTGCTGCAAAATTTGCTCGTTGCCGTGCTTATCACTTTGACGGACATTTTCAAGAAGAATCTAACAGAATTATCCTAAACATTTTGATCCATGCTCTCGTGAACATTACCGCTCACATTTTCATTGACATTATCATAATTACTCGACAAATTATTTTAGCGCCAAAGAATATTTTTGTCCAATACTTCGTGTAGTGCCTTAGAAGTAATTGGAGAACACCAAAGAACTTCGAGAATGGCCTGAACTTAGAGTTTTTTGTCTGCTGATACAGTAAATCTATGCCTGAAATTAGATTATAATTCGTCTGTTGATACAGTAAATCCATGCCTTGAATTAGATTATAATTCGTCTGCTGATAAGAACCCGCCTTCAAGAAACTTTAATTGAGTAATAAAAATACAAACATTAAAAAGAATGAAATGGCCGTAAAGATCTGTTATAAGACTTGAAAATACAATTTAAAAAAGAAAGGTTAAAGAGACTTATTATTGTTGCCACCGCTGCTGCTAGATATGCCGGGAGAGGAGCAGATGGAAGGCGATCCACGAACTGTAAGAGAAAGTGGAACAAATCCCTCGGCTAAAGGATTCAATTTCGAGAGCAGATTAGCCAATTCTCTCATGTTGCGGTTCAATTCCTGCGGAGGCTTGCCATTTTCCTGCAAAACTACTCCATTTTCGCTCTTGTGCAGCATTTGTTATGAATTGTGCTGTGAATTGTTACGAGCATTTTGTTGTAAATTTTGCACGCTCTGGTGTTTATTTTGCTGCAAAATTTGCTCATTGCCATGCTTATCACTTTGACGGACATTTTCAAGAAGAATCTAACAGAATTATCCTGAACATTTTGATCCATGCTCTCGTGAACATTACCGCTCACATTTTCATTTACATTATCATAATTACTCGACAAATTATTTTAGTGCTGAAGAATATTTTGCACCGAACTCTGCACTAGTTTCCGAGCACTTTCCTGAACTATTTTTTGCGCATTTTGTTCAAAAGTTTGCGGAATACGAACAGTCTCGAGATGAATAAAAACGCTTGAGCTTGAATTTTCGTACCTCGCGCTGGGATCCACATCGGAATCCATACGGCCAAAATTCATCAAGCCGAGACCGGGACTTAGGACAATTCCCATGCCTTTACCACCATTTTCCATAACAACCATGGCTAAAACCAAGATTTTCCCACTCTTTCCCGATCCTTGCCTTGTTCGAAACTATTTACGGCCTTCAAACTAGCAGAAGCACATCAAACACTTGGAGTGCATGCACGGAGATGGAGATGTCGTAAAGAGTAGATATCTAACAAGTGTACAGACAATGTCGTGAGTGTATGATTTGATTTTTCCAGGTGTTGTGTTGCCACGTTTCACATTGATGAAAAATTCATACCTAGACATGTCACTCTTACTACAATCGATTCAAATTGTTGTATTGCCATCACCATCCACATGGTAACCTGCACGCATACGTGAGGCCATACATGCCGTGACTTCAATGTCACCATAGTTCATTACTAAGTTAATATAATTATATTCTTCTCACTTAAAGCAACACATGGAACGCATTTTTAGATTTAAAAAAAGGACTTTTTCTCGTTCCCGATTATTAGGCGACGGCGGGGAAGAATGTGGAATTGGCTTAATGAACAGGGGCTTTAATAACAAAATAGCAAAGAGGGCTCATGCATTCACGAGCACTAGCTACTAGCTACTGATATTGATGGTTCTCAAGTACTAAAGCTTTAGGGCGGCATGAGACCGTGATCACCCCACACAGTTCCAGCTTCAGACGGTATAGAATCAGGATTTTTATCCATAGGCTTGCCTCATGAGGGGATTCTATACAATAGGGGAACTAGTGGTTCTCTCCAAGTTGTTTACTGCCTTCTCAACCAGGAGAGCTTTAGGTTGTGCAAACATTGGAGCTTGCATAAGATAAGAATGCAAAAGAGGAGCTGGCAGAGAAGCTTTATGATGCTTAGCAGCTGATTCAACAACAACGAGTAAAAATTGAAAGCCTAGAGAAAGGAACTATAAACACCTATACAGTGCCATTATTCTTGATGTCGAGCACTATTAAGGCTAGCCACTCGACGTAATATAAAGGCTGAATGAACTTATCCTCTAAGAGTTTCTAGATATCCTTTACATCATGGAATTTATCTCACGTTTGTTTTATTATAACTTGACTTCAAAGTCACTACAAGTCATTAACATGTTAATATGATTTTTTTCTTCTTTAAAAAAGGAAAAATGAAAAATATTATGAAATTTAATTTTTATATAAGATAGTCCCACTAATAAAATATGTTTTATTGTGAATTGGTTATGTTATCTCTTTATTATTACATAATCATCTAAATTATTGTGAATTGGTTATGTTATCTCTTTATTATTATTACATAATCATCTAAATTATTGAATCTCTTTCACATAGTAAATATTAAAATAGATGTGGATAGAGCCGTTCAAATGGGTAAGTAGTGTTGCAAGTTTAGAATAAATTAATGAGTTTTATAATTTATTTTATGTGTTTCCATTTTTCAGCGTTGAATGATAAAGATTGAGATGGACATTTATCTCTGTAATTATTTCTTTGTGTCTAGCATCTATGCAGCTATTGAGATGGACATATTTTTTATAACACTTCTTCTCATTTTCACTGTAGCTATGGAAGATATTACGAATGTGACACACATGAGAGTTGGTTGCTCCCTCCATTGACGTTCCACGGCCTCGTATATTGAAATAGTCATATGTTGATTTGTAAAATGTGAACGCCAGGGAAACACACCTACTAAATAACACTCCTGATACTCATGCATGATATCCTACTCCAACATCCGCTCCCAACATCCACTTAAAGATCGGTAGCGACTTTGTTTCCACTAGGCATATTTCTTAATTTATGATAGAGCCTTTACTATGATTGATGATAAAGGACAATGTTTTTATGCTTCCGACTAAGTTGACCATTCCAGCGATTATTAATTAAAATAAATATTTATAATTAACAAATTAAAACCCTTGCGAGCAATAACAACTCAATTGCCAAATTACAAGTAAAGGCCAAAAACATCAACAAAAGTGGAGTCCACATACTCAAATAACTACAAAACTACCAAACACTATTAAGAAGACATATAAGGATGAGAGTGTGCCCCTTGAATAATATACTTAAAAAGTGAAGGAATTGAAGTTTTCACTAATAATATTTTATGTATGGTATTTATACCATTAAGGAAATAATATACTTGAAATGTGAAGGAATTGATGTTTTCACTTATAATATTTTATGTGTGGTATTTCTAAAACATGGAGACCTCATACCATTTTGAAACTTACTCCCCTCTTTTAGATATCAAGATCATCATCGTGGTTATTTATGGAATACCAAACCATTATCCCTTTAATTATTATGATGGTGAGTGAGTGTTATGCAAGAACATCATCGATCGCAAGTATGATGAGCCTAACTCAAGTTATTCAATATATTTGGGAGTACTTTTAAACAATAATAAGGTATGGAAAACATTGATTACTTATTGATTAGTGAACAAGATTTAGAAAAGAATTCACTCTACTTATGTTATCAAAGAGTGCTTCAAAAGGTCTTGCTTTATAAGAGCCATATAAGTGCTACCTAAATGTTCTCAATTGGAAGTGTTTTTTGAAAGTATGTTTTTAAAAAAAAAATCTAGATAAATTATTCTAGGACAAATCTTCAAGCATCTAAAGATAATATTTAGGATAAACTTTAGATTCTTTATGACACAAGGTTAGGTATACAACAGGATTCAAAGTCATTACAACAAAATAGTCATTATGATCTCAGCATGTCACCTATGGGGATATAACCTAGGTGGGGAGGATAACACTACATCCCACACTTCTCAGAGTAAACTCAATTGACTGCACGCTACTAAAATTATCTAGACAAACTTAGACTAAACCAATTGATTGCGTGCTCTTGAAACCAATCCCACACATGATCCCATGACAAGCAATTTTTACCAATATAGTATAGAAATTGATATTGCAAAAGCAAGTGTGAAATCTGGAAATTAGCGATTCCAAAGGATCAAGGAATCATAGTGTGGAACTTAGCAATGGACACACAACAATTGGTCAAGGCAATTGAATTGTTTGTCATGTTTCAAGATCTTATACATTTTTTCAATATGATATTGTTGGTGTTGTCATCAACATTCTATGTTGGGTATTACTATCCATATATAAAGAAACATCTCGTAGATGGTTTGTCAATTGTCAAAGCCTAGGGATGAGAGGGGTGTGTGAATGGTACAAATTAGTAATTGATATATAGCTTTAAATTTATTGTCAAATTTGTGTATTGTCTAAGTAGATAGGCTTTGAAAATATAACATCTTTTTTGGTTTGTGGAAGTTTTTTATAGTTAATTTTTTACTTTGGATAACATTATGTAAATATGAAAATTAAGGATTTACTTTTGTTCTTTAAAAACATTACAAAGTTTTTAAAGTAGAGTGATTATTATTATTATTGAAATTTGTTCATTAACTAATATTATAAATAAACAA
Organism: Larix kaempferi; assembly: GCA_027924585.1. Lineage (NCBI taxonomy): Eukaryota > Viridiplantae > Streptophyta > Pinopsida > Pinales > Pinaceae > Larix > Larix kaempferi. The sequence goes on from BSBM01000588.1 coordinate 2,829,119, forward strand.
TAAAATTAATATTATAAAGCTTTTATTTTCAATAAACATCTATCATATCTCAATTGTAAACATAAATTATTATATCTCAATTGTAAACATAAATTTAAAACAAGGACTAGATGCTTTGCAGCTATTTCCCTTGTTTCAATTAAACATCAAACCCATACTTAATAACAATACACTCACTTCAACACACAGCAAGCCCACAACACAACACTTCAATAAAACTATTGTATTTCCATCACTTTAAAATCCACCTCGTATGAAACATCACTATCTGCATCAATCAACGCTTTTATTAGTTGGCTTTGATGGAATTGAAAGGAAAAAAGCTGCAAATGTTTGATTACAGCTCCCCCATACTCGAGTAATGCTGGTGTTGTCAATGACATCATCGCATTCATGATGATCCCATTCAATCGAACGCTTGTACTTCGGAGGACACGCGGCCATCCAAAGCCCCGCTCCAGTTTTCGATGCACTTTTACAAAAGTTTAACTATAGAAAAGATTGCAAATTTGAAAAATTAGATAGTACGGAGGAACTAAAAGTCGCAAAACGTTGCAACATGTCAGACGGACATGATAAATAATTTTATTATATATCCTTTATGCAGACGGACATAATCTTGTACGATCAGATTTAATATAAAAAATTAAAAGATTTATTATAAAAAATTAAACATATGGTACACTGCCGTAGATAATAGATAATGACTAATAGGAATGCCGGAAAAAATAAAATTTCAACATATCGCCTCAAAATATAAATACATAGGTATACATAATAGTCTACTTTTCTTTCTCGAAAAGGCTACACAAAGAATATAATCTAAATTTATTTTAATATGACGCGGAAAAGCAGTTGAAAAAGTATATTTTTGGATGAAGTCGTGTCGCTATCGATCCGAAATGAACAGAGTCCGTCCGATCTTTCCTCGTTATCGACGGCCACGAATTTGAGATGCCATGTCTTTCTTCTCCGTGGACCAATATATAAACCATATTCTGTTCTCATCATGCTATATTTTAGAGCGTGATCCTCCAAGTGAAATTAATGTCGAGATCGTTTCATTGTTGAAAGGCCGTGGCAATGGATTCTTCAAAGGCTGGTGCTGGAAAAGGCGCGGGCGGTAGGAAGGGAGGAACAAAGGCGAAGGGCGTCTCCAGGTCCACCAGAGCTGGCCTTCAATTCCCTGTTGCAAGAATTGGAAGATATCTCAAAAAGGGCAGATATGCCCAGAGAGTCGGCTCTGGAGCTCCTGTATATCTCGCAGCTGTCATGGAGTATCTCGCAGCCGAGGTATATAATCACTGGTTATGTTTTATGGTTCAATTTCGGTGTGCAATATCTGGGTTTGGAAAGTTGGAAGTGTTGGGGTTTTGGTCACGGGATCTCATTTTAGGTGTTTGGTGGTGGTTTTTTGTGCAGGTTCTTGAATTGGCTGGAAATGCGGCAAAGGATAATAAGAAGACCAGGATTATCCCAAGGCACATTCTTTTAGCTGTAAGGAATGATGATGAGCTCGGAAAGCTGTTGATGGGTGTGACCATTGCCCATGGAGGAGTGCTGCCTAACATTCACCAGGTTCTGTTGCCCAAGAAGGCTGCTGAGAAGGCCGCTTCTCAGGAGCCCAAGTCGCCTAAGAAATGAGCTTCGTAATTCCTTCTATTTAGTTTTTCTCCATTCTGGTGTTCTTGAACACTACCTTGCTAGTATCGTTAACCGCTTCAGGGTCAGATGTGGTTGCAGCTCGGCTGCTAAATATATCTTAGTTAGGGTTAACTATCATTGCCTCTGAAATTCATAAATTTTTGTGGTGCTTTGAATGCTTTATCTATAGTGTTTGGTTGCCTTCAGCTTCTACGCTTACTCTATGCCAACTTCCAGGTTGGGGTTTTTAAATCTAATTTCTCATTAGGGAAGGTTTTGTAGAGATTCAAGCTATATGCATTAAAGTTTCCCCTTGACAGGTTAAATGAGCTAATTTTTTTGTAATTATTCTTCGGTTCTCTATCGACTGGAGGAAGTGGACTTCTGTCATTAACTCTTCTATGTCTTTGATATGAGCGTTCGATGTGAAAGATTCCATGCCAAATTTAATGAAATCTCTGAGTTATTAAACCCTCTCAGCCGCGTTTCTGTGTGTTCTACCATCCTGCAGATTGAGGAAATCGGAGGTCTTCAGAGATTGGATTTTGTATACAAATAATTAAATTTGGAATATGTCCAAATATAAATCGGAAGGTTTGAATGATATATATGAAATTCTTGAATGCGTATATTGAGGTTCTCGCTTCGCCTCTTTAAAAATTGTTCAAGAGTCGTGCAAAAATTATTTGAAAAATCTTTGTTCATGGTGACTTTTGCATTTGAGGAATTTGTTTAAATGACGATTAAAATCGATCAATTTAAGAGTTTTCTTTTACAGGTTTATTTATCTAATGGTATTAGAGATGCATTCTGCAGCCTATAGTGATAAAGGCTTCATATGCATTTACATTTAATTATAGAGGAAACTGCTTCTTAGTGCAGAGGATTTGCTATTTATTCTGTGTACTAGTCAGTTTAGAGGATTTACTAGTTATTTTATTTATGTGTACTAGTTTTGCAGAACATAGCACGCTGTGGGGGTTATTTGGACCTATTATTGTTGCTGGTTGCTGCTTGTTCTTTTGGGGATTGATTGGCTTCAACGATTGCTTGTCCATCCCAGTCTATGTATGTATCTAGTGTATATTAAATTTTAACACTGAAGGTTATTGGGGTTTGATTGGCTTCAATGTTTGTTGTTCCATCCCAATCTATCTTTGTTTTTACTGTATTGGAAATTTTTAACATCTAAGGTTATAGAATAGCCATCTTTTTGCAAAGAACCTGCATTTTGATTCAAGGCAATTCTAAGGATTGTATCTGTCTTTTTTTATGCATTATGCATGTGCGATTCTATTATTGCTGCATATGGATTATTGTGTATTTCTTTTTTATTATGCACTGTGCATGAAACCAAAGAAACTAACCAGTGATATTCTAGATATCTTAGGTTAGGCTTAAAATGTGTGGATAGAGAGCAAATCAAGAGAGGTTAAACACAGATCACTCAATATTTGCATTCAACCACAGCATCAATTGAACGTTGAATGTCCATAGGGCAATCAGATTCATGTTGAATCCCCAAAGGGCAATCAGATTCATGTTGAATGTCCATAGAGCAATCAGTATCAAAGAATGAAATACATTCACAAAAACTGGGATGGGAACAAAACACATCTTACCTTCAATTCCTTTCTTGCAAGTAACCAAGGCGAAGGCCTCTATTGACACATGCATATGTTCATTCTCCACATGCATGTTTTCCAATTGGATTTGTAACTTGCAACTTGCAAGAAAGGAATATACATGTGGAGAATGAATATATGGCCTCTATTCTACACATGCATATGTTCATTCTCCACATGCATATATTCATTCTCATGTATATTCCTTTCTTGCAAGTTGCAAGTTACAAATCCAATTGGAAAACATAAGATGAAAACCTTTGTATTTAATTGATCATAGAGCATGCATATTGATTTTATATGACTCTATTTCCAAATATGTATTAATAAAATGAAGTCCATGATTTTGCCATTTAGTTTCATATTACTCTATTTCCAAATATGTATTATTAAAATGGAGCCCATGATTTAGCCATTTAGTTTCTAATATTAGTAAAATGAAACCCATGATTTTGCAAGGTAGAGAAGCCCAATTTGAAAACCTTTGTTTTCAATTGATTATAGGGCAAGATTTTGGAAAATAAAAGCTGGTTTTATTTGCCATCTAGTTTCAATTATGTATTAGTGAAATGGAGCCCATGATTTTGAAAGGGAGAGAAGTCGAATTGGAAAACCTTCGTTTTTAATTGATCAAAGAAGAAGCTTTTGGAAAACAAAAGCTAAAAACCATTGTTTTTTATTTTGATCAGAGTGAGATTTTGGAAAACAAAAGATGAAAACCTTCACTTTCAATTGACCATAGGGCCAGTAGGAAAAGATCCCAAAATGTATCTAGACCCACCATTTATGAACCAAGAATTGATAATAGAATGTATTGCAATCAAGTTACGTTTCTAAGGATCTATGTGCTTGTGTTTCTTTTGAAACTAATGTGATACAAGCGAGCCATTTTATCAAAATCTAGGCATACCTAGTCCCAATCTCATCGACTTGAATGCCTTTGAGTTGTGTAATGACGAAAAGTAGGCATTGGGGGTACTGTTGTATTAAACAAGATTTGTGTTTCCATTAATGACCCTTGCCACCATGGTATGCAACCATGCTCATTTTTGACAAAGCCATTTTTTAGTTTTGATCCTAGGTTTACTAATGCAGTGTTCTACTAAGTCATTGTGACAAGGCAAGTGGTTTGATTAGATTTGAGCTTTAATGTTTATATTGTTTTTGAAATTAGAGGGAATATTGGAAGTCATTGTTACAAGGCAAGTGGTTTGATTTGAGCTTTAATGTTTATATTGTTTCTCAAAGCAGAGGGAATATTGGAATTGACTAGGTTTTAATAATGGGTTTTAAAGTTATGATTTTTCATTTTATTTTGTAAGCACACGTGTTTGGATTATTTGCATTTGCATTGTAGTCCATGGTTGTGTTGTAGTTTGGTGCACTTAGGCATTTGGCATTTGATATCTTTGTAGTTTGGTGTATCTTGTCCTGGGTGTTGTGTGGTTATTTGCATGCATGTTATCCCTCATTGCATGTCCTCCAATTGTAACATAAACAATAGATTTAGGTGGAATTATGTGTAGTTTCACTTTGTTTCATGCCAATTTTGCTTGAACTTAAGGGGGTGGTTCTAGTTGGTGGTGAAGCTTTGATTTTTGGTTGTGATTGTAATAATGGTTATTACAATGTTGATTATGTTATTAATGCTAGTGAATGTTGATAGAGTTGTTTTTGTTGTTAGTGGTGGTGTTCTATAATAATGGTTATTACAATGTTGATTATGTTATTAATGCTAGTGAATGTTGATAGAGTTGTTTTAGTTGTTGGTGGTGGTGTTCTAGTAGTGCCATTGCATATGTTGTAGATGTTGATGTTGTTTTGCCAACACAGAGATGGTGATGTTGTTTAGAAGTGTTTTGCTTTATGAGAAGGTTGTGTAGGAGGAGGTGTAGAACTCAAGAATGGGTAGAAAAATTTGAAAGAGCGAATTTTTATACAATTTTGGCAAAATTACAAAATTTAGAACAAATGGTCAAAGTTGTTGAGAATTGAAGAATTGAATGCTTCACTTAATGGAGTGAAGTCAACACATGTTTCTACTATGCTTGTGGTAGAAAGAGAGATGTTTTTGAAATTCATTCCATTTAGATAGAATAGTTTTGATGGTGGTAGCCAAACTAATGAGTTTGGAAAGGTGTATTAGTTTTATTTGCATTGATTGATTTATTATGTTTCCCATGCATGGGCCAAAATTTTGAACCATAATTTTTTAAGATCTCATCAATTTTTAGATGTGATTAGTCAATTGATGGATCTAAATTGGTTGAGTACATTGGTTTAGATTATTTTTGATGTGTTGTTTTTGTGTGAGCTAACTTTGGATTTTTCATAATTGTGAAGGACAAATTCAACTAGACTTTGTACTTTATCAATTGTTTTTCTTGGTTAAGGCTTTGGCAATGGTCCAATAATTTGTTTCCTAGATGTGGGTGCTAACCTCTTGGCCATGTGACACATGAGCCTAGCCATGACACACTCGGTCAAAGGCTCATGCTATGTAGCAACAATGAGGTTATCCATGTGACATTAAGTTGTTGGGCTCTTTAATTCCCCTGTCCTCTACGTCTCCTCATCTTGCCTGGAAACCATTCACATGGCTCTTTGATGTGTGAAGTCGAGGTTACCAAGTTCATGTTACAATGCTTTGTCTCGGCCCTTTGCGTTTGTGCATTTGCACTCCTAGTTTTGCTCCAGGCTCCTCATTCTCCAGTTCTCAAACTTTTGCTTATCTGCACCTGCGACATCTTCATGTTGGTTTCCATGGGTCGGTCGAAAGGAGCCAAGAGCAAATGGAAAGATGTAGATCTAGAGATGGGTCATACCAAGAAGGGCTATGGTGTTGAGGTCTCCATTCTAGTTCGTATACTTATTGATAATTGAGAGGCTAGGATTATTGCGGGCGATTTGGTTAGCAAGAATTAGGAGCAGTCATGGGACCCCTATTCGCTTGTAAAGAACATGTTGGGTCAGCTTATGGAGGACATGCAAACTAATTGGGCCTATGCTTGCCATGCCACCCAAACTCTATGGGCAACTTTGCCAAACATGGCGGCCATCCTTGACACCTTGGAAAACATGTTTTGTTGGGACTCCTATGCTCCCACTTGTCACTTTTGTTGCAGCATTTGTCTTGGGAGCAATGCACCTGGCGCCACCTCTCTGCTATCAGCGTCGAAGCCACCCTTTGTGCTTTAGCCACTCCACTTGGCATGGATAAGATCAACCCAGGGGGCAACTCATCTGTTTCGACATGCAGTAGGGACCATCTGAAGGGCAAGGAGCAAGCACACACCTCCTTCCCCATCCTGTCCACCTTGGGCTCGACACTGACCAAGTGCACATGCAATGAGCAGACAAGTTTTGTTCCCGTTCCCCAGAAGACCACACCCTTGCCAGTCAAGCTTCCTGCTCATGCCAGTGAAGACTACTTTGCCTCTTGAGAAAGCTAGCTACGTCGACACCTGGAAATGTTGCTCCAACATCTTCAAGGGAATGGAAGGACATAAAATGCTACAACTGTCCAATTCTGGAGTAGACACTTGATGCAGAAGGCCCTTCTGCTATTGGTTGAGGAGGTTTTTTTGATGTCTCTTTGTTGTTTTTTGTCTATTTTGGCTTTGCTTATGATTGTCAATGTTTTGTATGCCTCTATGGCCATGACTACTCTTCATATTCACCTTGGTTTTCCTACAATGGGCAAGTTTTTTTTGTATAGTTTGAATTTTAACTGCCACAACTTAGCTGATATCTATGGCTAGTACCTTCGGATAAGACCACCACTGATTGTAACCTCTACTGTATTTTTATTAGCTTAATAGAATTTCGCAGCTTTACAAAAAAAATGGTCCAATAATTTGTTCAACCTTAGTGGAACAAATTGTTCATATATTTTTTTGTTTATTTTTTAGTGTTTTGAGTCTTTTGACCATTTTTTTGTGTGCTCTTTGGTGGCCACTTTGATGAAGTTGGTAGTTCTTGTTTTGATGCTTTGGAGGGAATAAAGACAACTTTATTTGTTTTTGATCATGCTATTGCGTGTACTATCAAAGTGAGTTAGGTGTTACGTTTGGTTTTTTTATTTTTGTTTTTTAGATGTCTTTCTTTTTACTTTTGTTGGAAGTTGTGTTGGTTTGTAGAGTGATCAATTGAGGTACGATTGATGGAGGTAGGGTTAATGGAGGGAGGGTTGAAGGTGTAGACGACACGGGTGGGGTTGATACATGTAGTGTTGAGGTCGATGGAGAAGTTGTAATAGCATTGGAGTTTGTTGTAGATAAGAGGGGTATTGATGTAGTAAGTGAAGTTGTGTTAGGTGGAGGCAATGGTAGTGATATTATTAGGGAAGTAGTCAGTAGTTCAAAAGACAATTGTGGTTTCAAGCAATCACTTGGGCTGCAATTGTTTCATGGGTTTCTATCAAGGTTATTTGAGAAAAGCTTTGTGATGGGACTTCGACAACGGTCAAAGGGGGAATGAAGGGATAGATGATAGGTTTGAGTGAAAGGAGTGAAGCTTTGTGATGGGACTTCGACAATGGTCAAAGGGGGAATGGAGGGATAGATGATAGGTTTGAATGAAAGGAGTGGTGTTTTCTTTTGGGAACTTAATTGTAACACCTTGATTTTTATCTCGTTGCATTAAACTTGTAAATGATGTAATATCGTTGTAAAAGTTGTGGTGAGGAGCTCAAGGCCAAAGCCTCGTTATCAATTTATGTTTATGTATTGACAATTAAAAATATCGATGCAATGTGGATCGCATGCTAGCATGGCACAATGGAAATTACAAATTTTATGTAATTATGTATTTTAATAAAATATCCACAACTAGTTATACAATGCAACAAAAGTATAGGGGCATGCTTTTTACAAGGAATAGGGAAGGAGATATTTAAACCCTTGAAGCCAATAGTGTCAAGCCACGTGTTAATGAGAGAACCCATAAACCATTAACTATTCATTTTGATTTTTGCACTTAATCGTTTAATTTTTTCAAGAGGTGGTTGAGATAGTTATTATTTTGAGAAATTGAGAGGTATGGTTGTCCAATTTTTTGTATGGGCAAGCCACCACTTTTGGAAAATCATGTTTGTCTTCTTGGGCAAGAAAGGACCCACGAATTTGCTTCCCAATCCATCATTCATCCATTGTATTGGCTCTTTCATGTAGTTCTAGTTTGCTAGGTGTTTTTCTCCACGTTTTTGCTGAGTATTTTTTTATTTTATAGTTGGGAAATATGTTTTTGGTGTCGCAGAACGACTGAGAGGAAGAGAAATTCGATTTGGGGGTCCATAGAGATCGTTTTTTCCATTTGAATTCCCATATAACTGTTGGGCATTCGATTGGTAGCTCCCAGTTGTTGTTTTCTCATTTCAAAGGTCATTTTTTGTGTCATGATTTGGAAAAATCCATGGGAGTCTTGTTTTGTGCATCCCATAGTTAAAACGTTTTATCATGCCCAACATTTGTGCTTTGTTGTTAGATAGATGTTTTGTTTTGGCTTGAACTTGTGTGTGTGAGCAACAAAGGGTAGAGGAGGATTTATAATTGGTTTGATAAACCTAGTGAAGACTGTAACCTCCCAAAGATGATAGGACTTTGATTGCTTTTCTATGCACACCCTGAAGAGCACTAGAAAGGAAGGTACGGCTTGAGGGATCGTGGAGTAGTGAAGGGAATACTTCCTTATGTTGGGTGTGTAGGTATTGTGGGGGCTAAGCTAGCTAAATCTTAGAGGGTTTCCAATGGTTTTGTGGTTGAGTTCACTAGCTTAGCAATTCTTTTTTTCTACTGTCTTGAAAGTCTGATAAACTTAACTTTGGATTGGTTTGGCTGAGGTGTGATGTTCATTTGGTTGTGCATAAGTTGTAGGTTCTCTTTATGGAAATCATACTTAGCTTGAGGGTGGCCACTATGTTGAGAGATTGATGAGCACAATTGGTCTATGGCTGGGTGGAACATTGCAATTGCATAGCCAGTGATTCGGGACAACTTATTTCAAGATAAACATTTTCTTGTATTTTCATTATGCAATGTTTTTATTATTATTGAAAACTGTTATGATTATGCAAGTAAATGTATGATAGATGTGTGTAGATAGTGTTCATTTTCGTTGTGTTTATTTTGATTATGCATATGCACACATGTTTTTGTTTACATGAATTTGTTAATGATGAATGGGGTTGAATTTGAAAAACCCAGATTAAGCGTCATGTTCTCTTCCTTGAGTTGGATTGATGGAAGGGGACGTGACATTAATTGGCCAAGGGATGTTGCAGAAAGTTCGGATAAATGTGGTATGTATCGCAAAAACATAGCAATGGATTAATTGAACTTAGGAGTCATTGTAATGGGGTTGGGATTTGGTAGAAGTACTTCTTGTTTTTGAAGTTGGGTTAAGGGCGACAGTGGAGATCATTTGACAAATCGATTGGATCTTTTTCTTCCGATGTTTGAGTTATCTTTGCTTTCTTTTGTGGTGGCTAGAACATATAGAAGAAATCTTTGAGATGACTTGTTGCAATGGTTGTATTTGTTCATAGTCCTTCTAAATTTGAAGTTCTGTGGTTACTTTATTCTTTGCGACTTTTATTAGAACTTGTTTGGCTTGTCTCCTCAATTCTTTAAGGTCATCTTTTGTGGTATCCAATATTAATATTTTTTTCTAAAAGTTTTGCCTAGTCGTTTTGCCTTAAAGGTCGCGTTGAAAGATAAATATTTGTTCAATGATTTGGTCGACTTTTTCTTTTAGTTGAGGTTCATCAAAATTGGGCTCGACTCCGTCTTTGATAAATGGTTCCTCTTTGTCGTTCTCAATTGTTTTGCTTGAAGGTTTCTTGATTGGTGTTTTGCTTTTAATAGCAAAAGTACAATTGCCAATGGATTTTCCTGCTCATTATTTGGATCAAATGTGGTAATGTACAGTGTTGTTTTTCTTTAGTCTTCTAGTTCTCTATATATTAGAGGTTCAATGATATTCAAATCTTGAGGTTTGGCTATCGTCGATATTGGTATCATTATATTTGTTTGTCTTGACAAATTAGTAAATAATTCAAGGATATTGGAATAATAGTGAAGTTTTTGTGCATCTTTTGTTACGTCCTGTTGTACCATACCTTTGTATGGTCGAGACCAAGTTCAATGTGTGCTCCCTGGGGTAAGCAATGAATGTGTTAAGGTACTATCCAATGGTTGCACTTAGTTGTTATTACTTGGAACTAATTTGTGAAGGAGGTCTTTGCTTTTGCTACCTTAAAATATGGTCTTTCCCCTATAAGTATTTGGAAGTATTTTGCCAATGGTTGTGTCAATAAACTTTGTTTTGTCAACTGGGTTAATCTTCGCAATTACTATCCAAATAAGTAATGACGGGGATATGATTGCTTGTCTATAATCCTTGCACTTTTCGTAATTGTTTTGACTAATTGTGCAAAATGGTTGGCCCAATTAAAGATTTTGGTCTTCTACGCGACTTGATTGATTGCTTCTATCACATCAAGCCTCAAATTAGACGATTGGCTTGAGCTTGTTAAACATATTGAAATTATCAATGTATCCCACTTGATTGACTCATATTAGACTTTGTTGATAATAAGCCCTTTTGAATTCTTGTCTATTGGGGATCTTGTGAATTTTTTGACGAGCGACAATGGGTTGGTTGAAATTGGTATTCGTGGTCTTCTGCTTGGTGAGCCAGTAATGCGAGCAATGAGTGAATAATGGATCAGGATGGGTTTGTAGATCTGGATTTTTTCATCATGGCATCGACTAACAATAAATTTAGCTATAAGGTCTTGTAGGTTTCCAAATGGGGTTATCGGGGGTGCATTTAGGTAGTTTTGAATCTTCGCGACAAGAAGTTTGTTATCAGGTTCTATCGATTGATTATCTCTAACTCCACATGCCTTCATCTATGTGTACTATTTTTCCCAATTAGACTCGTCTGTTTTTACTTTCTTTATTATGTGAATTCTAGCTTCTAATGGGGTCATGGCAGCTTCTTCTAGTTTCACCTTTGCTCTCTTCTATAGCTTTAGTCCTTGTGACTATAGTGGATTTTAGGGATTGATTGCACTCACTCTAATTCTGTGCAGAAAGTAATCCATGAATATTCAAGTTGTGATGGTTATATACGCAACATATCCAACGAGCTTTTAATGCAAGCGAGTGCATTAAATGTGAATTTTGTGGGAAACAAATCATTCGCATGCTTGGTGTAACTTTCGTAGGAAGTTTTGTTCTCGTGCTAGTTGATACGCTTGATGGTCGACGTTCGGATGGTGGTCTCGTTGTTCTTTAAGTGTATGCCTTTTTTCTTTCTTTCATCGATCGCTTGGGAGATATCTTGGTTGGTCTTTTGTCAAACGAATTCATTGGTGCCTCTTTGTTTTTTCAGTCAGAACTAGGTGCAGTTCTGCTACTCAGGATTGTTGCATCTTTTAGTTTCGTGCTCTATCTCCTTTTCCCAATTGACCCCCATGTGTGTTGAATCACGTCCCCACTACCAAAATTTAAGTCTGAATTCTTCCTTTTATATACACTTGAGATTAAGTTAGTTATGTAACTACTTTTTAAGTAAATTAATTAATTTTTCCTGATTCTATGTTAATCTGGGGACACAATGTTCAACTAGTAGTGATACATAGTCGATAGCAACTCAAAGTATTTTTCCCATTTTGAGGTTTGTTTGAACTCAATATTTAGTCTAAGTAACTCTTATAGAGGAAATGTCATTTCAAAATAGTGTTGCATGAACTTTCTACAGTACTTTGTATGCCCTAGCAAAATTTTGACTTGCTTGGGGTTTACGAGAGGTTTTAGATCAATGATGACTTCAATTTTTGCAAGATCCACTTTTGATGCATTTTTTGTGTTGGAATTGATTTAGTACTAAGAGGGGGGGTGAATCAGTATAATGCAATTATCGACAATTTTTACCTTCTTAAACAAATTAGCCTTTACTTAATTTTTATCTTTAGTTATGCATCAATAAATAAAACATCCATCCATTCATGCACCAAAACAAAGAACACAGAACACGAGACTTTTGACGTGGAAAATCTTAAGAGAAAACCACAGAATGCTTCTTTATAGTGAAAAAGAATACATTCAAGGAAGCACCAACTTCTTGTGTTTACCAACACCAACTAGAAGGAGGCACCGACCCCCTGGATTCGCAGGCATCAACTTGAAGGAAGCACCAACTCCCCATGTTTCTCCAACATCGAATGGAAGGAGGCACTGACCCCTTGTCTTCTTTGTTTTACAGGCACAAACCGAAATAAATATCTAGCTCCCTGTCTCCTTGCCTCATCCGACTGCCTTGATGATAAATAAGCGTTGCTATCGTACTGAACTTCAACACTGCGCACACTACTGATCTTCTGCTGATGATTCTACTGTGCGTCGTATTCATATGCAATCTATACTCTGTCACTTCGCTGCATACATCACTTGACTTCTCATTCCTCTCAAATTATACTTCTGTTGATGACTTACTTCATGTACTATGTGTTTTCTGAAAGCTGCAGTCTGCATCTCTGGTTATTTTCAATGTTTTGTTCTACGTGACTACAATCTTATATTGTGCTTTCAATTGATAGTTTGTTATTATGAAATGAAGCACTAGTAACAGATGGAATTGCGCACTTATAGATGTGTCAGTTATAATTAACTCTTGTAGTCTCTCAGACAATCTACGACGTCCTGTGTATCAAATGATTGGTCCATTCTATTTAACGCATTTGTCTCAGATCATCTGCATCATGATACGTTTGTCTGATTCTGCCTCTGTTCTATCGTTGCGCATCAGATGAAGTTCTCAACTTCGCACACTTTCACTTTAGCTTATATGCATCAACGAGACATCTGCGCATTGCATGATAAAATTTGGTTTTGTCTCTGCGCTTCTATCTCTACAATGTCTGTGACTATCAACGTGTCGATCGTATTTCTATCCTTTGAAACATCAAGCACTTGTGCATTCATCACAGATCTACAACATCATTATGCGCACCATCAAAACTTCATTCTGTTGTATGTACGCATTCAGCTCTTCGCTAGATCATATGTTCTGTCCACGAGCCCCTTGATGCCCCGAAAAACAAACTGAAACTTACACTCGAAGCAGGCTTATGCTCTCGCCATCAAGCTTACTTTAAATCTCCAACTTGCATCTCTATTTATATATGTTCTACATGGATTGTATGTTTGCAAGTTGGTCTTGGCATCCCTTCTTCAATACTTCACGGATTGTGCATATGCCACGTGTCATCTTCTGCGCTATTGATGTGTCATCCTTGGTGTCTCAAGCGCTCTCGTGATCCACGACTTAGTGAGACTTTACACCTTGGTGGTCTACCTTTTCCCTTTTGATGTACTGATGCTTTGCGGAATATTCGCATACTCCAACTTCTTATAAGTGAGTCTTTGACCTTTGCCTTGTCATCCTTTGTGGGACTTGCGCACCTACTGTACCACCGACTCTGTAATTTGCTCATAGATGGTCTTCATCCGCTGTACCCATTTAGGAATTTGTGCGCATTCCACATATTGAAAGCATCTTCTGATTGGCTATGCTTGCATGTTTTCAAAATTGTCCAACCATTAGCTGCTTGCGCACTTCCGATCATTAACCAAGCAATGTTCAAACTTGCTTGTATATACCAAAGACTTCCTTCAACAAACTTGCGCACTTGTACCATTTGCTTAACCAATTTCCTTATCCATTTGAACACTTGTGCCATTGTCCAACTAACTCTTTTGATTGCTTCTATGAGAGAGTATGACTTGGTGGACTTGATGTCTGTGCAAATATTGATGTTGTATGATGTATCTTTGGATACCCAACTTCAAATTGAATGCATTTCTAGATATACCTCCACACTGGCATTTTTGTCATATAATTCTGGCATTCTCTTTGGATACCCAATTTCAGACTGAATTCATTTCTAGATATACTCCAAAGTTGCATTCATATGTCACCTTCACCATTGTGCATACACTTTTGGAATTCATGTTCTTCTTTATCTTGCACATATACTTCTTCAAAGTGGCTTCTTCATACTTCTGCAGGAATGATGTATCCACTTTGACTTTAGTTGATATCAATGACTCATACTGAATCAATTGACATCCTCTTTGACAGTTAAACACTTCACATCATCTGTAGTTGACATCAATGACAATCAATGCTCAACAATCTCCCCCTTTGGCATTGATGTCAACATATTATGAAGCTGTACCTGATCGTCTTTGAACTGTATTTTTCATCTGTACTTAGTCGTACTGCTCCCCCTGTGTATATTCTCCTCCTGATTTCTTTAGGCTATTGGCTAGTGCACCTTCTACTGTTAATACTTCTGCTACCTTTGCACGAACTATGTTGCTTCTTGTTACTTCTGCTATTTCACATCTGCTGTAGCTTCATGCCGTTCCTTTGTAATCTCCAGCTCTCCCCTTTCGTGTTGTCCTGCTAACTTCATTTCATGTCTCGACCTATTCATGTCATCTTAGTTTCATGCATTTATTCGATGTGCATTCCATGCCTCAACTTCATGCATTTCTCCGCCTTTGACATCAATGGAAAATATGTGCCATTACTTTACGTAATATGAATTCTTTTGTACGTTTTGCTCTAGCATCCATCCCTACTGTATCCAGGGATAACTCCCCCTGTCTTTATGCTTCGTTACTTCTGCACTGATATCCTTTCATAACTACATTTAATTGTTTTTCTGATAAAGATATTACATTGCTTCTTCACCTTGATTTCTTGTTCCTGTCGCATTACTTCATCATTCCTTGCGCAGTGATTGTGTTGTTATCCTTAGTGCATAGGTCAATACTTTATTGATTTTGCATTACACTTCATGCACTTGATTGCTTCACCTGTTGCATTTACTGCGCTGTCACAGGGCCTTGTCGCATTTAATGTTGTCGCATCTTTTTCCAAGACAACCAAGGATATGGCACGCTTTTCATTTATCGGCCAACTCGACATAAAAGCGAACATGGCACTTAGTTCGTGTGGCCAAAATGACGTGTCGCTTCCGTACTCGAGCCTTTTGGGATGATCATTCTTCATCGTATGATGCAATGAATCGAGTTTCCACCTTTTTGTACTGTTTCCAAAAACTCATTAAGTCCAACATTTAATTTTGGTGACTCCATCACATTCTTTGACTTGTGCGACATTGAAAACCTATCTCATCAACTAAT
The DNA here is from genome assembly GCA_027924585.1 of Larix kaempferi. Classification (NCBI taxonomy): domain Eukaryota; kingdom Viridiplantae; phylum Streptophyta; class Pinopsida; order Pinales; family Pinaceae; genus Larix; species Larix kaempferi. The sequence goes on from BSBM01000588.1 coordinate 2,844,609, forward strand.
TGCATGTGCACGAACACCCTTCAATGGATTCTATAAGATCTTTGCAAGTAACGTTTGGTTTATTGCCTCTTGCATCTTTGTGTCGCATTGTTGTCTAATCCTTCCTTTTGTTCTTCTCTTTCTTTCCACTGGCCTCCTTTTACCACAGAATAAACAGTTCCCTTGAGAATGTTCGTCATGTCGTTCAGGCTCATTAGGATGAGTTCTCAAACTTGATGACTGATATAGAATCATCGCAACAACAGATGCAGAACAACCAAATTCTTCAACAGTATTCTCAGTCGCAGGTGAACCACAAACATTCTGAGCAGTTGATCCTTTTGACTCGTCGAGTTGACAACTTGGAGTGTCAGCACCAACAAATACTGGATGAATTGTCTCCTCTTAGGCCTTAGCATGTTGAATCGTTGTTGTCTTCCACTCTCTAGCTTCTTCTTATACGTCCTGCTTTTGAGTGCACAGTCCTGGTTCCTGTGGATTTGGATTTGCATCTTGTGAACTGGCAAGATGCAGAGCTTGATTTTGAATTGCAGTTGTAGAATGCTCATGCATTTTCTCAATTTTTCTTCTTCTATTCATCTTCTTGTATATGCCATTCTTGGCTTCGGCATGGAGTCTGAACTCATGCAAATTTTGTACACATGCCCAATTTTGAATAAAAAGATCCCTTTTGCGCAGTCTCATATCTTTCAGCAGTATTTGATTTTTATGAAAAAATTTCTACTTGTATTTGTACCACAAAACTCAATGTGATACTTCTATGTTTTGTAGTGTATCATATACGGTATAAATCTATAACCAGTTAATGTATGCATGCACTTTTCCCTTTCTGCGACATAATCAACTTAACATGCAATCATGTGTGAACTCAAATGAACACATTCTAATTTCAGACACTTCTTAACCACACATTTTGACTAACATTAGGCAATATTAACCACACACCTAACTAACATCCCTTGAATTCCTTAAGATGTGTCATGATTGAACTCAAGGGTCTTCCATATTCCTTATGGGACTAGCTAGAGCGGCAGCAATTGCTTGCTGCAATGAGATCTCCAACATTCTTTTGAGGAGATTTCCTGACCCAAGTCTTATTGTGCGCACTTCTGTCTTTATTTTTCTCTAGCGATTTTCTACTGAAGATTCCTTGAGTGTAATAACCTTTGCACAACATATCTTCATCTAGACAGTTTACATATTTTTTACAATACATTGCTTTATTTCCAAAACAATCTCATGCATAACATTTCACAGTTTGACAATATTTTGAAATATGACCAAAGTGATTGCATCTCGCGCACTTCACTCTGTTGATCCTTCTTTGATCAATATATCGAAAAGAATTATAGCTGAAGAACCATCATACCTGAAATTTTTATCTTGACTTGAGCAATGCTCTTTGTCGTAGATCTTCTTAGGTGTCTTTATATAACCAAGACCTGTTTTTTCATCAGGTGGCCTCTGCTCCTTCATAATTCTGCTAAACATTGATGTGTTGTCTTTTAACTTGTTATGCACTTCATCTTCATATTATGTCCTATCGCCTTCTGATTGTGCGCAGATAGGGTCGCTAATACGCACTTGTTTCTTTCCCTTTATCTCAATCAACTTGTCTTCTAGACGAGATATCTCTTATCCTGTTCTTCAAGTTGATTGTCATCATCTTGATTTCCTGCGCCAATTCCTTTAGTGAAGCTCTTAGTGTAGATTTCTCTTTCTCAAGTACTCGAACCTTTTCTTGTGCACAACTCAGTTGAGTTTCATAGTAAGTTATCCTTTCACGAATATATGCGCCAACAGATTCTTGACACTGTCTATCTTGTTCTTCATACTTTGACAGTTGTTCCTACAATAGCTTATTCTTCTTTTTAGAATTCTTCAACTTGTCCATGGAACTTATCAATTCACCTTCCCAATCAATGTTTGCAGTGGCTTCATCATCGGATTGATTGTTAATCTTGACCTCTTTAGCAGTTCTTAGAGGTGTGACTGGATTTGGAGGCGTTTTGAATGATCCACTGAAGAAATACTTGTCTAGTGATCCAGGGTTGATTTGTGCAACCGAAGTGTTCTTTGAACTATTCTTTTTTCTTTCATCTTTTCTTTCTTCCACTACATGGGCCATGATAAGTACTTTCTTGGGTTCTTCATCGCAGTCACTTCCTTTAGAAACATTGTTCGTTTTTTCGGTGTACAAACTCTTCCTTTTTTTGAATCCTCCTTTTATTCTCATGTCTGTGTTGTGAGCGCGTAGTATTTCGATCGTTTGAGCTATATTCCTCTCCACTGTCGTTGTCTTCGCTTTCTTTGTAAGGACACTTTGAGGCATAATGACCTACTCCTCCACATCTGAAACATTTAAAGGGTAACTTATTCTTATACTTACCTTGTCCTCTTTTCAATTTCTTGACAAAGTTTGATTCTTCCGTCTTCCGACGCATCACAACAATCTTTGTCATGATCATGCTTGTCCCAACCTGTGGCTTTAAAAACAACTTATTTTCTGATGGGAGTCTTTTTCTCAGTTTTCATCTCGTATGTTGTAAGAATTCCCTGGAGCTCATCTTTCATCAGCTCTTTAAGATTAGCTCAATCTTCTAACACAAATACCTTCACATCGAATCTTTGAGACATAGTTCTAAAAATCTTATGTACAACGGATTCTTCGTCTAGAGTGACTCCTAGACTCTTGATAGCATTAACTATCTCATCTACTCTTAGGAAGTAGGATGCGACATTCTCTTCATCTTTCATTTTCATAGATTCAAACTGTCCAGAATAGTTTTTCAGCTTTGATTTCTTTACTTTATCGTCACCTTCATATATACCTTTGAGTGTGTCCCAAAATTCCTTAGCTGATGCACAGTGCATAACTTTTATGAATTCATCACCAGTCAAGCCACACAGCAAAGTATTTCTGGCTTTAGCATTGTTTTCATAGAGTCTCATTTGTGCTGGATTGATTGGTATAACTGCTGGTACATTATAACCATCGGCAATAGATTTCCAGACATCTGCTCCCAACGACTGTAAATATACTTCCATACGTACCTTCAATAAAATATAATTGGTGTCATCAAATCTTGGTGCTCTGTTAGTATAAAGGCCTTCCTGTGTATCCATTTCTGCGCGATTATCTATATTCCATATGTTAATCCGTTACTGAAGACACCCGCTCCGATACCAATTGTTGGAATCGATTTAGTACTGAGAAGGGGGTTGAATCAATATTAATGCAGTTATAAGCAATTTTTACCTTCTTAGACATATTAGCCTTTACTTAATTATTATCTTCATTTATGCATCAATAAATAAAACATCCATCCATTCATGCACCAAAACAAAGAGCATAGAACACGAGAATTTTGAAGTGGAAACCCAATTGGGAGAAAACCACATAATGTTTCTTTATTGTAAGAAATAATACATTCAAGGAAGCACCAACTTCCTGTATTTACCAACACCAATTGGAAGGAGGCACCAACCTAAAGAAAACACCAACTCCCTATGTTTCTCTAGCACCGAATGGAAGGAGGCACCAAACCCTTGTCTTCTTTGTTTTATAGGAGCCAACATGAAGGAAGATCCAACTCCTTGTCTCATTTCCCTGTCCGACCACCCTGATGATAAATATGTGTTGTTTTCGTACTGAACTTCAACACTGCGCACACTATTGATCTTCTGCTGTGCGTTTTCTTCGTATGCAGTTTATAATCTGTCACTACACTGCATACATCACTTGAATTCTCGTTCCTCCCAAATCATACTTCTGCTGATGACTTATTTCATGTATAGTGTGATTCCTGAAAGCTGTAGTTTGCATCTTTGGTTATCTTCAACGTTCTGTTCTACGTGACTGCAATCTGATACTGTGTTTTCAATTGATAGTTTGTTGTTCTGAAATGAAGCACTAGTAACAGATGGAACTGCGCACTTATAGATGTGTTCGTTTTGATTAAGTGTTGCAGTCTCTCAAACAATTTGCGTTGTCCTGTGCATAAAATGATTGGTCCATTATGTTTAACGCACTTGTCTCAGATCATCTGCATCATGATACACTTGTCTGATTCTGCCTCTGTTATGTCGTTGCGCATCAGATGAAGTTCTCAACTTTGTACACTTTCACTTTAGCTTATATGCATCAGCTAGACATCTACGCATTGCATGATCAAATTTGGTTATGTCTTTGCGCTTTTGTCTCTACAACGTCTCTAACTATCGACGTGCTGATCGTATTGTTGTCCATTGAAACATCAAGCACTTGCGCATACTTCTGTATTTTTTCCTTTCAGTCCTTGCGCATTCTTCACAGATCTACAACATCATTTTGTGCACCATCAAAACTTCATTCTACTACATGTGCGCATTCGTCTCTTTGCTAGATCATCTGTTATGTCCACGAGCCCCTTGATTCCCCAAAAAACAAACTGAAACTTACACTTGAAGCTCTTATGCTCTCGCCATCAAGATTATTTTAAATCTCCAACTTGCATCTCTATTTATACAGGTCCTACATGGATTGTATGTATGCAAGTTGGTCGTGGCATCCCTAGGTTTCCATACTTCATGGATTGTGCATATTCCACATGCCATATTTTGTGCTATTGATGTGTCATCCTTGGTGTATAAAGCACCATCATGATCCACAACTTAGTGGGAATTTACACCTTGGTGGTGTATCTTTGCGCTTTTGATGTATTGATGCTTTGCGAAATCTACGCATACTCCAACTTATTTCAATTGAGTCTTTGACCTTTTCCTTGTCATCCTTTGTGGGACTTGCACACTTGTTGTATTGTCGGATGTGGAATTTGCTCATAGATGGTCTTCAACCACTATACCCATTTAGGAACGTGTGCACGTTCCACATACTGAAAGCTTCTTCTGATTGTATATGCTTGTGCGCTTTGAAGATTGTCCAACCATTAGCTGCTTGCGCACTTCCGACCATTAACCAAGCAATGCTCAGGATTGCTTGTATATACCAAAGACTTCCTTCAACAAACTTGCACACTTGTACCATTTACTTAACCAATTTCCTTGGCCATTTAAATACTTGTACCATCGTCCAACCAACTCTTTTGATTGCTTCCATGAAAGAGTATGACTTGGTGGACTTGATGTTTGCGCAACTACTAAACCTGTATGATGTATCTTTGGATACCCAACTTCAGACTGAATGTATTTCTATATATACTTCTTCACACTAGAATTCTTGTCATATACTTCTGGAATTCTCCTTGGATACCCAACTTCAAACCGAATGCATTTCTAGATATAGTCCAAAGTTCCATTAATATATGTCACCTTCACCATTGCGCATACACTTCCGGTATTCATGTTCTTCTTTATCTTGCGCATATTCTTCTTCAAAATGGATTCTTCATACTTCTGCAGGAATGTTGTATCCACTTTGACTTTAGTTGATATCAATGACTCATACTGAATCAGTTGACATCCTCTTTGACATTCATTGATATTCAAACACTTCACATAATCTTTATTTGATATCAATGATAATCAATGCTCAACATTTTGCAGACGACATGGCCCAAAAAGACTCCAAGGGCGTGGCGAAAATGCATTTCTTTATGTTTAGGGATAACTGGATTTGTCGGTATCTTTTTTGTTAGAAAAACAGGATCGCAAAGCAATAACAATAAGCAGAAATGCAAATATAATCACACATACACATTACAAGAGAGACACAGATATATCGTGGTTCACCCAAGATGGGATACGTGCACACTGAAGTTGCCAGTCCTTATTATTATACCATCCAACAAAGTGAAGGGATACAACCTACAGCACAACCGCTGCACTTCCTCTTCACTGCCTCACAGTCTCTCTTCTTGATCTCAGATATCTTTACAATGCATAAAACCTAATACATCAACCCTAGCCGTATTACAATGCCTTTCTTTTATAAGGGAAATACAATGAAAAATACGACAGAATACCCAAAACCATGGGCCCGAAAACTGTTGGCGAAAACAACCCCAAAAAAATTTCTTGGGGGCGCTTCCCCCAAACCCCAAGGTTCGGGAATGAGTGTACAGTTCTCCGAGGTGGACGGCTGAGACACATCATCTATGAGACTGGAAGATCTGGCTCCACAGCTAACAATCTCCGACTTTGAGACTAATCACAACAACTCCACCACTGCTGTACTTGCTGGACCTTGGAATTGACAAATTTCTCATCTTCACCTTCATGCTAGATGGCCAACTGAAACCGACCATGAACTTAGTTTCTCTCTGGTCACTACCTTTGTGAACATGTCTGCACGATTCTGGATAGTATGTATCTTTTCCAGCTTCAACAGTTCATCTTCCATAATAGAGCGTATGAAATGGTACTTGAGTTGGATATGTTTAGTCCTGGAATGGAATGTTGAGTTCTTTGCAATATGAATTGCACTCTGGCTATCACTATGCAACCTGCTATCCTTCTGCTTCTTACCCACTTCTTCCATAAATCTGTGCAACCAAATCATCTCTTTACTAGCCTCTATAACAACAACATACTCTGCTTTCGTTGTTGAAAGTGCAACAACCTTTTGCAGTCTCAAAATCCAACTTACTGTTGTTCCACCTACAGTAAACACATACCCTGTGGTGCTCCTCATGCTATCCTTATCACCTGCCATATCTGCATCAACATATCCCTGTAGAACAGTGTCTGAACCTCCGAAACATAATGCCTGAGTGGTAATACCTCTCAAATACCAGAGAATCCATTGTACTGCCTTCCAATGTTCTTTACCAGGATTTTTCATATATCTAATCACAACTCCCACTGCATGTGCAATATCTGGTCTTGTGCAAACCATGGAATACATCAAGCTGCCAACTGCTGATTGATAGGGAATCTTGGACATGTAATCTGTCTCTTCCTGTGTCTTGGGACACATTTCTTTACTTATACTGAAATGGTTGGCCAAAGGTGTACTAACTGGTTTTGCATTCTACATTTTAAACCTCTCCAACACCTTTTGTATGTACTCACCCCAAGACAATGTCAATTTGTGATTTTTCCTGTCTCGTGTTATTCTCATACCAAGGATTTGCTTTGCAGCACCCAAATCCTTCATCGCAAATGAATTAGCTAACTTCCTTTTGAGCACATTTATATCCTGCATGTTAGACCCTGCAACAAGCATGTCATCCACATACAATAACAAAATAATATAACTTCCATTATCTAGCCTCTTGAAATAAACACAGTGGTCAGAATGACATCTACTATAACCTTGTTCTGTCATAAACCTGTTAAATTTTAAATACCACTGCCTTGGATCTTGCTTCAAACCATACAAGCTCTTTTTCTACCTGCACACCAAATTCTCCTTCCCTTTGACCTCATAACCTTGTGGATGCTGCATATATATCTCTTCCTCCAAATCCCCATGGAGAAAAACTGTTTTTACATCTAACTGTTCAAGATGCAAATCTTCTACCGCCACTAGACTTAAAATAGTCCTAATTGAAGTCATCTTAACAACGGGAGAAAATATTTCATCAAAATCTATACCTTTCTTCTGTGCAAACCCCTTTACAACAACTTTGGCCTTGTACTGCGTCTTGCCTCATTCTTCTTCCTTCAACCTATAAATCCATTTGTTCTGGAATGCTCTTTTACCAGTAGGAAAACGAACCAAATCCCAAGTCTGGTTTCCTACCAATGAGTCCATCTCCTCATTCATGCCTTGCTCCCACTTCTTTCTAGTTTCCACCTGCATTGCTTCTTCATAACATTCTGGTTCACCAGCATCAATCATCAATAAATAGTACATTGAAGGAGAGTATTGTTCAGGGAGTCTACTTAACCTGGTACATCTTCTTGCAGTTGTAGGAGTTTCAGGTACTTGCTGCTGTTCTTGATTTTCTGGCACCTTTGCAACTTCATTTTCTTCAATTTCATTAAGTATTGTGTACTCTGTGTTTTCCTTTTCCCGTTTCTTTCCCTGCAACTGATCTTGATACATGACATTTTCATTGAATATCACATCTCTACTTCTAATGATTTTGTGATTTTCATAATCCCATAACGATAACCAAAATCATCAACCCCATATCCAATAAAGGTACATTTCTTGGATTTAGCTTCAAGCTTTGTTCTATTTTCTTTATCAATATGAACAAATGTTTCACAACCAAACGTTCTCAGAAATTAGTAGTTTACCTTTTTATCTGTCCATGCCTCCTCTGAAATACCACCATCCAAAGCACTTGAAGGCCCTCTGTTTATTAAATAAACAACAGTATTTACAGCATTTGCCCAAAATTGTAAGGGCAACCCTGCATGCAATCTCATACACCTTGCACGCTCCATGATCATTCTATTCATCTTTTTTAACACGCCATTTTCTTGTGGTGTTCCCGGGACTGTCTTCTCTCTACGAACCCCATGGTATGAATAGTAACTATCAAACTCCTTGCCACAGTACTCACCTCCATTATTAGATCTGAGACACTTCAACTTTTGTCCTGTCTCATTCTCAACCAAAGCTTTCCACTTCTTAAAAGTAGCAAACACATCAAATTTCTGTCTAATGCAATAAACCCAAGTTTTTCTAGTTGCATCATCAATAAATGTAACACAATAATGAGAGCCACCAAGAGATTGTACTTGAGCCGGTCCCCATACATCTGTATGCACAAGCTCTAACTTTTCATTCTTCTTTTGTTTCCCAACCCTGAGAAATCTGACTCTCTTTTGTTTTCCATAAACACAATTCTCACATAATTCCAAACTTACTTGCTTCAAATTTGGCAGAAACTTCCTTGAGAGGAGAATCTGCATCCCCTTCTCACTCATGTGGCCAAGCCTATGATGCCACAATGCTGTATCTGTTCTTGTGGAAGCTAAAGAGATAAAATGGTCAGTATTATGAGGACATAAATACAACATACCTACCCTGTCTCCTTTTGCTATCACCATTGATCCTTTAGTTATCTTCCACCACTTTTCTCCAAATGTAGATAGACAGCCGCCATCTCCCAACTGTCCTGTTGAGATCAGATTTCTTTTCATAGCAGGAATATGCTTAACATATTTTGACAGCCAATCCGTTCCATTCTTAAATTTTATCCATACCTTGCCCATTCCAACAATTTTACATGGCTCATCATCACCCAATAAAACATGTCCAAAATCGCTTGGAACATAATCATGAAAATATTTTCTATGGGGTGTAGTATGACATGAACCCCTGAATCTACTACCAAATAATCACTAGTATTATCTAATGCAAGAATCAAAGCATCTTGTAACACATCACCTGCTACATTTGCTTCCTGGGTAGTTTCTTGCTGTCCATCTCCTTTCTTCTTTAGAGATCTGCAATCTTTCTTCAGATGTCCTTTCTTTCCACAGTTCCAACACTCTATTTTTCCCAGTATGGACTTGGATCTTCCCGTTTTAGACTTGACACGATTACCTTGTCTCTTTCCTCTCTCATTTTGTCTTCCCCTTCTCTCCATGGTCAACGCATTACCTGATGTCTCACCTGTGCTTTTTTTTTTCGCATTTCCTCGCTAATAATAACACCAATAACATCATCAAATTTCAGGGTATTTGAACCAGAGACAGAGTTACTTACAGCCATGACCAAGCTATTCCAGCTTTCTGGAAATGAACACAAAATTAAAAGAGCCCTAACCTCATCATCAAAGTTCACACTTACATAACTTAATTGATTTGTAACCGTATTAAGCTCATTTAAATGATCAGTAATAGATCCACCTTCAGACATCTTCATATTAAATAAACGCTTCATTAGAAATACCTTGTTGGAGGTCGATGGTTTTTCATACAGCTTACCCAATGCACTCATCAAACCCTCCGTTGTATTTTATTTTAAGATATTAAAAGCCACCGATGAAGCCAAGGTCAACCGTATTGTTACCAGAGCCTTTCTGTCATGAAACTCCCATTCTTCGCCCTTCATAGCCACTGGCTGCTTTGCTCTTCCTCCCAACGGTAGGAATAGATCCTTCTGGTACAGATAGTCATCTATTTGCATCTTCCATAACTGGAAGTTTTGGCCATTAAAATTCTCAACCTTAAACTGTCATTCTTCTGCCATTGCTCCCACTTGAACCAAAAACCCTAGTTTCTTGCGGGTTTATCTGCTAAATAGACCTTCGGCTCTGATACCAATTGTTAGAAAAGCAGGATTGCAAAGAAATGACAATAAACAAAAATGAAAATATAATCACACATACACATTACAAGAGAGACACAGATATATCGTGGTTCCCCCAAGATGGGCTACGTCCGCACTAAAGTTGCCAGTCCTTATTATTATATCGTCTAGCAAAGTGAAGGGATACAACCTGCAGCACAGCCGCTGCACTTCCTCTTCACTATCTCATAGTGTATCTTCTTGATCTCAAGGATATTTACAATGCATAAAACCTAATACATCAACCCTAGCCGTATTACAATGCCTTTCTTTTATAAGGGAAATACAATGGAAAAATACCACGGGATACCCAAAACCATGGGCCCAAAAAATGTTGGCGAAAACAGCCCCAACAATTTATCTCGGGGGCATTTCCCCCGCACCCCCATAACTCAGGGGCTTTGCCCCCAAACCCCAAGGTTCGGGAATGAGTGTACAGTCCTCCGGGGTGGACGACTGAGACATATCATCTATGAGACTGAAAGATCTGGCTCCACAACCAACATTTTTAGCATCAATTAGAGCCATTGTACATGGTCTCTGAGCATTGTGTAAATGGTCAAGTCATCAAAATAAACAAACATTGTTTTCTACAGAAACTCTTGAAAGGCCTTTATGATGATTCAAGAGAAAACAACTGGAGCATTCTTCAATCCAAAATCCATTACCTTGTATGCAAACGATCCAAATTCACAAACAAATGTTGTCTTGTCGATCTTTCTTTGCTATGGGTACCTAATTATATCTAGAGAATCCGTTTGTAAAGGAATACCATTCATGATCGACGACTTCAATGATAATTTCGTTGGTGAAGGGTGTCGGGAATGGGTCTGCAAGTGTTACTTTGTTCAACCCTCTGAAATCGACACATATTTGCAGTCGCTTAGGGTCGTGTTTCTTTGGTTGAATGACCATGGTGCTGGCCCATTCCGACTCATCCATAGGGTCTATTATACTAGCGACGAGCATGTTCTCTATTTCTTTCTTCATTATGTTTTTGTACTTGTGAGGTAGCTTATAAGGTTGCTTCTTTACATGCTTTACGTCCAATATTATGTCGATCTTCATTTCTCCCATTTATTGTACTAGCCCTTTGAAATCCTTATAATCCTAATAAAAATGCCTTGATACTATTTTATTAGGTTTGATATCTCTGCGGTTTGTTATTTTGTTGAGTAATCACCTATATTCTCCATCTTAGGTTTCTCATCGGTCGAGAAGTTGACTTCTTTTACTTTTATTTTAGCATCCATCCATTCTGGTGCTTTTGATTTGTCAATTGGTCGTTCTCCTTCTTTGAATTATTTGAACAATGGGGGAAGTATTTTCAATCCTCTGTGTCCTTTGTAGAAATTTTCAAAACTAATTTTATTGGATGGGTTTTGCGAGGATGATCTCTTTTCCATCAATTTTTTCCCAAGGATATCCTCATTCTCCGTATCCAATCAGGTCGAAAGATGAGTGGATTGATTCTGGGTCATCGTGATTATGTTATAGTTTGAATTGGGTCGGTTAGTTTTGTCGACTATAATGGTTGGTTGTCTTGACGGTTTAATAAATTGTTCTATTTCTTAGATCGCTTCTCCTAAGCATTCCTTTGCATGAGAGAATGAAAAATCCTTAATAAATTCCCTTAAGTGTTTGACAGCTGAAAGTTTCTCCTATCTCTTCTTCCATCTTGTACCATTTGTTAGGTAGGTCATCTAATGTGCTTGGGAACAAATGTGGCCATACTCTTTCATCTCGATAGCAAATTCTTTTCCATTCTTATTCACAATTTTCAATGTGCACGATGGAGTCTAATCCTTGGAAAAATTTTTGAATTTGCGTGTGAGCTATTAACTTCTTTCCGTCGAATCTTTCAATAAAATATGTTAAAGTAGTCATTCAAGTTTGCATGTGCGACTGATGGGTGTTGGCACTATCTAGCCGCTTGTCCAGTGAAAGTATCGACTAAACTTTGTAGACCATCTTGTTCACCAGCATTTTTGGAAACCTCTTCGACATGTGTCGAGGTTGATTCTCGTTCTTTGTACTGTAGAAGAGGTAATTTAGTCGGTTCTCTTTTCGTCGACACAAGGGTCGATTTTTCCCTTGTTCTTTTTAAAAAAATTTGGAATGATGGATATTGCAAAACACTTATGTATTGAGTGATGAAGGATGACCTCAACTGACCAACATTCTCTTGCATGTGCTTCATATCTAACTATTTAATAATTTTGGGTCAATTCAAGTATTCTCACTCAGCTAGTTCACTAATCACTTTGTGATTGAAACAAAGAATGTTCCCATCAAGTAATTTTCTTTGAATTAAATAAAATATAGAATATGAGAATAAATCGACAAGACACCAAAGTAAATCACCATGAGAGTATTAATTGCATAGAATTGGTCACCTACATCTATTTGCTTAATTAATTAGAGAAGCAAACCTTATATAGATTTCAAACAAGGAAATACATTAGTTCTCTTCATTCAAGCAAATCATAATCAACTCACCCAATCAATTCCATAATAGACTTACTATTTCAACTAGTCTCCTCATTGGAAATATGTATCTAGGGTTGATGCTATGGGAGGAGGTATAAGTAGGTAGCATTCAACATAGTCATGGATAGGGAGGTGACTCAAGATAATTTAATTGTCTTCCTATATGATTCAGTGGGTAGGGAAAATAATCAATAAGAGTTGAATGTGTCATCTTAAGGGAGAATGGAAGGATTGTAGTGTCACGCATATTAGGGAATTAATTTCAAAGAGCCCATAATCAAAGGTTTGTGAAATCCAATTCGATAACATAAGCATTACATATGTGGCAAGCTCAATTTTAATGCATGAGATTAAAAATACAAAGTATGTCCACATAATTTATTCAAGCAAAAATAATTTTGAACTCTACTCCACAGGTTTGTAGGTTCTTCACATGTACAACATGACATGTTGTTATTATATTGTTATTATAGATAACAAGTCCATACTATTTCATGCATTTTTAGTTTTTCAAGGATGATCCATTAAAGGTTGCATTTAGTACATAATATTGTTACAACCAAGAGAGTCAAGTACATCCATGCATGTTCAATTTTCCAAGCCCTCAACATAATCCACACATTCAAGGGAATTAAATCTTACCAAATTGAAATTACTCCTCATCCAAAATAATTTTTTAGAGCAAGAAAAGGGAAAATAAATTTATCTTGTTTTCTTTAATAAAAATGTTCCAATGTAACTCACTGTGGGGGGACTGATTTTATCCCAACCATAGATTTTAATGCTATAGAATTCCACCCTTGTACTGGGCCATGAGGCCACCAATGTGAAAATGGATGCCAAGTTTCCAATTCACCAGAACTTTCAAAGTATTATCCAAGAGATCACCACTTGATTACATTACATCTTTCAAGTAGCACAATTTTGACACTTTTTACCTTGCTCCATACAATACAAGAAGTCATCATTTATATCCTTTCTAGTTCCATATGTATGTCCTTACTCTCTATTCTCTTTAGCATGGAAAAGACAAGCCCAAGGCATTGCCTACTTCTAGATTTATTTCCTAGTAGTATGAGACTTTTTGAACAAAGTTTTATGATTTCATGGACAACCTAATAGGCCAACAACTCTCAAGGATTTCAAGTGGAAATCTATATACTCTCTAATGGTGTGTAATTACCCTCAATAGGAATTATTTCATCCCTCCACGGATCACTTTTCAATCCGGTTGAATTTTTTCCTCTCAAAAGTTCTATTTTTTTTTCAAAAACCTCCTTTTTCCCAAGCTCTCTTCCCTCCATTCAAATTTACCATGAATGCATGAATGAATTATGTGAAAGGGAGGATTATTTCCTCCTCTCCTTTGTTGTTTCCCCTAAGGTAGGAGGTGGTTATTTATAAAAATGAGCTAGGCACTTTGTCTTAATATTACTAAGTTCTCAATTCACATTTCCCTTCTCATTTAACTAGGTCCTTAATCAAATTTAGCATAGCATATGGATAATAAGGAAATTTAAATGAAGGAGGCTTATGGATCATGTAAGGGATAGTCATAAGGTGTATTCCATTCCCTCCATTGGACCCCCTTACCCTTCTCTACTGGTGAATTCATAGACCATCAATGTCCTCCCCCAGTCAACCTTGAAACTTTTTATTTTGCCCTTATTTAAAAATAGTCATGCAATGAGTTTTTTTTTTCTCAAAATTGCCATGTTAAGTCTATTTTATGGAATTGTAGAAAACATAATAATTAAAAACTTATTTAAAACATATACAAAATCAAAATTAGAGTTTCCATAGTGTCAAAATTGGAGTATTACATTTCCCTACCCATTCCAATCAACAGCATGCTCAATGATCTTTTCATTTTTAGTAGTGTTTCATGCTTGTAACATAATGGATATGTCTCTTTCATGGAATCCCCCAATTCCCATATGGCTTAATTTGGACATAAATGATTCCATTGAACTTTACCTATGAGATGGTTCAATTCCAAAGTAGTGTTACTTTCCTATCTAGGATACCTAGGGACTATGGCTAAAACTATCCCTCTAGTTTCATGTGGATTACAACCCAATCAATTAAATGGTCAAAATCATGTACATACTTTTTAAGCAATTATACATGAAAAACATTATGTTTAATCTTATTAGGAAACACAAGCTTATATGCTACTATCCCTATCCTATCTAGGATTTCAAATGGCCCATAGTATCTAGGTGCAAGCTTGGCATAGTTTCCAAGTTTTAGGGAACTCTTTCTTGGTTTAACTTTGAGGTAGACATGTTCCCCAATTTTAAATTTTATGTGTACTCTATTCTTGTCTACATAATGTTTTTGTCATAATTTTTTTGTCTATCTTGAGCTACCTTCAAATTTTGCTTGATTATAACATCCCGTTCCATCTCCTTGAGCATATATGGCCCAAGCATGAATCTATTTATTGAATTATCCCAACTTACTGGAGTATTACATTTTCTATGGTAAAAAACCTCAAATGGACTCATTTTCAATGGTGCTTGATATCCATTGTTATAAGAAAAATCTACAAGATGTTCATCCCACTTAGCTATTTTATTCATAACATACATGCAAAGCATGTCCCCAAGTATCTGAATGTTACTCTTGGTTTATCCATATGTCCATGGGTGATAAGAGGTACTAAAGTTTAACTTCGTATCCAGCCCTTCAAACAATCCCTTCCAAAAATTGGAAGTAAATTTTGGATCTCAATCTGATATGATTGTGGTAGGCATCCCATGTAATCTGAAAATTTCTCTCATGAAAATTTCTACAATATTCATTGTTTTATATGTGGACTTTATAGGGATAAAATGGATAGCCATGTTAAGTCTATCAAATACAACCATAATGGCATCATGGTGTATAATTGTTTTGGGTAGCCTAGTGTGAAAGTTAATAATGATCACTTCCCATTTCCAGTTTGGAAATGGAAAAAGGTTGCAACAAGCCAACTGGATGTTGATGTTCTTTTAACTATTGGCATTCAGGGCATCTTGCATATATTCTGCAACATCTCTCTTCATTCCAAGCCAAAAGTATTCCTTCATTGTTGCGGAAATCATCTTTTGTTAACTCATATGCCTTGAATATGGTTTCTTGTGCTTTTTTTCCATGATGAGTACTTTTAACTCTACTAAGTTGGGAATGCAAAACCTATCTTTATAAACCAAAAATTCATCTCCAATCGCTTGATAACCTACACACTTTTGTTTAGTTTGTTCTTGTTGCAAATCATTTCTTTAATAAAATCTTCATCACCCATGAAAACTTCCTTCATTACGAGTTTCAAATAATATTTACAAGTGCTAATTGTTAACATATGCATCACTTACATGCTTCTACTGAGTGCATTTGCTACCATATTCTCTTTCCCTTTTATGTGCTTTATTTCAAAATCATATTCACTCAAGAAGGCCAACAACCTAGCTTCTATAGCATTTGAGTGTGGTTGATGAAACAAATGTTTTAACCCTTTATGATCTACCATGAGTACAAATCTCTTGCCTATCAAGTAAAGGTGCAACATTTTCAATGCATGGATTATAATGGTAAGTTCCAGATCATGAGTAACACATTTTCTTTCATGGTCTTTGAGTTTCTTGGATTCATAGCATACCACATGGTTGCCTCACATAAGGACTCGTCCAAGCCTTTCTCCACATGCATTTGTGCACGCCACAAAGTCTTTGTTGGGGTCTACTATTTTTGGAAATGGAGCACTAGTAAGAAGATGTTTTAACTACTAAACAATCTCCTCACATTTTTTTGACCATACAATTTTTACCCCTTTATTTTGCAATTAACTTATTGGATGTTCTAATTTGGAGAATCCCTAAATGAAACTCCTATAGTTCCGCAAGGTCCATAAATGATCTCACATTTGTCACATTTTTAGGAGTAGGCCACCTCATTATAGACTCAAGCTTATATAGATCAAGAATTATTCCTTCTTTTGAGATGATATTCCCCAAGTAATGAATTCACTTTCGATATAATTCACACTTGCTAAACTTTGCATATAACTAGTGCTCTCTTAAAATTTACAAAACCATTCTAAGATGTCCCTCGTGCTCTTCTTCAATATGTAAGTAAATAAGTATGACATCAATGAATACAAGTACACATTTTTCCAAATACTTAAGGAAGACACTATTCATCAGGCACACTGAGCATAACTGGTGCATTGGTAAGACCAAATGGTACTTCCACAAACTTGCAATGACCATACCTTGTGCTAAAATTTGTCTTGTATATATATTCATATTTGATTATGGATTGATGATATCCTGATATTAAGTCAATATTTGAAAACACTTTTCCCCTCTTACTTGATCAAATAAGTAATCAATCTGAGTTAAGGGGTATTTGTTCTTCAATGTAACCTTGTTAAATTGTCGTAGTCTATGCACAATCTAAGAGTCCCATATTTCTTCTTCACAATCAAAGTTGGTGTTCCCCCAGGTGACACACTTCATATAATGTATCATTTCTCCAATAATATTTGTATATGCATCTTCAAATCCATTAGTTCATGAGTACTCATTTTGCAAGGAACTTTAGATACAGGTGTAGCTCCAAGAATGAGATCGATGCAAAAAGTAAATATCCCTCTTGCGAGGTAAACCAAGTATCCCATTTGGAAACACATCTTTGAATTCTTGTAATATTGGATAGTCTTCCAACTTTTGTCTATTGCTTTCTGTTGAACTTAACACATGAACTTCATACAACTAACATCCTGTTTTGAAACTCTTCTTTGTTTGTATGGATGAATTTTGTCTTATGGAAATGACCTTTCAAATAACCTTTATTATTCTTAGATTTGTTGGAATATTCTCACCATCTCATTTTTGTCTTGCATGCATCCATGCATTCCATGCATTAGCAATTGAGTCTCTTAGCACCTAGTCCTTACTTTGCCCCCCCCCCTAGAGCTTGTTTTGGCCATCATTAGCCCTCCTATCCACTCAGAGCGCCTTGGTTACATAAATGAAGTCCAAATTCGCCCTCATGCATTATTTTAGGAGTTAGCACAATCAGTTCCATGATTTAGGGCACCTTGTCCCCTTGATTGCCTAGTTAATTGGTTGTTACACCTAGTTCCACTGCTAATGAGTGTAGGAGCACCTATTTTGACCACTACAAGTCAGTATTTTGTCCCCTTGGAGTCTACTTCCCTATTTTGGTGCCAACGTGATTTAGTTATGCTCAGTTCTACCTCAGTTAACTGATTATTCATCATCGGTGGCCACTGAACCTTATCAGGCGATGGTTCCAATGCAAACTAAGCCTATACTTGAGGTGAATTTGAATCCTTCCAGAGTATCGAATTCATTCTATTGTAACACTTTTTTATTTCCATCTTATAGTTGATTAATGTACAAACAAAAAAATTTCGTATGTGTTTCAGTTTTATGAGTGAATTGATACATGTTTCTGTCTAATTCTTCTCAATAATAACAGTGTGATATTATGAGGTTTGTTCAAGCTCACTGATATACCCCTGTGGAATTTCACATGGTATCAGAGCTCGTGATAGATTTTGAGTGCAGTAGTAGCAGCAGTTCCAACAGTAGATTGAGAAGCTGCTTTCAGTAGAGCACCAGGAGCCTCTGGATTTCAACAACAAATCCTGGTGCCATTGCATTGAATTCATTGGAGAAATCCTTTGAGGTCTAGCCAGGTGTGAAGGATCTGGATAAAAGTGCCTACTATCCTAAAGCAGTGTTCAATAGATTCAGTAACAATCCTCCATATATTTTTCCATTATTTTTGTAGGTATTCTACAATAGATTCCATGAATCTGAAGGCAATTCCTCCTCTTTCTCCATTCAACTATGATGAGTGGAAACCAAAGATGATAGCATATCTGAAGAGACAAGGTCTTTTGATATTTGTATTGGTGTTATGAGAGATTTTCTTCCTATGAAGAAGAAAATGATTGGCTAAATGAATGTGACAAAGCCTTTGAAGCAATGTGTATTGTTATGTCTCATAGTATGCGCTACCTCATAGAAACTGTTGAATATCCAAGTGATCTATGGGCCCAAATGGACAAAGAATTTGGAAAGCAGAATAAAGAGATTGGTGCAAATTATTTGGAGAACAAGCCCAGTGATACCTCCTTAAGTGTTCTCTCTAATTATGTCTCGGCCTCAATCATCTCTCATGATGAAGTTGTTCAAGATGAAGAAGAAGCTGCAAATTCAACATAGAAAATTCATGTTGAATACATTCCTTCCTATGTTGCTCTAGAAGTAGAAGGTTGCTCTAGAAGTAGAAGATAGTTTCGAATTGTCCCATTCCCATGTAGTTGATGCAGATGAAAGTGAGACAACTAATGAAGTTGATCCTTTTAGAGATATTATCCATTCCTCACTCATGTTCTCAATATCTTCTGTTTCGAATTCCAAGCAAGATAAGCGAGTTCATGCTCTAGAATCTAAAGAGGTTCTTAAATCCTCTCTTTCACATGAGTTTGTTGATGTGCAGAATGATGATCTATTGAATGTTTTGGAGGTTAAATCAGAGTTTGGAGGTGATGCATTCGCCCTCCTTATCATATGCTTCATATCTACTTCTATTCGATCATTGGCACATGTTCTCAGAGTTTCACTGAATATGGAGGACACTACCATTCGCTTGGGTTCAAGTCTCAGGAACATTTTTGTGATTTTGGTTTTGATCTCACCCCTGTTGGTTCAAAGGAGATCACAAGAAACCATCTATCAATTCTTGGAGCTGATTTAACTTCCACTGATCAGAAGTTCAAGTTTCAAGAGCAATTAGATCTAATTGGAGTCGATCCTACCTTAGTTGTTTCGAATTACAGGTTCCAGGATGATATTCATATTTTTGGATTTGTTCTCACCATGTTTGGTCTGAAGATCAAGTTCAGGAAGTCTCCATATTTGATTGCATCCACTTAACGAGAATTCAAGCACATGTTTTTAGAGAATTGTCCACTTCTTCCTAAGAGGAAGATACCTCCATACATTGAATTAAGCATCACACCTACTTCAGTATTGAGCAACAATTTTTGGTGTGTTTCAGTCTATCTTGAGGGGGGGGGTTTCCCACTGGGTTTTCCTTATTTCCTCACTTTTTTAGATTGTTGTACGGGGTGACATTTGGTCTCAATAACCAGGGCATTAATTTACTTATATTTTTCCTCATAGTCCGAGGGGGGGATGTTGGAATATTCTCACCATCTCATTTTGGTCTTGCATGCATGCATTCCATGCATTAGCAGTTGAGTCTCCTAGCACCTAGTCCTTACTTTGGGCCCAACGGAGATTTTTTTTTGCCATCATTAGCCCTCCTATCCACTCAGAGTGCCTTGGTTACATCAATGAAATCCAAATTCGCCCTCATGCATGATTTTAGGAGATAGCACTGCCAGTTCCATGATTTAGGGAACCTTGTCCCCTTGATTGCCTAGTTAACTGACTGTTACACCTAGTTTCACTACTACTAAGTGTAGGAGCACCTATTTTGACCACTACAAGTCAGTATTTCTCCCCCTTGGATTCTCCTTCCCTATTTTGGTTCCAACGTGATTCAGTTATGCTCAGTTCTACCTCAGTTAACTGATTATTCATCATTAGTGGCCACTGAACCTTATCGGGAGATGGTTCCAATGCAAACTAATCGTATACTTGAGGTGAATTCAAATCCTTCCAAGAGTATCGAATTCATTCTATTGTAACACTTTTTGATTTCTAGCTTACATCTGATTAATGTACCAACACCAGTTTTTCATGTGTTTCAGTTTTATGAGTGAATTGATACATGTTTCTGTCTAATTCTTGTCAGTAATAATAATGTGAAATTCTGAGGTTTGTTCAATCTTCAGTGATTTACCCCTATGGAATTTCACAATATTTTCATCCTCACCTATACATTCAAAGGTTTTGCTGAAGTAGTCTAATTTTACCTTGTGTGCTTCCAACCAATCCATACCAATGAAGGCATGATATGATCCAAGTGGAAGAGTATTTCAATTTTCCCATGTGGACAACCCATTCATTTCTAGTGGACATGGATCCACCAACTCGCTTTTGTTTTTGTTCCTATGGCCAATTGCATTAACCATGATTTCTTATGATTTTTTTTCTAAGAACACATGAGTCAACAAATTTAGGTGCAACATGGTTGTGACTAGGTCCTAGATCAGTCCAAATAGAAATAGGTTGTTGAGAAATCTTACCTTCAACTTCCACCACTGATGCTTGGTGGTTTACTTGTCGATCTTCCAAAGATGCATGAATTCTAAGAATGGTCCTTGCAATGTCATTAATTATAGTGGTCTCTTGGATAATGTGGACAAACCTCTTGTATTCATGTATATGGGGACAATTCATGAGAAAATGGTATTCTCCACATCCCCAACATTTCATGGGTTCTTTTTGCCTCTTCCCACTATTTCAGCTCTTTTTTTATGCTTTGTGCGAGGTTACTTGGTTGAAAATACCTTTGTTGATTTCTATATGGAGGAGGTTTGAATTCTTTTTGTCTTTGTTAAATATTTTACTTCTTCTTTTCTTTCCATGCCTTGTTGATCTCCAGTTTATCATTGTACTGCTAATCACAATACTTAGCCTCTGTGATTGCCGCATTAAGATTCCAAGGCTCATTAAATTCGATCCTATCTTTCTAAGAGTGAGGCAAACCACATAGAAATAATTGAATTTTTACCTTCTTGTCTCTGATATACTTAACACTCTAAAGTGGATCCAAGAATTTATTCACATAATTATCCACAGTCATCTTTACCAACATTAAGTCATGAAATTCCTTGACTTTGTTACCATAGTAATTTTCTGAAAGAAATTCCTTGGCATTCTAAACACGTTGATTCCTAGGGCCTTAAGGATTTCATATAAAGTTCACATAGAATCTAAAAAAGAGCACTTACATAATGTCTTCCTAAGCAATGGATATGGCTCAACTCAAATCAACAAAGCATGTGCTAAAACATAAGCCCACCAAAATGCACCTAAAGATTCCTCCAAAGAAACGAAGGTGGGAGATCACAAGGGATTCCTTCCATACATACAAGGGGTCACTGACAAAATAGCTAAACACTTGAAGAAGAAAAACATTGACTATGTGTCCTCACCGCCGAATAACATTAAAAAACTCTTGAGGTCAGTGAAAGGACCCATAGATCCAAGCCTAAAAAAGGGGGTTTATTTGACTCCTTGTGAATGCAGGAAATCCTACATCGGCGAAACAGGAAGATCTACTCGAACTAGGGTTAAAGAACACTGCGCTGACATCCTCCTAGACATAACTCGTAAATATGCATTGGCGGAGCACTCTCATGGCACAAAGCACCCGATAAAAATAGAATATATGAAGTTTCTAACTCAAGATGATAATTGGTCCAGAAGAAGAACCGGGGAGGCAATTGAAATAGTTAAGAACCCTAACTACTTGAACAGGGATGACAGCTTGACCATCAACAGATCTTGGCTTCCAAACCTCACTAAATAAGTTATAATTATAATTAAAATTAAAATTAATCAATAATTATTAAATTGTAGATTAAAATTAAAATTAATCAATAATTATTAAATTGTAGATTAAAATTAAAATTAATAATTAATATGAACCATTATCCCAAATTCAAATTAACTAATGTTTAAATTTAAAAATAAAAATAAAATGAAATTGAATTAAACTATAATTAAAACTAAAATAAACCAATAATTAAAATAAAATAAAATTCCTCCTTCATTAAAATTGAATTTGAAATCTAAAACTAAATTTAACATATAATAATTGATTTTTAAAACATAAAAATATAATAATAATTAATTTTAAACATAACAAAACATTAATTTAATTTTCAAACCCTAGGGTGGGATCCATTCTACAAAGATGATTGTTCTATTTTAATTAGTGATGAACGGGTGAAGATCTTCTCAGGCATCGCTAGTCTCTTGATGATGAGCCAAGGATGGATCAAAATGTTGACATCATCTCCTCATCAACCGCAAACTCTCCACAAGATGCCAAGAATTTTAACTGCGGATTCTCAACAAATTCTAACTATAGCGTTGTCGAAAATTTATCTCAAGCACCATGTGCCATGTCCGCATTGGAAGTCTTGCAAAGTTTCCCAATGCAACAAAAGGCATTATTATTAGCTATTAGTGATGTTGATCCATATGACACTAGTTTGATCACTTTTAACTTAGACCAAACTACATGTAAGTTCCCTTCTCATATCTCTTTTAAGATAAAAGTGGAATCTTATGGTAAGAATATTTTTCAAACTGTTGTTAACAAAGGGGCTTCAACTTGCGTTATGTCATCATCATGTTGGAAGGCTCTTGGGTCCCCTACCTTAGCCCCATCCTACACTATGTTAAAGGTGTTTGATGGTCATTCTTTCTATCCTCATGGACTTATTATTACCTCCCCAATTAAATTGGGTGGAAAAACAGTTTTTGTTGACGTTGAGGTAGTGGATGCTCCCATAGATTATAATATTCTTTTGGAATGGATTTGGATAAATGTTATGGTGGTGGTATTATCTTCAATTTTATCATCGGGGGAAAATTATTATAATTGACCAATTAGATTATTGTACGCTCGATACAAGTTTCCACATCCACTCAAATGTTCCTTTCATTGAGGATTCACAAAAGGTTATTCATGATATTATAGTTGGAATGTTTAAGGATACTTCCCTCATGGTAACTTTACACTTCCTCCACTAATTCCCCCCACCCAATTTGCTCCAATATACACCATAACATCTATGGATTACTTCCATGTATCATATTTTCCAAAACTTATTCGAGCAAGTGACTCAGTTCCTTCACATCTAGTTTCATCTGAATGTTCATTGATGGAAAAATATGAATGGGTAGTGCCAAATTCTTCAAAATGTGGTTCCTAAGAGCCTATCTTACCATTATTTGTCATGGAAGTGTCATACCAAGCTATTGAAATGAAATTGGAAGATTTAGATCAAACCCTTCCCTTGTAGAAGGAGTACGATCCTTTCAATTCAACCATACAGGTCATTAACTCTCCCAGCTCGCAAGACTTCTTGGATGACATTTTATCTTCATATGAAGCTATCCTCAAAGTTATGAATATCACATAATGACCGTGGGATGATATGCATCATCGATCCTTATTTATTCCCAAGTTACAAACAATGGAGGTGCTCCCAAATGATCTAGATTATTTATGAAATGAAAGCAACAATATAAAATGGAAACACACACAAATATTTTATAGAGAGAACAATAGTATAGTAAAACCCAAATTCTATTAATGAATGGAATGTATAAACACCATAAACTGCAAAGCAATACAAATTAGCTCGGATGGTGGTATCATATCTCTAAAGAGAGATGTGACAGCTACACTCATTTGCAAGAGCCGATTATAAGCACACCTAAAAGGGGTTGTATTGGAGCCACGAAGGTTTGTGTTGTAGTTATGTTGAACATAAGAAAGGCTCTCATCCCAAGTGCATGGATGTTTGGAGTTGTACATTCGCAAGATATGCATAGTCATCATGTTGATCACCTATGTCTGGCCATCGGTTTGGGAGTGGAAGGAAATTGATTTAGTGAGCTTGGTGTCCATAATTGACTGTAGGATGGACCAGAAATTACTCAAGAATCTATTGTCTTGATCCGAAATAATGATCCATGGGAGACCAAAGTGAACCCAAACACGCTTGATGAAGAACTTAGCAGTAGCCTCTATTGCGATGCTTTTCTGATAGGGAGTCAAAATTTCCATCTTTCGAAGCCGATCAACAACCACAAATACACAGTAATTTCTATGATTGGTTGAAGGCAAGACAAAAATGTAGTCCAAGGAGACAGATTCCTAAGGTCTATTTGGGGTAGGAAATGGAGTGTACAAACCCTGCTTCTTGATGGTGGTTTGGCAATGGCATAGGCGGTGCATGATTTGATTTAATTGGCAACATATTGTTAGAGCTTTGGCTAGTAGAAGCACTTTTTCAATACTGTCACTACCTTATCTACACCAAAGTTCCTTTCCACTCGACTGTAATGTGCCTCCCAGATTAGATTCTCACATTCTTTTGAAGGAACACAAAGGTGGCCAAGATGGCACAAAAGTTCTGTTGGGATTTTCCCGATACTCCATCCTAGTCTTAACAACATTTTGCATTTTTGCATTTTCAATCATGTATGCATTTTGCATGCAGTCATGCAATTGCATGCATCCTAGTCATCAGTCCCAAAACCTAGCCCTCAGTTAGCTAACCCCGAGAGCTTCTTTCTAATCATTTTTAGCCCTCCTAGTGCCTAATGCGCCCTCCTTTCACCTACCACTTGTGAAAGGCACCCTCTCTCACCTACTACTCAGTTGCACTTCAGTTAGTTGAGTTATCTTTAGATCTTTCCTTGATTTAAGGCTAGATTGACTCCTCAACTGACTGTATCACTCCAATGGACCTCCAATGAGACTAGACTTCCCATTCTGACTCTTGTTAGCTCCTCATGCGCCCTCCACTGAGTCTCCTTCATTCAGTTAGTGCCTCCATGTGCTAGTTACACCTACCACACTCAGTTAGACTCAGTTTGACACCTGGTTGACAGTTACTTGTGCATTAATGAATCCACTGATGGTGTTGAGGACTCCTAGTTGTGCTTTGATGACACTCCACTAATATTTTGATCTATCCATGCAGGCTAATTCGAATTACACCCCTGGTATTCAAATCCTATGTATTGTATCATTATTGTTTATTATTCAGATTAATGAAACATGTGTAATTATTCTGCTGCTCATTCTTTCTGCAATTCTTCCTTGTGGGGTATTCATCAGCTCTTAGATCTTCTATGGGAATTTCACATGGTATCAGAGCATGTTGAGAATATAGTCTATCTCCATTCTTGAGAGTTTTTTGCAGATAATTCGAAGTTCCAACAGTTTCACCTTGCATTCGCTCCAGCAGTTGAGATGAGCAATTCGAACACTCTCTCACTCCTAGAATCCTTACTCCTTTCAATTACTTTGATTGGAAGATTGATATGGAAATGTCCTTGAGAAGCAAATCTCTACACAGGATAGCAATGGGAAGAGAAACTGAACCAAATTCAACTATGGAGAGAACCAAGCATCTGAATCGATTAGATGAAGCCTTTGGTTACATGTGCATTCATATTTCTATAGATCTATTGTTTCATCTCGAAGGGTTGAAGACTCCAAGAGAGTTATGGTTGAATTTAGAGGCCCTCTTTGGAAAACAAGATGAGATAAGAGGCCATGCTCTGGAGAATGAATTGGTTTCCCTACAACCAAGCAGTTTTGATACCATTCAAGAATTCTTCTCTAAATTCAAAGCTTTGGTTATGCAATGCAAGCAATGTGGCATTGAGAAAAAGGAAGAGCAATTGGTGCTCTCCAATATGAGTAAACTAGGATCTGAATTTTATGTCTTTGTATCTACCTTCCACTCTGGACGAATGTCAATTCCTGTATGGAAGATACCCACCTTAGAAGTTTTTACTGTAGCCCTCATCCAAGAACAAGACAAATTGATCCAAATGGGTGCCATCAGTGCCTCCAAGGATCAAGCTCTTTTAGCTGGAGAGGCAAATAGTGAGAATGAGAAAATGAGGCATAAAAGCAAGGACAAGAAGCCATCTGAACCTAAAATGAATTCCAAGTCAAGTCCATCAAAAGGGGTCTCCAACTCAAAGAAGGAGAAACATAAAAGATCTGATGGATCTAAGTGTCCCTACTGCAAGAAAAGGAACCACCCTAAGAGATCTTGCATGCACAAAAAAATAGATCAACTAACCAAGCTTCTTGAACATAACAAAATTGATATTCCAAAAGATGGAAAAGTGTCTGATTCTGGAAGTGGATCTGATGGTCATGAGGATTGCCATGCATTGATGGCTGGATTTTCAAAATCAAAGGCCCTCCTCATAGATTCTGGAGCCTCCAACCACATGGTTTCCTCTCAAGAATCATTTTCTTCTTTATATCTCAAATATGGGCCTACTATTCACATGGGAGACAACTCTCAGATCTCTGCCAAAGGGTTGGGTACAGTACATATGGAGCATGGAAAGTTCAAGAATGTTCTATTCGTTCCGTCCTTGACAACAAATTTCTTGTATGTATATCAGATGACTCACACCGGATCACCAAAGAAGGTGACTTTTGGTCCTGACATAGTTGAGATTACAGAGATCTCTATTGGGAAGACTATAGCGGAAGGGTTTTCAAATCATGGATCCAAGGCATATGAGTTCTCACATTTTCTGCCCTTCTCTCTTCCTACTCCTTCGGAATCTGATGAAGATCCGAGTGACTCTTCTTCTAATGAAGATGAAGATGAAGATCTTGATGTTGAGATGAAAGTTCAAGAACATTCAAATTCTGATCCAGAACCAACACATGTTCTCAATCTAGAGACAAGGCCAATATGGGCTCACATAGTCCTTGCAACTACTGGGAACACAGTTGAGGATTCATCTGATCACAAAACTACCAGATTTCATCATCATGCCAACCTTGCATTATGCCATCTACCTCTTCCTGAGAGATGCATCATGATGGTGGGGTTCACTCTTCCATCCCTTGGGAAGACTCGTCATGATCCATTCGTTCCAATGGCAGAAAGGTGTCCTGAAATACTTGCTTCGTCCAATACATCCTCTATACAGTGGGAGGCACATCAGAAGACCAAATCCAGATCTAGCACCTGCATTGGCATCCTACAGAGGATCAGCTTGCCAAGTTTTTTGCAAAAGTTTTCACCGAGGAAAGCTTCTTCCTTTTCTGCTTAGTATGATGGTTCTTTGAGTTATTTACTGTTCTTTTGAGGGGGGGTATTTTTCCCATGAGGTTTTCCCCATTTTCTCGGTTCATGGACAGTTCTCATTTTTTATCATTTACTTGATTGTATGGGTGACCTTTGGTCCTAGTTACCAGGGCCCGGGATGGATTAGGGGGGGGTGTCGGGATTTTCCTATACTCCATCCTAGTCTTAACAACATTTTCCATTTTTGCATTTTCAATCATGCATGCATTTTGCATGTAGTCATGCAATTGCATGCATCCCAGTCATTAATCCCAACACCTAGCCCTCAGTTAGCTAGCCCCAGGAGCTTCTTTCTGATCAGTTTTAGCCCTCCTAATGCCTAGTGCGCCCTCCCTTCACCTACCACTTGTGAAAGGCGCCCTCTCTCACCTACCACTCAGTTGCACTTCAGTTAGTTGAGTTATCTTTAGATATTTCCTTGATTTAAGGCTAGATTGTCTCCTCAACTGACTGTATCACTCCGATGGACCTCCAATGAGACTAGACTGCCCATTCTGACTCCAGTTAGCTCCTCATGCGCCCTCGACTGAGTCTCCTTCATTCAGTTAGTGCCTCCATGTGCTAGTTACACCTACCACACTCAGTTAGACTCAGTTTGACACCTGGTTGACAATTACTTGTGCATTAATGACTCCATTGATGATGATGAGGACTCCTAGTTGTGATTTGATGACACTCCACTGATCTTTTGATCTATCCATGCAGGATAATTCGAATTACACCCCTTGTATTCAAATCCTGTGTATTATATCATTATTGTTTATTATTCATATTAATGAAACATGTGTAATTATTCTAATCCTATCTAAGTTCTATTGCATCTTGTTCTACTGCTCATTCTTTCTACAATTCTTTCTTGTGAGGTATTCATTAGCTCTTAGATCTGCTGTGGGAATTTCACAAGTTCATCCTGGAGATGAAAGTTTGAGATCGATCTTCATGCATGCAATGTTTGATAGGTGACATCAATTTCAAGGTCGCTATTGTAAAACTGGGGCCACTTGGAGGTATCACTTCCACAAGAGTTGAGCACGATAATGAATGCAACAATCAGAGGTCAGTTGAGGAAATATGTAACTTGATTTGTGTTTCCCTTATTGTACTTGATGTTCAGGTGGAACATTTGCAGGTATGTGGACCACTTCTAATGGAGACCATTCTATCAATTTCTTTGAGTTTGCATGAATTTTAGTGGCTTATGATCAGTGTGGATGATTGTCTCCTTCCCTAGGATGTAATGTTTCCATTATCGACATGCCTACATAATGGATTACATCTCCTTGTCATAGGTGGGATATCAGTGAACAAAATCAAAGAGTTTCTTTCTATGATAGGCCACTAGATGTACATGTTGAGTGAGGATTGCATCGATAGCATAGTCAAATGCATTTGTGTCAATATTGAAAGGATGTTGTAGGTTTGGAAAAGTGAGGACTGGAGCTGTGTAGAGGCGTCATTTCAGATCCTTGAATTCTTTTTGTTGTGGCACACCCAAATGAGCTTGGATTTGGCTCAACCCTTGGTAACTTGGCTCAAGGGACAATCAATATGAGAGAAACCCAACAAAAACCTATGATAAAAGTTGGTGAGACTCAAGTAGCCGCAGAGCTTTATTAGATTCATCGGGGGTCGGCTAATCATGAATGACTTGGATCTTGGAAGGGTCAACATGCACCCCATGTTCATCCATGATGTATCCTCAATATTGAATTCTCTCAATGTCGAAAGAACATTTCTTTAAATTGGTATATAACTTGTATTGTCGCAGGGTGCTTAGGACCTGCTGAATGTGTTGCAAATGTTCCACCCAAGTTCAGTTGAAGATGAGGATGTCATCTAGATACATGACCACAATGGATTTTGTGAACAATCGCAAGATATCATCCATCATCCTCATGAATGTTGCTGTATCATTAGTAAAGCCAAAAGGCATGTCCAACCACTCATAAATGTCTTTTTTAGACTTGAAGGTTGTCTTCCATCCATCACTTTATTTCATTGGAACCTAGTGGTATCCTAAATTCAAATCAATCTTGTTGAATAACTTGGCACCCTTAAGTTGATCAACAATATCATCAATCTAAGGGATTGGGTATCAATTCTTGACAGTGATCTTGTTCAGGGCTCTGTAATCAATGCAAAGTCACTATGCCCCATCCTTTTTCTATACCAACACAATTGGGATCCCATAAGGTGGGGAGATTCATCAAATTTGTCCCTTTTGGGTGAGCTATTGAATCTGGCATTTTATTTCCTTATTCTCCAGAAGAGAGCATTTGGATATTGGGCCATTAGGTAAGGGATCATTAGGTATCAAATCAATTGAGTGTTTGAACGGGTAGTGTAGAGGCACCCCTTCAGGTGAGGAAAATATATCTTTGTATTCTTCTACAATATTGTCTACTTCTATTGTGTAGAGAGACATCATGCTGAGGCGTGGCAGTCACATTGACATTTTTTCCCCCTTCCGATCAAACAATGAAGAGGACAAATTTCTCAGTCTAAGAGATTACCTTTCAACATTGCTTTGTTGATATCAAGGAAACTGCAATAGTCGAAACTAGCTCGGGTACCCTATTGAGTTGGTTCCACATATCGAGTTGTCCTAAAATAATATCACAAACTTTGAGTGGGGAGGATCTCACATAGTATCTCATATTGGAATGGATTGATGCCATAGGATAGGCATCATTGTTGACTAATGTTGATGTCTCTCCCTTGGCTCAACCAACCCATGGTGTATGGTTGGGGGTGAGACATTGTCGACAAATTCAATATTTTGATGACCTCGATCGAGATCAAGTTCTTCTAGCTATAGTTGCCAATAATTAAATGTAGTATATTCCTCTTCACTCACATCTATGAGTGGAAGAGTCGCTCACCTTCCTCTAGCTCCTTTGGCTCTTCTGGTTGGATATTTGTAGTTGTGATGGTGCCACTGGGTTCTGTATCAATTATTTGCTTTCATTTTTCTTTATCCACATTAGATTGTGATCTGGGGTCCATATTTAAGGATTTCATATTGGCCAACAATGATTTATTTGAGTGACATTTGTCGGTGTTGAGTAGGGGATTTTGTGGAACTCACACCACTTTCTAGTGTCCTTCTTCGAATTATCATTACCCTTCTTCACCTGTGGTTTGGACTAGTTGTCATGAGTTTGGATATCCTTACTCTATCCTTTTTTTTATGAGTTAGGGTCTCCTTTACCAGGATTTTGCTGCAATTGATTTGCAAACCCAATATCCCGCTTATTCTTCTGCTTGAATTTTTTCTCAATTTTGACAACATATTGATAAGAGGTTCCTAGTGAGGAGATGTCAAGGAAATCCATCTCTATTTGGATGTATTTGTGTAGGCCACTGCAGTACTTTAGGACCATGTTCCATTCAGAGTCTCTGATACCCAGCTTTGAACACAAGGTATGGAATATATTGGTAAACTCCAACAGCATCTGGTCTCTCTACTAGCGCAAAGTTTTCCATCTCGTATATTGGTCATCATAGTTTCCATCGGTGTAGAAATCCTCCTTAAGGGTATCAAAAAATACTTCCCAAGTGGGTTATGTACCATATGTTGTAGATTCATCTCCGACATGCCTCTCGTAGTAACACTCCCATCAATATTTGACATGGGGGAGGGGCTTAAGGAGTGAGAAGGTGACCTTTTCCGTGTTATAAATTTTTTGAATAGAGCAATAACCCTCTAAAACATTTAACCACTTCTCCATAGAATTTGCATATATTTGGCCTTCAAAAAAAGGAATGTCAAATTTAACTTGTACCTTGAAGGGCATCTCACCTCCGAAATGGTTGTTGGTTGAAGGTGTCTCTGTCATCGTTGGTAGTCGGTGAAGGATCTGAGTGAAATTATCGATCATCTCGTTCTTCTGTCATGATATGGATTCCTTGAGCAACAAATTAATAGGATCTCTTGCTCTGTCATATCTCTTTTCTTCTCCTACCATGTGAGGCTTCTTGGGTCAACGAGAGTGATTACTTCCAAGCTTAATTAGTTTGAAACCCAACTCCCGATACTTGGATATGATTGGGGACATGCACCGAGAAACAATAAGAGCATATTGATCTGATACCATTGATCTAGATTATTTAGAGAATGAAATGAACTCAACATTATAAAATGGAAACATACACACAAATATTTTGCAGAGAGAAATTAGTACAATAAAACCCAAATTATTTTAATGAATGGAGTTGAAAAACACTGTAAATTGCAAAGCAATACAAATTAGCTCAAATGGTGGTAGCTTATCTCTAAAGAGAGATGTTTCAACTACACTCGTTCTCAAAAGATGATTACAAAGAGACTAGAAAGGGAATTTTTATCATAATCATAGAGGTAAAAACCCTAAACATCCAAAAACCTAACCTTAGGAGATGAAGATCCAAAATGATTTGTGGGCCCTAAGATGGCTACCTAACTTCTCAGAGACACAACTTACAATCTCCGTTTAGGGAACATGATGGCTCTTTGTAAAAAACTAACCAATAAATACAACTTTTGGTTGTGGCTAGGGTATTCCATGGCAATGCTTGACCCCCCAAATGGCAAAAAAACACCATTTAGGGCCTCAAAATGACCCTGAAAGTTTGAGACCCAAAAAAACATAACAAAATTCTAGGAAGATGAAGAAATGTTGTAACTAAGTTGAACAGGTGGGTGGCCACAAGTATTCACTTGGATCACCAAAATGTCTCATTCCTCATAAAAATCCAAAATGGTATCAATGCCCTATTCTAAAACATAATGTGTATGTTGAGGGTAATTTGATGAATATTTCAAAAACCTTCCCATCGATATCTTAGACAATCATGGTATCGTCGAAAACATCAATATTAGTGTAGGTTGTTCTCTAGAAGAAATTGTGCTATATACTACTCTTTTCAAAGAGTTTCACGATATGTTTGCTTGGTCATATGAAGAAATGCCTAGCATTGATCCCAACATTGTTGAACATGAGATTAAGACTTACGATAATGATAAACCTGTTCGGTAGAAACTAAGACCAATCAATCCTAATAAAGTGGTTGCTATCAAAGAAGAATTTGAAAAGCTACTCGACATTGGTTTCATCTATCCTATTCCTTTAATCAAATGGGTCTCCAACCTTGTTCCCGTGGATGAGAAATAGGGAACCACTTTAGTTTGTACTAACTTTAGGGATTTAACCTATCTTGTCCAAAATACAACTACCCAACCTTCTTTATAAATTAGATTATTGATGAATGTGCTGATAGAAAAAAAAATTCCTTCATGGATGGATTCTCTGATTACAATCAAATACAAATCAAGAAGGAAAACCAACAAAAGACAACCTTCATCTACCCTTCGGGCACTCTTTCCTATTAGAAGATGCCTTTCTACCTTAAAAACACTAGGTATACCTTTCAGTGCACCATGCCATATGATTTAATGATATTAAGCACATCATCAAAGTTTATCTCAATTACTAGGAAGCTCACTCTTGAAAACGAACCGAACATCAGGCACACCTTCCTATTGTCTTTATTCAATGTCGTCACTATAACATCAGGTTAAACCCACGTAAATGCATATTTTGTGTGGTCACTGGGAGACTACTTGGTTTCATTATATCCAAGTACGGGATGATAGTAGATCCATTCAATATTAAGGCGATAATCTAGTTATCTCCCCAGGGACAATACAACGACTTTAGATTTTACAAAGGAAACCTAATTGAATCATTCGACGATTTATTACTAACTATGTTGAATTTGAAAAAGGTTTCATGCATCTCTTGAAAAAATATGTACCTTTCATATAGGATGACCAAGCTCAATGTTCGTTCAATGCCTTAAAAATTTCCTTAGTGGCAGCCCCAATACTAAGTCATTTGGACTATAGTACAGATTTTTTGCTATATCTAGTTGCAACCGAGTTCACTTTAGGGATGGTCTTGGTCAAAGAAGATGATTCATTTCAGGAATACACAATTTTCTACCTTATTAAGGGTCTTGTAGGCCTAGAATATCATTAGTCCCATGTTGATAAGCTACTCTTGGAATCCATTCACACTGTCCAATGACTTAAACATTATATGCTTCCTAGAAAACTATTGTATTTGCAGATACTAATCCTATGCAAAACATCTTGACTCGACACATAATTGGGGGCAAGTATTCAAAATGTATAGTCATCTTACAGTAATTTGATCTCGAATTTTCCAATTCTAAATCCAAGAAGTCTTTGGCTTTTGATGAACTTATGTTTGAACTCCCTTGCAATGTTGGAGAAACCGTAGTTGTTGAATCCTTGCAAATTTAAACATAGACAATTTAAACTAAACCTTTTTATCAACTCCAAACGAAACTATTCTTTGCTCAGATTTAATATAGAGATTTTTTGTGACAACCGAACTTCTTCTTATTGGACTTTAATTATTTAATTATTTCCTTATTGGATTTTTTGTTCTATGGACTAATTCCCTTCATTCCATGCAAGCTATCTTCCTCATAATTCAAGTGATGTCCTCATTTTATTCCCTCCTCAGTATTCATGATTTTTCCTCCTCTTTCCTTGTAACAGTTCATCCATTCTCTATGTCCTCTCTGAACTGGAATCTTTTACCTCTTTCAACCTGTCTCATGTTGATTAATTATCTCCACACACGGTTAAGGAAAGCAGAGCAAAGGAAATAATTTAAATACTTCATGATAAGGGTTGCATAATCAATATGATTTCCTTTAGTATTCAATTTTGAACACAACATCAAGACTTATGCAAAAATCTCATAAAAAGATACCCTTAAATAGTACAACTGACCTCTTTCATACAAGAACTCAAAATATTCTTAGATTTATCAATAGATTCCAACCAAGTAGAAAAATACCTACCCATTTATCTCTTCAAAGACCTATTAAGGAACAAATAACTAAATCTTGGCATAATAATCTCCAAAAGTGAGAAGCATAATGAATCTTAAAACCTTAGAATTTTTCAAAAAAACTAGGGTTTCCAAAATTTATGGGTTTCAAGCAAGTTTCCAACAGAATATAGGATCCTAATTGTAATGGATTAGTAAAATGACAAAGACAAAGTATATTTTTAATATGGGAACCCTACTTATTTGACCAACTTGCACTTATTCGCATTTACTACTAAACTCAAAATTAAACATCTGGGAAAAATTACCTCATTTGGCATACCTTTTCACATGAACAAAAATCACCCATTTCATTTTGTGCATCTTTGTTGGTTGAGAATTCTTTCACCATCGCTTTCTCCCCTTGGGATAAGAGTGGTTCATCCTGTGAATCAAAGTCAAAGTGTCAATCTAATTTGTATACATTTGAATTAAAGGAACAAACCAACAATTACTTTGTACAATAAAATGGGTGCTAGTTGCTAACTTGAGCACGTGTTTGACAAATCATTTCCCACTACCCTAGGTGAGACCAAAAAACCTTTGGTTTCTTGTTAATGGTGTAGTACACCAATTTATTGCCATATAGAATGGTCATATTCATTTTAGGTTGATATATATTGTTATCCATCAAATTATTTTGTCATCCAAAATGAACACCTAATGTCAGATCAAATCCATATCAACCATTCGATATGTCAGGCGTAAATGCCCTCATTAATCTTCGTTCAACTTTCCTTATGAAATTTCATTGTCACTAGAGTAAGCCATTTAAAAATATTGGATAGCATGTATGTATAAGTTTCTTAAGAAAATGCTTATTTCATGACTATTTCAAGTGTTATAAATGATTACGTAAGTACATTTTAAGCTACAACATCTGGCCCTACTTGGGGGATGGTGTCTCATTGTGAGGTATCAAGAACCGTAGACCTATGTCTTATCCAGTGGGCATAGAGTCAATTTCTTTCAATGTCAATTTTCTGCTTTATTATTTTTATGTTTTATCAATTCTTCTAAGTACAATATCAGTGCACATAAACCCTTCAAAGAGACAAGAAAACTCTGTTTACCAATCTCTTTTTTG
Organism: Larix kaempferi; assembly: GCA_027924585.1. Taxonomy (NCBI): domain Eukaryota; kingdom Viridiplantae; phylum Streptophyta; class Pinopsida; order Pinales; family Pinaceae; genus Larix; species Larix kaempferi. The sequence continues at coordinate 2,880,152 of BSBM01000588.1, forward strand.
TCATAATATATAACTTTATGTGATAATTATGTAAAATGAGAGAAAATTGTAGTCGAAGGACGTAATGTCCCCAATCAAATAATTGCATAGCAAAAAAATTCCATTAATCCTACTAGTTCCCTAGGCTGGATGGATACATTTGGAATTGTAATAAGGGAGATAATAAATGATGTCTAGACATTAGAATGGTTCAAGTATTTAATAAAGAGGTTGAATAAATAAATTCAAGAGAAATTCTAGGTGGCAATTGGTTTTGAAGACATATGGAGGATGTGGGACCCACACTAGCTTGATTTTTCAATGCCACATGACATCTCTCTCTTGCCATTTCGAATCCATGAGAAGGAAAACATTCTTGGATGAGTTGGTAGGCTTATACACATGGAATTTAGCATCATAGGTCGAATTTGGATGGAATGGTAACCTCCATGGAAGAGGAAGAGTCAAACTAGAAGTTTGTGGACACTTAAGCTAGATTCCCTAGCTCCTATGACAACAATGATGAAGAATCTATGACATCTATGACAAAATTAAGACATGATTGTTGACATCTGACCAATATGACATGTCAGGCCCAAAAATAGGCTCTAAGGTGGTGCTCAAGGGAGTTGGAGAAGCCAAAGAGACTCCTACTCAAATTGGGAGAAGGTGGAAGGTTGGAACTTGGGAGACAAGTGGCATAATGTGGAATCTTTCCTATGTGGAAATATCTAGAAGCTAATGGGAGGAATTTGAACCATAGGAGGCTAAAGTTGGTTATAAAATACATGAATCAAGCATGAGAAGGGATTTTGATCATTTTTGAGAATTTGCATTTCTGAAGAGAGAGAGCTAGTGGATGACTAGTTTCTTGCCTTAGCCAATTTCGAGGGTGAAATATTCCCATCCAAGTTGGTGTTTGGAAAGGCCATTCATACCTTTCATGGAGATTTAATGGAATATTTTTTCGTAGGTGTAAGCTATAAGGCAGCTCATGGTTTCTTCTAGTGCATCTCACTCCTTCAAGCATTTCCAGTTTTCATTGCATATTCTTGATCCTTGAGGGAGGGCGCTTTTGGTGAGTTATTGTACTATTTGGAGGAGATTATAATGCCCCATTATTTTGTAATATGAAGTGAATACTCTGTTCTTCATCTTAATAAATTTTCAGGTCAAAATACCAAGTGGAAATGTATAAATCTGATTTTATTGAAAGAATTGTGCCATTTCCTCACTACCTTGATGTGTAGCAATGATGTATTCGAATGAAATATCATTAATTTGATGTATTTATGATTAATGGACTTTCATTTATGCTTCACAAGTTTCATGTTCAGTATATAATCATTTGAAGTCATTTTGTGAAGTTTCATTGCATTTGGAGAAGATTTGATGCCATGTCCCCCAAGGTCATTTTGTAGCTGTTTGGGAGAGGGTTGGAACATAATTAATAAACTGAATAATGGTGCACATGATACCTTAATAATGTCCCTTAGAAATCCCCTACCTTTGTTCTGAAATTCAAATGGTTTTGGAGGCATTTGGAGATCCAATTTCAGCATTTACCCTAGGGGATTTGAACCTCAAATTGCTAGTTAAATTCCATACTTTGTCCAAAATCTTAAAGGGATTTGGAGAAGTGTTTTGGTGGTAATATATCACCCCTAAACCTCATATTCAAGTCCCGATATCAGTCATATACCTTCTCAGAATATTTGGTAGCATTTGGAGTAAATTGGAGACCTAGACATCAAAACTAGTTAAAGGTCGAACTAGGGAAAAAAAGTGAAAATTAATAAAATTCTTAAAAAGGGACATTACAAGTGGTATCATAGCATGGTCTTGGAACCTGATGGTCTTGAAAAGGATCCAAATAAATAAACCACCACCCTTAGAACCTAAATTTTAAGAGGTTTTTGTTGAAGAGGAAATAGTAGGAGAAGAAGAGTACATTGTTGAAACCATGCCTAAGGAAGGAAAGGAAACCTCAGAAAATGAGGGAGAATTTGTTGCAGCCATAACACCATTTTTTTATGAACTTTCAATGGGTATGAGAGACCTAAGAAAAAATGTTATGAAAGGATTTGAGTTGATGGCTAGCCAACTTGGGAGCAAAGGGGTTATAAGAGATAGCAGTAGTTCACAATCAAAAGAAAAGAAGACAAAGGGTGAGCATATTTTTCAAGCACAGGACCCCATAATAGACCTAATTAATTTCAAAGCACACCAAGGCCTACTGCACCTAAATTCATTATACCCAAAGAAGATCCTAACACTCAATTTGATCTTGGAACAATGGTGAAAGAATGGGAGAAATTGGATGAAGATTGTAAGAAAAGTCTACCATTTTATCAATACTTTATTGTTGCAAGCAAACTCAAAAAGAAGGAAGATAATAGGTCTCTATTCCAAAACAAAGAATTAAATTGTGCTATTGGTAAAATGCCACTTCCTACTTTTGATGGTTCCTCTCAAAGTTCTGCTAAAACTTGGGTGCAAAAACTAGATGTGTATTTTCAGCTGAATCCAATGGTGGAAGAAGATGCCTTAAAAATGGCCATTTTGCATTTGGAAGGAGATGCCAATGAATGGTGGTTTCATGGTTTGAAAACTTTGGGTCATGAGTAGTTTAAAACATATGGAGAATTTGTTGACAGGGTACTAGAGAGATTTGAGCAAAAAGATCCAGAATTGCCTTTCAAAGAACTAGCTCAATTGAAGCAAGTGGGAACTCCTGCTGATTATATGATGGACTTTAGAAAATTATCAGTTAAGGTGGATGATGTATCTATGGTAAGGTTGGTATTGATGTTCACTAAAGGTTTGGATAAACCCTTAAAAGGTTTGGCTAAATCCCACAAGCCAACTACATTAAAAGATGCAATGAGCTTGACTAGAGATCTCCAAAATGTGCTTCCTAGAACAAGATTTCCTCCCAAGCCTAACTTCAGATTCGAAAAGAAACCTTGGCAAAGAGATGCATTTGATAATAAGCCTTGGAAAAGAGATTCATTTGAAAAGAATAAGAAAGAAGGACTAAACAGGGATGAACTTCGAAGAAAAAAATTGTGCTTCACATGCTTTCAACCATGGACACCGGGGCATAAATGTACTAAGGGAAAAGCTCAATACATAGAAGTATTTTCTGATAATGATGAGTATGAAGGGGGTATGGATGAAGAAGGACATATTTCATATCGAGAGGAGGCATATGAGACAACAATTGAAGAAGAAATACAAGAAGAAAATCAGCCTTCACCGGACAAAGCAATAATGGCAGTACTTTCAGCAGTGCCTCGTTATCACACTATTCGATGCAAGGGTGTGGTACTAGGACAAAGAGCTTCATTTTTGGTAGATGGAGGAGCCACACATAAATTCATTGATGCAGAAATGGTGGAGAAAAGGAAGATACCTATTGAACCATTCGATGGCTTCACAGTTGTCATTCCCGGTCACAACACAATGCAGTGCAAAACATGGGTTCCAAAGCTGCAAGTCACCGTAGGTAACTATACTTTTGTTGATAGTTTTTATGTGGTTGATGTTGTTGATACTAATGTGGTTTTGGGAGTGCAATGGTTGTACTCTATAGGGGAGCATACAGTAAATTATCAAATTCCTAAAATGAGATTTCAAGATTCGAAAGGAGTACTAAGGGTTGTGAGAGGGAAGCACACTTACCCAAATCAAGTAGTGACTTGTAATAGTATGAGATCTATATTGAGGCATGGGGACATAGAATGGGATGCTGAATGTCATATCCCATCTCCCAAGCCAAACATAAAGGTTGTTGAACACCCAAAGGAGATAGAGAAACTACTGCAAAAGTATGAAAAAAAATTTAGAGATCTTCCACATGGTAGACCTACCAGATAGCGGGGTTGAGCACAACATTGTTTTGGAGGAGGGTACATCACCCATTCAAATACCACCCTATAGACATCCAAAAAAATTCAGAGATGAAATTGAAAAGGCCATCCAAGAACTCCTAGAGTTGGGACTCATTAGACCAAGTTCTAGCCCTTATGCTTCTTCAGTAGTGTTGGTAAAGAAAAAAGATGGAACCTTGAGGATGTGCATAGACTTTAGAGCCTTGAACAAGAAGACAATAAAGAATAGGTATCCTATTACTAGGATTGATGAGCTCAAGGATGAGCTATTTGGGGCCAAATAGTTTTCCAAAGTTGACCTTAGATCAGGTTATCATCAAATTTGAATGAAGGAAGAAGATGTGCAAAAGACTGTTTTTAGATTTCATTATGGCCACTATGAGTTTCTTGTTATGACTTTTGGATTAACTAATGCTCCAGTAACATTTCAAGCATGCATGAATCATATCTTTTGCAAGCAGCTTAGCAGGTTTTTTTTCTTTCTTTGATGACATTCTCATTTACAATAAAACTTGGGAAGAGCATTTGCAACATCTAGAAATTGTGTTGAAAACTTTGCAAGAACAGTCCTTGTTTGCTAAGATGTCTAAATGTGAATTTGGGATGAAGGAACTATTGTATCTTGGGAACATTATTGGCCAATAAGGAGTGAAAGTACACATGGAAAAAATCAGGGCTATCTTAGAATGGCCATCACCAAAAAACATCACAGAATTAAGGGGCTTCATTAGAATATGCACCTATTATAGAAAGTTTGTGAAAGGGTTCTCCAAGTTGACTTTTCCACTCACTGATTTGACTAAGAATGATGCTTTCAAGTGGGATGAAGAGGTTGAAAAATCCTTCCAAAAAATGAAATAGGTAATGAATAGTTTTCCCATACTTGTATTACCTGATTTTTCTAAGCCTTTTGTTGTTGAATGTGATGCTTCAGGTGGAGGAATAGGGGTTTTCCTAAAGCAAGGCCAACACCCTATAGCCTTTGAGAGAATAAATTTGTAGCCTCATGAAAAGATTTACTCCATATATGACAAAAAAATGTTGGCCATCATGCATGCATTGGCCAAGTTTCGACAATACTTGGTAGGAAGCAAGTTTGTGGTGAAAACTGACCACAATAGTTTAAGGCACTTCCTCACCCAAAAGGATCTAAATGAAAGGCAACAAAAGTGGGTAAGCAAGATTCAAACTTATGATTTTTATATTGAATATGTGAAAGGAAAGAACAACATTGTAGCAGATGCATTATCTCGAAGACCTTCTTTTTCTCTCATGGACATTGCCAAAGATTGGAAAAACATGCTACTAGTTGAATATGCCAAAGAAAAATTTGCTTGTGATGTGTTAGATGGAATCAAAGTGGATGATAACTACAAGATTTTGAATGGGCTGATATATTATAAGGGCAGAATTTATTTGGTTTAAGACTCAAAACTCAAGTACAAAATTTTGGAAGAAGCACATGATTCTCCACTAGCTGGCCATCCAGGGATCTTCAAAACTTATAGGCAATTAAGGCACAGATTTTTTTGGAAGGGGATGGAGGAAGATGTTCAGAAATATGTGAATGAATGTAAGGTATGTCAGCAAAACAAATCATAAATTACATGCCCAGCTGGCTTATTGCAACCATTGCCCATTCCAGTGCAAAAATGGGACAATATCTCAATGGACTTCATCACTGGTGCCCAAATATTTGGGTAAGGATTGCATATATGTGGTAGTGGATAGGTTGACAAAATTTGCTCATTTCTTTGCTGTTACATCATCTTTTAGTGCTTCACAAGTAGCTGATATTTTTTTCAAATAAATCTTCAAATTGCATGGGCTCCCCAAGAGCATTGTAAGTGATAGAGATAGTAGATATATGGGTGATTTTTGGCAAGAAATTTTTAGATTGGTGGGCACTCAGTTGACTCAAAGTACAAGCTATCATCCACAAACTGATGGTGAAACAGAGAGGGTGAATCAATGGTTGGAAGGGTACATAAGAAACTATGTGGGAGAGCAGCAAAAAGCATGGGCAAAATGACTACACTTGGGTGATTTTTGCTACAACACCACTTATCATATGTCAATAGGGATGTCTCCTTTCAAAGCATTATATGGTTATGATGCACTTACCTTTGTTGAAATTATCGTTGGTGATAGTAGAGTCCCAAAAGCTAAAGATTGGGTGGAAGAGAGCCAAGAAATTTTAAAGCTTTTGAAAGACAATTTGCAGGTTGCCCAAAATCAGCAAAAACAATATGCAGATAGACGTAGAGAAGAAAAGACCTTTCAGGTTAATTATTTAGTATATGTGAGGTTGCAGCCATATAAACAAACATCTCTCAAAAAGAATGGAGCAGAAAAGCTAAAACCAAGATACTATGGCCCATACAAGGTAGTTCGGAAGATTGGGGAGGTAGCATATGAATTAGAACTTCCGAAAGGAAGTAAAATCCACAATGTGTTTCATGTTTCTTGTCTCAAGAAATCTCTTGCATCAAATTGTCACTTTAGAAATACTTCCTCCTTTGGATGATGAAGTCAGCTCATACTTGTTCCGGAAAAGATTTTGAAGACAAGGGAAAGGAGATTGAGAAGCAGAACTATCAAGGAATACTTAGTGTAATGGAAGGATCTACCAAGTGAAGATGCCACATGGGAATACGAGAAGATTTTACAGCATCCAAATCTGAAATTGCTTGAGGACAAACAATATTGGATGGGGAGGACTGTAATGTCCCCATTCAAATAATTGCATAGCAAGACAATTTCATCAATCCTATTAGTTACCTAGGTTGGATGGATACATTTGGAATTGTAATAAGGGAGCTAATAAATGATGTTTAGACATTAGAATGGTTCAAGTATTTAATAAAGAGGTTGAATAAAGAAATTCAAGATAAATTCTAGGTGGAAATTGGTTTTGAAGACATATGGAAGATGTGGGACCCACACTAGCTTGATTTTTCAATGCCACATGGCATCTCTCTCTTGCCATTTCGAATCCATGAGAAGGAAAACATTCTTGGATGAGTTGGTAGGATCATACACATGGCATTTAGCATCATAGGTCGAATTTGGATGGAATGGTAACCTCCATGGAAAAGGAAGAGTCAAACTAGAAGTTTGTGGACACTTGGGCTAGATTCCCTAGCTCCTATGACAACAATGATGAAGAATCTATGACATCTATGACAAAATTCAGACCTGATTGCTGACATCTGACCAATATGACATGTCAGGCCCAAAAATAGGCTCTAAAGTGGTGCTCAAGGGAGTTGGAGAATCCATATAGACTCTTACTCGAATTGGGAGAAGGTGGAAGGTTGGAACTTGGGAGACATGTGGCATAATGTGGAATCTTTCCTATGTGGAAATCTCTAGAAGCTAATGGGAGGAATTTGAACCATAGGAGGCTAAGGTTGGTTATAAAATACATGAATCAAGCAGGAGAAGGGCTTTTGATCATTTTTGAGAATTTGCATTTGTGAAGAGAGAGAGCTAGTGGATGACTAGTTTCTTGCCTTAGCCAATTTCGAGGGTGAAATATTCCCATCCAAGTTGGTGTTTGGAAAGGCCATTCAGAACTTTCATGGAGCTTTAATGGAATTTTTATTTGCAGGTGTAAGCTATAAGGCAGCTCATGGTTTCTTCTAGTGCATCTCACTCCTTCAAGCATTTCCAGTTTTCATTGCATATTCTTGATCCTTGAGGGAGGGCGCTTTTGGTGAGCTATTGTACTCTTTGGGGGAGATTCTAATGCCACATTTATTTTGTAATATGAAGTGAATAATCTGTTCTTCATCTTCAGAAATTTTCAAGTCGAAATACCAAGTGGAAATGTATAAATCTAATTTTTAATGAAAGAATGGTGCCATTTCCCCACTACCTTGATGTGTAGCAATGATGTATTGATGTATTCAAATGAAATATAATTCCTTTGATGTATTTATGATTAATGGAATTTCATTTATGATCTGCACAAGTTTCATGTTCATTATATAAGCATTTGAAGTCATTTTGTGAAGTTTCATTGCATATGGAGAAGATTTGATGCCATTTCCCCCAAAGTCGAACTAGTGGTTTTGTAGTTGTTTGGGAGAGGGTTGAAACAGACTTAATAAATTGAATAATGGTGCACATGAGACCTTAATAATGTCTCTTAGACATCCCCTACCTTTTTTTTCTGAAATTCGAATGGTTTTGGAGGCTTTTGAAGAGCCAATTTCAGCATTTACCCTAGGGGGATTTGAACCTCAAATTGCTAGTTAAATTCCATACTCTGTCCAGAATATTAAAGGGATTTGAAAATTATTTTGGTGGTCATATATCAACCCTGAACCTCATATTCAAGTCCCAATATCAGTCATATACCTTCTCAGAAGAATTGGGAGCATTTGGAGTAAATTGGAGACCTAGACATCAAAACTAGTCAAAGGTCGAAGTAGGGAAAAACAGTGACAAATTTGCCATTTTAATAAAATTCTTAAAAGGGGACATTACAAAGGACCATATGGAATTGTGGACCTGTACTTTTAAATTTTTTGAGATCCTAAAGCCAATGACCCGTCGAAATAACTATGTGACCATGAGAAAATATGTCAGATCATGACTTTATATTTTTTTGCACAATTAGTAAAAACTATTCTTCTAAATTTGATGAAAAGACTTATGGGAAAGGCTTTCCCATATTTATCCCCATATGATTGTACATGTATTTTTATTAGAATTTTCCTTCTTATTCCCATCATGTGCATGGCTAGGAAGCTACAATCACAACTATCAATACATATTACTTAATCTATGAGTCAAAAGCGTTTAGTTACCTTCCCACTTTTTTATATTTGCATTTCGAATCTTGTCAAGAAGTTGATTTTAGTTTTTGAGACATGAATGATTTAGATGGTTGGGCACTTGTTGTCTAATTCCATGTAATCAAATTACTAACCTCGGTCTCTTCATTTTGTCTCTTGTTGCAATGTCCAACTATGTAAGCAGACTAAATTAGTCATATAACATTCGTGCTTGAATCACATTCACCTGAAATTTTGGATTTCAAAGAGTGTGAGAGATTTCAAAAAGACGATTGTAAGGTTAGACCACATTGAAACTATGGCAAGCAATTTGTTGTCTCCTCTAATAGAATTCTTGTCGAGGTCATTTGGTTCTTTGGAGCCAAACCCAACTCTTCTCTTGTAGGTTCGTCTTTGCGTACAAATTGGGCTCCAGAGATTGAATGATCTGAGAATCCTTCAAATTATAGTTCTCTCTCAAATTTAGGGGCTTCTGGTATTCATAATGTAGTGGGATTTATGGAAAACTATGCCCCCTATGAATTCTTCCCAAGTGTGCCATCTGTTGACTTGATTTAGGAGCCTCTTTTAGAAAGGGTTGTGACCCTTGCTCTATTGAAGAGGGAGATAAATAATCTGAACTTTTTGAAGTTGATTCTAGATGCAGAGGTTAGCCCTTTTGGAATAAGTACCAATCCTAACTCCTTTGTAACATACATTGGGGATAGCTACAACAAAAATTTTCCAGTCGAGAAGGACCCCGAGGAAGATATGCATATCAATGAGGTTAAAAAGCGACATCGCAAATGCACAATGTGTGACAAGGGGAAAGTACCAAAGATTTGAAATGATTGAGAAAACCCATGGATCTAGGGATTCTTTCCAATTTTTTGGTGTGCTTAGGTCAGCCTATTTTTTTCTTTCCTTTATTAGCACATATATATAATTTATAGGCCCTATGTTAATGACTATCTATTGTTGCATTTTGGCATATTGCGAGTATACTTTTGTTGTATCCATCTTTGTTACCAAATGCTATATATAATGAATAATTCCTAGATCAATATGCATGCCCAAAATCTATTGAATCACCTTTATGTCCAGTGCATCTGTACCTAAAAAAGCTTTAAAGTTTTTTGCGGGAAAGAATTTTTGCATGTAATAAGAATGTTAGTTGTAGACCTTTATCTTTCAGAAGCAATTTTTTTTTGTATTCATAGCTATACTATTTCAACACAAGACTTGAATCAGATCAAGTTTTATAAGTATTAATGAAAAGAACCCTCTTTTTGCTTTATAACTCACGAACCCTAAACTATTCAATACAAAAAAGAAACAAAAAAACCCCAATGTATGATGATTAGCCCTTATCTCCCAATATTATGGTTGATTTGTAGCGGGAATGAGAGATCTAATAATAACTAAATATCTAAGCATGTCGTAAATAAGTTGGTTATAGTAAGATAAAAGATTTTTTTTTTCTCAATTCCCATCCTACTTTGAATTTTTCTAAAGGTAATCAATTAAGGCTAATAAACTTATATGCCAAAGTTGTAACCATTCAATCTTTGCTCAAAGTAATTTATGACGGGCTTTCATTTACCAATAACATAGTCTAAATGTGTTGAGATAGATCTAATTCTAAAGGAGCTTTTAATAATAGGGTAATAGAATATAGATGCATATGAGTATTCCTCTTTTGTCCTCGTGGTGTTTCTACACTACCAAAGGGTATCCATAACCCATATTTGCATTCCCTTTGATAAATCGAATTTCATTCCTCCATCCATATTTAATTTGTGCTTAAGCAATTATTTGGATGGGGGCAATCAATGTGTCTTGAATTTACTTTCACCGTCCCTATTTTTATTTGTGCTTTAAGCATTTTTTTTGGATGGGGACAATCAATGTATATTGAATTTCCTTTCACTGTCATGGTAATTTTTTTAAGAATGGGGGCAAAAAATGTGTTTTAAACACAAAGGGGTAACACCTATTTTTGAGGATAAATTGAATATACTCATGTAATAATATATACCCATTAAATATGTTCATCCCCACAATATTAATTTTTTTTTCCTCATGACTAGTTACTTCTTAATGTTATGTATGAATGGGGAACTTAATTGATTAGATCAAGATAATTATTTATACAATTTGACATTCTATCCATTTGCTAAGATATGATTACCAGAGGAACATCACTTTTCAGTTAAATCATAAGACTTGAAAGTAATCTTTTTTAGAAATATTTCCCAATCTTGTTCTAACAACATACACAAGATATAGTCACTAGTTAGAAATACCATTCTTACTAAGATCATTTTAAGATGATTGATATGAAAGGGCCTTACAAATTCTTTACAATATATATATACAAAGAAAAATATACTACTACACAATGACAAGCTTATTTATGTACAAATTTGCGTAGTCTAATTAGTGATGATAATCAAATTAGGTAAAATTACTTTTCCAATGCAACCAAGAAAGGATTTTAATAGTTGCATAGAATTTGGTCAAAATCACAATCGGTGATCAGAATTGATGATGATTTTAACGGAACAACTTCTAACCAAGCTTTGATTGAATCTCAAACTTGTATGCGAAATATTCTTGATTCACCATAATAGACATAGGAATTGACCATCAACTCATTCTTCAACTCCCCGTCATGTCTTTGAATACTCTCGGATCAAAACAAAACAACCTCTCTATCATCATAAAAAGTTTCCAACTTTAATAAGCCACTGAAAAATGATGTGGTAAAACAAGACTCTGTTTCCAATTCATATACATCTTCATATGTATCATATATAGGTTCATCATTAAAGGATTCTCTGCAAATGACTTTAACAACTAAATTTTCAATAGGTTCATAAATAGAAGGTTCTCCCTAATCATATGAAACAAAGATCTTCTCATATCCATCTTCATTGGCTTGTATATAAATACCAAAATCTGAAACATTTTTGGTATGCATCAATAAGTCCTTTGAAGTATCTTCCAAATATTTTGAGGATTGATTAAGTTGTGATCTATGCATGACTTTCTCATTTTTAAAACCAAAATGAGTTGCAGAAACCTTGTCTAGAAGTTGCTTTAAAATATTTTGTTAATCCTCTTCCCTTGATGTTTCATGGAAGCCACAATAATGGATTAAAGCATGAGATAAGTCAGGTTCATTAAATATATCAATCCATACCAAATCTCCTGTACTTTCCTCGATTAAATATTTAGAAAATATTTGGAAAAATGTATCCTTTGACTGGACATTCATGTATTCCTGAAAATGTCCAGTAATTTCATGGAATAGATAAGACTTTTCACAATTTCTATGAATGGGGGGATCTTCTTGATAATTATCATAGAGATAACCATCTAATACCCAATTAGCTTTAAGATCCGATAGGTTTTGATAATCCCACAATTTTTTTCTATATCCAAAGCATCAACAATCATTTGTTCTAATGTAGAAAATCATCTTTCTATGAGGGGAAAAGAAAATTTAATACCCAATTAGCTTTAAGATCCGATAGGTTTTGATAATCCCACAAGTTTTTTTCTATATCCAAAGCATCAACAATCATTTGTTCTAATGTAGAAAATCATCTTTCTATGAGGGGAAAAGAAAATTCATGCTTGTGCACAAATGTATAAGCTATCTTAGCAATAGTTTCAAAAGGATGAATTTCAGTAGGCATACTGAGGTAACGTTCCCAAAGCCTTTTTTTAACTTTGAAAGTGTTTCACTGCCATTTCTTCTTATGGAATAGAGCTCAGTGAGATAGTAGTGATGATTGTTTCTCTCAATCCATTTATCCAAAAATATATCATGACAATCCATCCAAGATCTTGATGAACCGGCAGGTAAGCTTCTAAACCAATTCCTACAATATCCTTCTAAACAATGACAAAAAATTCTCATGAAAACATCAGCATGTTCAATCCCCATATAATTAATATAATCTTGAAAAGTAGATAGGGAGGTCCTTCAAATAATTTGCAGGCCTATTATGAATAATTTATGATGGGAGTAAGAAAGATTGGTATCTACTAACAACCCACGGGTGAGGGTTTTCAAGTCAATGTTCATAGGGTTTACTAGGGACTAGAGGAGTTGATATTAAGGTTTCTTGCTCAAATGGAAAAGATAATGATGCAAAAAACATGTTAGGACTCACAACAGTCAATACTAAAGAAGGATTGCCTACATTAATAGTACAAAAGGGGACCGATGTTTACTTCTCCAGGGAGGAGAATAAAATTTTCAACCCATAATTTTCCCAATGTATGAAGTAAGGACAGATTCTTTCCAAATATATAAGAATAAGCAACAAAAAATCAACTAATAAGTCTCCAAAATATGATGAAAGAACTAATTAAAGGGGTTATTCAAATACTGGCAAGTAACATTAGAAACAAAACAAATAAAAGCTAAAATGTCAATGGAGGAAGGCAATCCAAGACACTAATAACTTGAGAAGAAAATATTGCGAACTTCAACTTGATATTGATATGTGATAGATATTTATAACATGCATCAAGAAACTAGAAGAAATCAATGCTTCAAGATAACGTATAGTGACGTACTAAATACCATATCATCGTGAAAACATTCACCATTGAATACGGTATTTATCTTTTTCATTTAAATTTCACTGATATAATGCTATGGGATAATAAATACCATTCATAAGTTGAACATACACCACATGGACTTTAAAGAAACTAGACAACAAATATATAATGAAATACTGAGCAAGTCAAGCATGTATAGATTGTTAACTTTCCAATAAGTCTCTTTAATAACAATCGAAACAATTGAGGAATAGGTTTATTGATAAACAAAGAAGTGTTACAAACTTGAAACAATAGAGGGATGAATCCTCTTTTCGTTCTCTACACTATGTGAAAAATATTTATAAATCTATCATATCATTTAACGAGACTAGCAACAAACTTAAGATGGTCTCTAGTGCTTCCCAATGCCACCTCCTTTTGACAGTTATCCTAGACTAAATAGTTTCAAACTCCAATTGTTGATCAGTCAGTTTATGCTAATTATTTGCCTTAAAAATTAAAATTTTAAACTAAATCTCTTTATCCACTCTAAATGAAACTATTCTCTGCTAAGATTTAATCTAGAGATTTTTGGTTCCAATTATCCTTCTTCCTATTGGCCTTTAATTCTTTCCTTGTTGAAATTTTTGTTTTACGGACTGGTGTCCCTCATTCCATGCTAGTTTTCTTCCTCAAAATTCAAGTGACATCCTCATTTTATTCCTTTCTCATTCTTCATGATCTTTCCTCCTCTTTCCTTGTAACAATCGGTTTGTTCTCTATGGCCTCTCCAACTTGGAATCTTTTACATCTCTCAACTTGTCTCATGTTGATTAATCAATTCCACACATGGTTTTTTTGTAACTAGGGGAATCAATTTCAGTCTGCTTCCATTATACCCCTATGTGTATCAATGCCGCCCCACATGCGATGCACAAGGCTGATCGAGGTTTGAACCCGCAATGTCACAAGGAATGCCTTAACAGTGCACCCTATCGCCAACTAGTCAACACCTTGGAGGCATCGATTTTGCACATGGTTAAGGCAAACAAAGCAAACAAAATAATTTAAATACTTCATGATAAGGAATCGTAGTTGTTAACACATTCTATAGTTTACTATGGAAAAGGATTATAACATTTGTACGTTGTTGTTAACTACATGCAATAAAGTATTTAACATGAAATAATAACACATAACTTTGTAAAATTTAGCTCATATATTTTATATTTTTATTAATGGATATTATATTCCAGTTCTCATTATTAAGAAATTAAATTTATTACAGGTAGATTCAATGGTAAGAAATTAAATTTATTGCAAATAAATTCAATGGTAAAAATGGCGTGTAGGATACAAACAAATGCTTTAGTCCAAGCTTGGAATTTGATGTTGCAAAGAATGCCTTTTTTTAACATATTTGATAGGGCACCTTAAATAGTGGGAAGTGACAAGAAATAAAATAATAAAATTTATAATGTGATCTTTGTTTTGACTCGACGTTTACAAGGAAAACATAATTTAAAAAAAAAACTATGAATTTGATATTTATATGCATAAATAACTTGTCAATATTATTATTAACCTAGCATTGGGACTCGGCACTACGGAGGTTGCCATGGCGTGTGATAACTGGCACTCAAATTGGCGACGGAAAATTTTTCGGCGAGGCACAATTCCACCCATTCTAGTTATTTTTTGGAATTTTGACGATCTGGGTCGTCTTAAAATGGGCCAAAACCCTCAGGGGCACAGTTCCATGGCATAGTTCCACAGTAAATGGGGTGGAACTACGATTCCACCGGTTTTTATAATCAGATCTAGGGAACAAATCGCCGAAAAAGCGGGACGATTTGAGTGCCAATTATCCCACGCCAGTTGTCATAGTGCAATAGTATAAATGTTCTACTTGTAAAAGATTATATTGAAAGCATTGTGTCAATAAGTGCCAATAAATGTCATTAGCAACGATAATATCAACCTTACTGTTAGGAACCCATGTCAACCCTTCTCTTTACTTTGTTAGTATATTGTTGTTGGACGCATATGTTTTGTAAGTCGTCCCGTAGTAATTGTTGATCCATAATTTGTGTTATTGTTGTTGGGCGCATATGATTTGTAAGCTGCCTGTAGTATTTGTTGATCCATAGTTTGTATTGGCCCATGGTTTTGACCCATAGTATTGGCGCCTAGATTTAGTATATAAGTGTGTGTTGAGGCCAATGAAGGCATCGTGAAGTTATTTGTATTGAGCTTGCTCAAAGGAGGTTGCACCCTTGAAGTGGCCCGTGATCAATAAAAATATTATGTGATCCAATATATTGTGTATTTTATCAATTAATTGTTGCAGGTTCCTCACATCTAGTATCAGAGCACTTTCTTGGGCTCGTTGGGTGAAATTTTTGTCAATTTTTTTTTTTTACATATGTTGCAGGTTCGGATCTGGGAATAATCCCTATCCACTTAACTGTGGGAAGTACTTGGGAATAAGCCCTAAAACTCATTGTGAGGAGTACCACGGGAACCCCGAAGTAGCTGGCCCATTGAGAGGACCTGCCAGCGAAAAGGGCAATGACCCCTACCTGATTGACTAGTTCCCACCCGTGAGGTAAACCAAGAGCTGTCGTTTGTGGCAAAGCAGTTATCAGTTTTACCTGAGCCATGGAGTGAGGGGTACTACCCCAATACGCAAGTCGTCAGATAACATTGGTGGCGGAGTGAATCCCCTGAACCTTTAGGAAGTCGAGCATACCTGGGGTCCATATCTATTTTCAGCTGTAAAATCGTAGATTTCCTCTGTCCAAAACTATTGCCGGTCAGTTCCGCACCATTGCAGATCCATCTGTTTCCGATCACTTCAATGCCATTGTAGATCTCTCTGTTTTCGATCCCTTCTGCGCCATTGCAAATCCATTCCGACAAAAAAAAAAAAAAAAAAAAAAAAAAAAAAGAAGAAGAAGAAGTCTTTTTGGCATATCTCCCTTGTTTTAACTTCGTTTCCCTTGAAACCTCCCAGACACCCCTGTAACCCCATTCTACACATTTCATTCCCGAGGATCCTATCCCAAATTCCGCTTCCCAAAGCCAGCAATCCCACATTTGTCTATTTTTAGGGTTTGCCATAACTTCTTTGGATTTCACCCAATCGCCTTCAAATTTTACCACAGAGTTCCTTTCCTAATTCTGCTTCTTTTCCCTCTCTGCCAAATTTTCTCATTCTTTCACCCTGCTTCAGAAATCATCCTTTTTGCTTCCCTGTCCATTCAACATTGTCCAAAACCTAGTCAAACCCAAATTACCCTTCATATTTTTTCTCAAATCCCGATTTTCCCTTACTGAAACAATTTTTGTTTTTGTTTTTCTACCCACTCAAAAAAAAAAATCCTGGCTATGGTTGTCAACCACGCCGGAGCAAAAACGATGGAAGAAACACTTGCAGCCATCCAAACCAAACTCTAGGATCTGGATGAAAAATTTATTGGCCTACATCTTGAGCATTCAGCCATGAACAACAAACGACTGTCCGAGTCTTCATCCGACAATGGGTTCTCTTCTTCCAACAATTTCCATGGTCCGAGGCTTGATTTTCCTCGCTTCAGTGGTACTGATCCGATTGGATGGATCTATCGTGCAGAACAGTATTTCAGTTTGCATAATACTTTTGATGTCAACAAATTTCCACTTGCATCTTTTCATTTGGAACAAGAAGCTCTTCAATGGTACCGTTGGTATATCAAGGCTCATAAAGAGCCAAAATGGCCAGATTTTTGCCAGCTCCTTTTGCAACGATTTGGTCCTAGTGTTTTTGATGACTTCATAGGAGCCCTCACTAAACTTCGCCAAATTGGAACTATGAGAGAGTATCAAACCGAATTTGAGAAACTAGCTAACCACACTGAAGGATTGCCTGATGACTTCTACCGGAGTTGTTTTATCAGTGGTCTAAATGATGCAATTCGCTCTGAGGTCAAAATGATCTGTCCCAACTGTTAACACCTAAAAAATGCTCACCACCTTATCTCCTTCACGACATGACTCATTTGTCCTTTTTCCCCACCATCTTTGCCTCCAAAACCTCAAAAAACCATTAAAAGGCCACCAAAAGGCCAAAAAACCCCTTTTTTCCCTCCAAATAATTAAATTTCCTCAAAAGATAGCAAAAACCCTCTAAAAGGGCCCTAAATTCCCAAAAATCAAATACAAGGGAACAAAAAATATAAAAAAAAGGAAAAAGAGGGGAAAATGAAGCAAAAACCCTAAAACAACTGACCTAAACCATATGGTGCCAAAAACCATGGGTCAATACTCCACCACTAAAAAACCTATAAATAGGTGATGGAGGCTCCCCATTTCATATCCACAATCTATCATATCCTCACACTGCCAGAATCACTCTTGAAACCTAAGCTCACCATTTGAGCTAGTTTTTCCATTTGAGTACCCCTTTTGGCCCATCATCCAAACACCTTGGAGAAGGAGAAGGAACCCATTGGAGCACGGAAGCAGCCCTCCTGGACAACTGCAAGAGCTCCACCAACCTCTACAATTGAGGTAAATGTAACTTTGCTTTCATTTTTAATACAAAAGAAAAGTTCCCACTATATTATCATTGTCTTTTTATTTTCTGTTGATGCACATGTTAGCTTAGATTTTATACTGTTTTACTGTTAAAATTTACTGTTTATTGAACTGCTACTAAGGAGGCCATTTTCCTTAGTAGGTTCTCATTTGCACAAGCTAGGGAGAAAACCCTAGCTACAGTTTTGGCGACTCCGTTGGGGGCCTTTGAATTTATGGTTAAAAGTTTAAAATTTTTTATTTTCTGCAAGTATTTTTTCTGTTTTCCCTGTTCGACTGTGGCTTTAGGCAGTTGGGTTTTCTACCGCAGAGCGTGATTCTTTTCCTCGCAGCCACGGCCCAGACTACAACTTCCTGCCATTTTCCCGCGGCCCAGACCGCAGCTTCCTGTCGTTTTCCCGCGATCCAGACCGCAGCTCCCTGTCGTTTTCCTATAGCCTCGACCGCAGCTCCCTGTCGTTTTCCCGCGATCCAGACCGCACAAAACCACCCTATAGCCGCGATCCAGACCGCACAAAACCACCCTATAGCCGCGATCCAGACCGTACAAAACCTGGGGTTGGCTAAGTTGGAAGAAGATAATATTGCAACCCAACAGTGCTCCAAATCCACTTTTGTTCCCTTCTGAAATATGGGTTCTCAACGACCTCCCATCCCACCAGCTCCTCAACCAACTCCTATCAAGTATTTGTCTGAAACAGAGATGCAGGCACGTAGAGAAAAAGGGATCTGTTATAATTGTTATGAGAAATTCACTCAGAGACATAGATGTGTTCAACAAAATCTCTATCTCTTCGACGTGGATTCTCCGCCTGCCTCTGAAATTGGTGACGAAGCTCTAGATACAATGGATGCTCCGGTCGACATTCAGGAGCCACCTTGTTGGCCCGGTTTTGCAACCAGGCTTAGTGCTATGGGCACCTGCTAACTAGTAGCAGCAGTTTCAAATAGAAATAAACAATTAATTAAACTAAACAAAACTAATCATGGATCTATGCAAGAATCTAAGCAAATAATGTAAACATTTAGAAAACAAGAACAAGAAAATATTAAAGAATGAATTTGTATTGAAAAATGGGGGGCAAGCAAGTGCTTGTGATAATACCTTCAATGGTGAAGGTTGAGGTTGAGCAACTCCCAAGATGAGTAGCTCCAAGCTCCAAGAGGTCTCCTTCTCCAAGGTTGCTTCAATGGCTAAAATGCTCAAGGGAGATTTCAGCAGCATAAGGATGAGATAATGGATGGATATGAAATGAGGAGCCCCTACCACCTTTTTATAGGTTTTGGTGGTGGGGAATACCATTTGTGGTTTTATGGAAACCAAATGGTATTGACCAACATGGTTTAGGTACTTTTCCCTCCTTTTTCCTTTTTTGAATAAAAATAATATTTTAATTCCCTTTTTAATATTTTGGGGAATTTGGACCCTTTTTGAGGGTTTTTTATGTTTTTTTAGGAAAAATAATATTTTTTAATGGAAAAAGGGGTGTACTAAGGTCTTTTGGTGACCTTTTGTTGGTTTCAGAGGCTCAGATGGTAAAAAAGTGGACAAATGGGTCATGTGAATAGGGAAATGGGCTGGTGAGCACTTTTTGGGTGTTAACAGATTGCCCCCTGATGTGTGAGGGCAGGAGCTCATCGTATGTCCGATAGACATCATAGTTCTTTTGTCTTTTTTCAGGGGTTTGGGAAGGAGAAGAGACCGATTGGAGACTGGAGCCACGGCCCTTGGAAGCTGCAAGAAACAAAAAATATTACATGGCCTCAATATGAATGAGGTATAATCTCTGATAATGGACGAGGCGGGCATTCCCATGCTCGTATCAAGACATATACATAACAATTAGTCCCAAGAAGGGGGATCTAATACATAAAGCATCTACTGTACATCATAATGGTCCAGGGGGGACATTATTTTGGGATATACTCTTGATCATAACTGATCTCAATAACTGATACACTGGAATAACTAGTGAACTGCTGAAACTGAAGGTGTCCAACATCTGTAGGGGCTCAAAGATTATGAGTGATCTCTGAGAAGTATCTGTAACGGTATACTCGAGGGAGTATAAAGCTGGTGTGCATCTGAATACTGTTGTCATGCGCAACCTGGATATCTATAGAAAAAGTGTAACTGGTTTTATCCATAGGAAGACTCTCAAATGTGGAGGAGTCAGGAGGTATCCGGGGTCTTCGACTAATAAGTGAAACGGACCAATACCCTGTGCGAGTCTCAACGATGCGATCAAGGTGTTGAAGTCGAGCATGTGAGAAACAATCATTTGGAGAGGCACTGAAGATTCCTCTCGAAATGATTCGTAGGCACTCATCATAAATGGTGATGAGTCCAAGACACAGGGACCTCTAGGTCTATCCTCTGGAATCAATGTGGTTGTCGTCGACAGAGGGAGACCAGCAACTAACAAGGAAATGATGTTTCCTTGATAGGAGCACGAGGTGTAAAACTGAAGTGTTGTAGTACTGATGGTAGGACTGACATACTTGTGGGAATGGGAAATAACTAGGTCAAAAAATGGGTAGACTCAAAATTCCTTTGTTCAGAGCATGATGACATGGTTAACCTGGTAGCGTAGGGAACTGACTTGTAGGTGTGCGGATCATTGCTTTGACTGAATGGTATATATTGACTCTGGGGGGGAGGACGAGCTGATAGGTGCCGTCGAGGGATTATCAAGGTGACATACTGCAGAATACTCTGAACAAAGGCGACCAAAATGGGGAAGCTGCCTAATGAGTAGATGTGATCTGTCGTGGCGCCAAGAGGCACCATTGATTCCTTCTTCGTAGTTTTAATGAGCTCCAAGAAGGGATAAAAGTGTGCTCTGAAATGGTACGATCCTGTGGATTTTGTGAGCCCAGGACGGCTCATGCTCATGGTTTCTTTCATATTTAGAGAGTCTGAAAACGGTAAGTGGACTCTATTGGTGTTTCTTTTTCGTAAGTTTAGTCTCCAAGGCCCGAAAAAGCATAAAATGATGCGGATGGAGAACTCTTCTAGCCGATGTGACCAGAGTATACCTTTTTCGTAATTAGTCTATAAGGTCCGGAAAAGGGGTAAACTTATACCAGGTAGACGCCCTTTCAGATACGTTTAACGAGCATGAAAGGAAACAAGGTTGCTCGGCAATCTTTTCATTGTTTGTAGGAGTCAGAAAAGAGCTTAAGAGAAACTCCCTAAGTGCCTTTTTCGTAAAAGGGGTTGCTCGGCCCGAAAAAGGGGTAAAATTATACCGAACAAAAATGGATTGATGAGGGCAAGAAAAGGTCTCAAGCATCGTCATCAGTGCGGAAAACTGGATCCGGTGACATAAGGATTGTCGAAAACGGAGAATGGCCGATGTGGCACGCAAACCGAGGCTATGTGGGGGGCATGAAAAAATGCCCTGAAAATCAGGAGGTGAGAGCGAGAAATGATCTCAAGCATCATCACGAGCGCGGAAAACTGAATCCGGTGATATATGGCACGTCCAAAATGGAGAACGGCCGATGTGGCACGCAAACCGAGGTGACGAGGGAGGCATGGAAAAAATGCCCAAAAAATCTAAAGGTGAGAGCGAGAAATGATCTCCAGCATCATCACAAGCACGGAAAACTGAATCCGGTGATATATGGCACGTCCAAAACGGAGAATGGCCGATGTGGCACGCAAACCGAGGCCACGAGAGGGGCCAAAAAATGGTCAAAAAATGGACCCCGTGAAAATGGGAAAAGGAAGGAACCTGCATGAAGTTCTCACTGTGCTGATTCCAATGGTACCAACGGTTTGAGAAATGGACTTCGTATGATCCCGCAATGGTTGTTTGAAAATTGGTGGAATTTCTATAAATAGGGCGTGGGGCCCAAATGACATGTCATTGTTACGTGCGAGTTTGATAGAGCTGTCAGAGCTATTTCTCGATTTCTGGGAGATTTCATCGTTGGTTTTCGATTCAGCGAGTTGCAGGTAACTCTATTTGCCTTAGCCTTGTCAATTATGTCTTTTTTGTTTGGCAGCGGGCCCCCGAAGGCCGCGAAATTCCATGTTGACTCTCCAACGTGGAATATCGCGGGTTTCGGGGCTGTTCCTGCGATGAACCGCGCGGGTTTTAAGCTGACAGTCGCGATGTTCATCGCCACTGCAAGGTTGGAACCCGCGATGTTCATCGCGAGTTCATGGGGGATAGTCGCGATGTTCATCGCGACTGTCCGGCCAAAACCCGCGATGTTCATCGCGGGTTTTTTCATGGATCCCGCGATGGTCATCGCGGCTTTTGGTGGAAAAGCCGCGATGGGCATCGCGGCTTTCTGTGTAAAAGCCGCGATGGGATTTTTTCAAAAGAATTTTATGCTGGGGCTAAAAATTTCTTCTGTTTTCTGGCAGGATGTTGAGGAGACCACAGTCCTCGTGGCGTGAGCGAGAGATCGATGATGATCTTATGGTGAGGATTGAGACTGATGCAGGGGTGAGACAGAATCTGGCTATGAGCGGACTTTTGAAGTTTGCTCAGATCCCACCTATTCGTTCAATGAGACGACTCCTGAACAAGCTTGTGCATTGGTGGGTGCCGGCGGAGGGTGCATTTATTATTGGGGGTGAGAGGTTAGAGATCACTCTCACGGATGTCTATTTTTTGACTGGGTTGCCTCGTTTGGGTGAGGTGGGTGATATCTTGCCGAGGTTTCCTCCAGGTATAGATATGGAGGACCTGTTACAGACTTTCTGTGTGGATGATGTTGTTTTGCAGAACAACTCTATTAGTCTGCGATCCCTACGTGAGTGGGATATGCGAGCTGTTGGGGCCTGCGTTCTGCGGGTATTGGGTGCTGCTGCGCCACATCGTATGTCTGGGGGACAGATGATGATGGTGGACTCTGTTCTTCAGGGTACTTATTATGCCTGGGGGCAGATGTTTCTGGCTGGTGTCCGGAGGGATCTGGACAAGGCCATTAGAGAGGGAGGCGAGTTTTGTTATGCCTCATTTTTATGCTGTTTTTTCTTCGAGCGGGTGCCGACCTTGCGGCCACGGGTACCCGTTCGTGCTGGTCTTCCGAGTGAGCCTCGTATGATGAGATGGGGGCAGATGATGCCTCGTGGCGGTGGTGGTGTCCGCGGCTACTTCACGGAGGATTTTTATCAGCAGTGGGAGCAGATGCCTCTGGTGATTGAGGACTACCCCTACGCCGGCATGGACTACCGAGGTGACCCAGAGATGCCTCGTGGCCCAGGACAGGCCTGGAGTTTAGACGGTATGTTTTGTGTTTTATTTGATATTATATCATATGTTGTTTGATTTATCATTGATGATTATTGTTGTATAGTATGTGATGGCTTACTCGCTTTGTGCAGATGTGGGTCCAGTGCCACCGGACGACTACGTGCCTCGTCAGGGGCGGGCGATGGTGGTCGCCCATCCACCCGTAGCGGTACCACCTCCACGTGGTGGAGGATTTGCAGCTCGTGGGCGAGGGGTTGGCCCTCGCGATGACGCCATAGAGGGTGTCAGACAGACCTTTGCCCGGATCCTAGCTGGACTCCCCGAGGATGGTTGGAGAGACCTGGATCGGGATATTTTGTAGGGTTGTTTTGGTGCGCCACCTAAGTGACAGTCGCTCCTATTGAGGACAGCAGTGTTCGTGGAGGGGCACAGGGATGGTAGACGAGATGATCCGGCAGGGCCGGCTCCGGGGAGGATACGTCTGCGGGACGATCCGGCGGGGCCGGCAAAGCGGAGAGTTCGGGCTCGCCATGACCCGACGGGGCCAGCGGAGGAGGAGCCGGAGGATCCTAGGGATCCAGATGAGTAGATGATATTGTATCTGCCCCCAAATGCTGATGAGCATATGGGGAAGCATTTTTGTATGACAGATGTATATTTATTTTTTGTATATCGGGTGCTGAGGGCACCTATGACATGTTGACTATTTGGCTTATATATATATGTGGATATATATTTGGATATATTGTCGTGTATGCATGTGGATGCACCTTTGTCTTTTGTATATGCCCGTGGAGGCACATGTTATGTACTTGGATGCAGTATGTTGTTTATTTATGTATGCCCGTGGAGGCAGATGTTATGCACGTGGATGCATTATTTGGTTATTTGTTTTATGCCCGTGGAGGCACATGTTATGCACGTGGATGCAATATTGTTTTTTGTATATGCCCGTGGAGGCACATGTTATGAACGTGGATGCATTTTGTTTATGGATATGACATGATGTGATTGGTGTGCCAGTCGAGGACATTGTTGGCCATATTATCTGCTACACTATTGAGGTGTCTTGGGACATGTGTGAATGAAATGGATTCAAACTGTCTAACCATTTGTTTAGTGCACAGGAATTTTCTGAAAAGACAGGGATCGCGTACCTGGTAATCATTGTTGAGCTGGGAAACTAGGAGCTGTGAGTCCAAGAAAACATTGAGGTGACGGATGCTCATTTGGAGAGCAGCGGCCAGGAGACCGGTCACGGCATCGTATTCAGCTTGATTATTGGTAGCGGCACCTAAACATACTCCGTCAATGTGAATTAACTCATGTGAAGGGGAGTATATTACCCAAGCTGCGGAGGCGAGATTGGGAGACCAACGGCTTGCACCATCAACGAAACCGATATGGCAGAGTGGAAGAGGATCCATCTGTGGTCATGCAGAGAAAAACAAATATTTAGGTTTTTTGAATTTTTTGTGAACAAAGAAAGTATGCCTATACTAAAATGGACGATGGTGTCCATCAGATTTTCTATGGGTAAAATCGTTTAAGGTACAACCCGTTGCGTGGGTTGCGTAGAGGATTGCCTTCTGAGTCGGTCAGAATGTATGCCCCCTGCCCGAGGCAGGTGTGTATGATGTAGGGGCCTTGCCACATAGACACGAACTTTCCCTTTCCGGTTTTATCATGAGCTTGATCGTAAGCGAGGACAAGGTCTCCCTCAGAAAAGGTTCTTGGGTGGACATGTTTGTCGTAACTTAGTTTCGATCGTTGTTTAGCTGCTTCCATGTTTTGAATGGCTGTGCGCCGATCTTCATCGACCTGCTCTAGGAGTAGTAAACGTTGCTCGATCGGGGAAGTGTCCGGTAGGAGTTCAACGGCGATATGTAAGGCTGGGATTTGGCACTCAATAGGGAGGACAGATTCGACGCCATGAACTAAATGGAAAGGGGTAAAACCGGTGGCGGTTTTGGTTAAGGTGCGGTAGGCCCATAGTGCCAGGAAAAGCATGTGGTGCCAATTGGATTTGTGCTTGTCTACAGTACGTTGGAGAATGGTCTTCAAAATTTTATTGATCACTTCGACTTGGCCGTTTCCTTGGGGATAGTAAGCGGAAGAGAAATGGTGTTCAAATTTCAACATGGTTGATAATTCCTTCCAGACGGCATCTTCGAAGTGAGAGCCGTGGTCAGATACTAGTTGCTGTGGTACTCCGAAACGAGCAATAACATGGTTGAAGAAAAACCGTGCTGCAGTGTCAGCTTTGCAATTATAGGTCGGCATGGCTTCTGCCCACTTGGTGAAATAATCTACAGCCACAACGATGTGTTTGTGACCGCCGGCTGACGTGGGGTTGCAGTCGAGGAAGTCGATGGCCCATTTGCAAAATGGTCCAACAGTGATGACTGGATGAAGGGGGGCGGGGGGGGTTCTTGCTTTGGGGGAAAATAGTTGGCAGTTCTGGCAATGCTTGACTGCGGTGATGCAATCAGTAGACAATGATGGCCAAAAATAACCTGCCCGAATGATTTTCTGGGCGGTGGCCATGCCGGAGAAATGGCCTCCGCAGGCACCGCTATGACAATCATTGAGGACTTGTTCTGCCTCACTATGGGATAGGCAGTGGCGTAAGATGGTATCAACGCCGCGTCGGTAAAGTACATCCCCTAACAAGAGGTATCGGGGGGCGTGGTGTCGTATACGACGGCGTCCATCACGATCGATGTGTGGTCGAAATTTTTGCGTACGAAGGTACGTCAAAATGTCTCCGTACCAAGGGTCGTCAGACGAAATGATGAAGATCTGCTCGTCAATCAGGTCCATTTGGATAACGGGTGATGTTGAAGAGGATGGGAGGTCAGTGATGAGGTGAGCAAGCGCGAGGGCTTTAGTGCTTTTGGGAGTTCTGAAAGTGAGGTCATATTCCTGGAGGATAATGACCCATTTAGCAACACGACCTTGTAGGAGTCGCCGAGTTAGGAGATAGACCATAGGGTTGGAGTCAGCCACGACCGTGGTATGACTGAGTAGAATGTAGTGTCGCAATTTTTGTACGGAAAAGACTACAGCTAGGGCTAATCTTTCCTCGTATGGGTAACGCAGAGGTGGGCCAGACAAGGTCTGGATGACGTAATAAATCACATGCTCTTGGTGGGAGGCATCTTCTTGGACCAAAACTCCGGACACAGCATATTCAGATGCCGAGACATAAAGGGTGAAGTCTTGAGAGAAATCCGGTGGGGATATCAAGGGGGCTTGTGTGAGAGCTTTCTTGAGGGCTTCGAATGCCGTGTCTGCTTGCTCATCCCAAACAAAGGGTATGTGGGTACGAAGTAAGCGTAAGAACCCGTGGACTTTGGTGGCATAATCAGGAACGAAGCGCCTAAGGAAATTGGACCGCCCTTGTAGGATTTGGAGCTGCCGAAGCGTGCGAGGAGGCGGAAGTTCTAAGATGGCTTTGACTTTCAAGGGATCGACAGTGATTCCGTCTTAGGAAACAATGAAACCCAACAAGCGGCCTGCCGGGACGCAAAAGACACACTTGTGTGGGTTCAAGCGGATTTTATATTTGCGACAACGCAGGAAAACTTGCCGGAGGTCGTTAAGGTGGTCTGATCGCTTTCGGGAACGAGCTATGAGGTCATCAAGGTAGACTCGCAAGATATGGACCAAGTCGTGAAAGTAATAGGTCATGGCCCGCTGGAAAGTGGCACCAACATTTTTAAGGCCAAATGGCATGACGCGATAGGCAAAGGTGCCCCATGGGGTGGTGAAGGCAGTCTTGTACTGATCCTCTTTGCGGATGTGAATCTGGTTATATCCGGAAAACCCGTCCATGAAGGATAGGACTTCATGGCCCGCACACTCATCAATGAGTTGGTCAATGAATGGCGTGGGGAAATTGTCTTTTGGACAAGCGTGGTTTAAATCACGGAAGTCAGTGCATACTCTAAGGGTGCCTTGCTTTTTGTTGACGGGAACGGGGTTCGACACCCAGGTGGTGTACGGAATAGGGTAAATGAATCCTGCTTTGCGAAGTTTCTCGACCTCAGCTTTAACAGCGGGGAGTTGGAAGGGTGAATGGGTCGCTGTTTCTGACGAACAGGGGGTACCTCAGGCCATGTATCAATGTGGTGCTCTATAATGGCGGGATCGAGACCAGGCATCTCGGTATAGGACCAGGCAAAGACATCACGGAACTCTTGAAAGAGCTTTTTGTACGCCTGAGTTTCTGCTTGAGTGCAAGATGCGCCCAGCGAGATGAGCTCAGGTTTCCCTGGTGTTGTGGAAATGTCTATCTGTATAGTGGGGGAAATGTTCGACATGTTCCCTTCTTCAAAGGAATCTGGTGCTGGGATGGGGTCTTTTAACCAATCGACCTTAGTGGGTATGAAATCTTTCGATTCAACCGATAGCTGGTTGGATGCGGTGGATGTAGATGCTTCCGGGAGGAAGTACGAGCGATGATGCATATCATCCCAAGGGTAGTCGGGTGCAGTGAGTGTCTCCAAAATTTGCTCATCAGTATTGAAGTAGTCAGACCATAAATCAAGGGGTTCTGGTTTGAAAGTTGTTGAAATCATATATATTGTATTGACTTCTTCCGACGAGGATGATGGCGGGGGGTGGATCTCCTCGATTAGGGTAGGAGATATTTCCAAATCAACATTGTTTAACTCATATAATGCTGCTCTATAGTCAGGGAGATCGGGACAATGGTGAGAGTAGTGGCCGTAAACACTGCATATGGCACAAGGATGGTTGGTGCGCAGTGATCTGTCGCGAGGCTGAGGAGGTGGCTCAAGTCTAACGACTGGGATGCCGGCGTCATCGTCCAACATATTCATATGCTCTTGGAGTGCTGGTAACTGTGGGCATTGATGAGTTGGATGGCCTATCTCATCGCACAACGAGCATTTAGGGGGAGCTCGAAACACCGGTGGGGGTTTAACTGCCTTAGGAGGTGGTATAGCAGTGTATGGTTGTGGACCTCTGCCCCCAGTGGGCTTGATAGGAGGGGGAGAATTCGTTGACGACGAAGGGATATTGAGACTAGGAGGAGGTTTCGTTGACGACGAAGGGATTGCGACACCAGGAGGAGGTTGATTTGTGGTAACAATAGGTTGTACCGGTTGGAGGAAGACGTTTGGTGTCAGCGGTGGAACGGGAGGCGAAATATACCACACGGGTAATCCCAATGTTAACCCGGGTAGACTAAAGGTAGCCATAACCGGGGCGCTTACTACCCCCGATGGAGGAAATAGAAAGGGGATGGTGTGGATGGGTGTAACACCGATGTGACTCGGTACCAATGGTGGTTGACTACTGGGTGTTTGTGTATTCTGTGAAAGAGTACAGAGGTTTGCGACATGGGTCTCTGGTGACGGTGGTGGAATACCCTGGAATGTAGAGGTCATTGGTGTATCTGAGTAAAGTCCGGGTCCCACAGAAGACACAAAGGAGGTAGTTGCACTAGAAGCGGGTTGTTCAATCATGGGGAGAACATTTTCGGGTGCTGCAGGGGCATTGGGATCATAGTAGGTGAGTTGGTCGATTTTGACCACGCGTCCCTCGTGGGGGAACATCATGGTGCGAAAAACGGATGAGGCGACCGCTTTCATGGCTTACATGTAACTACGGCCAAGTAAAAGGTTATAATCGAGTTGGGCATTAATGACCTCAATGTCGATGAGCACAGTTTTCCCACCCAACTGGACGGGGACCTTGGGTAGTAGACCTTGAGGTTGAGCTGACCGACCGTCGTAGGCCCGCAACGCAGTGGTGGATTGTTGGAGAGTAGGGGATCCCAACTTCTACCAAACAAATGTGGACATGACGCATGTGGACGCACCCTCGTCGATGATACATCAATGGATGACAAGGTTCCGAATAGAAACAGAAACTTGGACTGCTATGGTGGAAGGCAGACGTGGCTCGGACTGGTCCAAATCAAAGGTCATCAATTTCGAATCATTTGGGTCAATCACCCCAATGGCGGAAAGTAAAGTCTTGCGCTGCGTCGGACAGTTTTTCAAGACTTCTAACGCAGACATGGCTGCGGGAGATTGAGCTAGGTCATCTACGATGTTGTAATTTGACGCAGCCCGTGCATTGGGGTTGTTGTTGATACGGCGGAGTGGGAAACGAGGTGCTTTAGATGCGCCATCGAGTGGAAGAGGTGGTATCCGTAACGTCTGATCGGTGGGATTAGCGTTAGTATCCTTATCGGCGGGGGGGGTTCGGAGGTAGGGCCATACTGGTTCCGACGGGTTTGGATATTGACGTCGGCAGTGGACATCATCAATAAGTGGTGAGTGCCTGAATCAAACATGGGTTGATCAGGAGCGGCGTAAGTGATTTGTTGTGGTTGCACGTTGCCCTGTGGGGGGGCTAACGGCTGAGTGTTCACCACTCCTTGTGTTGGAAAAGGGTTTTGTAGCACCAAAGGTTGTTGTTGAGGTGGTGGAGGGTTGGGTGGCGGCTGAGGAGCCGCCTGCCCTTGACGATGGGCGTCATCTGTCCATAGTTGTCGAGCTCGCTCCAGATGTGGGCAAGTGTGGGTATAGTGGCCATAGACACCGCAAATAGAACAAGGATGGTTTGTTCATAAATTAGCATTTTTGGCTTGCTTAGGTGGCCGATCAGGATTCTGATGGGCAGGCGTCGCGTTATTGTTTTGCGGAGGATGGGTAGGTTGTGGAGCTTGGTTATGGTTTTGGTTGTTTCCACGGTTACGTCCTCTTCCGCGGTTTGGTTGCCCACCCTGATTGCGTTGGTTATTTTGGTATTGGGGCTGATGTTGTTGTGCGTACACATGCCCTTGAGCATTGGGGGGATTCTGGGGAGCCGCAGGTGCGGGAGCAAGTTGCGGTGGGTAATATGCAGGTGGAGCTGGAGGTGGTCCAGCTGCCTGTTGGGGTTGTTGGTACCCCTGAGTTGTTGGAGGTGTGAGATTAGCTAGGGCAGGTGGTTGTGGGTAATGCATCTGCTTTTGTGGGAACTGCATGGGGGTCTGTGTGGTAGGTTGAGTATAGTATGTAGGAGGTACATATGCTGATGGCGCTTGCCCATAACAATGTTGTGGACAAGAGGGTCCATGAATGTGATGGGTCTGGTTTGTTGGAGCATAAGAAGTTGTTGCTCCGGAACTGGATGTAGCCCTAGAGAGGTCTGGGGCGGGCATGGTGCTCACCATGCTGAAAGGTTTAGGTTGCGGGGTAATCTGGCCAATGATTCCATCAGCGGCATGTGATGCCCCCAGTGCGTCACCACGTGCAGAGTCACCTCGTGGGGCATCCGGTATGATTGTGTATAGATAACCCGACTGGGTGTAAATGAGATCAAACTGTTGGGCTTTGAGGATGGCCTCTTCTTCAGACTGGGGTCTTTCAGATGCCACATCCTCCGCAATAAGAGGGAGGAGGGATTTTAGAAACCAATCTAAAAAGATACGGTCGTCTAACTTAATTTTGCAGAGGCTTCGGCGTCGACGCCACTCATGAATGTGGTCAGTGATGTGGGTGGCCGTGGTTTGTCTGCAAGACAGTAGGATCTCGACGCCCGCATCATAGCGGACAGGTAACTGAAAGAGCTGCAGGAAGGTCGAGGCAAGGGAGGTAAAGGTGGCATGCGTCCCATGGGGCTGCTCGATATACCACTTGGCTGCAGAGCCAGTGAAGGTGCGTTGTAAAAGCCGGAGGCGGATTGAGTCGTCCACTATGGAGTTGGAGGAACACCATAAATGGAAGGACATGATATGGTTCTAGGGGTCTTCACCTGCCTTGCCCTCAAATTTAGGGATGTCAGAGGGGAGTTTGGTGGGCATGTGAGGCCACGCAGGATCGTGTCTGATGGGGTCATTTGTGAGCCTAGCTAAGTCTGGCAGGTTCAGACTCACCATGTATGGTAAGCTAGCAGATGTGGTGACTGGAACTGGGACATGCCTAGCCATTGTGGTATGGTGTAGGGGTCCAGTAGCGCCTAAAGGTATGCTAGGTATGGAGGGTATGTGCCCTCCAATAGGTGTAGTCTGGTATGGGCCAGCGCCTCCAAGTGCAACATGGGTTACACTTGGGTCAGGAATAGCAGTGGGGATTCCTGGGATAGGGTTTGTGGAAACCAGAGGGGGTGTGACCCCTATGTTGGGTATACCCATGACAGGTGGTGGCCCTGTGCTGGGCATTCCTAAATGTGGAGTGTTACCCATGTTGGGCATACCCAGGGGGGTGGTTGTTGCCATGGATGGCACCGCCGCAGAAGGGTCTGTGCATGTCTCACCTATGGTGCTGGTAAACAGTGGATCAAATGGTGTTCCAGCCATAATGGTGGTTGGTGGTAACTCTGTGGGGTTTTCGGATTCTACCTCCAAATCAAATGTGAAGTGAGGTGTGTCAGAATCGGATGACTGTCTAGTTGATTGACGATGTGTCGAATCAAGGGATAAGGCTCTGCGTCCGTGACGTGGAGAGCCAAGTGGACTAAACTCTGGGAGTTCGCCCTGTAGACGACGAGAGCATCTAAAATTCTCAATGGTGAGAATTAAGTTTTTGTGTAAAAAATTTGTTTAAGTATCAGGTGGTGATATATCTAAAAAAGACTCAAAACCCTAATGCAACCAAGGGTGCAAGAAGGGGAGTGAAAAAAGAAGGCTCTCAGGCCAAAAAATCAACCTCAAAAAAGGCACTTATTCTAGCAGCTGTGCTACAATAAGTGGAGGAATGCAACAAATGGTCAGAGTACCAACATGCAAACGGCTTCTATAAAAAATAGGTGTAACTAGACCAAGGGTGGGTTGAATCATGCAAACACCTAACTAAAAGTATTGTGACTCAAACAAACGATATCCTCTGCAAGGTGATGAAATCCAAGTCAGACAATATGAGTGTTGAGACAACGGCTAGATATCCCCCTACCGGGAGGGACACCGGGTAATCAATCCTAAAGACAGGCTACTAGGATACTCCGTTCATGACGCGTCGAGAAAAGGTAAATCTGTCGTTTGGTCCTTTGATCGCAATATCCCAATACAGGGATATCCCGAGAACTGCGAATGGTAGCCCTTCGGTTACTGAATGGATTTCGGTATTCCACTCAGGCTTCCGGAACCATCCTCGCAACTTCAACCCTCCTAGGGGAGAGGCCTTCCCACAAACCAGTTGTGACCGCGCCAAAAAGTACTAAGAGATTTTAGCTCCCTAATTGGACAACTTCTATGTCTCAGATGTAATAACTGAGGGGTGTTATTGGAACACCTATCCCCCCAATACTACCTAGCTACAAAGTTCTTTTAGTGTTCCCCAAGTGGGGTTAAAAGTGTGTTGAAATTAGGGTACGTTTTAAGGCTTAGTTCAATTAAGTGATCGAGTGAGTGCACGTGAGGTATTGTAAACTAAACTTGAAAAAAAAAGGTAAATGCTTTATAGGAAATTTTCACAAAACAAAGGAGCTTTTGAAAATAAAAAAGCAAATATTTATGATTTTTTTCAAATAAATTGAAATTAAATGCTTTTGCAAATATCAACTGAAAAAACAAAGGATCCTTTGAATTGTGAAAGCAAATAATAACTTCTTTTTAAAGAAATAAATGGACTTCTTTAAAAGAAATAAATGGACTTCTTTCTTCAAGGAAATTGCTAAGGGCAAGATTTTAAAGAAGTAAACAATAAAAATGTTAATCTAGATAAAAATGCAAAATAAGTCTTTCTTTCACTTTCTTGAAAATTTTTAAAAAGACTTCTAGATATGCATTTTAAATAGTAAAATTCTTTCAAGGCTGTAAAATATGCAGAATTTAATACTGTAAAAAATGTGCTATGTGGGCAGGAAGTACAGTAAAAATTAATTTTTAAAATCGAAATGGCCGAATGAAAAATTCAGCAGCGCGTTTTTTGACAAAAAAGCCGCGATGGACCGCGCGGGTTTCGGTCGCACAGTCGCGATGTACCGCGCGGGTTTCGGACGCACAGTCGAGATTTGCAGCGCGGAAAATGTCCGCGAAGCCGCGATGTGCAGCGCGCAAATAGGCCGCGAAGTCGCGGTGAACCGCGCGGAAAAGGGCCGCGCAGTCGCGATGTGCAGCGCGGTAAATGACCGCGATGCCGCGATGTGCAGCGCGGAAACCGGCGGAAAATCCGCGGTGAACCGCGCGGAAAAAAGGCCGAAAGCCGCGATGGACCGCGCGACTGTCAGGCTAAAAACCGCGAGACGAAAGCCGTGCACGGAAGCCGAAAAACGAACTCGAAAATCAAGAATTTCGGGCTGTTAATGGCAATAGATGAGGCCAAAACTTAGAGCAGCAATGGATCTGTTGTCTAAGATGGCAGATCTATGGATCTAAAGGTTAAAAACTAATAAAAAACTAAGATTAAAAGCAAAACTAGAGATCTATTGTTCAAAACCCAGCGGAGTCGCCAAAAAATTGTTGGCCCGGTTTTGCAACCAGGCTTAGTGCTATGGGCACCTGCTAACTAGTAGCAGCAGTTTCAAATAGAAATAAATAATTAATTAAACTAAACAAAACTAATCATGGATCTATGCAAGAATCTAAGCAAATAATGTAAACATTTAGAAAACAAGAACAAGAAAATATTAAAGAATGAATTTGTATTGAAAAATGGGGGGCAAGCAAGTGCTTGCGATAATACCTTCAATGGTGAAGGTTGAGGTTGAGCAACTCCCAAGATGAGTAGCTCCAAGCTCCAAGAGGTCTCCTTCTCCAAGGTTGCTTCAATAGCTAAAATGCTCAAGGGAGATTTCAGCAGCATAAGGATGAGATAATGGATGGATATGAAATGAGGAGCCCCTACCACCTTTTTATAGGTTTTGGTGGTGGGGAATACCATTTGTGGTTTTATGGAAACCAAATGGTATTGACCAACATGGTTTAGGTACTTTTCCCTCCTTTTTCTTTTTTTGAATAAAAATAATATTTTAATTCCCTTTTTAATATTTTGGGGAATTTGGACCCTTTTTGAGGGTTTTTTATGTTTTTTTAGGAAAAATAATCTTTTTTAATGGAAAAAGGGGTGTACTAAGGTCTTTTGGTGAACTTTTGTTGGTTTCAGAGGCTCATATGGTAAAAAAGTGGACAAATGGGTCATGTGAATAGGGAAATGGGCTGGTGAGCACTTTTTGGGTGTTAACACACCTATTGACCCTCCATCTCAGGACGACCACCAGAGATATCTCTCCATGCTTTAGCTGGAATCACCACCCCCCAAACCATGCGGGTCCGAGATTACTTCAAGAAGCTTCCTCTTACAATACTCATTGATTCTGGTAGCACTCATAATTTCATTAACCCTCGGATCGCCAAACAGGATGATTGTTTTATCCATCCTTGCTCCAACTTTGAAGTCATGGTTGCCAATGGGGGCACCTTACCTTGCAAAGGGAAGTGTCGTAATGTGCGTATCTCTATGGGAGATTATAACCTGCACTCTGACATGTTTGCCTTGACCTTAGGCGAATGTGATGTGGTTTTGGGCGCTCAATGGCTATGTACACTTGGCCCCATCTTATGGGATTTTGCTGAACTTTGGATGCAGTTCTCCCCCAATGGACAAAAACACACATTGAAAAGCTTACAACCAGGGTCTCTCAGCATCATCAGTTCACATCGCATGGAAAAAATCCTTAGGAAGAATTCACATGGTGTCATCGCTCATATCCATTCCATTCTGATGCAACCATCAGCGGTCTCCACTACTCCTTTGGATCTACAATAAATTCTGGATCGATATACAGGTGTCTTTGCTAAACGAGTGGGATTGCCACCTTCAAGGCCAGAGGACCATCGTATTTAGATCCTTCTTGGAAGTGTTCCTCCCAACATCAGGCCCTATCACCACCCATTCCACCAAAAAACAGAGATTGAAATGCTCGTTCGGGACTTATTGAAGCAAGGTATTATTCACCCAAGCACTAGATCCTTTTCTTCACTAGTTCTTCTTGTCCGCAAAAAAGATGGGTCATGGCGCCTCTGCATTGACTTCCGAGCACTTAATCACTTCACCATCAAGGATAAGTTTCCAATTCCTGTTGTTGATGAGCTTCTTGATGAGATTCATGGTGCTCAATTTTTCTCCAAGTTGGATCTTCGTTCTGGGTATCATCAAATTCGGGTTCATGAGGATGATATCCCTAAAACAGCTTTCCGCACACATGATGTCCACTATGAGTTTTTGGTCATGCCCTTTGGCCTCTCTAATGCTTCTTCCACATTCCGGGCCTTGATGAATAAAATATTCTGGCCCTAGTTGCGGAAATTCATTTTGGTATTCTTTCATGATATCCTCATCTACATTAAAACATGGGCTAAACATCTCCAGCATCTGGATCTTGTAATGCATCTTTTCTCTGACCATCATCTCCACGCCAAACAGTCTAAATGTGTTTTTGGACAGAAAGAAGTTGAGTATCTTGGGCACATTATCTCAGCACAAGGGGTTCGCGTGGATCCTACCAAAATCGATGCCATGAACAATTGGCCGCCTCCTAAGACACTCAAGAGCCTTCGTGGTTTTTTTGGGGTTGACTAGCTACTACTGCAAGTTTGTCAAGGATTATGGGAATATTGCAGCTCCGTTAACTGCTCTATTGAAAAAGGATGCTTTACATGGACACATGCTACTGAGTGTGCATTTGACAAACTGAAACAAGCAATGTGTACTACACCTGTTCTAGCTATGCCCGATTTTTCCAAGACCTTCACTATTGAGAGTGATGCTTGCGGCAATGGACTTGGTGTTGTTCTCCTTCAAGATGAACACCCCATTACGTTCACCAGCAAAGCCCTTTCCGGTAAGAATTTAGCTGCCTCTACATATGAGAAGGAAATGATGTCTATTTTGCATGCAGTACAGAAGTGACAACCCTACCTATTAGGGAATCATTTTTGTATCAAGACCAATCACCAAAATCTGAAATATTTCCTGGAACAACGTGTATCCTCCCCAGCACAACAGAAATGGGTTATTAATGTCATGGGTTATGACTATGAGACCACTTACAAGAAGGGTAAAGACAATATTGTGGCAGATGTTCTTTCTCGCACATTTGATGACCAAAGTTCTCTTTCAGCTATTTCTATGCATGTTACAAATTGGTTGCAATTTGTTCAACAAGGCTATGTCAATGACTCTTCATTATCTCAAATCATCCAATGCTTGGCCAACAACCCTTCTGTTGTACCACATTACTCTTGGGATGGTGCTTCCCTGAGATACAAGGGTCGTCTAGTGCTTCCCCAGAGCACATATCTTCAACAGGTTGTCTTCTATGAACTCCATGCTTCTCCATCGGTAGGGCACTATGGGTTTCTCAAAACGTATGAACGGGCACGACGTAACTTCTTTTGGCAGGGCATGAAAAGGACAATTCAACAAATGGTGGCTGAATGTGATACCTGCCAGCGCAATAAGGGTGAAGTGACACTCTTTCCGGGATTGCTCGAACCCTTGCCCATACCTACTCAGATTTGGATAGATATTTCTATGGATTTCATTGAAGGGCACCCTAAATCTGGAGGGAAGACAATGATTTTGGTTGTGGTTGATCGCCTCTCCAAATATAGTCATTTTTGTGCTGTCAGCCATCCCTATACAACCTCCTCAGTCGCTCAAATTTTCTTGGACCAGATCTTTCATCTTCATGGAATCCCTTCTTCCATTGTCTCGAATTGTGATGCGACTTTCACCAGTTATTTTTGGACATAACTATTTTGCCACACTAGCACCAAACTGATGATGAGTGTTGATGTATTTGTAACTTCAGAAGATATTCACTTGTATATTGTATTTGTATCCCCAACGAAGATGTATTATTCCTCCAATTGGAAGTGTCATCATGTGTACTTGCAAGTGTCGCAAGTTATATTGTAAGTGTCGTAACTTATATGTGATGGGTTATTAGACCACCTTGATGGGGTCGGCCCTGTATGAGTCATGTGGTTTAAAGGGTTATTAGACCACCCTATTGGGGGCCAGCCCAGTCAGCATTATGTTATGTGGTTAAGTTGGGGCCAACCTAATTGAGTAAAGGTCAAGTGAAGTTAGTGTATAAATAGAGAGTGTGTCTCTCTCATTTTACACATTGTCTCATTGTCTCACTTCGCATTAGTGAGAGAAGAGAAGGGTGCACACAAGTGGAGGAGGAGCATGCTGCTGTAGATATCTATCTCTTGGGTTTGATCATGGTGATCATTGTATTGATGCTTATTTTATCTCTGAGGAAGTTGCGGGGTTTTTCACCTTCTTGGTTTTCCCCGGTGAAATGTTTTGTGTCTCTTGTCTCTTATGCTTAATATGTTGTACATGTTGTTGCTTCAGTTAAGATCCTAGATCTATTGAATTAAATGATGAAAAACTAACAATGATTTCAGGGTATCACCCACAAACAGATGGTCATACTGAAATTACCAATAAATGCTTGGAAAATTATCTTCGTTGCTTCACCTCTGAACAACAACATCAGTGGGCAAAGTGGCTCCCTCTCGCTGAATGGTGGTACAATACCTCTTACCACATTGCCTCTAAAATGACTCCATATGAAGCATTTTATGTTCAGGCACCGCTAGTTCTTCTTCCATACACCCCCAACAGTTCTCCAGTTCAAGCAGTTGACATGGTCCTTCGAAACCGCGATCAGATTCTTCGCATTTTGCGGGAAAATCTTCACATGGAAAGAAATTGCATGAAGCAACAAGCCGATCATCATTTTTCTGAGCGCACTTTTGAAGCAGGCAATATGGTTTTTCTTCATCTCCAGCCTTACAAGCAATCCTCCCTGAAACTCAAAGGGCGTCATAAGCTCGCTCCAAAGTTCTATGGGCCATATAGGATTCTTCGGAAGATTGGGTCTGTTGCTTATAAATTGGAACTTCCTCATTCTTCCTGCATTCATCCAGTATTTCATGTCTCTTGTCTAAAGAAAGTTCTTGGCACCAACATCAGAGGACAAACTATTTTACCAGAACTGGATAATGAAGGATCCATCCTTTTGGAGTCGGAGGCCGTCCTCAATAAGCGCACTCGTCAGCTTCGCTCTCGCTCTATCACCGAGGTCTTAATTCAGTGGCACGGAATGCAACCAGAGGATGCTACATGGGAACCACTCCTTCAGATTCAGCGACAATTGCCACATCTAAAGCTTTGAGGACAAAGTTTTTTCTAAGGGGGAGGGGATGTTAGGAACCCATGTCAACCCTTCTCTTTACTTTGCTAGTATATTGTTGTTGGACGCATATGCTTTGTAATTCGTCCCGTAGTAATTGTTGATCCATAGTTTGTGCTATTGTTGTTGGGCGCATATGCTTTATAAGCTGCCTGTAGTATTTGTTGATCCACAGTTTGTATTGGCCCATGGTTTTGACCCATAGTATTGGCACCTAGATTTAGTATATAAGTGTGTGTTGAGGCCAATGAAGGCACCGTGAAGTTATTTGTATTGAGCTTGCTCAAAGGAGGTTGCCCCCTTGAAGTGGCTCGTGATCAATAAAAATATTCAGTGATCCAATATATTGTGCATTTTATCAATTAATTGTTGCAAGTTCCTCACACTTGCAATAAAAAATAATAATAATAACAAGAAAAAAATGTGGAGGTGTAGTCAGACATGGATAGATTCAATCAATATTTATCTTAGAAATTAGGCATCCATCCACTATTTTTCCAAATACACAGCTAACTATTTGTGAAACTACCTATTCCACCTATTATGGAATAAAAAAGATCAAGCCCATAGCCTATGGATGTAGCTAAAATGTTATATTACTAGCCTTTTGTTACTTGAATCTCGACCTTCAATGAACCCATTACTTACCATCTTATCCACATCGTATCTTGGTTTACTTGACCTTATACTTTGTTTCAGAACTTTGTAGCTTGAACCCCAACCTTTAATGAACTATCGCTTGCCATCTTATCCATTACCTTCCACACTGAAGCTTGGTTTACTTGACCTTCAAATTTTTTTGGAGCTTTCTAATAGTTACATAATCCATGGGAAGCACATATACAATTTTTGAAGGTGTTGAGCCAAGTTAAACTTTCAACTTCGACAAACATATTAGTGCATTGTATTTTTTGATGGTGAATAAAAGGACATGTCTTCATGTACAAACAATCCTTATCATTACAATCCACAACTTTTTCATATTTAACTTCATGGTGTGAATGTTGCTCTTCTTTGCGAGTAATGCCATTTCTCTACAAACCCACTAGCCATAATGGAAATATTGATCAACTTGATTAATTTCTTATTTTCATATGCTTGGTTGAGTGCTTACCTTTGGTATATCATTACTTACTTGAGCATGTTAGGGAGAACCCTCCATTAAACTCAAAAAAGATGTGGATATCGCTCCTACCTAGTAGGTACACAATGTTGAAAGAAGGCATAGAATTATAAATTGAACAATTATATGGGGCACATATTCTAATCT
Organism: Larix kaempferi; assembly: GCA_027924585.1. NCBI lineage: Eukaryota > Viridiplantae > Streptophyta > Pinopsida > Pinales > Pinaceae > Larix > Larix kaempferi. Next base: position 2,919,606 of record BSBM01000588.1, read on the forward strand.
AGAGTTGATCTTATTACCAAATCTAGAACAATGGGTCATGTGACTTGACTAAAAATTAGAATTTAAGTCTTAAATGATCATTAATATATTCATAATGACAATTACTACATGGAAAATCCCATAAGAAAGTTATAACAAATAGTACTAGAAACTACTGCATGATGTACTATAGAAATCCACGTGTCAAAGAAATCGCAATCCCTTTGTTATGGGACCCTGTTATCAATCTTTCACATAAATCTTCATATTTGCATTGCAAAAGGAATCCAAAACAATTGTGTACTTTGAACTTTACTCACTCTAACTCTATTAATGCTTCATCTAACAATGAGTTTCAAACCATGGACTTGTTAGCAATAGGTTTCGAAAGGTTTCAAACTTTGGACATGTAATAGAGGGCCGATGGTATGCTGAGATATAAGCACCTATCACGATATGTGGACAACTCACAATAATATTGAAATGTATGTGTGTTTATTAAATTCATAACACTGAAACAACACAACCTTATTAAGTAATAGTTATCAATTCCAAATTAGAATAAAACGAATAAACAAAATCTCAATGTCTATTGTATCAGAAATTGAATGGGAGCAAATATTTGTTGATATTGCAAATTCAACATAGAGAAAATATTGAGTGGAGAAAAAACACTTGTTGATATAACAGATTCAAAGCATGAATGAAAAACAAATGCCCTCATATGTGTCTTCTATATAGTGTTGCATCCTTTAATAATAGCATGCTAATTGGGATTATATCAATGGTTTTATTAAGAATCCTTTAGAATACTAATCATTTCTAAAAAGGCACATATGATGGTATCCCATCTCAAGCTAGAATGGTGGAATAAATTGGTGGTAAAGTTAACTTATTTACTACCAAGTGTTTACCATAATTTAGGGATTGTCTATTGCCACTAGTAAAAATAGTGGGCTTATACCTTGGTTATTGTAGTAGAATATTGTAATTGCTTGCGGAATTGCAACATAGTAAGAGAATTTGAAATGCAAGTATAAGGTATATCATTTTAATAGATTTATGGACAAGCAATCTCAAGGATTTCGGATATTTGTTTGGGAAGCAAAGCAAGACACAACTTTCATGATCTTTGCAATTTGTGCAATTATCTCTTTATTTGTTCAAATTTCTAAAGAAGGATGGCTCAAGGCGCTTATGATGGTCTTTACATTGTTCTCATCATTTTATGAGTTGTCGTTGTAACCGCAACTTACGATTCTCAACAATTGTTGCAATTTAAGGATTTAGATAGGGAGAACAAGAAGATATCTATATATGTAAATTCAAAACAGCTATAGACATAAAATTTAAATATATGATCTAGTTGTTGCCAACCTAGTGCATTTATCTATTAGGGATCAAGTGCATTTAGATGACCTATTTGTATATGGGTTTTCTTTTCTTATATATGAGTCAAGCCTAACAAATGAGAGTGGACTAGTTAGAGATGATATGACCGAGTTAGACATTTTCATGATGATGATTAATGAAAAATATATTTGACATTAAAGGTATTCTAAAGATCAATCCAATGTGCTTCATATAGTTATTGTTAGTCAAGGCCAATACCCTTTGTTGTTACCTACAAAAAAACCCATGTTTTCCAACAATTTAGTAATGAACGTAGAGGAGAAAATTACTCGTTGTTAAGTACACAAGTGATTTAGAAGAAATAAAAGTGTTATAACCCTAATAGTGTGATTTGGTTTGTAATGATAAAAGAACATAGAGTAATTAGTGTGATTCAAACTAAATATTCCTCCATTTCTAGGCTAGTGCCAATGTTTGTCCCGCTTGCACCATCTTGACTTCATTACAATATAATACCAAGAGGTTTTCCTTGACAATCTAAAACACTTTGTCTAGGGAACTCACATAAATTTAGAAAACAACAACAAGGAGCTCACAAAAATTAAAGAAAAAATAAAATAGTAGCATATGTCATGACTTGCAACTTTTCCTCTTCTCATTGTAACCGACGAGTCTAACCAATTGGCCTTTCAAACCGACTATTGATAGAATTAAAGACCAACTCTCGTCTTTGTTGTGTTGTCTCTATGACACATTGGTTTCCATTTCACATCAACAAATGCTCCAAAAAAAACAATAAATGATTTAGTTGCTAAAAGATCATATCACCTTATATTATTTAGGGCACAAGACCAACTCAACAATAGGGCTCGAAGCCAATAAAACGATGTACTCAATATGAACACAACATGCAACTTAGGAAAATATAACCTAGATGGGGAGGATAACACTCCATCCCACAACCACTTGGACTAGACCCAACTAACTACATACTATCATTATTTACTAATGTGTTGATTCAATATCAACATTTAAACTTACAAAAATCAATGTATATGATAAGTTGAGACAATTATATGTCAAAGATTATAATCAATGTATATGATAAGTTGAGACAATTATATGTTAAATATTATAAAGAAAATAAAATCTAATAAAACCATGAGAACCAAAAGTATAATCTACGGAAAAGAGATTTGTTCAATCAGATCCTGAGTAATTGTTCCATATGAAGCTTTGCTTTCTTGGATTCCTCGGGTTTCTTCTGGTTCCCCCGATAAAGCTTCTTTTGAGCTATAAATAAGAGGTTCAACGAGTCATTTGGTATTCGCAATTGGAGAGTCTGAGAGAGTTGTATGCTCTGCAAATGGGCTTTGTGCTATCAAATTGCATCATAAATCTATCCCAAAGTTTGTAAGTCTAGAGTCTGTTAGGACGGAGATAAGATGTATGCTCTGCAACTGGGATTTATGTTATCAGATCGCATCAGAAATCAGACTCTGTGTTTATGTATCTGAGTTTGTATCAACGAAAGTATGCTCTGTCTCTTGGCCTAGATCTAAAAGAAGACATCAGAAACCAAAAGTTTCATTATGATTTGTAATCTATTTTATGAATATCAATATGTGATCATTGCATTCATATCTTGAGTTTCGACTTAAATAAATCTTGTTGTTATCAAACTAATACCCTCATTCAAACCCCATAAGTAATTACCAAAGGCAACAATTGGGTGGGATCAACGTCGGTGGCTCAATATCCTCTTTTGAAGGCGAGAGGTTGTGTGTGGAGGTTTGTTTCATGCGTGAAGGACCTTTTTTGTTTGCGTGGTGACAGAAAATGACGCATTGGACGGGTATGTAACAACAATATTATCTTATATTCTTGCATGATCTATGAGTTGTGAGAAGAATTTAGCAAGCTTTTAGCCACTGCTAATGAATGGTATCAGAGCCTGGTTTATCTATTTTGCGTATGCTAGTGTACCCAGGAAGGAAGCCTTAGAGTAGATTTTCAGCATAGCTAAATTTTGAAATATAAAAGGTCCCAGTACTTTGTGCAAAGGATATCCAGTTTTGATATATTTAGAAACTTAATCATGGCACTTAATCGTATAAGTAGATATTTCTCTTATGTTGATAAAATACATATATTTGAAGTCGGTTCTAGAAATCGTGAGACATATATGCCTGAAGAAGATGATCTTCAAGCCTGGAATCCCCCTAGGCTTAATAGTTCTGAAGTTTATGATAAGCCTTTGGTATCTTTATTAAGAAAAAAAGGTTTTAGTCAAGGAAGTAGAAATAAAGATTAAGATCTATGGTTCTACCACTTAGATTATAGCCATCAATATGTTTTATGAATCAGAACTTAAAAAATTTGTTGAATATGTCAGAACTCTAAAATACAGTTATATTCACTTTGGTGGAATTAGAGCGGGTTTATCTCCTTGGTTTTGAAGGGGAATAAATACTCCTTGTATTGTTGAATTGTTTGATACTCGAGACCTTTCTTATGATCATGCCCACATTGGAACTATTACTGGGAATTTGCAGGCAGGAACCCAGTATGGCACCCTTATCCTTGATTATGCTTTGGGTTTAGTAGATCCCCATCTTAAAGATGCCTAGAAAATGTTGGTTGGAGTCCAAGGTATCCAAATGGTGGATGATTTCGACTTCCTTTCAGTCATCATCCAAACCACATTCATGTTGTCAAATGCAACACATCCCAAGCTTAAGCAACCAGTCCTCAAATATTGTCTAACCACTGGCATCTCGAATGTTGAAAGTACTGGAGTATCCTATGAAGAAGTTGGGCTACCTGATGATTGGTATTTCCAATAACGCTCTTTAGAAGCTTAACACCAGAAACCTAGAAACCTACAAAGAATAATCACACATGATGGTCGGGTTCGATTGATCCCTCTAGTGGCCTGTCAAGATTTATCTACTCCTATGTGCCTACTTTCAGAATTCCACCAATGATTTGATCGAGGTGTCACCTCTTCTTTATAGTGCCCCTCTTGTCATCTTCTTATTCATCCTCCTCGGATTTTTCAAAACCAGTGTGGTGAATTCAATGTTACAAATATCGTGTCGGCGAATATATCGCCGAGGGTCCAAAAAGAAATTATCGGATTTATCGGCGAAAATGTTGGCAAACATCGACAATATATCGGCAAACTTTAAAAAGTACACAAATATTCATTTTTTTCAATTTTCTAAACATCTAAAGCAACAAGAACATCAAATAAACACATTGCCACATGAATATTGAAAGAAAACCGATATATAAGATGTATAAGACGTCTAGTAATACATCACACATACAAAATGAATCGTGTCCTGGATCTTGAGTCCCCGACTCATGAATCACCAAAAAAATACAATCAATGTATCTCATAGAGTCATATGCAGTGAGGTTTTTTTAAAGGTTTTTAACTTTTTTTAGGTTTTCCAATTTCAAATAGCCTAGTTAAATTCGAATCATTGGTGACTGTCACTGTGAATCTGTGATTACTATGTAATAAATTAATAATTTATTAATTAATAAATGATAAAACTTAAAAAATGAAAATTAACTATTCAACCTCAAATTTCAAAATAGTGGCATGCTGCTGCGCTGCATAACAGCCTCATATTTCGGTTTAGGGCATCATTCTTCAGTCTTCTACGAATGTAAATTTTAAGTCTTAAGCCTTAATGCACTTTTGGACTTGGAGAAGGGCGCAGCCGCACACACATGAAAATGAGAGAAGGGATGGGAGACTAGGGACTTATCGGGACTTACAGTCTAAGTCACCTGGTTTGAATTCGTCTTCGAGTTCGACGACCTTGAAGTTCGACAAAAATTCAATAATGAAAATTTTGTTGATAAAATTCGGCATTAAATTCGAGAGAGCATAAAATTTAAAAATATATATATATATATATTTAATAAAATTCAATAGGATCATTAAAAATAATATAAAATGAAAATAAAAACATTAAAAAATCATTGCTAAGACACTTTTTACCCATAAAGTAAAAAGATAATAAATATGTATAATTTTTTTTACATAGAACACGATCTATTTAATAATACTTTATTTGTAAAAAACACTTTATATTTTAAGAAACTATACAACATTAAACATTAATCATTAATGGTTAAACTTAAACATATATTTCAATGTGGAACTTGTAACTTCTTGTCGAGACTTATGGTGAGCGACGCTAAGCAAATATTCACACTGTCGGCATAGGGGCAAGCGAATCGCGATGGCAGGAAATTTCGCAGCAATCTCTGCTAGACTGCTACATACTTGCAGTTTCAGTCGAGGGCGTAGCACAAACTCCAGATTCCAAACTTAGATCAGCGACACGATGCCTAGGTTCCTCAGTCGAAGTTTGAAGTCGAACGGAGAAAGAAGACGTGGGTTAGTGTTCGATTGAATAACACATTTTTCTGGCGAATTTAAGTGATTTCCAAGGCGAATTTAAACGATTCCGCTGAATTTAATTGCTGTAAAGTTCAAATCCGTGTTCACGGTGAAGTGTGCCATTAAATTCGGCGAACTTCAATGAACAAATTCGGCCGCTGATAAAGTTCGCCAAATTTTGATTTTGAAGGTTAAAAAACGACGAATGTTGTGACTTAGCTTACAGTCCACTCCACACAGGGTTTGGAACTGCAGCAGCAACTTGAGCCTCCAACAACGAAAAAACACCCCCAAAAACGAGTTAAACAGACTTTTATACACCTACGGGCGGGCGGTCGACCGATGTTTGCTTGTCGACTTGCGATTTTTACCTAAAAATCGTGAAAAATCGCCCAAAATATCGTGCCAATGTTTGCCGATATTATCGCCGTGGAGGAAATCTCGCGATATATCGTGACATCAGCGATATATTGCCGATGTTTGTAACATTGATACTGTGAATTTCACCCTTCTACTTCTACAACTTCATCTATACAAAATTCTTTAAATCCCTTTCTTCCAACTTCTCTTAATCTAGTCAAACCCTTGAATCCTTCTTCTAATCTTCCTGTAAAAGCTAAACTCTGCCAACATCCAGACTATTCTAAAGACTCAACAAATACTATATGTAAATCCCTTGATGATGTTAAATTCCCTCACCTATAATGCAATATGGTCGGGCGTCTTGAGTTTCTGGAAGATTGGAGGAAACAATCTCAGAAAATAGACAACATGCTATCTTTTTAGAGACATTCTAAAGATAAGTCTGGCCTAGGATATTATCCACCTTCACATCAAGAAGTAGAAACTCAAAATTTTCTAAGGCATGAAGCCAGACAGAGTCAAAGATTCCATAGGTTAAAACAAAAGACCTCACTTCCTTCCTCAAGGCTCATTACAATACTTCCCAATGACATCCATAGGCCTACTTTGAAAGAAATATAAGTCTTTTTGGAGAGATATCAGGGATATTCTCTTTATGATCTAAAAGATGATTTCATGAAGAAAATGATAAATTGGGACTTCTTCACACATGAAGATTCCAAAACTTTCAGAGAAACTCATTCTTTAGAACAAAAGACTGTCTTAGCAAAAAAATGGAAAAGACATGGAAATAGAAGATCAATGGATCTCATTCTATGAATGGTAAAGATTAGAAAGTCTTGAGTCTTCCATAAGTAACCTTCAGGTCAATGCCATAGAAGAACAGCCAGAAGCCTCTCAGAAATCCCCGGAAGGTCACAAGTGGGAATTGGTAAAAGGTGGAGAAAAATATATAGTCACATATTTTCCACCTTTAAAACCAATTTTGCTAAGAAGAGAAGAGGAAAAGGAAGATCCAATAGTAGTTGTACCTTTCATCGAAACCAAAGGAGAAAGAAAGGAATTTCATCAGCAACTAAATTGGAATAGTGCATCTCTTAAGGGACTGGCACCACAAATGCATGCTAGGAGACAGATGAATGACTCTCAGATAGAATATCTCAATATTTTAATGAAACTCTATCACCAAGAAATCAAATAGAGCATAATCAAGATCAACCATGAGCAAGAGCTCTCTGTTGAAATTTTAAATTCTATCAAAGTTGCTATTAATGGATGATCAGTCTGAATATTCTATCAGAGAAAAAATCAAAATTCATGATAGTGACATTGAAAAGGCATTAACACATGTTCTGGTTGAAGTACAACAAGTCCATACTTTGATAGAGAAATCTCACAAAAAGATTGGGAAAATATGGAAGAAGAAAAAGGAAGGAAAATTTGCTGCAAACAAAATACCCTCTACCATAAAGAGTCAGGAAGCTTTTCCCCTTCTTTTGCCACCAGAACAACCCCAAAAGAAAAATCCAAAAACCCAAATAACCATAGGCCTTGAAGACAATGTTCCATATAGGCCTAGAATTATGGCAATCCAAATGACCCACTCATCACCACCTGTTTTGTCGAAACTTGAATCCTTAGTAGTGAATGAATGCTACGAAAGGATTCCAAATCATATGGTTAGACCCCCTGCACCATATCTGGATGATGGAATGAACATAAACCAGATGTCATGGTCTGTATACTTATTGTATGAATGGAATGTAAATGGAGCCAGTACCCCACAAATTGAGCAAATGATACATAGAATATATATTGCTTATAGAGCATATGTGGCTAATGGCAAAGATCTACAAATGCATGCAAATTATTGTATCAGGTTTCACTGGTGCTTTTCAAAAGTGGTGGACAAGAACAATAAAAAATGAAAAATGGAATGCATGGCAAGCATTGAAATTACAAGTTGATGGAAATGAGGAACCCAACCTTATAGGTAATATGACTGCTGAAATCCTGAGGCATTGAGGAGGCACTCCAAAAAATCATAAACCTAAAAACACCCAAATTCTCTTAAATATGAAATGCAGAAGTCTTAGAGACTATGAACAATTTCATAGAGACTGGGTAATAATATGTCAGGATGTTCAGGACAGTGATAAAGAATTCTGGAAAGAAAAATATATTTCTACCTTGCCAAATAACTTCCAGGATTTTTTTACCAGTGCATTAAATATAGAAACACTTGAATACTATTCTTGGGGAGAATTCCATGACATTGTAAATAGTTGTATAGCTGACATTTGCAATAGAAGAATTGTTGCAAAAGAAACCAGAGATTATTTACCAGGCACGGGTGGAGTATGCACACAGTTTGGAATTCTAGAGCCAGGGTATCCCAGGGAAAACAAATACAAGAGAGAATCTCATATTTATGATGAAAGAAAGAAAAGGAAAAAGAAAAAGATGAGATATCTAAAATATAGATACCCTGGTAGATATAAGGAATATAAGAGGGACAAAATGAGAAAGAATTCTAAGAAAAATCAAAGATATGGAAAATGGTATCAAAGCAAAGATGGGAGAAACAACTATAGATACCAACAGATGAAAGATGAATTTGGAGGAAAATCAAGATGGAAATACCCTCCTAAAATATCTTGTTTCAAGTGTGGAAAACCAGGACATTATGCAAATAAATGTCCTAATCCAAATATACAACAAAATTCTGGTTTAAAGAATGAACAAAAACTTTCACCAGAAGATTATATAAAGCTATGTTGCACGGGTACCGCTCCCGGCCGTTAGGAATGGCGTACCCGACGTTTCTGCGGTACCGAGAGCTTTGGAGCTGGTACGAAATGCTCCAAAATGGGAGGGAGCTCCCTCGGATACTTGGGAGCTTTTCAGGTACTTCGCGGAGGTGAAATCGCAGCTCCCAACAGGAGTTTCCTAGTATACTTGTGGTTGGGAGCTTGAGGAAGCTCCTGATCCATTAGGAGCTTCTAGAAGCTCCTCGGTGGATCAGGAGCTTCTCAGATTTATATTGTGCTTGATGCACTGGTCACTTCTTTGTCACTGTCACTTTTTAGGTACTATGAAATTTGTTTGAGGTAATAGGCTTAAATGTACATTAAATTCTAGGTGAAGTTCTTCTGATGGAGGTCATCCCCTTGAAGTCTGGGTTGAGTTTCCTTTACATGGTTGAAGATATTCTTGTCAGGGTCGAGTTATGAGTTCTTGGGGTCAAATTCTATATTGCTTGGTAGAATTTTTAGCTGTTGGAAACTTCATTTGTTATCTATCATCAACAACATTTGTTAATCAACCCAATCTGGGCAAGAATCATGGCAAGAACAACAATTAAATCTACTTATACTCTGCTGCAATTTCCAGGTCTGAACTTGTTTACAAGTCTTAGTTGTCTTATGTACTGCTGATAAATTAATATCAGATTTGCAAATAAGTTAAGGGAACATCTTATGGCAAATTAATGCAAAAGATCTTGAGAGTACTTTATTGTTGATTTAATATAGAGTTACTTTTGGTATGTTGTTCTTTTAATGCATTACAAGCAAGCATATACTCTAGACACCAAACCAGCAAACACAGTGCTAGCTTATGAAGTATTTGTCCAGACTCCAAACACCATGACCACAACAGATAGAATAGCCTAGCACTGTAAATAGTGAAGAAAATAGTGAGTAAAAGAAGTGTTTGACAGAAGGTTCCAGAGAAAGTTTCAAACCCAGAAATTTTGTGCCGAGTGTTTGTTGAAAGTCTTTCACAAGAAACTCTAAAATTTGGCAAGCAATGAAAGGGAAGATTATAAGGGGATTCTACAGTGGCGGAAAATCATTATAAATCAACCATGTGTTTGGCAAAATTCCACACCCAGTGAAACTAAAAGAAACCAGCAGCAAAGGGAAACTTATATCAGATGCAAATGCAAAGTATTGGTTCAAAGTGTTCAATTCAGACCTTCACCAAGAAATAATTGCTCACTTGATTCACAATTGCAACCTACAGTAGTTGGTTGAAGCGATCCTAAGTGTTTGTTGAGAATCTTACCTTAAACAATAGGTTGTTAAGAACAAAATTCTAGGCCAGCTTGCTCAAGGACATTACATGTTTTAGCTTATTATTTACCTTTGGCATTACTTCACATCAGTTAATAATATCAAAATAAGCTTTTGTAATTTAGGGAGATTATTGATGCTCTTTAGTTAGATATTATCCATCTTGTTATTTCTATCTTTCTTTTAATATATATTAAAATTTAATATATTATATTATTGCCGCTCCCAACCTGACGTTTCCTGTAAATTTGGGCGAAACTTCTAGCCGTACCAGATACTCGTGTCCACGTACCCCACGTACCGGAAACTTGTAAAACATAGATATAAAGAATTATAGATGTGCACTCTGTGGAAACAAAGGACATGGATAAAATAGATGTCCAGAGTCTAGAGCATATGGTGATGCATATGCAATAGGGTCTTCTTTAGAAGAAGCATGTTGTTTGAGATATAACAGTGGTGATGAAGTTTATGTTGCAGGAGAATCAGATAGCAACACTGATTTTGATTAGATATTAATGACAAGAAAAGGCCACACTTGATAGTGCAGTGAACCAAGAAATTGCAATTGTTCTATGGAAGATGAATCTATGACATCTTCTCTAGACGAGTTTGATGATGAAAAACTGGAAACATACTTGGCATGGACAAAATCTAAGAGGGAAGCCAAACATTGTAACATGATAAGATCTGGACCTCAAGCTTCCATTATGATAAGACAAACTGAAGAAATGGAAGAAGGTAGTGCAAAAGAAATTATGAAGGAAGCTTTCGCAAATGCATTCTTGCTAAAACAATAAGAGAAATTTGAGCCTAAATCACCAGCAAAAAAGAGTAAAGGTAGCAGAAGTTCTACGAGATTTATACATGAAGAGCTTCCACAAGTCTCTCCTGGATGGAAGTTGTTTTCTTCAGCTCTTCCTTCTTATGAAAGAATCATTGCTCCACTATTAGAGACAGAAATGAAAAGGCCAGTCAACTTGCAAGAACCGGAAAAAGAACAAAATCTATCAAAGAAAGAAGTAAAGGAGCTTTGAATCGGAATTGACAAGCTAGAATAAGCCAAGATTGATGAATCTAACTCCTCTATGATTGCTAGTTCTTCAGAAGAAAATGAAAACAATGAATAAGAAGCTAATACAACTGAGGAACTCCCACAATTCCAAAAGATAACCTCTGTACATACTAACCCCTCTGATTTTAATCCTTTCTGTGTTAACTCTATTATGCATCAGAGATATACAGTTGCTATGGATATCAAAATCAAAGATGAATACTTTTGTTTCCTTGTTTTAATTGACTCTGGTTCTGATGTAAATATGTTAGACATCGATAAAGTCCCTGCAAAATAATGGGAAGTCACTTCAAAGATAATCCATTCTGTAGGGTTTGACTCCACTGTGAAATTTGAAGTTCCCCATCCTACCATCTGTATAAATCAGTATAGACTAGACGCCAGCTTCTATCTCATAAATATGTACAATACATGCATACTAGGAAATCCTTTTCTAGAAGATGTTGAATCCCATGGAACCTGTACATACAAAGGGGAAAAGGGATTATATATGACTATAAATCAATGTTACAAATATCGTGTCGACGAATATATCGCCGAGGGTCCAAAAAGAAATTATAGGATTTATCGACGAAAATGTCGGCAAACATCGGCAATATATCGGCAAACTTAAAAAAATACACAAATATTCATTTTTTTCAATTTTCTAAACATCTAAAGCAACAAGAACATCAAATAAACACATTGCCACATGAATATTGAAAGAAAACTGATATATAAGATGTATAAGACGTCTAGTAATACATCGCACATAAAAAAAATGAATCGTGTCCTGGATCTTGAGTCCCCGACTCATGAATCACCAAAAAAATACAATCAATGTATCTCATAGAGTCATATGCAATGAGGTTTTTTTAAAGGTTTTCCAATTTCAAATAGCCTATTTAAATTCGAATCATTGGTGACTGTCACTGTGAGTCTGTGATTACTATGTAATAAATTAATAATTTATTAATTAATAAATGATAAAACTTAAAAAATGAAAATTAACTATTCAACCTCAAATTTCAAAATAGTGGCATGCTGCTGCGCTGCATAACAGCCTCATATTTCGGTTTAGGGCATCATTCTTCAGTCTTCTACGAATCTAAATTTTAAGCCTTAAGCCTTAATGCAATTTTGGACGTGGAGAAGGGCGCAGCTGCACACACATGAAAATGAGAGAAGGGATGGGAGACTAGGGACTTATCGGGACTTATAGTCTAAGTCACTTGGTTCGAATTCGTCTTCGAGTTCGACGACCTTGAAGTTCGACAAAAATTCGATAATGAAAATTTTGTTGATAAAATTCGGCATTAAATTCGAGAGAGCATAAAATTTTAAAAATATATATATATATTTAATAAAATTCAATAGGATCATTAAAAATATTATAAAATGAAAATAAAAACATTAAAAAATCATTGCTAAGACACTTTTTACCTATAAAGTAAAAAGATAATAAATATCTATAATTTTTTTTACATAGAACACGATCTATTTAATAATACTTTATTTGTAAAAAACACTTTATATTTTAAGAAACTATACAACATTAAACATTAATCATTAATGGTTAAACTTAAACATATATTTCAATGTGGAACTTGTAGCTTCTTGCCGAGACTTATGGCGGGCGACGACTAAGCAAATATTCAGACTGCCGGCACAGGGGCGAGCGAATCACGATGGCAGGAAATTTCACAGCCATCTCTACTAGACTACTACAGACTTGCAGTTTCAGTCGATGGCGTAACACAGACTCCAGATTCCAAACTTAGACCAACGACATGACACCTAGGTTCCTCAGTCAAAGTCTGAAGTCGAACGGAGAAAGAAGACGTGGGTTAGTGTTCGATTGAGTAACACATTTTTTTGGCGAATTTAAGTGATTTCCAAGGTGAATTTAAACGATTCCGCTGAATTTAATCGCTATAAAGTTCAAATCCGTGTTCACGTTGAAGCGTGCCATTAAATTTGGTGAACTTCAATGAACAAATTCGGCCGCTGATAAAGTTCACCGAATTTCGATTCTGAAGGTTAAAAAACGGCGAATGCTGTGACTTAGCTTACAGTCCACTCCACATAGGGTTTGGAACTGCAGCAACAACTCGAGCCTCCAACAACGAAAAAACACCCCCAAAAATGAGTTAAACAGACTTTTATACACCTACGGGCGGGCGGTCGACCGATGTTTGCCTGTCGACTTGCGATTTTTACCTAAAAATCGCCCAAAATATCGTGCCGATGTTTGCCGATATTATTGTCGTGGAGGAAATCTCGCGATATATCGCCGATGTTTGTAACACTGCTATAAATCCTTTAGATTCCCTTGTTTTCTTACCTCTAATATCCACACCCAAGTTATCTGAAATGATCCATAACATAAGAATCCAACCTTTAGGCATGTACAGAGACAAGTTAGCAGCAAAAGAACTACAGCTGAATGAAATCAAAGATCATAGAAGAAACAAAAGAACTGAAGATCAGATGAATTCTAATAAATGAATGAGAATCAAGCAAGAAACATAAACAAGATTTAAGAAGCTTGTTTGTGCTGACTCTCCTAATGATTTCAGACATAGGAAGAGACACATGATAAAACTGCCGCTGAAGCCAAATTTTAAGTGAACACCAGGTCACTCAAATGTAGTACCAATGTCCATGGATATGCAAGAATATTGCATAAAATAAATTAAAGAACTATTCGAAAAAGGGCTTATTGTTCCATCAAATAGCCCTTGGAGTTGCTATGGATTTTATGTCAATAAACACTCCGAACAAGTAAGAAAGCTCCAAGAATGGTCATAAATTATAAGCCTTTGAATGATGTTCTTGATTGGAATATATATCCAATCCCAATAAAGCAGACTTGATCAAACAGATAGCTGGTTGTAAAATCTTCTCTAAGTTTGATCTCAAAAGTGGATTTTGGTAGATAGAGGTTGCCCCTGAAGACCAATTCAAGACTTCCTTTGTAGTTCCACATGGGCACTATGAATGGACTGTAATGCCCTTTGGACTAAAAAATCCTCCATCCCAATTCCATAAATTAATGGAGGATTTCTTCAAGCCCTATATGGATTGGTTGATCGTATATATTGATGACATTTTAATTTTTTCCAGAACCCTTGAAGAAAACCAAAAGCACTTAAAGATATTTATGAAAGTAGTGCATGATAATGGATTAGTTCTTTCTGCCAAAAAGATGAAACTCTATCAAGACACAATTGATTTTTTAGGTCAGACGATTGAGAAGGGAATGGTGAAAGTACAAGAACGTGCCATTGAGTTCATAGATAAATTTCCTGATGCTATCAAAGACAAAACTTAGTTGCAACGATTTCTCGGATGCCTAAATTGTCTTTCTCCATATTCGAAGAATCGCGCCTCCAACAGAAAGGTACTGAATCAAATATTAAGCAAAGAACCTTGTCCCTGGAAAGAAGAACACACCAAAGCAGTTCAGAGAATTAAAAGCAAAGTGAAGACATTGCCTATTCTACATGTAATAGACAATGATCTCCCCAAGATCATTGAGACTGATGCTTCCAATATTGGGTGGGGAGTTATTCTAAAACAAGTTCAGCAAAAGGAAAAGAAAAAACAAGAGGAGATAGTCCATTCTGCCCCAAGAACCTGGACAAAAAATGAACAGAATCATGCTACCATAGATAAATAAATTATGGCTGCCCTTTGGTGTATTAAAAAATTTCAGATCCATCTTCTTAACCATGATTTTGTAATAAGGACAGATTGTTCTAGTTTTCCTTTTGTTTTAAACAATACCATTAAAAATGCAACTGCTAAAGGCAAGTTTGCTAGATGGCAAGCTTTGTTCTCTTGTTATAATTACATAGTAGAACATATCTATGGGAAATCAAATTGTATCCCCGAATTTTTAACCAGAGAATATCTTGTATAGAAATATGATGTAAACAAAGAGTCTTTTGAGCAAGTGAGTGAGAAGCAGGTGAGCGAAAAGCAAGCAAAGCAAGCAAGCGAGAGTGAAGAAGGCGAAGGGACGCAAGTGGGCCCATAACCCACAAAGTCTTAAACATTCTCAGGTCAACACGATTATTTATGCTTGGATAGATGGTGCACATAAAATTTATGGGATTGATGACAATATGAGCTGGTCAGATTATATACAAACTTGGAAACCTAGATGGGAACTCAAGAGCATTGAAGTTCTTGATGCAGACTTGCAGGGATCAGACGCCTCTATACGATTAGTTCCTGAAATAAGAAGAATTCCTATGGGATATAGCATAGTTCGAGAAATGATTTACAATAATTCCTTGAGAAAAGTTGCGGATGCAAGTAAGTGGCTAACCCATCACTATCATGATTTAAATATAATATGGACATAGGTTTCTTCCTTCCAGCCTAGATTGCAGCTTGACCATCAATACTATTGCATCAATCGTATGAGATATTTGAAAGCTTGGCCAAATCATCATGCTAGCATAATATTTCCAAGTACTACCCATACATATGAGCGCTACAAAAAGTTATGGTGGGAATTTTTACGCAAAGAAAATTCAACAAGGACATATTATACTCTGCTAAAATTTGGATTGCAGAGGAAAAATATCTTTGAAGATCCTCCGCTCTATGGACCTGATTGGATAGAAGACTGGTGGTATACCTTTGGTATCAACATGACAACTCTTGAGCCAGCTGTTATCCACAACCTAAAGCAATATGTTAACGAGCCACTAGAAAGGGTCAAGGACATACTCCAAACAAGAATCAATGAAAGACAGATCCTTGAGTACTACATACAAAATAAAGAACAATGGCTGATGAAGACACGTATTGAAGTACACATGCATTTAAATCGCAGAGTTATACTAAGATCCCTTTATTCCAAAGCTTGGGATACGCAATCTAATTTTTGAGAACTATATGGTCCACCATATTCTGATGAACAATAATATGAGTACCTTAGATTTTCTTCGGCTATGAGAGTGGGCCTGTCCTCTCATGAATATATCAGTCTCATATATTATATCAATACTTTAGATTCTCTTCAACTATGAGAGTGGGCGTGTCTTCTCATGATCATATTCTCACTAATATCTCTTGCGTACTTCCAAGTACCACAAACTTATCATCAAATGAAATAACAAAAAGGAGAACAACAGGCTGGGGAGCGGAGGCAATTAGGGTTTTGGGCGATGGAGGTGATGGTGGCGTTTAGGGTTTACTCCCCTCTGGCCGGTAGCAGTTGGCGGGTGACTTGAGCTTTCATGGGGATTTGCTGTTGAGACCAGCGTTTAAAACTTGTCGTATCGATGTGAGGTTTATTGAGTTCATTTATTTTATTTGGGTAACTATCATTGTAACCTGTGGACACAGACTGGTCGGCCACTATCTTGCAGGGGGTATATACCGGGGAAGTGAATTGTGTTTAACATTTCCGGTATTACAATTTTCCTGTTCCCGGGACTATAACCACACCTCCCGGCCTTTAACAGCTCTACAATATGGGGGGAAAATTTCAGGTTATACATCCATCGACGGACAATAACTTGACAGTTTCCGACTATCGTTTAGAGGAAGTCGGTTTATTCAAACCAGACTCATTCTACAAAAATATGCTTAAGGGGAAACGGACACTTGGTCAGGGTGTGCGGCATGGGTCTCCACGTGCCATGCCGGCTACAAAGAAGGGCCACTTGACCTTGTCGGGTGCTCCTGCTGACAATGTTGCTTCGGACCCTTCTGTTGACAGTTCTCGTGCTCTACCGCACCTGGAACACAGGGGGAAACCACAGGATAAGTCCCGGTTAGTTCGGCGACTGAAAGAGAAATATTGTTGCAGACCTGGGGAGGCTTGGCTTACGATGGGAAGGGACATTGGTCTTGAAGAACTGGTGGAATTTAACGTGACGGTTCTAATGGGAAAATTTTCCTATTTTGCTATGCATCGAAAGGACATCGTGGGATGGGTGAAACAAGAATGGATTCCCATATGTGGTTATACTCCTCAGGTTTTTGCGTTGGCCCGTGGATGGTATGGCTTTAAATTTGAATAGGAATTACACTGCTCCACCATTCTTAGCAAACTATGGCTTTATGGGGCGGGTGGTTTGATGTTACAAAAATCGCAAACGGATTTTGATCCTGACACGGCATCTGTGCGTCTGCGCCATTTTTGGGTGCTTCTACCTAGTCTTCCTCTTGCTCTGTGGAACCATGGGGCCTTTGAAGCTATCGGTAACAGTCTTGGTCGCTTCCTACATGTGGAGGATGAGAATTTGTTTGGTTTTGACCGTCACATTGGTCGGTTGCTGGTGGAGGTGGACATATCAAAGGGGCTCATTGATGTACTCCACATAGACTGGCGTGTTCGCAAGTTGGCTCAGATTATTGACTATTGGGGCATACCATTCCGATGCTCAAATTGCAAGTAGCTCGGCCATTTGTGGCGTCAATGTAAGGGGGTTTTGACATCTAGTCTCCTGGTTGGGATGGATCCTTTCTGGTCTTCCGATGATGGTAGCGATAAGGAACTAGATGCTACGGGCGGGTTCGATGGTTTTTCCAACAGGATTACGCTCCCCATGGCACCAGACTCGGCTTTATTCCGTAAGTTGGAAATTAATGACCCGTCTTTCTATCATACTTTGAATGAATTGGATATTTCATTTATTAATTCATTAGATCTGAACAATGGAAATAATGGAAATTACTTGGGATTCCGTCGTGTTTCTCCCCTGCTGTCAAGTGCCTCTAGTTCTGTGAGGAACTCCCGGGAACAATCTGATAATGACTCCCTTGTTACCGTCGATGCGACTCCTGCTTTGGGAAAATTGTGAGATTTACCATCGGACTCATCCCCTGTGGTGCCGGCATCTCCTGCTGCCCCCCTTTCCCCTACATCGACCATTTTACTTTCCTCTGACACCGAGCTGCCATTAAATGACCTTGCTCCCTTTGTGGTTGGGGGGAACGATATCTGTGTTCCTTTGGATTCTTTTGTCCCTCCCCCAACGCCTCGAGAATTGGTATTACACATTCCCTCTTACTCTGAAATGGTTTCAAAGACACCTATTCCAATCTTTTTCAAAAATAGGGTTGTGGTGGAGACGGTCCCGGCCTCTGATACTGTGGGGGATCCCATGGATCAAATGAATTTGGCCCCGGGGTCGGGGGGGGAAGCAACCCGCTATCTATTACAAATGACACATTCCTGGGCAAAAAATTTGTCTCAATGGGGGCTCGCATGAGGGGTTTGGCCCCGGATTTCTCTCCATTAAAGATGCGCAGTGCTCGAAAAAATAAGAAGGTTATTCCCTTGGGGTTGGATGACGCTTGCAAATTATCGAGTTCCCCCATTTCTTCTAATACCAGGGCTCTTAGAGGAATCAAAGCCCTTGCCAGGGGTTGTTAATGATCTTTTTCTCACTAAACCTCTGGGGTGTGGGGGGCCTCCCAAAACAATTGGCCCTCAAGCGTGTTCTTCATATTATCAATCCTGATTTAGTATTCCTTCAAGAAACTATGGTTAGTGGTGAGAAGGACCGTATTTTCTTTAACAAAATAAAACCGGGTTGGCGGGTGTGCTCGGTGGATGCTGTTGGCATGTCTGGTGGGCTCTTAGCGTCATGGAACCCTGGGGTTCTGAGGCTCAATCCCTTTATTATCTCATTGGGAATTCTCCTTTCTAGCAACATCAGGGGTTTTGATAAAAACATGAATATTGTAAATTGTTATGGTCCCTATTGTGACAGGGAGGCATTCTGGGACCTTGTGTGCTCGGGGCACTTACTGGATGTGGAAAATTTGATTCTTGCAGGTGATCTGAATTTTTCTTGGGGAGCTGAGGAAATTTGGGGACACTCTGCAAGAAGGGACCCCCTGGGTACATACTTCAAGGATCTCTTCTCAAAATATCATCTGGTTGATGTGGCTCCTCGTCCTTTGGCACCAACTTGGACAAATGGTAGGAAGGATGGGAATCTGATCTCTAAGCGTATTGATCGATGCTTAATATCAGAACTACTCTTAAACTGCTTTCGGAATTACCGATCATGGATTCAGCAGATTCATATTAGTGATCATCTCCCTATTATCTTACAATTTGATACTGGGTTATCCCACCATCCTTACCCTTTCAAATTCAATTCTACCTGGTTAAAATATCCGGATTACACATTGGGTGTGAGAAATCACTGGTTACAGGTTGATGCCTCTGGTGAACGATCTGCGATGGATAGGCTGGCAGTGAAATTAAAATCCTTGAAAGACTATACCATTCTATGGGAAAGAAATAAGAAAGCCACGATGGCTGCAGACCTCATTATGTTGGAAAAAGAGATTGGTAACTTGATGGAACTATCACCGCGATCTGGTCTCTCCCCCACTGGACGGTCCAAACTATCAGTATTGGAGGAGAAAAAATTGAAAATCCTACTCTTGCATGAGGAAACATGGCGCTTAAAAATCCGTGCTCTTTGGCTCAATGCTGGTGATTTGAATACCAAATTTTTTCGCCGTGCTGCAGATTCTCGCAGAATACAGAACACAATTTGGGATCTCAATGACCATGCTGGTCGGCGGATTCGGGGAGATATGGATCTCATGACTGAGGCCACTCAACACTTCCAGAATTATTATTATGATCCTAAAAATACAACATTGTCAGAACAATTCAAGATTATTAAGGAATACCCAAGGATGTTCAATGACGTGGAGGGGGACAATATATTTGAGGTTGTCACCCTGGTGGAAGTAGAAATCATTTTACGGGGTTTTGCTAAGGACAAATCTCCTAGCCCTGATGGGTGGACGGTGGAACTGTTCCTCCACTTCTTTGACATTATGGGGGGGGACCTTCGGGATACTGTGGATGAGTCTCGGAACAAGGGATTGGTCTCTGGGGCACTTAATACCACCTACTTGAATCTCATCCCAAAAACTTCTCATCCAGAGAATTTTGATGAGTTTCGACCTATTGCCTTGTGCAATCTGGTCTACAAGATTATTGTTGTACTAATTAAGCCGATTCTCTCGAGACACATTTCTATGGAACAGTTTGGTTTTTTGGAGGGCAGGCAGATACTTGATGCGGTGGGGGTGGCACAAGAGGTTTTTCATAGTATTAAACAAAAGAAAACTGATGCTCTTATCCTCCAATTGGATCTGGTGAAGGCATATGATCTTGTTGACTAGAATATGCTCAGACTGATACTGATACAAATCGGACTACCCTAGAAGGTGATGAAATGGATTATGCCATGTGTTTCTACAGTTAATTTTGTTGTGCTCATTAATGGTCAGCCAACAAACTTTTTTAAGGCCTCCAGGGGTCTCCGACAGGGTTGTCCTCTCTCACCCCTCTTATTCCTGCTGATTATAGAAGGCTTGAGCCTCACTATTCATAAGGAAAAATGTGAGGGCTCCATTGTGGGCATTAAGGTTACCACTAGTATATCTATTACTCATTCACTCTTTGTGGATGACGTCATGCTCTTTTGTTTGGGCATACTTGTTGAATGGATACAATATAAGAAAATTTTGGATTTCTTCTGCTCGGTATCGGGTATGATTATCAGCCTGCTTAAATCACACTTTTTGAAACACTCAGTGGAGATAGATGTGGAACAGTCGATTGGAATGCTATTACCTTTAGACTTCAAAGATTTGCAGGGTGGCACAAAATATCTGGGATATTTTGTCAAACCATCGAATTATTTGGTAAATGACTGGTCTTGGCTATTAAGACGTTTTGACTTAAGGATTGGTCATTGGAGTATGCGACATTTGTCCATGGGTGGTAGACTCACACTGGCTAAAGCGGTACTGTAGAATCTGGGGGTCTACTGGTTCTCACTTTGCAAAATACCTAAGTATATTCTCCGCCTTATACGCAGGAAGTTTTTCAGTTTCTTATGGTCTGGTGGGGTGGAAAATGGCAAATATCACTTGATCAAATGGTCTTCGTTGGCTCGGCCCTGGGATCTGGGGGGTTGGGATATCAAACACCTGGATATTTTTGTGACTGCCCTACATGCAAAGAGTTTGTGGCAGGCTCTTTTCATTGATTCTATGTGGGGCAAGATAATTTGGGCAAAGTATTTAAAAAACACTCGGGTTGTCGATTGGTTTAGAATGGGACAGCCTTCGTCAACTGGGGTCTCTAACATCTGTAATGGGCTCTTGGGGTTGTTCAATACCATTTCCCAATGGCTCTCGTGGGTTCCTGGTAATGGACGGGAGATTAGGCTTGGAATTGATTCTATTTTGGGGGGATCCTCTACATTTCTTCTATCACCAGCTTTAATGTCACACCTTCGGGCAAAGGGTTTCTATACACTAGCTCATGCAGCGTGCCAGAATGGCGGTGTGGGCACTAAATGGATCTCTACGCCTCAGCTGGGGCTCTATGGTGTCTTAGGAAAGGAATGGGCTAATTATATAAGATCTTTTTGTCAAGCCAATATACAAATTTCTGAGACTCCTGATCGTCTGGTTTGGTCGTGGGATGTGGCTCATGGTTCGGTGACTGCAAAACTTGCTTATGCTTCTTTATTTGCTGATATTCAACGTGAGAATCGCTGGTGGCATCACAAGATTTGGAAACTTGCCCTCCCTTTAAAAATCAAATGTTTCATTTGGTTGGCTTTGAGCAACATAATGCTCACATGGGATAATTTGTGTCTTCGTGGTTTCGTTGGTCTTGGATGGTGCCCTTTATGTTGCCTTTAGGGAGAATCAGTAGATCACCTCTTCGCTACATGCTCTTTCATACAGGATCTTTGGAAAATTATTGCTATTTCCTCTGGCTTACAAATAATTTGGCGCCCCACCACACTTATCGATTGCCTCAGCTCCTGGATCCGGCATTCCTTCTCTAAGATGGAGCTACCTTGTTTTATGCTATGGGAAGTTTGGAAGGCCCGTAACAACCTAATTTTTGAGGGCACTATACCACATTTGGAGTGGATTTGTGGTCGAACTATCGCTGCTTATAAGGAATATATTTCACACTCTGGACATGGAGGGGGCCGTCTTAAAAAAATCATGTTTTATCCTGGACGTCGATTGACCCCTCCGGTCTTGGTATACCCCTGTGGATTTTTTGATGGGGCTGCGGCTGGAAGTCCTGGTGTGTGTGGGACCGGTGGGGTGCTACATATGTCTACATCATGTTTTTTTCGCATCTAGTTAAATCTGGGACTAGGCTCCAACACTCGTAGTGAATTGTGTGCTCTTTGGCTCCTCTTGTATTTTGCTCGTTCTAGGAAGGTATCATCTCTTTTGATTTTTGGAGACTCCTCATCCATCATCTCCTGGGCTTTGGGTACTACCCCACTCAAGGTGATGTTACTCTCCTTTTGGTTGGTGGCGGTCCAGAAGCTTATCAACGAATTTGATCACACACATTTTTGTCATATCTTTCGAGAGGTTAACATGGAGGCTGACTAGCTCTCAAAGTTTGCTTTGACCTCTCCGGTGGGGATCATCCTGTGGGAGGAGTGGTGGGGGGACCTTCTTTTCTCCCGTGGCACATTTGACATGCATTGGTCTTGATTCCTTTGGCTTGGTACACCTGTTATGAGGTATTTTTTATTTTCTTGCGGTCATTTTATCTTTTATATTTGTGTTAATATATCCTTGTGCAGGTCAATAGCACTATTCTCCATCAACTACTTGTTGATCCGGTTTTTGTTGCAGCACTATTTTATTTTGCGGATGTATATCTTTTGGACATACCACCTGTGGTTCCGTCACTCTGTTTTTTTATGAGCCTCATGATGGATGCATCCGTATGTTTTGGACGCTCTATGCTGGGTCTGTTTATTTGCTGCTGGTTATATGGTCATGATGGACCTCGTCATTGTGCAGTTGTATTTGCACTTGGTTCCTTGTCATATGGTGCGTCTTGTACGCTAGTTTTTCGATCTTTATGGCACATATTTGGCACTCTGTTTTATTGGGACAGTTTTATCTTGTACCCGTGGGTTGCAATATTTACTGTATTATGCTGGACATATTCCTCTATATTTTTTTTAACATTTGGAACATTTACTATTTCGCATTATTAATAGTAAAATAAATTTTTCAATGGAAAATAAAATAAAATAACAAAAAATATTTAAATGATTACGATACACACAATATCATATTTCATATATAAAATCAGTTACTCTAAATATACACCTGTGTAAGGAGTTATATATTGATTTTTTAATTTCCCCACATTCATATATTAAGTTTTGTAAAGATTTTTAATTCATAATTTATACTAACATCATTACGTTATCCACGATCTCAATTCAATTTTTCTAATTTTCAAATGCAATCATCAAGTGTATTGTGGAAAATCGATGAAATCACTACAATATCGATGTAATGATTTTAAAAGCTCCTAATTATTTACATCCAAGACATATCAATGAAGGAGTATTGATTTTAAAAACTCCTAATTATTAACATCGAGATCATAGTGTCACATTATGCTTTGGAATGTAGTGTCACATTATGCTTTGGAATGCAAATCACTTCGATTATAAGTATTATCAAAATTATATGGTCTCTTCATATTTACATATGGCACATTGTAATGATTATTTATAGAACTTTAATGACATAAACGTATGTTTATTTTAATGTGTTTTTTAAGATTTTGATACTAATTTTAGAATGTGCATCACCATTACATCACTATTAATGTTTTTTAAATTTTTTTTCCAAGAATCACGCATATTTTATATTTAGAAGAAGAGAAAATATAATTTTAAGTGTTACAAGCACATATCAAAGACAGAGTTGATTGGCTCTATCATATTTCCCAAAATAAACTTTGGATATTATGAAACAACCCTTATGAAAACTTGCTTATTTGTCTATACAACTAGGCTTCACAAATCTTAGACTATTAATATTCAAAGATGAAAAAAGGATAAAGGACTTAAAGAGAAACTGTCTAGGAGGAGATTATACCTCCCCTACTGAATTCTTCTACACTAATTGAGCCAATATTCAATTCCATCTCTTGGAAGACATGCTCGAAGGAAATCCACTGAAATAATTCACTAATCTCCTTAAGGTGATTTTCCAACTATATAAGATCAATATTTTGTACCTAAGTCGACCCTCTAATCCAATTTATAACAAATGTTGAGTCCCCAAAAACTTGTTGCTCGCAGATCCCCAAATATGGCGCTTTTCTAAACATATGGAACAAGGCAGGCAATTCAGCCTAGTTGTTCATGCCTTGTTCCAAAGCCCCTTTTCCAAGGTAATAATGATCTTCTGTTAAATATATGGCAAAACCAAATCCACAGAGGTGATACTCACCTTGGTAAGCACTGTCAAAGAAGGACCATGAAATCTCCTTTTAGATGTGTAGAGGCTTAACAATTCTTTCTTTGGTCTTGCTTGCAAATTGTATGAAGAATTAAAAAAGAGACATCACCTAAGAAGAAATCTGAAAGATAGGAGGCAGTCTACCTTTGAAAAGGGATTGATTGTGGGTAATCCAAATGCCACAGTTAACTAAATAAGGAATCAACCTGAAATCTTTTAGTTCCTTCTTAGTAAAAAAACACAACTAAGCAATCTGCTACAAAATCTCGGGACCAAAGTTGCAGGATTTTTACCTGTTCTTCAATATCCTTCCACAATTGTTGTGTGAAGCAACATGAGAATTTGTTTCCTCTGTTTTTTTGGACATCATACAAATTCCAAGCCTTTGCAAACCGTCGCAAGTTAGAACCCTCTTATTAAGAATGAGCCACAATAGCATAATGCTTTTAGGGAGGAGTTACCACTTCCCACATCTTTCCCACCACCATTTCGACTCCCTAACCTCTTTAGTTGCCAATGATAAATATCCCAATTGAGTTGATTATGAACCCCCTTTTGAATTAAAACTCCACACAAATTCATAGGGTCCATGTTTGACCCGAATTTGTGCCTGCTAAAGTGCTTGAACATATCGATCCCAATGGACTTTCCAAATTCGATTCGACCTTAAATCTTAAACCTGTAACCAACCTTGTGCCCATAAGCCCGTAGATTGAGGTTTGACAAATATATCAAGAGTGCATCTCCCTTGAGTTCAAAAATAAGCAATCATCTCCATAGGGAGCCTCATCCCTCCCTTACACCCCATGATGGCATCTAAACCAACACGAACCTCTGAGCCAGACTCAATTCCCCATCATGGAAAATTTTAGGGATGAAATTTCGCCCATGGGTGAAAATTAAGGGGTCTCAAATGTTGACTGGGAAAATATTTTATATGGTATTAAGTTTAAAAAAGAAAAATAATTAGCCCCATATTTATTCAAAAAAATGTCTATAACTATTAGCCCACGTGTTTTTATGAGAGGGAGGGCTTAAAAATGGTTTTTTCCCATGGTTTTTAGAAGAGAGGGGCTTGAAAATGTTTTTTTCCCATGGTTTTTAAAAGAGGGGCTTGAAAATGGTTTTCTTTTCCCATGCAATGATAATCAATTTATCATTTTTATTTCAACACAATGATACATTTTTTATATTTAGTTAGGTAAAAAAAAAATCAATTATACATATTTTATAATTTGAAAAATATAATTTTTCCAATATTTAACTTTAAATTGTATTTTAGTAACCTATATTTTTGACAATATAGATCTCTATACACATATTTTACAAGATTTTATAACTTTGTGAAAGGTTCTCTTAGATTTTACAAAATTTTATAATTCTGGGAAATATTCACACATACACACATATAAGCCATTCACACTTTCTCATGTATCATGTGGATTCGCCCATTTATTTTACATATAAATTTAGGGGGGTTCTTAACATTTTCCCTGTCCACCATGCCAAATATATACCAGTGATTGGAAAGGCCCGAGTTATCGCTTTCCATTGATTGGATACCAAACGAAGTGACTTTGATTGAGATCAAAGTCCAATCGATGATTGCATCCATAACTATATATTTGGACACTAAAACCCTATGCCATAAGGCTCCCTGAGAAATAAAGTTACAAAGAGATTTTGCGGCAAGGACCTTATTAAAAGAGAAAATATTCTTTAAACCCCATCCACCACACCCTTTAGAAGTTGTAATAACTTTCCAATTGGAAAGATGGCTACCTAAGTATTACCCTTTTCCTTTCCATAAGAAATTGAAGCACAACTACTAAATTCTATCTAGGACCCCGTTAGGAATGTGAGCCATCAAATGCCAATATATAAGCATGGCCTCCATAACTGATTTTACAAGCACTAATCTCCCTCCACGTGAAATCCAATGATTGCACCAACAATTGATCCTTTTCTTCATGCTAGTAACTAACCACGCCCAATCCACTTTACCATACTTATTTGGTTTCAACTTAAACACCAAATAGTTCACACCATCTTCCAAGTTATGCATTTTGAAAGGAAAAAGGTGTGCCCATATATTTCTCTGAGCCTCAATCCCATTAAGGATAAATAATTCTGACTTCTTAACATTGATTTCTATGTCAGTAGCTTTGCAAAATAGCTCTATAGCTTCTTTAAACTATTGACATTGCACTACTAACTGCAAACAAAACAAGATTACATCATCAACAAAGAGTAAGCGAGCCAGAATCTCCTGACTAGCAAATGATATACCATGAATCTTACGTCTGTGTTTTTCATCATGGATAGCCTTGCTCAAACCTTCAACCATCGAAAGAAATAAGTACAGGGACAAGAGGCACGTTTGTCTTAACACTCTCAATGGTTGTAAAAAAATAAAACCAAACCCATTTATGAGAATAACAAAAGAAGAAGAAACAACACAACCCATAATCCATCTTACCAACTCAAAGCTAAACCCACTATGCAGGCGCAATAGCCTTAGAAATAGCCAAGAGACTTTATCATATGCCTTGGAAAGATCTAACTTGATAATTTATACTAGTAGTATTTTAGTCTTCATCATATGCATTACTTCTTCTTGGGCCAAACCAATTGCTTCATGTTCAACCTCCCTTTCATAAATCCAATCTGCTCTAGAGAAATAACCCTAGACAATAGTGGTTTAATCCTAACCACAACCACCTTTGAAATAATTTTATATGTGCTATTGTAGAGACAAATATGCTTGTATTCCTCAAATGTGGATGGACAATTGGTCTTCAAAATCAATGTAAAGAACATTGTGCTGAAGCATCCTGGCATACTCCCCAAAAATCGAACCTCCTCCACCACCTTTAAAAGTTCCTCACCAAGAACATAAAAAAAGTCTACAAAAAAATTGTTTGGCCAACCATCCAAACAAATACTCTTGTCTTTTTGAATAAACTAAGTACCACCAACAATTATTCCTTGGATACTAGCCTATAGAGCTCTTGGTTCTCATCTTCCTCGATTAAGCGAGGGCATTTACCTATCAATTTCAACATTTCCCAAATAATAACTCAGTTAGGCTCCTAGAATAGGGATTTGAAATGACAAATACCCAGCCCTACTAAATTGTGGAAACCCCTTACCGGCTAGCCAACCTCATCATCCAATTTCCAAATTATATTAATATTCTTATGATGCTTAGAAATTTTTTGGAAGAATTTGGTATTTTGATCACCTTCCGCTAACCACAATTCCCCTCTCTTTAAACGCCATTCGATTTCTCTATCACTAAACAATTTATACTTCTACTTCTCCTAGTCCACAACAATTTTCCTTTTCTCCGACAAGAGAAACCCATCCTGATGAGAAGAATAAATTTGTTTAAGTTGTTCTTCCACAACTACAATCATCTCGTCCCTTTTAAGGTGCCTATCTCTTCCCCAAGCCGATACCTTTTCCTTTAGTCGATGGAGAGAAATTGAAAATTGCTCTCCCAAACTCACAACTTCATTTTCATTGACATGAACCCATGTCTCTCTTACTAATTATTGTACTTCCACTTCATTTGACCAACTAGACTTGTATTTAAAAGGCACCCCTGGCTTTGCTTCCATTTCCCCAATCTCCAAGAAAATCATATAGTGATATGAGAAGCTCCTACTATCAACCCAAGATATCGTAATTCCAAAAGACTCCATTACATGTTTGTCGACTAGAGAACGATCCATCCTCTTGGAGATCCACTCCACTCTATCTATTTTATTACTCCACATCGAGCATACCTAAATTGGCTTAACATCTAGCCATCTAACCTCCTCAAATTTTTCCAAGAAGAACTGAGCTAGATGATCATGTCTAGCAATACGTCCCAAAAATTCATTACGATGCAAGGCCAAATTGAGGTCTCCACCCACTGAGAGATTATTTACATTAAAACAATTCAACCTACAAAGACCTTCCCAAAACACCTACATATTGTCGAAGGGCCCATATAGATTAAGGATCAGAAAGGGATGGTCCAAACATTTACAATATACCTCCACACATAATATCGAGCGAATTGCAAATGAATTCTTCATATTAAAACTTTGATAAGTCCCATAATTAGTCCACTAGAACGACCCTTTGAGTCAATCGCCAAAAAAATCCAATATACAATTTTTTTCCAGAGCTTCGAAATTAGAAATTCTCCCCTTCCCATAGTCTCCTAAAGTAACATAATGCCTATTTTTTTTATTATCCACTAACTGTTTAAGGAAATGAATCTTTGTCTTCCCTCCTAGACCTCTCACATTGACTGAAACAATCTTTATTTGAGACCGCCCACTGGGGTTTTATCTACTCTAAAAACCTTGGTAATGAACATATGCTTTCCTTGACATATTTCTCTTTTTGTCTTTTCTTGAGCGTGATGCATAACCAATTTTTGTCCAACTTTATTAGAAGAGCCTTCTTTTAGATCATCAAGCCCTAGCCCCAAAACACCAATGGATTTTTAGTCTAATATCTCAACACATGGGTCCTTCCCCCCTTCTTAATGATGATTGATTAACTGAATTTCCTTGGAAATAGCCCATAGTTTGGGAAACACAATCTTCCTCTGTAGACATGGCCACCTCAAATGGTTTGAACCTCATTGATTTAACTACATTATCAAATTCCTCCGAAGAGGAAGAGCTAAGAATTTCAATGGGATTAATCGTAGAAATAGGATCTGAATTTGCCTCCAAAAGTAAGGGAATTTTGGGAATAGAGACCGCAGACTTATCGAGAGAGGACGCTTCAAGAGACCCCTTCTTCCATAGACACTCCAATTGATATAATTGGCTAAGTGAGAGATGCCATTCCCCAAAAAAATCCCGACCAATTTCTTGTTGCTCCTCTTGATGCTTGAGCTCAAACTCTAGGGGAATTTTGAACTCACCAACCACCACTTCTTTACAAGAATCCTCGATCCCACCACTGTCCTTCTGACATGGTGAAGCTTCTCCCATCCGTGCTAGCTAAAAAATCATATCAATATTCTTATCACTTCTCACCGACTCCATCTCAGATACCAAACAATCCATTGGGTTCTTTTTTTTCCATACTTGTCTATTAAATTGGTTATTATAGTTTGCGAGGATGTGGCCATAAATATGGCTCCGCACACATCTAAACAAGATGTCGAGGTAGTCTAGGGTTTGAGTAAACGAATTGTCTCCTACCACAAGATCAAGAGATTCGAACAACCCTAGTCTTAAATCCACTTCCACCATATTTTGAGCATACGTTTGCGATTGAGAAAGAAAAATATTGTCATCTACAACCATAGACTTCCCCAGCGAATCACCTATTGCATTAAGACCTTTTGGTGTCCAAAACTCCAAGGGTAAGCATGGCGACTACATCCAAAATGGGGTTGACTCCATAAATTTTATTCGGGGGTCGAATAATGGATGCCAATTTTTTAATACCACCATATGCTTCTCATACATCCAATACCTATGCAGAATCTATTGAGCATCCCCGACTGATTGAAATCCAAAGCCCATCCATCTATGAGCTAATAAATTTAACCCTGGAGGATACCCAATAACCGGTTTCCAACACTTTGATATCCAAACCTCCACTTGCTTCACGTCAACTTGACGCTCGCAAAATTTCCCCACTAAATTGCATTCTTCAAGGTTTGGAATCTCCATAACCGATATATCTGTTAAATTTTGAGCATTAATTCACAATACTCTAGGATCTTCACTGAGAGAATAACATATAGAGTATATCAATGCATAACAATCACAATAAGCATGACAAGCATCACAAGAATCAAAAGCATGAGAGACAAGAGACACAGAGTTTCCGTGGGGAAAACCCTAAGGTGAAAAACCCCACAACTTCCTCAGAGATAGAGAGAGCAATGGCTCAACCAAAGTACAACCAAAATACACTGAGATAGTCTCTTAGTATCAGATGATCCTCCTCCTCACGAGTGCGCCACTTTCTGAGTGAGAGAAGTGTGACTTTTTGAATGATCAAAATAGAGATCTCCCAATCTCTATTTATACTAACCTGTTTGCCCAGTTACACTATGGGGCCGACTTGTCTATCTAGATACATCCACAATATAATATATATTTCAGGGCCGACCCCACACATTGTGGTCTAATAACCCATCGGCAAGTACACACACTTGCGACACTTGTCAATCCACATGACGACACTTCCTTATAGAGGAATAACACATCTCTTATAAGGGTACAATAAATATATATATGAAATACATAGATGAAATACATTCCGAAGTTACATATACATCAACAATATCCTTTCCCACAATCAGGGAAATACCCCCCATATAGAACAAATAAATTTGTTCTTCTTTCATGGAGGAGAGATGACTTCCCCTAAAAATGCAAAGTTCCAGGTGTTCAATTTGGACATCAATGAAACCCACATATGGTACTAAACCATTACTAAACCCCGATTCTTTACCATTTTGGGCTCCCACTACTTGAGGCAAATCGTTAATGCCCACGAATCCAACCCCCACTTTAGTTTGCAATGATTTGACAAGGATATCTACTTGTACATGCTTGAGATCCAAGTTTGGGTCATTTCCAAATCTCACCCCTTTGTTCCCCTTCAAAACCATTAAATGCATACTATACTCCTGAGGATCAGGCCTTTTCAAAATCCCGAGAGCTAGTACATGATTGTTCCATGATGCTGATGGTACTGAATTTGACAATAACACTGGTTGATTGGACCTTTGTATCATTTATGAAAATGTCCACATAAGATATCATAGGAATAGTCCACTAATTGGATCTCCGACTGCATGTCAATACTCCAATGCTTTTAATTATTTAATATAATATGTTTGAAAATTAAATTCCAATAAATTATTTAATATAATATTTAAAACAAATAACATTTGAGATTTTATTATAAATAAAATTTGAAAAATTCATAATATTACAAATTTATTAAAACTTATTTAAAAGTTAATCACATTTATATATAAAACTAAGAACAAGCTGAAAAGTATTTTCAAATAGTGTTTACAATAATTTTATATTCACATTAATTCTATAAACTTTTTATGTTTTTTTCCAAGTTTAGGGTAAATTATAACAATGCTTAATATGTTACTTACAAAAATATAATATGTGCGGAGAGGATAACACTCTATCTCACAACCACTCAGAGTAAACTTAACTAACAAATCTCTATATTGCATGATTTGATACTTACCTTAATTTAATGAATACAAATTCATTTTAAGTGCCTTTACTTTGTTTCTCAATACACAATTAAATAAATGATTTTGTGAACTCAAGCTTTCATATTTCATGACATAATGTGTGTGACTTCAACCTTCCATATCTCATGACATAATCTACTACTATAAATATGAATTTGTTGCAAATCTATAATTCTATATTTTTCATAAATAATTTATTTTATTAATAAAACATAACATAGTTTTGATTTACTTGAGATTGTCGGGGGAATTTTTCAGATAGCAATGGAAGGAAAGTTTTTGTGTTTGTTTCCTAGCATCGAAATGGACTCAAGTGTTTCACTCCTTGGGTCGGGAGGGGACTGGATTGATCCGGAGGAGGCTTCAATAATGTTCAAGCCTAGAGCCTCTTTCTCTCAAAGGAATCTACAATTTGAAGGGCACATTTTTCTTTCAGATCTCCCGAGTGGTTTGGTTTTCTCTAAATGGAAGATTGAGACAGAGTCTCAGGAGACCACATTTTTCTTTTAGTGTGTGTTTTTAGACTACCCATTGATCCAAATCATGGGAAAGTCTCTTAAGAAGGCATTGATATTTTTTGGGGGGTTGTGTTATTCGAGCCACCTTTGAAGAGGAGGAGGGATATCAAATCACTCTGATTCTCTTTTGCTTCAGAAGAAGTGTGCCTTGGCAGGGGTTTATGGAGGATGATGCGATCACATTTGTCGCTGCTATCACACGGGTCATCTCCTCCAGGGTTCTCATAGGTGATATCCCCTCCAGCAAATGCTTTTGTCTCTTTTGATCTGAGAGAGGTAAAAAGCCATGGGTTACCTGTCAACTGCTAGACTTTTCAAATCTTTGTGAAGGAAATTTTAGGCAAATTAAACTCCATGATGGTGAATAGTTCAGATAGTATCTCTGCCATCAAACTAAAACTACAGGACAAGTTGGGGCTCCCTATAAAATTCCAAAGCCTCCTCTATGAAAGCAAACAATTGGAAGATCATATTCTCTCTCCACATACAGTATTTCCAAGGATTTAACCCTAATCTTGGTCATGTGACTGTGAGGTGGGATGGCCGGAAATGGACCAACTCCAGTTTCTAAACCAGAGTTAGACAAGGATGCAACGAGTTCAAAGGAAACTGCCACAATAGTACAAGAGCCTAGCCCATATATTGTTAAAAAGCTTGATGTAGTACCAAAGCTAGAGATTAAAAATGTGGAGTTGACTAGTCTTTTCTCAACTTGTAAATAACAAGCAGTGATTTGCAGATTTAATGGTTTTTGGCCATGGTCGGAGGAGCTAGACCAGTGGATCGATTCAAACTGGACCATGAATTGTGTTTATTACTTATTCTCTAAAGGATTCTTTATAGTTCATCTTTTTTCTCAGGCAGATTATCAATTTTTTTTTAGAAAGGGAAATGGTTATAGGGTAGAGCTAGTCTATTCATCACCACATGGTTTCTAGAGTTTAATCCCACTACCTTGCTAATCAGGGATAATTTTAAGAACCCATACTTATTTAAAAGTGTATAAACCTTGGAGAATCTTACCAATTCTTAAAATGTCAACTATAAATATTTGGCGATATTTTTATAAAATTATTTCAATTTCTAAGGATTTTATATAGTTTATATAATAATTTGGCGATTTTTAGAGTGAAAAAAGTTTACCCCATCAAAATTGGGCAAAACAGGGCTTCAAAAAATGCAAATTGACGAATATTTTTCTGGAAAAAAATGGAAAAATAGCCCAAGGGCTAAATTTTGCCCCTAAAATTATCCTTGTTGGTAATATCCAAAATGATGGTATAGGTTCATATCCTAAATCTTTCCCTTCCTTTCTAGCACCATACAACGTTAGAAGACACCGAGAATGCTTTGGGAAGGTTCAACGTAAAGCATGATAGCTTGTGCATGTGGCAAGGCTTATTCACATATGCTTGCATTTGTGTGGAAGTTGATCTAAGTAAAGGGCCACCGGATATAATTCTATTACAGAATGGAAACTTCCAACACTCCTAGAGCTTAGATTATGAAAACACAGTGTTTCGATGTTAATATTGCCATCAAGTTGGCCATCTTCACGAAACTTGTCCCTTGTCACAGAAGCAATAAAAAAAGAAAAGAGGCCAGCCCCCTAGATCCAAAAGTTGCAGCCTTTCGATCCTTCCACTCCGAAAAATGAAGAAGGGAAGGTTATGGATGATGAAGATGAAGAGGAAGAAACAATAGAAACAGAAAAACCAAACAAGGATATTTAGTCGATGGAGCTAACACTCCCAATGACATCCACTCATTCATGGGCTTTGGTACAAATGGATATTTCAGCAGGTGGAGTAAAGAGAATGCATACGTGAGAGAGTTCAGATTCGGAAAAGGAGCAGGCGATAAATGATGCTGAATTATAGGTAGTTACAGCTAATCCAAACAAAAAGTGATGGGTCGAAGTAAAGAAATGGAAGATTGATGATTTCCTCAACCCTTGATGGATATGTATGAGTCTATTCTTGTCTTTTGTTAATGATTGATAATGAGAAAACCTTTGATATAATTTTGGAGCTCACATTTTGTGAATATATACATTCACATATATCTGCAAAATATAATTTTGTATTCTGCAAAGAGAAATAAAATTACATCAAGGTCTGGCCAGCATTACAATCATTACATAGTCAAAGTCGGCTCCCAAAGAACACGTGTCACAAAGTGAGATTTGAACCCTGGTAAGAAGGACAACAACATTCCTCCCAACCACTGGTTCTACACTAAATTGAGAAAGACTTACAAGTCTTATAACACAAAACTACATAACCAATATAAACTAATTAAAAAATATACACATTCATTATAATAAATCTATTGGATTAACAAAATCAACCTTCATGATCATAAATACATGGATTTTAACAAACTCAATGGATTTGATAATTAAAATAATGAAAACATATGGTGTAAACGTACGGAGTGGGCCCAAAACACTTTGATTCTAAGCAAGAAACACGCTCTTCCTTAATTGAGTTGTCCTTTAATCTTATCCTCATCTTAGCGGACACGTGTTCACTTTCAATTTGATCTATGGCCATACACGGCATCGATCCAAAATGAATGGAGTCCGTCCGATCTCTCGTCGTTATCGACGGCTACGGATTTGAGATGGCCTCTGTTTTTTAACAGCAGAACGATATAAACATGGACTCGGCTCATTCGTCACGGAGCGTATTGTTTTCTAAGTTAATTGAGATTTTTTGAGTAGTTGCAGAGTTAAATTAACAGGTAGGAGCAATGGAGTCTTCAAAGGCTACTGGGAAAGGTGCAGGCGGGAGAAAGGGAGGAGCAAAAAAGAAGTCAGTATCCAGATCTACAAAAGCTGGTCTTCAATTCCCCGTTGCAAGAATCGGAAGGTACCTCAAGAAGGGCAGATATTCCAAGAGAGTCGGCACTGGAGCAGCTGTGTATCTTGCAGCAGTCATGGAATATCTTGCAGCCGAGGTATATATTCACTGGTTTCTTCTTAAGAATTCGCCATTTGGAATTTTGAAGTATTGGTGAGGGCTTATTTTAAATTTTATGTGCAGGTTCTTGAATTGGCTGGAAATGCAGCAAAGGACAACAAGAAGAACAGGATTATTCCAAGGCACATTCTTTTGGCTGTAAGGAACGATGACGAGCTTGGAAAGCTGTTGGTAGGTGTGACCATTGCCCATGGAGGAGTGCTGCCTAACATTCACCAGGTGCTTCTACCTAAGAAGACTGCAGAGAAGACTACTACTACTAAGGAGCCCAAGTCTCCCAAGAAATAAGCTTGGAAACTTCTTCAAGCTTCTTTTTCTTTTTCAATTGGTGTTTATAAACACCACCTTTGTGTGAAATAATTGACCGCTTTTGAGCAAGAAGGGCCTGACATTGTGACTGTGAATTAGGGTTAACACTGATTCTAGATTCAGGTATTTCCATTGCCATGGAATAACTCTTCTAGGTTTTGGAAGGTTTGGCTGTCATCAACTCTGTAAATATTCCCCTTTTAAACATTGCAAAGTTAAATAACCAGAACGTTTTATTTATGTTCAATTTAGAACAAGTTGGGTTGGAAGGAATTCAAAAAATAATGTATTTTTATTTCGTTATAGTATTATCAGAAGCAAGTTCCTGCCGTAGCTCAACCAGCATTTGCTGGTCAGATATCTACTTTCTTTTCGTCTCTTCCGTTTAATCTAAAAATCTCTTTCACGGAGAAGCTTTTACTGGTTTTAGTCAATTCAAGCTGATACAATGGTAAAAGAATCTGCCTTGATTCTTGGTTGAAGAAGTTCAGGTCTGTGTAGGCTGCAATAGGCCTAGGAAAGCCAGGAGCTGTAAATCTGCGCATGATAATATAATAAATAATCATTTTAATAATTAAGAATCATATTCATATTAAGAATTATGAATTAATACAGAATTTAGTTTAAAAAAAATTATATTATAATATTAATATTTTTATTTTGATAATTATTTTTCTTTGAATATTTTGAATTGTTTAATGAATACTTTGAATTGTTAATGATTAAAGTATAAAATGTTTTTTTTTTATAAATATCAATAACCTCACAAATATATTTTTGTTTTAGTCAAATATTGTTTTGTTTTAATCATTTGATTTAGTAAACTATTGTTCCAGTTTAATCACTTGAAGAAGACAATTAATATAACAAAAAACAAAAATAAGAACTAACCTCCATGGGTTTCAGAGCCAAGGTTTTGGGAAATTTCTAAAACACTATGCATGAAAATGATTTGTTGGAAAATTACGGACAATGTCTTTTATGTATATCTACATTTAATGACAGTTTTTTAATCTTTGTTACAATTTAACCTTTATAATTTTTTAATATATCAAAATTATGCCCTGCTTAAAAGTTTTTTTTAAAATCCTTTTAATCAAAGGAATAAAAATATAATACACATTAATCTTCATTATCATAAAATTATTACATTTAATTTTTTATTTTTATTGAAGCTTTAAATTATTAATGATTAAATTTTGAAATGAAGTTCAAATATTTATATGTAGTTAAAGTTTAAAATGAAGTTCAAATATTTACATTTTATTTAGACCAACGGAAACTTGCATAAGTCTAAAATAAATTTTATTTAGATCAACCCTAACTTGGATGAGTTTAGAAGTTTAATTATTTATGTTTTAATTTTAACAAAAAAAAATTATGTTGGTTCATAAAATAAAAGAATTATGTAATATACTTAACAAAAATTTATGTTCATAAAATATTTTTTTATGAAAAGTAATTAAAAAATAGATATTTGTTTATCAAATAAAAACTTAAAACTTAAAATATTGAGTTTTTAAATTTAAAAAAATACACTTCAGAAAATTGGATCTCTTTTGGTGTTTGCTAGATCTGATTTTAAAATGTATACTATGTTGGTTAATAAATATAAATTGTTAATGATTAATAAGTTCAAATATTTAAATATAAATAATAATTTTTTAAAATTATTTTAGATAAATTTAATTTTAGTACAAATGGTAAATTTTTTTTTTTTTTTTTTTTAAATTCAAATGCATTTTAATAATGTATTTAGAATGCATTTATAATAATTTAACATGAATAAAACTTAAATGTGAAAAATAATGTTTCAATCCACATTTTTTCACTTTTTTTTGGATGAGATTAATTAACAAATTGTAAATATATTTAAACACCAATTTATTATTGTAAATATTTTAAAGTTATAAATTATGAATATAATAAAAGTATTTAATTGATTTTTTTTTTTCATCTTGAAAAATTGTTGTTTGTTGTTATTCAAAGGATGAATCAAAGAGAATCAAAGAGAACACATTGTTCCATTGTTCCATTAGGAGTCTATTCTTAAACTTATTGTTAATATTGAGACCAAAGAAAGACCACATGTTCCATTGTTACGGATTTTAGTAATGCTTACCATTGAATTACTACCTTTAGTATTCAACAAAACTATAAAACAATACACAAATACTTTCAAAATGAGTGAACGAGGCCTTAGGTCCCCATCCACTACTATAGAAAAACTAAAATAAACTACCCTCAAAGTAATATCACTAGTTTTGACCCTTGACAAAAACTATGTAAATGGTGTAATATTGTTGATGTAATTGAGGGAACATGGTGATGTATAGTAACATTGTAAATGTGATATATATGTGCATGATAATAATAAATAAATCCACAACTAACTGTGCAAGGCAGCAAGAGCAAGGGGCATGATCATTCATGGGGCCAATTATTTAATGCTTCCAACAGGGAGGTAGTTGAGACAATTATTGTCTTGGGGAAAGGAAGGTGCGGGTCTGAGTTTCCTTGTGACAAAGTAGTGTCAGCTCGTTGTGTCAGTCGCCCTATAGAGTTGG
This sequence comes from Larix kaempferi, assembly GCA_027924585.1. Taxonomy (NCBI): domain Eukaryota; kingdom Viridiplantae; phylum Streptophyta; class Pinopsida; order Pinales; family Pinaceae; genus Larix; species Larix kaempferi. The sequence goes on from BSBM01000588.1 coordinate 2,957,810, forward strand.
GAATAGAAATTGCTTAACAGGTAAGCAATTAGTGGCATTGATGCCATCCTTAAATTACTTGTTAACCTTGGGGGATGACTCAATAGCCTATCAATCGATCAATCAATTACGTGGGTAAGTAACTCGATCCCTCATGGGTGCATCTATCTCACCCTGTCTTGAGTGCAAGTCATTGTTATCCATCCATCGACCAATTTATCATTCTCATTTGTGGAGAAAGAGTTGACCCTTGACTGAGAGGAAGCAGAACCTGAATAGTGGTAGAGTGGAGAGTGGATCTAGGCTTGGGTTTGTGGTCATGACTGAGTCAAAGAGGAACTGGAGAACACAACTACTATGCATTTCTCTGTTGACCTAGGCAGTAAAGTGTATCGAATTACCCAATTGTTAGTGTGAGCCCGAGCATGCTAAATTTGTGTTGAAGACTTGTGTGACAACGTCTATTCCTAGAAGTGGTATGAGTAAGACTAACAAAGTGGTGGAGTGTCGCGAATTCTCAGTCACGCACCTGAAAAGTCTTGTTTTCTTGATGTTGAGTCAGTCCGAGTGTGATTGCCTGTGAGTCTTGCTCAAACAAAATGCCCTGTTGGACAGTGATCGAAGTGATTCCCCGGAGCCATTAGTTGTGCCCAGCCAAGATTTGTAAGCCTTGGTGATCCAAGTGGATATCGGTGGCCACCCACCTATTCCACTCGCTCAAAACAATTTTCCATTTTGACAGTTTTCTTGTAGTTTTTCTATGTTTTTTTGGGTTATGAACTTTGAGGGCCATTTTGAGACTCTAAACGATGTTTTAGCGAGCCAGACAATAGTTGTCGGTTCTCATATGGGCTTGATCCACTATTGACTCCTCAACCAGTGCTTTCCAACGGTCCGTTGAGTGCCCCAAACAGAGGTCGTATGCAAAAGTTATGACCTCGGGAAGTTGATTGCTCAACTAACCACTTTGGAGCTCATAAACTTTGTAACGGTTCATCTTTTAGGGTTAGGTTTTTGGATGTTTATGGTAATTTTCCTCATGCATATGATAAATAAGCCCTTTCGGCGTCTTTGTATTAAACTTCTCATGAATGAGCGTAGTCATCACATCTCTTCTTAGAAATAAGCTACCACCATTCTAATTGCTTTGCTTTACAATCTGTTCTATTTTCATCATTTAATAAAATTTGTGTTTACTGTATCATTGTGTTCCTTGCAATATATTTGTGTATGTGGTTCTATATTTGTTCTTTCATTTCGTTCTCACATAAATTCAGATCAGTGGTATCAGAGCAGTTTTCTCTTTCGTTATTTCTCCATGCATGTCGTAGACAAGGTCGGGATATAAACAGTTAGGTTTTGAACTAGTTTAGCTTGAGAAAGATCGCTCTCGGTGGCCCAAACCGCCCCCCATGGCCAAGGAAAACGGAGATGATGGAGCAGGAGATCCTATCAAGATGTTGTTTGAGGAATCCCTTGTGCGACAATGTAATGAGATGATAGATCATTTTTCCCAAATCCTTCGATAGATGCCGACCGCATCAAATAGATCATCAAGCAGAAGCAGTCACTTTGGAGGAGCCACACCCTTCAAGGTACAAGTTAACTTTGATATTCCTTTATTTGAAGGTTAGATAGATGTTGATGCATTAGAGAAATAGTTGAGTCTACTAGAGGGATATTTCTTTGTCCACAATTTTTCCAATATGGAAAAGATCGTCTTTGCGCTCCTTAAGGTAGTGCCCCATGTGAAAGATTGGTGGAACACTTCTTGTGAGCAAAACACTACAGACATGACTAATTTTTTTTGGGGTGATCCCACATGGGCATATTGTTTTTTGATTTTTTGGTACTAGGGGAATCGACAATTGGAGTTGGGCTAATACTTGCGTGACACGGGGTCCATGGATCCAATCTCGCTACACCTATACCCCTAGGTGCATCCACATGGCCCAAATCATGGCGCATGGGTAAGATTGGGGGGATTCAAACACGTGATCTTCTGTTTACCACTGATTACAACTTCTCATGTTTACCACTTGAGCTTCCCCCCACGGGCCCCACATGGGGATCTTTTGTGGAAGCCCTCAAAAAGTAATATTATCCCATTGGCAGCTATGATGATTAATACACAAAATGGAGGACTCTGTGGTAGGAGAGGGACCAAATGGTGCCAGAGTACACTAACACCTTCCATATCTTGTGCACAAAGCTTGGTATCAGGGAATCCGAGCGATACCTAATTTTGAAATATTGCAGTGGCCTGCATAGTTACATCCAAACTGAAATGGAGTTCCTGGACATCTCGTCATCAGGCGTCGCTTATCAATATGCTGTAAAAAATGACCAAAAATTTAAGCAGAAGAATAAGCGAGAGTTTAGGTCTACGAATCCTCCATAGAAGCAAGGCAAGGGAAACCCTAACCCACAAAACAAATGACAACCAACCCCAGGACAACAAGTCCAAATTACAAGCAAAGAATGGTAACAGGAAGACAAAGAAGGACGCCGAGAAATGGTGCGTGTTCCATAAGAGCTCCTGTCAAAACATTGATGAATGTCGTTCAAAGCAGTCATTGATGACCAAGATCAAGGCTCCATAGTCAGATCTTGGTTCCAAATCTAATGACGAACCCAACGTCCCAGTCGTAGGCACGGGAAAGCTGATCATCGATACATAACCTAGTGTTACCATTGCTACCACAAAGGTCCAACTCGACGATCCAAAGGAACCCGAGGAAGTAGAATGCCTTTTGCACTCATAGATGTGGGTCAAAGGATCTACACTACATTTCGTTATTGATAGTGGAATCCAAAAGAACCTAATTTAGAGAGAGGTTGTCAAATGGTTGAAATTGCCGATGACACTACACCTGCAACCCTACAACATTGGGTGGCTCCGCCAGGGATGTGACATCCACGTCAGTCAACAATGCCGCCTACCCTATGGCATCAAGCCCTTCAAAGATGAGGTAATGTGTGATGTTACCCCACTTGAAGTTTGTGATGTTATTTTATGACAACCATATCGAAACACCATGCTATGTATGAATCTAGGCCTCGTAGTGTCATTGTTACTTTGAGAAAGCAACTCTACAGGATACCAGAGACAATTCCCATCACTGTAGTGTCTTTCATTACAACTAATTAGTGTAGGAAGGTAATCTCCAAGACTGAGAAATTTTTCCTCTTCATGATTTGTTCTGAAGGTGAGCGGAAGATCACAACAACTTCCACTGCCTTTACACGAGATCCCTCTACACAACAGAAACATGTGGACAAGATCATGGAATCATACATATACATCTTCACCACAGCGACCGGGGTGCCAGTACATTGCCAGTTCAAGCATTCCATTGATCTGATACCTGGAATTCCTTTACCCAACGGGCCAGTATACAGGCGTTCCCTCATGGAAAATGAAGAAATCAAACATCAGATTCAAGAATTAATCCAGAAAGGGCATATTCCACCTAGCTCATCACCTTGTGGGAGTACAATTGTGTTGATGCAGAAGAATATTGGGACATGGTGAATCTGTATTGATTATAGAGCTCTAAACAAAATCACAGTCCGAAATCGGTATCCCATTCCATGAATTGATGACCTTCTTGACTAGCCCAAGGGTGCCAAATATTTTAGTAAAATTGATCTGAAGACTTGCTATCATTAGGCGACCAAAGGTGGATCTGAGGCCAAGTTTTTTTGGTCCAAGCCACAACAACAAGAATTTGAGGAACTGAAGTAGCGCTTATGTTTGCCGCTCGTCCTTACCTTACCATATCTGCAACAACCCTTTGATATTGAGACAAATTCTTCGGAATATGCTGTTGGCCCAGTCTTCACTTATCATGGCCATCCAATGACGTATCACAGTGAGACGCTTTTAGATGCAATCCGCAAGTACCCCACCTATGTCAAGAAAATGTATTCCATTGTCCAAGCCTGCCGCTAACAGAAGCATTACATCCTAGATAAAGAGATGGTCATCCACATCGATCACAAGCCCCTACAGTTCATGCAAAAGAAATGAAAGTTACAGAATGATCGCCACCAAAAGTGGTCCACATACTTGCAGTAATTCCACTTGAACATTAAATATAAGAAGGAAAACACCAATCGAGTCATCGTTTTCCTTAGTCGACCTCTAGTAGCAGCATTGGCCACGGTGCTAAACTCTTGTGGCCATGAGACCTTTGGGTGGCCTCAACTTATGACCGTGATACTGAATTCGTTCCCACCTATAAATCACTATGTTTAGGTACACCCGTGGTAGACTTTCATCTCTAGGAAGGATTGCTATGCCACCTAGGTCATCTATGCGTTCCTTCAAGCGAGTGCGTAGCTGATTTAGGAAGCACATTATAGTCGGGTGGCAGGGCACTTTGGCACCGAAAAGACAATGACGATATTGCATAATTATTTTTATTGGCCCAAGCTCTGATAAGATGTCAACATATATATTAGATCATGCACTGCTTGTGCCATCGTGAAATTGTAATATCCCGATTTTGACCCCATTGCATTCAAATGTAAATGATGTAATATTGTTATAAAATCGTGGTGAGGAGCTCAAGGCCAAGGCCTCACCATCGATTTATTAATTCATATGGTTTACGTGCTATCCAGGCACAATGGAATTGCAAATATCATGTAAATATGCATTTTAATAAAATACCCACAACTAGCTATGCAATGCAACAAGAGATGGGGGTATGATTTTACAAGGAATTGGGAGGGAAATATTCAAACCCTTGGAGCCAATCAAGTCAAGCTAAGTGTCAATGAGAGAACCCATAAAACCCTCAACTACCCATGTTGACTTTTGTACCCAATCATTCATTTCTCCCAAGAGTTGGGTGAAGTAGTTAATGCCTTGGGGAATGGAGAGGTATGGCTGTCCAAATTCGGGTATGGGAAAGCCATCCTTCATGGAAAATCATGTTTGACTTCTTGGGCAAGAAAGGAGCCACGAAATTTCTCCCCAAGCCATTACCCATCAACCAGTTTTGCCTCTCTCACGTTTTTGGATCTACTTGGGTGTTATCCCTCCACGTTTTTATGGTTTTCCCTTGTTTTGTAGCTGGGAAGAAGGCGTTTTGGGTGTTGTAGAGATACTAGGAGGAAGGGAGCTCGATTTGGGGTTTCACTGGGGCCGTTTTGGCCATTTGAAATGCTCATAACCTATGGGAGAAATCGGGTTTTCTCCCTGGGGTCGAATTTCCCTTTCCATAGTGCGTTTTTGGGTGAGCCAATGGGCACCCTGTTTTGGAAAATCCCCTTCATAAAATTGTTTATCCATGCCCAATGATTGTCTTTGCCGTGTGTATAAAGAGTATGTTGGGGTATGGGTTATGGGTATCCAGTGCTTTGGCTTGAGCTTGAGTGCAAGTATCTAGAAATGAAGAGGGTATCCAGCTGCAGACTGACTTGGATTAGATGTGATGTTTGCTTGAGTTGTGCTGAGCTTGAGAGTCCCCTTTTCCTTGTAGAAATCATGCCCAGCTTGGCGGTGGCAATTGTGTTGAGAGATTGATGAACACAACTGGCCTATGGTTGGGTGGAACGTTGCAGCGACATAGCTAGTTGCTTGGGACAACTTTACATTAAGATGAGTATATTCTTTATATGTATTTATTTTTGCAATGTTTTAATTATTTGATGAATTTTATCAATATGCTGGAATTTGCATGATATATGTGTGTAGAAGAATTTTACTTTCGATGTGTTTGATAGATCTGCACATACATATGTTTTTATTTGTATGGATATAATGAATGGGGCTGAGTTTATGTAAAAGCCCAATATCTGCAGTCATGTTCCCTTCCTGGTGTTGAATCCATGGGAGGGGACGTGACATAAACCCGTAATTAAGAAGGGGTTGTACACCCCTTTGCCTACTCCCAATGGGCCATGGCAATCCATCTCCATGGATTACATGTCAAGACCACCTTCAACCAAGCATGGTAATGACTATGTATTTGTGGTTGTGGATCGCTTCTCTAAGATGGCCATTACGACAACTTGTAAGAAGAGAAACTCCGTCGAAGCCACAACTAAGCCCTTATTCGAGCATCCTTGGGTTCATTTCGGGTTGTCACTGACTATCATTTTAGATCAGGATAACAGGTCCCTAAGCACCTTCTGATCCAACTTATGGTCATTGATAAATATCAAGCTCACCAAATCACCTGCCTTCCACACTCAGACCGATGGACAGACATAAGTAGTCAACCATATAATTGTGCATATTCTGAGAATGTACAATTCTAAACATCCACGCACATGGGATGAGAATCTTCCATATGTTCAACATAGTTATAACAAAGACCTTAATAGCTCCATCGACCACAACCCTTTTTAGGTGTGCCCAGAGTTCTAACCATTGGCCCCGATTGATGTAGCTCTGCCCATTGCATCAATGCAAGAGGAATTTTCCCATGATTAGATTGAGTCTGATAAAGCTACCAAATTTGTTGAACGAATCCAAAACATCCGCTAATGGGTCCATGACATTTTGGAAAAAGCCAATACTAAGTACAAACAATGACATGATCAACAACATATTCCACACAAGTTCCAAGTGGGTGATAAGGTTTGGTTGCATTTGCAGAATGAGAGGCTCACATGACCCCATCGCAAGCTTCATCCACTTCAATATGGGATCTACACCATCACCAAGGAAGTCGGCGAGAATTCCTTCGAATTAAGCATCCCTCTATTTCTTGGCCTACACCGGTATTTAATGTGGAGATCCTTCACCCATATTTTCCACCATTGCTGGACACATTGGAGGTGGCATGTGCAAATTTGAACCCAAAATCCAACGACATATTTGTTTGACTTTCGACAACACTCCGTCTAAGATCCAACAAAGTGTTTTTTTTAATCATTGGTAAAATGTTGTCGGATATCCAACAGGGACAACTCACCGTCGTATAACTGACAACGACTCGTCGAATAACCTACGCTTTTCTTTTAATCAATAAGTTGAATAATCGACGACAATTTTGTCGCATATCCAACAACATTTACATACCAGAAGGTCGACTAACCGACAAAATAAACGTCGAATATCCGACATATTAGTAGTCGATTAACCGACCAAGTAGAATATCCGACAAATAATCCCTCCCTGGTTGTCGAATAACTGACATGTTTGAACCACATGCCCACAATAAAATCCGACAACATTTGCCATTGGAGGTATAGCAACCTTGTCAGATTATTGTTGGGTGGTCGTCAGAAAGGTGACAGATCATTAGACAAATATCCGACGAATGCACCATCAGAGGTATATCAACCTCGTCGGAGTTGAGTTGAGTTGTCGTCGGACATTCAACGGTATTGAGGAATTTAAAAAATAAAAATCTATTCCCAGCTGAGAGACGTTGTTTATGAATGGTTACAAATTCCATCTTGTCAATGCGTTATGTACCCTTCACGCAACTTATGAATGAGGTATTACATTCATTGATGGGCAAGTTTTATCTGGATACAATTCTAGTTTATAATTCCATCTATATATTTTGATGTCATGCAAGTATTATCATTGTTATTATTGTCCTTTTAGAGATTCTAGGGGGATTTTATTTGTCTTCCTCCATTATTCTGACCCAAGATGTTTGGCATTATCTCTTAAAGATATGGTGGCCTTCACGCATCAAGCATGGAGAAGTTCTCCTAGACCTCAACCATCATGTGACTACCACCAATGTTAGTGCAATTAATGGTAGACCAACTAGACCGTATCCCAACACCTGAACCAGGGTAATTTTTAGGGGTGAAATTTCGCCAATTGGCTTTTTTTTCAAAAAATAAATTCGCCATTTGGTCATTTTTAGTCTCTAATATCACCTATATTTACATAAAATGTATTTTTTTATCATAATATTTGCCAAAATTTACATGTTTCAGTAGTAAATTGTAGGTTTCATATTTAATATTCACCTAACTATCTATATATATGTTTTTTTCAATCCAAAATAATTGCCTAGAATACTACACTTAAGTATAATATTAGAATCCTTAAAAAATACCCTGAGGTCCTGAACTATTATGAGATCAACCTGCATCATTATTTTTAATGGCTGACATAGTGGTAATTGCTCCACAGATTTAGTCTAAAATTCAACACTAGGGTTGTATAACTATCTTCTTTATTTATTTAAAGAGATCATTGACCTTAAATGCTAAGGGGGATTCATCCATTTCTCTTCTTGCAAGGATTATTATAAAATTTGAAAAACAAGAGAGTTTTACACTGAAAACAACGTATAAAAAATTACATTAAAGTGTAAATGTTTCAACTTGATTTGAAATCCTACATTGAAATTTATAATCAAGTGGTATTGTAGAACAAAACTTTAAAAAGATTGAAATTGTAAAAATACATTCCACGAGTGGAAGTTCAAGTTTTCAATTTGTTTTTAAAGCAAACCTCTCAGATGCTAGAAGTATGTAAAACACATACCCATTAACATTTGAAGATACCAAATCTAGACACCATGGAAATGGGGTCAAAGAATTAGTAAGAATAAATTGTGGGTGGTTAGAATGCTTCCCATAAGCCTACGAACAAATGCAAGGGAAGGAAATCCGATACTATAAAATAATAGCAACAACAATTGCAAAATTGCTAGGAAACGACATTGACATTGAATGTAGAAGTTGTAGTCTCTTAGTGCAACACACAACTTTCAAGTCAAATTGAAAGAGTACATTAAAATTTTAACTCTTGGAACTACTATAGAACAAAGTTTTTCAAAGCTAAAAGTATGAAAGAAAAAATTAAGATCTCACACTTGTAACTTTGTTTTTTTTAAATTTGAAAACCTGTAACTTTGTTTTTTTAAAATTTGAAAACCTACATTCAAAATCCATAACATGGTGACATAGCAAAGAAACAATCTACAAAGAGACAAGTATTTAAAACACATCATTAAAACATATGGAGATACCAAATATAGGCACTATGGGAAAGACACCATAAAATGAACCAGATAGCATTATATGGGTGATTTGAATGCATCCCATAGTGTTAGGAAGAAATGTAAGTCAAGACCATGCAATCCTTTGAAATCATCAACCCACTTTTTTTGAATAACAACCATAACAATGGATGGATCCAAATGTTAGCTTGATTGATAGATACTCATATGTGAAAGTTAATGGAGACCTCAGGATGAAATGACAATGATTCCCTTGGGACTATGAGTGGATATTTATCTTGGCAATTACTATTGTCCTCAATCCAAAAAATTCGAGGAAAAATGAGTGAATCCATGGGGAGTTGGCATGGTACCACTATCCTCACTTGAAATTCTTAATGCATGAACGATTGAGGGACTATATTTATCTAGGGTAAATAAATTGATGGCACAATTATGAGCAAATGATGACATTGTCTAAAAACCATATAAATTGCAAGATTTGAAATTAGAGAATCTAATGTTTCCATGGTTTAATTTAACAAAATTTACATTATGGAGTGAATACACTTTCCGGATTTTAAAAACACGACGTTGAGATAAGTAAAAGAGCATTGCATAATGATGGAAGCAAGCAGCATGAATGGAACTATCCGCATAACAAAAACAATAGCATTTTTTATGCAAAAGAAGACTATCCACATAATGAGGACAACATCTTTTTTTATTCAAAACAAGATCACAGCTTTAAAAAATAACAAGTTCAAATTTCTTCTTTCAACTAGTGCAACGATGAAGTGCTTCATATAAATTGCAAGTGAAACTCACCGAGAATAAGTATTCATAAAGAGCATGAAATCCAAGATAGACCTATTTCTACAAGCAATTGTTTACAAGGACCAATACACCAAATATGTCTAAAAGGAATAAAATATAATTGTAATGGAACCTATAATAGTGAGAGAACTACAAAACCAATGTTTTCAACCAAAAATAGGATTCTTGGCTAGGCCATAATTTTAGGATATTTTCCCATAAGCTCTTGTCAATCTAAGAATTTGATCTATTGACAAAGATAACAAAATGCATCCTTGTAAATAAGTCCTTAATACTATAAATATTAGATTGCAAAAAATTGTATTGACTACCTTAATGACAAGAGGTCAATACCAATTTGTAATATAGTTTACAAGATAATCTAAAAAACAATGACATAGAGACCCAAACTAATCTTCCTCAAAGTATAATATTGAGAGATACAAGAAATACTTGTGGGAGAATGGAATTCATATATTAGTGAATGATAGCTCAAGAGATTGTACATACACACACAGTGGAAAAGAAGAGACACTATATATAATAATACGAGGTTGTAGTGTCATGATTTGCATCGCTATGGCCCATTTTCTCTTGGTGAAGTTTTTATTTTTTGTTAGTTCACTTTAAGTTTTTTCTATGAGATTTTGCATCAAGAGAGTCATGTTGCACGATCCATCCATCGCTATAATCTACCATGCATTGAGGGAGTCCTGTTTGTGTGATGTTGTGTCGAGGTATCATATTGTTCATAAATATATATCATCGTTATGTTGTGATATTGTATTTGACAATAAAAACTACATGTTAAGAAATTGCTATTGGATTTGCACATAATTCCAACCCTATTCTTCCAAGGAGTTCCAGCTGATCATTGGCAAGAGTGCATACTGTAGCACCTAATGCGAGGAATTATAAGGTCAATATGAAGGGAATGATAGAACATGGTGTGAATAATCATAAGGTAACTATGAAAATAATGATGTATAACGAGAGGTTGTTAGCATATATTTATTTATTTATTTAGGAAAGCATACATCCTCCTTGACTCATATAATGGTGAAGTTTTCCAAATTTCAATATATGTTAGGTGTTTAGGAAGTTGTCATTTAGTGGGGATAGGCTCTAATATTGGGGATTTGTACAAAACTAATCTTAGGTATGGTTTAAGCCAGATCTATTAAACTTCCTACTAGTGTATGCATGAGATAAAATCTATCGTCCTCTATAGATAGATTCAACCTAGTCTCTTATAGTGTTGTTTATGGTTTCCAATTAGTGCTTTGAAATTTCTTAAACAATCCTCTCACATATTTTTGCGTAATATATATACATACTATCTCCCTTCTTCCATACCTCCTAATCAAGACCATAGCGAAGAAGCTCCAAATTTGTCATCTCAAAAGTTGCTTCCAAGCCCTTCAATGTTGTTTTATGGTTGGTCCGCTCCAAATATTTTGTGTGTCTAATGAATTATATGATGTCCATTAAGGTCACAAATCAATTTCGGCCAAACTATCCATCAATTCACAAATTCCAAACTGTCACTAATGACATATTGAAGTACTTGACACCAAAGGTGTTACCTGAATATATATGGATTCCATGGCTAGCTTTGACATGGATTGTATAAGGGTAATATATTGGATTGTAACAATGTTTGAGGATCAGATATATGGATTCCATGGCTACCTTCGATAAGACCACCTCAAGCAATAACAAATATTTGAGGATGTAACAATGTCTTCTTCTATGCATGATCGACTACAATCATTCCCAAAAACACAATCAACACAACTAGTAGAAAACTACAATGAAGAGAGCACAATTACAACACAACTTATTGGGAAGCATTAGTTTTGGTTTATAAATTGCAAAAAAATGACATTACTTGTTGTACAATTTGTGTAACTTTTATGTGGATCACCAAGCCCTAAGTGTGACTTTCACATGTTTGTAAAATTGAATAGGGCCCATGATGGACCCAATCAACTATCATGAATTAATAGTGGTGAACTGGATAAGACTAGGGAGGGTGACTTCCTCAATGCTAATGTTTTTGAGGTTCACATCACCTTGGGGTATCTAAATGATATACTTCATATCTTTCAGTTTGGCAAGACACAATAAGATGTAACAAAAGTCCAACGGTGAATCCTAGTGCAAAAGTTCTAAGGTTCAAATTGGTCACATAATTATTATATTGAATTGGAAAAGATGGTACTCTTCATCAATGTGTAAGATCATATGAGATGGAGTATTTGATAGTAGAATCCCATGCAAGCAATGTTGGAGGACATTTCCCCACCACTTGAATGTCACATATATATTGTATTTGGGACTTTGGTGGCTGGCACATGAATTAAGAGATTCTTTCAAATGAGTCAAGAGATGTGCATGGTGCTAGAAGGAAAGTACACACATTTTTATTTGGATTTATAATGAACTCCACCTAATCCTTCCAATGTATCCTTTTGAGCATTGGGAAATTGAATTTATCAAATTTTGTGTGTGATCAAAGCAAACATAATTTCAATATATCATTGTAATGAGGACCATGTACACTAAGTGGGTAAATTCCCCATACAATTGAGTGGACCCATATAAAGAAACAACTATGTTTTTTATAGAATGTGCTTTGTAGGTTCGGATGTCCAATACAATTCACTTCTAACCAAGGGACTAATTAAATAGGGAAGATTGTCATTGGAACCAAAAATTAAACCAACATATTGGAACCGCCTATGACTTTATCCCTAAAAGGTATGGTATTTTCATATCCAACCTTGGTCCTTGACTCTTTCATGAATTCTAGTGGCTCATATAATACAATTGGTCCCAAGTCTACTATTAAACATATGGAGCCACAAAGGGATGGAACTGATGTGTCATTCAATTTCTTATTGGTTATGAATGGGATGAGGAAATGTATGACTTGTGACAACCTATTCTATATTTTGGAGGGTGCAGTGTGCCTAAGTTCAACTCTAATAAATGTGATAAACCACCTAAGATTATAGATTCCCAAATAAAGAATGAGCAATGTAGTAAAAGGTATGAACACGAGTTATTAGTCATGTATTTGTAGCAATTATGGAACAAGGTTCTAGTGCCACAAATTGCTTTTATAGACCATCCGGTCTTGTGGTTAATGGTCTGGGTAGCAAAAAATTTGACAGGGCATTGGCTAGCTTTGATCTATTCGGATTGCATAATTTCAGATATGAGCCAGGGGATTGCTTATTTGATGCATTGTCAATGTTGCTACACTTTTGGTATACACCAATAGAGATAAGAGAAGGCATTGTGAACCATTTTTACATTTGTTTAGAATCCAAGGGTCCTATTGCCTTGGTATCAATGCGAACAAACATGTCAATTGACTACTTGTCTGAGTTGCATAATGTTGTATATGTTCCTACGTACTTGGAGCAAATGACGATATTTGCTTCATAGAAAAATGAGAAAAATGTATATGGACTTTGGGGCGATATATTCTACATCAAATCGTTCTCTAAATGGTTGAATGTTCCAATGGTTGTTTGGTTAGTGACAAAAGAAACAAAGTATCTTGATTTTAATTCTAGATGTACAAATTATTGCTTCAATCTACTGTTCCATGATTGGAACCCATCTTATGGTTATTTTGAGCCACTACTGTCATTGGGATAATTGGAAATTATGAATCATAGATCTCGACTATATTGTCAAAGCATATGTGAATACCAGTGTCTAAATAGCCAAACTAAACTTTTAGCTCTTGAACAAGTGCTATTCAGAGCAAGGTTTTTTTATTGCTGCTTCTATCACTAGTGATTATCATGAGTCACTATTTGAATCTATTTTCAAATTGACAATGTTCTATGATTTCCAAAGCATTAGAACGGAACTTGTGCAGACTTTTTACAATTGCTTTATTGGCAATGACAATAGAGCGCTTAAATGTTTGAATAGGTATCTTGATGAAAAAACAATTGGGCAAAAAGCTATAATTTCTTGTTGGAAACCATATATTGTACATCTGTCAATGCCATATATCGATGGTGGCATCGAATCAAATAGATTTTCTATTCAATGTCGATGTGAACTATTAAATGTCAATATGGGATGTTACCCTATGGTAAATTTTGCTAAGATTCCATTCGAAAAATAGTTCCTCAAATGTTTTATACCTAATGCAACATGTTCTAGACTCCTTGCATACACATTTTCAAACAATAGTGCAAAAATATCCCATGAAGATGATCTCAACTATGTTGCAATGTGTAGAAGAAGATTCTCCTGATACTCCAATGCATAGTTGAAAAAATAACAATGAATATATAGTAGAAGGTGATTCCATAAAGAAAAATATGCACACTGCCTTGCATAAAGAATCCAATAACATGCATCGAAGTCGGTAACAAAAGGGTAAAAAAAACAAAGGACAAAAAAAATAAAACCATGAAAAAATATGCAAAACAAAAAGACTTCCATCGATTTCTTCTTGGTGCAAGGGGAATGACCACAGCCTGTCCAACCCGCACCTTCCCAGAAAATAGGGTGTTTGCTGAAATCAAACCCCTAGCCTTCGCTGAAAACCAGCTAGGTCCTTCTCAATAGCGACCCTTCTCTGCAAACTGGGCTTTCTGCAACCCTCTGACGGCCAGAATTGACCTTCCGCAACTATCTTGCGAAAACACCTTCTTTCCGCAACTACAGTGCTTTCCGCAATGGTCCTCCCGCAAGCGCCTTCCCGCAACAGGACTTCCGCAACTTCCTTTCTGCACACTCCTTTCCACAACTTTGCGGATTGTAGATTGCGGGTGCGTCTTTCGTGTTTTCTTGAAAGAGCTTTCCGTAAAACTCTTCCGCAATGTGGCTTTCGCAATTCCTCGCAGTTAACGCCCACGCTTATTCCTTCTGCAGAATGCGATATCGACTGTCGATCTTTTGCGGATGGAATCTTGTCCGTTGATCTTTGATCAGTGCGGAATGCTACGCTTTGTCTTGCAGAGATGCTAAATCCGGTGCACGTTCACTTGATCGACTCTTTCCCAGCAGTCAATCCTCCTTTTCGGCTTGGATCTGAGCCGTCCAACCTCTGTTGTTTGAATCGACTGTGACTCTGCGATTTTCTTATGGATTGATTAGAGGATAGATCAATCCAGCTTGATTCTTCGTTCAAATCTAATGGAAACTAAATACAAACAAGAAATCTACTTAAGCTACTTAACGATGGTCGGTCTACAAACGATTTGGTTTTCTTAACTGCACATGGAAATCACATAGATGTGAAACATAAACTCATTCACACAAAAATTAGGCCAACAATTACACACAGCTCTACCTGACAGAATCTCAGATCATTCTTCATTCAAGATGTACAGTCACCCAATCGAATTACATAGAACTTCTAATTGTACTAACAGATAGCTAGAAAATTTACATTCCAACCAAAACGACCAACCCCCTTCTCATTCAGCTCTCCCCTTTTTATCCATTCGGTTCCCCCCGAAACAGAATGGCTGCCTAGCAGAACAAACTAACAACCTCACTCTCCCCATCACTAGAGGAGTCACTATCATCCTACAATAGATTAGCTAACTGGATTGATCTCCACGTAGGGAGTATCAAATTGCCACTACATTCTGTCTCCTCAAAAACTGACAATGCACAAGGCGGTTACATACTTGCAAATATTTCAAATTACTTAACAAAACAAATTCCCTTCATGACAATGCGTCCTCTTTCTAGCCACAACATGTGAACACGTAATCACATTGCTGACTCAGCATTGATGCTCTTGCATCACTTCTTCAAACCATGCAGAATACCAAAGCTAACATCAATGGAAATATATTAAAAAATTTGTATTTGTTGAAACAAAAAATACGTAAACAAGGAATACATGCTCATATGAGGCAAAATGAATCTAAAAAAGCAAGCAAAGCAATTGCTACATATTTAAATCTAATTCAACATACGCCAATCAATCCATTACCTATATGTGAACACTTGCATTTCAAAAAAGACACCCGACTCATTGACAATAATATGATTTTGGCTTTTAGGTCAATTACAAGTCAAGAGGAATTAACAAGCGTTTTCCTAGATGTCCTTATTTGAAAACTTGCAAAATAATAGCTAGCAGACAATTGCCAATGTTCGCATGTTCTATGCAAATACGCTGCAATGTTACATTGGAAATTGTTTTTGCGTTGACTCCTTTGTAAGAATGACTTGTGTCACCAAGAAATTTTTTTACAAAAATAAGACAGCTTGGCTACAAAAGAGCTCATCTTGGACTAACTGGAACAATTATCAATGTACTGGCATATTTGGATAAAGTGTGGAAAGCATTGCCTAGGAGTCCACTTGACTCTATGACAGTTGCAGTAGTATTGAAATGGAAGTTGGAATACAATAATGCTTACTTATCTAGAAATGAATGGTCAAAGGATATAATGGTTGTGCTCAATGATTTATGCAAAACCAAGCTTTACAAAAATGAAGGCATTGTTATCAATAGTGACTGGGAAGAGATCTTTAATAAATCAATTGAACAATAATCAAATACTTTTCCTATCCCATAGACACTAGATACAATAAAAAATTAAACAGATTTGGAGCCAATATCTGAAAAATTGATTCATGTATATGGAGGAACTTATCTAATAGATTATCTAGAAAACAAAGTTATAAAAATTACACCATCTGAGGCTTTTCGACCATTGGGAATTTTCCAAGAAAAATATTCTGAAGAGCTAAATTTCCCTACACTTTTTTATGGTTTCAATCAACTTGAAGATATTTTGGCCAGATTCTCTTACTAACAAATAAGACAGTGGGAGATTACATATAGAACTATGGACTTTGATGCACACAATACAAATATTTTCTTCAAAGCAATCCAAATTATTATCAAACAGGTTTCTAGTACTGCTTGGGTCTCAATTTGTACAGGAGAACTAAAAGGTGAAATGTTGTTAGCAAAATATGTGAAGTCAAAAGAAAATCTTGAAAGAATCCTAAAATCACCAATTGCATATCACTCTTTCAAAGGAATAAAGAAATCACCTGACTATTTTGAAAATATGAAGAAGGATCTATTTGCAATGATGCACTAACTGGGTCCACCAATGTTATTTGTGACTTTTACAAGTGCTGAGCATATTTGGAGCCCATTTTGCAATGCACTGCAATAGATTGAAAACAAGGATTAACAAATATTCTGGCAATGCTTTGGAAGAAACGATTGATTCATTGATTAGAAAACATCCAGTACTTTGTATCCACTACTACAGAAACACAATATTAGCACTAAAACCTTTGATCATAAGGAACAATGATTTGTTTGGAAATTGCAAGACTTTTTTTTCACAAATGAATTTCAACAAAGAGGCAATGAACATGAACATGAGCTACTTTGGATCCATAATGTACCGATCTATGGCCAAAATTCTAATGACGAGATCACTGAATTTTTTGATTGCTACATATTCAAATTCAATGTTGCTTGATGAAAACCTTCTAAAGATACACTGACTAAATGACATACAAGAACCTGCAAAAAAACTGACAATATGGCAGCAGGTTCAATTTCTCGCTTCCTCCTATGGATAAAACTATAATCTTGGACCCATTGGAAGATAGTTCCAATGATCTTAGTGAAAAGCAAAACAAATTTTTATGCTTTTTGAACATATAGAATATCCAAAAGACATGAGTTTTACAAACTTCCTTTAGAGATAAAAGTCACTGGAGACGATTAAATTTTCCTATTGCGATCTTTGCTTCCACGTCTTACTCTGATACCCATCTGACATGTGGATAAACTAGTTTTCCAAATCAGTGCCACATCTATGGAAAGAAAACACAGATGCATAGTTTATCTTGGATGCCTATGTTGCAACATGATACATTAGTTCTTATATAACCAAGGTAGATAGAACCATGACAAATGCCTTCAAGAAAATCAAGAAACAATGTCTTGCAAATAATGATGTCAAAATCAAAACAATACGCAAACTTGGAAATACACTTCTGAACATGAAAGAAATGTCAAGTAGACAAGCAGTGCATATCATGCTCTCACTACCTTTGCATTTATCTTCAAGAAAACTAATATTCATAAATGAAAACCAATATTCATAAAAACTATAACAAAAGGCAAACAAACACATGTGCTAAAAATACCAATGCTTTTGCAACAAGAGCTCGATGACTCTGAGGACATTCTTTGAGCTTCAATTTTGGACAAATACATTGCATGACCTATTGAGCTTGAAATAATCTGCTTATCAGAATATGCCTATAGCTACTCATGCATTGATAGATTTACAAAAAAGAAGAAGCAAACCCTGCATCATACGATACATTCGTTACAATAAAGAAAAGGACCCTGAGATTTTTTGCAAAGAGAAAATGATGCTTTATGTGCCACATCGAGGGACTAGTAGTGTGCTAAAAGGAAAGTACCAAACTTGGTCTGAATCATATATTACTAGTAAACAACAAATAGATCCCATTGAGCAAATTTTTGTAGCAAAAATAGAACCACAATGGGGCAATATTGACTTAGCACCTAAAACAATTGTATCAAAGACAAGAGAGGCACTTGCATTAGTTGCAACAAAACAAACTACAATGCCTTCACCCGCATGTGAAAACTATGACTTTCAACATGACCTTATAAAGCTTCACTGTAAGAAATGCATTATAAATTTGTTTGCAATTTGAGAAAAAAACCATTTCTCATAGACATAAAAAAATACAATTCCATTAGACAAAAACTCAATGATGACCAACAATTAATAACAAAATAAATAATTGCAGGCAAAAAAACAATCATGCTACTCCTATCTATTTGTTTTTATGAGGAGGTGTAGGCATGAGGAAAACATTTACTGCAAAAGTAATTTTCGATGGTCTATTGCTCTACTATGATAAAAATATTCAAAGAGATCCATTGAAAAATAAAGGGACTATAGTTGTCTGTACTGGAAAGGAAACTTACAACACTAACAACATCACAGTCCACTCAGTCGTACAATTTCCACTAGGTCATTGAACATGCTTCCACTGAATTCAAATGCATTGGATCTATTGACAAAATTATATGAGTAACTTCAATTACTGCTTATAGATAGAATATCCTTGATTGGATCTCGAATATTGTATACCATAGACATAAGGCTTCGAAAATTATGCGCACACCAACAAATCCATTCAAATGTTTAGATGTCATATTTTGTGGGGATCTTTTCCATGCACAGGTTGTACATGATTATTGGATTTTCGAGCAACCAAAATTTCACCAACAAACAATCCCATATATATTTTGGCAAGATAACATCAAGTTATACAAGCTAAAAAAGGTGGTTAGACAAAAACGTGAAGTATTTGTATCCATTTTAAATAGAATCAGAACATGCTCTTAGACAAAATATGATATTGACTCAAGTTTGCCTCCAAGAAACACATGCACATTCTCTCTATAAATACACGATATTTGCAAGAGGATACGACTGCCTAGCAATGTTCACAATACATGGTGTTCTAATACTTCTACAAAAAAAATAATGCTTATCAACTTGGATAACTATGAAGGAAATTGTACAGAAGCAATAATTTCCAATTTCAACTTTCACAACAGCTGCTTCAAGCTAATCAACATCTACAATCGACCAAATGTTCCAACTGATATCATTCTTGGCCTTCTGGATTTGATCCTACTGAAAAGAGAAGAAAATACATGGATTCTTGTTGCTGGTGACTTTAACACTGATACATTTCAAAACACATTGCCGAAAAGAAAACTCGAGTCATGTTGTGGAAAATATTGCACAAGGGTGCATCTTTCCACTTGGTAAGGGGAAAATCCTCATAGGTTGTAGCAAGGTCTCAGTCCTTGGTGCCCCTGGTGGGGTGAGTGATTCCTACAAGTGGTTGTTAGTGAAACTTGAATAAAAGAAAGAAAACTAAAAAAAATGTAACAAAGACAATGGGGTAGGAATTCAAACTCTAACAACCAAATGTATGCAAAACCACTTTGTATTTCCCAGTGGTCAAGCATGTAAAAAACCTAGGAGGTGTAGGATTTAAGGGAATCCAACAATCTCCCTTAGGGAGGTCCTTCTTGTCCAAACTAAATGCTAAGTGGTTTGGGAGAAAAATGGAGAGAAACTCTTGCTCCATGGAGGAAGGAGGAAAGGGAGCTTTGGAATGATTTCAAAGGTGGGAAGAGGTGAGCTATGAAGTAGCTATAACACCAATCCAACAACACAAATTTTCTCTATTTTTATCCCTAAAGGATGCATTCCAATGGATTCCTTTTATAGGCCAAGAGGTGGCCAAGAAACAACTAGCTCCAAATGTGAATGCCATCACCTCATGAAGTGGTTCCAAATATACAAAGGGGGCTATTTAATGCCACAAGGAGTGTAAGGAGAACAAATTCGAATTGTGGAGGTGATTGGCCATTGATGAGACTTCAATTGAACCATTGGTGGGTGAGATTTGACAGTTGCGAGGATACCGAAGGAATTTATGCGCGAGGGTCACAGAAGATATAAACTAGTAACACATGCTATAGCGCAGGTTAATGAGGGTTCAACCGCACGACCTATTCATTTGATTGTTCTTGGGAACTTTTGGACTAATGTTTCCGTTTGGATTTGTTGAGGATGCGTTTGGTGAGCTGCATTCTATACGTTGATGACGCCTTACTACAAGAATCACCAAAATGTCGCATGTGTGCAAGATTTAGTCGTTAACATATTCACCCTGATGTATGAGGTTCATAAGGGACTGTAGAGCCAATAATGCATCATCGTTTCTTGTGTTTCCCTCCTGTTATGTAGTGAAAAAAGAATAGAGGGACAAGACGGTCGTCCTATGGGGGAAGATTGCTGGTGTCGGTTGGTGAAGCTGTAATAAAGAATGTTCTTGTATACAAACGAAGCAGCCATACCCATGCTTGTGAAAAATATGTCAAGAGGATTACAATAAGAAAATATTGAGGGGCCAACTCAAATATACTGTTGGGACAATGATGTAGGCAAATTCAATCCATGTGAGAGTAACTAAACCTGGGACTGCTGCTGAGTACTAAAGAAGCCAATTGCTAATGATCATGATGAGCCCACATGAGTGGGGAACCAGAGTAGTGGTGAAGTTGTGCGAGGGGGAACTACACTGTACTAGATGGACTGGTACCATGTTTTTGCAAATCTTGTTAAGATTTAATACGCTAAGACAGAAAATAGCAGCATTACATTCCATTTCACAATAATAGCATATACAAGATCACTGAAGAAACAACAAGCATAGCATAAACACAAGAGACAGAGATTTATCCTGGGAAACCCTCATGGGGTAGAAAACCCAGTAAAGCTTCCTCAATATAGATGACCAGCAATATACAAAGATGCAAACCAAAGACATGATCTCCTTCTCCACCATAGCAGACCTCTCCTCCACAAGTGCGCCTCTCTCAAGTGTGTGTGTCAATTGAGGAACACACCTCCTCTATTTATACACTACTCTGACATATCTTTTACACAAGTACACGTAGGCTCGTATTTAACCAATGGGTTAAATACCCCACTACAATTGACTGGGCCGACCCCTCTAGGGTGGTCTAATAACCCTTTGACCCACATAACTCATACAGGGCCGAATCCCACTAGGGAAGTCTAATAACCCGAGTTACCACATTCTGACGGAGGAATAAACATCTCCGGATATACAATAAGATCTTCACGGAGGAATGAAACATCTCCGGAATAATAAAGTACAATTATAATATTCTTTGAAGTTACAATATCTCAACACTCCCCCTTAACGAGAAGGATATTATAACAGCATCTGCACGAGCAAGGAGTCATCAACATCATACATGATACATCTATAAATCATTGGAAGCTTTCTCAACATCATCAGTAACTCAAGCAGTTACTGGAACATCTTCAATACTGGAACATCAACATCTTCAGTACTGAGTCTTTATCTTCTGCAGCACTCGAACAGCTACAACAACATCAACATCTGGATCCTCACGATCATCAGTATCGTCATCTCACGATCATCAGCATCGTCATCACACGATCATCAGCATTGTCATCACACGATCATCAGCATCGTCATCACACGATCATCAACATCGTCATCACACGATCATCAGTATCATCATCACACGATCATTAGCATCGTCATCACACGATCATTAGAATCGTCATCACATGATCATTAGCATCAGGATCATCTCGATCTACAGCATCTGGATCATCTTGATCTATAGCATATCTGGATCATCTGGATCTACAGCATCTGGATCATCTCGATCTACAGCATCAGTATCCTCAACCATACAAGTACATTAATCAATACATGTATCATCAAAAGTATGTATTCTCACCAATACATCTATCATCAAAAACATGTATTCTCACTAATACATCCATCATCAAAAGCATGTATTCTCACTAATACATCGATCATCAAAAGCATGTATTCTCACTAATACATCTATCATCAAAAGCATGTATTCTCACTAATACATCTATCATCAAAAGCATGTATTCTCACTAATACATCTATCAATACAAGTATCCACACCGATACAAGTATACACAACAGCAGCATACCCTGCAATACACATGATCCAATTACGGGATGATCAATCCCTCTCACTTTAGGACATAGGTCCAAGGATGATACAATCCTGATCCACTTATGGGATGATCAATCCCTCTCAATTTAAGACATCTCTCATGTCTATGGACGATGCAATCCAGATCAACTTACAGGATGATCAATCCTTATCCTTTTAAGACACCTCACCATGTCTAGGGATGATGCAATCCCGAATCAAATTACAGGATGATTAGTCCTTATCACTTTAAGACATCTCACCATGTCTAGGGACGAGGCAATCCCAATCTATTTACAGGATGATTAGTTCACTCAATCTCATTTAGGACTATCCTTCCTTTCGGAATTACTGGATTTACTGTCCAAGGATGATTTAATCCATTCAATTCATTTAGGACTATCCTTCCTTTCAGAATTACTGGATTTACTGTCCAAGGATGATTTAATCCACTCAATTCATTTAGGACTATCCTTCCTTTCGGAATTACTGGATTTACTGTCCAAGGATGATTTAATCCACTCAATTCATTTAGGACTATCCTTCCTTTCGGAATTACTGGATTTACTGTCCAAGGATGATTTAATCCACTCAATTCATTTAGGACTATCCTTCCTTTCGGAATTACTGGATTTACTGTCCAAGGATGATTTAATCCACTCAATTCATTTAGGACTATCCTTCCTTTCGGAATTACTGGATTTACTGTCCAAGGATGATTTAATCCACTCAATTCATTTAGGACTATCCTTCCTTTCGGAATTACTGGATTTACTGTCCAAGGATGATTTAATCCACTCAATTCATTTAGGACTATCCTTCCTTTCGGAATTACTGGATTTACTGTCCAAGGATGATTTAATCCACTCAATTCATTTAGGACTATCCTTCCTTTCGGAATTACTGGATTTACTGTCCAAGGATGATTTAATCCACTCAATTCATTTAGGACTATCCTTCCTTTCGGAATTACTGGATTTACTGTCCAAGGATGATTTAATCCACTCAATTCATTTAGGACTATCCTTCCTTTCGGAATTACTGGATTCACTGTCCAAGGATGATTTAATCCACTCAATTCATTTAGGACTATCCTTCCTTTCGGAATGACTGGATTTACTGTCCAAGGATGATTTAATCCACAACCGTACATTTAGGACCATGTCCAAGGATGACTCAATCCTCAACCGTTCATTTAGGACCACATCTAAGGATGACTCAATCCTCAATCGTACATTTAGGACCACGTCCAAGGATGACTCAATCCTCAACCGTACATTTAGGACCACGTCCAAGGATGACTTAATCCTCAACCGTACATTTAGGACCATGTCCAAGGATGACTCAATCCTCAACCGTACATTTAGGACCACGTCCAAGGATGACTTAATCCTCAACCGTACATTTAGGACCATGTCCAAGGATGACTCAATCCTCAACCGTACATTTAGGACCACGTCCAAGGATGACTTAATCCTCAACCGTACATTTAGGACCATGTCCAAGGATGACTCAATCCTCAACCGTCCACCAAGGACTTCATTCTCGAAGACATACGTCTACGACTCTTCTTTAGGACTGAAGTCCAGGGATGATCCAATCCCCTCACATGTTCACCAAAAACTTCATTCTCGAAGACATACGTCTACGGCTCTTCTTTAGGACTGAAGTCCAGGGATGATCCAATCCCATCACATGTTCACCAAGAACTTCATTCTCGAAGACATACGTCTACGACTCTTCTTTAGGACTGAAGTCCAGGGATGATCCAATCCCCTCAAGTCCACCAAGGACTTCATTCTCGAAGACATACGTCTACGGCTCTCTTTAGGACTAGAGTCCAGGGATGATCCAATCCCCTCAAGTCCACCAAGGACTTCATTCTCGAAGACATACGTCTACGACTCTCTTTAGGATGATGCAATTCTATATGTCCACCAAGGAATTCATTTTCAGAGACATCATGTCTACGGCCTCTTTTAGAATATATGTTCAAGGATGATGCAATTCTCTTGTCACCTTAGACCCTGTCTAAGGACCATCCACCAACCTCTCTGTTGGCATCACTAATATAGGTATCCTCATCATCGACCTCACTGTCGATGCAGGAAATCTCATCATGAGTTATCACATCACTCCCCCTTTCGAGGAGGGTCCTTTTGAACTATATTAAGTTTGTCTCAGAAAACTTTACTTGAGGTAGAGGTTTGGTTAGTACATCAGATCGGTAGAGGTTTGGTTAGTACATTGTTACAAATTCAAACTTTTGGTTCCTTTCTGCACCATATCGTCTGTGTATAGAAACAATATTCAACCTTGTAGCAAAGGTTGAGATCCTCATCACCCATGGTGATCATTAAGCTCATCAATTGATTATCGATCCTGGGTACCCATACAGAACCTGATTCACACTTCTTCTTTAATTACACCATTAAGAGAATGGTCTTATCTAGCCACTTGGAGCAAACATCTTATCATGATTCTCTTCCTCTTTCTAAGAGAATTTTCTAGCCACAAGCCTTCTATAGTGTGTTTGATTTGTAAATCCATTGTTTGAACATCCATCGCTTGTTTAGTGTTCATCATTCATCATGATCTTTCCTACAAATCAAAATTAAGTACATGATTAGTAATACTTCATAATCATCAAATCATATTGACATGATAACCTATTATGCATACAGATATCATTTACATAGTTATGCAACTATCTTGACCAATACTTTGGCACAACACTTTCCCATATCCTGTATGCATACAGTGGCTATCTAGATGCCTTCCATCTCTACCAGAACATACTATCGAGAGTGTGCACAGCTCTCAGCATGTCAGCAAAGTGGTTTCATTCTAGACAAGCAACAATGGAATGTTTGTCCAACTTACCAATCATATGCATATTAGTAGTGTATTGTTCAATGCTCTATGAATGTTTACACTCAGCATCATGCATACAACCTATTACAGGAAATATCATTTACTATTTCAAATAACAACTCAAATACTTATCTTTTATGTTTGTGTGGTTGCCTCCGGCTTGATCTTCTGTATGTCTTTTGAACTTCTATTCATTTTGTACCACTGTGCATGCTCAAGTGTGCACTAGTGTCATCCTGGATTAGTATACCTGCCTAGTTATGTACAACATACCCCGTAAGTAGAACAAAGATTATGGATGAGTCTTTGTCTTCATGTTGTCATGGTCATGGAACTTGATTTGTCTTTTGTGATGTACCTGTATCTTGTTAGCAGACAACATCAACCTCACACAACACCATAATGCATTAGTACAATCATATAGCCCTAATCAATGAATGTCTTCGATCATTCACATGCATTCATACTGTTACTAGGGTGATAAGACAGTTCTAACATTAATCAAGATTGTACTAATAAATAATATGAGGACAAACACATCATGAACTTAATCAAGAATCAGATTTCAAGACATACCTGAACCTCCTTGAGTCATACCTGTCGAGACTTCTTGTAGTCTTCTTATGTAAGGCCTTAGCCTCAACTCCCCCTGAAACTTGATCTAGAGCTTGATTAGGGTTTGCTAGAGAAACCCTAAAAATTCAATCTTTGACTTTCACACTTCTGAATGGATGGAAAAATGTGTCTTGCTGAGCTGATCAACCTAGCATTCTTCAATTTTGAAATCTCCAAAATTTTACCCCTCAAAATTGCCTTCGAAACTTCTGGATCTTCTGGACAGGAACCCGAACTAGGGTTTGATGAAGCCCACCCTTCTGTCCAATCAAAAGGTTCAATCCAAGGCTCTAAACTCTTATTTTTCTGAGGAGCTTCCAGCCGTGGTTACAGACTTCAAAAATTCCAACTTTTGCTGAAGCCCTAATTTTTCATCTTTCTGATCAAAATCCCGAACTAGGGTTTGATCAAGCCCGGTCTTCTACCCAACCAAAAAATAAAATATTGGTATCTAAATTTCAATTTTCCTGAGTATCATTCAGCCGTGGACTCCAATTCCAAAAATTCTAACTTTTTCCGAAACCCTAAATTCCGGAAGCCATGAATAAAGGTGCTCCAAAAATAATTCTGTTTTGACAGACATATGCACCTGATTGTTTCTGCTATAACTCTGAAATTTTTGCTCCACAGGGTCTGAAAACGTTTTTTGTAGTATCCTGACCTATCATCTTTCCATCCCGACAGGTCTGACCTCAATTGGATTTTCTGAGAGAGAGTTATGCCAAGTGTCGCAACGTGACCTGTTTATGGGATAAAACAGGAGAGCGAACTTGTACGGCGTGCCACGTGTCACTGGTTCACCTTCGGCCTCTGAAAAAGTTTTCTAAGATAGTAAAGTCTGTGTACTACCTGTTACTTTTTACGAAATTTCATTTGGATCTTCCTAGCCCAAGTTATGACCTTTTTTCCAAGGTTACCTGATTTTGACTGAGATCTGGAAGAGGCAGAAACCCTAACTTGTACTGATCATAACTCATAAAGTACAACGAATCTAAGGGTTCCCTTTGGACACAAGGTACCTGGGGATGTTATATTCGACCTGTAAACTTTTCAGACCCTGAAAATTTGCAGAAATGGATTTATAGCGAAAGTTCCACGATGACTGGTTTTTGCTATGTAAAACCCTAACCTTCAAATTGTCGTAAGTAAAGCAAGTGTCGTAAGTGCCATACCTTGCCTTCCTTCAGGTTAGCTCTGACACCATGTTAAGATTTAATACGCTAAGACAGAAAATAGCAGCATTACATTCCATTTCACAATAATAGCATGTACAGGATCACTGAAGAAACAACAAGCATAGCATAAACACAAGAGACAGAGATTTATCCTGGGAAACCCTCATGGGGTAGAAAACCCAGTAAAGCTTCCTCAATATAGATGACCAGCAATATACAAAGATGCAAACCAAAGACATGATCTCCTTATCCACCATAGCAGACCTCTCCTCCACAAGTGCGCCTCTCTCAAGTGTGTGTGTCAATTGAGGAACACACCTCCTCTATTTATACACTACTCTGACATATCTTTTACACAAGTACACGTAGGCTCGTATTTAACCAATGGGTTAAATACCCCACTACAACTGACTGGGCCGACCCCTCTACGGTGGTCTAATAACCCTTTGACCCACATAACTCATACAGGGCCGACTCCCACTAGGGAAGTCTAATAACCCGAGTTACCACATTCCGACGGAGGAATAAACATCTCCGGAATAATAAAGTACAATTATAATATTCTTTGAAGTTACAATATCTCAACAAATGTGAACACTACTACCTTCAAAGGTATTTCCCCATGATGCGATAAAGGTGTTGACGTCGACCATAGGGGAAACCATGAAGTAAGGGAACACTAATGAATCTCCCTACTTAGTTCAAGGTGATCCTTTATAGCGATTGAAAGGGACCCCAAGGTACAACTACAACTACTGCAGCTCTCAGAATATGGTGAGATGACGTCGATGAGAGTTGAAGCACATGAGAATACAAGGGTCTCATCATAGGAACCAAGGCCATATTGGAACAAATTATAGGATTGAAAGAACTAACACAAGAATGGATGATAAACGTGGGGCTCATAAGTTCCTTTGATCGATGTAAACAGAGGGAGGGCTGACAGAAGCATTCCTTAAGGAAAGGTACAGAGTGAAATGGAGGGAGACAAACTACAAGTGAAGGGGCTTTCATGGATACACAATACTGAGAGTAATGGTGACAAAAAAAAAATAATGTTAGGGATAAGGACACTCAAATACATCGATCAAAGGCAACCACCATGAAGTTCATGGGAGGAAGATTGAGCGTTGTTTCTATGTCTACACACCAATCGATAACCACCTACACCCTGAAGGTGAGGTCTTGAACCTTGGTCTGAATGTCTTCTCCAAAACTATGGATGTCATTTCGTATGTAGACAAATAGCGTATTTGTCATTGATTCCAGATGTATGGCCATTGCACCGCCACTCGTATCGATAGAATGAACCCTGTGGTGTCTTCCCCGACGACTGGAGGCTTGAAAACCCTCCCTCACCATGGTTGGTTCTTCTGCATTGAGAGACCACAATTATTTTGCTCGGTTCTTTCCTCTTACAATGTGAGTTTTGATTCCGGAAATGTGGAAATGAAGCTTGAGATACTTTTTTAGCTTTTGTTACGGGGCCATTAATGGTCCGATTGTCATGGTGGCGAAGAGTCTATGGGGAATTAAGTCACCATTAAACATGAGGGGAGTGTGGTACTCTTGACTACACGAAGGGGATGCAAATTGAAGGCTCCATTGCATCGATCTCGATCTCTGCCACTAATCCCCTTTCGGTTACATCACATTCATTCGAACAACATCTCCTTGGATATTAAAACCCATCCAAGGAGAGAGTAATGACAACGTTCAATGAGTTGTCTTTTCCACTTTTATTTATTGAGTATATGATATATAATATAGGTTCAAATCCAGAGGGGGTATAGTATGTACACTTTCATAAACTTTAGCAATTAAATCGTTCCGTGAAGGTGGATCCCTTGTCCAACAAACAAGAAGTCTCATACACCAATTTGATATGATTGTAACTTTAAAGTTAAATTATTATTATTATTATAATATTAGTGATTACTACCTTATCTAAAAACAATGTATTAACAAGTTACTAAATGTAACCCTAACATTTAAATACACATGAATGAATTAATCAATATGGTAGCCTAACCAGAGCCTGTCATCTGTCATTCTTTCCTACAACAAATATATCATTTATAGATGAGATTCAACATAAAATTTAGTGGATCCACCTATTATATAATTATACAATTAAAAAATATAATATTATGCAAACCTTTTAACAAATATTAATAATAAAATAACTTAAGAATGTAACATCATATAAAATTAAAAGTATTTGTATTATTTGTAACACTAACAATCCTCATGGCAACCAAGATATTTATTGATCATACCAAAAAGTTTCTTGGAGCGAGTTTCTTGGAGCGAGGGTTCTTGGACCGGAATTTTTTGCAGTAGCTTGGGCGGCCAGGGCTTGGCCCAGCCGCCCCTCCCCTGTTGACCTTGCAGGAACGGAGTGCGGTGGAGGCAGTTCTGGAGCGTAGGGGCTCAGGGTCCGTGTGGCTTTGCCATTGAAACGGTGGCTCTTGAACGACGACGGCGATCTTGGTTCCGCTCAGATTCAAACCAGTTCACCTGCTGTTTCACGATTGTGGCATCATGGGTTTTACTCGACGGTGGCGGCGCTCTAATCCAGTGGCCCTCTTTGTTGCTATCGACGGCGGTCCAGATAACTGGCGACTCTTGCAAGGGTGGGCGTGGCAAGGCGGAGGTGCCTGCATCGGTGCTCCTACTTGCGGCCGGAACAGCGCGTAGTCGCAGTTCAGATCTGTGAAAACCGCCAGCATGCCCAAGCTTTCTTGGCTATGGATTCGTGTTGGCTACTTTACGGGCCTGAGCAAAGACATGCTATCTTTGCTGGGTCGCCAGAGCCTGACTGAACCAGATTCGGTGAGCATTGATGGGGTTTTCATTTCAGAACCGGTGGCTCACACCAGTGTGTTTCCTGATCATTTTCTTCCTTCTGCGAAGGTCTCTTCCTTCCTTTTCAGCACAATATGAGTGGGTTTATTGTTTTCATGCCAACGTTTGGCTGTTCTGATTAGGGCTTCGCCATTCATGGCTGGCCTGAATATATGTACATTTTTGAGCCACTGGTTTGCGGCTTTTAGATGTAGTTTTGATTTGTTTCTGCTTATAGGGGACATAAATTTGTGAAAATGTAGGGATCCTTGTTGATTCTACTACATCTGCGATATGTAATTTTGATAATCTTTTTGAAATAAAATTACGGACATTTTCCTAGGAAAAAAAAAACACTAACAATCCTCATACTTTTGATTTGATTGAAATATAGAGTTATCTTTACCTATCAACACTGAGTTACAAATTACTAAAATGTAACAAAATCGCATTGAAAAAGGGCTATGATCTTGTAATCTAATTTTGAATATTTTAAAGATGATCATCTAATGTTAATTTAAGTATGACAACCAATCCACGCCAATGCCATATCTTCTTCTAATGGGCTATTTGCAATTGATTAATTTATTTTATATTAATTTAAGTACGATACAATGCCCCTCGGGGTGTAGACCAATTGGCAACCTCAAGTTGTAAAGACTACTAGGGTTATAGGTTCAAACCTCGACTTACCTGTGGCCCACGATTGGGGGCTTTGTGGGTTCACCAAAAGGTTATAGTGGTAGTGGACAATATTTGGCCCCGTGTCACGCAAGCACGATATTGTCCCAACTCTGCTATAATCATCCAACATTTTAGGCCCGTGGGGGGCAACTCAAGCGGTAAAGATGAGAAATTGAAATTGGTTGTAAATGGAAGGTCATGTGTTCGAATTCCCCCAAAGTCACCCGTGCCCATGGTTCTGGCCTTGTGGATGCACCGAGGGTATAGTGGTAGTGATATTGGACCCCTAGACCCCGTGTCACATGAGTACTAACCCAATCCCCGTTGCCAATTCCCCTAGTAAAAAATAAATAAATAAAGTATGATACAACCAATCAAGGTCAATGTCATCTTATTCCATATCTTAGTCTATTGGGATATTTGTAGTAGTTTTATTTGCTTTATGTTCGAAGATAAGTGTTGTGTGTACTAAGATTGATTTGCATGGAAAAGATTTTAAATTAGGCATCATTTTGGCCTTTGTGGATAGGTTTCCCACTTAAGTATGTCTAGTGTCGAAGTTAAGTAGGTCATGTTTGTCCCTTGGAGGCACTAGGCAGAGAAATCTAGGCTTGATTGTATATTCTTTCACAATGGTTTTTGATCCCTTGATGTGTAAAAGTTGCAAGGGTGAGAATTTTGCAACTCAAAAATATAATCCCCTTACATTTCTAGTTCCCAATTCCTCTTCCCTTAAGAAAAGATTCACAGATTTAGGTAATATGTGGTAAACTTGTAATGTGAAACCCTCCAAGGTAACAATGAACAACTAAAATCAAAGATATAAGGTTCTTGATCCTTAAATTGTCTTGGATATTCCACAAAACAGTTCATCACAACAGATCTTACAACTTAGTTATTTTTATTAGCTTATTTCCACTGAATGCTAAATAAACTGGAACTAAAACAAGAATAAATAGATCAAATAAATACACAATCCACGCAATAACACAAGATATAGCATGGGAAAACCCATTATGGGGAAAAATCCAACAAAAAATGAGAACCATGCCTTGCTCTTTTATGTATAATGCAAATTCAAAGGAATTTGTACTCTTTTATGTATAGTGTCAAGTTGACTTGAACTTCTTATAGATCACCATATTTATAGTGGTGCATGACCTTAATTGACCAGGGGTATTGTATTTATCTTTTAGGTGTACAATATAAGTTTCTGGCAATCCATTCAAATTCACAAGGCTTGAATCCTTTAACAAGACTATCACTGTCTCAGTTGTGCGTACCTTCCATAGTGGCCACCAAATTGTGGTGCGGTTGGTGGTTTTCGTGTTCCACAAATTTTGTGTTTCTGCGGCGAATTTTATGCTTGTTGTCTGAATTATGGTAGGGTTCGTAGTTTTCCTTGTTCTGTGAACGTGCCAAACCTTTGACTCGTTCACAATTTTTGCTCAGTCATTTGACTATAGTCTGCACACAATGTGCATAAATAGTTACAACTGCTGCAATGCCAACTTCTTTCACAACAACAACTCATTTTGGTTATGCTTGTCATTCAGATCTGAACACAACCAAAATTTCAGAAAAAAGAATTTTTGCAAAGGAAAAAACACAAATAGAAAACAAGTTCCGCCACTCCAAAAAAAAATATTTAGAGATATTTTGCACCAAGGAAACTGTATTCTGCTATGGTTTCTTTGTTTTTTTTGCTTTGATGGCACAAGAGACAGACATAAATCTAATATGTATACTATTTAAATACATGTTCTCCAAATGTATTGGACATGTTCAACATAAATTTTGAAACTTTGTCAACAATATTTGCATGGCATATATGTCTAAAGCTGCTAACATTTACAAACGAAATAGATTTTTGCCTTCGAGTAAATGCTTCTATGTCATCGTTGCAACAACATAA
This sequence comes from Larix kaempferi, assembly GCA_027924585.1. NCBI lineage: Eukaryota > Viridiplantae > Streptophyta > Pinopsida > Pinales > Pinaceae > Larix > Larix kaempferi. The sequence continues at coordinate 2,990,279 of BSBM01000588.1, forward strand.
GTTTCCTCGTTTATATCCTCGTTTTCTAGTTAATATTGTTTCCTTTTGCAACCTGAACAGGTTCTTGCATCAATGGCTAATACAATTGAAATTGCCAAGGCTTTCTTGCCGTTTTCAATGATCTTGGATTTGATTTCAAAATATCACATAGGTTTAAAAAACGTTGAACTGCAATATGAAATCTGAGTTTGCCAACACAACCAACATTATGAAGAGTGAAATATAAAAATTCCTCCATATTGTTTATAGTGTTTCAAATTCTATTGTTATTTGATATTTAGATGTTATGGAGTACATTGTAGAAGAGGGTTATAGTCTTCTTCTGCTCGTGGTTTTCCATTTGTTTCAAAACTTCACATGAGATTTGATAAACTTTATTGTATTGTGCTATTGTCTGTATCTTTTAATTTAAAATCCTCATTTTTCAAATCATATAGACATGCAAGAGATTTGTTTCTATGAAAAATTTACATTGAAACAAAATTTATGACTGGTTGCAAGCTTGTAGAAATTGCATTGCAAATTTAACCTTAATTGAACATTCACATATATTATACAACCTATCTGAAATATTATAAATGATTTATTCTCCCTTTTATTGCATTTTCATAAATGTCTTTGAATAGCTTTAGTACAGCGCTTAGGATAAAAGACAACCAAAAAGCCCCGCTTTTCGGGTGATTTTGGGTCCAAAATTGGTTAAAATTCTGGGTGGAAATTGCAATTTTCGCATTTTTGTAATTTCAGCAATTGGGATTGCCTGTTCTAAACTAATTACCCAATTTTAAAACTATTCAAATTGCTGAAATTAAGATCTGAACACTCCAAATTAGGATTTTGATATAAATTAGTTTACCTGATTCCCCGAGTCGAGGACGTTTTGGTTAGCCCTTATACAACTCCTTAGTACAGTCTATGCCAAAGGCTATGACTCTCAACAATTTTAGATATACATTGATATATAGTGTTAATATCCTTGAATAATTAGCTAATCTCTCTGCCTCATCCGTTCTCTTGCAATAGCATATGCCAATGTCAAGCACATTACCATTTCATGGCTATTAGTTAATTACGATTTAAAAAACAAATTATTCAAATAACTAAAAACATTCACCAAATTCCTCATAAAACTGTTGTTTAATCGCAACAACAAATCATTCCAATAGCCAAAAAAATTTCACCAAATTCCTCATAAAACTGTATGAAATATGACCTATTTTCCTATTATTATCATCGTGTATGCAATTTATTAGCATTGAAATTTCAAAAGAAGTACTGACCAGCGGATCCCAATTCATTTCTGAAATTGTGGGTAGAGCTGAATTTCTAATCAGATTTTAATTTATGGGTATTTCTGGGGTGAGAGGAACACGCCCGATGTAATCAAGAGAAAGAGATCCATAGTAGAGATAATCTGCTATCTTCAATCCTACTGTTATTGGACTCTTCAGATTTCCATGGGAGTAAAGAGCAACCGGATTTCCCATCTCATTCACAGCCAAAACACTTGGTTCATTAATTATTGCATCTCTGAACGCGCCTGGCGCCAATCTCGCGATCAGAGTCGATACATGCCTCACAGAAGGGGATTTCGTTGCAATCGTCCAGGATAAGCTTCGGCTCTGTGAAAAACCCACCCAATCCAATATTTTTTTTTTCAAGAGACGGAGAACCAGCTGTAAACCTTCTATACTGTAAGCAATGGTTATTGAATTTCTGGAGATATGACAGTGGTACAGAAAATTACTGTCGGAAGTGCGATCCAGAAGGTACCATTCCCGTCACAGCGGATGTTATGTGGAAGCCCCGGGAGATTGTCAATGAAAGATTCGACGGTGCCTTTTTTTGGCCCTTCTAACCAGTACTTCTGGCACCGATACCTGCAATGGAAAACAAAGCACTCCTAAATTCCAGTACATGATCTCGATCTTCCATTAATGATTGAGAGAATGAATGCAATGCATACAGTGGAGTTTCACAGAAGACGAGGAAGTCCTGTTTGGCAGAGAGAGCCACTCCGTTGGGGGAGTAAATATCTTTGAGAAGCACGCTGGTTCTCTTGCTGGAGGCCTCGTATTTCAGCAACCGGCCGTGTGGTCTGTACTCCATGATATCTAATAAATGATCATGGAAGCCATATTTATATGAGACATCCGTGAAATAAACTGCCCCTCCTCTGCTTACATCCACTCCATCTGCAAACCTTCAATAATATAGCCATGGAATCTAGTTATGATTCATGAGGTTTGGTATCAATTCCAAAATAATGAACTTGATAAAAATATTACTTCAATTTCAATCCATCTGCTTCGTTTGTCAGTATCTCCACATGTCCTTCCGTGACATTCAGCAGACCCTGCAAAACACAATGAAAATGAAACATATGAAACTGAATATAAAGTTGAGCAGACGAGATGACGAAGGGTGATTACCTGAGAAGGTTCGCAGACCACTAACTCTCCATGGATGCCAAAAGCGAGGCCCAGAGGACGACCTCCAACGTATGTCCAGTTCTCTACAAGAACATCAAGATTATCAAGAAATGAGATTCGTTTGATCCACCCATCGCCACAACCTGTATAGAGTCTGCCTTCAGAATCCAAAGCAAGATCTTCACAGCTGGAGACGAGTCCAGATCCAAGTTTGTGTGCATTATGTAGCCTCTGGTTGTGGGCGTAAACACCAAGTCTTTCAGGAGGACGAGGAAGGTCGATGTAGGCTGGATCGATTGGAGAAGTTCTCAAGAGAGCCTTCCAACCTGCTGCTAAAGCTATGCATAGCGCAGCTGCTACCACTGCAATGGGGGGATTTGCCATCAGAGAGAGAAGGTAAATGTGGAACTCTCTGTTCCAGAAGACAGATAGGTTGTCACATATCAACTACCACTCAACTACCACTAGAAGGTTGACTCATGGAGCTTGCCAAACATGGGAGCATGATCTTTCTTTTGTCAAAGATTCCATAAGTATCCTATCTAAAGTTGTGGATTATGTCCTCATCGCAAGCAATGATCAAATTTGAAGGGTAGGTATTAATTTCAATTTGAAGGAAATATATTTCTTTGAGATTTTTCAAGACGAAGGGTTATATAAATAATTGTAATTCAATTGACAAGTATAAATTAATTAAACCCTTCAAAAAAAATGCAAAAAAAAAACTGTCCTTTTAAATTTTTACAATTTGAAGCAATTGAATACTCTTTATATGAGAAAATGATAACTTTTTAATAAAAACAAAAATATAAAAAAAAATCTTTGAAAATAGTAAAGTCCACAAATTTATAATTATGTTACATAAATGAACACATTCCAACAAAAAAAACAAATTGTTCTTCGATTCATTTGATATTCTTCCAAAGTATTTGATCTTACATCACTGAGAACATCAATCTATGCCCAATTGAAGAGTCTTTCTAGTTTTCATTTGTTTCCATACATCATAAATTGCATTCCGATCTATCTCATTTAGAGCATGAGGTGCACTAAGGGAGAGAAACATAACATATCCAATGTCTCCAATGCAATCCTTGATCTATCATAATTTTTTATCCTATTTAATTTTGAGAAGCCTCTTTCACACATTGTTGCACTTGTTGGAATTACAAGAATAGCTTGCCATAATCACATCAAACAAGGAAATCCTTCAAACCATTCGGGTTTATTTCCACATAGATCCCACGCTCCAAACATATGCTTTTTAGGGTATGATTTATAAATAGTACAAATAAATTCATCTATTTCACCCAAACATTTAGCAGCGTCCACAACAGGTGAGTCCCCAACACTAAACTTTTCACATAAGCATTGCAACCATCTTTTTGTTTGAGAGTCTCTATCATCCATTTCTTCATAATATTGTCGACGACTGAAAAACTTAACATCATTAAATATAGGAATATCTGTGAACCTCCTATCTAGATATTCAATTGCCTTCATCACAAAACATTTTCTTAAAAAAATGCAATCATCTAGTGTCCTTGGTCTTTGTATCTTTGGCAAACTTTCAAACCTCAATCAATCGTAAATGTACCATACCTATGTTATCTGCAAACTCAAGGGTTCCTCCTTTTGCTCTAACTAAAAAAGAGGATATGTGCATTGTACCTACCCCAAATATGCCCCCCAAAAGACCATTTAAGAAGCATGTTAATAGTAACATCTAAAGTAGTGCTAATAAAGGTAATATCTACATGGTCCTCTGGAACTTATGATTCAACTTATTTAACTCAATGATCCGGATTTATGTGGGAACGAAATAAGATAGCATATACAAGATCATATACAGAGATATATTGCAAAGAACACAGTGATACAATAAACACATATTCTATTAAATAGCATAAATATAACAGACTATAAAATACAATAGCTAGAATGGTGGTAGCTATCTCTGAGAAGAGACGTGGCCGCTATGCTCATTCGTGCCAAGATGAATACAAAAAGAGGCCGAAATGGCCTATTTATCATAAGCATGAGGGAAAAAATCCAAAACATCCAAAAACCTAACCCTAGAAGATGAACCGTCATAAAGTTTGCGGCCTCAAGGTGGTTAGTTGAACAGTGAACTTCCCGGGGTCATAACTTTTGCATACAAACTCCGTTTCAGGCGAATTATAGCTCGTTGGAAAGGCCTACTCGAGAACTACAATATGAGAGATTTGAATAAATTTTAGAATTAAGCTAACATTTAGAAAATGGATCACAAAAAAACATCATTTAGGGCCTCAAAATGGCCCCGAAAGTTTAGGACCCGAAAAACCATAGAAAAATTACTAGAAAATTATCGAAATGAAAAACTGTTTTGAGCCAGTGGAATAGGTGGGTTGCCACTGATATCCATCTGGATCATTCCTGCCCCCTTAGGAAGGAATGGTATCCATTGCGTCAAATCCCTTATCATATGTTGAGCTGTGTGTTGAGTTGAGCTCCTGGTGCGACATTTGCTGAAGTGAAAAGGCTGCCTTACTTTGATATCTTTAGAGGGTTGTAATTGTTGTTGATGGATGCGCTAGATCTGCTCAACATTTTTGGTTGTCGTGTTATCCTTGGTCTGCATTAGTGCAGATGGTTTCTTTCTGGAAGAGCACCTTGAATGCGTGGCATTGCACTATAGAGGTACCCAGATAGACAATGCTGTAATAAATTTGTGTTCTTCTTGCTTCTGCTGAGTAAAGGGGTCATGTGTAGAGGTTTTGTATGTTTTTGCGATCTGATGTTCTCCTTCAGTGGCAATTGCGAATAGGGAAAATTTCCCAGTGTGGGAGATTATCTTCCTGCACTGCTTGTTTGGGGTAGGTGCAACTATCTTTGGTATCCGATAGAATTGTCCTCCCAAAGTGACAGTGACACTAGGAGGTCGTGATTCATATACAACATGACACTTCCACATATATGGATGTCCTAAAAGAACATCACATACTTCAAGTGGGACCACATCACACAATACATCATCTCTGAAGGGCTTGATGTCGTATGGTAGGCAGCATTGATGACTGACGCAGATACCTCGTCCCTGGCTTAGCCACCTAATGGTGTATGGTTGTAGGTGTGGTGTTATTGGTAGCTCCAATCTCTTGATGACTTCTGCTGAGATCAAGTTCTTTTGGCTGCTGTTGTCCGCAACAAAATGTAGGGGATTGCCTTCACCCACATCTGTGAGTGGAAAAGACGCTCATCTGCCTTCAACTCTTCAGGTTCCTTTGGTTGAATATGTGTGGTAGCAACAACGGCACTGGGTTCTGCATCAATGATCTTCTTCCCTTTGTTCGCGGTTGTGAAATTAGGTTCTGAGTCAGAATTAGAGCTGGGATCTGATTCTGAAGCTTTGATCTTAGCCACCAATGATTGTTTGAGAGACATTCATCAGTGTTGTGCCAGGGGCTTTTGTGGAACTCGCACCACTTCCCGGTGTCCTTCTTTGTCTTTTCGTTACCCTTCTTCGCTTATGGTTGGGACTGGTTGTCCTTTCCCTACCATGTGTTCTGCGAGCCAAAGTTTCCCTTGCCCTACTTCTACGCAGGTCCGAAGTCACGCTTGTTCTTTTCCTGAAATTTATGCTCAATTTTGACAGCATATCGATAGGCGGATCCAAGTGAAGATATTTCAAGGAAATCCATCTCTGTTCGGATGTACCGGTGTAGGCCACTGCGATATTTCAGTACTAGATGCCGTTCAGAGTCCTTGATACCTAGCTTTGTGCACAAGGTATGAAATTTGTTGGTGTACTCCGACATTGTTTGGTCTCTCTCTTGATGCATAATGGTCCATTTTGTGTACTAGTCATCATATTTCCCACAAGGTAATATTGTTCCTTTACAACATCTATAAAAGAGGCCCAAGTGGGATTGGCATCAAACAATCTAGACTCGTTTGATGAGTTTTGCTCACAATAAGTTTCCTACCAATTTTTGACATGGAGGATAGCCTTGAGGAGTGCAAAGTCGATCTTTTCCCCGTCGAAAAAATTGTGGATAGAGAAATACTCTTCTAGTAGATTCAACCATTTATCTAGGGCATCAACATCGATCTGGCCCTCAAATAAAGGGATATCAAAGTTAACTTGTATCTTGAAGGGAGTTGCATCTCCGAAATGGCTACTCGTTGAGGGTGTATTTGCCGTCGTCGGCATGCGTCGAAGGAACTGGGCGAAATTATCCATCATCTCGTTCCTCTGTCATGCGAGGGCTTCCTCGAGCAACAACTTGATATGATCTCCTGCTCTGTCATCTCTCTTTTCTTCTGCCATGGGAGGTCATTTGGGGCGGTGAGAGTGATCTTTCCCAAGTGAAACTAGTTCTAGACCCAACTCTCTATATCCTAACCTCGTTGGGGACATGCACTGAGAAACAATCAAAGAGCAGATTGCTCTGATATCATTGATCTGGATTTAAGTGGGAACGAAATAAGATAGCATATACAGAATCATTAACAAAGATATATTGCAAAGAACAATGATACAATAAACACATATTCTATTAAATAACGGAAATAGAACAGGCTGTAAAATACAATAGCTAGAATGGTGGTAGCTATCTTTGAGAAGAGATGTGGCCGCTATGCTCATTCCTACCAAGATGAATACAAAAAGAGGCAGAAAGGGCATATTTATCATAATCATGAGGGAAAGAATCTCAAACATCCAAAAAACTAACTCTAGAAGATGAACCATCATAAAGTTTGCGGCCCCAAGGTGGTTAGTTGAACAATCAACTTCCCGGGGTCATAACTTTGCACACGAACTCCGTTTTAGGTGAATTATAGCTTGTTGAAAAGGCCTACCCGAGAAATACAAGATGAGAGCTTCGGATAAATGTTATCGTTAAGCTATTATTCCAAAAATGGATTGCAAAAAAACATCATTTAGGGCCTCAAAATGGCCCTGGAAGTTTAGGACCCGAAAAACCATAGAAAAATTACTAGAAAATTGTTGAAATGGGAAACTGTTTTGAGCTAGTGGAATAGGTGGGTTGCCACCGATATCCATCTAGCTCACTCAATGAGCACATCTGCAAGCAAATGGATGCAAAATTGCACTTGAAATATTATTTCCGACTCATACATATTTATCTCCCATAACTCCCAATCTTTTAATAAAGCGAGCATGGTTTTGATGAGTCTTTCCATGACCTTTCCTCTAGAGAGCCACCTAATTTGATTAATTTGCAAAACCTATAAATTAGTGATTTGAAATCATTCCATTAGTTCTTTTAGTTCTCCATGCGTTTTAGTAGATTTTTTGAGCCATGAATAAAATTTGTTTGCAAATTTATCAATTTACTGCAACTCTGGAAAATGAAATGAAGCATCATTTGTTGTTAATGCTTCTCTATCAGCTATGGAATGGATATCTAATAAATGACGAGCATCTTGACATATCTTAGAAGATAAAAATTCGCAACTACCCCTCATGGAAGATGCCCCATCAGAGCCAAATCCAACTAACTTCATCAAAGATAGATCCATCTCCGTTAGAAGAGTTATCACTGCATCATACATAGATTGAGTTGTTCCATATTTTATTTGAAACAAGCGTATGAATTTTGTTACACATTGACCTCTTTCTTAATTTTTCAAATATGTAATATAAATAATCGAATGGTGCTTCATAGTTAGATCAATGCTTTCATAAACTAAAATTGAGTAAAATGGACTATGGAAAATCTCATCTTTTGACTTTTTCCACAGGTATTGCATCACAAATTCACAATGTGCATGGAATTCATGATCTTTCCCAATTCCAATATTTTGGACAATGAGCCGCTAATTTTTGAAGGTCAATCGATGCCATGGTTCCTACATGCTGTGTCACACGTTTTTTATTTGTACTAGAGGATTTTAATGGTATCGTAAAATTCAGTTCACAATTATATATCCATATATCCTTGGAAACTTTATAGCTTATGAATTTAAACACACTATGAAATTATATTGACAAGTAATTTATAATATTACCCTTCTTTTGAAATGTTGTTATAAATTGTGTCATTCTTAATTGGAAGGGTAAAAATAAGATTTTGATTTTTTTTTGAAGGGCAATTTTAACTTTGCACTTCTGGGAAGGGCCATAACCGTTTAGAAGGGCTAGGAAGGGTTCAATTTTGAACGTTCACGAGACCATAATTTTTCCCACCGGATCAAAACTCTAATCCATCAATATATGGTTTTCCACATCATTAAATTTCTTAAACCATGGTTTCTCAAATTTTTCTACAGCTTTAACTCTCTCCAAACCATCACGAAAACAAGCACGTTGTATGCCAAGTTTAAAAAACATGTGTACGCTTTAATACATAGAGGAGTACAACTTGCATATGCACTCCTTTATGTACAAGCATAGATCCATTTTAAACTAGGTTCTATCAAGCACTGAGGGATCCAATTTCTTGAGGTGTAATTTTTGTTTTCTATCTTAAATATTTTATACTATAAGAAAAAATTTACACCTCAAGATATTTCATTAAGCTTAAGATAAAATCAATATATATATATATATATATATATATTAAGCCAACATCATTTGTATTTTTATTTATTTTTTATGGGAATGTCATGTTGCATAAAGTTACACAACTTTAGGTGCTACAACATCTCCCCCATACTCGACATTTTGAGGAGCTATTGGAGAAGCAACTGCGAAGTGTCTACATCTTCTTTGATAAGCGCCTTGTGGTTCCAAGTAGATTTATTACATTTTTTTTCCACACAAATTTCTTAATTTATAATAACAAATAAATTTATATTTTGTATTATTTTTTAAATCCAACATATAAATCACATATCATGGAGCTTTCAAATGAAGAAAACTTGGACCCACTATTACCCAATGAAGATAGACCAAACCATAACCCACAACCAACACTTTCAAATATTGAAAGTGATGTGGGGATTTAGTCATTAAGAGCCCTCATGTCGTTCACTGGCTACATCATTGGAGACCATTATTACTTCGATTGTTAAATTTCGAGTCCAACAATTTAATAATTTGGATTGTAGAGCTAGGATGTTTGAGTATTATAGGACATGTTTAGATAGAAACCAAGTTAGAGATATGCAAATTTCAAAACAATATTGATGACCTTGTTTATTGACTCTATATTAGGAATACACCCTCCATCAACAAATAAGCACATTTGCATGGACTAGTGCGCTTTCCGATCTTTTATAGACACTAGATGGATAGCTGGTTCATGGCATTTCACAAGCCTCCTTGAAATAATATGGAGGTTCCATTATATTTCCTTAAGAAATTATTGGTTAAATTAGTTTTAGGACACTTTAGGTCAACCACTTTGACATTGGTGAATTCCAAGGGGTGGGCTATAAGTCCACAAAAGATCGTGAAAATCCCAGCGTGACCCATTCCGAGGGCCTTTCCCTCCCAAGAAAAAGGCCTAACCCCCTTGCCTAGTGTCTTCCCATTTCAGATAACATTTTCCAGACCCAAACATCCATTTCCACCTTGACTCATAACTTACTACAACATAACACATTCATTGCCATATCCCACTAGGAGAGATCTTCAAGTGATGGTGGGGGAGGGATTGGGTTTTCAATTCATTCAACATAGTCTAAACATGAGAGGTCACATGGACACAATAAGTGTTCTCATTGTAGTTCATGTGATTCTTATCGATGCTTGAGTTGCAAGAAAATTTGGTATGGGCCAATGGATGTGAGTGCACATGATAGTTCCATGGAGGAGGTTAGAATCATATAATCTCTTTGTACTTCGTTATATATATATATGTATTTATTATTTTATTAATTTTTATTTTTCTATGTGTAGTAGTTGCATTTTTACAATATACCTCCATCGCCTATAGATGCATCAGTGACAGTTTACATCATTGATGCAGTTGTTGCAATAACGTCTTCTTTTGGTGTATCTTATACATAAGTATTTTGGAATTTTGGACAATAGTAGATTATTTATCTTGCTAGTTATTTCCATATTCAATATAAAATAGATGGTTAGTGATAACATAATATGGTTAATACTACAAATATACTTATATGATAAGTGAAAATAATGTCAATGAGTTATCAAGCCATTCAAAATAATGAATTAACCTAATGACAACTTAATAAATGGCTATAATAGTTAAGGATACAAAACTAATTTTATGATAAGTACATTCCTATACCCTATACCTTACTTGGATTTGAGTACATTCCTAACACTCAAGGAGAGCCAAATCGTTAATCTTCGATCCACCAAAATCATCATTGCTTTAAGTGTTGACTATAAGCATTATCACTGAGTTGAGATTTTGAGTACGTGAAATAAGATTGTGCTTTGGTTGTTTTATTTAACACACGTGAGAAGGGCACATGGAACAATTATTATGTACAAAGGTGGGGAGGTTCATGGTGTGGACTTAGCCCTATCAAATAATTCGAAGTTTACGGATCTCCATATATTTCTTGGAGTGAGTAGTGCTTGACTCCCTTTCTCAACTTCGATCAACATCAACATTAACATATGAAACTTCTAGGTTGACTTATTTGGTTTATAATATTTCCTATACTTGTAAAGTAAATGAAGGCTTTCCATTTATATGCATCCATTAAAAAGTAAAGAAGACATATAATTATAAACCATACTTCATTGATAATGTAAAGGGAAAAAGGAAGGGAATTACCAATTTCACACTCTATAAGCATGTGTCAAGGTTATTCCAACAACATGAGAGAGCATTATGATCTAGAAACCTCCAAATACATCCAATAGATATTCTACTAAGCTCCAAAGGGTCTCTCCCAAATATAACAATACTAAGCTCCAAAGGATCTCTCCCAAATATAACAATATATCAAATGGAGAGAACTGGACCTTTTATAGGCTTGAGGCTCATCTCTTTTCACAAATAAAATAATAGTTCTTAACTAGATCCACTAGCTTCTCCAAGGAAAAGGATAGGTCCACTAGATAAACATGTTCTTCCCTTCAAAATAGAACAAAGGATAGGTTGGCCCTAGGTCCTTGTACTAATCATAGGTGTATATGGAGGACTCTTAGATATGAATTATAAGATCATTTAGGAAGGAGTCATCTATGCTATCGACATGATCAACAAGAATGGGGACCTCAACAAGATGCTCTTCCATGATTATATCCTTCTTGGGCTTGCACTTAACAATCTCAAGATCAAACTCTCTATACCACACTCGACCTTGATACTACATACTATTCTCTAGGCATTTAGACTTAAGTCTAGCAATGGAAATTCCTTGTAGGTCGAACACCTAAGAATCATTTCATTCAATATCTCATCATGTCTCATTTATATTCATAAAATATATGCTCTTTTTCGTTGAAGTAAATTTTAAACTTGTTTATGTTAAAGGTTCTCCATGAAATTGCTTAGGGTCTTATTTTTATTGTACAACTAAAAACTACTCAAGTAAATTTTCCAACTTGTTTATAAAGTTAAGGCACATGAAAGGGTTTGTTGTCTTATTTTTAATGTGCAAAAGAACTAAAAACTATTCATAGAATTCAAGTATTCAAGACCATTTTGTATATCTTTATGAGAGCCATCTTTAAGACTTGTGTTTACTTAGAGCTTGCCAATGTTGGTTTTTTTCTATAACTTGAGACTTCCGAGACATAGTAGCCATCTCCACCCAGGGTGGACTAATAATTTCCATCGTAGGTATCATGAGTAAATTTAAGTATATTTTAATTTTCTATCTTAGTTGTTACCTTATTTTGGATAATTTTCATGTCTATATACTAATCTAACATATTAGAAATGTGTATGCAGGCTACAACATTTATGTATAGTTCATCGCATCCACCTTTCCCTCACCCACGCCATTCATCCCATGTTATAGGGTGGGTACGGTACTTGGTCACCGTCCCCCAACTCTTTTCATTTCTCCCGCCATTCATCTCCTTGCAACCTTCCTTCGATTCTACAACCCATTAGGCTTTATCACTTCTCACCCCCACCATATTTCCCATTACATCCATAGACTTTGGATGCACCCATTCACCTTACACTATTCCACCCAACTACAACCCACATTGTTTGATCCACCATTGCATAAACTATAGTCAAATCTACAATGGTTTCATCTATTATTGTTGTTACTACATCTGCTCCATTCCACATTTTTCCCTCAGAGCAAGTTGTCCAATTGAGTGCTCCAAATCCTAGCGTATCTCCATTGATGCTTGAGATATTCATGGTGAGATCATAATTAGTTGATGAAATTATTATCCATCATAAATGGTATTGATCTTATGGCTTAGGATTTTTTCAATAATTTGTCCACGTAATTGTTGTGGGTAGGCACTACTAAGAGTCAAGGGTCATGGAAGAGGGCAATGCTCTCATGACTTGTTTTCTCATATGAAGTTGGATATGCAATATTGAATTCTATTTCTATTTTGTAAGTGTGTTAATTGATAGAATGTTGCAAAAAATTTTATATGAATGTTGTTTCCTTTCCAGTCTCTATACATAAGTACAACTCCTAGACAGAAGAAGACTCAAGCTTCCTCCAGCTCGAAGAGGAGGAAGATCATCTTTGGAGATGCAATTGGCACTATCAAGGGTAGCGAAGGTCAATGAGTGACCTATTATGTATCTCGTCCATGATGTATCATTTTGGGTACAACGCGCCTTTTTGTAAAAAAAGTATAGTTGGACCAATTTTTATTATAGATATACAGTTTTGACATATATATAATGATTTTTTTATGGTCAAGTTCAACGCACAAGTTATTTGATGTCCATGATGAATGATGTTGATGATGCTGTTGATGTGATGGTATAATATATAATTTATATATTGGCATGTGAATATGTAATTTGACAACAATCATTGTGGTTTAGATTATAATAGTTCATGATTACATGTCTCAGGGGTAATACTATGATTTGAAGGTATTATGAATAGGTCCATGATTTTCCATGTGATATCATGTGTCTCAGGGGTGATACTATAATTTTAAATTATTATGAAGAGGCCAATGTTTTCCCATTTGATATCATTGATTGTTCTATTTACTTATTTTTTATGGTGTCTTTGGTTGTTAAGGCATATATTATTAGTGGTTAAAGCATTAGTGAATTGTAAGTAAAACCCTCCAAATTTTTCCTTTGGGGTTCATCATTCCACTCTCCATCTATATAACCATTAGGGAATCATTACAAAATCCATAACCAAAAAATCCTCAATATAAATCTTACAATAGTTAGGAACACCACCCTTGGGATGTTAGCCTTAAAGCAAGAGAGGAGCTATTGAGATGACAATGGGAATCACCTCTATGATTTCCTTTTGGAGATATTCCTATAATTATTCCTTCCAAGATTGATATCCCAAGAGGAATCCTACGAGACAACAATTCAAACAATGTTGTTGTCAATAAGAGATTCCAATTACTAGAATATGTATTTCTAATTATGTAATTTGTTTTGTGAGAGAGAGATTCCCCAAAACCACAAAGTGCACTTGGTGACTCCACTAAATATTTAAGCCCTACTCTTGGTGGGTTAAATTTTTTGTCCCTTATGCTATCTTATCGAGGATGAGTAACAACATTCAAGGAATAATCTTTCCTAGCAACTTCACCCCCTCACTTTAAGGAAAATTGGACCCATTGAGAATCTCTTCTCATTTTCATCTAGAGAAACAAAATATTTTCCGTTCAAAGACCTTCTAGGAAGGAATTCCGCAAAATGTCAACTTGTAGCATTGATGATTTCTTAGTAACTCTAGGTAAGAAGAAATTTTACTCCTTTATAATTCATTATGGTGATGACATTCCCTACTCATTCAAGCTCAACACCACCTCTGATTGTATGTGTATTTGGCCTTGTTGTGATTTCTTATTCTATACATTCTACTACCCTCTTGGTTCTTCTTATCCTTATTGTTGTAATGGGATATTGAGTTGAAGATAGATATGTTGAATTATATTTCTCTTCCTTACAAGGCTATCCTCATTTACTTCCAATTGGATATTGAATGTACCTACCTAAGTTCCAAGAAAGTAATACCATTTCTCGAAATGACCACTTGAAAGGATATTCATAAACTTATAGGTGACTTTAATGTTGAACATCAAGATGTGGTCATAAAGTTTTTTTCTTAAACCTTAAAAGAAGATGCCAAATATTGGTATAAATACACATGGTTTTGGAGGATTAAAACCAACAATGCCGTGAGCAATCATTTAAACAAAAGTGGGAATGGAATAAAGATTGCATTTATTATTATTATTATGAATAGGTCCATGATTTCCCATGTGATATCATAACAAGTATAAATTACACATGTGTGTCTATAGATATTTCGTCATAGTTAGGTTCCCATGCACAAACCATAAACACTAGAGTAGTATATAGTTCCTAGGGAAGTTATATATGGCCTCGAACTGTGTCCTTTATGAGCCGAACCATCTTAACTTTGTGAAAAAGATATCCTCTTGGTTTCTTGAAAGAATGATTATGTCTGTTCTGATGTTCTACAACACCATGCATTACTCATGTGCCTTAGATCTCCCATTTAGGGCCAGTCCATTAGCTTTTATCACCAATGCATGATTTCATAAATATTACTTCTATTGAGTCTCTAGCATGATATAATGACTTGTTCATGCATCAACCTTACAATTTTTTACAATTTAGGGTATTAAAGCCCCTAATTTCAAGCCAAATATTCTTCATAAACCATCATTTTTCAACCCTAAGCATGTCTTAGTTGAAGTGACCCACCCTTAGTTTGCTAAACCCTTAGGATCCAATGCCTTATATTTCTCCCTCAAATCATGTTTGATGCTAGATTGTTATGTATGACATGCACTCAAAAGGATAACTTGATATTTCTTAGCCACCTATGTGTTCATATTACTACATGTCTTTTCAATTGTTGGTTTGCATTTTGTGCCCCCTTTTGCATTTAGGTCAATAACCTCAAGGACACATGGTGAGTCTTGTCGGAGGGCATAAAAACCAAACATAGTATCAAAATCAAGTACCATGTTGATCATAAGCTTCAGCAAGGCCAACATGAGCATGTTGTTCACATGATCATGAACTAGAGTTTTCAAAAACTAACCCTTTAATGCATAATTTACACTCTAAGTTGCCAAGCAAAACCCTATATTAAGAAATTGTCAAATAAAACATATCCTAACCATGGAATCATGGGAGAGGGGTGCTCCTATTTGTAATTCGATATAACAACTCCAACGAAAATGATAGTTCATTGATTAGAGTCCCGATTGTCATTTTATGGTAAGTTGTAACTCGTTTCCTAAAGGCATTCACAGACACATGGTGAAATTGGTACGAGGGCATTAAAACTGAATGGAGAAACATAATTGAACGTCTCCAACAATTTTTTTTTCTCAAGGTGGATGTGAGAATTCCGATGTCCACATTCTCACAACCCATAGTTTTCAAGAATTGACCCTTTAAAGCAAAATTTTCACTACATGTTACTAAGAAAAACCCTAGTTTTGGAAATGATGGAATACAAAATCCTCCTAGACATGGACTCATAGGAAAGGGATGAACTTAGCTATTATTTGATGTCACAACTCCAATGGAATCAATGGTTCATCCACTGTTCATCAATCTAAGTCTCCTTTGTCATCTTGTGGTAAGTTGTAACTTGCCTCCTGAAGGCTTTCATGGACACATGGTGAATTTGTTTGGAGGGTATACAAACCAAATGGAGTAGAATAATTGAGTGTCATAAGATCCACCAAGTCTAATTAGGCAAGGCCAAAATGAGTACATTGTTCATAGGGTCATGAACTAGAGTTTTCAAGAATTGAACCTTTAATGCAAAAATTGCATTGCATGTTACTGAGCAAAACTCTAGTTCCACAAATAATCAAATAAAAAATATCCTAGCCATGGAATCACAAGATTAGGGTACCCCAAACTTTAATCCGATGTCATGATCCAATAGAATCAACAGTTCATTGTCCCAAATCTTGGTTATCATTTTATGGCAAATTGTATCTCACCTCTTGAAGGCATTTATGGACACATGGTGAATTATTCCAGGAGCATACAAACCAAATAAAGCAGTGTGATTCATTGTTGCAAGCTCTAAAACGTCTACTTGGACTAGTCCAATGTGATCACATTGTCCACATGCTCACGAACCAAAGTTTTCAACAATTGGTCATTTAATGCAAAAGTTGCATTACATGTTTTGTAGTTTAGGAAATCATTGAATACAAAATGCTCTTGGCCATGGACTCATGAGAGAGGGATTCCCCTAGTTGTAATATGATGTCACAAGTTCAATGAAGTCATTCGAGTCTCGTGTGTTTTTTTATGTTGAGCTGTAACAAACTTCCTGAAGGCATTCAAGAACACATTGTCAATTTAGTCAGAGAGCATAAAAACCAAATGGAGCAACATAATTGAGTATTGTAAGATCCAAAAAGTATGTTTGGGCAAGGACAATATTATCACGCTTTCCACATTCTCACAAACTGGAGTTTCAAGAATTAACCCTTTAATGCAAAAAGATGTAGTACATGTCACTAAGCAAAACCCTAGTTTTGGAAATCGTCGAATAAAAACACTCCTGGCCATGGACTCACATGAGAGAGGTGCCTCTAGATTAATCCAATGTGATGAGTCCAATGGAATAGATAATTCATCAATCTGAGTCTCGTCTATCATTTTATGGCAAGTTGTAACTTGCTTCCTGGAGGCATTTATTAGAGACATGTGTTGAATTTGGTTCAGGGGCAGAAAAAACCAAACAAATAAGAAAAATTGAGTGTCATGAGCTCTAACAAGTCTATTTGGGCAAGGGTAATATGAACACATTGTCCATATTATACTCATGGACTTGATTTTTCAAGAATTGACCCTTTAGGGAAAAAATTGCACTACATGTTACTTTATGTGATTTTGTATGTATTTTTTTGCTAGGGTTCCATTGTGTTTGTTGTCTTTTGTAAATAAGTTAGCCATCAAAATCTAATGTTTAAAGTGTCAAAAAATCATCACATGTCATGGATATGTTTTACTAGATTAATTGATGACTTAAAATTATGATACAATAAATAAAGAATAAAACATCATGACAATTTGGCACATGCATTTAAGTGTTTCATTCATGCCTTTAAGTGTTACATTGAAATTTTTATTTATATGTGAACTTTCCAAAATTGACTCTTGAAGTAGCATGTCAAATACAAAAAAATTGACAAATAATGCAAAAATTACACAATTAAACTCAATTATTCATTGTACTGAGATTAGTGAGGTGCTCTACAACCCAATATGGGGAAGATACGGTAAGGTGTAATGTTATGTAACATGTTGTTACCATAAAAAAAAGAAATAAAAATGCAAATGATGTTGACTTATACAAAAATAAATAAATTATATGGATTTCATTTTAAACCTAGTATATCAAACAACCAAAAGGATTAAATATCTTAAGGTCTAATTTTTTCTTATTGTGTAAAAATTTAAGATAAAAAAAATTACACCTTAATAAATTGGATCCCTCTCTATACATGATAAGTCCAAATTTAAGATCAATCTATACTAATTTTAATAAAATGTAATTTTCAAAATATTATTAATGCGTTTTGACACATCCATAGTAAAAAATTAGAAACTTTAATGATGATCCGAGATAGTATGTTTGTCAAAACTTATAAAATAGGGCATCGTATGCCCTACATCTTAATCCCTACAAGCATAAGGTCCATAACCAATAGTTTGTCTAATATTAATACAAGGTGTTGCAGAGTATAAATGGTTATAATGCATCATATGCCCTAGATTGAGCCATAATCTAAAGTTTAGAGCACTAAGAATCAACATATGTCATAAATTTGTATTACTAAATTAATCGATGACCTAAATTGTGATGCGATCGTAAAGAATAAAACATCATTCAAATTTGGCATATGCATGAAAGTGTTTCATTTGATTTTGTCTTTGTCAAATAGGTATAGTGTATTTGTCTTTATTAACCACTTTGTTTAGCATAATAGTATATTCGTTGAAATTATTTGCTAGTGATTCAACATGGCTAGTGATTATGCGAAGTTTGCCTTTTATTATTATATAATACATATATTATGTTATGTAATATATGTCACAGAATTACTCAAACACAATAAATAACAAAAATAATCCACTATTTTATTAAGATAGATTTTTTTTTTTAATAGGATGAATTAAATCATATTTACTTATATTTTTAAGGGGGTTTTCTCTTAATGAGTTAAGTTTAGCATACAATAATCTTATTATGACATTACTGAAAATGTGACATTAATTTATATGAATGGACTAATAGCCACAAAGAAAAGTGTTCTCCTTATTTTCTTTTAGGTTAAGACGGTTCACTTCTATTGCTCCAAAAACTACAACCAATTCCTAAAGGTACCAAATCTTCTATAGCAGGTTGTTTTTCACTATGCAAGGGTCCTCCTATCACAATCCCAACCAAAATTTCAAAATGCTACTCATAAACTCAACCGATCTTAGGCAAGTTATTGTGTACAAAAAATGGTGTACAAACATAGACTATAACACTGATTGAAACATCAATTTTATGTTCCTTAATCCCTTGTTTTCATTATTTTCTACTAAGTTAGATAGTTTTATGGATTACACTATTTTGCTCAAAATATTCATTTTTTTCACATGGTTGTAAGATGCAATCAGAATTCTTAGGTGAACTTGGAACTCTTAGGTTTGATAACCTTTATTTTTTTTTAAGCAACTTCACCCTATAGATTCCTTCCACTTTCTTTAGCAAGTGTTTGATGAGATATATCAACAAAACTTTCTTTTGGAGTATAAACTATTTCAATCTTTTTATTTTATTTTTTATCATAGTAGTATTATGTATGTTTTTAAAATTATGTTGTCTTTGGAATTGTATATGTTATGTTACGTGTTTACTTGTTTTATTTCACAATAATTTTTAAATTACTTGTTTTATTTTATAAGCATTTTTACATAAATTTAAAGCATTTTACTATTTTTTTTTATGTGTTTACTTGTTTTATTTGAGAATGATTTTTAAATGATTTGTTTTATTTCATAAACATTTAAAATAAAAATCAATACTTGTTTAATTAATTTTAATATTAAAAAATTGTAAAATTATAATAAATTCATGTATTATGTATTTCTTACTTAAGCAACTTGTTAGGAATAGAGGTGTTCCAACCACATCTTCTAATCCGTGTCTTAACAACTTAGCAGGTCAACAGTTACATAATCGCCTTCATCATATACTGAATATCACTGCAATACCAAAATTAAATTCACAATACCAGCTGCTTCCTTAAACAAAATACGTATTAATAGTTTGCAAGGTAAATACACATCACATAAGGAACAAGCTACAAGAACACCGTAAATATTTCAGAACATAGCATATATTTTAAAATACAGTCACACACTCCAGAAAAAATCAGAATTTGGGCATGAACTCTTTCCTTTGTATTTTCATCCACGCTCTGTGCTAAAACAGTTTATACATATTGTAGCTCTATCACAATCGAAAACCCTACAACAAAAGCATACATTCACCAATAAAAAAACCAGTTGCAAAACTACAATACAATGAAAGTTTCACCGAGTACAAGGCGTCTAGAGCCTTCCTTCGCTGTCGGTGGGAGAATGGCTTCATTGAGAATCCTCTTTCATTTAACTCATCACCTACATTCTATCTACCAACTGACAGAGAAAACTGAGTTGGCATTGAATGGTGAGCTGGATTTCAATGGTATAATATTTTCCTTTCCGGAATTTGATTTCACCCACTAACATTCTCCCACTTGAAATTAAATGGAGGTAGAGGAGAGTTTGTTAATCATCCAAACCCGTGCAACAAGTTACACCCATTCCTACCAATTTTCTACAAAGCTCTTGCTTGTCTCTTGGCAAAGTTTTAGTCAGCATGTTTGCGGGATTCTTGGTAGTATGAATATTTTCCAGATATAGATGCCCTTCTTCCAATACTTGGAGGATCCAATGGTACTTCAGATCAATGTGCTTGGTCCTCGAGTGAAATGCTGGTTTTTTCACCAAGTGAATGGCACTTTGATTGTCACAATGCAACACATACTTGTCTTGCTTAATTCCCAGCTCTCCTAGGAATCGTTGCATCCATAACATCTCTTTGCAAGCCTCTATTGCAGCTATGCATTCTGCCTCAGTTGTGGAGAGAGCTACTACCTTTTGTAGCCTAGATACCCAAGATATAGTTGCACCTACAAATGTATACAAATAACCAATAGTGGACTTTCTAGTGTCCACATCTCCATCCATATCTGCATCTGTGAAGCCTTCAAGCACAATGTCACTTTCAGCAAAACATAAATAGTAATTACTAGTACCCTTGAGATACCTTAAGATCCACTTCATTGCTTGCCAATGTTGTTTTCCCGGATTGGCAAGAAATCTGCTCACTACTCCCACTAAATGTGCAATGTCTGGCCGTGTACATACCATGGCATACATTAAGTTTCCAATTGTTGAAGCATAGGGAATTTTACTCATTTCCTCCTTCTCCTTATCATTACAAGGGAACAAATCAACACTCAATTTGAAGTGGGAAGCAAGAGGTGTTCCCACTGGCTTGGAATCCTTCATGTTGAACCTTTTAAGCACCTTTTCAATGTATTTTTCTTGTGACAGCCACAACCTTTTATTCTTTCTGTCATGTATGATCCTCATGCCCAATATTTATTGTGCTTGGCCCAAATACTTCATTGTAAATTGATTTCCCAAAACCTTCTTCACCCTGTTAATCATGCTCTTATATTTCCCAACAATTAGCATGTCATCCACATATAACAATAGAATAATAAACTTTTCTTGGTCATAATTTTTAATGTAAATACAATGATCAGCCTCTAATCTCCTAAAACCATGCTCCAACATAAAAGAATGAAAATTCTTATACCATTGGCGAGGTGCTTGTTTCAACCCATAGAGGCTCTTCTTCAACCTACAAACCAAATTTTCTTTACCTTTTGTTTTGAATCCTTCTGGTTGCTCCATATAGATCTCTTCCTCCAATTCTCCATGAAGGAAGTGTTAGAAAAACAGGATCGCAGAGCAACAACAATAAACATAAATGCAAATATAATCACACATACACATTACAAGAGAGACACAGATATATCGTGGTTCACCCAAGATGGGCTACGTCCACACTGAAGTTGCCAGTCCTTATTATTATACCGTCCAGCAAAGTGAAGGGATACAACCTGCAGCACAACCGCTGCACTTCCTCTTCACTGTCTCACAGTCTCTCTTCCGATCTCAGAGATATTTACAATGCATAATACCTAATACATAAACCCTAGCCGTATTACAATGTCTTTCTTATAAAGGGGAAATACAAAGAAAAAATACCACGGGTTACCCAAAACCATGGGCCCGTAAAACAACCCCAAAAATTTCCACCGGGGGCTTCACCCCTAGACCCCCCAGCTGGGGGTAATTACCCCCACACCCCCCCCGTTGGGGTGAGTGTACAGTCCTTTACATGTCATATAAAGTTGGCGTACAAACACGGCTGAATAATAATGTCTCGTAATCTGGAGATCAGGCTCCACAACCAACAGGAAGGCGGTCTTCACATCTAACTGTTCACACTCCAAGTCTAAAGCAGCAACAAGACCAAGAATAACTCTAATGGATGACATTTTAACAATAGGTGAAAAAATTTCATTGAATTCAATACCTTCTTTTTGGGAAAATCCTTTCACAACCAGCCTTGCCTTGTACCTTTCCTTCTTCCCTTCACCCTCATGCTTGATCTTGTATACCCACTTGTTCTAAAGAGATTTTCTTCCTTGCAGAAGCTTCACTAGCTCCCATGCTTTGTTCTCCAATAATGAATCCATTTCTTCCTGCATGGATTTCTTCCAATCCTTGCTATGCTCATCATCACAAGCCTCCTGAAAACAATGAGGTTCACGTTCATTAGTTAATAAAATATAATTTGAGGGAGGATACCTTTGTGATGGCTTATGAGGCCTAGTGGACCTCCGAACCAGTTGTGGTGGTATATTTTCCAGTTGGACCTCTTGTAACGGCTACTGCAAGGATTCTTCTTCTCGTTGTCCATCATTTTCAGCTGGCTGTCCATCATGTTCAAGTGGTTGTCCACCATTTTCTGCCTGCTGTCCATAATCTTCTTGCAATGGTGGTATGTTTTCTTGCTGCTCAACATACCTGTCAATAGATTTATTGACCTCCATATCACCTATAGGATTCTTAAACATCTCTAATTCATTAAATATAACATCCCTTCTTCTAATAACTTTACATATAACTGAATCCCATAAACGGTAACCAAACTCACCATCCGCATATCACAAGAAAATACATTTCATTGATTTATTGTCTAGCTTAGTTCTTTGTTCTTTGGGAATTTGTACAAATGCTTCACATCCAAAATATTTAAGGTGAGAATAGTTTACCTTCTTCCCGGTCCAAACTTCTTCAGGAATGCCACCGTCCAAGGCTGTTGTAGGTGATCGGTTGATGAGGTAACAAGCTGTTCTTACTGCTTCTGCCCAAAAATGCTTCTCCAACCCAGAATCTAACAACATGCTCCTCACCTTCTCCACGATGGTGTCGTTCAACCTTTTTTGCAATGCCATTCTGTTGAGGAGTTCTAGGGACAGTCTTCTCATGCTTTATGCCAAACCTGTTACAATATTCTTTGAATGCATTGGAGCAATACTCTCCACCATTGCATGTCCTTAAACACTTGAGCAACTTGTTAGTTTCTCTTTCAACACTAACATGAAATTTCTGAAATGTTTCAAATACCTCATCTTTTCTTTTCATGGGGTAGGCCCAAACCCTCCTAGATGCATCATCTATGAATGTAACAAAGCATGAGGCTCCTCCAAGAGATTTAATGTTGACTGGCCCAAACACATCAGAGTGTACCAATTCTAACAAATTTGTTTTTATTTCATGGCTACCTCTCATAAATGAAACTCTATGCTTCTGTCACCTACCCAAATTCTGAAAATAATATTTTATTTGCAAAAATACTTTATGTTAAATTTTAATTTCAAAGTTTGAAATTATGACCAAGTTTGGTCAAAGATGAATGTAATTACTGAATTATTATTATTTAATAAATTAAAGTAGGAGACAAACACCTAAGGGAACTCTTAAATGAGTGTTCACCGACCCACTAGGAGGAATGGAAGCTGTTGGAAAGCATGGGACAGATGGCAGCAATTGCACTTCACTACTAACTGTTGGTTATGGGTCAAGTACCCCTAAAAATGTGGCATTATCCCCCAGGTGGTTGGAGTGGGCACGCAGCTCATTTAATGACCCAGTAACAACTGAAAAGGCCTAGGCAGCCTACATAAGGCAAATTCGAATTGAGCAGGCAGTTTTTACACAATATTTTCTGTAGATATATTTCCTCATGTGCATCAGGTGATCATTGAGAGATTCGAATAGGGAGACTAGTTGTGAGTGCAATCATAAGTCTACACACTATTTGATAAGGAGAACCATAGGTGCTGGTGCAGGTCCTTTGGACTGCTAGTTCTTGAAGATTTGACAATTACTGCTACTACAAGTGGAGATTCTAAATTCCTAAGTTTCTTCCTCCCGGTGGTTCAGTGAACAGGCTCGGGGGTCCTAAGGCAAGTACTTGACTGTCTTCAGGAATTGGTTGGGTGGAACAGTCTTCTTGGGCTGTTTGTTTCCCTACAGATTAATCCAGGTTTTACCGTTTCCTATTTTATTTCAATTAATAGTTATGTTTAGTAAAAATTAGTAATCTCTGTTTTGAAGAAGAATTGATCTCTGATTTTGTTTAAAGTCTGAATGTTAAGTTTAATGATAATCTGAATTGATAAACCAATCTCTACATTTTTCCTCATGCTGTTATTTGCATCGTACTCTAGTGTAGAGAAGCAAATTAAGTATAGATGAAAAGATAGGCAAACTGCCATTGATTCGATAGATAAGTACAGTAATTTATATGTTTATCATTTTCTGCCCTATAGTTAACAATAGTAGAAATTACTGTTTAGTATCTAAAATATTATAGAATATTTCATTGTTTCATGAAAAACAAAGATTGTTTATCTTCTGTACAATTATATTGTGTTTTTCTTATCTGTAATTATTACATAGGAAATAAATGTAATTCAAAATTTCAATACATTATATCTGCAATATAAATAGTATTGCTGCAATTAAATAGAATTGCTAACGATGGACACAGCTGCAAATCACAGTCAATTTACACAGTCTTCACATTTTCACATACACATTGTCTTCATTTCCTGTTATAACATTTTCATTAATTATATTAGTTCTATCAGAGAACGAAAACAATATAAACCCTATTTTGTTTTCATTCATCTTACTTCCATATATATTACAATCTTTATGTATTGTTCAAAACGGGGTTTCGTATCAAACCCTAGTTAGTAGTACTATATCCTTATCATCATTTTGCAACAGTAAACAAACACGATCTACACAAGCTACAGATCAAAACCTAGTTTTGGCTCGAAAGTCCTTTCTGGAGTTTTTAATAGAAACATCTTTTACATTTGAAGGAAAGACTAGAATTTGGGCGTGGCCCTATTCTTTTTCTTTTGCAAAACGAAAAAAAAAACCATCTTGTCATTTTCAAACATAAAGTGTTTATCATCTACGAAAATGCATTTAGATTTTGCCTAAGCTTGACAGTCACGTTTATCAACATAGAACTCAAACATATAACATAAAACAAATAGCATAAATACAACTTTTTCCATTGCCGAGAATTAAAAGCATAGTACACAGAGTTTAACAAGTTACGGCTCCAACTTTTATTTTATCAAACTTAAAACCAAAACATTTTATGATTTCGCGGTGCAAACAATTTCTCATTGCAAACAATTAATGATTTCGCGGTGCAATTTACAACATCGGTACTATGAAGATATTAATTATCTTAAGACGACGACAAAGCCAGTTACAACATCGACGATGATTACAGCCTTTGAAAACAGTAAATATAACCATGTAATTCATACCTGCATGTTTTTGTGAGTCGCAACAAATTTCTAACATTCTATTTATTTACGACGTCGAATTTGAACTATACACGTAATTTGAATTTACGGAGTCATGGAACTTCTTACCTGTCATCTGCACATAGAACATTTCAAAAGCTTTAGCATTGCAGCTAAGTAAACTCCAGGGTACCTCGTAGGACACCCTTGGACATCAAAAAGCAAACTGTCAGTGTCTTGTCAAATTAAAAGTATCGCATCATATTTCTGACCTGTCAGTACATTTATTACAATAATCATGTTTGTCAAAAGTGTCTTAAGTTGTCGATAACACAATGCTACTAATTCAGAAATTTAATTTATGATTAGTACGAAACGATTAATGTTGTCGTAACCAAACATTTATTATTTTCCGCAACTATATTATCTTAATTAATGCCATTTTTAAAAAGTTTTAAATTTTTATGAAAATTCGGGGTGTTACAGCTTCCTACCATATATACAATGCTCAACAAATGCCAAGTTCATAGGATTTCAATCCTGGCAGCAAATTTTGTCCAATAATAATTTTAAAGCCCTTTTCGCTCATGTGACCCAAGTGCTTATGGCATAAATCTGGTGTGGTTCCTTCTATTGCAAAATCAACCACATCTGATTTTTTTGTTGTTGCTCTTAAGGTGTACAATGTCCCTATTTTGAGTCCTCTAGCCATGACCAACACTCCTTTGCTGATTTTCCAACCACTCTTTCCAAAGCTAGTATAGCAACCTTCATCATCTAATTGCCCCACTGAAATTAGGCTCATGCGCATTTATGGGACATGCCTAACTTGTTTTAGCAAGATATAATGGCCATCCTTTGATTGGATCCGGACATCTCCCACTCCAACAATATTACAAAATTGATTGTTTCCCAAATGCACTCTGCCACAGTCTCCGACTTCATATGAAACAAAATTGGGTTTTCATGGGGTTACATGGTGAGATGCCCTGGAGTCTAGGACCTAATCAATGCTACTATTTGAAGTATATAAGCATACTTATTCTACTGAAACAGTAAATAAAATATCTCCATCTGAAGCTACAGCAGTGGTCTCACCTTCATTTGTGTTGGTTGATTTGTGATTTGGGCTGGCTGATTTTGGCTCCTTTTGTTCTCTCTTCCATATCCGACACTCTCTTTTCATGTGTCCTGGTTTTCCAGAGTGATAACAAGTAATTCTGCCTCTTCTTGATTTTGATCTGCCTCTTGACTTGGAATGCCCTTGCCTAGTTCGGTCAATTTTCCTTCCACGATCAGCTATGGTGAGAGCTTCTCCTACATGGTTTTCTGTCACTGATTTTGGTAGCAACTCCTCGTTCATTAAGCTGTTGCTAATATCATCAAACTTTAGGGTCCCTGCAGGAGCTGAAGTGCTCATGGCAACAATCAAATTCTCCCAGCTATCTGGCATGGAGCACATAAGTAGGATGGCTCCGATTTCATCATCAAAGATAATTTTGATGGAGGCAAGCTAACAGGTAATTATGTTGAATTCATTTAAGTGCTCTGCAACTGAAGCACCCTCCTTCATCTTGAGGTTATACAGCTTCTTCATCAAGAACACTTTGTTGGAAGCTGTGTTTTTCTCATACAAATCATGCAACTTCTTCAATAGAGCCTCTGTCGTCTTCTCCCAAGCCACATTGAAGTAGACAATCTTTGCTAAGTACTGCCTGATTGTGGCAATGGACTTCCTGTCAAGCTTGTTCCACTCTTCATCTGTCATTGATGAAGGCTTACTTGTTGGTCCCTCAATTGGCAAGTACTGGTCCTTTAGAATTAGTATGTCCTCCATCTGTGCTTTCCATAGAGCAAATTTGGCCCCATTCAGTTTCTCCATGTCATCCATTGTTGTTGTTTCCATGCTACCTCAAATGATAGATCACTGGGGCTCCCCTTCCAAATTGTGGCCTCCACACTAGCTATCACAGGCTTACACACAGAGCACTGAGCAAGCACACTCAAAAAATCTTTCAACGAGCTATGGACAGGTTGGTTCCCAACCCAGCTCTGATACCAGTTGTTAGGAACAAAGATGTTCCAGCCACATCTTCTAACCCTTGTCTTAACAACTCAGCAAGTCAACAATTACATAATCTCCTTCATCATACGCTCAACATCACTGCAATACCAATATTAAATTCACAATACCAGTTGCTTCCTTAAACATAAAACGTATTAACAGTTTGCAAGGTAAATACACATCACATAAGGAACAAGCTTACAAGAACACTGTAAAAAATTCAGAACATAGCATATATTTTAAAGTACAGTCACACACTCCAGAAAAACTCAGAATTTGGGCATGAACTCTCTCCATTGTATTTTCATCCACTCTCTATGCTAAAATAGTTTATACATACAGTAGCTCTATCACAATCGAAAACCCTACAACAAAAGCATACATTCACCAATAAAAAAACTAGTTACAAAACTACAATACAATGAAAGTTTCACCGAGTACAAGGCGTCTAGAGCCTTCGTTCGATGTTGGTGGGAGAATGGCTTCATCTAGAATCCTCTTTCATTTAATTCATCACCTACATTCTATCTATCAACCGACAGAGAAAACTAAGTTGGCATTGAAGGGTGAGTTGGCTTTCAACGGTCTAATATTTTCTTTTCCGGAATTTGATTTCACTCGCTAACACAACTTTGATTATTATTATTACTAATCAATTTATCGTTATATCTGAATTAAGTCTGTGTGAATTGTTATTAATAATAATGTTACAAATATGTTTTTTTTCAAATATTTTTAATTAGTCAAAATTGCAAATCTTTATGATTTTCAACTATGCACCATTACTTTATTGCATTTTTTTAATAATTATTTAACTATACATCATTACTTTATAATTATATTTTTTTAATAAATGTTCTTATCATTAAAGTCAAAGTCATAGGGATCCAATTTTTTGAGGTGTAATTTTTTTTCATTTTAAACTTTTTACAACTTAAAAAAAATTACACCTCAAGAAATTTGATCCTTCGGTTGCTTGATAGACTCGAGTTTAAGATGGATATAAGATGGTTCTGTGCTACTTGTACAACTGGTTGTACTACATGTACTATTGAGGGTCCGTCAGCTTATAGGGTTTTGTTAACGGATCGAGACCTAGTGCTAGTTTGGATCAGTCAGAGGTGGCTTGATTATCACTAGCATGGTGGGGATACTACCTAAATGTGATTGCATTGATAGGTGTTTATATCTTAGAATTTGGGGTGGATTATTATCTATGTTTTTCCTAGATTGAAGGAGGATGATATAAGTGTATTGTCCATTTTATGATCATAGTTTACAATTCGAAATAAATAATTATAAAAAAATATATAAAAAATAACCGGTAGCTAATTTATGGATAACTGATAACTCATGCATAGATAATAGATAGACAACCCATTTAACTAAAGAATGTAGCAAGTAGCTGAGGCATGGAGAACAATAGGTAATTACAACTAAACATAGAGAATAAGTAAGAGATAATTTCTTCATGACACTTAACTTGTACTTAACTTGTGACCTATGAATGTTAGTATGCTTTAGTGACCCACTGTAACACTCTGGATTCAATATGTATTTGTACGACTCATCCAATATATGGAAACTATTGAACAACTTTTAAAGTACCTCCTCCTGGCACCGTTGGTGATCAAGGCTATTCATACCAATTTGCTAGGAGGACAAGAGGCAGATAACTTCAGTCTGGGTATTCTCGTCTTTGTGGTTGTTTGATACCTTCATAACTAGTTATGGACCAATATTTCTCGATATCATAATGCAAGGAACAAGTGCCAGATTCAATCCAAAAGTATGTACAGTTTGAGCAAGTTGATCGAGAAGGAACCTGGTATGTTTAGTGGTAATGCAGACATAATAAGAGCTTTATTTATCTCTAATTTTTTGTAATTAATGGAAAGCATTTAACATCATTAATTGGAGACTATTTGCTTTAGGCTAGACTATATTCTCTTGTATGCCTTCTTGTTTATCCCAGTTCATGCCTTCCTTCCATGAGTTTCCAATCTCCCTCTGTGGAATTCAAAAGGTCATATAGTTGTAATTTTGGCTCATATGCGGCCAACCAAATTGGTATATTAATAGGCATATAGAGCTCTACATCATCATTATCTATATAGGATGTACCATTCACTCCTATATACCATTCACATCACCACTCTTCTTTTGTAACAGAATCAATTACACGCAAGAAGCCAATTATATTAATTATGTTGCATTGAAGCTACTGTGTTATTTGAACATTTTGGTTCTGAAAATGAGCTTTGTTTTGTGTTCAGCTGTGGTACATCCATTTGCAGAACTTTTGATGTATGCTGCCATGTTCTCCATGGCTCCCCTTGTTGCAGTTATAACCAACTCTGGTTCCATTATTCTTGTGCTTGGCCACATGATCATGAATAATATGGGCATTGCAATTTCGAGTTTGTTCCCTTGTGGGCATTTAAGGTTTTTCCTCCTCTGAAATACTTCGTATACACACCCTCGTAAGTAATTTGTACATCTTTGATATTATATGTACACCTTTGAAAATATGCTTTAAAATTTCTTTTAAAACAATAGATCCTTGAAATTTTGTGAAATGTGTCTATTTCATTCCCTTGTTTCCTCATTTGTATTTACATATTTTATTCTCTACACCATTCTCAAGTGCACAACTTCTCTCTTTTCATGCCTCTATGATTATATTTCCATAGAAGCTAATTGATAGCTAACCTGCTTATGAAATTGTTCTTGGCATTCAAAGTCCACTCCAAAGGAGTAAAGAGTTGTATTTTAAAAGTTTTTTATGTAACTTAGTTTGTAATTTACCTGTTTTTGAAATCCTCATTAACATCTAGAAGCAACTCCAAAAGGTGTTTTAAAGCTTATGGATGTTGAGGGCTTGACAATAAAAGCTACTTGCAGGTTTGGTATTGAGACATTGATTTCAGTTTTTTTTTTTTCGCATTTCTTGGAATTTATTTGATTTCTTGGAATTTATTTGATTTGTGAGTCCTTTTTTGGAATAATTTGAACATGTTTTCATTTGCAGAGATATCAGATTGTTAAGTATATGCCAAATCAAAGAGAAGGTACAACTGCATTTCATTGTTCCACATCATGATCATATTCTTGTACTTTGGTAACCAAATATTTTTGTATATTAATCCCTGCAGCTTATTTCTGTAAAGTTTCTTTTTAGCTAAATATTTCAGGGGCAAATCTCGAGTGAAAACTTCTAAGTTGGATTTACAATAAATTGTCCATCTTTCTAAGCAATAAAAGCCCAAATTAATTGTAAAAGCACAAATGTTCAAGAGATTCTTGACATTAAAACCAAATTGAGATGGATTTTGTAGATCCTTACTTATTCTTAAAGGGCCACTCATTTAGTAGCATACAATTCTGTATTAATAAAATTTTAATCTATTGGTATTTAATGGCTGAGAGGAATACGCCTGATGTAATCGAGAGTAACCAGAATTTGTAATCAAATTTTAATTTATTGGCATTTCTTGGGTGAGAGAAACACGCCCGATATAATCGAGAGTAGGAGATCCATAGTAGAGATAATCTGCTATCTTCAATCCTATTGTTATTGGACTCTTCACATTTCCATGGGAGTAGAGACCAACCGGATTGCCCATCTCATTCACAGCCAAAACGCTTGGTTCATTTATTATAGCTTCGCCAAAAGCGCCTGGCGCCAATCTTGCTATCAGAGCCGACACTTGCCTGATAGAAGGGAATTTCGTTGCAATCGTCCAGGATAAGCTTCGGCTCTGTGAAAAACCAACCAGTCCATAATTATTTTTTTCAAGAGCAGAGAACTAGCTGTAAACCTCCTGTATTGTAAGCAATGGTTATTTAACGTAATATAAATCTGAAGATATGACAGTGACAAAATATTACCGTCGGAAGTGCAATCCAGAAGGTGCCATTCCCGTCATAGCGGATGTTATCTGGAAGTCCCGGGAGATTGTCAATAAAAGATTCGACGGTGCCTTTCTTTGGCCCTTCTAACCAGTACTTCTGGCAACGACACCTGTAATGAAAAACAAGGCACCCTTCAATAACAGTACATGATTTGAATCTTCCCTTATAGAAATTAGTGATGATTGAGAGAATGAATGCAAATGCAATGCATACAGTGGAGTTTCACAGAAGACGAGGAAGTCCTGTTTGGCAGAGAGAGTCACTCCGTTGGGGAAGTACAGATCTTTGAGAAGCACGCTGGTTCTCTTGCTGGAGGCCTCGTATTTCAGCAACCGGCCGTGTGGTCGGCACTCCATGATATGTAATAAATAGTCATGGAAGCCATATTTATATGAGGCATCCGTGAAATAAACTGTCCCTCCTCTGCTTACGTCCACTCCGTCTGCAAATCTGCAATAATATAGCCATGGAATCTACTTATGATTCATGAGGTTTGGTATCATTTCGAGCCTGTAGTAAGCTAATTATTATTAATAACGAATGCCATTCCCAGGTAGAATAGAAATATTACTTCAATTTCAATCCATCTGCTTCGTTTGTCAATATCTCCACATAGCCTTCCGTGACATTCAACAGACCCTGCAAAACACATTGAAAATAAAACATATGAAAATGAATATGAAGTTGAGGCGACGAGATGATGAAGGGTGATTACCTGAGAAGGCTCGCAGACTAATAACTCTGCATGGACGCCAAAAGCGAGGCCCAGAGGATGACCTCCGACGTATGTCCAGTTCTCCACAAGAACATCAAGATTATCCAGAAATGAGATTCGTTTGATCCAGCCATCGCCACAACCTGTATAGAGTCTGCCTTGAGAATCCAAAGCCAGATCTTCAGAGCTGGGGATGAGTCCAGATCCAAGTTTATGTGCATTCTGTAGCCTCTGGTTGTGGGCGTAAACACCAAGTCTTTCAGGAGGAGGAGGAAGGTCGATGTTTGCTGGATCGATTGGAGAAGTTGTCAAGAGAGCCTTCCAACCTGCTGCTAAAGCTATGCATAGCACAGCTGCCACCACAGCCATAGTGGGACTTGCCATGAGAGAGAGAGAGGGTATAATGGGGAACTGAGAGTCCAGAGGACACATATGGGTTGTCACATTAGAGGGTTAACTCATGGAGCTTGCCAAACATGGCAGCATGCTCTGTCGTTTAGTCAAGATTCCATTTTGTCGTTTAGTAGAGATTCCATAAGGATTTTATTTAAAGATGTGGATTATATATTTTCGGGCGAATTATATTTAGCTTGGTGCAGGTCATTTAATGCAGCTACAGTTGCAGTAGGTCTGTTGATCTTTGGATTTCAAGTTGCTTGAGATTTAATGGTCAACAAACCTGCTGCAGCTGCATTAAATGGCCAAGCTAAATATTATAGCTTGAAGATGTTAATTAGCAAAAGAAAATAACCCTAATTTATGTATCTATGATTTTCCACACTTTCAAATTCCTTACTAGATAGCAACATCCAATTATAGATATTGTGAAAACAACCGAAGTGTAGATTTTGATGAGAGCTAGGGCATTGGCAAAAGTTTATCAAGAAACAAAATGGAAGAATAAGAAACATTATGGTTGGAAATGATGTCAATTCATGTACAATGAGGATGTGATGTCAATTAATGTACAATTAATAACTAAGGAGTCAAGACCTTTGCTTATTTCCATGCCTTAGTACACCCCTCCCGTTTTACAATATACGGACGGGTAAGGTAATTCTTTATTGAATGTTTGGATTATGTATTTTTTTAGGTAATCTTTTATTGAATGTTTGGATTATGTTTTTTTTTTTCAAATCTTTCGGACATAGATATGGATGCTTTAGGTGGTAGATGATTTTTTATAATGTGAATCACAATGTGCATTTTTATTTTAAATTTATTTAAATTCATCTTAGTGTTTTGTTGGCATAAACACTATGAGGTCAATGTGCATTTTTATTTTAAATTTATTTAAATTCATCTAAGTTTTGTTGGCATAAACACAAATAAAGTATAAATAAGATAAATAAAGGACTCAAAATAGATGTGGTATAAAAGAGAGAAAAAAACACGAGGATGCAAAAGAGGTGTTAAAAGAGATTGAAAAAACACACAAATAAAGGATGAAAAATAGGTGTTAGGAAAAATACAAAGGGAAACCAAAAAAAGAAGAAGATAGAAAACAACTTTAAAAAACTTGCTAAAAACAAGTTTATGTGTCTTTTTCCAAGGCCATGCATCTCTTTTGTGGTAGTAGTGCATCATTATTTAAACCTACGTCATATTAATTGTAGCCTAATGATTTACGAATTAACCTATACTATCACGGGAAAGTGATAAGAATTATGACTTTCATCACGATGTAAGTGATTGTTATGAATCTTTGAAAATAATTTAATATATTTAATGTTTTTGCTTTTTATTTGTAGTTGACTTTTAATATTAAAATTGTTATCCATTAAATTTAATATTTAATATTAAAAATTAGCATTCTCCTCATTAGAAACTTAATGGTATTAATTATTAATTGTGAAATCATTGTATTTATAAGTATTACTCAACAATGAACATGACATAGGGGTTGTACTTGTGGGGAGGGTGGGGTTTGATTGACCTCGAAGAGAACAATAATGAATTCTTTCACTTGGGGCTTAGGCACGGGCACTAATAACTAGGAAAAATGGATTACCTTGATGATGGAAGTAACGTATCTTGCATCTCTTTAGGTGTTGAAAGTGATTGTCTTTGGTGATTCCATGCTTGTCATTCACTTAGCCAGGGAGGGATTAAGCAAACATGAATCCATCTAGGGAGGGATTCAAAGGCGAGCCCTTCGATCTCAAAAGAAAACAAGGATTTGAGTTTAATGCACATTAGAAGATGAAACAACTCTCTTGTCAAAGCCTTGGAAAATCAAGGAGAAAATCTAAATAAAGGAGTATGTGTACAATTGGTTGACGATTCTCCCCAATGAAGGTGGATCCCATAACCCCGTTGTCGTATGGGTCAATTCATGGCATTTAATTTTTCTAACACATGCACAATGTGGAATGGGCACTTTGGCCGTTGGCCATTTTTTGAAGCATATAGTGCGCTTTGACTTACCCCTGCACGAAATCTTTTCCCAGTACCACATTCCTTGTGCTCACACACTGAGAGTCCCTAGCCAGACTACGTTGGGGCCCTGGAAGGGGATTGGGGAAATAGACCGAGGGACTATTAAATTAGAGAAAAGAACCTGAGGGACTGTTACCTCAGAGAAGGGAACCCCATTCTTTGGGTTGTGGAGGCTGATGGGGGAGGAGTGCTAGTGGATTGGGATACTTGTACAAGGGGTTTGACACCTTCTTGTGGATTGATAGCCCCATCATAGGGGTGGTCTCCGTTATAGAGAGAACTAGTATAATAGAGTGCCTAAGGTTGGGAGGAACATCCTTATTCTACATTTAGTTGGAGGATATTTAAGATAAGTTTATATCTCAGTATAAAAAATGTTATGTGTTTATCTTTGTTATGTGTTTTGTTTAATTACTATTATATGAATATTTGAATGCATGGAATTCATGACATTGTATGAATGCAATCATGCTAGAATTTATATGTATGTTTTAGTATTTACATCTGTTTAATTTGGGTGACTATATATATTTAATTCTGTTTTAATCTTGAAAATTAAGTTATGAAAAACAAAATTTTGATATTAGCGGAGATTCGGATAAGTTCTTTCAGGATCCCGTGGCCTCAGAGGTATGGTGTGGTCACCAAGTACGTGACAAATTGGTATCAAATCCCCGGGTTGCAACATTAGGACTGCATGGGGTGAAATTGATTCTATGGGAAAAATTATAGGATGCACATGAAGTGTTTGATTAAATGCATCAAAGATTTTTTTTTTGGAAAATGGTTTTAAATTCCTCGTTGTTTAATTCAAAGATGTAACTAAATTACTGAATGGATGTTTAAATGGTTGGGCCAAATTCAAAGGGCTATTTTGGGGTAAAATTTGTGAGTTTTAAAAAACTAATTTGGGCGAAGTTACAATTTACTAGAAAACTATTTGACAAATTCCTTGTAGAAATTATTAGCTTGAAGTGCTCAGATTTGGTTTTTAGAATTATCATTGGAAGTTGGTAATAAGTACAATCATGAATGGAAGACTCAAGTATTCATAGTTTAGGCATATTTTTGCATCAATGTCAAAAAATTTAGTTCTGTCAACTAATGGAAATTTACCAGTAAGAGGAAAAAAGTAGGGTTGCACAATTCTATTGGTTAACAAAACAATTTCCAATCTTGGGATGATCCATATGGGTATCGATGGCCACCCACTTATT
The DNA here is from genome assembly GCA_027924585.1 of Larix kaempferi. NCBI lineage: Eukaryota > Viridiplantae > Streptophyta > Pinopsida > Pinales > Pinaceae > Larix > Larix kaempferi. Next base: position 3,026,151 of record BSBM01000588.1, read on the forward strand.
GCACTTGCTTAAGACAACTTCTCCAATTTGGAAAATTTTCGGGTTGGAGGACTATTCCAGATGGATATCGATGCCCACCCACATATTCCACAAGCTCATGACAATTTTTCCAGTTTGGCAGTTTGTATGGATTTTTGTGTCCAAAATTTATGGGGTTATTTTGAGGCTCTAAATCATGTTTTTTTGGCGATGTTGTAGTCCGGGCATAATAGAAGGAAATATTGGATGGGAGAAATGTGTACACGACTAGACCTTTCCAACGAGCTATTGAATTCCCTAAACAAAGATCGTATGCAAAATTTATGCCCTCAAGAAGTTGACACCTCAACTAACCACCTCTAGACCTACAAATCTTTTTACGGATCATCTCCCAGGGTTAGGTTTTTGGATGTTAGTGTTTTCTCCCTCATGCTTATGATAAAAAGGCCCTTCATCCTCCTTTTGTAATCAGCTTGGCATGAATGACAGTAGCTGCCACATCTCTTCTCAGAGATATAGCTACCACCATTCTAGCTGCTTTTATTTTATAGGTTGTCCTATTTCATCCATTTAATATAATCTGAGTTTACTGCAACATTGTGTTCCTTGCAATATATCTATGTATTTTTTTTCTATATATTCTCTTTCATCTCGTTCTTACATAAACCCGATTCAATGGTATCATAGAAAACTACTCTCTATTGTCTCTTAGTGTATGTCCCCAACAAGATCTAAGTATCAAGAGTTGGGTCTTGAATTAGTTGATCTTGAGGAAAACCACTCTCGTCGCCCCAAGAAACCTCACATGGTAGGAGAAGGAAAGAGAGATGATAGAGAAGGATATCTTATCGAGTCGTTGCTTGAGAAAACCCTCGTGCGATAAAGGAACAAGATGATAGAAAATGTTTCCTAGATCCTTTGACGGATGTCAGCAACAATGGATGGATCATCAAGTAGTCACTTCTGAGGAGAAACACCCTTCAAGGTACAAGTTAACTTTGATATTCCTTTATTTGAAATCTAGATCGATCTTGATTCCCTAGATAAATGGTTGAGTCTGGTGGAAGGGTATCTCTCTGTCCACAATTTCTCCGACAGGGAAAATATCACCTTTGTGTTCCTTAAGCCTGTCCCCCATGTAAAAAAGGGCGGGGAACATATTGTGAGCAATCCTTAACAGAGTAGTCTAAAATGTTTGAGGCCAATCCCACTTGTGCCTCTTTTATAGATGTTGTTAAAGAACAATATTACCCTGAGGGAAACTATGACGACCAATACATGAGATGGACCACATTACGTCAAGAGAGGGAGCAAACAATGCCGGAGTACACCAACAAATTTCATACCTTGCGCACAATGCTTTGTATCAGAGAATATAAGCGACACCTGGTTTTGAAATATCGCAGTGGTCTACATTGGTACATCCAAACATAGATGGAATTCCTAGACATCTCTTCACTAGGAGCCACTTATCAGTATGTTGTCAAATGTGAGCAGAAATTTCATCAAAAGAACAAGCGAGAATTTGGATCAGCATATTCACCGCAGAAGCAAGGCAAGGGAAACCCTGGCTCATAGAAAAAAGGACAAGGTAAGGATAACAAACCCCAATGTTAATTTTTCATCATTAATTCAGAGCTGCAATAATACTTGAAATCAAATAACAATCATACACATAAGCAATCACATTCAACACATTAATTTACCCCGGGGAAACCCTCTATGACTTGAGGGAGAAAACCCCAACAAAAATTTCCTTAGTATATTGATAGATAGCAGAGAATGTATTTTACATCAAGCACCCCCGGTACAATTACAAAGCAAGAGAAAGATAAAGAAGAGAAACTCAGAAAAATATCCTGCACAAAGAGAAGTGCATTTCCTTCATGAGAGAAGAGAATTTGCTTTACATTGAATTCATCAATCCTGTATAACATATTTATATATTCTTCACATGCATCGGCTTCTATTTTTATTTTTTGACTTCATGATGAACTTTCCCTCCATTTGGATGCATCAATCTTTCATGAAGAAGTGCACCCCTCTTCTCATGCAGTGCATTAACTCACTGAACTAACTCTTAGGATGAACTCGTCCCATAACTAAAAGCTTTCCCACTTAGTTAGGTGGCTAACTTAAGTGTCATCATGCAAGTGTCACAACTCAAGTGTTGTCTTTTAGCTTAACATAAGTGTCGTCTTTTAGTTTAACATAAGTGTCGTCTTTTAGTTTAACATAAGTGTCGCCATGCAATAACACTTAGTTAAATATATCTTCTTTGTTATCACTTAGTTAACTCTCTTAATTGATTCTTTCTTGTTAATATCACTATAGTGATCAATTCGAGTTCTCCCTTGGTTTACTGAAGTTTAACAATTTGAATTCTCTCTTAATTAATTCTTTTATGTGCAATTTGAATTGTCTCATATCTTATCACATCTTATCCTTATCTCTTGTCTTATTTGCATGGTCCACATGTGCCATCTTAATTATCATATCAAATATACTAAGGAAATTTTCCCAATGATGTGATCATATTGTTATACTATCGTTCCAAGTGGTTATATGCTAAAGTAATTCACTGTAGAGGTGGCCAGTCTCCAAAGGAGACTTAATAGCTCAACCATGGTTAGTAGTACATCACACACCATACATGCTTTGACATGCAAAGCATCACCTCAACACATGAGGCACCACCTCAACACATGAGGATCTGTCGTGACATACAAGACCTTAGCTTTGACTAGCAATCTCTGTACAACATCATCACTTTGACATACAAAGAACTTGCCTCAACACATGAAGCTTAACCATTCTTGAGTCCAACTCAAGATATTTCTCCATGTTTCATGAGTCCATATTAGGCTTCTATAAGGCACTACGTTGACACACGAGGCTCAATATTGACACATAAGATTGACCTAGAGAATGACTTATGATGTTGTAACTTTAACACCCAGGACAACCAGTACCAACCACAAGAAAATAAGGGTAATGTAAAGACAAAGAATGACATAGACAAGTGGTTGTAGTTCCACAAAATCCCCTGGCACAACATTGATGAATGTCACTCAAAGCAGTCATTGGTGGCTAAGATCAAAGCTTCAAAATCAGATCCTGATTCCTATTCTGATTAAGAACCCAATGTCACAGTTGTAGACATGGGGAAGTGAATGATTGATGCAGAACCCAATGTCATCGTTTCTACCACATAGATTCATCCAAAGGAAATAGAAGGGTAAGAGGAAAGAGAGCCTCTTCCACTCATAGATGTGGGTGAAGGGAATAACACTACATTTTGTAGATGATAGTGGCAACCAAAAGAACTTGATATCAATAGAATTCATCAAGATATTAGAGCTATTAACAACACAACACCCATAGCCATACACCATCAATTGGAAAATCCAAGGATGAGGTATCTGGGTTTGTCATAATGTCATTTACCATACGACATCAAGCCTTTCAAAGACGGGGTACTGTGTGATGTGGCCCCACTTGAAGTCTGTGATGTTCTTTTAGGGTAGCCATATATGTGGGAGTGTCATGTTGTGTATGAGTCACGGTCTCTATTGTTATTGTCACTTTGGGATGGAAACTCTATTGGATACCATAGATAGTTGCACCTACCACAGTCTCTTTGACCTCAACCAAGCAGTGCAGAAAGATAATGTCCCACACTAGGAAATTTTCCCTCTTCAAAATTGTCTTTGAAGGTGAACATCATATCACAGAGACCTCCAAAACCTTTGCGTAGGGTCCCTCTATTCAATGGAAACAAGAAGAATGCAAAGGCATTGTTTCCTCACCTGTTTGGGTACCTCTATGGTGAAAGGACATGCATTCAAGGTGCTCCTCCAGAAATAAATCATCCTTACTAGTTCATACCAAGGATAATAAGGAAACCAAATTTGTTGAACGAGTCCAACGCATCCATCAATACAACCCCTTCTGGTTGTCAAAGAAAGGAAACATTTCCACCTCAGCAAATGCCTCACTAGGAGCTCAACTCAACACACAGTTTTCCATATGATAAGGGACTTGACACAATGGATACCATTGCTTCCTAAGGGGGGAGGATTGATCTAGATGGGTATCAGTTGCTACCCACCTATTCCACTGGCTCAAGACAACTTCTCAAATTTGTCAGTTTTTCGGGTCGGAGGACTAATCTAGATGGATATCAGTGGCCACCCACCTATTCCATGAGCCCAAGACAATATTTATAGTTTGGTAGTTTGTACAGATTTTCATGTTCAAAAATTCTAGGGCCTTTTTGAGGCCCTAAACAACATTTTTTGGTGACGCAACAATCTAGTCATAGCTAGAGCCAAGACTAGACGGGTGAAATGCATACTTCTCAGCTAGACCTTTCCAATGAGCTACCGAACACCCTAAATGAAGATCGTATGCAAACGTTATGAACCTGAGAATTTGATTTCTCAACTAACGACCTTGGTACTAGCAAACATTTTTACGGATCATCTCCTAGGGTTAGGTTTTTGGATGTTACGATTTTCGCTCTCATGCTTATCATAAAAAGGCCCTTCATCCTTCTTTTGTAACCATCTTGGAACAAATGAGTGTAGCTACCACATTTTTTCTTAGATATATAACTACCATAATTCTAACTGCTTTTATTTTACAGGTTGTTATGTTTCATTCATTTAATAGAATATGAGTTTACTGCATCATTGTGTTCCTTGTAATATATCTATGTCCCTTGCAATATATATGTATATTTTTGTTCCACATTTCATTCTCACGTAAATCCATATCATGGGAATGGATAGGTGTAAATTTGGGTTGGCCACTTGTTTATGGAAAAATCCCAAGTGTAACTTTCCTGGAGCCACTTATTTGAAAATTTTGGAAATTTTGAAAAAACAAATTATATGGACCCCACAAGTGCCACATGGATAGTGTGATGTGGAGGTTTCATGCGGATCCAATATGATGTCGACCATCTATATCATCCGAGCACCAGTTTTACAAGCTAAGCATTACAAGTGTTAGTTCCCAAGTGTTAGAACATGATCTGAAGGATTATAAGAGTTTAGCACTTGGGCGCTAGTCTCGAGGAACCATGTGATTAGAGGCCGTAAACTAAAGGCTAAGTAAAAAGGGATAAACATCATTATCGAGCATGATCAGTTGGAAGCACTCATGATGAACTGCCTATGGCTCATATCGTGCCTGCAAGTTCCATGCATTTGAAACCTGGGTGTGCAACACGTAATGCAAATACCATGATTTATAGGTGGAAATTTCTTATTGGTGTCACTTCAAGTTGGTAGGTTTCCAAAACCACTTTCTCCATAAGGTGATGCCACTCCACATGGTGGGATACAACTGGCGTTCCCACCCAAGGGAAGGTGGAGTAGTGACCTGGTGGCCCGTGGAGGGTGACATGGCCACATTATGGGGTGACACATAAAACCCATTTGACAAATCACCAAACACGTGTCATGACATGTCATCACCCTATCCCGTCAACATAAAATTAGAGAAGTTATATGAAAAAGACAATTCTAGATTCAACAAAAAATTTGATTTAATGGTTTTTGAAGGAACTTAGCTAGAGGATGGACATGGGCCCTGTTGAGGCCGAAATTGTTATAGTGCACTCGTGATCTAGGTGCATAGATAACTCTGGTGTCTTGTGGAAAAATTACAAAAGGTGTGAAGCTGAGATACAAAAGAAGGTCAAAATCCATTATTTGGGTGCGCTCAGGGTCGATTTTTGAAAATTTGAAGGAGGCGAAAGCGACTCAAGAACTCATAACCAGAAAAATTTATGATTTCGACATTTTACCTACTCATTAATTTGAACAAATTTTCTTAGAGGTGATTTTTCAAGAAATGCATAGTTTGTGAGATAATATTTTTCAGTAAAAATTCCAAGTCTGGAAGAATTGCAAAAGTTAAAAGTTGGCAATTGCATAATTTTATAAAATATGAATGGAGCATCAAATTCAAGAGTGATAGAATATTCTAAGTACTCACAAGCATATAGGATATCAACACCCATTACAAAAAAAATTCTATTTCCTTACAAACTTTCTAATTCCTTACAAAAAATAAAGAAGAAGACACATGTTGCCGAATTTTTCTATAGCAACTACTATAATTATTTTTAGCATTTTTTTCAATGCTAGCTTTCTCTACAAAAATAACAATAATAATATCAATCGAGCTTGCATACATTGAAAAATTTAGTGACGAAGTGATCCTACAAGTACAATATCACATTTGACAAGTGAACAAGCAACACATTATTAAGCAATCCCGCAATACACTATCAATTGAGCCCGCATAACACTATCAAACAATCCTACAAATCCACTTCCAACTACCATCAACTCAAGTACACAAAACAAACAAAAGGATCAACTAGGGTATCTCAAAACCTTAACTAGCAATTCATTTATTTATCATAAATTTCATTTTTTGAACTGCATTGTCCCAATTTTTCCGGTTGCTGGGATGGCAACCAATCAACATTAGAGAGGCAGTCATTATGACTCTCAATAAAAACAAATCATTCCTGATAAATCAATAATGGTTCATCAACGTAGGAAATCATCATTCTCCCATTGTCACATTGTTAAAATTACACCTCAACAATCATGGTCCATTACCACGCATAATCAACCTCCACCCACCTGTAAGCTTTGGATAAGCAGTTTCCATTTCAACAAGGGTGATGGGACAATAGGGAAATGGTTGATAGCTTGCAAAACTAGCCAACAGTCAATCGTTCTGCATGTGAAAATACTAGGGCCAGTTTTGTAATAATTTCAAAATTTTAAAATTGCAACCCAAAGTAAAACTACTATTACCGTTGAATGTATTATGTAGCACATCATTAAAGTATAGAAAGTCAGAAGAAGTCCTTTGCATCAACAACAAAAATATCTGGTGATCTATATAAGCAAGAGACAATAACTATGCAAGTCCTTCTATCCAACTAGAAAGTGGCGAACCCATTTAGACAAGCTGAGTGGTTGTAATTCTCCGAAAGACTAAATAGTGCCAGTCCTCAGTTGGTAGAAGAGTTTGCCTTGAAATTTCAAAATGAAATGACCAAGGTTGGTGACATGGAATTTTCCATGACACAAGAAAAAATTTCCCACACAACTGGGTTGTTTGTCTAAGGAAAAATATGGTACAAAGAGTAGCTTGAGTCCACGAAGACTCGAGCATTTCTTTTAAGGTGGAGAAGAAGTGGAAGAAATAGGAAAGGGAATAAAATTCCTCTCTTTATTTGAACCATGGGGAGATGTACTGCATCATTTGATTAAATTCTTGACATATGAAGGATGATATTCCATCTGTGTGGCATACTGTTTTTCAATCTTAGCACATTTGAGGAGAAACTGAAAAATAAACTTCTTGTTGTTATTATGAAAATCCCTCAAGGAAGTGGCAGGGTAGGTTCATAAGGGTGGAAGAAAATAATTGTCCCACCACGCTCTTTTGTATTTGCTAGAAAAAAAAACTTTTACCTAGAAATTTCCATAAAGTATCTAGGACAAATGCTTTGCACAATTTCAACCACCCCCATCTACTAATAAAGAAGCAAGAGATTCATCACAAGCAACTCTACGGCAAGTTGAAGAGGTTGTTGATTTTGTTACATAAACTAGTTGAAAAAAGAAGAGGAAAAGGAGAAGGAAGAATCATAGGGATAAGAGAAGGAAAACCAAAAAAATGGCTTCAATTGATGCGTAAAATTTAGGAGAAGCACCCAATTCAACTCTCCAAGGTATGTAGTGCCCCGCTTTTACTTAGACTTTGATTATTATCATGGCACTGTTATTTGTGGACATTGTATTTCAAATGACCCAGTGGTGTGTGGATTTAGAATTGGATTATTATGCTATATCATTTTTGATGGAATTCAATGATGAATGACTCGACCATTTGTGGAAACTAATGCTTTGATTAATAAGTGGGGTGTTTTAAATTTATCTATTGTGAAATGATGAGTTGATGACGATCGGAAATGATGATTTGAAATGATGATCAAATGTTTATGCTTCCATGAGATTATAGAATGATTATTAAATTAATACAAATATGTTTATGCATAGCATGCAATTTTGACGAGTTGTCGACTGTGAAAAAGATAGGTACAGGTGATGCAAGGTGGTGTCGATACCGTGTAGACTCCAGATTGAATCAAGGTATCCATAATAGGTGATGTTGACCTGATATAAATTGATATATTATGTTTTTATTTGGAAGGATTTGATGCATGTAGTGTTTTACATGCACGTACTGGATTGTGATTGTCAATTGGTCTACATTAGGTATTGGGGCTAAATGGGAAGAAATGTAGTAAGACTAGGGATCACTCCATGCAACGAGTTTAGAAAAAGCGAGAGATGAATTTGGTCATTAGATTCATGTTTCCATGAGGATAGACCGCAAATTTGGTCACTCACAAGGATTCGACTTGGGGGTGCGCAATAAGGACTCAGACTTATTCCCTAGGAACCACGAGTCTCTCAACAGGGTGGACATGACTGAGTTAACAGTGGTCTCAGTCGTTGCACCAGTCCCCACCATAGAAGAGGGATATTTGAATGGCATGCATGGAGTATGGCACCCTTGAAATCCTCATTGTAACACATAGCGTAAATAAAATAAATACTATGGGTAAAGGGTGTTTATTTTGAACATAAAGGAAAATTATTTTTATTAATCTCGAGGAAATAAGTTAATCATGATTTGTAAAATACAAATAGGATTAACTTGTGCAAAAAGAAATAGATTGAAATTATTAATAAATTCTAAAAGAAATCAAGCACACTCCCACTATGTTAGGATAAATGGAGAAATCAAAGGAATTGTGATTGAGAAAATCTAGGAAAATAGGTGAGAGTAAAGTTGATTAAATAATTGGAAAAATAGGAAATTGTGAGCAAAGTGACACATGGGTGGGTGAATAATTAAACAAAAGGTAAATACGATATTCCTAATTTTGCATGTGGAGGACACATGGCAAGACTATGAAAGCTTTAAAGAGGAGGGGTAAGCATGAAGCTCACACTTCTTTTTCCCTTATTGTTAGATGGCATAGATTATTCCTGTTTTTATAGGTGACTGTTGAGAGTGTGGTTTGTCATTAGACAAACGGGGTTGGGATCCCATTAGTGTGTTCTATGTCCATTGAATACACTAGCATATCTTCTTACATTCTACCCCATTGTGGCTTGGGGGTCCGAGGGAAAGAAGAGTACCTGTTGAGAGCAATAGGGTGGTTTCCGGTGGACATCGACGTTTGGAAATCAAGCTTTGACTTGTGACAGATCTTCGACAACCTTCTGCAAATTTTGGAATCCCACAGAAAGAGTGGTATCTTAGGTTGGTACAATTTAATTGCTTGGTTATTTCTAACATTTAATTTGAATATGGTCAATTGAACATTCAAGGATTTAGTGTCATTGGATCGAGTTATAATTGAGTGATTGTATTTAACTAGAAGGAGGTTCAATGGGATAAATAAGACAAATCTTACTTTTACAAACTGGTTCAAGAATTAGAAATTCTGAGTGTGTTATCTGTTCATTAACCCATTGCTTGATGTTGAAAAGAAAATAGCATTTCTTATTTCTGTACTAATCAATTTGAAAATAGATTGTTACCTCTTATTTTGGAGAGTTAATCTTATTTAGCTACTATTCAATTAAAAAGGAAAAATAATATTCTTTTCCTACGCTGTATAATTGAAAATGAAAAATTTCTTCCCTGTACCTGTTGATTAGAAGAATGATAAACTTCTTACTTACTGTATTGATTCCTGTACTGTTTAGATTGAAAAATATTTATCGATACTGGTTGCTTAGAGGAAAAGTAATGTTATTTTCTGCACTGTTTGATTGAAAAATCATAAATTTCTTTCTTGTACTGGTTGTTTAGAAGAAGGATAAAAATTGTATTTCCTGTATTGATTCCTATATGGTTCAATTAGAAGAATGATAATCCCCTTTTCTCCGTTGTTCAATTCATGAAGGGAGCACATTATTTCTATTTATAGTTCTATTGATTTTAAAGGTTAAGTGTAATTCTTAGTTTTAGTGTGGTTCGATTTTGAAAAGAAAAGAGTTATTTCAAGATTATCTTGATGTTGTTCAAATTGAAAAGAATGGCTAATCCTTATTCCCATGTTGACCAAATAAAAATAGTTTGTTATTTCTGTTTCAGAGTGTTAATCTTAATTCACTATTGTGTAATTGAAAAGAAAATGTTATTTCTCATTTTGGTATTGATCAATTGAAGGTAGTTGTTATTTCTCATTTCGCAGTGTTATCCTTAATTTTCTACTGTTCAATTTGAAGCAAAAATAATGTTCTTATTTCGACAAATAATGTTCTTATTTTGACACTGTCCAATTTTGAAAAGGAAAATAATGTTCTCATTTATGTGTTGTTCAAGAGAAGCATGTAATGCATTTTCTATACTATTGATTGAAGGAGAATGTTTAACCCAGTATGTACTGAACGATATTGTAAGGAAATTGTTAATGCTCATCTCTGCACTATCAAGTTGAATTAATTAATTTTTGCATTGTTAACTTGGAAGGAAGCATGTTAAACTTATTTGTACTAATTGAATGAGGAGATGATTGTTGCACATATTCCTGTACTAATAGATTGAACCTAAGATGTGTCATCTCCTTCATATAGTTACCATTTCATCCTTTACTGCTAGGTTCCCTACCAAGTCGCTATTAAGATCCTTGTGATATATTTATATATACAACGAGGGGACATGCTAGTTATCGCAAGAGACCATGGTAATGGTATCTATATATATTCCATCATGTCGCCAATTACATGTTAATTGACAAAAGAGTAGCCAATGGTGGTAAATAGCATTCCATGTGGATACACTGGAGGTCAAATTGTATAATGTAAATCATATTTGTGCATGTATGTGGGATCAGGGTTCAAATTTGAAGGGTGGGTTTTAATTTCAGTTTGAAGGGTATATATGCGTGTCAAGCTTCTAGGATGAAAAGCTTAAAAAAAATAACATTTCATTTGACAATAGTAAATTAATTACACACTTCATAAAAAACTTGCTAAATAGAATATTATATTTTCAATCAAATTTGTCACTAAATAAATAAATAAATCCATAATTATCACATCTTAAAAAAAACATTGTTTCAATAACAAACACACTGAAAAAAAATAGGAGGGAATATACACATCTACCTTGAATCCTTGCTTAGAAATCATTGGTGTCCAACTTAGGAATCTTTTCTTGTAATAGTTTATGCGCATCTTAGGAATCTAGCGCAACTGAACCCAATCATGTTTTCCTTTCTTTTCTTTTTAATTAACCAATACCAATTCAAAAAATCATTCTTTGTAACCCTTTCTGTTGTGGAACTAATGGTGAAAACCCCAAGTATGCTTAAACCCTGTCTCGAAACCCATGCATCCATTTATCCAGTATTTTTACTTCAAATTAAATGGAAGTCCAGATCTGGGTTTCTAATATCTAGACTTGAACCTTTATAATATTGTATAAACACTCAGATATTTGGATGACCATACCTTGTCCCAAACTCTGCAACCTGATATTTTATTCAAAATATCATTTTCGATTACACATGGCTCCCTCTAAGCTCCCTCTCTGCACTCTCGAATTTGCCCGCACATTCCTTCTAAGGAAAAGATATTCATTCTTATATAACATTTACCCATTTTCAATATTTTAATTTGTGACATTTGGATTTATTGTTTTTTGGTGGGATGATTTAGTGTTGCTGAAATGTATTTATAGAAGTGGGGAAAGACTTCATATTAGCACTAGTGAGAAGCATGGGTTATTCCCTATAAGAAGCACCTACTATGAAAATGCAACAAGTAATTGAAGAACAACCGGTTTGTTAAATGAATGCGTGTATAGTAAGTCATGAAAATAGATCCCGGTGAATAATTTTGTGGTTGATAAAGGAAATTACAATGCGATGCAACCATTCTTTTCTTGTAATGGTGGATGGGATAGATACTAATCTTAACGGGTGAGCAAAGCATTGAGTCTTGACAGGACAGGCTACCTTGAGGAATTGTATTGAAGTGATATGACACCCTTCATCAATACATTACATGTTCAGAAATTAATAGAGATAAAATAACTCATTCTATGGTATGATCAATAGAAAGTAATTCAGGTAGATATAAATACAACTGAAGAAGATTTTTATTCAGACTAACAAAATAACAAGCAACCAAATGAATCATTTTCAAACCCAAAGCCCGCTTGATCCTCTTCATGGGCATACCATTTATACAAAGAATTGTAGTGGAAGTAGGTACAACTGTTGAACTGACTGGAGTCAAGACCATGGTTCAAAATTGAACATGTCACAACACGTCAAAGGGATTCCAGCACGTCCCAAAAGTGTTATAAAAAAATTGCACGTAAAAAAAAATTATAATTTTTAATTTTGACATTTTACAAAAAAGTGCAATAATTATATTAAAATTACATAAGAAGTGTTAAGTTTCAAACTGTTCGTCAAATATTTTTAATTCACTGTTTCAATTCCTGATGTGCTGCTAGCATTAAATGTGTCATGAAATATCTCTCTAGGAAGAAGAAGGAAAATTAGTTTGGGAAGAGTGGATTGATGGTGCTATACTCTTTAATGGATGTGCTCCTTTCCTTGAAGACTAAGCTGATATGGTTTCCTTGTTGAACCAATTCTTATGTTTCCTTGTTTTGAAGGTTTTTCATGTATAACAATATGTATGTTGCTCTTGTTGGTTGTGGAGCCAGATCTTCTAGTCTCATAGATGATATTGTATTAGCCGTGTTTGTACCCCAGTTCTATGTGATGTGTAGGTGGACTGTACAATCGCCCCAGCGGGGGGGTGTGGGGGGGCATCGCCCCCCCACGGGGTTCCAGGGGGGCCCATCCCCCCTGGCTGGGGGGTCCGGGGGCAGCGCCCCTGAGAAATGGGGGTTCGGGGGCAACGCCCCCGAAGAAAATTTTTAGGGCTGTTTTCGCCAGCTGTTTTGCGGGCCCATGGTTTTGGGTATCCTGTGTTATTTTCCCATTGTATTTCCCTTATAAAAGAAAGCCATTGTAATACGGCTAGGGTTGATGTATTAGGTTTTATGCATTGTAAAGATCTTTGAGATCTGGAGAGAGACTGTAAAACAGAGAAGAGGAAGTGCAGCGGTTGTGCTGCAGGTTGTATCCCTTCGACTTGCTGGACGGTAATAATAATAAGGACTGGCAAATTCAGTGTGGACGTAGCCCAAGTTGGGTGAACCACGATATATCTGTGTCTCTCTTGTAATGTGTATGTGTGATTATATTTGCATTTCTGTTTATTGTTATTGCTCTGCGATCCTGTTTTTCTAACAGCTCTTTCTTTGACTTCGATCCTTTGTTTATCTGGAGGGTTAGGATTTTTGTCTGCATCAGTCTTTTTCGATGAAATGGTTATCTATGGCCATGAACAGAGTGTCTATGTAATCTAGAAAAGTACTTTTTTATTTTACATAATAGCAAAAGTACAATTTTTTTCTCCCTGAAAAAAATTCCGGGATGGACGATGGCCATTGGCCATCTCTATTTGCAAGTATGCCCCTTGAAAAAATAAAAATAAAAACTATTAAATACATTGTTATGAACTTATATCCCACTATTCTCATATCTAATCTCAACAAGTTTTGAGATTTATTTGATTCTTGATTTCTTTAATAACAAAAGGACAAACTTGATAGGTTAGCGACCGAGCGAGCTTAATTTATTTTACTCAGCGTCACATCTGAATTTATGAGTCTCCATTATTCAACATATCATAGTGATACATGATACAACTGGGTTGCCTTTTTTTCACATCAAATTGCTTAATTCATGATCTTCATGACAATTTTGAGCATGGAAAATTTTTGGTTGTAGTCGAGTGGGATATGTATCCGGTAATTTCAATTAATGTATTTTAATTTAGGGTCTTATTATTATTGTGTTAATATATTGGATATTGAATGGATATATGTATCCTTTTCTATACTTTAAAGTGATTTGGAATACTAAGATGGCCGGCGAGAATAGAAATATGAGTACATGAAAGTGTTTATTATTATTACCTGCCGACAGGCAGAGTAATATAGCAATCGGTTGGTACTATTTATTAGTTTGAGTTTTGTATTAATAATTTTAAAAACTATTATGTTTTCGAATGTTTTTTAATAATTCTATATTAAATTTAATATTTTGAAAATGAAAATGATTTTATTAAATATTTTAAAATTGAATTTCTTATTTTATGATTGGCTTAAACCATGATTTGACAATGAATTGACTAAATATCCTTGTCTGGGATATGAAATTTTGAAAAATAAAAAATAATTTTAAAATTCAAAATTAAAAAAAAAACGTTTGCTTGCCATTTGGTTTTCGTACATCATGTTTTATTAAATAAAACAACTGGATATGTCACTTTCTATCTAACATACATGTCAACAATCGCAGTAAATGGGTGTCTCTTAATTGTTTCTCCATGTACCTGTCTACCACATTAAATTTCTACCATGGCCCACATTCTTTGAGCACGCTAGCAACAACAAACTCATCCAGTTGAATGTCTCTTCATTTCATTTGGTAAAATAATGTCGGTGTCTCCTCACCCTGGCATAAGATGCAATCATGACAAAGTACGAAACCGCGTTGGGCTCATTTCACTGTACAATAGTGCGCTTGCTTCAGCTTATTAAACCACTATGTATACATAAAAGAACTTTATTATTTATTGCATCATCAAGGAATTTGAAAGGAAATTTATTCTTTATTCTTGGTGAAAAATTAACCATTCAACAAACATTGTTACAGCCTCTCTCTGATGAAAAATTAAGCATTCAACAATCAGGCTTTATTAACAAAATTACCATTCAATATTAATGTTTCTATTAAAGAGTTTGATTTTCAATTAAAAGATAACATGATATTTTTATTGAAATGTTTAATTTCCTAAGAAAAGATAGCAATAAATTTATTTATTAACTAGATTTTTGTTTACTAGTAAATTATAATTTATATTTAAAATATTATATATGAAAAATAGTAATTATAGTATTAATATTGTTAATATATTAATTGAATTGTAAAATCTTTCTTAATCTTTTACTTTTTTCAATTAAACTTATATGAATCATAAAATTAAGAATCATTTTTTTTTAGATAATTATAATTAATTGATAATACAATCACTATAATATTGAGCTATATATCCTTAGCCTATAATAACAACATTTTTTATTTATTTTAATTATAATCTTGAGCTATATATCCTTAGCATACAACAAAACATTTTTTATTTTACTAATTGTTTTTATTATCAAATGCAAAATTTATTTATTTATTTGTAAATTAGTTTTATTATTATTTTATTTTTTTCTTAATAGGCAGGTAATAAGCAGCTTTGCTGCTAATTTCACTTGTTTAATGTCATCTCAATCGGGTAATTGTTGTCGAGAACACAAAAGTGACATTGTGATTATTATTAGTACCTAACTGTATATTGTCTCTATAGTAATTGATATGAAATAAATATTTGTCTTTTAAATGGAGGTGATTGGTGCAAAAAGGTGGGAAAAATATAATTCACTTTATGTGATTGAATCATGATTCAGTAAAAGGATAAGTTACATCTGTGGATCATAAAGTATAATTTCCATGATGATGTTTTGTTGGCGTAGGTGCACCTCAATTTGCAACTCCATATAGTACATGGTGTGTTTTACTTATTATTATTGTGTAAATATACATGGTATAGTTAATGGTTTTTTTTTCAGGGAAAAAAAACGTATTTTTGTTATTTCTATGAAATAAAAAAGTACATAGCATATATGGCCCAAACAGGATGGAGCAATGTAACATCACAATACATAACAACTTTACAAAGTCTGTTTCTCCAATAAGCAAAGGTAGAATTAATGGTTATATCAAATTACTTATGTAGGATGCGCTTGTAGTCATATTTAAAATCATATTTAAAATAACTCATACATAAAAAAAAAGCTATTAATATTCAATAATTGTATACTAGAAATACAAATAAAATTTAAAAAATCAGATATGTGAAGTAATATTTAACTTGAAAGTTTGATTTAAATTTGAAAGTTTATCTAAATCATTTAACTAAAATTACAATCTTCACAAAATCTACAATTTAGACATTCTAAATTATAATTTAAATGATAAGTAATTTCTGAAAAAAAGACAAATAACAAATTAATTAAACTATGAAAAAAAAGTTATTCATAAATACTTATTAACCACGTTTTATTCCATCATGATCAACCTGTGGGGATATAATTTATGGAGTGAACCAGAGGAAATCGGAGTCTGAGGTAGGACGGAGATGGAACTCATGGCATTATGGCTCTCTAGACGGCATCGGATGGCACCCGGTGGCCCCGGGTGCATATGGTCGAGAGAATAGCCCACTCCATAATTTATTAGTATTGGAATTTCAAAACAAGTACGGCCCAACTTATCCCAACTTACTTGGAGAAATATAAGGACCAGAGCATCCCAAATCATTTCTGAAATGGTAGGTGCAACTTAATTTGAATTTCTAATCAATTTTTAATTTATGGCATTCCTTGGGTGAGAGGAACACGCTCAATGTAATCGAGAGTGTAATGTCCCCAGTTTGACCCCATGGCATTAAATTGTAAATGATGTAATATTGTTATAAAATCATGGTGAGGATCTCAAGGCCAAGGCCCTACCATCGATTTAGTGATGCATATGGTTTACGTACTAGCCAGGCACATTGAAATTGTAAATATGCATTTTAATAAATACCCACGACTAGCTATGCAATGCAACAAGAGATGGGGGCATGATTTTACAAGGAATTGGGAGGGAAAACATTCAAACCCTTGAGCCACTCAAGTCAAGCCAAGTGTTAATGAGAGAACCCATCAAACCCTCAACTACCCATGTTGACTTTTGTACCCAACCATTGATTTCTCCCAAGAGTTGGTTGAGGTAGTTAATGCCTTGGGAATGGAGAGGTATGGCTATCCAAATTCGGGTATGGGCAAGCCACCCTTCATGGAAAATTGTGTTTGTCTTCTGGGGAAAGAAAAAGAGCCATGAATTGCTCCCCAAGCCATTACCCATCAACCAGTTCTTCTCCCTCACGAGTTGGGAGCTACCTGGGCGTTTTCCAGCCATGTTTTTATGGTTTTCCTAGATCCTCAGCTGGGAGAAGGGCGTTTTTGTGTTGTATACCAGTGGGGAAGAAGGAGAAATCGAACGAGGGTTCAATAGAGACCATTTTGGGCTATTGAAGGCTGAGATATTTGGGGAAGAAATCATTTTTCCTCCCTGTGGTTGTTTGCCCCATCCCACAAATCCGTTTTTGGTTGGGAATGTCTTTGGGAAAACCCATGGCCATCTTATTCGTAAATCCCATTGTTTAAAATGTGTATCTATGCCCAATGTTGTGCTTGCTATGTGAGAAAAGAGTATGTTGGGGTATGGGTTATGGGTATTTATTGCTTTGGCTTAAGCTTGAGTGCAAGCATCTAGGGTTCAAATGTAGCTTGATAAACCCAGCTGTGGACTGGCTTGGCTCAGATGAAATGATTAATTGGTTGTGTGTGAGCTTGAATGTCCCATGTTCCTTGTAAGAATCATGCCCAGCTCGGGGGTGGCATTTGTGTTGAGAGATTGATAAACAAAACTGGTCTATGGTTGGGAGGATCGTTGCGGCAACATAGTTAGTTGTTGGGACCGCATTATAGTGAGATGAGTATATTCTCTTATGTGTATTTACTTCTGCATTGTTTTAATTAATTGATGACTGATATTGATATATTGAGTGCATATGAAAATATGTGCGTGGATGAATTTATTTCCGCTATGCATATTTATTTGATTTACATCTGCACACTTTGTTTTTAACTGTATGCATCTAATGAATGGGCTGAGTTTTATGAAAAGCCCCATAGATTGGTAGCATGTTCCTTTCCTTGCATTGGGTCCAAGGGTGGGTACATTATATTGTTGTATCAGAGCTGCTGGTTGCAGCATTGGACCTCTATGGGCCAAATCCAATTACAATCATCACTGAAAGAAGGGAAGATTTCAAATTTTCCTAAGAGTTTTTTGAAAATTTGTGGTTTAGGTCTGTTTCGGGAAGTTGCCCCGAAACTGCGGAAGGATTCCGCGAGTTGTTCCGCAACGTGGAAGAGTTCGGGAAGCTGGCTCGAAACTGCAGAAGGATTCTGCGAGTTGTTTCGCAACGCGGAAGAATTCGGCAAACTGCTCCGAAACAGCGGAAAATTTTTCTAAGTGTTCGGCGTCGAAAGGAAATTTTCGGAAGGAATTCTCTTCCGAAATTGCGGAAGGAATTCTCTTCCGAAACTGCGGAAGGATTCCGCAAGTCGTCCTGCAATCACGGAAGAGTTCCGCGAATCCTTCCAAAATTGTGGAAGAGTTCGGCGAATCGTCCGCAACTGCGAAAGAGTTCGGCGAATCGTTCCGCAACTGCGAAAGAGTTCGGCGAATCGTTCCGCAACTGCGGAAGACTTCAGTGAATCGTTCCGCAATTGCGGAAGAGTTCGGCCAATCATCCCGCAACTGCGGAAGACATCGGCGAATCGTCCCTCAACTGCGGAAGACTTCGACAAACCGCCTCAAAATTGCGGAAGGAATTCTCTTCCAAAATTGCGGAAGGAGTTCTCTTCCGAAACCGCGGAAGGAATTCTCTTCCGAAACTGCAGAAAGAATTTCCCAATGTCCTCCGAAACTGTGGAAGCATTCGGCGAATTGCCCCGCAACTGTGGAAGCATTCGGCAAATTGCTCCGCAACTGCAGAAGCATTTGGGGAATTGATCCGCAACTGCGGAAGCATTCGGTGAATCGCCCCGCAATTGCGGAAGCGTTCAACAAACCGCCCCGCAACTGCGGCAAGATTTCTAAAAAAAAAATAAAAAAAATGAGGGCGCTACCCTCGACCCGCCCTGCAGTGGCGAGCCACAAGGGGGAAAGCCCCCTTGACCCCCGTCGTCCCTCGGAGATAGTCATTGAAAGTGTGAAATGCACTCTTGGGATGAGGAGCACAGATTGCATAAAGAATGGAATTCTCAGCAAGAGAAATTGGTCGTGATATCCATTATGGAAGATGAAAGGGAAAATGCCTCACCTTAAACTATTTCTGTTTATTGCATAAGAATTGCATGTTTGGGAATTAGCAAGAATGAATGATTGCACACATGTATATGTTGAATTGCTAATTCATGATAATGTCATAGCTAATGATTGCTTGTATGCTTGGTAGGGAAGCCAAGGAAAGGATTAGCTATGATGTGGATGAGGAACTCCATGATGGAATGAGAAATTGGGAAGAATTCCTTAACTCCTCTCTTGCTATTGTATTTATATTCTGAAAAAAAATTATGCCATAGGGATGCTGGAAATGCAAGAGGATAGATAGATGAAGTGAATATGTAATAGATGGCATATTGCACAGTGCATGTGAAAATGTTTTTGCATATATATGATATTGCATATTGGTAAAATAGTGAGGTTTTACATATGCAATGAGCCACTTAAGACAATGATTGTGGTTGCTAATAATAAGTCGTGTTCACATTGGTTGTAGGACCAAAGACAACTGAAGCATGGCTAAGGATGTGGATGATGATTGTTGCATCCAACCTCATGAAGAAAGGATGGTGCAACAAATCCATGATCATGATGTTGGAAAAAGGACTGAGTAGCCTTGGTAAGAGGCCGACTGATCAGGTAACATCAAGCAATATTAATAACAACCATGCAGGTAAGGGTTAACGGTGCTTAATTGCATGAATGTTGAAAGAGGATTTGGTAAGATCCCTTCAACTACAGTTAAACTATGATGATTTGGTTTGCATGTGGTATTGAGTGCCTAAATGTGAATGTTAACCTACCAAGTATGGTCAGGTGAGGGTAGGTGAAGGCAGGGAGCCTTACACCCTATAGTTTCTAGAAACCTCAATGCATTCATATGAATTCATATCATGCCATTTGTGAATATTGGTTGTGAGTTTAACAACCAAAGCAACTAAGGACTTATGGACCTATCATGGTTAGGCCATAGTATGTTTGAATGCATAGTATTCATGAAATCATGCAAGATGGCATTGAGGAGATGTGCATTGAAATATTTGGTAAATGTTGTAAATATGCGTGCATATGTAGGTGCACATGTTGAAATGCATTGTGTGAATGCATGGGTGTGACATATATATGTTAAATGTAGTTAGATAAGAGATGAAATGGTGGACTATTGCTAATCCTGAGACCATTCCATAAGCTGCTATGAATGTAGGAGAAGGACTGCATGAAGAAGGTAGACATGTGATGGGCTACCAGAGCACTCTGTTGGAAGGATAGAGCTGCATGGAATATGAAGTAATGAGTACTTACAGTATTTAAATTGCATGGATAGTGTGACTATGTCTTGCAATTTTATTGTGACAATGATGCATATATAGAAATGTATATATATTTCATTGCATTTCAAATGTTAAGCAGCTGAAGGTGTTTGAATTATTGAGTATTATAATTCTGAGATCACTTCAGTGACTGTTATGGCAATGAATGATTATGTGTATAGATACTCATAACGTGTTTGGTTGATTGAAGTATCAGTTTTCAGGTAGAAAAGTCTTGCGTATGGCAATGAGGATAAGTCCAGAGTAAAGACCGAGATCTACCATGTGCAGAAGCCAAAGGTTATGAGAAGGTTCTCATGGTTGTAAATTTATGCATGAAACAAATCTGAAAACTGTCTGGTTTAAGGTTATGAGAATAGTCTCATAGTTGCAAATCTAATTTCTGTAGGAAAACAGATTTACAAATTTCAGATTTGAAAATTTGCTTATAATTGCTAATGACTGTTTGGCTTATATAGAATTGTGTTAGGAGGACATGTTATAGGTGGATGTTCATGTATGGTAGCAAGGGTGAAACCATAATGGGCAGAGTGATACCACTTACAAGAGCCAAACAATATGAGGAGAGACTCATTGCTAAGCAAATCAATTTCCGTAGGAGGCAGAATTGTAAATTCATGTTGAATTTAATTATTAATGTTATTGATTTGTTATGGAACAATCATATTTGAAGCTTATTGCTAAATGTTGCTGACTGTTTGGCTATTGATAACGTGTGCCAGGATGACACATTGCAGGAAGACCATGTGTGATGGCCTGCAAAAGCCAAACTAGATGGGAAGGATCCCATGCTTTGGAAATGGGTTTTGGGTGAAACGCCATTGTAAATGTTGATAATGTCTCAGCCGAACTGCATGTTGGTAAAGCATGTGAGTGAGACAGTAAATTATGCCAAGAAGGCATGTGTGGGTTATGGCATGTGAAAAGATTGGGGTGGCAAACCGAAGGACTATTAACTTAGAGAAGGGAGCCCCCATTCTTCGCAAATGAAGAAAATATACATCCGTGAAATGAATGAGTATTCGGTAACCCTGACTAAGGATATACATGTCTGGTTATTAGATTTAATATGCAGAGCATGTTTTATTATTTCATTATTGTTCTAGATTGCTTGAGTATGACTAAGGCCTACATGGCTCACATCAGAAATGGATGCATACCTTTCGGGTGATGGGTTATGTTAGGGTTTCAATATTGATTACACCCTAAGGGAATGGACGCATTCCTGGTGTTTCAATACTTGATAATGAATGATATGAAATATGATTACGATTTTGAGCAGCAATACTAATGAGCCTGCTTATCCTTCTTGTGCTAATAGATTACACAAATGCAATTTGGTGTTGCACGTTAAGAGGAAAAGTGAAGCTAGGGTGCTGAAGAGGAATGTATGGGTAGTGGTAACCTTCCTATGCTCACACTAAAGGACACTATAAGAGATGGATAGGACCAAGGAGCTATATTGCAGAAAAGGGGTATCATCCTTGTGTATTGTGAGTGGGTATTGTGGGGCCATGCTAGCCTGCAGTCAAATGAGTCACCTATGGAGTTCCTGGAAGGAACCACTGGTTGCATAAGACAAGGAGCCACGTAATCATATTATGTTGTTCATATTGCCTGATAAACCTAGCCGATGTACTGGCTTGGCAATGGTTGTTGTATGCCTGATAAACCTAGTCGGTGTACTGGCTTGGCATTGGTTATTGGGGTGTTGTGGCGAAAGGTTGCTGGATGCCTGATAAACCCAGTCGGTGTACTAGCTTGGCATGTTGTTAAATTAATACCTAACAAACCCAGTCGGTGTGTTGGCTTGGCATTGGTTATTTGCATGTTGTGGAGGTATTGGTGAAGGGTGTTATTTCCTGACAAACCCAGTCGGAGAACTGGCTTGGAAATGGTTATTGTATGCTTGATAAACCCAGTCGGCGTATTGGCTTAGCATACTGACTTTTGAAATGCTTGATAAACCCAGTCGGCATACTGGCTTAGCATGTTGATTTCTTGGGATGCCTGATAAACCCAGTCGATGCACTGGCTTGGAATTACCTATTCGGATGATGTTGTGGAGCAGCATGTGTGCTGGCCAAGCATCCACCGCACAGGCGATCCAAGGCTTGTAAAGTAGAGAAGGAAACCTGTGGAGTAGCGAGGAAAATGAACAATACAGATAAGTATTCATTTTCATTTATTTCTTGTTTGGAATAATGAAGACTTCAGGTATAAGTCTTATGACAACCAAGCTAATGCACTGTTGTTTCTTTATTGGAAAACCTTGGCCATTACAGGAAGTAAGGACCCTGAAAGAGCTATAAATGCTTGGTAAAGCCAGAGAGTAACTGGTTGGAGCTATAAATGCTTGGTAAATCCAAAGAGTAACTGGTTGGAGCTATAAATGCTTGGTAAAGCCAGAGAGTAATTGGTTGGGCGCTATAAAATTCTTGGTAAATTCAGAGAATAGTTGGTGGGAACATTAACCAATTGATGTTGTGGAGCAGCCGGCGTGCTGGCCAAACCTTCCCTTAAACAATTGATAAAACCAATCAACGTACTGGCCCGGCATTTCCTATTCGAATGGTTGTGGAGTAGCCTGCGTGCTGGCCCAACATTCATTGTTGTATCCACGGGAAATCCAATGCTTGGAAAGCGAAGAAGGATCCTGAGGAGTAAAGTGAAGACATCCAATACAGATAAGTATTTGGTTATCTTGTAACTCTTGCTTATGAATATACATGTGTATATGATTTAATTATGATTTCTTAAACTCATGTTTAGAGATAAACATTATAAAAAAAAATAAAAAAATACACTAAGCATGTGAATTGATTCAATGTTTGAGTGTAGGTACTGCTGGAAGCAAGGACTAGGAAAGCATCTAGAGGATGCATGTGGACATATGACTATCCTAAAGAGCTCAGTATGAGCAGTAATGAAAGATGGTGCTAGTGGAACTGTATGGATCCTAGCAGCCAAAGGTTCTGTAAGCAACAACGGGGAAGGGTTCCCTAGTTGAAAAGCATTAGACAGACCTTAGACACTAAAATGTCATAGCCAAGAAATGGCACGCCAAGCATTCACATTGAAGTGAGAGAGGCTAAGGAGCATAGAACCACTAGTGATGGTGTGGCTCTGGATTGGAACAAGACTAAGAGGGGGGAAACTCTTACTCTTCTCTTTCCTTTTGACTGATGCATATTAGAAACAAAAGATTGTTGAGTGCATGTCATAAATGAAAACAAATTGTGTTTCATTGCTTGAAATGAATTGTGAATGCTGAAATAATTATTTTCTTGTGAAAGGATGAACATGAATGAGTTCATGTGTATGTGGGAAAGCATGAAATGTGTGGAAGTCTCATGAGTAAAGCATGGACGTTCCAAGTCAATTAGGAAAATAATTGACTAATTTTATTATTGTGTTATGCTTGTCCTAACAGGAATTGCCATGATAAGTCTCACAGAAGAGACATTGAAAGCCATTGTTGCAGCTATTACTAGCCAAATGATTGCTAGTGAGGAAAGCGAGAGCCAGTTGTGCACATTGATCATGGCAGCAGGCCAAAAGCTATTTGTTTTGGCTGGAAGTCTTCCTCAGATAGTTTCCAGGACAACAAGAAAGATGGCATCCATGAAATTTCAGACTTGTAGATCAGCTGGAAGGTGAATAAAGGGAAGTGATTGCTCTGGAGCAATGCCCACCTGCAGAGCCGGAAGACCAAAGCTAGCAGGAGCAGCTTGAGGAAGCCAAAGGACTTGATCCTGAAAGTTCAGAGTAAAGAGATGAAACGCAGGACAGACTTGCCCCCAGTTGTGAATTCTGAGGCATGTGTAAAGTGGGTATTTATACCTAAGTGTTGGAACACCAAGGACGGTGTTATTCCAAGGGGAGGGGAATGTAATGTCCCCAGTTTGACCCCATGGCATTAAATTGTAAATGATGTAATATTGTTATAAAATCATGGTGAGGAGCTCAAGGCCAAGGCCCCGCCATCGATTTAGTGATGCATATGGTTTACGTGCTAGCCAGGCACATTGAAATTGTAAATATGCATTTTAATAAATACCCACGACTAGCTATGCAATGCAACAAGAGATGGGGGCATGATTTTACAAGGAATTGGGAGGGAAAACATTCAAACCCTTGAGCCACTCAAGTCAAGCCAAGTGTCAATGAGAGAACCCATCAAACCCTCAACTACCCATGTTGACTTTTGTACCCAACCATTGATTTCTCCCAAGAGTTGGTTGAGGTAGTTAATGCCTTGGGAATGGAGAGGTATGGCTGTCCAAATTCGGGTATGGGCAAGCCACCCTTCATGGAAAATCGTGTTTGTCTTCTGGGGCAAGAAAAAGAGCCATGAATTGCTCCCCAAGCCATTACCCATCAACCAGTTCCTCTCCCTCACGAGTTGGGAGATACCTGGGCGTTTTCCAGCCATGTTTTTATGGTTTTCCTAGATCCTTAGCTGGGAGAAGGGCGTTTTTGTGTTGTATACTAGTGGGGAAGAAGGGGAAATCGAACAAGGGTTCAATAGAGACCGTTTTGGGCTATTGAAGGCTAAGATATTTGGGGAAGAAATCGTTTTTCCTCCCTATGGTTGTTTGCCCCATCCCAAAAATCTGTTTTTGGTTGGGAACGTCTTTGGGAAAACCCATGGCCATCTTATTTGTAAATCCCATTGTTTAAAATGTGTATCTATGTCCAATGTTGTGCTTGCTATGTGAGAAAAGAGTATGTTGGGGTATGGGTTATGGGTATTTATTGCTTTGGCTTGAGCTTGAGTGCAAGCATCCAGGGTTCAAATGTAGCCTGATAAACCCAGCTGTGGACTGGCTTGGCTCAGATGAAATGATTAATTGGCTGTGTGTGAGCTTGAATGTCCCCTGTTCCTTGTAAGAATCATGCCTAGCTCGGGGGTGGCATTTGTGTTGAGAGATTGATGAACACAACTGGCCTATGGTTGGGAGGAGCGTTGCGGCAACATAGCTAGTTATTGGGACCGCATTATAGTGAGATGAGTATATTCTCTTATGTGTATTTACTTTTGCATTGTTTTAATTAATTGATGACTGATATTGATATATTGAGTGCATATGAAAATATGTGTGTGGATGAATTTATTTCCGCTGTGCATATTTATTTGATTTACATCTGCACACTTTGTTTTTAACTGTATGCATCTAATGAATGGGCTGAGTTTTATGAAAAGCCCCATAGATTGGTAGCATGTTCCTTTCCTTGCATTGGGTCCAAGGGTGGGTACATTATAGAGAGAAAGAGATCCATAGTAAAGAGAATCTGCTATCTTCAATCCTACAGTTATTGGACTCTTCAGATTTCCATGGGAATAGAGAGAAACCAGATTTCCCATCTCATTCACAGCCAAAACACTTGGTTCATTCATTATAGCATAGCTGAATGCGCTTGGCGCCAAGATCACCTTTGCACTCCTTAAGGTTGTCCGCCATGTAAAAAATGGTGGGAAACATATTGTGAGAAAACCTTAACAGAGGAGTTTGAAATGTTTGAGCCTAATCCCACTTGGGCCTCTTTTATAGATGTCATTAAAGAACAATATTACCCCATGGGAAACTATGATGACCAGTACACGAGATGGAGTACACCAACAAATTTTATACCTTGCACACAATGTTGGGTGTCAGAGACTTTGAGCGGCACTTGATTTTGAAATATCGCAGTGGGATACATTGGTACATCTAAACATATATGGAATTCCTAGACATCTCTTCACTAAGATCCACTTATTGGTATGCTGTCAAAACCAAGCAAAAATTTCATCAAAAGAACAAGTGATAATTTGGACCTGTGAATTCACCACAAAAGCAAGGCAAGGGAAACCTTGGTTCATAGAACAAAGGACGGGGTAAGGAAAACCAACCCCAGGACAACCAGTCCCAACCATAAGCAAATAAGGGTAATAGAAATACAAATATGGACATAGGGAAGTGGTGTGAGTTCCACAAAATCCCCTGGCACAACATTGGTGAATGTTGCTCAAAGCAATCAATGGTGGCCAAGATAAAAGCTTCAGAATCAGATCCCGGTTCCGATTCTAATTCAGAACCCAATGTCACAGTTGTATACATGGGACGTGGATCATTGATGCAGAACCCAATGTCATCCCACACATATTCATCCAAAGGAAATAGAGGGTCAAAGGCAAGAGAGTGCCTCTTCCACTAACAGATGTGAGTGAAGGGAACCCCCCTACATTTTGTAGTCGATAGTGGCATCCAAAAGAATTTGATCTCACCAGAAGTCATCAATACATTGGAGCTACTGACAACACCACACCCATATCCATACACCATCTGTTGGATAAGACAAGGATGAGGTATTTGTGTCAGTCATCAGTGTCATCTACCATATGGCATCAAGCCTTTCAAAGACAAGGTACTGTGTGATGTGGCCCCCCTTGAAGTCTATGATTATATTTTAGAGTAGCCATATATGTGGGAGTGTCATGTTGTGTATGAGTCACGACCTCTAGTTTCATTGTCACTTTGGAAGTACATCTCTATCGGATACTAGAGAGAGTTACACCTACCATAGTCTCTTTGACCTCAACCAAGCAGTGTAGAAAGATAATGTCCCACACTGGGAAATTTCCCCTCTTCAAAATTGCTTTTGAAGGTGAACATTAGATCACATAGATCTCCACAACCTTTGTGTAGGGTCCCTCTATTCAATAGAAACAAGAATAATGAAAAGGCATTTTTTCCTCACCTATCCAGGTACCTCTATGGTGCAAGGACATGAATTCAAGGTGCTCCTCTAGAAAGAAATCATCCTAACTACTTCAGACCAAGGATAATAAGGAAACCAAAATTATTGAATGGGCCCAAAAAATCCACAATAGTAATTACAACCCATTCTAGTTGTCAAAGAAATATGACCTTTCCACATCAACAAATTCCTCACCAAAATCTCAACTCAGCACACAGTTCTCCATATGATAAGGGACTTGACGCAATGGATACCATTGCTTCCTAAGGGGGGAGGATTGATCCAGATGGGTATCAGTGGCTACCCACCTATTCAACTAGCTCAAGACAACTTCTCTAGTTTGGAATTTTTTCGGGTCGAAGAACTGCTCCAGATGGATATCAGTTGCCACCCTCCTATTCCATGAGCTCAAGACAATTTTTACAGTTTGGCAGTTTGTATGGGTTTTCATGTTCAAAACTTTTGGGGCCTTTTTGAGACCCTAGAAAATATTTTTTTGGTGACGCCATAATCTAGTCATAGTTAGAGCCAGGACTGAATGGGAAAAATGTGTAATTCTCGGCTAGACCTTTCCAATGACCTAGAAAATTCCCTAAATGGATATCGTATGCAAAAGTTATGACCTTAAGAATTTGACTTCTCAACTAACCACCTTGGTACCTGCAAATTATTTTACGGATCATATCCTAGGGTTAGGTTTTTGGATATGAGGGTTTTATCCCTCATGTTTATGATAAAAAGGACCTTCAACCTTATTTTGTAATCATCTTGGAATGAATGAGTGTAGCCACCACATCTCTTCTCGGAGATATAGCTACCACATTTCTAACTGCTTTTATTTTACAGATTGTTCTGTTTAATTAATTTGATAGAATCCGAGTTTGCTGCATCATTGTGTTCCTTGTAATATATATGTGTTCCTTGCAATATATCTGTGTATTTTTGTTCCACTCCACTTGTTTATGGAAAAATTCCAAGTGCAACTTTCCTGGAGACACTTATTTGAAAATATGAATTTTGGAAATTTGTGGAAATTTCGAAAAAAAATCATATGGACCCCACAAATACCACATGGACAGTGTGACGTGGAGGTTCCATATGGATCCAAGATGATGTGGGCCAACCACATTAGCCGAGTGCTATTTTTACAATCTAAGCATTAAAAGTGTTAGCACCCAAGTGTTAGAACACGATCCAAAGGCTTATAAGAGTTTAGCACTTGGGCGCTAGTATCGACGAACTGTTGGTCGCCCTATATGCTAATTAATTACAACCAACACAGAGGATTCTCAATCCGAATTGTCGACCCAGGGAAGTCTTTTATTTCAATGGAAATAATCACAATCTATGCATAAACATCTCAAGTAGTTGATTAACTAAATGGAGATAATAATCCTACCTATCTGCTCAGCCAAACGCATTTCATAAAGAAAACTAATCTAACTCACACATCTAGGAATTCAAAGTACAACTACCTTCCTACAGAAATCAACCTAGCAGTTACTGATCTAAGAATAGAAATGAACTAGATTACTTTTGCAAGAAATTAAATCCTATA
Organism: Larix kaempferi; assembly: GCA_027924585.1. NCBI lineage: Eukaryota > Viridiplantae > Streptophyta > Pinopsida > Pinales > Pinaceae > Larix > Larix kaempferi. Next base: position 3,054,922 of record BSBM01000588.1, read on the forward strand.
ATTATCAAACTATAGCATTCAATATTTACCAAAATGATTCATCCAACAACTACTGTAACTCAAGCACAATCTGCCTAATCTAATGGATTCAATGAAGATACAACATCAACCAGAATTAGAAAATAAGCTTGAACTCTAAATTGATAAATATTAGAAATCCTAGAAAGCATAAATGACTGAAAGGAATTGGAGCTGAGCTTGGCTGTAACAACTAATTCTAACACACATGCATTAATCAAACTAACCTACACAGTCGACTATCACACCACACAGTTGCAGCTATTCAGGATGCAAAGAATAAACTACCAATAAAGAATGCAATTGGAAATTCTTTGTTGTAGCTATCAGTAATACGCCTAATGCAATTCCACAACACACAACAAGAAATAAATAAATTTAACTACCTACTTAACTCGACAATCTCTGTGAGAAGGCAGGCCCTGGCCTTCTAACAGAGACGCCGTGACTTACCACAAATTAAAACACAGAAAGATGAGTAACTCTGCTCTTCATTAAAGATGGTAATCCACAGTCTCAGTGCTCTATTACAACGCGTACAAAATGGTAATTAACCAACCCCAGACTCTGAAAGCCTTTCCATATTTATACATGAAAAATACAGTTCATGATCCATTAATTTCATGCAGCAATGAAGATCTATGATCTTCATGTTGCAGAGTTACATCTAAATTGTTACAGCCGTAATGAATGAGGTTGTTAAACATGAAGGATGTTGTTACTCTTGTAGTCAATGGATCAACGGTTTAACCAATTGGGAGGCGTCTTGTCTATTGTAGCAATGCTCTGTTTCAGCTAAGACCTGTTACAGCTTCACATGGAAAGATGTGCTGTCCCTTGGAATATGAGGAATCAAATCGGAAGAGTAACAGCTGGCACTACATATGATTCTTTCCCAAGGCATTATGGCTAATACACCTGTGCTTTGATCTTAACTTAATGAAATCAACACAAGTTAGCATAAATCGAAGGCTAGAATTCATAACCATAACAATCTTAGGAACTAATCAAATGAAACAATAATGAGTTATACCTTGTCAAGATTGCTGATTGATCTAGGAAAAAGCATGTATATGGTTTATGAAAGTAGGATGTAACAGGGAAAAATGATGAAATAGGTGTGGTCAAAAAGGGCATTTCCAGGGCCCAATATCTCCCCCCAACTATCCATTTGCATGTCCTCATGCAACAACTTCCACTATTCCGAATCTGAATCCAGACTGAACTTGTGAAGATTGGTAAGATTGTAGGCAAGTTCCGTTCGTTCCTCATGATGCACAAATCCTTGACAGGCAGCCCACTTCTCCCAACACTGCTTCTCCTCCTCTGTAGTCAAAACATAATTGTTTCTATAAGGGCTCACAGGCATCCATATGAGGGGAAACCTAAATCTTAACCCAAGCCACCCAGCTCAACATTTTTTCATGCACTGCACATACCCAGGCACCCTTGTTAAAGCCTGCTTAAAATTCTCAAAGCAATATGGGTCCCCTTCTTTCAAAGCTGGAGAAGAATATAACCATCTGTACTCACTACCTTCTAGGGCATGCTGTTGATTACTGGAAATTATCCCAACACAGCTAGTGATGATTCTATCTTGTAGATTTTTTAAGTGTTGAACAATCTCAAGAAACTCGAGAGCCTTTGCATACCTGGCTTTGAGTCCTATTGGGAGCCGAGGTTCATTTCTAATCCAAAGAGTGGCATTGTCCTCATTCTTTGTGATAGTTTGGAGGGCATATCGCCATTTTACATGATTGATGACAAAAGAAGCAAATGCTCTCAGCTGAATATCCCCCAAATGGGGAACATGATTAGCATGAGAGTCGGTATAGCAGTCTTTATCATGTAAATATAATTCACATAACAGATTTTTCTCCTCATCATTGCTTGCTAGGAAAGTTTCCGAAAACTGGGAGGTTGTTATTAGTTCAAATGGCCTTCCCTCTTTTAATGCCCTCATCTTGAATAAAATTGTATGTTCGTAAAGAAAGACAGGGTAAGAAGGGGATGGAGCCCTGCAACTTAGTAATTCCTAGGAAAGAGTATACGATTGATCCTTCTCTTGTTGTATGGACTTGAATTTCCTCAACTCTGCCAATTCCTTTTGAACTTTTTCCCACTGGACTTTCCGGAAGAACAATTCCTCAGCCCATTTCCCTCTCAATTCCCTGACAGTATTCTATATTTGTGGAGGGGGACCATCCCTTCCTTGTATTGAGCAATATATTTCTTCCATTTATCTAGCTCAAGATTTAGTGAGAGAAGATTTTTCTCCTGTCTCTAAATTCTTCTATCCTCCACATATTTTCATCATCAGAATCCAAATTAATGGTACCTTGAGAGGGTAGCATTCTTACCTTGTCACCAGATGTCCCAACTTCCCTATTTTTGATTGATAGTGTAGCAACCTCATCTTCCATTGGTGCTGTAGTGACCTATGCTTGTGTTGCAATCTCAGCAGCTACTTTTGGGGATGCTGGTTCTTGTGTAGCAGCATCCTGTCCTTTCAATTCTACCTCAGCAACATCAGCTTGAGTTGTAGTCTCAACAAATATTTTTAAGGACATTGGCTCTTGTGTAACAACATCCTCCCCTTGTTCCTCAACATTAGCAATTACTGTTTGAGTTGCAACTTGACAAAAACAATTCAGGGGTACTGGTTCTTGTGTAGCAGCACCTTGTTTACTTATTTATTCGAATTGCTGAGGTTGTTCTTGAACTAACTCGATATCTTCTGCAAGATGAGACTGGTCCTGGAGTGGCTTAGTATTTCCCGATGGCTGGGACTGCATTGCTTCATCTTCTCCTAAATCCAAATCAGGGATTAGGTCAGCTCCTTCCTCATTTTCCTCCATAAGCTCTCCTGCAGGTATACTTTCCCTTTCTTGCTTTGCTTGTACAGGCTCTTGAGCTCCCACACCCATCACTATGACTCTATGTCCTGCTGAAAAGAATATGTCCCCACATTCTGGGCAAACCATTTCTCCTTGTTCCTCGTTTGACAAAGCATGAGCTGAATTTTCTAGCAAATTTGCAGCTTCTATTAACATATTCAAATTCTTTTATGCCAGTTTCCCAGTCACTTCCTTCCATTTCTCCAACTCATCTCGGAGCATTTGCACTTCCTCTTTTAACAGTTCATTTTCATAAAGGAGGTTTTCAACTTGGGGTTTGTCCACAGCAGGTTCTTGTGTGACAACAGGTGTGTTGGGATTTAAAATAGGGATTTCTATGCCTGTCCCAGCTACACATGTTGCTTCTACTGAGCGTACTTCAATATTTTACCCAATTGCCCCTACTGTCTCTGCTGAGGGTAATTCAATACTTTCCCCTATTGCACATGTTGTCTCTGCTGCTGCCATTGATCGAGTCCTTATTTTCTTCACAACTTCCAATGGTTGGTCTTCACTGTCTGCTGCTACTGTTGTGGCAGCTCTAGTTCTTCTCTTCTTTGCTTGCGTAGCTGTCTGGCCCTTATTCCCTGATATTTTTCTTTTCTTTTGTGACACAGGGGTTTCCAAATTCCCCGATAGAACAACAAATTTCTCCTCTTCAACAATAGCTCCCTTGATTTTCGGGGAGGATGCAATATCCAACACCTCCATGTTTCCTTCCTCTGCTACCTCTGCATGGTGCTCTCCTTCTTGCATTACCCCTTCCGCAGTTGCAGCTTCTAATTTCGCATCTTCAACAACTGCTCCAGCTTCAACCTCCTCTGTGGAGGCTATTAATGACGCCATTTCCATTGCTTCGTCCGCCACCCTAAATGCAATTTCAATTGGGTCTGTTTCCTCCCCTATAGGATTTGCTACTGTTGCAGCTTCTAATGTTACTGCCTCATCTGTCATGGCCTCCATTACCATTTCCTCCAGAACAGGGTTCGCTCCTGTCGCAACTTCCCCCATAACTACTTATTCTCCTCCTTCAGTCTGATTTCGTACTGATACTCCATCTATAATAGGGTTTGTTGCTGTCCCAGCTTTCCCCATGTCTATTTCTTCTTCCCTTTCATTTAGGTTTCCATCCTCCCCCCCAACTGAATTCGAGGAACTCTAGTCCTATTCTCCTTCTGCAACACCCCCCAATTCCAATGCAGGTTCTCTAATTTCCTCGGCCCCAGCAAGAAATTGGGCCCAGGTCAAATTCTCGTGTGCAATGGCTCTTAAAATTAACAATTTAACTAAACCATTTTTGGTGAGGGAAGAAACCAGGTGCTGGGTTGTTTGTGCATATCCAGCCATGTTTTGTAGGGTCTTAGAAAGATAAAAGGGCATATTAACTAGGTTTCCATGGCGAAGATGAGACAACAAGGGGAATTCAGAGAAATAGACAGTTTGGTACCTACCTTCGGAGGAGATATATTTCTTCAGAAAAACTGCCACTTGATCCCAGGGACGAGGCAACGAATTTAGTGCAATTCCATGACCTTTTGGACGAACATTCTCCCCGACTGTAAGAAATTCCCTTGTTGCAGTCGCATTCGACACTTTCCGTCCAAAAAATTTCTTCCCAATCTAGGGTAAGCTAGTAACCTCGGATATAATGGCCTCTGTAACCTCAATGCGTACCCCCTTGAATTCAGAATGAGTATCAGTCAAGTTGAACACGAACTATAATGTCGTTTCGATGTGGAAACATTTAAGCGTTGGAAATACTCAGTCCACCCAGTTGCTGCAAAAATGGTGAAAACTTTTGCATTAGCATGCAGAGCTTCGGTATTCTCAGGTTCATGCCTAACCGGGTTACCCATATCAATATTCCTCCGTAATTTAGGAAATGAATACATCGATTATCAGTTCATACATGGAAGTTGCAGCCCACTGACAATCATGGAAAAGCTGGAATTGGAAATTGGGTAATTTAGGAAAGATGGCGCAGTTTTCAATCGGCGGTAAGATGATACAGTTAAGGAAAAGTGGCATAATTGGGATATTTTGGTACGAATCGGGTAAGAAGATGGTCAGGTTGTTAATCCCGACACAATCCTTGACAGTGAAGTGTGTACAACATGCTGACGAGGACAAAAGACAAGGCGTGCTCATCATTGCCACATTTAATTTTATGCTTAATCATGTAAAAGGTCAGAATTCATACGTTCGTGTTATGAGCTCAGCCTTAAATTGCCACCATAACCCAACTTTGTCATTAATTCCATTAAGAGATCATCAATACGCATGTGCTGAGATGAGTTGGCCACCACAAACTAGGCTGATAAGTACATCCATGCTGACGGATACACAAGATGGCCTAATAATTTTCTTCATTCTTGGCAGACTGCGATTGGAACTGTGGAGTCATCATTTAAATTAGAGCCCGGTCAAATCATTAGTGGCGACATTGTCCTAGCAGGCAGACAATCTAGTGGATTTGCAGTTAATGAATAAGAGGAACTAGGAATGAAGACTTGAGTAGAGTTTGGTGAAATGTAGCGGAGTCACAGCCGCAAAAATTGTCAGAACAAGCAAGAATAGCGGAGTCGCAGCTGCAGGAATTGACAAAATAGGCAAGAATAGCAGAGTTGCAGCTGCAAAAATTGGCAAAATAGGCAAGATTAGCGGAGTCGCAGCTGCAAAAATAGGCAAAATGGTCGAAAATGGCGGAGTCACAGCTGCTGGAAAAAAGTGGAATGAATGAAAAATAGCGGAGTTGCAGCTGCGAAAAGTGGCAGAATGGGAAAAAGTAGCGGAGTCGTAGCTGCTGGAAAAGTGAAGTAAATGGAAATAGCAAAGTTACAGCTGCCAAAATTGGAAAAAAATAAGCAAGGTTAAGAGTCGCAGCTGTGCAAAATGGAGTAACAGGCTAATTTTTCAGCTGACTGCTGAAAATCAACGAATCATCCATCTTCTTCAAAGAGCTTTATTAGATTAGGAAAACAATGTAAGGTGTCTGCAATCGTCTGGCCCAGTCACGACTACTATTCCTCAAATTAATTCCTGCACACAATTCTTCAAAACAAACCCAATCAAGTGCAAAGGGAAAAATAGATAAAATACAGAATGGAAAATAAATTATTTATGTACAAATTATGTGTGGACATTCCAGTTCTTAAAAATTCACAGGGGTTGAGAAAAATCCCTACCCTGGCATTAACTGATATTCCGGATCAGCTGCAACATGTGAAACGAAAGCATTCTTTGAGATCGATTTGTGATACAGTCGCAATCGATGACCATTTACAAATAATGGTGTCTTGTTTTCATTAATGGTGATCAACCAGACTGTTCCATTGTCAAATACTTGATCTATCTGATAAGGTCCCAACCAACGAGTGCATAGTTTGCCTTTGAAATCCCTCTTGAACCGTGAATCATATAATAGAGCCCAGTCTCCTTCTCAGAAGACTTTCTTCTTTATAAATCCATCATGCCATTTCGAGCGCTGTTGTTGGATCAAAGTTGTTTGATGCACTGTGGTTGTACGCTTCTCCGCCAATTCATTGAGCTGATTCAGTTGGTTCCTCTATGCTTCTGATAAATCAAGATTTGCTTCTACAACTATTTTCAAAGTTCTGATTTCAAATTCAATTGGGAAAACAACATTCTTACCATACACCAATTCATATGGGGAAAAACCAATGGTGTTATGCCATGTAGTGCGATAGGCCCACAGTGCCTCTAGAAGTCTCTCAGCCCAATCCTTGCAATGGCTTTTCACTGTCTTTGTCAAAATAGCCTCGATGACCTTGTTTGAACTTTCCACTTGGCCATTGGCCTATGGATGATATGGAGAGGTTATTTTGCGTTGAATGTGAAAATTCTGTAACATGGATTCTAATTTGTGAGACACGAACTTTGGTCCACCATCTATAACGATTTACTTAGGTACTCCAAACCGAGTAAAAATTTCTTCATACAGGAAATCAATTATAGCCTGATCATTAGCTTTGACCAAGGCTACAGCTTCCACCAATTTGGTCATGTAATCTATGCAAACCAAGATGTGAACTTTTTTGTTTTGAGGGAGGGTTGATAGGCCCTACGAAATCTAGAGCCCATCTATCAAATGGTTCAACTACGAGCTGTGGCTGAAGAGGCATTTCATCCAATTTGTTGAGCTATCCCATCCTTTGGCAGCTATCACATGCCTGAACATACTTCTTTGCGTCCCTGAACAATGTGGGCCAGAAATAACCCATTCTCAAAACCTTATGACCTGTCCTTTTGTCAACAAAGTGTCCCCCACAGGGATCATCATGGCAAGCTTTAAGGATGCTGAAAATTTCATCTTCTCTGACACATCTTCTGATTTCTAAATCAAGCCCTGTGTAGAAAAGATGTCCATCAGTCCAGCAATACCTAGCACTCTGTTGTATGATCTTTCTTTTTTCTCTCTTCGATAGATGTGTTGGGAGCTTACCTGTAGCCAAAAAGTTAGCAATATATGCATACCATGGGGAATGACCTGATATTGCAAACAAATGCTCAGCAGGGAAGGAATCTTCCACTGGTAAATTGTCATCACTGTTATTAAGTCGAGCTAAAAAGTCTACAACAACGTTTTCCTTCTCTGGTCTATCAATAATTGTGATGTCAAATTCCTGTGATAGTAACAACCATCTAGTAACTCTAGCATTCGTGATTGGTTTATTCATTAAATATTTGATGGCAGAATGATCAGTGTGCAAAAAAGTGGAGTATCCAGTAATGTATTGTCTAAATTTGTTGATGGCATAAACTATGGAAAGGAATTCTTTCTCTGTGACAGTATATTTTAGTTCAGCGGGAGATAGGTTCTTACTAATGTAATAAATTGCATATGGGGCATTACCTTCCTGATGTCCTAAAACTACTCCAATGGCAGTGTCTGAAGCATCTGAAGAGATATGAAAAGGCAGAGCCCAATTGGGCCCTCGTAACATGGGTGCTATAGACAACCTTTTCTTAAGTTCAGTAAACGTTGTTTGGCATGCATCATTCCAAGCAAACTGTGCATCCTTCATAAACAAGGTGAACAAAGGAGAAGCTAGTTTGGAAAAAATTTCTATGAATCTTCTGTAATATCCAACATGCCCTAAGAAGCTATGTACATATTTTTGTGTTCCAGGAGTTGGTATATTTTCAATTACCTTAATTTTGGATGGGTCTACCTGGATACCATCAGAAGAGATGAAGTGCCCCAAAACTATGCCCTCGCTCATCATCATATGACACTTTTCAGTGCTTAAAGAGAGCTGGCTTTGTTCACAATGTTTCAAGACCTTTTCTAAAATATTCATTGCTTCTTCATAACTACTACCGTATGGAGTGAAGTCATCCATAAAAATTTCCATGCATTTGTTTACCGTCTCTGAAAAGATTCCAATCACTGCTCTTTCAAATGTGGCTGGTACGTTACACAACCCAAAAGGAAGTACCCTGTATGCAAAAGTGCCCCAGGGACAGGTGAAAGTGGTTTTGTCTTGGTCTTCTGGAGCAATCTGGATTTGGTTACAGCCACTAAAGCCATCCAGAAAGGAAAAATACTTCTTCCCAGACAAGGTACCAAGGACCTGATTGATAAAAGGTAAGGGAAAGTGGTCCTTCTGTGTTGCTTTGTTCAATTCTCTATAATCCACGCAGACCCTCCATTTCCCATTCTTCTTTAGCACAATTACGAGTGGAGAAACCCACTCATTGTATAAAATTGGGTATATAAATCCTGCTTCAAGAAGTTTTTGGATCTCGTCCTTCACTACATCCCTTAGGTTCGGGTTCATCCTTCGTTGTGGTTGGCAGACTGGCCTGGAGTCCTCTTTATATAAATGTGATGGGTACACAGATTAGAAGGAATACCCTTCATGTCTGTGTACTCCCAAGCGAAAGCTCCTTTATGCTGTTTCAACAGAGTGATTAGCTGTTCCATCTCACTGAGAGCAAGGTTTGGATTGATGTTCAATGTTTTCCCTGGCTCAATTTCTACTGGGACACTTTTCAAATTTTTGAGAACTGGAATTATACTGGCATCACTGACTAGAGTTTCTTTCGTAATATTTTCTTGTTCTTTCTCATCTAATGTACTGTCAAGAATTTGGTAAACATTCTTATTGACGGACGTGGGCTCACTGATGAAACTGTTAATGGTATCGTCCTCTGTTTCATCTTTAAAAGTTAAGGCTCTCCCAATCGTTAGGAATGGATGAACGCCTTCCTCCTCCTCCAAATCCACCCAAAGTGGAGTTTCAGCTTCTGTGCTTGGTCGAGCTGGAGGGTATAAGGTTAGGCTTTTGGTCTTAGTCCCGTCTGAGATAGTCATGGATCCTGATCGACAACTAATATAGGCATCTGTTGTGGCCAACCACGGTCTCCCCAGAATCAGCGGGTGTACCCTCGACTGAGACTTCGGCTGTAGCACCAAGAAGTCCGCATGGTATTCCCATGAGTCAACAGAGATTACTAGGTCGTCCAGGATCCCCTCAGGCTTGATTGTTGACCTATCAGCGAGTTCTAAAATGGTAGGGGTTGGCCGAACATTAGTGAGTCCCATGTTTTTCACAGTTTCTATGGTCATAACATTAATAGCCGCGCCTATTCTACCAATACATTGGGGATTTGTGTGTTTCCTATGTGAACTGTAACAGTAGGATTTCTAGGGTCATCGTATTTTGCCACAGGAGTCTTCCCCATTATTAATTCAAAATTTTTTCCCAATACATGGATAGTGGGAGGATCCCTGGTCCTTCTTCCTGGTTTCTTGACACATAAATCTCTAACAGTCTTAACATAAATGGGCACATCATGGAGGGCTTGTAACAATGGGATTTTGACATACAAATTCTTCAATTCTCCTAAGAGATTGAATCGAGGTTGTTCCATTGTTTTCTGCAGGGCCAATCGTTCAGGATATGGCAGTTCTCTCATCAAATGTGTAGGCTGTGCTTCATCATGTGTTACTTCCCGAGTTTCAGCGACTGTTTCGGTAGGAATGTCAGCATCCTCAATGATGGGGATTTCTGAATTCACCATATTCTCATAGTGCTGATTCACTTCAGTTTTAGTCACTGGGGATGGAACATCCTCAGTGATGATGGGTTCCACAACCCTCTTTGATCGTAATTATATATCATTGCAAGGAATTTGGGAGATGGAATACACAGTCATGTTGGCAGTCTCAAACTGATGAACTGCTTTATTATTCGGGTTCGGGTTAGGCTGTGCAGGTAGTTGTGATTGAAGTGGTGCATTCATAGGTGTGGCATTGTTTTGAAATTGCACTTGTTGTTGGCCCGGTTTTGCAACCAGGCTTAGTGCTATGGGCACCTGCTAACTAGTAGCAGCAGTTTCAAATAAAAGCAAAGAACAAACTAACTAAACAAGACTATTCATGGATCTATGCAAAGATATTAAGCAAATAACAAAAATAATTTAAAATCAAGATCAAGACAATGTAGAATAATGAATTTGTATTGAAAGAATGGGGCAAGCAAGTGCTTGCGGAATCAATACCTCTAATGGTGAGGTTGAATGGCTCCAAGGATGAGCAACTCCAATCTCCAATGGTCTCTTCTCCAATGTGGTTTGCAATGGCTAAAATGCTCAGGGGAGATTTCAGCAGCATAAGGATGAGATAATGGATGGATCTGAAATGAGGAGCCCCTACCACCTTTTTATAGGTTTTGGTGGTGGGAAATACCATTTGTGATTTTGTGGAAACCAAATGGTATTGACCAACATGGTTTAGGTACTTTTCCCTCCTTTTTCCTTTTTTGAATAAAAATAATATTTTAATTCCCTTTTTAATATTTTTGGGAATTTGGACCCTTTTTGAGGGTTTTGTATGCTTTTTTGGGAAAAATAATCTTTTTTAATGGAAAAAGGGGTGTACTAAGGTCTTTTGGTGACCTTTTGTTGGTTTCAGAGGCTCTGATGGTGAAAAAGTGGATAAATGGGTCATGTGAATAGGGAAATGAGCTAGTGAGCACTTTTTGGGTGTTAACACTTGTGGCTGTTGATATTGTTGATGAGGATACTGTCAAGGAGGGTACTATTGATATTGAGTCTGGTGATGGGGAAAGTTATTTCCTTGGTAAGAATTTCTCCACACTTGATTGTTTCACTGTTGTGACCATGGTGTCCAAGAATTAGGATTTTGCATTGGGTTCTGAGATGGATGCCACTAGTTATTAGAATAATGTGAAGGCAATTTTGTATTCATATGATTCATATTATTCAAGAAAATTGATGGATCTGGATTCATACCTTGATTGGGAGGCTGCCAAGGTTTCTTCTGTGCAATAAAGTAAGCCTGTTCCACATCTGAAGTGGATGCCTGCAGAAATGCTTTGACTTTGGGTAATGAAGGACATTTCTTGGTGTCATGCTCCAATTCACATATCCTACATATCTATGCCTTGTCCAACGGGAATTCTTTTAGTGGGTGCTTTTTCCTACATTTAGGACAGAATACACCGAGTGTAAGATCTTCTACTGCTTGCCTCTGTTTTGATCTCAACACATCTAACTCTGAGGAAATGGAACTCATCATATCAGTTTTAAAATTGTCCACTAAGTTGCCTATTTTTGCTTGAGTGGCTCCTTCACTAGCTGACTTCTGTGTCTTAGTGAAGACATCCTGATCTCGATCTTTGTCTCGTTTGTTAGTTCTAGAGGAGCCCCTTGAGTACCTTCGACATAATTCAACGATCTTCTCGAAGGGTTCCTTTGAGATGTCCCCTTTTCCCAACAAATTCAACATATCAAGGCAATCTTCTCTAATTCCTCGTAGCAAAATAATCTTGAGTACATCTTTTCCAATCTCAGTGTGTCCAGGCCTTTGAAAATTGTATAACAATCTTTCCACAAAGTCTTCCAAGCTTTCCTCTTCCTTCTGAACCATTTTAAACAACTGTTCCTTTCTATCCCTGGTTATACAATATTCTTGATATTTAGAAAGAAAGGTATGTTTCATTTGGTCCCAAGTAGTGATGGTCACACGACCTATACTCATGAACCAGGGTAGCACATTTCCTTTCAAGGTGGCTAGGAATAGTTTAAGCTTCTGAGCACTAGAGGTATAGTCATAGCTGCGAGAGAGGATATCAAACTCAAAAAGAAATTGATCAGGATCTTCAGAAGATTTACCATGGAAATTCGTGAGAACTGACGGTGAGATGCTTTCATAGGAGCTGCTCCAGGTGTCTGTAGGATAGGGAATTCTAATGTGGCCACAGTGTTACCAGGCTGATTATCTTCCACTTCTTCTTCCCGGTTCTCCCTATGTTCATTCTCGCCTTCATATTCTCTATTAGCCATGTTGATAGTCCAAAATTTAATGGATTCCTTTATTCGTTGTTCCTCTGCCCTTGCCTCTTCTTCTTTCCTCCTCTCTTCTTCTCGCCTTCTTTCTTCCTATGCTTCTCGACGAGTCTCCAACCACACTTCTTTAATAACACTAGTTCCGTTGATATGATAAATCTCCTCTCTATCCAGTGCACCCACAACGCTTACCTTGTCTTTAGGAGGTTTCTTTTCTGCGTTGGGTTAGATGGTCCTGTTGTGTTCTCCACTGTTGATGATGAATTATCAAGATTGGGAGGAACAAAATTTCCTCTTCCTGTAGACGTCCGCGGTGGTTTGGTAGAATAATCACCTTTAGCAATTATGTTGTTAATAAATATTTGTCTTCCCAGACCTGCGTTATGACCTCGACCTCTTCCACCTGCATTGTTAGTGTTCAAAGGGGGTTCCCGATTTGTTTTTCTTGTATTCATGCATGCTGTAAATGATTAAACCAAAATGAAATCAATAAAATAACTACTAACTATGTCTATCAATTACAATCCTCGACAACGACGCAAAAATGTTGGTCACCCTATATGCTAATTAATTACAACTAACAGACATGATGCTCAATATGAATTGTCAACCCAGGGAAGTCTTTTATTTCAATGGCAATAAGCACAATCTATGCATAAACATCTCAAGTAGTTGATTAACTAAATGGAGATAATAATCCTACCTATCTGCTCAGCCAAACTCATTTCATAAAGAAAACTAATCTAACTCATACATCTAGGAATTCAAAGTACAACTACCTTCCTACAGAAATCAACCTAGCAGTTACTGATCTAAGAATAGAAATGAACTAGATTAATTTTGCAAGAAGTTAAATCAATATTTACCAAAATTATTCATCGAGCAACTACTGTAACTCAAGCACAATCTGCCTAATCTAATGGATTCAATGAAGATACAACATCAACAAGAATTAGAAAATAAGCTTGAAATCTAAATTGATAAATATTGGAAATCCTAGAATGCATAAATGACTGAAAGGAATTGAAGATGAGCTTGGCTATACCAGCTAATTCTAACACACATGCATTAATCAAACTAACCTACACAGTTGACTGTGACACCACACCGTTGCAGCTATTCAGGATGCAAATAATAAACTACCAATAAAGAATGCAATTGGAAATTCTCTGTTGCAGCTATCAGTAATACGCCTAATGTGATTCCACAACACACAACCGGAAATAAATAAATTTAACTACCTACTTAACTCAGCAATCTTTGTGAGAAGGCGGGCACTGGACTTCTAACAGAGACGCCATGAATTAGCACAAATTAAAACACAGAAAGATGAATAACTCTGCTCTTCATTAAAGATGGTAATCCACAGTCTCAGTGATCTGTTACAGCTCGTACACAATGGTAATTAACCAACCCCATAAATTTGAAAGCCTTCCCATATTTATACATGCAAAATACAGTTCGTTATCCACTAATTTCGTGTAGCAATGAATATCTATGATCTTCATGCTGCAGAGTAACAGCTAAACTGTTATAGCCGTAATGAATGAGGCCGTTAAACATGAAGGATGCTGTTACTCTAGCAGTCCATGGATCAACGGTTTAACCAATTGGGAGGCGTCCTGTCTGTTGCAGCAATGCTCTGTTTTAGCAAAGACATGTTACAACTTCATGTGGAAAGATGCGTTGTCCCTTGGAATATGAGGAATCAAATTGGAAGAGTAACAACTAGCACTACGTATGATTCTTTCCCAAGGAATTGCAGTTGATACACCTGTGCTTTGATCTTAACTTAATGAAATCAACACAAGTTAGCATAAATAGAAGGCTAGAATTCATAACCATAACAATCTTAGGCAATAATTAAATGAAACAATAATGAGTTATACCTTGTCAAGATTGCTGATTGATCTGAGAAAAAGCATGTATATGGTTTATGAAAGTAGGATGTAATAGGGAAAAATGATGAAATAGGTGTGGTTAAAAAGGTCATTTCCAGGGCCCAACACAAACCACGTGATTAGAGGTCATAAAATGAAGGTTAAGAAAAAATGGATAAACATTATTGTCGAGCATGATCAGTTGGAGGTGCCCATGATCAACGATCTGTGGCTCATATTGCACGTACAAATTGCAAGCATTTCAAACATGGGTGTGTGATGCGTAATGCAAATACTGTGATTTACATGTGTCAATTTCTTATTAGTGTCACTTCTATCTAGTGGGTTTCCAAAACCACTTTATCCATGAGGCGATACCACTCCACATGGTGTGATATAGCTAGCGTTTTGTCCCAAGGGAAGGTTGTATGGTGACCTAGTGGATGGTGAAGGGTGACATGGATGCATTAGGGGGTGACACGTAAGAACCATTAGACAAATCAACAGACACGTGTCATGACACGTTATCACCCTACCACATCAACATAAAATTAGAGAAGTTATCTAGAAAGGGAAATTCTAGAGCAAAAAACGTGTTTTAGCCATAATAAGAGTAGTTTAAATTGGAATTCGATGAGTTCTGCATCATTTCGATGCCAGTGACGGATTATATAGAATTTAGAGTGAGGGGCATGGACCCATTATGCTCCAGTTCTGCAAAAAAAATTGGTTCAACGGTTTTTGAAGGCACTTATCTAGATGATAGACGTGGGCCTTGTTGAGGTCAAAATTGTTAGAGAGCACCCGTGATCTAGGTGCATAGATAACTCTGGTGTCTTGTGGCCAAATTCCAAAAGGTGTGAATCTGAGATACAAAAGAAGGTCAAAATCCACTATTTGGGCGTGCGTAGGGTCGAGTTTTGAAAATTTGGAGGCAAAAGTGACCCAAGAACTCATAACCAGAAAATTTTATGAATTTGACATTTTACCTACTCATTGATTTGAACAACATTTCTTAGAGGCGATTTTTCAAGAAATGCATTGTTTGTGAGATAATAGTTTTTAGTAAAAATTCCAAGTCTGAAGGAATTGCAAAAGTTAAAAGTTGTCAATTCCATAATTTTATAAAATATGCATGGAGCATCAAATTCAAGAGTGATAGAAGATTTTAAATACTCACAATGATACGAGCTATCAACACCCATTACAATTTTTTTTCTAATTCGTTACATTTTTTCTAATTCCTTACAAAATATAAAGAAGAAGACAGACGCTGCCGAATTTTTCTATAGCAACTACTATAATTATTTTTCAAAATTAGCATTTTTTTCAATGTGAGATTTCTGTACAACAACAACAACAATAACATCAAGCAATCCTGCATGCATTGAAAATCTTAGTCACCAAGTGATCCTGCAAGTACAATATCACTTTCGACAATTGAACAAGCAACACATTATCAAGCAAGCTTGCAATACACTATCAATTGAGCGTGCAACACACTATCAAACAATCAATGAAAATCCACTTCCAACTACCATCATCTTAGGCACACAAAACAAATAAAACCATCAACTCAGGTATCTCAAAACCTTAACTAGCAATTCATTTATTTATCATAAATTTCGTTTTTTGAACTGCATTGTCCTAATTTTTTTGGTTGTTGGGACGAAAACCTTGATCAACAGTAGGGAGGTAGTCATCATGAATCTCGATAAAGTAAATCCATTCATGATAAATCAAGAATGGTTCATCAACGTATGAAATCATCATCAACTCATTTTCAAATTGTTAAAATTACACCTCAATAATCATGGGCCATTACCATGTGAATCAACCTCCACCCACCTGTAAGCTTTGGATAAGCAGTTTCAATTTCAACAAGGGTGATGGGAAAACAAGGAAATGGTTGATATCTTGCAAAAATGGCCAAAAATCAATCGTTCTGCATGTGAAAATAACACGGGTGGTTTGGTAATAATTTCAAAATTTTAAAATTCCAACCCAAAGTTAAACTACTATTAACGTTGTATGTATTCTCTAGCACAACATTAAACTATAGGAAGTCATAAGAATTGATCCTCTGCATCAACAATTAAAATGGGTGGTGATCTATACAAGCAAGATACAATAACGATGGAAATCCTTCTATCCAACTAGCAAGTAGCGGACACATTTAGACAAGCTGAGTGGTTGTAATTCTCCAAAAGACTAAACCATGCTAGTCCTTAGTTGGTAGAAGAGTTTTCCTTGAACTTTCAAAATAAAATGACCAAGGTTGGCGAAATGGAATTTTCTATCACATAGGAAAAAATTTCTCACACAACTGGGTTTTCCATCTAGGGAAAGAGCTGGTATAAAGAGTAGCTCGAGTTCACGAAGACTCGAGCATTTTTTTTTAAGGTGGAGAAGGAGTGGAAGAAATAGGAAAGGGAATAAAATGCCTCTCTATAGTCGAACCATGGGGATATGTACTGCATCATGTGATTAAATGCCTGAACTATGAAGGATGATATTTCATCTGTGTGGCATACCTTTTTTCATTCTTAGCATATTTGAGGAGAAATCGGAAAATAAAATTACTGTCATTATTATGAAAATCCCTCAAGGAAGTGGCAGAGAAGGGTCATAAGGGTAGAAGAAAACAATTGTCTCACCACACTCTTATGTATTTGTTGGAAAAAAAGCATTTACCTAGAAATTTCAATGAAGTATCTAGGACAATTTCTCTGCATAATTTCAAGCACCCTCAACTACTAATAAAGAAGCAAGAGAGTCATCATAGGAAACTCTGCAACAAGTTGAAGAGGATGTTGATTTTGTTTCAAAAACTAATCAAAAAAGAAGAGGGCAAGGAGAAGGAAGAATCATAGGGATAGGAGAAGGAAAACTAAGGAAATGGCCTCAATTGATGCACAAAATTCGGGAGAAGCACCCAATTCAACTCTTTGAGGTATGTAGTGCCCTGCTTTTCCTTAGACTTTGATTATTATCACGATACTGTTATTTGTGGGCATTCTATTTCGAATGACCCAGTAGTGTGTGGATTTAGAATTGGATTATTATGTTATGTTATTTTTTAGGGAATTCAATGACAAACGGCTCGACCATTTGTGGAAACTAATGCTTTGATTAATAAGTGAGATGTTTTAAATTTATTTATTGTTGAATTGTGAAATGATGAGTATATGTTTATATTCCCATAAAGTTCAAAAATGATGATTTGATGATGATCAAATTTTTATGATGCCATGATATTGTGGAATGATTATTAAATGAATACAAATATGTTTATACATAGCATGTAATTTTGACAAGTTGTAGAGCGTGACGGGAAAATATAGGTACATGTGATGCAAGGTGGTGTCGATACTGCGTAGACTCCATATTGAATCAACGTATCGATGATAAGTGATGTTGACTTGATATAAATTGATATATTATAGTTTTATTTGGAGGGATTTGATGCACGTAGTATTTTGCATGCAGGTATTGGATTGTGATTACCAATCGGTCCACATTAGGTATTGGGGATGAATGGGAAGAAAGGTATTCAAACTAGGGATTACTCCGTGCAACAAGTTGGGAAAAGCGAGAGAGTACTTTTCTCATTATATGCATGTTTCCGTAGGGGTAGGACACATATTTGGTCACTCACGAGGATTAGACTAGGGGTGTGCAATAAGGACTTGGCCTTATTCCCTAGGAACCACGAGTCTCTCAACATGGTGGACATTACTGAGTTAACAATGGTCTCAGCCGTTGCACCAGTCCCCACCATAGTAGAGGGATATTTGAATGGCATGGATGGATCATTCCACCCTTGATATGCCCATCGTAATGTATCACACAAATAAAATAAATACTATGGGTAAAGGGTGTTTATTTTAAACATAAAGGAAAATGATTTTTATTAATCTTGAGGAAATAAGTTAATCATAATTTGAAAAATACAATTAGGATTAACTTGTGCAAAAAGAAATAGATTGAAATTATTAATAAGGCTAAAAGAACTCCAAGCACACTCCCACTTTGTTAGGATAAATGGATAAATCAAAGAAATCGCAATTGAGAAAATCTAGGAAAATAGGTGAGAGTAAATATGACTAAATAATTGGAAAAATAGGAAAGTGTGAGCAAAGTGACACATGGGTGGATGAATAATTAAACAAAAGGTAAATACGATATTCCTAATTTTTTATGTGGAGGACACATGGCAAGACTTTGAAATCTATAAAGAGGAGGGGTGAGCATGAAGCTCACACTTCTTTTTCCCCTATTGTCAGATGGCATAGATTATGCCCATTTTTATCGGTGACTGCTAAGAGTGTGGTTCGTCATTGAACGAACGGGGTTGGGAGCCCATTAGTGTGTTCTACTTCCCTTGAATACTCTAGCATATATTATTACATTCTACCCCATTGAGGCTTGAGGGTCCGAGGGAAATAAGAGTATCCATTGGGAGCAGTAGGGTGGTTTCCGGTGGACATCGATGTTTGGATATCAAACGTGGATTTGCGACAGATCTTCGACAACCTTTTGCAAATTTTGGAATCCCATGGAAAGTGTGATATCTCAGGTTGGTACAATTTAATTCCCTTGTTGTTTCTAGCATTTAATTTGAATATGGTCAATTGAACATTCAATGATTTAGTGTCATTGGATCGAGTCATAATTCGGTGATTGTATTTAACTAGAAGGAGGTTCAATGGATTAAACACAACAAATCTTACTTTTACAAACTGGTTCAAGAATTAGAAATTATGAGTGTATTATATGTTCATTAACCCATTGCTTGATGTTGAAAAGAAAATAGCATTTCTTATTTCTGTACCGATCAATTTGAAAATAGATTGTTACCTCTTATTTTGGAGAGTTAATCTTATTTCGCTACTATTCAATTAAAAAGGAAAAATAATAGTCTTTTCCTATGTTGTATAATTGAAAATGATAAATTTCTTCCCTTTACCGGTTGATTAGAAGAATGATAAACTTCTTAGTTATTGTACTAATTCATGTACTGTTTAGATTGAAAAATATTTCTCGATACTGGTGGATTAGAGGAAAAGTAATGTTCTTTTCTGCACTGTTTGATTGAAAAATCATAAATTTCTTTCCTGTACTGGTTGTTTAGAAGAAGGATAAACTTTTTATTTCCTGTATTGATTCCTATGTGGTTCAATTAGAAGAATGATAAACCCCTTTTCTCTGTTGTTCGATTCATGAAGGGAGCGCATTATTTCTATTTATAGTTCTATTGATTTTAAAGGTTAAGTGTAATTCCTAGTTTTAGTGTGGTTCGATTTGAAAAGAAAAGAGTTATTTCTTATCTTGATGTTGTTCAAATTGAAAAGAAATGCTAATCCTTATTCCCATATTGACCAACTAAAAATAATTCGTTATTTTTGTTTCATAGTGTTAATCTTAATTCACTATTGTGTAATTGAAAAAAAAGATGTTATTTCTCATTCTGGTACTGATAAATTGAAGTTAGTTGTTATTTCTCATTCTGGTACTGATAAATTGAAGTTAGTTGTTATTTCTCATTTTGTAGTGTTATACTTAATTTTCTACTGTTCAATTTTAAGCAAAAATAATGTTCTTATTTCGACTCTGTCCAATTTTGAAAAGGAAAATAATGTTCTCATTTATGTATTGTTCAATAGAAGAATGTAATACCTTTTCTATACTATTGATTGAAGGAGAATGTTTAACCCAATATGTACTGAACGATATTGGAAGGAAATTGTTAACCCTCATCTCTACACTATCAAGTTGAAGAACATTAATTAATTTCTGCATTGTTAATTTGGAAGGAAGCATGTTAAACTTATTTGTACTAATTGAATGAGGAGATGATTGTTGCACATATTCTTGTACTAATAGATTGAACCTAAGATGTGGCATCTCCTTCACATAGTTACCATTTCATCCTTTACCACTAGATTAAGCCTAGGTTCCCTACCAAGTCATTATTAAGATCCCTGTGATAGATTTATATATACAAGGAGGGGACATGCTAGTTATCGCAAGAGACCGTGGTAATGATATCTATAAACCAAAATGAAAACAATAAACCAACTACTAACTATGTCTATCAATTACAATCCCTGGCAACGGCGCCAAAATGTTGGTCACCCTATATGCTAATTAATTACAACTAACACACAAGATGCTCAATATGAATTGTCAACGCAGGGAAGTCTTTTATTTCACTGGCAATAAGCACAATCTATGCATAAACATCTCAAGTAGTTGATTAACTAAATGGAGTTAATAAACCTACCTATCTGCTCAACCAATCTCATTTCATAAATAAAACTAATCTAACTCATACATCTAGGAATTCAAAGTACAACTACCTTCCTACAGAAATCAACTTAGCAGTTATTGATCTAAGAATAGAAATGAACTAGATTAATTTTGTAAGAAGTTAAATCCTATAATTATCAAACTACATCATTCAACATTTACCAAAATGATTCATCCAGCAACTACTGTAAGTCAAGCACAATCTGCCTAATCTAATGGATTCAATAAAGATACAACAACAACCAGAATTAGAAAATAAGCTTGAACTCTAAATTGATAAATACTGGAAATCCTAGAAAGCATAAATGACTGAAAGGAATTGGAGATGAGCTTGGTTGTAATAGCTAATTCTAACACACAGGCATGAATCAAACTAACCTACACAGTCGACTGTCACACCACACAGTTGCAGCTATTCAGGATGCAAATAATAAACTACCAATAAAGAATGCAATTGGAAATTCTCTGTTGCAGCTATCAGTAATACGCCTAATGTGATTCCACACCACACAACAGGAAATAAATAAATTTAACTACCTACTTAACTCGACAATATTTGTAAGAAGGAAAGCCCTGGCCTTCTAATAGAGATGTCGTGAATTACCACAAATTAAAACACAGAAAGATGAATAAATTTTCTCTTCATTAAAGATGGAAATCCACAGTCTCAGTGCTCTGTTACAGCTCGTACCAAATGGTAATTAAATAAACCCAGACTATGAAATCCTTCACATATTTAGACATGCAAAATACAGTTCGTGATCCACTAATTTCGTGCAGCAATGAAGATCTATGATCTTCATGCTGCAGAGTTACAGCTAAACTGTTACAACCGTAATGAATGAGGCCGTTAAACATGAAGGATGCTGTTACTCTGGAAGTCAATGGATCAACACTTTAACCAATTGGGAGGCGTCTTGTATGTTGCAGCAATGCTCTGTTTCAACGAAGACCTGTTACAGCTTCACGTGGAAAGATGCGCTGTCCCTTGGAATATGAGGAATCAAATCGGAAGAGTAACAACTGGCATTACATATGATTCTTTCCCAAGGCATTGCAGCTGATACACCTATGATTTGATCTTAACTTAATGAAATCAACACAAGTTAGCATAAATCGAAGGCTAGAATTCATAACCATAACAATATTAGGCACTAATTAAATGAAACAATAATGAGTTATACCTTATCAAGATTGCTGATGGATCTGGGAAAAAGCATGTATATGGTATGGTTTATGAAAGTAGGATGTAATAGGAAAAAATGATGAAATAGGTGTGGTCAAAAAGGGAATTTCCAGGGCCCAACACGAACCACGTGAATAGAGGTCATAAACTGAAGGTTAAGCAAAAAGGGATAAACATTATTGTCGAGCATGATCAGTTGGAGGCGCCCATGATCAACGATCTGTGGCTCATATTGCACCTGCAAGTTGCAAACATTTCAAACATGGGTGTGTGATGCGTAATGCAAATACTGTGATTTACAGGAGTCAATTTCTTATTGGTGTCACTTCTAGCTAGTGGGTTTCCAAAACCACTTTCTCCATGAGGTGATACCACTCCACATGGTGTGATATAGCTAGCGTTTTCTCCCAAGGGAAGGTTGTATGGTGACCTAGTGGATGGTGGGGGGTGACATGGATGCATTAGGGGGTGACACGTAAGAACCGTTAGACAAATCAACAGACACGTGTCATGACACGTCATCACCCTACCACATCAACATAAAATTAGAGAAGTTATCTAAAAAGGGCAATTCTAGAGCAAAAAACTTGTTTTAGCCATAATAAGAGTAGTTTAAATTGGAATTTGATGAGTTCTACATCATTTTGATTCCAGTGACAGATTATATAGAATTTAGAGTGAGGGGCATGGACCCGTTATGCTCCAGTTCTGCAAAAAAATTGGTTTAACGGTTTTTGAAGGCACTTAGCTAGATGATGGACGTGGGCCTTGTTGAGGCCAAAATTGTTATAGAGCACCTGTGATCTAGGTGCATAGATAACTCTGGTTTCTTGTGGCCAAATTCCAAAAGGTGTGAATCTGAGATACAAAAGAAGGTCAAAATCCACTATTTGGGCACGCGTAGGGCCGAGTTTTGAAAATTTGGAGGCAAAAGTGACCCAAGAACTCATAACCAGAAAATTTTATGATTTTGACATTTTACCTACTCATTGATTTGAACAACATTTCTTAGAGGCGATTTTTCAAGAAATGCATTGTTTGTGAGATAATAGTTTTCAGTAAAAATTCCAAGTCTGAAAGAATTGCAAAAGTTAAAAGTTGTCAATTCCATAATTTTACAAAATATGCATGGAGCATCAAATTCAAGAGTGATAGAAGATTTTAAATACTCACAATGATACGAGCTATCAACACCCATTGCGAATTTTTTTTTAATTCGTTACAGTTTTTCTAATTCCTTACAAAATATAAAGAAGAAGACAGACGCTGCCGAATTTTTCTATAGCAACTACTATAATTATTTTTTAAAATTAGCATTTTTTTCAATGTGAGATTTCTCTACAAAAACAACAACAATAACATCAAGCGATCCTGCATGCATTGAAAATTTCAGTCACCAAGTGATCCTGCAAGTACAATATCACATTCGACAATTGAACAACACATTATCAAGCAAGCTTGCAATACACTATCAATTGAGCGTGCAACACACTATCAAACAATCAAGGAAAATCCGCTTCCAACTACCATCAACTCAGGCACACAAAACAAACAAAACCATCAACTCAGGTATCTCAAAACCTTAACTAACAATTCATTTATTTATCATAAATTTTGTTTTTTGAACTGCATTGTCCTAATTTTTTTGGTTGTTGGGACGAAAACCTTGATCAACACTAGGGAGGTAGTCAGCATGAATCTCGATAAAATAAATCCATTCCTGATAAATCAAGAATGGTTCATCAACGTATGAAATCATCATCAACCCATTGTCAAATTGTTAAAATTACACCTCAATAATCATGGGCCATTACCATGCAAATCAACCTCCACCCACCTGCAAGCTTTGGATAAGCAGTTTCAATTTCAGCAAGGGTGATGGGAAAACAAGGAAATGGTTGATATCTTGCAAAAATGGCCAAAAATCAATCGTTTTGCATGTGAAAATGACAGGGGCGGTTTGGTAATAATTTTAAAATTTTAAAATTGCAACCCAAAGTTAAACTACTATTAACGTTGTAACGCTTATTTCATTAAATTTGGACAAATTAGGAAAATTTTGGACTACGAATGTCTGAATTTAGACTCTGAAAGTGTCCATATCAACCTTTCTAAAGTGAAAAAACAGGTTTTGAAAGTGGCAATATTGGATTTGAAAAGTGTGTTTTTCCATTCGAATAGTGTGTTTTTTGACTAGTTATGAACCTTAAAATTGCAGTTTTTTTGTTATGAAACTATGAATTTCAATTCAAAATAAGTGAATTTCAAATGAAAAATTGCAAATTTTGATTTGAAATGTGTGAATTTAAAATATAAAAATGCAAATTTTGATTTGAAAAGTGTGAATTTCAAATAAAAAAATGCCAATTTTGATTTGAAAAGTGTGAATATAAAATAAAAAAATGCAATTTCTGATTTGAAAAGTGTGAATTTCAAATAAAAAAATTACAATTTTTTATTTGAAAATTGCAATTTTCATTTGTAAATGTTCAAAATTTTAATGTGAAAAATTCAATGTTTAAAATATCTAGTCATTGTTACAATAACAAGTCAATCCGCTATGTTATAACATATAAAAATAGTTTGTCCCGACTTCTATTTTCCGACAAGAAGGATCGTCCGCCCCTTCTTTTCGTAGTTAATTGTGAAAACATTTATCCAGCAATTCAGCTATATCCATAATAGAGAACACAAGAAGGATCGACCGACCCTTCTTGTAGTGTCGAGCTGTTATGAAAATCATATTGGGAATAAGAAGGTTCAGTCGACCCTTCAATTTCGAGGGAATTGTTAAACTAGAACACATTGGAATTTATAACATATAAAAATAGTTTGTCCCAACTTCCGTTTTTCGACAAGACGAATTGGTCGCCCCTTCTTTTCGTAGTTAATTGTGAAAACCCTTATCCAAGAATTCAGCTATATCCATAATGGAGAACACAAGAACGATCGGCCGACCCTTCTTGCAGTGTCGAAATATTATGAAGAGAATATTGATAATAAGAAGGGTCGACCGACCCTTATTTCAGTGTCGAACTATTATGAAAATAATATGGGGAATAAGAAGGGTCGACTGACCCTTCAATTACAAGGGAATTGTAAAAATAAAACATCTCGAAAGTTATATCATATAAAAATGGTTTGTCCCAACTTTCGTTTTACGACAAGAAGGATCGGTCGCCCCTTCTTTTCGTAGTTAATTGTCAAAACATTTATCCATCAATTCAACTATAGCCATAATGGATAATACAAGAAGGATCAACCGACCCTTCTTGCAGTGTCGAACTATTATGAAAAGAATATTAGGAATAAGAAGGGTCGGTCGACCTTTCATTTAGTAGGGAATTGTAGCAATAGAACACCTTGGAGAAAGCGCGGTCGCTCTTTCTCTGAAAATATTTCTACTTGCCAGCAAAGTCTTTAAAGCAAAACTTCTATAAATTTTGCGACACGTGAAACGCTTATATTGTGACACGTGGCATATTTGATTTTTAAAATTAGTTTAAAGATTGTTTAAATGAATATTAAGGAAATTAATGGTACCATTTAACGTTTGGGGACTGTTTTAAGCTCCAACGAGGATGTTATATGACCGAGGTCCAAATGAGAAGTATAGCTTGCAGTTTGTGGAGAAATGAGAAGTAGTTGGAGATGAAGATGGTGTAAGGAATTTATGGTTGAGTTGCTGAGTAGAAGTTCGTTAACGAAGTTTAAAACTGATACACTCCAAATTAGTTTTAAATTGATAATAGTTGAGTTGCCCCATTATTCCGCGAGAATGGGGCAAATCCCCAGTAGACAGAGCAGAGAGAATGGGGTAGCTCCCTAGTAGACAGAGAGGAGAGAATGGGGCATCTCCCCAGTAGACATGGAGCTACCCCAAGGTGAGGACTGCTTTGAATGCATAGAGGGCCGAGGTACCAGAGTTGCAGCCAGCTAGCCGGTGAAGGGACCTACGAGCGAAGAATCGAGAAGGAGCCATAAATCCGCACATGTGAGGGCAGGCAAGTGGAAGCAAGGGAGGTGGTATATTGCATGGGGCACGCGTGCCATGTAATGGGCGCTTGGGTCGAGGCTCCTCCCCCACATGCCCTCCTCGTGTCCGACACGTGGCCCCCTGTATAATGGTGACGCCTGCATCCATGGTTAATATATGGTATACTTGATTCACATAAACAATTTTGTTTCCTAAAAATAATCATGGGAAATAATTGCATAATTTAATATATGGTATACTTGATTCACATAGGCTGAAACTTACGACGAATATTATTCAGCCTGCTGTAGGCCATTTAATGCGCTGGCAGCAGGCATGTTGGCCATTGGATTTTCAAGGAATCGATTGGAGTGATACGTGTACGATTAATCCAACAAAATATTTTTAATCCATCAACACAGTGGCCACTCACTATATATAGGCTAACCATGCCCCATATCACAACAAACTGAAATCGTCCGGGAAGCCATGGAATTTTCTTTTACTTCCTCTGTTGTTTTATGAGAAATGCTTGAGTCTTATGATCGCTCCCCAGTTCTCCTCATGATATATGAGTTTTTACCGCCAACCTTTTCGTTTAATTATTGCCCATAGTTGATTATAAGTTTTTCTCGCAAACCTTTTCGTTTAATTATTGCCCGTAGTTGATTATAAGTTTTTCCCGTGAACAATGGAGCATTTCGTTTAATTATCTATCTCGACGACTGCTGCAACTGTTGACGACTGCATGTGACGATGGCTCCATCCCATCCTTAGATCCATCTATCATAGATCTGTCTCACCGGTCACGTTGTCAGGTCGAATTATTGCGCGTCATCACATGTATTGGTCACATGTATTGTTCTTATTGCCCGTAGTTGATTATAACTTTTTCCCATGAATGATGGAGCATTTGTCGGACCTTTGTTAGAAAACGACGGCTCCATTCAGTCCATATATCCATCAGTGGCAGACCTACCAATCTCTTCCAGTCATGTTGTCAGATGCCTAACATTCCAAGATGAGCAGTTCTGTGTACAAATGATGGTTCCTAACAGAGATGCAATGGGTTGCTTCACAACTACGTTAATATTTTTGTTTATTTTATTGCAAGTAGTTGATATATGGGATTTTCGAGCCAAGTCCCAATACATGGATTTGTCATTAAATGAAAAGCTTAACATAGTTGTGAAGCAACCCATTTCATCTCTGTTAAGAATCATCATTTGTACACAGGCATGTTGATCTTGGAATGTTAGGCATCTGACAACATGACCGGAAGAGATTGGTAGGTCTGCCATTGATGGATATATCGATGGAATGGAGCCATCATTTTCTAACAGAGGATCTGAATTCACTCGCAAAACTTATAATCACTGAAATCCAGCAAGAATATGCAACTATGGAACAATACATGTGACGACGCGCAATAATTCGACCTGAAACCATGACCGGTGAGATAGATCTGCGATAGATGGATGTATGCGATGGAGCCATCGTCACATGCGGTCGTCAACAGTTGTAGCAGTCGTTGAATGTTGTTTTAGTACCATACCATGATGTCAACTTCTTCTTACTGCACCAAGTAGAAGGTAGAAGGACTGTGCTTTCATAGTCAGGTACGTTCTGTTCATTCAACTACAGTTATTTTTTTTATTTCTTCGGGATGAAGAAATGGATTGTTCATGGGGGAGATGTTGGAGGATCTTAGGTCGGCCGCATGACTAGGTCCTCTGTTCGACCACTTCAGAGAACATGTCAAACCGTCGTGTTGATCAGTGTTAAATTGTAATTAGCATTATAGTGTGTCTGGGAAGGCATGCATGAGTTGCTTGTTTTTGAAATTATATATGAAATGTGTTGAATATAATTGTACCACTGATGAAAAAACTATTCAGTAATGACAGTCCTTTAAATTTCCTTCCTTTCTCTGTTAATTTTTATTTCCTGCAATGACAGTCTATAAATTTCCTTCCTTTCTTTATTAATTATTATTTGCAGTAAATTATGTGTGTCTGTAAATTTCCTTCCTTTCTCTGTTAATTGTTATTTCCAATAGATATTTTCCATTGTGTTATTCTTCATGCTTGGATGAAAGTAATATTAAATCAGAATTCATATGCTTATGCTTTGGTTCACCGCATCTAAGTATTCACCAATCTTATGCTAAAATTGATATTGGATTCATTTATGACCAATGCCCAATATTAATGGAGAACACAAGAAGGATCGACCGACCCTTCTTGTAGTGTTCAACTATTATGAAAACAATACTGGGAATAACCAGGGTCGGTCGAACATATAAAAATAGTTTGTCCCGACTTCTGTTTTCCGACAAGAAGAATCGGCCACCCCTTCTTTTCGTAGTTAACTGTGAAAACATTTATCCAACAATTCAGTTATATCCATAATGGAGAACACAAGAAGGATCGACCGACCCTTCTTATAGTGTCGAAATATTATGAAAATAATATTGGTAATAAGAAGGGTCGACCGACCCTTCTTGCAGTGTCAAAATATTATGAAAATAATACGGGGAATTTTTTATTTGTAAATTGCAATTTCCATTTCTAAATGTTCAAAGTTTTAAGGTGAAAATTTATAACATATAAAAACTGTTTGTCCCGACTTCCATTTTCCGACAAGAAGGATCGGTCACCCCTTCTTTCGTATTTAATTGTGAAAATATTTATCCAACAATTCAACTATAGCCATAACGGAGAATACAAGAAGGATCGGCCAACCCTCCTTGCAGTGTCGAACTATTATGAAACAAATATTGGGAATAAGAAGGGTCGACCGACCCTTCATTTAGGAGGGAATTGTAATAATAGAAAACCTTGGAGAAAGAGCGACCGCTCTTTCTTTGAGAATATTTCCACTTGCCAGCAAAGTCTTTAAAGCAAAAATTATATAAATTTTGTTGTTAAAATTTTGATATCTGGTATCCTAGGGTGACACGTGGAACGATCATATTGTGACACGTGGCATATTTGATTTGGAACTTTGGGCAGACCCAAAAGTATATTGTTTCTATTTAAAAAAAAAGAAAGAAAGAATGTTTCTGTCTGGTTAATCGCAGTCAGAATCATTCTAACTAATGGCATCACTATCTGCATTGTTGTCTGGGAATGTCCTTTTCCAACGCAGTATTCTACTTAAATTTTAATTAGCTTTATGGTGTGTCTGGGAATGCATGCATGTGTTGCTTGTTTTTGAAATTATAGATGGAATCAGTGTTGAATATAATTGTCACTGATTTTGTATCTACACCATTGCAATAAAAAGTAAAATGTTTCTATTTAAAAAAAAACAAAAAGGACAGAATGTTTCTCTTTAAAAACTAAAATGTTTATTTTTAAAAAAAGAAAAAAGAAAAAGTAAAATGTTTCTATTTAAAAAAAACAAAAATAAAGAATGTTTCTCTTTCAAAAGTAAAATGTTTCTATTTAAAAAAAAAATGTTGGTGCATCCAGCAAGTTGGAAAGAATCAAAATGGAAGACACAATTACTGAATACAATTGCAAACGAGCGCCCAACAGCTTGTGCCATACTGAGTATGGTCAAAAAGCTAGAGTAGATAAAATTGAGGAGCATACAACCAGGCTAACTGCAGATAAAACCCGTGTTGACTCAACTCTTCTCGACAGGGGTTCTCATTGTCGTCAACAAGCACCAACAATCCCTTATACACCGGCCCGGAAAGGAGTTACCCTTCCCAGCAACACCTGTGGAGGGTGCTGCAGGAACCAAGTTTCCGTAGTGGCGTTGAGAATATGCTTTACCCACAAATCTCTTATCGTAGAAAGTTAACCAGATATCATCAACTTGACAACATACTATTTACTAATCATTCGCATATTAGGTAAGCAATTCGCAGATTCAACATAAAGTAAACATTCACAATAACATATCCATTCTACTTAATTGCATGAACCATTATCATTCAATCCACAACATAATAGACATAATGCAACATTCACCACCGCACAGAGACATAATTAGAACAATAATCGGACATCTTCATGCATTCATTAAACTCTGCGGTAAACCCGTTGCAGGAATAGTCAAAACATAATGTTGCGGATCCAAATTAGACCAAAAAGAGGGTTTCTCCACTATCTCTCTCTCTCTTCTAATATTCCCTTAGGCTTACAGTTCACTTCTATTTATATGTTATTCAATGGTCCATATTGACCGATTCTAACAGTTGAATATTGACCGAGCAGCCCCCATAACAAAACCACTCTAACATCCGGAGTCTGCACCGAGATTGAACTTCCAAAGACATGGAAAAATACACAGAAAAAACAGCGAGCCACCAGCGAGCCGGACGCTGACCACCAAGACCGGAACAAACACAGACCAGGAAGACCAATCAGGGAGCAAGGTGCTCCCCTCGTGGGGAAACTGGTTCTTCACGAGGGAAGTCCCTCGAGATATCCATGTAATCTTTCAGAGCAGACTTGAGCAAGCAAACACCGGACGAATGAGTTTGTTGGCCGCCTTTTATAATTTGGAGGGATTCACGGAGGTCGTGAGCCAGCTGGTTCCTCGCTTGAATTTCGCGAGCGAACAAGATCCTCACCACCCATAGGGTTGGAGATTAATTTCCGGCCCAAGTGGGCTTCGTATTCCCGGAGAAGGGATAATTGGCTGTGTGCTATCTGCTCCTCTATCGGAGCCGGCATCTCTGCTAGATACTGAGACCCCCAATTGAAGGTCTGCGGGGCAAACTCTTCCATCCCCATGGTGTGCTATTGAGATGAGCCTTCTCCCTGAGAGCAACTTTCCCCCCCAGGTCGTGAAGACCCTACACCCCTGCTGGATCGCCTGCGTCTACATGCCCTCATACGGGTAGCCATGATATACCAATTAAAAAAACTGAACCACTAGAAATCCACCCAGAAGTTCATCCAAGCTTTAAATTGCAGGTCTCTCGAATGGAGGTCGCCTACTCCATTGAAAATATTTATAGGAATTTCTATGGAAAGCAGGGCGGAGAGCCGACTTGACTCCCAGATATTTTCACAGAAGCCCACACATATGAGAGGATTGACATTAATGGCTTTGTAGAGATTGAATGACTCAAAATCCATGTAGAAGGCCATCTCGTACAATTGAAAATCAATTTGCAGTACTTGCTCGGCAGCGCGGTACAACCAGAATTACTGCCTTCAACACATAGAAAGTTATGCGTAAGGAAGCAATGATAGAAATGAATTGTGTAAACCGGCATCAGCATGATGATTGAGGGCGTAATTTATTGGAGGCATGACGTTACAGGACGTCTGGCTGACCCCTGCCCCATGTCATCCTCCACTACCGTCCCTTCAAACCGCCTGCATCTATCCGAATAGTACTGTCATGATGGTTGATAGTACTATCATGATGGTTGATAGAGGTGTAGATGGCGAAAGCTAAGCATTGAGCTACAGCGTATTAAATGCGGCAGCTCCACTACCATCCCTTCAAATGAGCCTGCATCTGTCTGAATAAAAGATGCCGCCAACGTTCAGCGACTGACAAGGACAATCTAAAACGTTGAGCAACTTTAGCCTTTGAAAGTGTCAATATCAACCTTTCTAAAATGCAAAAACAGGTTTTGAAAGTGGCAATATTGTCTTTGAAAAGTGTGTTTTTCAATTCAAACAGTTTTTTGACTACCTATGAACCTTAAAATTGCAGTTTTTTGTTAAAAAACTATGAATTTCAATTTAGAAAGTGTGAATTTCAAATAAAAAAATGTAAATTTTGACTTGAAAAGTGTGAATTTCAAATAAAAAAATGCAAAATTTGATTTGAAAAGTGTGCCTTTCAAATAAAAAAATGAAAATTTTCATTTGGAAACTGTGAATTTAAAATTAAAAAATGCAATTTTTGATTTGAAATGTGTGGATTTCAAATCAGAAAATTCAATTTTTTATTTGAAAATTGCAATTTGCATTTGTAAATGTTCAAAATGTAAGGCGAAAAGTTATAAAAATGGTTGTCCCAACTTCCATTTTCCGATAAGAATGATCGGCCGCCCCTTCTTTTAGTAGTTAGTTGTGAAAACATTTATCCAGCAATTCAACTATATCCATAATGGATAACACAAGAAGGATCGAGCGACCCTTCTTGCAGTTTTGAACTAATATGAAAATAATATTGGGAATAAGAGGGGTTGGTCGACCCTTTTGAGAGTGTCAAACTATTATAAAAGTAATATTGGGAATAAGATGGGGCGGTCGACCCTTCAATTACGAGGGAATTGTAAAAATAGAACACTTTGTAAGTTATAACTTATAAAAATGGTTTTTGACACCTTTTGTCTTGGATCCTTGTTTTTCGACAAGAAGGATCGGTCGCCCCTTCTTTTCGTAGTTAATTGTGAAAACCTCTATCTAGCAATTCAACTATATCCATAATGGACAACACAAGAAGGGTCAACTGACCCTTCTTGCAGTGTCGAACTATTATGAAAACAATATTGGGAATAAGAAGGGTCGTCCGAGCATTCAATTTCGAAGGAATTGATAAAATAGAACACCTTGGAAGTTATAACATATAAAATTGTTTGTCCTAAATTCCATTTTCTGACAACAAGGATCGGCCGCCCCTTCTTTTCGTAGTTAATTGTGAAAAAAATTATCCAGCAATTCAGCTATATGGATAATGGAAAACACAAGAAGGATCGACCAACCCTTCTTGCAGTGTCAAAATATTATGGAAATAATATTTGGAATAAGAAGGGTCGACCGACCCTTCTTGCAGTGTCGAACTATTGTGAAAATAATATTGGGAATAAGAAGGGTCGGCCAACCCTTCAATTATGAGGGAATTGTAAAAATAGAACACCTTGGAAGTTATATCATATAAAAATGCTTTGTCCCGACTTCCGTTTTACGACAAGGATTGGCCGCCCCTTCTTTTCGTAGTTAATTGTGAAAACCTTTATCCAACAATTCAGATATAGCCATAATGGAGAATGCAAGAAGGATCGACCGACCCTTCTTCCAGTGTTGAACTATTATGAAACGAATATTGCGAATAAGAAGGGTCGACCGACCCTTCATTTAGGAGGGAATTGTAACCATAGAAAACCTTGGAGAAAGTGCCAGATATCTGCCAGCAAAGTCTTTAAAGCAAAAATTGTATAAATTTTGTTGTGAAAATGTTGATATCTGCTATTCTAGGGTGACATGTGGAACGATCTTATTGAGACACATGGCATATTTGATTTGGCACATTTAGTATAGCGAGGTTACTAATGCTAGTTTAACCACAACACAATCAGGAAATGAAAATTCACTGATAGTAGCTTTAAGGATTAGGCACATGCAAGATTACCCTGTAGTTGGAAATGTTAATTAAAAAATTAACATGAATTTATTAATTTATGTTAATCATTTGCAGAAATAGATAAATGTTTTAATTAAATAAATTCACTTCAAACATAAAAGACACACAGATCATTAGTAAAGACAAATCCAAACTGTAGATCAATGTATGGATTATTGATTGCAAAAATTAAACAGTGTTCATAAACAATGTGGATTATTGATTGCAAAAATTAAACAGTGTTCATAGACAGTGTGGATTATTGATTGCTTATTTGGTAAAGTTTCGAGAACCCGAAACCCACAACCCGCATTTTCGGATTGCAGATTTCGGGAACATTGAATAAAGCAAGATTTGGAAACTTGACCCCAAATCTTGCATCACGTAGGAGTAATCTCGGTCGTTCGTTTCTTCCTAGGTCTACAGTCCAGATCTCATCCAGTCGAAAAAACCTTAAATAAACGGTTTTTTTCTGATTTTTCACTATCATTTTTACTGTCGGTTTTTATGCTCCTACATGGATTTTACTGTGGAGTTTTTACCAGGGTCACCTGCATGTTTTTCAGCTGAAATCAGGTTGGTTTGTCGTGAATTTTGCATCTTCTTTTCGCGCTTTTACTGTTTATGGGTTGATTTTGACTCTCATTTGTTTATTTATCAGAATTTCCTGAAACCTTCATTATAATGTCTCGAACTACCCGGTCCAAGGCACTATATAGGGATTCACTGACCAAGGATCCCAATTTCGGCATTTTCTCAGACACCAGTGAGAGGGTGACTGAGGATTTTCAAATCGACTGGGCGAAAATTTATTCAATCTTTGACAACCATGACCTTTCAGGCATCAAACAAGACTGGCTAGCGTATGAAAAAATTAAGGCTTCCCAATTTCATGCCATTGCTGTTCACCCTTCCATCTTACCTTATACAGACCCTATAAAATGGATTGTTGAAAATGCCAATACCAAAGGCCGGTCATTCAATGATTGCGCAGGTTCGCAATTGAATACCTTTCGCCCAGAGGTTTTTATCAGAGCTTTCGCTCTCAAGCCAGCTATACAAACCCTGAGTTCTGACTTTATTCAATCCTCCAAGACCAGAAATAATTTTGACAAGATGATGAAATTTTGGATGATGAAACCTAATAGTTTCGTGCCCAAGGGGGATGATCTCTATCCTATTATTTGGTTCAAGGAACCTTACTCTTTACTCGCAGCCATGCATTGCAGGATTTTTGGTCTCCCCAATTGTTCAATTTTCAAGGTTGAATGGGCTCCCATAGCACATCATGTGTTAACAACAGGTGAATCCTTTCCCTGGGCATCCATCCTGTCATCAGAAATTAAGACACAAATTCAAAACTATCAAAATGCACCCGCCTCAAAGAAGACACATTTTTATCTATCATCCTACATCCTTGATGTCTTCTGCGCTGACTTTCAATATCCTAACTTGGGGTGGAATTGGACCCCTGAGGCTCCACCAGTTCATATATATCATTCTGCATTATGGGAAAGCAATTATCTACCCTTGCTTTATGAAATTTGTGACCACTTCATGGGTACCATTTATTTTAAATTATTTCACCAGGAAGCTCCTGCCTTCTCAGCAGATGCTAGAACCTTCATCAACACCATTGGGGACTGGTATGTTTATGAGTCTTTTGCATATATCAGAGTTTGGGGAAGTGACACTGTTCACCTGTTGCCTAGAATTGTACCTAACAGGTTGGTTATTCAAGAATTTTCCTATCAGACTGTCATTGCTGGAGTCTACAAGAAACTTACTGGTCCTAAAAAGAGAGGCTGGCCTAAGTTCTCTCTAAATATTGGCCCACTAGTTATTCCTACTTCAACCTAGGCTGCTGTACTTGGTGATCAGGTGGCTCCTTTGAAGTTGGGAAAAACACCCAAAAGAAAGCATGATCCCAAGAAATTCTTGGATGCACACTTCAAGCAATATCACAGGAAAATAGACTATGTCCATGAAGATTTGCTAGATGAATCTATCTATCGAGGGGTGAACACCTTCCCTGAAGTGTTAGCAAGAGCCAAGAGCTTGGATGAGCAGCAACAGATTATGGCATTTCAGAAAGAAATAAAATCTCATGTTTATGGGAAAAGAACCTTGGAGTTGAATATCACTAAACAGGTTAGAAGGAGCAGAGAACAAAAGCAAATTCAGGTAGCCAATGCTCCCTTAATGCTTACTTATACAGATGGAGGAACCTCCTTAGATTAAAACCACTGAGCAAGTTAAAGCCTTGTTGTAGAAATCTTAGAATTTTCAGCAACATTTGGCAAAATTGACTTCAGTGTTGGGTACCAAGACAACTGAATCGCCCAAGGTTGCTATGAGTGTTCAAGTAGTTGCTACAGCTTCGCAGCTGGTTTATGACTCGACAATGATTGAAGATAATCCTCCTAAGAGACAGAAAGTTTAGGTTTCCACATCTGAAGTTCCTACTGTTGATCTCACTAATAGTGATGTAGAAGATGAGCCATAGGCTGTAGTTCAAGTGACTAAAGAAGTACTTGAAAAGGTAACTGACAAAGTTGTGGAAGAAGTCACTAGGGAAGTGACAGATAACTCACAGTCACTTACAGACTTTTTGGACAGTATTGAAATGGACCATTCTCATCTTGATCAACCAATTTTGGAACTTACCTCTACTAACCCTGACATCACAGTTCCATCACTTTTGTTACCACCTATCTAGGATCTTTCTATTTTGCCTATAGGGGAAATCCCACCACTCTCTATTTCACATTTTTTTCACACTTTGACTCATAGGGCCACCCCTTTTCCTATTAACTCAGTTTCTTTTTCCATTCCTTCCTCTATACTTGTAGAAGGCTAGTCTTCGAATGGCCTCCTTCAATTACCCGCATCTACTTCATCACTACCCACTGACAGAGATTCAGTCACAACTACTTCTTCATTACCATCAACTGCTAATGGTGACCAAGTTCTCCTTTCTGAAGTTATCACTTCAATCCTTTCTCCTACTATTCTCTCATCAATTCCTCAAATTATTTCTACCTCTATGATTGTTCCTCAAGTTACCATGCCTATGCCCGATGCCATGGCCACTCAAACTCCCTCATTGGTTTCAATAGAAAATGTTATTTCAGTCACTTCTGAAGTAATAACTAAATGGGAGGATGATGAAATAGTCCCTCTTGGACATTACTTCTACAGTAAGGATAATAAGGTAGTGGTAAAGAGGGGTAAGAAGAGAAGCATTGATAAAAAAGGCTTAGAAGTGTCTGTTCCTAACCAGATAGTTTGGGCTCAACAAGCTAGTAACCCTCAGACAGGGGCAATTGAGACAGCTACATCCCTAGGGGCATTTGTAGGAGCAAACCTTGATTCAATACAGGTTCTCAATAGAGAAATTGATCAAAAGAGGGAAGAAGTGGAGAAGCTTCAAGAAGAGCTGGCAAAGGCTAAAGAGGAACATCAAATTTATGTTGATGATATTAGAAGGATTTGGGAAGATAAGTTGGGATATGAGGAGTGTAAGAGCCAATCTTTGCAGGTTGAACTTCAAAGGTTACAAGCTGAGAATTCTGCCAATGTTCAACAAATTGCTTTATTGCAAAAACACTGTGAGGATGCAACTGCAAGTGCAGCCTTTTCTACTTTCTTCAAGATGACATCTCAGGAATTCAAGGACTTAGCTTCTCAAGTCAATAAAGAGTATCATGAATACCTGAAAAATATTTTTTGCACATTGGATGAAATTAGAGAAACTCATATCACTTTTGGCAAGATGCTTAGTGCCTTTGAAAGGCAGGAAGGTAAAAGGCTTGAGGCTTCCAAGGCATATAATAACATTTTTTAATAGCAGAAGTACATCAAAGACATTCCAGAAGGATTTCCCATGCTTAGCAGTTTTCAATTTAAGAAGATCAGAGGTGCGTTGAATACTTGGTTGGAAATAAACGAATCAGTTGAAGATATTCTTAAAAAAGCCCGAGCCATTTGTAGAAGGCCATGGTATGCAGCAGATAATGCTATGTTGGCTCTCCAGTTGCTTGCCATGGAACTCATCGAAGATTCCCATCCACCTAAATTGAAGATTGAGGAAGTTGAGCGTAAGTTTGATGAAGTTCAGCAGCAAATTCCACTTCTAGAAGAAGTCAAGGTTGATGATGTGGAGTAGTTGATTAGGAAGTGGGTTTCCCTGGAACGTAAGATCCAAGTCTACATCTGTATATGGCATAAGCTGGAAAAGAATGAGATGGAGACGTTCGAATGCAATGCCCAGTTGGGACTCGAGTTAGCAAATTATCCTATGATAGATGAGCTGTTAGAGATTTGGGGCAAATGGCAAGATGTCCTAGGACATTAGGTTATTTTTTATTTTGTAATCCCTATTTTTTGTGGATCTCCATTTTTGTACCGTGTTGTAGTTCTTATTTAAGGACAGATGCCTCTTTTGAAATGGGGTGGATAATTTTGGGATTGGGAATCAGCAGGAGATGACTGGGGATTCTTTGTCTTACTGGAGCTTTGTAATTTTGTTTGCAGAACTCATTAATACAGTACAGTAATCTCATTGAATCTTTTCTTGTTTATTGTTCAAGTTTCTTTGACAATGCTTGATTTCGTATCTCAAATTGTCATCTACAGTATGTGATCCCTTTTGCATGTATGAATTAATGCATAGGTCTGTTGTATTGATTTCTCTTATGGCTGATCTATGTATAAAATATCTTGTTGAATTTCTTTAATTAAGATATTTTTCTTTATCGATTTCTGCAAATGATTCACATGCTATTTGATCAATGTTAATTTTTCAATTGACACAGTGATCACAGATTGATCTTGAATAGGTTTAAATTACTTGAATTATTCTCTTTTAATTTTCATTAATTGGTGATGATTTAAGTAAACAAGTAAAATGCATCTTTTACATTTCTGTTGGAGTTGGCAAACATGCTTGTTCTTTTCACATCAAGATTGATCTACACAACAACAAGTCTTCCTTAGAATAGATTCTAACTTAGATTAGGATCCCTCCCCTCGTGCTCTCCACGTGCTGGGGGGATGGCCCCATAGATCATGCTGAAATCCGCAGCCGGGGGATAATGCTCCTCGAACTGAAGTTTACTTGTGGAAGTAATCGTAAATAAGTAACTTTACACATTTACATTAGTATCATTATAGTAGCATTATACGAAAGCTATTCTATTCTTTCTTTTTCTTTTTTTTAATAGAAACATTTTTTTTTTTTTAAATAGAAACATTCTTTCCTTTTGTTTTTTTAAATTGAAGTATTATTTCTTTTTTTCCTTTTCTAAATAGAATGAAATCTCATAAAAAGAATGAAAAGTGTTGTTAGTTATTATTATTTTTTAATTAAAGCCCTTCATGCTAGAAGGGAGGTATGAATATATAACCTTCAAATGTGAATTCAAAATAAAAAAATGCAATTTCTGATTTGAAAA
Source organism: Larix kaempferi (assembly GCA_027924585.1). Lineage (NCBI taxonomy): Eukaryota > Viridiplantae > Streptophyta > Pinopsida > Pinales > Pinaceae > Larix > Larix kaempferi. The sequence continues at coordinate 3,093,306 of BSBM01000588.1, forward strand.
GTGTTCAAAATTGCAATTTTCATTTGTAATTGTTTAAAATTTTAAGGTGAAAAGCTATAACATATAAAAATAGTTTTTCCCGACTTCCATTTTCCGACAATAAGGATAGGCCGCCCCTTCTTTTTGTAGTTAATTATGAAAACCTGTATCCAACAATTTAGCTATATCCATAATGGAGAACACAAGAAGGATCGATCGACCCTTCTTGCAGTGTCAAAATATTATGAAAATAATATTGGTAATAAGGGTCGACGGACACTTCTTGCAGTGTCCAACTATTATGAAAATAATATGGGGAATAAGAAGGGTCGGGCGACCCTTCAATTACGAGGGAATTGTAAAAATAGAACACCTTGAAATTTATATCATATAAAAATGGTTTGTCCTGACTTCCATTTTACGACAAGAAGGATCGGCCTCCCCTTCTTTTTGTTGTTAATTGTCAAAACCTTTATCCAGGAATTCAGCTATAGCCATAATGGATAATACAATAGGGATCGACCAAACCTTCTTGGAGTGTCGAACTATTATGAAAATAATATTTGGAATAAGAAGGGTCGGCCGACCCTTCATTTAGGAGGGAATTGTAACAGTAGAACACCTTGGAGAAAGAGTGGCCGCTCTTTCTTTGAGAATATTTCCACTTGCCAGCAAAGTCTTTAAAGCAAAACGTCTATAAATTTTGTTGTTAAAATGTTGATATCTAGTATCCTTGGGTGACACGTGGAATGATCATATTGTGACATGTGGCATATTTGATTTGGCACACTGAGTATAGGGAGGTTACTATTTTTATTTCATTTGGCACAATGAGTATAGCGAAGTTACTAATGCGGGTTTAACCACAAAACAATCAGGAAATGAAAATTCACTCAGTAGTTTTAAGGATTAGGCACATGCAAGATTACCCTGTAGCTGGAATGCTAATTGAAAAATTAACATGAATTTATTAATTTATGTTAATCATTTGCAGAAATAGATAAATGTTCTAATTAAATAAATTCACTTAAAACATAAAACACACATAGATCATGAGTAAAGACAAATCCAAACTGTAGATCAAACTAATCAGAGGCAGGAGGCAGGATATAATTAAACATGACAGTGCTATGCAAAGAAAACTAATCAGAGGTAGGATAGCTGATTAAAGAGCTTTTGTTTGGTGATTAAAGAAGAAGATATGAACAACCCATCAATATAGAGCTTATGATAATGAATTCTATACCGACTTTAGCAGAAAATGGTAGTGGATGCTTGAAATGAAAGCAACATAGCATAATATTTATGACTTCTGTCCTGATACAACACTTATCCAAGCACGAAAAAGCATAAAAGTATGAATTAAACAATGAGAGAAACGTTCACATAAGAGAAGAAGTAAACAGACTGTAAGACGAATAACACAAGAATCTCTGATAGAAAACCTTACTCGGCCTAGCCATATTTTATTAAAATATATCTTAGAGTGCTTAATAACACAGGGAATTCACGAGTCCAACAAAAGTTTCCAACCCTTTCTCCTTCTATTACATTTCTTACATAGATGCTCAGAGCCTTTCGGCTCGAGCTGCCTCAACAGGAAGTTGTTACAATGTAGGTGACACCTATTCAAAAAGGTTCGCCACCCTCAGGAATTAGTTACAACAAAATGACAATGCTGGTAAAACTGGTTCAATTGCCTTTTACAAAGTTACTGAGCATTTTTACCGAAAGACAATAGACTCTAACAAAATAAACAAAATGCTTCAGCGAATATTTCCTCCATGCTGTTATCCCACGATCATCGAATCTTCAGCGGTTCAATATCAGCTTTCCCTTCCCATATTTCTCAACGAGCTTCCATAGCTCGACAGCTGGTAGATCTGAGGTGGCCAACTCCTTCATTAAGACTCAGATCTTAGTGTGGTCCCTATAAGAGTAGCTTCGCAGATGTGCACTAGCCTCCTTGAACATCATGCTTAACTAAAAATCATTTGCCATTTTCTCCACCACTGTCTTCCCTGATAGCAACTGATCCATACTAGCAAAATCATTGAAATGCACTTTACATCCTTCCAATTTCTTCTGATATTCTTCTTCTGTGAGCATTGTTCCATCCTCCTCCCAAAAGAGAGGTAACCCTTTCTTGAACAAAGGGTCAAACATGTCTTTGAAATACTTGATCTGTTGTGCCATGACATCTATTTTAGCTTGAATAGCCTTTACCTATTGGTGCTTGTGCATCACTTTTTTGGCTCCAATGATGATGGAAACCCTATCTGTTACACCAGTTGTCTTGACCTTCTCCTCAGATAAGCCATTCAGGAATTCGATGGCATTCTCAGTATACTCTACAGGTTTTTTGTTCAATTTCTCATTTGCTATTGTCACACCACTCTTGGCTAATTTTATCAATGTTTCCTTGTCCAAGACAAAATCGAGGAAGGGCCTCAATTTCCCTGCTTCTTCAACAATGCCATCCCAGATGACCTGCCTGGCCTCTAGCAAGGAAGTCTGCCCTGTAGCTTGTCTTTCCAACTCATCATATTTACCTTGCAACTCCTGGTGCTTGGCTTCCCAAGCCTCCTTTTCTCTTTCTGGATTATCCTTCAGGGTTTTCAGATTCACATTCTGCTTTTTTAATCTTGTTATTTCCACGTCTTCCAAACTAGCTTTGACTATAGCCCCTACCAGGGAGAAATCACCAGCCTCTATGGATGGTGTGGCCATGCTTTCTACTTCTTTCTCTTTCTGCTGCAGTCTCTTCTCAAGCTCTTCCACTCTGGCCTTTGAGATTTTCTCACTTGCCACCACAGTGGCTATATCTATCTGCCATTGGTTTTCCTTCACTTCAAGCTTCAATAGCTTGGCCCTACAGTCTGTCAAGTCAATTTGCAACTTCTCGTTCTTTTCCTCCAGTTATTTTAGCTCAGAGACTGCTACTAACTGGGTAGAGGGGATTTTCAACCCCTTTTTTAGAGATAAGATGATGTTGTCTTTTTCGTTGAATAGGTTTTGAATAATGGCTCTTTTATCAGGCTAGCCCTCAGTGGCCACTATGTCACCCTGCAATTTCTTGATCTTTGCCTTATGAGATTTGTTTTCCATCTTTTCCTGCTTGAGCTGGCTGGAAAGCTTTCTCTTACTGACCTATACCTTTGATAGCTCCAAAGTTGTCCTCAACAGTTTAGTATAAATAAAATCCTCGGTTTCTTTGTGCAAGTTTATTACATTTGGGATAGGGATGTCCTCTAAATTCATCCTTAGCTCAGTGACCTTGCTCTTGTTGTCCAAGGCCAAACTCGGGGTGTTCTGAGTGAGGTTCGTGCTAGTCACTAGAGACACTTCTTCTCTTGAAATTTGCCTTAGTTCAGTATATAACTTGGACTCCTCTGAGGCTGCCCGTGAGTCCACCTTGTATTCATCTATCAACTCATCTCTAGTCTTGCTTAAGGCAGCAGGATGAGTGGCTGCTGGGTTAAACACATACTCTTTGATCTCAAACACTGGTAGCTTATCCACTTGTTTCTTTTTTCCTTTATGAGTCCCCACTGGTACTAGCTGTTGCTTAGATTTGTCATTTTTCTGCCTCTTTGGGGCTCTCTCATCTTCCCCTTCTGTGTCCATAGGGACAATGTCAGCTTCCTTGCTGGAGTTTATTAAGTTGATGGCCATAGGCATGGTTGCTGGCACTGATAGGACTAGGGTAGAAGAGCTAGGCACTGTGGGTGTGTTCCCTTGTGTCAGCAGGGAGGATCTCTCAGGTGTGTCTATTTCCATCTGGCTCTTGCTAGGGCATTCCAATAAATTTGCAGCTTCTGCCATGCCTGGAATTTCGAAATGCACAAAATCCTTCCTGTTGGTTTCCTTCCTCCTGTTGGAAATGATGTGGTGGGGATCATAGTTTAAGGTTGCTTCTGTTTTGAAACCCATCTCCTTGATCTTGCATTCAATGGCTGTAAGAGCTCCTTTGTTTTTTATTAAGAATGGACCTACAGTCCATGGAAACACAATATCAGAGCCCTTTCTATGATCTAGAAAGTGCTCAGCTTTTGCCTTCAATTTTTGTCTGATGAATTCTAATGCAAACATTTTGGGGGTCAGGAAAACTGGTAGCATGTAGGGTGCATAAGAAAACCCATAAACACTAATGATTGTGCCATGCTCTGAAAGGAACCAATCTCTGACCCTCTTCTCAGGAGAAAGCTGTAGTAACTCCTGCATTTCTGGTAATACTCTAGGCAGCTTCTTTTGGAAAATGACCTAATAAACCTCAGACATGAGCTCGTCATGGAACTTGGTGTAATCAGTGTACATATCCTGAGTAAGTAGTACCTCGGGCATTTGCAAGTTTTCCTCATTGAATGCCAGGAACTTTTTTAGTAAGTAGGATTGAAATCTGAAAATCCTTGTTTCCTGGAAATTCTTTAGCTGGGAGTGTATACTTTCAACCAAAAATTCATCAAACCTGAGGCATGCACATTGGGTAGAATGGATTGGGTCATCGGATTCCAGGGGGCAGGTGCTTAGGACAAAAAGCAAACTTATTAGAGGTTTTGTGACATACATATCAGAGTCTAGACCTAGGAATTGGCTCATCATTGAGATAACACCTCTGGATTCTTCCCTGAATAGTTTGGCTTCAGCTAGGAAATCCTGCTCTTGTATTTGGACAGTAGGATTTAGAAAACACTTGTAGAAATTTTGTTTTACTTCAACAGGGGATTGTCTAAAAAACCGGATTAGGGCTTCCTCAGTATACCCTATAGCTTTCTGGTAAAACTCTTTTGGGACTGACAGGGCTTTTCTAAGGGTTTGGGTATCGATTTCGCAAAGGATATTGGACTTGGAAGCACCCATGATTTCCCTCTTGGTAGAAGAGTAGTTAGAGGCGCACCATTCAACAAATTCGGGAAAAGCAGGGGTTTGGCCGACTGTAAACAGATGGAAATAGGACTGGTGGACCTGGTGCACGTCTATACCTCGCTCCCTAAACAGTTTAAGTTTGTTTTTTACAGTTTCCATGGGGTCATCAGTCATCATAGTGTCGTAGACCTCTGCATCTCTGTTTGTAAACAGTGTTTCTATGGGTTCTCTATCACTCAATTCAACCATTAAATAGTAACCTGTAGAGCAGATAACCTACTTGTTTTTTTGAGGTTGGCTTGGGCGCCTGGTTGACCTGTCTGTTTCTTCATAGCTTGCTCCTGTCGCTTTCGGATGAAAAATAGGATCCAACTCTTCGTGCAGGCGAGTTTTTTATATTATTTATCCTTTGCTATCACCCATGCATCTCCTGCGACATGGAAGCTTCCCTGGCCGTCCATTTTCCTGATCCCTAGTGGCCTCGAATCCCGCCACGTGTTGCCTCGAATCCAGGCCATCAAACGCTGCGAATTTTACCTACTTGGTGGATTTGGCTTGCGTTGATGTTTCGTGCAAGTTAGATCCGCGAACAAAACCTCGACCATAGATCTCGGCCTCCTCAGATGTGCGCCGTCCAAACCCGTGGGCCTCTACCAAAAGTTCATGGATCCGAAACTTTGTTTGCTCCGCGCATGTCATATCGGAGAAGTAGTTCCCAACTGTGGATCTACTCCATTGGCCATTGATCTGGTACTTAAGATGCTTGTGGGCTAAACCTCCCGCCTCCGTCTAGAACACCTCACCCTTTTTGCGCGAAGCGTGCTCATGACTGTATATTTTCACCACCACCAATCTAGACCGTTTATTTGCGCAGATATGTAACTGTAGGCAAACCTTAGCAATTTAATTCTCCTTGCAAAGTTTCAGGCTTGGGATTTGATCAGTTCACCCTTGAGGCCGTCAATACCTACCCAGATGATTCTATTTTGCTCAGACCACTGAGGCTTTCTCCGTTCGTTTTAGAAATTGAGCCTCCCAGTTTCATCCAGGACCAACGCTAGTGCTAAGACTGACAAGCTAAACGGGCAAGCTAAACTTCATTTTAATCACCCGGTGTAATATCATCCGCAGGATCAAGACAAATCGACGGTTAAAATGTAAACATGCCGGAAGGAAAAGTAGGGTTGCAGGGTTTTATTTCATAAATATATACATTCTTTCCACAATCCTCAATCCGCAATTGCAGGTTGCAGGTTGCGGAAAGAAAATATATCAAAACTGAAAACCAAGATTCTGCAATCGGCTAAGTTATAACATATAAAAATCATTTGTCCCGACTTCTGTTTTTTGAATAGCCAGTCAATTGGTTAAGTTATAGCATATAAAAATCGTTTGTCCCGACTTCTGTTTTCCGACAAGAAGGGTCAACCTCCCCTTCTTTTCATAGTGAATTTTGAAAACATTTATCCAGCAATTCAGCTATATCCAAAATGGAATACACAAGAAGGATCGACCGACCCTTTTTACAGTGGCGAATTATTATGAAAAGAATATTTGGAATAAGAAGGGTCGAGCGACCCTTCTTGCAGTGTCGAACTATTATGAAAATAATATTGGGAATACGAAGGGTCAGTCGACCTTTCAATTACGAGGCAATTTTAAAAATAGAACACCTTGGAAGTTTTAACCTATAAAAAACGGTTTCTCCCGACTTTCGTTTTTCTACAAGAAGGATCGACCGCCCCTTCTTTTCGTAGTTAATTGTGAAAACCTTTATCCAACAATTCGGCTATACCCATAATAGAGAACACAAGAAGGATCGATCGACCCTTCTTGCAGTATCAAATTATTATGAAAAGAATATTTGGAATAAGAAGGGTCAGCAGACCCTTCATTTACGAGGGAATCGTAACAATAGAACACCTTTGGGAAAGAGCGTCCGCTCTTTCTCTGAGAATACTTCCACTTGCCAGCATAGTCTTTGAAGCAAAACATCTATAAATTTTGTTTTTTAAATGTTGATATCTAATATCCCAGAGTGACACGTGGAACGATCATATTGTGACACGTGGCATATTTGATTTGGCACATTCAGTATTAGAAATATAGTTGGCTCGCAAAGAATATTTTTTCCTATGAGCACCGCTGAATTTGGCAGTTTGAGTATAGCGGATCATATTTTAGTATTTAGGTAGTTACTCTGAAGATAATTACTTGATTTTAAGTGCAGCGGATAAACCACTTCTAAAGGCCAATTATTCTTAAGCACAATTACAACACTTAACGACAGTTAGTGCGCAAATTACGACACTTATCACAAATCCAATTTTGTAACAAATAACCATCCATTATCAATCCCAATGGCTATAAGTTGTATCTTTCCTTTTATAAAACTTTAATGAAAATGAGAAAATACAACTTTTTGTTGACCAAGTGAAAATTTAGAAACACAACAATTTTGTTGCTTAAAACTGCCACATAGAGAATTTTAGAAACCAATTTTGTCTACTATCAACCATTGAGAACATCCACCACTCTGAACACTATTCCCCATATTTTCTCGTTGTGCCTTGACTGCTGCAAGGCCCTTCTCGTTTATTCTAATTTTTTCTACTGCAAGGCCCTTCTTGGTGACCATGCCCATATGATGCTATTTACATCGATCTTCATGTTTTCTTCTACACCAACAACCCATTGTTGTTGTCTATCTAAGCATTTTTTAAGTATATATATTCCCTGTCCAAAAATGGTCTGGTTTAAATTTTTCCCTTCAACAGATAAAATAATTACCTGTCCATAGTAAATTTTTTATTAAGATATATTTTAAAATTGATTAAAATTTCACATTTACATAGAAAATAAAAGTTTTAACTATATAGCAAATGCTCATGGCTGAAAATATTTTCAATGTGTACGTTTATTTCCAGGTATGATATGCATAGAAAGGTCCAATGGTTACGTGTCAAGTTAACAATTTGGAGTTTTCTATTTTAATGCCAAGTTGTTTATGTTAACTTATCAAACAAATTAATGATCATGGAAAAAAAATTAAAAGAAATTATAAAGGTTAGCTGTAAAATGTAAATCCAAATTCTGTTAAGAGTGACCCACAAAAATTAATGATGGTTTAGAGAATAAATTTCCCACCAAAAATAAGTTTTGGAAAAAAACATGACAGTTTAACATGACGGTTCCAATATGACAGTACTAGCATCTGACTCCTGATAAATATCACCAATCGCCTTACCCAAAGTGCTCTTTTTTATCTAATGGCATTTATACCATGCATTTTGACAGACGTATATTGTGTCTAATCTCATTGTAAACAAGTTTCTTTTTCTGTCATCTCCTTCTTTGGCCACAAGAGAATTTGATCCTATAGAATTTATAACATTCAACTATCAAATTTCTTAGCACATTCAACTATTGATCGAAGTGGAATTTTTGATATACAAAAATTTGAGCAACAATGTTTGGTGCTAATGTTTGAAAGGTGTGCACCCTGATTTATTGCAGGCCTGTAAGGTAACGATCTCAAATTTCATTCAGAAATTTTAGAAGAAGCTAGTATATCCACTAGTCACCCCTAGACAACATGCCATACAAGAAAACACCACTTCATCGACCAGAATACCAAAGGAGATGTCACCCAAAATTGTTCCCCCAACAAAATCAGTCTCACTCACATTTGTTACAAAACCTATGGAAATGCAATCCTTTCTTTCTGAACACTTATGTAACAACTTAAATTTTCTCATAATAAAAAAAGATTTATTCTTAGTTGTTGTGATATGTGCTACACTCGTCGAAGTAGAAGCTGGTATATCATTCACCTCATTCTCAGTTGTTATGATATGTGCTACCTCATTTACGGAATTGTATGGCCTTGTTCGATTACCTTTAACATGTGTATATTCACAATGGGGAGTACCTGCAAGGACCATCTGTAAAGGACATTCTTCAAAAACATTCCAAATGTATAACATCCAAAGGAACATTATCGATTTCAAGCAAAGTGTTTGTAGGCCATCTTATAATAGAGCCTTCAAATACACCACAATCCTCTCAATTGCGGAAGACTTTATGAACTAAAATACCAAACTCACTAGCATCTAGTACTTTGAATTGTACAATGTCTCCCTTAAAAATAGTTGACACTAATCCCCAAGCAACATAACATGGCTTTAAAGAACATTGATGTATCAAATTAACTAGTAGATTCAGATTGATTATTCTTGAAAGCACTTGGAACAGAAAGCAATGTTTCTGTATTAAAATTGATGATTCTTTTAATCGGCCATACAACAAAAGATCCACTACTCACCCCTGGACAACATGCCATACAAGAAAACACCACTTCATCGCCCAGGATACCAAAGGAGAAGTCACCCAAAAATGTTCCCCCAATAAAATCAGTCTCACTCACATTTGTCACAAAACCTATGGATATGCAATCCTTTCTTTCTGAACACTTATGTAACGACTTAACTTTTCTCATAATAAAAGAAGTTTTATTCTCAATTGTTGTGATATGTGCTACACTCGTCGAAGTAGAAGCTGGTATATCATTCACCTCATTCTCAGTTGTTATGATATGTGCTACACTCGTTGAAGAAGAAGCTGGTATATCATTCACCTTGTTCTCGCAAAGAGCAGACCCAATCTGGTTAACGATCTTAGATACAGGCCATTGAATATAACCACCAACAGCCTTTGACAATGTATCCGCACCTTTTGATTGATAGGGCAATGGAAGACTTGCATTGAAAGACTTGGTAACATTTACACTAATACATCCTTCATTAATGTTGATATTATGCAAAATTTTTCTTTCTGGAAACGAGATTCCTTCAACAAATTTCAATTCATTCAAAAGTAGGTCCACACATTCTTGAGTACCAAAATCCATTTCATAAACAATATCTGAAATATAAAATAACAGCACACATTGTTCAGAACCAAAATCCAATTCAGAAGTGTTTTATGAAATATAAAATAACAGGAGCACATTAACATTCATATTTATTTTAAACAAAGATATAACATATATTATAATATATAAAAAATGGCTGTCCGGACTTCCAATTTTCCGAATGGTAGGATCGGTCGCCCCTTCTTGTAGAAGAAGCAAACACAAGAAGGATCGAACGACCTTTCTTGCAGTCTAGAAATATTACGAAAATAATTCTAGGTAGAAGAAGCGTCTCCCACCCATTCATTTAGGACGGAATATTAAAAATGTTCAACCTACGAATGTTAGGCTGTCAATACATGTATTTCCAAAATTTTGAACAAGGGAAGAATACTGAGCACAACAAGGGTCGGCCGACACTTCATTTATGAAAAAAATTTAAATATATTTAATCTACGAAGGATATGTCGACAATTCTCGGCTTCCAACTTCCACTGTAAATAGTAGGGACTTGGACATCATCTAAGTTATAACATATAAAAATGTTTATCCCGGCTTCCATTTTCCGAAGAGAAGGATCGGCCGCCCCTTCGTTTAGGAGATAATTGTGAACAACTATATCCAGCAATTCACCTATATCCAGAATGGCGAAAGAAAGAAGGATCGACCGACCCTTCTTGCATTCTAGAACTATTATGAATACAATAATGGGCAAAAGAAGGGTCAGCCGCGCGTTCATTTATGAGGGAATTGTAAAATTATTTAACCTACGAAGGCTAGTACGTCAATTCATCTATATCTAAAATGGTGAACACCGGAATAATACTGAGCATGGCTAAGTTATAACATATAAAATTGTTTGCCCCGACTTTAGTTTTTCGAGAAGAAGGATCAGATGCCCCTTCGTATAGTAGATAATTGTCAAAACCTTTATCTAGAAATTGAATGATATCCAGAATGGTGAAGACGAAGAAGGATCGACTGACCCTTCTTGCAGTCTCAAGCTATAACGAAAAGAATATTGGGAAGAAGAAGGATCGTCCACCCCTTCTTTTACGGGGGAATTCGAAAAATCGAACTTGGAGAAAGAACGACTTATCTTTCTCTTTGGATATTTCCACTCTCCAACAAAATGTGTGAAGCAATGTTCCTATGAAATATGTGTTTAGAGTGCCGATATCTACTTTAGCCACTCTGAAAACTCATCCCTGGAGGAAGGAGCGGACGCTCTTTCTCCTCAACATCTACTTCAAACACCCCGAAATGGAACAACCTTACGATAGAGCAACCTCGCTTTCATTGTCAAAATTTTGACTTGACGGCAAACTCTTTGTAGCAAAACGTCTGTAAATTTTTTCGTTCAAATCTCGAAATCTAGTCTCCAGGGTGACACATGGAACGTTTAGATTGTTCCACGTTGCTTTGATTATTCCAGAATTGATATGTGCTGCACTTGGCGAAGTAGAAGCTGCTATATCATTCACCGTAGTCTCGGCCCAAAAGTATGAAAGAATGTTTGTCTGGTTAATCGCAGTCAAAATCTTTCCAACTAATGGCATCACTATCTGCATTGTCATCACTGTTAAATTCAATTTCCAACACGGTCTCCTGCCTAAATTTTAAGAACATTTTTATCAGCTTTATCTCTAGAACTAAATGCCTTGGTATCGTATGCAAGACTCACATGTGTTCTCATTGCATCCAACAATTTGAGTCATACACCGCGTCCAACTACGCAATACATGGGACTTTTCTAGCCATTTTGATTGCTTAAAGCTATTTGATAGCTTAATTTTATTCAATTAAATTAAATACTTAAATTATATATATTTATATTAAAATAAATGTAATCAATATTATATAAATTAAGACATAAATTATCAATTTCAAATATTTCAAATAAAGTATTAACGTTTACATAGATCAGTGTACTATAGCGAATATTAACTCCAAAATGATATTAAAAAGAAAAAACATGTTTCAATTTTACGAGTTCATTTGTTGTTATCTTTTTCCAACAAACCTAGCCAAAATTAATGCTAGAGGATTTGCAGAAAACAATATGGAATATATGAAAATAATACGCTACATCACCAGACAGAAAATGTATGCAAGCTGGCGGGAATCAACATTAATGAGTAACGCCCGATTTTGCAAATATAACGTTGTGAATTCATATTAATGGACTATAAGAAGATAACTACCTGGAATTGAAGGAAATAAATTCTGGAAATCTGAAGAATCTAAAACGTTCAGCGACTTTAAACTATTGCGAACTTCAAACCATGGAAGATACCATGGAAGATATGGATTTTTAGCCCGGAGGCTGAATAAGCATGCTCTGTTACAGATTTAGATTTATGGTTGGAATAATATAAATACTTTCCAATTGAAAAAATAGTAGTTGATTCTTCAAACCAATCTTACTGCTCTACCCGCCCAACACTCTTCTCGGTTCCACCTCAGCAAAAGCAAACCTCGGTCCTCAGAGAAAACAGAGCTCCAAACTAGCAAACACAAAGAGTTTGAACTTTAAGTTTCAATGTAGGCAGTGGGCGGGAAGAGCAGTGTGGCAGGATAATTTTCAATGTAGTCAGTGGGCGGGAAGAGCATTGTGGCGGGATAAGTTTCAATGTAGGCAGTGGGCGGGAAGAGCAGTGTGGCGGGATATCAATGCAGAAAAGTTCATGACATTTATTATCACAGTGTGGAGGGATATCATCTGTACGTCGTGACACATAAACACAATCCATCATAAACGGGCGCCTCATAAACGTGATGATATTATTCACATGAGTGATACAATCCATCATTTACCATTAGCGCTGTAGAAACCATTTTAAATGGCGGAAAAGATCAACTCCATTCCAACGTACAAACCATTTTAAATGTTCGAAAAGATCACCTCCATGCGAACGTACAAACCATTTTAAATGGAGGAAAAGATCACCTCCGCGCGAATGTACAAAAAATTTTAAATGGCGGAAAAGATCACCTCCATGCCAACGTACAAACTATTTTAAATGAAGGAAAAGATCACCTCCATGCCAATGTACAAACCATTTTAAATGGCCGAAAAGATCAATCGGGCGACGAAATATCAAGGGTCCCACTTCCGTTTCGCATCCCCAACATGCACACTAGGACGAGGGGATGGGTGGTTGCAGAATCTGAAACCGCTCTCCACGTGGAAGCACCACATGATTTTGCAAGTTGGAAGGGCAGTAAGGAAAACCACCGTCCCCCATTTGCGAAACCACCTTCGCCCATCCTTCACGGTCACTGGAAGGTGTGGATATGATGTGGCCAGTCCACATCACACCTTTTTCCCACGCAACTCCTCCACGTCGAGGCTTCTGCCAATGTGTCTCCTCCGCACCAGACTTCCTGCCCACGTGGCTTCTCCACGTCAACCTGCACATGCACAGTGGAAAACACCTTTCAATTACACAATCACAACATAATTAAAAACCTTTCAATTACACAATCACAACATGCAAGAATGAAATAAAAACGCATCAGAATCAAATGCATAAGATTACTTATCTTTATCCAACGTAGATCCAAGCAACTGGCTTTGTAAGAGCGCTTTTCCACTTACTAGCATCAATATAAATGTGTGGTTGTTTATCAGTTGCAGAAAATTATAGATAAAATGAGTTAAACGAAGAAATTCATTTAACACATTATAACACATGAATCGTATATTAATATAAATGCAACCTACAGATCGATGTATTCATTAAATTGGCAACATAAAACATAGTTCAAAGAAATTTGACAAATTAATATCGAAAAAAGATGGCCAAGAGAAACCGACTGAATTTCATTAATTATGCAAAAAATTACAATGAACCAATACATAAACATTAGAATAAATTTACCTAAATTATACATAATTCAAATTGAATCGGCATCCCCACAACTTGCCCTAATATTCCTCTTCCTGTGTCCTCGTGGTGCCATCCTCCTCCCAAAATATAGGAAGTCCCTTCTTGAATAATGGATCAAACATTTCTTTGAAGAGTTTTACTTGATGTGCTAAAATGTCTATCCTTGCCTGAATCGTGTTCATCTGGTGATACTTATTCACCACCTTCTTTTCCCAAATAATACTAGACACTCTTTTCCCATTCAGAAATTCTATGGCCTTTTCTGCACAGTCCATGGGCTTCTTGTTGAACTTTTCCTTGACTACTGTTAGGCTTTGCCTAGCTAACTTTATTACACCCTTTTTGTCCAGAATGAAATCGAGATATGGCCTCAATTTCTCTGCCTTCGCAATAATGTCATCCCAAATGACTTGCTTTGCTTCCTGTAAGGAGGTCTCACCTATAGCCTGCTTTATTAATTCATCATATTTCACCTGTAGCCCTCCTAGAGAGGTTGGCCCACGTAGGGTAAAAGGCAAGTGGAAGAAAAGTATAAATAAGTGGAGGAGGTAGGGTTATTAGACTCTCTATTTATACATTCATTCACTCACTCATTCTCTCAAGTGAGTAGTGCGCACAAGTGGAGGAGGATAAATACAAGGCAAGGTTTGTGGCTCGTGGTTTCTCCCAAAAAGAAGGGATAGATTATGAAGAAACTTTTGCACCCGTAGCCAGATACACTTCCATCATAATGGTACTTGCTCTATTTGCAGTGATGAGGCGGAAGAATTACATCTGATGGATGTCAAGACAGCTTTCTTGAATGGTGTAGTCGACGATGAAGACTTGTGCTAAAGAACTGTGTCGAGAAATACCTTCCTAGTTAAGAGGGAGTGTTGATGTATTTGTAACTTCGGAATGTATTTCACTTGTATATTTTATATTGTATTCATATGGCATTGTACTTCCGACGGAGAGGTTTCATTCCTCCGATCGGAAAGGTCATCATTGTATGTGATATGGTTATCAGACTCCCTAGTGGGGTCGGCCCTGAGTATATTAGGATGTTAGAAAAAAATTGCATTAATGAACAAGATACTACTTATATGCAAGTAATGGGTAAGTGGTCGATGGTACTATACAACATTCCATTGCTACTTATCTAGAATGAAACCTCTTTGCTGACATGTTGGAGTACACTTGCCCACTCTTAACAATGTTCTGGTAGAGATGGAAGACATCTAGAAAGTTACGAGATATGGATAAATGTTGTATTGAAGCATGATTGGATAAGATAATTGCATGATTGTATGACATATGTATTTATGTGTAAGAATTTGTTCTGAATACTATGAGATGTTTGTAATCATGCAATTGAAATTGTCCTGTAGGAAAGACCTTGTACCATCACCTACAAGAGAGACTTGTTTCGAAGAACAAGTGATGATGATTCAGCAAGAAGATTGATGAAGTCAAGAAGAAGACTTTGAAGAACCATAAGTACTCAGGAATCGATATGCAACAATGAATGAAGTAAAACCAAAATATAATGAAGATCATGAAAAGGAAGATCATACACCAGATGGATGTCAAGATAGGATTCTTGAATGGTGTAGTGGAAGAGGAAGTATATGTGGAGCAATCACTCGGGTTTGAGACACACGACAGGGAGACTCATGTGTGCAAACTGAAGAAATCCTTGTACGATCCGAAGATTATGGGGTGACATTAGGGTACACAAAATTTTGCAGAGATAGTGTAATCAGTCCTGAGAGATTATGGGGTGACATTAGGGTACACAAAATTTTGCAGAGACAGTGTAATCAGTCCTGAGATGTACCTACTTGATGGCTTTCTCGCAGAGATGATGAAGACCTACATGGATGAAGACCTACGATGATGCTCCAGTGATCCAGTGTTGATGATCTAGCTCTAGTATTGAAGACTTGTGCCTATATGTATTGACGCCCATGTCAAGAGAATACCTTCCTAGTTAAGAGGGAGTCTTAATGTACTATATGTAACTTCAGAAGATATTATTCACTTTTATATTATATGTATTAAATTTGTACTTTATTGTATCCCCGACAGAGATGTTCTTATTCCTCCGTTCGGAGGTGTCGTCATTTGTATTTGCAAGTGTCACAAGTTTTATTGTAAGTGTCATAACTTATATTTGATGGGTTAATAGACCTCCTTAGAGGGGTCATTCCAGTATGTGTTAAGTGGAAGGGTTATTAGAATCCCCTAGGGGGTCGACCCAGTTAGGATAAAAGGCAGGTCAAGTTAATTTAAAGTATAAATAGAGTGGTTGCACCACTATATTTTCTCATTCACTCACACATCCAACTCGCATAGTTGAGAGAGAGGAGTGCGCACAAGTGGAGGATCCTGGAGGAAGAAATGCTGGAGACATCTATCTTTTGGGGTTTCATCTTTGTGATCTTTGTATTGGTGCTTATTCTATCTCTGAGGAAGTTGTGGGTTTTTTCACCTTTATGGTTTTCCCGGGTGAAATTCTTTGTGTCTCTTGTCTCTTGTGTTTGACATGCTGTACATGTTGTTATCTCAGTTAAGATCCTAGATCATATTGAATTAAATGATGAAAAGCTAACAAAACGAGGCTACAACCCCTTGGTTTTCATAATTTCCAACCTATAGATAGGACTCTAGACCTCAGTAAAGTCCAACTCAATAGTTTTACTAGCACCAACTAGATGGAATCCCCAACTCCCTGATATCACAAGCACCAAACCAAAGGAGTCTTCAATCTCCTATCCTTGCTCAATCCTGCCACCCTAATATGAATAAGAAGAACAATACTCCACTGCCATTGTATCACGGTTGCCATCAAACTATACGTGTATCTATGTCCTTGTGCCTGTATGTCATTATCCATGTATCATTGTATTGATGTCACTATCACAATCCATGTTCGTCCCCTACCCTTGGGGGTTTTGAACCTCGATTTGACTAGTAAAATTCCCCAAATTCTCCTGAAGTTAAATGGATGTTGCAGAAGTATTATGATATTAGTCTATAATCACTGATGAGGCTCCTTTTTATTTCTTAATACCCTCCATATACCTTCAGACCCAATTCGAAATCCTTTAAAGAGTCTTTTGGAGCCATCTACCCTTGGGGGCTTCAACATAGATTTTCCTAGTGATTCTTCCTTTCATTCTCTAATTGTAAATTCAAGTGGTTGAATTATATTGGAAGTTTCCATGCCTATAATAGCTGCATAAATGTTTCATATTACACATCAATCCACTCTAGACATAGTTCGAAAGCATTTGGGATCATTTGGGACATTTTGAGGCTTCACTAGTCCAAGTTTTGAAAATTGACTGAATTGGGAAAAGTTCCAAGTTGGGGACATTACACAAGAATTTAACGTAAAGAATGCCTTAAAGTCCAGTTGAAAAACACAAGAAAGTAAGGCTTACTAAAAGCATAAAACTCTGTAGTTGTCAAAAGTACTTTCTAAAATTGTCTAAAGGCTCACGAATTGGCTATAGCTTTAGCTTTGGTTAATGTTACCTTTGCACTTTGTCCTCCACTTTCAAGTTTCCAAAGGGATTCAAAGGAGTGGCGTTTGTTAATGAAGTGATTCAGGATAATAGTTTTTGTATTCATGAAGATATTTGTTAGATTCACTCCCTCTTTTGTGTTTCTCGATCTTTGTATTCATTGGAAATTGCATAGATTGTATTCCATTTGCATCCAACCTTGGTTTTTCTATTAGAAGTTTGATTACTTGTCAATTCAATCTCAATGGTTATGAATATTTTTCAAATTGTTAGGTATTTTTTATGTTTCTAAAATTTCCTCTATATGGGTTCTTGGTTTATCTCGGTTAGACATTGCTTATTAAAAGCCGTAGAGAGGAACAATAAAAATTTTGTCGCTTTTTATGTCCTAATACCTTTCAAACACCTTGAGACCCAAATTAGAAGCATTTGGAGCCATTTGGAAGCATTCGAGTTATTAATAGTCAAACATGAACAATATAATTATGGAGCTAATATGAAATGGGTTGTTTAAAAAAACAACACAACCTTAGATGTTATTGCTATGACATGTGATGTCTCCTTCTTTTCCTAATTTAATGTTTCATCTCAATGCTATCAATGCCATGTTGGAAGATTGATCTTGTTGTTTAGACCTCTATTATCTCTTATGGTCATCTCTCCCTCTTCTTCATCGACTTCTTCCCATGTTACACTAGATCTTCTACAAACCCATCTACAAACAATGTCTAGAATTGGTATTATTCATCAAACAAGTAATTTCTTCATATTGTTAGCATTTTTGTCTTTATGTTTTTTAAATTTATTCTATATGGATTCTTGGGTTATTAATGTTTATAGAGAGGAACAATGCAAATATTGTCACTATTCTAAGGTCTCTACATAAGGTCTCTCGCTCCAAGGGCGGAGGTGGAAAAGGCGCTAAACAATTGGACAACACACCCAGATAATCGACGGTGGAAATGGGTTCCCGCGCTAGAAAGTGCACGGTGGTTAAACTTGGAAAAGGTAGAGCAGAAATTAAATCACTTACCACGTGGCAAGAGTTGGTGGAGTCCGCTATGAAAAGTGGTTAAATTTAAACTGCTCATCGCAAGTTCGGAAACCACCTAAGCATATGTTCTATAAAAGGTTTGTTTGAAGTTTTAAAAAATGTTTTTGTCGCTTATTACCTGGAGGAACAGAACGGTCCGCACGAAACACGTCGTTGTCTTCGCCAACTGGAACAGCACCCAAGAAGCTCACTTCACAATTCACAGGTAGCTCGAAACCCTCAGTGTTTATATTTTGTGTCCCAAATGGCGAAAACCCAAGACCTTCTTCCCTTCAATGAAAGTTTAGATGAAAACGAGAAGCCTGTATTTGACCTTGTTTTCAACCCTGTTTTGTCTGTGTGTAGTATTTCGCAGTCTAAGGAGAAATTAATGGAGTTTAAGTCGTAGGGAAAGGATGTATTTAATGTTTTTGGTTCTTTTCTATACTATTTTTGTGTCGAACAAACCCTACACTTCCCCGAATTTGTTTGTTGGTGTGCGGCGAATTATTCGCAGGGAGAAAGGGTAATCATTAATGTAAAAACGACCAAAATTCTATGCCCAATAAATTCGCAAACTATCCGTGAGGTTCTAAGTTTACCTGAAACATTTCCCAAAAGCCCTGAGTCGTTTAACGAAGAAAATTTGGCAAATTTTATAGAAACAACAGTCTTGTAGAGAAAGACAAGTTTTTATTACAAGTCTTGAAAGATGGTCAGTTGCATGAAAACCTATCGTTCCCATTGAGTATTGATGTTTTTCAGCGAGATACCTAGTTAGTTTTGTCCTTGTTGAGTCAAAGTTTAGGTCTAGATAGTGATAAGTTGAATCACGAATGTTATGTTAGGTTTCCTTCTCCAAGTAATTTCACTAGAGTCACAGTCGAGTCTGGTGTGTTGTTTTAATTTTGATGAATTCCTAGCTAAAGCGATTCATGTCCAGTTGGTGAATTTCAACCAGTTGAACCATTTCAGGTATCAGCCATATTGTTCAAACATTTCGAAATCCAAGTTTCTTGGTACCATCTTTTCTCATGACCTTAATAAATAGGTCAATATGTTTGAGTTCACCCATAAAATCATGGCAGAAATTTACAGAATTATTTTTAATGCTGAAATGCCCCGAGTGTTAGAAGAAAAAGAAACTTTGCAACCTACACCAGAAGGCCAAACAGGTGATTGGTTCTTGTATAGAGAACATACTATAATTAGGATGTATGGTTTTACTGTAGCACCATATCTGTTGCCAGCCTTTTTAACAGCGAGGGTTTTTGCCTTGGAATTTATTAGACAAAGGTTGCATTCAGAAGAACATTTCTGTGCTTTCAAAAAAGCATCTGATGTGAAATTACCCCTTAAAGTTGGTCCATTCATCATTAAGAATAAGGCATCCCTATCTGTAGTAGAAAAATTACTGAAGATTATGGATTTCCAAGAGTCTGAAAGGATGAATTATGATCCTCATCAAATGATATCGCAAAGGAGACATCTAAATGGAAACAAGGCTTTTGATCATCAAACAGTAGAAGGGTTGAAATAAATGGCAAATTTATTCAAATTTGAACAAGATAATAGGGGTTGGATCAGAGAGATTTCTTTGAAATTTATTTTTTTAGCGATGATTTCAAAGATCGTTTTGTATAAATTTTGATTTTACAGAGTAATAGGGGTTGGATCTGAGAGAAAAAAATACAGTGACATAATATTTTTTGAAGACTTTAATGAAGAACATAAGTAAAAGTATATCCGAAACAGAGATTCATATGTTTTTACTTTCTTCAGTATTTTAATTTCTCTTTTGTGGATGTATTTCGTGTTACACCATCTTATCGCTTTGCCTCATAGATTCCTGTAATACTTGGGTTATAATTCATTTTATATGCTCTGATCCACACATTTAAATATTGTCAATGCTCTTTCTTCCAAATTAATGCAGAATTCATCCTAGAACTGAGATTGGATAAGCTATAACATTTAAACAATATTTATCCCGACTTCCGACCTCTGACATGTAGGATCAGCCGACCCTTCGTTTATTATAAAATTGTGAACAACTATATCCAACCATTCACATGTATCCAGAATGGTGAATGCTAGAAGGATCAACCGACCCTTCTTGCAGTCTAGAACTATTTTGAACAGAATACTCGACAGAAGAAAGGTCGGCCGACACTTCATTTATGAGTGAATTGTAAAAATATTCAACCCGCCTAGCCTAGGACAACAATTCCAGACTTTCGACTTCCGCAATGAAATTATAGATGGGATCGGTATATTGGATAAGTTATAACATATCAACAATATTTTTCCCAACAAGCGACAAGAAGAATCGACTGCCCCTTCATTTAGTAGAGAACTGTAGACACCTATAGGTTACAATTCACCTATATCCGGAATGGTGAACACAAGAAGGATTGACCGACCCTTCTTGCAGCCTAGAACTATTTTGAACAGAATACTTGGCACAAGAAAGGTCGGTCGACCCTTCTTGTACCCCGCATGAGGATTTCATCGCCTTTACCGAAGACGCAAATATGTTGTAGATTGTGGATACCTAGATTTCTTAAAATGTTCCATCAATATTGCTATCCTGCAACCCGGAATGCAGATTGCGGGATGGGACAACAATTCCCGACTCCCTACATCCGTTGTAAATAGTGGGGAATGGAGATTGGCTACAAGAAGGATCGATTGCCCCTTTGTTTAGTATAAAATTGTGAACACCTATATCCAGGAGTTCACCTGTATCCATAATGTTGAAGACAAGAAAGATTGGCCGACCCTTCTTGCAGTCTAGAACTATTATGAAAATAATACTTGGTAGAAGAAGAGATGGCTTCCCCTTCATTGCATGGCAATTTTTAACAAAGGAAAGGTAGCCATTTAGTTACTGTCAAAATGATTTGGTCTGGTGGGAAAGAAGAGATAAGAAACAATCCAATCAATACTCTTTAATAATTTTTATTTGTTATCTTTGTATGATTTGTAGAGCTTGTTATCCAATAATTGTCCAAGCTTAATACCAAGGTTACCATCTATTCAATGCATCTAAATTCCATTCTTAATACCATAAATCTTTTCAAATTATTGGGTGGCTTGCAAGTACTTTTGTCCAATTTTAAGGCTTAGATCATTTGATCTCATGGAGGAAGAACATACCTATGGAAGTGGGAAATTTTCTTGCAATATGCATGGGAGCAAGATTAAACCCCTAGATTAATTTTTCTTATATTATATCAAAGATTCAAAATGAATATAACTTTGTTCCATATGTGTAATGTGACATTCCGTTGTAGCTCTCTTACCTGATTCTTTGAATTTTTCTTTGAGCTGGTTGTTTAGTTATTGCATCAGTTTTGTTGGACTTGTTCCTAGATAGAATGTGCATTCACCAAGGTGCTAGAGTCTATTTGAGTCTATCTAAATTAATTTTCCCCCTTGACCTCGACCAAGGGAGGAAGGGGGCAACCGAATAAAACAGTACTTAGATCCCCATGCATTCCATTTTTTATATTATCTATCCTTTCCTATCATTCTTGTACCTCTAGGGATAAAGAAATTTCTCTGAGCCATCCATTTTGCATAATCGATTTGGTACCGTTGATCTCCTTCCATGCTTAGTCCCACGGCCTTCCGCAGTCTTCAATCTCTCAAACGCTGCCTTCCTCGCACCTTGGATTTGAGTAGTTATTATCAACTGTCAATCTGGCCCTTGTCCGCATCCTGGCTCCCAACATTTGGCAAGAAGGATCGGTCGCCCCTTCCTTTAGTAGAGAATTGTGAATTCACTCGTATCCAGAATGGTGAACAGAAGAAGGATTGACTGACCCTTCTTGCTGTATTGAACTATTACGAAATGAGTCCTGGGTACAAGAAGTTTCAGCCTATCCTTCATTTACGAGGGAATTGTAAAAATATTCAACCTCCGAAGGCGAGGGTGTCAATTCATGTATATGAAGGATGGTGAACATTGGAAGAAGACTGAGATAAGGGTCGACCGACCTTTCGGCATCACCTTGTAAACAAGTTGAAGTCTAACCTGAAGCGAATATGGGGGTTGCATAATCAAGATTCTCTTAACCATGGCGTTGCACAGATGTTGTTACCATCTTCGCATAACATTCTATTTAACATCAATTAGAACACCAGATGACTTCGCACTTGGCAGCTATCGCAGTATATAGAACTACGCTAAATCTCTAATGTATTCACCAGTTTGCTACGAATTCGTCAAACTATGTGCTTCTTCTTCACAATCACGCACTTGTATTCCAATTAATCAATGTGCAATTACCATTCACATACATATAAATTAAGCACAAAAACTCACATAAACTCGAATAAAAAACATGTGATAAACTCATACACATAAACAAGAAGGATCGACTGCCCCTTCTATGATGATCACTCATTCTATGATCGATCCTTATCCCAAACGACTCTATAAAATGTGCATTCTATCTCTCATGGATAATGCTAGCAGATTTGATCTTAATCAATCAATTGATTTTGAAAATGAGGGGTCGTTCCCTAACCATCGATGATTAGCATGAACATTTGCAAGTATACATGTAATATTAAAACACTAATTTATAGTTATAGACATTGTATGCATTCTTATATTGACTACTTAATATTGACTGTTTTGCAGATAAAGCATGGCTAATTTGTTGAGCCTCAGTAACTACCAAGAAATCCCTTGCTTTGAATTGACAAAAGATCACTACCTTCCGCCATTCACAAATGGATGGTATGTTGAGATGGAAGAACCAGATAATTTGTACCCGGATATATATCTATTCTACTTGGATTTCGAGAGAAACCCGATTAGAGCTAGGATATTGACATATGCAGAACCCGTTGATTCTGATAAAAAATTGCGAGTTCAAGCTGAAGCGATCATTGGTGAAAATTATGGCCTTATACAGTGTGATCTTATGGTTTCTGATTATCGACTAGATCTAATGAAAAATGGTCCCGATCCAGATCCAATTTCCTGTGCAAAGCAATTGTGGGTTTTTCCCTCCTATGTTGTTTCTAATCGTTCTAGAATTGATACCGCGACATCCTTGAAGAAAGGAATTTTGTCGGCATGGAGGAAAAGAATGCTGGCTGGGAAAACTTCCTCTGTATTACATTATATGAATATTAATAAGGGGCCGATAATGGTATGCCATGAAAATATTCTAACGTACAACAGAAGAGCATTTCTCCAATATATTGTAAAAGATGTGGGGAAATATACCTTGAAACAATTCAAAGGAAGTCCTTCTAAAGTGATGCTGCGGAAAGCGACTAAGAGCTACGAAACTTCAAAAGAAGTTCAACAATATCAGATCAAACATTTTTGTTCGATGAGAAAGTTTTTTCCATTGACATAACAAGATGTGTTGTTGCGCCTCCGTACTTACAATATTATCGAAAGGTTGATGAGGAGGTGGTGCAAAAGATGGTGGTATCACTTGTCCATACATTTACAACAACATTGAGAGATGTTATTCTATTGCCTTTCAATAAGGAGACCAGATTGCCCTTTCTTCCCGAAAATGAAAAAGAAATTGATCTGCCATCAATAAATTTTTATATATTGGATGGGCAGCATACTATTTCTATGCAGAAAATAATAATTGTAGATGATCAATATAAACAACTCCATAAAAGGTATCGGCATCGAACAACTCGTCTTCTACATAGAGACGTTCCTCAGGACATCATCAACAAATTATGCAAACAACAAAATTTGTCAAACAAAGAATTTGCAAACACTACATTCATTTCTTTAGTTGAAAAAGCAAGGGAGAGATGGTTATTGTGTGGTTCTCCATCCCACCTGGGAAATGGAAATGCTTCCAGTGATGTTTGGACGGTATAGAATTTTTCTTCTTATTAATCAAATTCTTTAGATTGCTACCTGTGTTATGAAATTAGGAAATTAATTGGAATATTCAATTTTATATGTTTGCAGTCTTTCCAAGCTCAATGTATGGATATCTTTCTTGTTAATCGGGAGAGCCTTAAAGACAAGCTAACTCTTGTTTTGACATCGGAACGATTGTGGAGCAAATGGCAGTCTGTATTTGAGCTTTACAAAAGTGGCACCTTGGATTGCTCGCCGAAGAGCATCGCTCAGGATGATTTTTCTCTAAATAAAATAAATAGTTATGGCTCTAATTTTTTCAGACCATTGCGTGATCTTGATGAAGATGAATTGACCGCTGTGGCAAACAATATAATCAACGGATTGGTTTGGTTGAGCACATCAGTTGATAAAAAGTTTGCGCAGAAACTTTAAGTCAATATTGCAAACGAATAACGGAAGAGAGGTCAACCAGGCATTCAATCGTTGAATATTTCAAAGTTAATGATGTTCAAACTGAACGATCATAGAATGTCACTGACCATAACGTATTGAAATATATAAAATTGCACCAAACCATCTCAAGCAACTGTGCAGTATTTTATGCTCGGGAAAGCAACCAAAATCTCCGAGTAAAAAGAGAAAGAACGAATCTGAAGTGGATATTGGTACCAAAATACCAATTGATACTCAGAAAATATTGAATTAATATATCAATAAAGAGAGGATGTCCATTGAAGACATCGAAAATAGTTCACAGTTTGTTTGTCAATGTTGTTACCCTGATTCTTTGGTCACCACACTCAGAACAATTCCATTTTTTGGTACGACAGTCAGCTGTGAATTTGTTGCTGCGGATATGTGTAATTGTGTTGTTCCATGGACAGAAGAAGACATGCTGGCGTTTTTGTACTACTTAGAAACAAATCAAGAGGAATGTACTTGTATTTTTCTAGCTGACATGGAGAACTCTTGTATGATTTCTAAAGCTTTCACAAGTTGGAGCAAGAAATTAAAAAAACATGTTACGGTGAATCCTACAGTGGGAGTATATAGAGAATTCTCCGGGGACCTGTTTATAGGATTCTCTATTATACAATGTTGGCGCATTGGAAATGTTGAGGATATTTTATCTACCTCTGAAATGATATGGATTGGAAAGATGAGGGCCTACCGATGATTGATTTACCTTGGTCCAATGTTAACAACGATAGTGCGAGGAGCCATGTGTTTCCAAAAGAAAGGACACAGGAATTCTGGGATCACATAGTTTCCAGACATGTCTCTTCTGAAGGCACAGTTCTTTCGTTGTACTCAGGAGGTAGGCTTCTTCCTTCGTTGACCAGGTCTCCAGATAGAATAGTTATTTCTATTGTGGAGACAGTACAATAAGAGCTGTTCATGAACAACTTCTATCATGAATTGGGTATAAAACAAGGTATTTCTATTAACATTTTTAGATGTCTTTGATTTTATTTTACTTTTTTCTCAAACAAGGTATTTCTATTAACATTTTCAGATGTCTTTGATTATAGTTTACTTTTATCGGTCGGTTATGTTCAATAACTTCTTTAAATTCCTATTCTACTATAGCTTCAAATAAAGAGCATACCCAGGTAACCTCCAATCGAATTACAATATCCGATGACGAAACAGAAGGTGATAGACAATCTACAAAGAACTACAAAACATGACAAGAAGGTAAAAAATTATTTTTCACAGATCGTGGTTAAATTAAGTAAATTATGAAAGGGGATAGTGACCTGCAAAAAATTATATAAAATGTATACCTGCACATTTCCAGGTCAACATGTGGATCATCCACAACCAGAGTAGGCATCGACGATGTCCCTGGAGATTGGTTAGCAAGTCACATTGGAGAATAAGGGACCAGGCGGGAGCTTGGACAATAATGAACAAGGCGAGAGATTGAACAATGCAGCACAATAAGGGGACTTGGCCAGTATTGAACCTGGAGAGGGCGCCTTGGTGTCAAAATGTGGTGTCTCCAGTGATGTTACTCACCAATCAAATGTTGGCCTACCATTGACAGGTAAAAGACAATATTTTCTACTTAAATTGATAAAACAAATTTATTCCAAAGTTTATATAATGACAAACAATATTTTTGTGCAGCTCCCCATACAAAAATGTTATTGATATTAGAAATGGAAGGTTTTCTATTTCGCAAGAAAGTCACAGAAAATGACTCCAAAAGAGATAAAAAAGGGGAAAGAGTAAAAAAGCGAGATGAGTCTATAATAAATGGTGAATTTAAACATAGAAAAACTTCATATGAGTCACGAACAAATGCCATTCGATTTTTGGATTTACTTTTTTCCAAATTCAATGTTGGGATTTGGTCATCTAAATGTGGTGTCATTGAGGGGAAGGTGCTGCTTACAAAATTTTTGTTGGCATGCGGTAAAGATAAATCATATGAGCAAATTTTTTTATTTATTTGGTTTCGAGACAAATGTACCTCCGATCAAGAAGGAAATACACAAAAAAATATGGAGAGTGTGTGGAAGGAGTTCCCAATGCAAACTTCGGAAATTAATACATCAATGATTTTTTTGGAGGGTGCTGTTGAGAAAGCGGTTCCATTTCAAAACTGTATTTCGTGTAACCACTTTATTGGATCATCCCTTCGGACAGATACTGAATTGGTACATGGACTTTGGCAGCATTTGAGTAAAATGCAAGAATCAGCTGATATCAGAAACTATCAAATGTAACCTATCATTGCCTAAATTTTCTAGATGTAATCTATCATTGCCTATTTCAAACCATTCAATGTGTTTTCTGTTTTTTTCCGGAGACGTTGCTATTTTCGTCTGAATGTAACATATTATTAGTTCAGTGTGATGCTTTTATTAAATCAATTGAATCTGTTGTGATCATTAACTTCATGAACAAAGTGTTGTTGTTGTTGTTATATATATAGTCACTGTTCTTGTATGTAGTGAGGATATCACCGCAAAAGAAACTATTGGTCCTGGGAGTAGAGGGATTGCTCTTTGGAGTTCGGATGTTATCCAACATTGAAGATTCTTCCAAACAACCTCATTTTGTCCATAAATGCTATTGTTCTTATACATGCATGTTCAGCCGCAAAATTATTAGTGTTGCCAGAGAGCATTTCAACGTTGCTTTATGGTTTTCTAGGCTCGACAACATGGAAATTAAAAATTTCTTGGGTGTATTTGAATGGTTGAAAAATGAAGAATTTGTATTTATTTGGAGTCGAGAGCAATGCGAACCTAGTACTATTTATAATCACTCAATGTATGCATACTATAATGTTGGTGAAGTACCGAACATATACAAAAAGTCCTTCAATGATGTACTTATCCAATATGGAGATATATATAAACAAACGGACATGTTGTTTATAGATGAAGGGCAATAGTAAGGAAAACTGCTTGAAAATTCCAACTAGTTGGAAATTTGACAGTTCACAAGAGAGTGATATAACTCTAAAAACAATGTTGTGTGCTCTGTTGAATTATCTCGGGCCTCGTTCAAAAATGGGGCGTTGGTTAAACACATTGAATTTGAGATGACCGTCATATTGTACAAAACAAATTCATTTAGTGATTTGTATATTTTTTACAGTTACTCCTACATTTAATTGATGTAAATTTCATTGCATAGTTCTCATCTTATTTATGGACATCGTACCATGTATCTGGTAATGTGTTTAAAAAATTGTTGAACATGAAAGCAATATACTTAGAAACATTGAACCATAATATTTTATTGACTGGTTTGTGTGTGTGTGTTTTTTGTTTTGCAGATAGTACTAGAAGATTTGTTTCTAGTAAACCATTGATCATTTTTTATTTCAATGGTGTTTTGTTACACGCAATACATAGAAAACAGAAACTCGGATTGCGGCGACCACCGAACATCGAAACATCAACAAAGTATTATTTTATACACCCAGGCTTAAAGGAATTTTTTGAAAAAAGCTTTCGTATTTTTGAGGTTGGGGTATGGACATCTGCTCAACGAAAAAACATTGACGAGTTTTTTCCTAGATTATTACAAAGAACAGGATTGAAAAGGGAACAATTTAGATTAATTTTAACATAGGAAAATTGTTCTTTTGTACCCATAGAGGGTTTTCAGGGTGTTGGAAATCCTAATGTATATCGCAAGCCTTTAAGTATAGTTTGGGACACTTTGAACCATGGTTGGGATCAGACAAATACTGTGATTGTCGATGACTCCAGAGAAAAGCATGTTTCTAATGATGAAGGAAACTGTATTATAACAAAAACTTATAATTATTCCGACGATGTCAATGACACATTTTTGTTAGATAAATTATGGCCTTGCTTGCTGCACCTAGATGGCGTGGGCGATGTGAGGCCAATTGTGAATAAAATAAAAATGGAAGTATTTTGTTAAATAATACACTTGAATGTTTGTTTGTACTAGTATGTCCAATTTCACTGTGATTATAATTCTTGTAAAGTGTCAAGTTTGGTTTCCGAAAATGTAACTCTGTTTAAATTGTATTGTTAAATCATAAAACATATAAATTTGTGTGCTTGATTTATCATTCATATGATTTATATGCAGGTTATGCACCAGTAGATTTCTTTACTGGATTCCTATTGTTTCACATTCTGCAATTACATAACAGTCATTAATATCATCATATTAAGTTAATTTGCTAAATTAAGTTATTAAGCATCTAATTAACAGCTTCATAACTAGGCTTATGCCTATCATTCTAAGAACATACAGGAGGCATCCATCCATCAATGAGGTTGTGACAGCATAAGCATACATGTATTACATAAATGGACTTTAGCCATTCATCATTCACATACAAAATTAATACAGCAGATAGCTTATGCAATTGAAAGAAACCTCATTCATGAATATATATTAACCTTCTAATAGGCTTAACATAGCATATTCATGGCTTACATTTATTTACACATAATTTCATTCCATAGATTGAACATATCAAGCATAATTAAATACATGAACATTATAATCCATTTTTTTTCAAAAGAAAAAATCATACTATTGTTATTCAAAACTGAATCAAATAGTACATGATGTTCCATGAGGTTACTTGACTCACTAGAGAGCTGAAGTAAACCATATATTGTCAAAACGACTTCCTGGAAAATTACAATAATTTCTCAAAAACAGTATGAGAATTTCATCCTTCTGCCAGAAAAATAAAAAACTTTCAGCTATTTAGAAACTTAGCCCTTCTAGGTCAAAAAGCAATCCAAAATATTGCTTAGTCAAAGAACTTTACTGATCCCTTATCAAAACATAGGTGATCAATAATTTCCTCCCAAAACAAATAACCAACTTCTTTTTTCATTACATCTTTTGAAAGCTTATCTGCATCGATGTTGTGCTGCCTATATATATGATCAATAATTTCCTCCCAAAACAAATAATCCAAATTTTGTTGGCTCATGCTATATGTTACTTCGTTACAGATGTAATAATTGCATTTCTTAGACCAAAAGGTTCTAAGCAATTTCCTGGCAATTCATTACAGTTAATCATTATGGGATCTTTAATGCTCTTCTTAAACACAAAGACCAATATGGGCAATTTGTTAGTCGTCATATTCCATAGAAAAAGTGTTGCTATTCAATTTCCAGAGGGTAATCTTGCTATGAGTGAATTTTCATTTCTTGGTTGTGTTGTGGTTAAACTTGCATTAGTAACCTCTCTATACTCAATGTGCCAAATCAAATATGCCACGTGTCACAATATCATCGTTCCACGTGTCACAATATCATCGTTCCAATTCCCTCCTAAATGAAGGGTTGGCCGACCCTTCTTATTCCCAATATTATTTTCATAATAGTTTGACACTGCAAGAAGGGTCGGTCGATCCTTCTTGTATTATCCATTATGGCTATAGTTGAATTGATGGATAAAAGTTTTGATAATTAACTATGGAAAGAAGGGGCAGAAGATCCTTCTTGCCGTAAAACGGAAGTCGGGAAAAACCATTTTTATATGATATAACTTCCAAGGTGTTCTATTTTTACAATTTCCTTGTAATTGAAGGGTCGGTCGACCCTTCCTATTCCCCGTATTATTTTCAAATTAGTTTGACACTGGAAGAAGGGTCGGTCGACCCTTCTGATTACTAATATTCTTTTCATAATATTTCGACACTGCAAGTAGGGTCGTTCGATCCTTCTTGTGTTCTCCATTATGGATATAGCTGAATTGTTCTATTTGACGTCCATGAATTTACGTTTCCCCTCAGAAATTTTAATGCTTGTTATACTATACCCTATACCCTATATTTATTAGTAATTAATCTTGGCCATTATGTTGTGCTGCTCTTGCACTGCTAGCAGGTTCCTTCACCGGCTAGCTGGCTGCAACTCTAGTACCTCGGCCCTCTACGCATTCAAATCATCCCCATTCTTTCTGATCCATGTCTACTGGGGAGCTTCCCCATTCTCTCTGCTTCGTCTATAACTGGGGAGCTTCCCCATTCTCTCTGCTCCGTCTGTAACTGAGGAGCTACCCCATTCTTGAGGAATAATTCCTCCCAACTCATTTATGAGGGAATTGTGCAAATATTCAACATACAAAGTATAGGCTGTGAATTCATGTATATCCTGAATTGTGAAGACTGCAAAAATACTAAGCACAAGAAAGGTAGGCCGACCCTTCATTAAAGCTGGAAAAAATGGCGAAAATGACCCCTGGAATAAACTCATAGTAAAATCCACACAGCAGGTAATTTTCGAAGATGAAATATAATAAAAGGAAACAAAAACAAAATCAACATATTTATTAATTCCATCGGGTTAAATCTAGCCGTAAGATTAAGACAATTCGACGGATGTGATCTAATCTGGGGAATGCGGTTTGCGGGTTGCGGGTTGTGGAAACGCATGTCGCAGATCCATTATTTAAACTCTTCCCGCAATCCGCAATCATGTATAACTAGATAGCCACTTCAACAAGCTATAGCATAATATGATGGTGCGTGCATTTTTTTGAAACCGTGAATTATGGTGGGCATTCTATCAGAGCAGTTTTGACTACTTTTTCCATACTTTCTCAACTTCCAAAGTTTCACAAACTTGCCATACTTTTTGAGAATGATGTCAGATTGCAAAACTGACTAAATGATAGCACGGTAGCACCAGAACACCATCTTGTAACTTTCCAGCGTCATGACACATTCCATGTCATCATAGATTCCATGTCATCATACATGCCATGTCATCACTTCCTTTGGCGTCATTTCTCTCTTTGAGGCTCACATGTGTGAGATATTCCCTTTCCAAAATAGAGATTAATTCATGTATAAACATAATGGTCAAGAATGGAAAAATATAAATCACAAGAAGGGTCGGTCGACCCTTCTGGTAGTCTGAAACTAGTATGAAAATAATATTGGGAAGAAGAAGGGCCGGTTGCCCCTTCATTTATGAGGGAATTGTGGAAATATTCAACCTACGAAGTATAGGCTGTCAATTCATGTATATCCTGAATGGTGAAGACTGCAAAAATACTAAGCACAAGAAGGGTCGGTCGACCCTTCAATTAAAAGAGAAATGAAATACAATTAATCTATGAAGGTTGGGACAACATTTCCCCACTACCGACTTCCACAGTATGTGGCTACGATCGGGACATTACCTATGATATAACATGTAAACAATATTTTTACCGACTTCCGACTACTGACAAGAAGGATCGGCCGCCCCTTCTTTTAGTAGATAATTGTGAACACCAATATCCGACAACTCACCTATATCCAGAATGATGAACACAAGAAGGATCGAACCACCCATCTTACAGTATAGTACTATTAAATAATAGTAGGCAGAAGAAGGGTCGGCTTCCCCTTCATTCATTTATGTCAAGCCTCGTTCAAAAGAAAAAGTATGGTTTTGGAACTTGGATTTTGGCGCTTTGGAAATGGATTTTGCAGTTTCGGAACCGGTTTGGTCACTTTCGGAACCATATTTTGCACTTTTGGAATTGGTTTTGGCTCTTTAGGAACCGGTTTTGTCACTTTTTGAACTTTGATTTGGCACTTTTGGAATCGGTTTTGGCAATTTTGGAATTGGTTTTGGCACTTTTGGATCTGGTTTTGGCACTTTTGGAACCTGGATTTGGCAGTTTTGGAACCAGATTTTGCTTGATTTTGGAGTTTATAAAGGCGGTTTTAGCCCCATCTTCAAAGTGACTTGAATATTTTAGACATTGATTTTCTCACCTTAAAATTTAGAACATTTACAAATTCACACTTTTCAAATCAGAAATTGCATTTGTTTATTTTAAATTCACACTTTTTGAATTGAAGTTCATAGTTTTATAACAACAAACTGCAATTTAAGGTTCATAAGTAGTAAAAAAACACACAATTCCAATAGAAAAACACCATTTTCAAAGCCAATATTGCCACTTTCAGAAGGTCCTTTTCAATTGCATTTTTTGATTTTAAATTCAACTTCAGAATAATTTAAAGTCGCTGAATGTTTTAGAACAAAGGAGAGCAATGATGCATGGAATTAAGTTGGTGAGCTGAAATTCATTGAGGAAGAAACATAAACGATTGATAATATTATGTTTTTTCATTCTACGGAGATGGAAAGTCTCGATATTTCCGACTGTCATGGGATTGACTATAAAATGTAGTGGAAATGGGTGAGGTGCACATCTTTAAAATGAGTAAAACAAATTATGTGCAGTTAGAAGAAGCTGACAGCATGATCTGGAGGCACGGAGATTCAAAGATAGCCTAGACACGGTGGTATTTAATCTCTCTCGAATACTTGCATAGAAAACAAATAATTGTTTATCACACTGCCATAAAAAGAAACCATTTCCAACAAATGCAAAAATAATCATTTTATTGCAGCCAACGCGTGAGGACACATATCATCATGCACAATAAAAATAGAGAAACTATTCCTAAATTGCCAAGTGCACCATAACAATTGGTTTGGGCATCCTGCTTGGACGGGTTATCTCCTAACACAGTTGGTCTGGGCATCCCGCTTAGACGGGTTAGCTCCTAACACCGTAGTTAATGGAAGCAAAGGCATTCAACCAATGAAATATACTTTGCAAATGATAAGCAAACACTTAAATTAGACGTGTGTATAATAATGACTACAAAAATTCTTTCTTATTGAGAAAAACCTTTTGTGGATATGTAGTCTTTCAAGGTTAGGAAGTTGCTCCAATAAATTGAGAAGAGGAAGAGGCTTCGGAATATGGATATCAAGATTCTTCAATGATTTCAAGCTACCTATTATCTCCCCAAATTTCTCTATAGGAAAATGGTGCAATAGATCCATTATATGAGAACGTTTCTTCATCTACCATCTACCTATATGAGAATGTTTCTTAATCTCCCTATGTCCCCTCCTGGTTGTAGGAACATAATGACAAATCCATGCATACCCAGGGAATATAAGGCGAACAAACTGAAAAATTCCATTTCAGTTTGCTGTGAGTGGTCACTGTGTTGATGGATTAGCCTATATATAGTGAGTGGCCACTGTGTTGATAGATTGAATGGGATGGGAGTCTGGGATGGATGGGGAATGGTAATTATCACAGTATGGCGGGATCACGGTGGTCAAATATATCATCTGTAGTGACTACAGATTTTGCTGGAGTAATCGTACACGTATCACTCCAATCGATTCCTTGAAAATCCAATGGCCAACATGCCTGCTTCCAGCGCATTAATAATATTCACCGTAAATGATGGATTGTATCACTCGTGTGAATAATCTCATTATGCTTTCAGTCCACATAATGTTTATGTCTTGTCACCAACAAATTCTGGTTGGGGTCAATGGTAATTATCACAGTATGGCGGGATCATAAGTTGGGCGCATGATACCATTTGGGTTTGATGGCCAATTAGAACATGAAACATAGCCACAGAATATTCAAAACAAGGTCTTTTTCTTCGATACCTTTTTTTTTGGAGGATTTAGGTGTCAATATTTCCAATCCATAGGTCTCAACGATTGCAAGTATCTAGATGATTCAACGTGAATGACCAAGATAATAGGGTGTACTGGCGACTAGAGAGGTAGTGATACTGTGAGACCACAAATGATACTATAATTATTCACTTCCTCTTGTAGTTCGCCCAAGCATATTTAAAACATAGTGTTTAATAGAGAATAAAACGTAGCATGGATTCATTGGTGCTCAGAGGATAAAATATTCTATACGAGTCAATACTATAATTAAACTATATTTCTAATACTCAATTTGCCAAATCAAATATGCCACGTGTCACAATACGATCCTTCCACGTGTCACCCTGGGATACTAGATATCAACATTTAAACAACAAAATTTATAGACGTTTTGCTTCAAAGGCTTGGTTGGCAAGTGGAAATATTCTCAGAGAAAGAGCGACTGCTCTTTCTCCAGGGTCTTCTATTGTTACAATTCCCTCCTAAATGAAGGGTCGGACGACCCTTCTTATTCCTAATATTCTTTTCATAATAATTTGACACCGCAAGAAGGGTCGGTCAATCCTTCTTGTGTTCTCTATTATGGATATAGATGAATTGTTGGATAAAGGTTTTCACAATTTACTATGAAAAGAACGGGTGGCCAATCCTTCTTGTCAGAAAACAGAAGTTGGGAGAAACAATTTTTATATGTTAAAACATCCAAGGTGTTCTATTTTGAAAATTGCCTCGTAATTGAAAGGTTGGCCGACACTTCATATTCCCAATATTATTTTCATAATAGTTTGACACTGCAAGAATGGTTGGTCGACCTTTCTTGTGTTCTCCATTATGGATATATCTGAATTGTTGGATAAATATTTTCACAATTAACTACGAAAAGAAGGGGCGGCCGATCCTTCTTGTCGAAAAACAGAAGTCGGAGAAACCATTTTTATATGTTATAACTTAGCCGATTGACTGGCTATTCAAACAATGAGTGAATATTTTAGACATTGGACTTTTCACCTTTGTAGATAACTTCATTTTTGAAGCAAGGGATTGTTTAGGTACCTAAAATTCATGACCATTAGAGGTATGTACAGGTTCTAATTGTGAGGTTGTAGATCCTAGTGATTGTTTGTTCATTGTAGAAATTGAATAACTATTACATTGAACAATACATGCATCAACATTGAATAGAGTTCCCACACAATCACCCTTAGCAAACACCATAGATTACTAGACCATTTTACACCCTTTGTTAGATAAAAGGAACTTGACACGAACATGAATAAGTTTTCTTAATAATACTAGGTTACACGCAAAACCTGGAATGCGTAAAACTCCATTGATCCTCTTCACTATACCACCAAGGAATTTGATCAAGACTCTGCAATGACAAACTATGTTGAGAGGAGAATCGCAAATTCACTATTTGAACTGTTCCCGCAATCCGCATTGCAGGTTGCAGAAACGCAGAATGAAAACATTTACAATAATATTCTTGGAATATGCAAATGCGGGTTGCGGGAATCAAATCCAAATATCCAGTAATTCACCTGTATCAATACTGGTGAACACAAGAAGGATCGGATGACCATTCTTGCAGTCTAGAGCTAGTATGAAGATAATATTGGGCAGAAGAAGGGTCGACCGCCCCTTCATTTATGAGGGAATTGTCCAAATATTCAGCCTATGAAGTATAGGTTGTCAATTCATCTATATCCTGAATAGTGAAGACTACAAAAATACTAATGTCACAAGAAGGGTCGGTCGTTCCTTCATTTAAAAGAGAAATGAAAAAATATTAAATCTACGAAGGTTGGCACGACAATTCCCCACAACCGACTTCCGCAGTATATGGTAGGGATCGGGACATTGCCTAAGTTATAACATCTAAATAATATTTCTTGGAACTTCCGACTGCTGGCAAGAAGGATCGACCACCCCTTCTTTTAGTAGATAATTGTGAACACCAATATCCGACAATTCACCTGTATCCAGAATAGTGAACACAGGAAGGATTATACCACCCTTCTTACAATCTAGAACTATTATGAAAATAATAGTGGGAAGAAGAAGGGTCGGCTGACCCTTCATTCATTTATATCGAGCCTCATTCAAAATGGGGTGTCGGTTAATGAAATTCAACTTCAAATGATTGTCATATCATGCAGACACCGATTCATTTGATAATTTGTATATTTTTTACTACTTCAAATGACCGTCATAATTATTATATCAGAACATCGCAAAAACCAATTTCAAAAGTTGCAATATCAAAAGAAAAAGTATGGTTTTGGATCCTGGATTTGGCAATTTTTGAAACGGATTTGGCAGTAAAATCCACACAGCAGGTAATTTTCGAAGATGAAAAATAATAAAAGGAAACAGAAACAAAATCAACATATTTATTAATTTCGTCGGCTTAATTTTGAGCCGTAAGATTAAGAAAAGTCGACGGCTGAGATCTGTTCGGGTACACAGGGTATTACCAAAGGACCAAACACCACAACCACTTCACACAAACCGATCATAGATAAACACACCGATGTTTTGACGTGGTTTAAACCCTCTTGAGGGAAACACTCCACGACCCCGGCCAAATAGCTTCTACGGGACAATTTATTATGCAAAGAAAGAAAGTTACAAATGAGCTTCTCATAATCGATCAACTAAACAATGACCCTCCATGCTCTTTAAATAGATATCATGGACCAATCGGGTGTTAAGCCACAGATCAAGGTTAGGTATGATCTAAGAGAATTTGAGCCGTCAAATCACTCTATGTCGGGAACATATCGTGACCGTCGGATTAAGTATTTACAAATGCATACTAAAGAAACACACTTTCCCTAACGGATATATTACACAAGTTGATCTTAACTAACTCCTAAGTGTCTAAATATCCTAACATCCCCCCTTAAGAACAACTTGGGATAAGATTGAAGGATTTACAAAAGTGACACTATTAGGAGAAGGAAGGAGGCATTAGAGCCTATCCCCCCTTAATGAAAAGTTCCTGAACTCCTAACATAGATCAAAGTTTAGAAAACTTCGTTTTTGTAAGAGACTTGGTAAATATGTCTGCAACTTGATCATCTGTAGGGCAAAAGAGCACTTCAAGAACACCATCATGAACAAGATTTCTGATGAAGTGCATATGTAGCTCAATGTGTTTACTGTGTTGATGTAGAACTGGATCTTTGGAAAGCTTGATGGCACTTTGATTGTCGCACCAAAGTGGAGTAGGCTGCTGCTGCTCGAATTCAAACTCTGAAAGGATCTGTTGAAGCCATAAAGCTACCTGACTGGCATTAACTGCTGCTCGATATTCTACCTCTGCTGAAGAAAGAGCAAGAGCTTGTTGTTTCTTACAAGCCCAAGTGACAGGTCTAGATACCAGACTGAAAACATAACCTGCAGTAGACTTTCGATCATTAGGATCGCCGGCCCAATCTGAATCAGTGAAACCAACCAACAAAGGTTCCCCCCCTGTACTGTAATGAATCCCAAACTGAATTGTAGCTCAAATATATCGAAGTATTATTTGAGCTGCTTTCCAGTGACTTTCATGAGGTGTCTGCATATAATGGGCAACACGACCAACGACAAAGGAAAGGTCAGGACGGGAATGAGTAAAGTATAAGAGACTACCAACAAGCTGACGATACAAGGTGGCATCGACTTTAGGTGAAGTACAAGTGGCATAAAGTTTGACTCTAGACTAGAAGGGAGAAGGGGCTGGTGTACAATATTCCATGTGAAAGTGACGAAGAAGGTCACAAGCATACTTAGACTGAGAAAGAAATATTCCTTCTTTGGTTTGCAGGACTTGGAGACCAAGAAAATAATGCAAATGTCCTAAGTCTGACATTTCAAAATTTTGTTTAAGACTAGATTTCACATGGGTTATAAGCTTAGGGTCACTACCAGTAAGAATAAGGTCATCAACATATAGAACAAGTATGATGAGATGGTTTCCTACTTTCTTGGTATAAACATTGGGGTCAGAATGGCATCTAGAAAAACTAGTGTCAAGGAGAAAGCTATCCATTTTGGCATACCAAGCTCTAGGAGCTTGCTTGAGGCCATATAAGGATTTCTTAAGGCGGCAGACAAGGCTAGAGTTATTCTGAACATATCCAAGAGGTTGTTCCATGTAAATTTCCTCCTGTAAATCACCATGTAAGAAGGCAGACTTGACATCCATTTGATGGACTTCCCAGTTATGTAAGGCTGCAAGGGAAAGATTAAGGCGGATGGAGTTCATTTTTGCGATAGGAGAAAAGGTTTCATTGTAGTCAATCCCTTCAATTTGAGAAAAACCTTTGGCAACTAACCTTGCCTTGAGTCTTTCAACACTTCCATCTGATGCATACTTAGTTCTATAGACCCATTTACATCTGACAAGTTTTCTTCCTTTTGGAAGAGGTACAAGATCCCAAGTATCATTCGTCATTAAGGAACGATATTCTTCATCCATAGCTGCATCCCAATCTGGATTTCCTGAAGCTTCTACAAAAGTTTCTGGATCATGATTCTCGGAAACCTGAGCTAAAAGAGAAGAGGTTCGCTGAAACTGAGAACGTGTTCGACATTGATCTCTAGGATCACCGACAAGATCACCAGCTGCTTCACATGTTGAATGGACCCATCGAGGAAGCAGTTGTGTTGGTGCAACTGGAGGAACATGAGCAGGCGGAGGTGGATTTTCATCCTCACTGTCATCATCAGAAACTGGAGTTGGAAACCTGTCAAGGAAGTTGGAAGAAGAAGAAGAAGGCACAAACGCCGAATCAGGCTTACAGGCCAAAGATGGCACAATCGCTGAGTTAGGCTCATAGGCCAAGAGATTTTCATCAAATTTAACATCTCTTCTAATGATTATATCATGAGAATGTGGTTGAAGAAGTCTATAACCTTTTACATCTTCAGAATATCCAACAAATATGCACTTTTCACTTTTAAGCTGCAATGCTTTCCGTTTTTCATCCGGAATGTGAGCCCATGCTTCACTACCAAACACACGGAAGTGACTTACATCAGGTTTAGTTTTACTCC
Source organism: Larix kaempferi (assembly GCA_027924585.1). Taxonomy (NCBI): domain Eukaryota; kingdom Viridiplantae; phylum Streptophyta; class Pinopsida; order Pinales; family Pinaceae; genus Larix; species Larix kaempferi. Next base: position 3,132,375 of record BSBM01000588.1, read on the forward strand.
ATGCTTCTTCTGGTGTGATGCCTTGTAATGCGTTAGTAGGGGTGCGATTAACTATGTAATCTGCACAATTAATGGCTTCAACCCAAAATTGAAGACTTAGTCCCTTAAATTGGATCATACAATTAGCCATTTCTTTTAAAGTGCGGTTCTTCCGCTCAGCTACACCATTTTGTTGTGGTGTATATGGAACAGTGTGTTGTTGTTGGATGCCTTGTTCAGTGTAGAAAGTAGTGAAATTTTTGTTAACATATTCTCCTCCATTGTCAGATCTTAACTTAATGATTTGATGACCAGATTGTTTTTCAATAAGGGCCTTGTAGGCCAAGAACATGTTAAATACTTCGCTCTTAAGTTTTAGAAAATAAACCCAAGTGCGTCTGGTGTAATCATCAATGAAAGTTAAGAAATATTTGAAACCAGAAAATGAAGCAGATGGAAGAGGACCACACAAGTCACTATGCACAAGCTCCAAGGGAACCGAGGCGTGCCAAGAGGCACATTTGTCAAAACTATCCCGATGATGTTTTTCGAGTACACAACCGGAACAAACACCATCCCTGCAAGATACCATCGGAAAACCTATCACCATATTGTCTTTACATAGTTGTTGCAATGAGCAATAATTTAAGTGACCAAATCACTCATGCCAAAGTTTGCTCAAGTTATCACTATGAGCAACAAAAACTGAAGGAAAAGGTGATGACCCAAAGTTGTTAAACTTGTACAACCTGGTAATATCATCAACAATTCCGGTAGCTAGGACCTGTTGAGGATCTTTAAAATCCTTGATTACAACTTGGTGAGGTGTAAACGTCACAGTTTTACCTTCACCAGAATGAGTGATCTGATAGACTGATAACAAATTGCAGAAAATTCTTGGAACACATAGTACATCACTGAAATGACCATTATCTACTAGAACTGTTCCAGCTCCTACAACACTTAGAGATCTATGATCACCAACAAATATTTGTTTGGTGTTACATTCATGCATAGTAGAAAACATGGCTTGATCCTTAGCCATATGATAAGATGCTCCAGAATCAATGAGCCATTCATTTGAAGTAGAAGAAGAAGATGCATTATAAGAATAACTAGAAGCACAAAGTGCATATCCATGAGAGGTAGATTCTGAAGGTGAATCTAGGATGATGTGGTGCTTCTTCATTGCTACTTCCAAGGCTGCCATCTTCTTGAAACACTTAGATTCATCATGATTATCTTTCCCGCAATAGTTGCAATGACGCTCAGTCTTTTTTCCTTTTGGCTTGGATCCTTTGTCATTTTTCAAAGAAGGAGATGACTAAGAGGGTTTGGGACCCTTGTTTGACTTATTATTGCAAAAATTTTGTTTCTTGGGAGGCTTGGACTTTTCTTTCTGTTGGGACAATAAGGCTTTCCCAGATGTATCTGCATTGTTGATTATTCCAAGATGGATGAGTTTATCTTGCTCTCTAATCAAGGAATCACAAAATGATTCAATACTAGGCTCTTGATAGTTAGTTGCATTCAAGGATTCTTTCATGGAGTAAAATGTAGATACAAAAATAGAATATGTAGGTCCAAGTTTTGAAAGAATATGATAGATGCATTGTTTGTCTTCCCTCTTTATCTTACATTCTGCACATAAGAGTTTAAGAGTTTTGTACTTAGATAAATAATCTTGAATGCATGAAAAATCACTTGGATTTAAAGAAATCAACTCATTTTCGAGTTGATGACCTCGAATTTCATTGTGTTTACCAAACACAGATTCCAACTTGTCCCAAGCAGCATCAAGTTCATCAATTCCAGATATGTGGAATCACAAATCAATAGAGATTGACATCCCAATCAATCCACGAGCTTCGTCACATCTATTTGCCCATTTTATTTTCTTATCATCATCAGTGGGTTCTGTTTCTTTCTCTGATGTAATTCTGAAAAGTCACCTACTTCGTAGAACATCCTCCATACGAGATTTCCATGAGAAATAGTTGGAACTGTTAAGTAGAATATCACAAAGGGCGGCCATATTTGTAAATTAATATCTATAAAAGCAAAAACCAATAGTCTGGATGCGAAGAGCTCGAAAAAATAGGTGGTTTAAAAAAAAACAGCACTGAAAACTTACTTCGTATGATGAAGTTATGCTTGAACAAATAAACTGTTGAAGATGTCCCCAATAGTGACGTGGCAGATAGAAAATGACCAACTAAAAAATGACCTCCCTCTTCCCAAGATGAACCTTTTACAATCACTTTACAAGAAAGTTGCTTTAAGTGAATCACTTTTATAAAATAAGTGATTTCACTTTTACAATGATGTTACTTTAAATAGTGCAACAATAAAAATGAACTTAAGTGACTCACTTTGTATTTGTATTTTTTATTATTTAAGTGAGATGCACTTTTACAATAAAGTAACTTGAAAATAGAAATTGAATGCACTTTGCCTTTTAAAAGTAACTTCCTAAGACTTGAACTCAAGACCTATTAAGGAATAAAACAACTTTGAACCAAGTGAACTAGATTAAAAGGTATGTAAAATATGGGAATGAGAAAGATGGTTTTTTTTTTTTTTTTTACTCTTCTTGCTTGGTTTCCGTGCTTTCCTTTTTTACCTGCAAATCACACCACAAACCGAAACAAAAAAACTTTTCCACACTTGTGGGGTTAGATCTCGTTAGCTTTCCCGAAAAGTCTATGTTTTCTCTCTATTTTTGATTTGTCGAGATCACACAAGGTGCACGACAAAGAGCATACGCAGCCGAGAAAAAACCTTTTCCTTTCTGTTTCTGATTTGTCGAGATCGCTCAAGGTGCACGGAAAAGAGCATACGTAGACAGGAAAAGCAACAATCCAAAACCAAAAAAAATCTAATAGTAAAAAAATGATAAACTATGAGAATTTTTTTCTTTTAAAATAGAAAATAAAAAAAATGCGTCACTGTAACATTATACCTTCAAATCTGCTGAAATACGCGTTTCTGAAGCAACCGAGAACCATTTTCGATCAAACGAAAACTATTTTCCAATGGAAACGGTGCTCCGGACGCAATGGAACAACTCCCACAGCCTAGAAATGCACAGAAATACTAGAACCAGAAACCCTTTCCAGTTTCGGCAACAACAGTTCAAGATCTAGATCATAACCGGAAGTGGCTCTTCATAAAAGCTTTGATACCATGTTCGGGTACACAGGGTACTACCAAAGGACTGAACACCAAGAGAAACCACTTCACACAAACAGATCATAGATCAACACACTGATGTTTTGACGTGGTTTAAACCCTCTTGAGGGAAACACTCCACGGCCCCGACCAAATAGCCTTTACGGGACAATTTATTATGCAAAGAAAGAAAGTTACAAATGAGCTTCTCATAATCGATCAACTAAACAATGACCTCCATGCTCTTTAAATAGAGATCATGGACCAATCGAGTGTTAAGCCACGGATCAAAGTTAGGTATGATCTAAGAAAAGTTGAGTCATCAGATCACTCTATGTCGGGAACATATTGTGACCATCCAATTAAGTATTTACAAATGCATACTAATGCATACTAAAGAAACACACTTTCCCTAACAGATATATTACACAAGTTGATCTTAACTAACTCCTAAGTGTCTAAATATCCTAACAAGATCTAATCTGGGGAATGTGGAAGATGATTTTTGGGGGTTTAATTGTTTTGAAATATATACAACGTTCCCGCAATCCACAATTGCGGGTTGTGGGACTACTACTCAAAATAAAAACAAACCAAAGTTTCCCGCAATCCGAATTGTGGGTTGTGGAAACGCATGCCGCAAATCCATTACTCAAACAATTCTCGCAATCCGCAATCATGTATAACTATAGATAGCTACTTCAACAAGCTATAGCATGATATGATGGTGCGTGCATTTTTCTGAAACCATGAATTATGGCGGGCATTCTCTCAAGTAGTTTTGACTACTTTTTCCATACTTTGTCAATTTCCAAAGTTTCACAAACTTGCCATACTTTTCCAGAATGATGTCACATTACAACACTGACTTAATGATAACACCAGAACACCATCATATGTCTTTCGATGCCATGTCATCATCACACATTCCATATCATCATAGATGCCATGTCATCATACATGCCATTTCATCACTTCCTATGGCGTCAGTTCTCTCTTTGAGGCTCACACGTGTGAGATTTTTGCCTTCCAAAATAGAGATCAATTCATGTATAACCATAAGGGTCAAGCCTGGATAAATATAAATGACAAGAAGGGTCGGTCGACCCTTCGGGCGATCTAGAACTAGTATTGAAATAATATTGTGCAGAAGAAGGGTCGGCCGCCCCTTCATTTAAGAGGGAATTGTGCAAATATTCAACCTCCGAAGTATAGGCTGCAAATTCATGTATATCCTGAATGTTGAAGACTGCAAAAATACTAAGCACAAGAAGGGTCGGTCGACCCTTCATTTAAAAGAGAAATGAAGAACAATTAATCTATGAAGGTTGGGACAACATTTCCCCACTACCGCATTCCTCATTATGTGGCATGGATCGGGACATTGCCTATGTTATAACATGTAAACAATATTTATCCTGACTGCCGACAAGAAGGATCGGTCACCCCTTGTTTTAGTAGATAATTGAGAACACAAATATCCGACAATTCACCTGTATCCAGAAAGGTGAACACAAGAAGGATCGAACCACCCTTCTTGCAGTATAGAACTATAATGAAAATAATAATGGTTAGAAGAAGGGTCCACCGCCCCTTCATTCATTTAGCTCAAGCCTCATTCAAAAATGGAGTGTTGGTTAATGACATTCAACTTCAAATGAACATCATATTATACAGACATAAATATCAAAAGAAAAATTATGGTTTTCGAACCTGGATTTTGGCACTTTTGGAAACGGATTTGGCAGTTTCGGAGTTGGTTTGGTCACTTTCGGAACTAGATTTTGCACTTTTGGAACCGGTTTTTGGCTATTTAGGAACCGGTTTTGTCACTTTGGAACCTTGATTTGGTACTTTCGGAATCGGTTTTGGCAATTTTGGAATCAGTTTAGGCACTTTTGGAACCGGTTTTGGCACTTTTGGAACTTGAATTTGACAGTTTTGGAACCGGATTTTGCTTATTTTGGAGATTAGAAAGGTGGTTTTAGCCGTGTCTTAAAAGTGACTTGGACTGGAATAAGTCCAAGTTTAATGAAATAAAGATTTTGTATGTATTCTCTAGCACAACATTAAACTATAGGAAGTCATAAGAATTCCTCTGCATCAACAATTAAAATGGGTGGTGATCTATATAAGCAAGATACAGTAACGATGGAAATCCTTCTATCCAACTAGCAAGTAGCGGACACATTTAGACAAGCTGAGTGGTTGTAATTCTCCAAAAGACTAAACAATGCTAGTCCTTAGTTGGTAGAAGAGTTTTCCTTTAACTTTCAAAATAAAATGACCAAGGTTGGTGACATGGAATTTTCTATCACATAGGAAAACATTTCTCACACAACTGGGTTGTCCATCTAGGGAAAGAGCTGGTATAAAGAGTAGCTCGAGTTCATGAAGACTCAAGCATTTTTTTTGAAGGTGGAGAAGGAGTGGAAGAAATAGGAAAGGGAATAAAATGCCTCTCTATAGTCGAACCATGGGAATATGTACTGCATCATGTGATTAAATTCTTGACCTACGAAGGATGATATTTTGTCTGTGTGGCATACCTTTTTTCATTCTTAGCATATTTGAGGAGAAATCGGAAAATAAAATTACCATCATTATTATGAAAATCCCTCAAGGAAGTGGCAGAGCAGGGTCAGAAGGGTAGAAGAAAACAATTGTCCCACCACGCTCTTATGTATTTGTCGGAAAGAAAATATTTACCTAGAAATTTCCATGAATTATCTAGGACAAATTCTCTGCACAATTTCAACCACCCCCAACTACTAATAAAGAAGCAAGAGAGTCATCATAGGAAACTATGCAACAAGTTGAAGAGGATGTTGATTTTGTTTCAAAAACTAATCAAAAAAGAAGAGGGAAAGGAGAAGGAAGAATCATAGGGATAGGAGAAGGAAAACTAAGGAAATGGCCTCAGTTGATGCACAAGATTTAGGAGAATCACCCAATTCAACTCTCCGAGATATGTAGTGCCCCGCTTTTACCTAGACTTTGATTATTATCACGATACTGTTATTTGTGGGAATTCTATTTCGAATGACCCAACAATGTGTGGATTTAGAATTGGATTATTATGGTATGTTATTTTTGAGGGAATTCAATGACAAATGGCCCGACCATTTGTGGAAACTAATGCTTTGATTAATAAGTGAGATGTTTTAAATTTATTTATTGTGAAATTGTGAAATGATGAGTTGATGATGAGTATATGTTTATATTCCCATAAAGTTCAAAAATGATGATTTGATGATGATCAAATGTTTATGATGCCATGATATTGTGGAATGATTATTAAATGAATACAAATATGTTTATACATAGCATGTAATTTTGACAAGTTGTAGAGCGTGACGGGAAAATATAGGTACATGTGATGCAAGGTGGTGTTGATACTGCGTAGACTCCATATTGAATCAACGTATCGATGACAAGTGATGTTGACTTGTATAAATTGATATATTATAGTTTTATTTGGAATGATTTGATGCACATAGTGTTTTGCATGCAGGTACTGGATTGTGATTACCAATCAGTCCACCTTAGGTATTGGGGATGAATGGGAAGAAAGGTATTCAAACTAGGGATTACTCCATGCAACAAGTTGGGAAAAGCGAGAGTATTTTTCTCATTATATGCATGTTTCCGTAGGGGTAGGACACATATTTGGTCACTCACGAGGATTAGACTAGGGGGTGTGCAATAAGGACTCGGCCTTATTCCCTAGGAACCACGAGTCTCTCAACATGGTGGACATTACTGAGTTAACAATGGTCTCAGCCATTGCACCAGTCCCCACCATAGAAGAGGGATATTTGAATGGCATGGATGGAGCATTCCACCCTTGATATGCCCATCATAATGTATCACACAAATAAAATAAATACTATGGGTAAAGGGTGTTTATTTTAAACATAAAGGAAAATGATTTTTATTAATCTTGAGGAAATAAGTTAATCATAATTTGTAAAATACAATTAGGATTAACTTGTGCAAAAAGAAATAGATTGAAATTATTAATAAAGGCTAAAAGAACTCCAAGCACACTCCCACTATGTTAGGATAAATGGAGAAATCAAAGAAATTGCGATTGAGAAAATCTAGGATAATAGGTGAGAGTAAATATGATTAAATAATTGGAAAAATAGGAAATTGTGAGTAAAGTGACACATGGGTGGATGAATAATTAAACAAAAGGTAAATACGATATTCCTAATTTTTTATGTGGAGGACACATGGAAAGACTTTGAAATATATAAAGAGGAGGGGTGAGCATGAATCTCAAACTTCTTTTTCCCCTATTGTCAGATGGCATAGATTATGCCCATTTTTATCGGTGACTGCTGAGAGTGTGGTTTGTCATTGGACGAATAGGGTTGGGATCCCATTAGTGTGTTCTACTTCCCTTGAATACTCTAGCATATATTCTTACATTCTACCCCATTGAGGCTCCGGAGTCCGAGGGAAAGAAGAGTATCCATTGGGAGCAGTAGGGTGGTTTCCGGTGGACATCGATGTTTGGAAATCAAGCGTGGATTTGTGACAGATCTTTGACAACCTTTCGCAAATTTTGGAATCCCACGGAAAGAGTGATATCTCAGGTTGGTATAATTTAATTGCCTTGTTATTTCTAGCATTTAATTTGAATATGGTCAATTGAAAATTCAATCATTTAGTGTCATTGGATCGAGTCATAATTTGGTGATTGTATTTAACTAGAAGGAGGTTCAATAGATTAAACATGACAAATATTACTTTTACAAACTGGTTCAAGAATTAGAAATTATGAGTGTGTTATATGTTCATTAACCCATTGCTTGATGTTGAAAAGAAAATAGCATTTCTTATTTCTGTACCGATTAATTTGAAAATAGATTGTTACCTCTTATTTTGGAGAGTTAATATTATTTCGCTACTATTCAATTAAAAAGGAAAAATAATATTCTTTTCCTACGTTGTATAATTGAAAATGATAAATTTCTTCCCTTTACCGGTTGATTAGAAGAATGATAAACTTCTTAGTTACTGTACTGATTCATGTACTATTTAGATTGAAAAATATTTCTCAATACTGGTTGACTAGAGGAAAAGTAATGTTCTTTTCTGCATTGTTTGATTGAAAAATCATAAATTTCTTTCCTATATTGGTTGTCTAGAAGAAGGATAAACTTTGTATTTCCTGTATTGATTCCTATGTGGTTCAAGTAGAAGAATGATAAACCCCTTTTCTCTGTTGTTCGATTCATGAAGGGAGCGCATTATTTCTATTTATAGTTCTATTGATTTTTAAGGTTAAGTGTAATTCCTAGTTTTAGTGTGGTTCGATTTGAAAAGAAAAGAGTTATTTCTTATCTTGATGTAGTTCAAATTGAAAAGAAATGCTAATCCTTATTCCCATATTGACCAACTAAAAATAATTCGTTATTTCTATTTCAAAGTGTTAATCTTAATTCACTATTGTGTAATTTGAAAAAAAAGATGTTATTTCTCATTCTGGTACTGATCAATTGAAGATAGATGTTATTTCTCATTTTGTAGTGTTATACTTAATTTTCTATTGTTCAATTTGAAGCAAAAATAATGTTCTTATTTCAACAAATAATGTTCTTATTTCGACACTGTCCAATTTTGAAAAGGAAATTAATGTTCTCATTTATGTGTTGTTCAATAGAAACATGTAATACCTTTTCTATACTATTGATTGAAGGAGAATGTTTAACCCAATATGTACTGAACGATATTGGAAGGAAATTGTTAACCCTCATCTCCTCACTATCAAGTTGAAGAACATTAATTAATTTCTGCATTGTTAACTTGGAAGGAAGCATGTTAAACTTATTTGTACTAATTGAATGAGGAGATGATTGTTGCACATATTCTTGTACTAATAGATTGAACCTAAGATGTGTCATCTCCTTCACATAGTTACCATTTCATCCTTTACCACTAGATTAAGCCTAGGTTCCCTACCAAGTCGTTATTAAGATCCTTGTGATAGATTTATATATACAAGGAGGGGACATGCTAGTTATCGCAAGAGACCATGGTAATTGTATCTATAAACCAAAATGAAATCAATAAACCAACTACTAACTATGTCTATCAATTACCATCCCCGGCAACAGCGCCAAAATGTTGGTCACCCTATATGCTAATTAATTACAACTAACACACAGGATGATCAATATGAATTGTCAACCCAGGGAAGTCTTTTATTTCAATGGCAATAAGCACAATCTATGCATAAACATCTCAAGTAGTTGATTAACTAAATGGAGATAATAATCCTACCTATCTGCTCAGCCAAACTCATTTCATAAAGAAAACTAATCTAACTCATACATCTAGGAATTCAAAGTACAGCTACCTTCCTACATAAATCAACCTAATAGTTATTGATCTAAGAATAGAAATGAACTAGATTGCTTTTGCAAGAAGTTAAATCCTATAATTATCAAACTACAACATTCAATATTTACCAAAATGATTCATCCACCAACTACAGTAACTCAAGCACAATCTGCCTAATCTAATGGATTCATTGAAGATACAACAACAACCAGAATTAGAAAATAAGCTTGAACTCTAAATTGATAAATATTGGAAATCATAGAAAGCATAAATGACTGAAAGGAATTGGAGCTGAGCTTGGCTGTAACAGCTAATTCTAACACTCATGCATTAATCAAACTAACCTACACAGTCTACTGTCACACCACACAGTTGTAGCTATTCAGGATGCAAATAATAAACTACCAATAAAGAATGCAATTGGAAATTCTCTATTGCAGCTATCAGCAATACGCCTAATGTGATTCCACACCACACAATAGGATATAAATAAATTTAACTACCTAATTAACTTGGCAATCTCTGTGAGAAGGCGGGCCCTGGCCTTCTAACAAAGACGACGTGAATTACCACAAATTAAAACACAGAAATATGAATAACTCTGCTCTTGATTAAAGATGGTAATCCACAGTCTCAGTGCTCTATTACAGCCCGTACAAAATGGTAATTAACCAACCGCAGAATCTGAAAGCCTTCCCATATTTATACATGCAAAATACAGTTCGTGATCCACTAATTTTGTGCAGCAATGAAGATCTATGATCTTCATGCTGCAGAGTTATAGCTAAACTGTTACAGCCGTAATGAATGAGGCCGTTAAACATGAAGGATGTTTTTACGCTGGCAGTCAATGGATCAACGGTTTAACCAATTGGGAAGCATCCTGTCTGTTGCAGCAATGCTTTGTTTCAGCGAAGACCTGTTACAACTTCATGTGAAAAGATGCGATGTCCCTTGGAATATGAGGAATCAAATCGGAAGAGTAATAGCTAGCACTACGTATGATTATTTCCCAAGGCATTGCGGCTGATACACCTGTGCTTTGATCTTAACTTAATGAAATCAACACAAATTAGCATAAATCGAAGGCTAGAATTCATAACCATAACAATCTTAGGCACTAATTAAATGAAACAATAATGAGTTATACCTTGTCAAGATTGTTGATTGATCTGGGAAAAAGCATGTATATGGTTTATGAAAGTAGGATGTAACAGGGCAAAATGATGAAATAGGTGTGGTCAAAAAGATCATTTCCAGGGCCCAACACGAACCACGTGATCAGAGGTCATAAACTGAAGGTTAAGCAAAAAGGGATAAACATTATTGTCGAGCATGATCAGTTGGAGGTGTCCAAGATCAACGATATGTGGCTCATATTGCACCTGCAAGTTGCAAGCATTTCAAACATGGGTGTGTGATGCGTAATGCAAATACTGTGATTTACAGGTGTCAATTTCTTATTGGTGTCACTTCTAGCTAGTGGGTTTCCAAAACCGCTTTCTCCATGAGGTGATACCACTCCACATGGTGTGATATAGCTACCGTTTTCTCCCAAGGGAAGGTTGTATGGTGATCTAGTGGATGGTGGAGGGTGACATGGATGCATTAGGGGGTGACATGTAAGACCCGTTAGACAAATCAACAGACATGTGTCATGACACGTCATCACCCTACCACATCAACATAATATTAGAGAAGTTATCTAAAAAGGGCAGTTCTAGAGACAAAAACTTGTTTTGGCCATAATAAGAGCAGTTTAAATTGGAATTCGATGCGTTCTGCATCATTTCGATGCCAATGACGGATTATATAGAATTTAGAGTGAGGGGCATGGACCCATTATGCTCTAGTTCTGCAAAAAAATGGTTTAACGGTTTTTGAAGGCACTTAACTAGATGATGGACATGGGCCTTGTTGAGGCCAAAATTGTTATAGAGCACCCGTGATCTAGGTGCATAGATAACTCTAGTGTCTTGTGGCCAAATTCCAAAAGGTGTGAATCTGAGATACAAAAGAAGGTCAAAATCCACTATTTGGGCTCGGGTAGGGTCGAGTTTTGAATAGTTGGAGGAGGCAAAAGTGACCCAAGAACTCATAACCAGAAAATTTTATGATTTTGACATTTTACCGACTCATTGATTTGAACAACATTTCTTAGAGGCGATTTTTCAAGAAATGCATTATTTGTGAGATAATAGTTTCAGTAAAAATTCCAAGTCTGAAAGGGTAATTCACGAGAAGAAGAAAAAGATCATGAGGATATTACCAACAACTTGCAGAAAAAAAGAGAGGAAATTTTGCGACATACCAAATCAAAGTGGAGCGAAGGCTGAGCTAATATTGGAAGAAGAACTCGTAAGAAGAGATTAATGGTATCTGATCGTCTATATAAAGAAACAAATTCAATTGTCATGGGGGGAGGTCTCCACAGAAATTGAGAAGTTTATTTTTCAAAACACTGTAATCTATTTTTGTAATATTTTTATGACTGAAGAAATGATTAGCCATTGCTTCCAGGAATTTTCTTTGGGCATTGATCAAATCTTTGTAAATGTTTTTTATGAGATCTCTCTTCACTGAGAATATCTACTCCCTTTTTGATGTCATGGATGATAAAGAAAATATGATAGAGTGAGAGACAAGATCTCTCATTGAAGTTGATCTCCATTTTTAAGTGTTCATAAGAATAGATGTTGTGCAATTCTCAATCTTAGTGCTTTATGCATGTCTCGTAAGGCCTCCTCATGTTGCAATTTCTATTTTTTGAACTTAAGACATAATTGTGCAATTGTAGATGGTTCACATAAGACTTTACTTAAAAAAGAGCATGTTAAGTTATCATGTGTTTACTTGTAAGAAGATCAAGGTCATGAACATTGTAGACAACATACTTGTTAAAGCCATTGGGTGGGTAGCATCTTGTCTTCTTCTTGTTAGACACGTGGCCAGTATATGGTAAAAGGGAACATCCCTTAAAGATTTTCATAAAACACTTAATCAATACCCTTTATTGGAGTCATCCTTTTCCCTTTGTTGTGGAGTCTTCACTTATGGCTAGTCCACACTCGATTTTCAGAACGTGACAGTCCCGAGGAGGTAGAAGCTTCTCACTCATGTCGTCGTCGTCTTCTTCTTCAACAAGAGAAAAGTCAGACGGATCTGCTTCAAAGGGTAAAATATGGAGGGCTTGGCTCCATTCGAATTCACCAACCACGATCACCTTTGCTAGCCTCCATTAATGTCATTAAGGTGGACGACTGTTTCCGCAATGGAATGAGGACAACGGTGGAGTGTCGGGCCCTGACGAGACAGAAGTTGTCAGCGGGAGGACTCAATTGACATTGCCGGAGGGATGGCCAGCAGTGACCGGAAGCGTTAGCTGTCCGGGAAAAATCGTAGCACAACTAGACAACTCCTATGTGGTTTATGTATGTCTGTTGAGCTATGGTCAAGTGATAAATATTTGGGAATTGGGAATTTTCCATCATCCACTTTCTTCCACCATTCATGGCCCGACTACACTGCCGAAACAAACATAGAGAACCGATGCAGGTTTCTTGGAATTCAACCATTTTAGACATTGATCTTCATCGATACTTCTCTTCCTGTTACGGATGGCGCTATCACGTGTTACAGTAGTAGATGATCCCGACTGAACTGAGAAATAAGAAGAGGGAAGAAAAGGGCCCTCCGCCTAGATGGGTTTCTCTATCTTTTTTCCTATGTATTCGATGAACGGAGACTCCATCTCCTCGAATGTGTTGACCAAAATCCCCACACAGTCTTTCATCCCATGCATCCACGGCGGAGATTGGGATAACGTAACCACTGTCTGTTTGTAGGAGTATGACAGGTGAGCCCCAATGTCTTGTCACCATGGGCTCATGGAAAGATCGTTGCAGCAAATCCACATCACAACACAATGAGAATGAATTTACATATTCTTCTTCTTCTTTTGTATGCGCCATTAGAAGAGAAGAGGTAAATCCACATCCACATTCTCCTAAGAATGGAGAGATGAAACATAGATTGGCCAGGCACTACAGAGGATTCAAGCAGTTCCCGTGGGGAAAGTTTGCTGCAGAAATCAGAGATCTTTCCAGGAAGGGCTCTCGAATTTGGCTGGGCACTTTCAACACTGCCGAAGACACAACTCTCGCTTATAACCACGTTGCCTCCTAATATGTACGTAATCTAAATCTACTGTCATTTCACCACATAGTTGTAAGGGTCTATGCATGATGGCACCACCCGTGTTATCTACCATGTACGTTGGATAAGCGTTCGCCTGTGTATTGCTTATCCCATTTGCATGGGTGTGCACTGTATTTTATTTCAATAAGCCCAAAGCTCGAGAGCTCTGTGTGGCGAGTGGAGAGGTAAGATGAACTGATTTTGCATGTTGTCGTTTTTATTTTCCCTGGTGGAACTACTTTGCTGAACTATTGCATGGGTTTCGTTCATTTCTCGTGTGCACCTGCCAGTTGTACTCTACATGGGCAATTTCGGTCGTTTTCTTTGTGTCCCCTTTGCCTGATTTTTCTTCATTTTCCATGCCACTTCCAGATTCATCCACCTGTTAACATCACTTGCCAAGTCATGTGGATGATGTGGTGCCTCCGCTTAGTTGCGATGTATGCTCATCTGCGTGTTGCTCCTGGATGCTCACACGTTCTATTATGAAACACCCATCTCCCACCTGCTGGCCAATGTGTGTTGTGTATCGCCCTGTGTACTTCGATTTAGAATTATAACAAAACTCTAATGTCTTCATATCAGTCTTATTATCTTCCTAACCTTTCATAGCAGCATAAGTCTTTGCCATTAGTTCAAAGTGACACTGAAGGAAACACCTATTTACGAGTCAAACTCACTTTAATTTTAGAGAAACCTCACTTTGCACTCAATCTCAGATTTTTTCATTGCGGATCCCTAAAAATGTCGATTAAATTTCATGGGCAATCAGGTAAAGTTAGGGAGGTCAACTTCTGTGGTAGTGTGATCTTTGACCAAGTGTGCTCAAATTTCATCAGAAAAATTATTGGGGGGTGAACTAAATCCATTAATCATCATCACTGAATTTAAATTTCAATGTTGATCATCGAAATTGAAAACTGACGGTGTGTTGTAATTGCGCTTGAAACCATCTAACTAAAGGTACATTAGAAAAAATATTTAACTGAATCCATTAACCTTCATCACTGAATTAAAATTTCAGCCGTGGCATCAAAAATGAAAAAGGTGATAATTTCATGAGGAAAATGATTTGAACAGGTGAACTAAATCCATTAACCATTATCACTTAATTTAAATTTTAAATATGGCCATCGAAATTGAAAATACTTAAATTACACTCTTTATGATGAAAAGTGGTTCAAAACGTGGAAGTTTAGACTACTCTCTTTATGGGTAAAGCCATCACTTCCCAACATGGAAGTTTAAACTACTCTCTTTATGGGTAAAGCCATTACTTCCCATGACGTGGTTCAAATGAATGTGGATTATAGGTCATGACATCATCATTGGATAGTTATCTAAATAAATTAGGGAGATGACATCTTATTAACTAATTTCAATTCAAAATATAGAATGTTTGAAATTAGATATATATTAACTAATTTCAATCCAAAATAAATTAGAATGTTTAAAATTACAGTGCGCGTTCTCTAAGAATTTTCATCATTACAGTGTGCAATACGCATGTCAAGGGAAACTTGGAAGGCTCCATTTGAGCACAACACATGATGGAACTTGCCACTATCATTTGTATATTGTCTTCCATTTAAAAATTCATCCTTTTCAACAATTCGGACCCTTTCGTTACATTGCTTAAGATATAGATCCATCCTATACATTGCGTCCAAAATGAAGAGCCGCTCATTTCGGTTGGCAAAAACAGTTTCAAATCTCTCCAAAACCTCTACAACCACAAGAAGACCTGTAGTAACCGAATTTTCCTTCCATATTTCCTTCCTTCCACTCTTCCACCAATCATCATAATATTCTTCACCATGTAGAGTTCAACAATATCCTTCTGAATACCATAAAATAAAATAAAAATAAATAAAATATAATTTAAATATTTCACATAGAAGTGGACAACTAATTTCATGTTTAAATAAAAAGTACTTAATGTCTTTTGGGGGAGGTTTAATGCGAACAAAGACTATAATTAGAGATTTAGGAGAGCAGTTAACGTTTAACAATTATGTTTAATAATATTTTTTTGAAAAAATAGATGAAAAAATCTACATTGATCCAATTCACATCATTTGGGCTCAAATGATCACCATTGTTTGTCTTTTATTACTTTCTTATATAATGATGACAACCCATTGAGTTATCCCCTTTTATAAAATTGTATTGTCTGCATACATACACCTTTCTCTGATTTTACAACATATTGAAGTTACCATTGTTTATCTTTTATTACTTTCTTATATAATGATGACAACCCATTGAATTACCCCCTTTTATAAAATTGTATTGTCTACATACACACCTTTTTCTAATTTTACAACATATTAAAGTTATTCTCATCTCATTTCTCGCTTTCGGGTATACTAGTATATAGGATATTGAATGGATATATGTATCCTTGTCTATACTTTAAAGTGATTTGATTTGGAATCCTAAGATGGCCGACAAGAATAGAAATTGTTTATTATTTACATGAAAGTGTTTATTATTTAATGTCATCTCAATCATGTAATTGTTGTCGAGAAGATAAAAGTGACATTGTGATTGTTATTAGTATCTAATTGTATATCGTCTCTACAGTACATTAATCGATATGAAATAAATATTTGTCTTTTAAATGGAGGTGATTGGTGCAAAAAGGTGGGAAAAGGATAAGTTACATCTGTTGATCATAAAGTATAATTTCTATGATGATGTTTTGTTGACATAGGTGCATCTCAATTTGCAAATCCATATAGTACATGATGTGTTTTACTTATTATCATTGTGTAAATATACATTGTATAGTTAATGGTTTAATGTATTTTTGTTAATTTTATGAAATCAAAAAGTACATAGCATATATGGTCCAAACAGGATGGATCAATGTGATGCCATAATACATAACAACAATTTTGCAAAGTCTATTTTTCCACTACGCAAAGGTATAATTAATGGTTATAATGGTTATATCAAATTAATTATGTAAGATGCGCTTGTAATCATATTTAAAATAACTCATAAATAAAAAATAAACTATCAATATTCAATAATTGTATACCAGAAATACAAATAAAATTTAAAAAATCAGATATGTGAAGTAATTTTAACTTGAGAGTTTGATTTAAATTTGAAAGTTTATCTAAATCATTTAACTAAAATTACAATATTCAGAAAATTTAAATGATAAGTGATTTTTGAAAAAAAAGCTAAATAACAAATTAATTAAACTATGAAAAAAAAGTTATTCACAAATATTTATTAACCAAGTTTTATTTCATCATAATCAATGTGTGGATATAATTTATTGTCAACCAGAAGAAACCTGAGTCTGAAGTAGGACGGAAATGGAGCTCACGGCATTATGGCTCTAGATGGGTGCATATGGTCAAGACAATAGCCGACTCCATACTTTATTAGCACTGAAATTTCAAAACAAGTTAGGCCCAGCTTATCCCAACTTACTTGGAGAAATACAAGGACCAGAGCATCCCAAATCATTTCTGAAATGGTAGGTACAGCTGAATTTGAATTTCTAATCAATTTTTAATTTATGGCATTCCTTGGGTGAGAGGAACACGCCCAATGTAATCGAGAGAAAGAGATCCATAGTAAAGAGAATCTGCTATCTTGAATCCTACTGTTATTGGACTCTTCAGATTTCCATGGGAGTAGAGACCAACCGGATTTCCCATCTCATTCACAGCCAAAACACTTGGTTCATTCATTATAGCATCTAGGAACGCGCCTGGCGCCAATCTCGCGATACGAGCCGATACGTGCCTCACAGAAGGGGATTTCGTTGCAATTATCGTCCAGGATAAGCTTCGGCTCTGTGAAAAATCCACTGAGTACAATATTATTTTTTCCAATGAGACAGATAACCATCTGTAAGCAGCAGTGGTTATTACTTATTTAATGTAATTTAAATCTGTAGATATTACAGTGACTGAATATTACCGTCGGAAGGGCGATCCAGAAGGTGCCGTTGCCGTCATAGCGGATGTTATCTGGAATCCCCGGGAGATTTTCAATGAAAGATTCGACGGTGCCTTTCTTTGGCCCTTCTAACCAGTACTTCTGGCACCGATACCTGTAATGGAAATTAAACAAGGCGCCCCTCAATCCTGATATGATCTTCCCTTATAAAAATCATTAATGGTTGAGAGAAAGAATGCAATGCATACAGTGAAGTTTCGCAGAAGACGAGGAAGTCCTGTTTGGCAGAGAGAGCCACTCCGTTGGGGAAGAACAGATCTTTGAGAAGCACGCTGGTTGTCTTGCTGGAGGCCTCGTATTTCAGCAACCGGCCGTGTGGTCTGTACTCCATGATATCTAATAAATGGTCATGGAAACCATATTTATATGAGGCATCCGTGAAATAAACTGCCCCTCCTCTGCTTACATCCACTCCATCTGCAAGCCTTCAATAATATTGCCATGGAATCTAGTTATGAATATTGCAAACCTATAACAGGATTACTCAAATTGTACAATGTAAAGTAAAATTTGCAATGATAATGATATTGATTAAAATATTACTTCAATTTCAATCCATCCGCTTCGTTTGTCAGTATCTCCACATGGCCTTCCGTGACATTCAGCAGACCCTGCAGAACACAATGAAAATAAAACATATGAAACTCAATATAAAGTTGAGGAAACGAAATGATGAAGGGTGATTACCTGAAAAGGCTCGCAGACCAATAACTCTCCATGGATGCCAAAAGCGAGGCCCAGAGGACGACCTCCAACGTATGTCCAGTTCTCCACAAGAACATCAAGATTATCAAGAAATGAGATTCGTTTGATCCAGCCATCGCCACAACCTGTATAGAGTCTGCCTTGAGAATCCAAAGCCAGATCTTCAGAGCTGGGGATGAGCCCAGATCCAAGTTTGCGTGCATTCTGTAGCCTCTGGTTGTGGGCGTAAACACCAAGTCTTTCAGGAGGAGCAGGAAGGTCGATGTTTGCTGGATCGATTGGAGAAGTTCTCAAGAGAGCCTTCCAACCTGCTGCTAAAGCTATGCATAGCGCAGCTGCTACAACTGCAATAGTGGGATTTGCCATCAGAGAGAGGGTAAAATGGGAAACCGAGAGTCCACAAGACACATATAGGTTGTCACATGTTCACAACTACACAAGACACATATAGGTTGTCACATGTTCACAACTACTAGAAGGTTGAGTCATCGAGCTTGCCAAACTTTAGTCAGGATTCCACGAGGATCTTATCCAAAGTTATGATTACCTCCTCGTGGCTCTCACGAGGCAATTATTTGGTCAAATGTTGCCTGTTAATTAGCAGTGGATCAAAACCCTAATCCATGCATATATGGTTTTCCACATCTTTCAAATTCCTTAAACCATGGTTTCTCAAATTGTGTTTGAGTCTTCTTTCTTATAAAACAAAAAAGCAATTGGGTCATTTTTTTAAAACAGATGCAAGCCAAAAGGTAAATGTAATTTCACCCATGTTTGAATTTGACAAGATCTTGATTTAAATTAAGGTCAAATAAACATAATTATTGTAGAGTAAAAAATGTTTAAAGTGTAGACTTTGATCAGAGGTAAGTCATATAAAAGAACCTCAGCCAAAATCAAAATGGAAGAATAGCAAACAAAGGATAGAAAATCCTAATTATGAATTTCAGGTGGGTGGTTTTAAAGAAGGACGAGGCAGAAAATTTTAATTATGAATGAATGAATAATTTTAATAACGTCCACCAAGCTGAGCAGCATACCATTAGAGAAATTATGAGGTCAAAAAATGGCCTCAAAACAAAGAAAATGTACTATAAAAAACAACCAATCACATTCTAGTAGATGACATCATCCCCTTGGTGAGGTGGCATTGCATGAGTTAAGAATGCTTATTTGTCAAATTTTCTATGGTGGATGAAAACACATAGTTAACCAAGGTAGTGGTGTAAGTACTTTTAAGTCATAAAGTAAAGTACTCATAATGATAGTCTTTTCATAAAATAATATTATTGTCATTTTCAAGTAAAGTACTTATAATGAATGTCTTTTCATACATTCTCATAAAATAATATTATTGTCATTTTCAAGTGAAGTACTCTTAATTTATAAAGAAAGTCCTTTCACATTTTTTTATAAAATAATATATTATCATTTTTATATTTTTAATTTAAAATTATATATTCACTCCATTCTATTTAATAACATAATGTCAAACTAATAAAGAATAATAATAGATTTAATAAATAATAATAATAATAATAATGCAATGTGGATTATAATAATATTATTAATATTTTACATGTAAATAAATTCTCAATTAAATTACATTATATTAAATTCATGAAAAAAGTACTAAATATAAAAGGTCAACATAAAATTAAAAAAATAGCTCTTAAAAATATTTTTTATTATTTAATTTCATTTGCAAGTTAAAGACAAATAAATGCTAAAGGACAATAAATTTTTGGGAATTTACAATGAATCTTAGTCACATCAATGTAGACTTATTTTATTAATTTTATTTCTAGTGAATTTTGAAAAGCAACTCAACCATGATTATTTATATTGTGCATAAAAAATAGTGTGGTAGATGACTTGTCATATATACCTACCCCATAAAACCCCCAATTCATAATATTTTAATATATCTCATATTTTTGTAGTACATCTCTTAGGAGGCCATTTTTTGACCTCAAAATCTCTCTAATGTCTTTTCCAAGTCAGATTTTCTATTGCAAATCTTGACTAGAAGACTTGCAATCTGGTTGATCTTATCTTCTTCAAAAAGATGGTGCATATTGTGGTTCTTTAAGTTGTCTTCATATTGAATGCGGATATCCTCGTAGGCTGCACATTCCATAACAAAGTGCCACTCTCTCTCCACCACACCCTTACTGCAGAATATGCAAGTTCTCTCTTCCCACACTTCCTTAGGTACCGTCCACCTACCCGTCTCACATCTAAAGTGATGTGAACCCATCCTTAACTGAGCAACTAACAGCTTTGCTTTTCCTTTGATAATTACCCCTAAATATGTTTTCTTTTAGGTTAAACTCTTTATGAATCTCTAACAAACGGGAAATAGAAAATCCTAATTATGAATCTCAAGTGGGTGGTTCCAAAAGGGCTTTTGAGCCTGCAACTTTGGTAAATCACACTATCACAAACTATGAGGCTTGTGTTGTTAATTGCATTGCATTTCTTGAGGAATATATCTAAGCCCTTTGTACTTGTTTCTTGAGAATTAACCTCCACTGGTGTTTCCAGGAATGTTAGCTATATGTAAGCTTTCATTTGATTAACTGAAACTAATTGTCCTCTTATTCAAAAATAAATATTTGTACTAAGATAATATCAAAACCTGGATGGGTCTGCACCTGCTCTAAAGGCCCAACAATAGTTTTCTGTCTTCCCAGAGTTGTAGGCAAGGACAAATTCAAGGTATCCCCTCTACAATTTTACTTAACAGAGAAGGGAATTTCTATACTATTAGGTTAATTGTTATGAGATTGGGTCATATATTTTTACCACCCAGTTGATCCGGTACGGGTTGGCATATGAGTGAGTTGGTCCGATGTGATTGGCATATAAGTCGTTGTAGACAAGGACAAATTCAAGGTATCCCCTCTACCACTTTACTTACTTTACTTGACAGAGAAGGCTCTGTCATACTATTAGGTTAATTGTTATGAGATCGGGTCATATATTTTTACCACCCAATTGGTCCGGTGCGGTTGGCATATGAGTCCGTCGGGTCTAGTTGTCATATGAGTCGTCACGAACCAGTTGTACAAAAGTATGCTACAATAATTGTTCAATATATTTTTATGAAGAAAAGAATCTTTGAAAATATTTTGATAATAGGAAGACATTTATATACGGCATCTGCATATCATAAGACATCTATCATTGTTCTCGTCTTTTAAAGATCAATCTTGATATATATATAAGAAAAGAATCTTTGAAAATATTTTGATAATAGGAAGACATTTATATACGGCATCTGCATGCTACTTTTAGTCATAAGACACCCATCATTGTTCTCGTCTCTTAATGATCAATCTTGATATATATATATATGCTGCTATTGAAATCTAATGAGATGTATGGTGCTTTTTCACTGTCATAGACTTGTTTGGGTATTGGACTTGCTTACTTTTATTGATACACATACCATCATGTTGATGGCATTGGTAGATTAACCTTGACTCTTGAATAGGTGTTCTTACTCGCTATTGGATGATTCACGATTATGTTATTGATGAATGATCTCTATTAATCACTTGCATCACTGGGCTAAATATTTGCATTGATACGTTGAATTGATACATCTTGTCTTGGCATATACAACCATTAAACTTAAGTTGTGTGTTTTCTTTGTTCTCAAGTTCACTCTATAAAGGTATTGGTCAAACTAACAATCGCATAGAGAATATTGTTTTTTGTTGCATCAGGGTTCCATAGGATATTAAAAAGTTGTTTCTCCTCGAAGTTTCAACATTCAGAAAAAATTAGAATTGTGATCGAAGTGACATTAAATCACGTTTCTCATATTTAATTACTCGAAACTAACTCTGCTAGTTCATCCGATAACATGCTCCAGTACTAAAATCAAACCATAAACGCATTGATGAAAACTTCCAACAAAACAAAAAATATCATGCAAAAGTACCAAAATTTTACAGAATCTTTTGTTATGACTTGAAGCCTAGTTCATGGGCTTCCTAACTATTCAGTAGTACACAACTGCTATGATATATAAAAGCAAATTACAAGGTAGAGTTTGTACATTTATATAGAGTTGGAAGAAAAGGAACAGTGTATCCCTGGATCGACGGTTATAAGTCTACAGGTTCAGCAAATGATATTTTGCTGCCCGGTTGAAACAATCTAGAATCACATCCATATGAAAACTTTTAGTAATATATTCTGTATAATTTTGATTTAATTGGTATTTTTTATTTTATTTTGTAAAATCTAAATTTAATTGTATTTTAATCGTAATTTTGATAATAAAAATGGATTCAATATCCTCTGAAATCCATAAAATCCATGGAACATCCAAAATTCCAAAACTTAACAACTGTAATCTAGATCCAATTTTTAGAATATGCGATTATTACATGTATTAGATGGTTGCTTGCTTTTACTACCGTTGTTTTAAATTCAAATTCAAAAATTTGAATCTCATACTCATACCATTACCTACAACCCTGTTTAACAAAAAACTGTTTTCATGTGGCGGTTCCCAAATCCATTTGTTTGTGTGTTGACTAGCGACTATGCCGTATCATGGTTCTCTTTGGCTGGTAGATGCCACTACTATCTTCAAACTTACGTCAACTCTCGTTAGGATACTGCTCATTCTACACAAGGTAATTCTGCACATTGTGTTTGGCGTCCTTTCAATTGGTTCAATGTTTAGCAGACATAAAAGAAATTTAACATCAGCTCGAGGTTGTAGTGGGATGTTTTGGTCCTAACTGTGTGTAGGCGTGTATTTTAAGCAAAAATTAATCTTCCTCCCACTGGTACTGTCGCGGCCATCAACGCCCATCACTATTCATGTTGTTATGTTGAAAGAAGAGAAACCAAGATCCCAAAGGCAAGGCTTTGGAAGATCATGGAAGGAGTAACTCATGCAATGGCTTACCTCCAGTTCCACCACAAAGGCAAGGCTTTGGAAGATCATGGAATGAGTAACTCATGCTTTGGCTTACCTCCACCACGATTTTAGTCACTTTATTGTCCTGCCAAACTTCTTAACAATGAGACTTCCAACTGGATTAAAGTTGCATGGTCCTTTATGGTCGTTCTAGAATAGTCTCATAAAATTTTATTATTAGTATAGTCATTAAACTCATTAAAGAGATTTTGAGGTCAAAAAATGGCTTCTTAAGAGATGTATTACAAAAATATGAGATATATTAAAATGTTATGAATTGGGGGTTTTATGGAGTAGGTATATATGACAAGTCATCTCCCACACTATTTTCTATGCACAATATAAATAATCATGATTGAGTTGTTTTTCAAAATTCACTAGAAATAAAATTAATAAAATAAGTCTACATTGATGCGACTAAGATTCATTGTAAATTCCCAAAAATTTATTGTCCTTTAGTATTTATTTGTCTTGAACTTGCAAATGAAATTAAATAATAAAAATTATTTTTAAGAGCTATTTTTTTAATTTTATGTTGACTTTTTATATTTAGTATTTTTCTCATGAATCTAATATAATGTAATTTAATTGAGAATTTATTTACATGTAAAATGTTAATAATATTATTATAATCCACATTGCATTATTATTATTATTATTATTATTTATTAAATCTATTATTATTCTTTATTAGTTTGACATTATGTTATTAAATAGAATGGAGTGAATATATAATTTAAAATTAAAAATATAAAAATGATAATATATTATTTTACAAAAAAATGTGAAAGGACTTTCTTTATAAATTAAGAGTACTTCACTTGAAAATGACAATAATATTATTTTATGAGAAAGTGTGAAAAGACATTCATTATGAGTACTTTATTTGAAAATGACAATAATATTATTTTATGAAAAGACTATCATTATGAGTACTTTACTTTATGACTTAAAAGTACTTACACCACTATCTTGGTTAACTATGCGTTTTCATCCACCATAGAAAATTTGACAAATAAGCATTCTTAACTCATGCAATGCCACCTCACCAAGGGGATGATGTCATCTACTAGAATGTGATTGGTTGTTTTTTATAGTACATTTTCTTTGTTTTGAGGCCATTTTTTGACCTCAAAATTTCTCTAATGCTTGTGGTCTGTGAACACTGATAAGTCACAAGTTAAGTGCTATGAACAAGTTATGTGTTACTTGTTCTCCATGCTTAGATCCACGCATGAGTTACAAGTTATTTTTTATATGTGTTTATTTCAAATTTTGAACACCTATAAAGAGTACACTTGTCCCATCCTCCTTCAATCAAGGAGGAGTATAGAGATCAATTTACTAAGTTCTTAAGTTATTAATTATTGGTTGAGCACTACTTAAAAATAATTTTGTGCATTGTAGAGGCCTTGCTCGACAACGCGAGAACAATAGCTAAATGTGGTAGTACAGCCGGTGGAGGGCCTAATCAGGAAGGGTTCAAGTATTGGTCCTCCTAATCGTCAGAAGAGTAAGTATACTAGATTGTCCAAGTCCCATTTTTTCTTGATCATTATATGGAACTGAGATCAATTTTGGTAAAGTTTTCATTTTGTTTTTGTTTTACTGAATGTGACATTATAAAATTGAGATTTAATCTTTATATGAATTAGTTAGAAAGTGGAACTCATCCCATAGGAGCTAGGTTTTGCATTTGCGGCGTTCAGTTTAGGGTTGCGAGTCGACCATGATGAAATTGGCGGCCATGGCTCCTTCCATGGCCAAAATCCCTCTTCTCCTCTGCATTTGACCATGGCGTGCTGCATCGTAGAGGCTTCACGATGCCCAAGTTGATGGCGGCTCTAGTCATGGACGCGGGTTTGACGGCGGCGATAGCTTTCTTTATTTGGTGCGGTGGTGGTGCGGCTTCCAACAGCGGATGGCGGTGGATGTTCCCTGCAATGGCTGTCTTTAAACCTTTGCAGGGTATGCGGCATCGGAGATGGACGACTCACTGCAAGTGGGGCGGTGGTGGAGATTTTGTGTGGTGACCCATTGCCTGGCGGGACTCACCTCCTTATTAGTGGCGGCGGCGACGGATCATGTGTTGAGGGGTGATGCAGGGAAGTGCGTCCACGACGGGGGCATTGGCTCCAGTTAGTCAGGGTGGAGATCTGCTCTGATGCGGGCTTTATGTCTTCCTTTTAGCGGCGGCACCGGTTGACAGCTATTGTCAACCGGCAATTTGGCTGGATGTTTCTCGGTGCAGAGTGAACTTTCCTTGGAAACACTGTGACTACCTAGTTGGTGGTTTTCAGTTCAGATTCTGGTGGCTCTACAAACCCTCAGTTTTTGCGTTTTCGGGTTGCCATTGATGCTTTCTGCATCTGTGGTTTCTTTATTATTTGTTTCTTTCAGCTCTACACGAGCTAGTTATTCATTATACTTGAACCATTCTTGGCTGCTTTGACACAGGGCATATAAGATTTGTTTTTTTTCTCGGGAGATGATTTGGTATCATTTTTTTCTTTGAACCTGGAATGCTTTCAATGGAAGGGGCTCTTGAAGCCTTTATGCAATATCTAATTTGATTATCTTTAATGAAATTACGTTTTTTTTAATTTTATGTTGACTTTTTATATTTAGTATTTTTCTCATGAATTTAATATATTGTAATTTAATTGAGAATTTATTTACATGTAAAATGTTAATAATATTATTATAATCCACATTGCATTATTATTATTTATTAAATCTATTATTATTCTTTATTAGTTTGACATTATGTTATTAAATAGAATGAAGTGAATATATAATTTAAAATTAAAAATATAAAAATGATAATATATTATTTTATAAAAAAATGTGAAAGGACTTTCTTTATAAATTAAGAGTACTTCACTTGAAAATGACAATAATATTATTTTATGAGAAAGTGTGAAAAGACATTCATTATGAGTACTTTACTTGAAAATGACAATAATATTATTTTATGAAAAGACTATCATTATGAGTACTTTACTTTATGACTTAAAAGTACTTACACCACTACCTTGGTTAACTATGTGTTTTCATCCACCATAGAAAATTTGACAAATAAGCATTCTTAACTCATGAAATGCCACCTCACCAAGGGGATGATGTCATCTACTAGAATGTGATTGGTTGTTTTTTACTGTACATTTTCTTAGTTTTGAGACCATTTTTTGACCTCAAAATTTCTCTAATGCTTGTGGCCTGTGAACATTGATAAGTCACAAGTTAAGTGCTGTGAACAAGTTATGTGTTACTTGTTCTCCATGCTTAGATCTACACATGAGTTACAAGTTATTTTTTATATGTGTTTATTTCGAATTTTGAAGACCTATAAAGAGTACACTTGTCCCATCCTCCTTCAATCAAGGAGGAGCATAGAGATCAATTTACTAAGTTCTTAAGTTATTAATTATTGGTTGAGCACTACTTAAAAATAATTTTGTGCATTGTAGAGGCCTTGCTCGACAGCGTGAGAACAATAGCTAAATGTGATAGTACAGCCGGTGGATGGCCTAATCAGGAAGGGTTCAAGTATTGGTCCTCCTAATCGTTAGAAGAGTAAGTATACTAGATTGTCCAAGTCCCATTTTTTCTTGATCATTACATGGAACTGAGATCAATTTTGGTAAAGTTTTCATTTTGTTTTTGTTTTACTGAATGTGACATTATAAAATTGAGATTTAATCTTTATATGAATCAGTTAGAAAGTGGAACTCATCCCATAGGAGCTAGGTTTTGCGTCTGCGGCGTTCAGTTTAGGGTTGCGAGTCGACCATGATGAAATCGACGGCCATGGCTCCTTCCATGGCCACAATCCCTCTTCTCGTCTGCATTTGACCATGGCGTGTTGCATCGTAGAGTCTTCACGACACTCAAGTTGATGGCGGCTCTGGTCATGGACGCGAGTTCGACGGCGGCGGTAGCTTTCTTTATTTGGTGCGGTGGTGGTGCAACTTCCAACGACGGATGGCGGTGGATGTTCCCTGCAATGGCTGTCTTTGAACCTTTGCAGGGTATGCAGCATCGGAGATGGACGGCTCACTGCAAGTGGGGCGGTGGTGGAGATTTTGTGCGGTGACCCATTGCCTGGCGGGACTCACCTCCTTATTAGTGGCGACGACGGCGGATCATGTGTTGAGGGGTGATGCAGGGAAGTGCGTCCACGACGGGGGCATTGGCTCCAGTTAGTCAGGGTGGAGATCTGCTCTGATGCGGGCTTTATGTCTTCCTTTTAGCGGCGGCACCGGTCGGCAGCTATTGCCAACCGACAATTTGGCTGGATGTTTCTCGGTGCAGAGTGAACTTTCCTTGGAAACACTGTGACTACCTAGTTGGTGGTTTTCAGTTCAGATTTTGGTTGCTCTACAAACCCTCAGTTTTTGCGTTTTCGGGTTTCCATTGATGCTTTCTGCATTTGTGGTTTCTTTATTATTTGTTTCTTTGAGCTCTAAACGAGCTAGTTATTCATTATACTTGAACCATTCTTGGCTGCTTTGACACAGGGCATATAAGATTTGTTTTTTTTCTTGGGAGATGATTTGGTATCATTTTTTTCTTTGAAGCTGGAATGCTGTCAATGGAAAGGGCTCTTGAAGCCTTTATGCAATATGTAATTTGATTATCTTTAATGAAATTACGCTTTTTTCCTAGGAATAAAAAATGAATCACTTAGAAAGTATAAATTATTTCTTATTCAACTTTAGTTTTGAAAATGACTGAAAGATGAAATGATGAGCAGGTCTTCAACTGTGAAGATGGTCGATGGATGGAGGAATTTGAAACATTCACATGAAGTTTTGGTGATGTAATAATGTAGCCCATTCTGGTTTCTATGTGTAATATTCCATTATTTTTCTCAATACTACTCTACGAGACATTACATGAACTGTAACCATCATTTGACAGGGCGGTATTAGCATGGATATGTGTTTGTATGAATCATATAATTGCATTGCGCTCAATATAGGGAAAACGATGGGCAATCCAAGGATTATGATCACTAAATCTTGGGGAAAACGATGGGCAATCCAAAGATTATGATCACCTACATCTTGGGGAAAACAATGGGCAATCAAAAGATTATGATCACTTACTAGATTGGATTGTTCATTTTCATTATGTGATGGTTACACACATATTTATCATTTTCATTTTGTGAATATAAAGATTTTTCATTTTCATTTTTGTGAATATAAAGATTTTAATTTAATAAATAGTAGTTACTGAAAGGTAATGATTATATTTATAGGATGGTTGAGAAACTTAACATATAAAAAACATATAATTATTGTATATAAAAACCAAGATGATATATTGGCAAAGAAAATGTTTTTACTTCACTGCAATAAAAATATTCAATGTTATATCTATTATTTAAGGTGATACTACAAGAAAGGGAAAATTAGTTGTAGTGTTGTAGCATGAATGATTCAATACTTAGTCAATATCCTTATTAAACTTTTAAAAAAATTAACTTTATAAAGTTTAAAATAATGCTTATTATAAGAGATTATGATCAATCTATAGTCTTATTCGTGGGTGGGCCGAGAAGA
Organism: Larix kaempferi; assembly: GCA_027924585.1. Lineage (NCBI taxonomy): Eukaryota > Viridiplantae > Streptophyta > Pinopsida > Pinales > Pinaceae > Larix > Larix kaempferi. The sequence goes on from BSBM01000588.1 coordinate 3,161,280, forward strand.
TCATACCTTAGTGGCTTACAATGGAAGCTAGTTCATATCTACATAAGTAAAAAGACTCCTAGCTAAGTATAAAATAAAACATAAGTTTTCCACCTCCTACTATATACAAAGAATGGGTAGGTTGAAGCCATAAATATTAAATTACTGGCCATATGAAACACACTGCTAATGCTTTAGGTGACCATTAGCACACTAAGCTATATCCTACACTATGGTGACCATTAGCACACTAAGCTATATCCTACACTATGGGCTTACCACATTTTCATTATTATTATAAAAAGGTCTCACTGAGTGGAAATTGGAGATTTAGTCAAATAGACAAAAGCTATTTTAATCACCAGTAAGAAACCATGTGTGTATAACAACCTCATGTGTTTAAAGTTGATTAGACTAATAAATGTATATGTTAAATATTTTGATACATTTATAATTATCAATGTCATCATCAATTTATAATATTAATCAATATAAAGTTAATGGTTTTCAATTTATAATATTAATCAATATAAAGTTAAGGTTTTCACTTAGTCAATAAAAATAATTATAAAAATGAATATAAAGTTAACGGTTTCAATCTATAATATTAATCAATATAAAGTTAAGGTTTTCACTTAGTCAATAAAAATGAATAAACAAATTTAATATATAAATTATTGATATATAAATTAATAACCTTAATATGATATAATCATAAATTATGCTTCAATTCATAATACACATTACATTTAACATATTGCATGTTGTATTCTACATAATAAACATTGTTTTTAAATTTAAATACATCACATTTTTTAGCTTTGCTAATGGTATATACATATAATACAAATTAGTTTAGATTTTGTTTTTATAATTTTATTTGATTTATTATAATAATATTAATTATATATATATTTATTATTTAACTGATATTTAATTTATTATTATTTAATTTTTAATTTTGTAGAAAATATTATATTTAATTTACATATAATGAAAATATAAATGAAATAAATATTACAACATTTAGTGATATCCATAATTAAAATATCTTAAAGTTTTGTGGAATAAAGTTGATATTTTTGTTCACTATATGTTTTTAAGGGTTGCTATCTTTGTACCACACAACAAACTTATGTAAAATTCTTTATCCCTAATGTATTATATGGCGAGGGATGAGAATAAGATTGTGGTGATAGTCTCTCGGTATGGAAAGAACCTTGTATTCTATGTAGTATGCGTTTCAAATTGTGAGTTGTAGCTACATCCTTATTATTTAAAATAGATATGAGATTTTACACGCAAGAGGATGATGTTATTAGAGTAATGTTTTCGGATATTGCATATGTTATGTTATATATTTTTTCAAATGTTAAGATAAATTTGAATTTAGATTTAAAGGAAGTAGTTTATATTAAGATTAATTAATTTTGAATGTGGAAATATTGTTAATATAGTGTTGTTATGCATTTCAATTTAGATTAAAAGAAAGTAGTTTATATTAACATTAATTAATTTTGAATTTTGAATATGTAAATATTGTTAACATAATTTTGCTTTATTGTGTTGGGACCATAATTTTAAGCAAACAAGAGCCACGAGGTGGCAATGTCCCCGACATTGTATTAGCAATTGTTGTTCGTTAACAATGCATTGCTTATTGAATATTGGAAGAAAGTAGTATACAAGAAAGAGAAAAATTGCAGCGTCTAATGAGTAAACCTTTGGAGTGAATGTAGACAATAACTATAATAAAAGAATGTAGACTGAATACATATTGTTGTTTCACTCTTTGTTTGTTCATCCCACCCTATACCACTTATGCCTGTTACAAAGCATCGAACATAAGTCAAGTCATCTATGAACTGTACACGTTGAAAGAATATATTTAATTTTGACAATAACTACTCTTTGTCATGTGATCTTGGTCCTTGCCATAAGAACAATATCATAAACAACATTAAGGACGATGAGTGACACAACCTACTTCTTCCAAATAATCCTCTAACTTGTCAATGTATATACACAAAATGATAGGGGCTACGAAACAAATTAACTTAATTCCTATATTATGATTAATTTCTTTCAACTAATCCTCAATATTTATAAACTTAACAATAATATACAACCTTATATTTAATATGTAATGACATTAAACTTTATATTTAAAAAAATAATTATTCAATTTTGTATTTTTTTCAATGCATGGGATTTACACATTTTATTAAATGCAAGTGTAATAATTATAATATACTTCTAACTTCTCTCATTTACTAATATATAATACTATTTATATAAAAATGAAAATATTTCAATGTGTGGGATACATAGACTTGGAATAAAGACACTTCTTTGCTAATATAAACACACTTATTTTTTATTTATTTATATATAAAAATACAAATATTTAGATGTGTATCTGCTTAGGGATGAGATAAAGAATAAAGAAAAAGGTTGGTTGTACCTATTTTTTATTTATTTATATATAAAAATACAAATATTTAGATGTGTATCTTCTTAGGGATGACATAAAGAATAAAGAAAAAGGTGGGTTGCACCTAGAAAGATACAAATCTTATTGCCATGCACTTATTACAAAAGAAAAAAAAAGATGTCGAAATGAGCATATAAAAATTGTACTATAATAATGCTTCAAGACCATTAAATAAGACAAGTGCTACATAGTAGCTAGACCCTACGGCTTTGTATAGAGATAGTTAAATTGTATTTCAAGAGAGTTAGAACACTATAATATTGACAAAATTAGACTAAAGTAAATACAATGTAATATCAACAATCAACCCAACTTGATTATTGGCAATTAAATATAATGTCACATTGATGTTATGTTTTCATTGTGGGTAGCTTTCCTTTGTTTTATTGAGTGGAGTCAAGTTTGTGCAAAATTGACATTTATAAAGTAATGTTAATAAAAAAAATGGTTAAAAGTAAGATTTGTATTAATATCAATAACTAATTTTTAATCTTCTTGGATTATTGGCCAAATGATATAATGGTGCATGAATGTTGTGTTTACATTGTTGAGGGATAGTTTTACCTTTTATACTTAGTATTAATGTGTCAAAATTGAGATTAGATACAATAAATCTAATTCAAAATTGACAATATTTATCATTAAAATTTGTATTAAAACTCAAATAGAAGGGAAAAAAATAATCTTTATTTTTCAAGCCCATGTTTTTAATATCCAAGTTTGCTATACCCAAAAATATCAAATGATAATTCGATTTATTAATTTATTTTCATAAAACCTATCTATATTTAGTTTTTATGATGATAAATATGGTTAAGTAAGTGAATAGGTTGTATTTTGCATAAACATTTATGTTACAAATTGATTGTTGATATTACATTATGTTTACTCTAGGTTATCCACCTTACATTGTTTTTATTCTGTTGAAATGCAATTTTGACAATCATTGTACTAAGCCACAGGTACTAGCTACTAAGCAACATTTGTTTATTTTGTTAATTTTTTGCAATGGCCTTATCAGAGGACTAGGGCTTCTCAATTCAAAAAAGGCCCTCTCTCTATTTTTGGGAATGTTGTCATCCTATATGAACCAATAGTCTACTCCAAGGATATCGAGGGTATGTAAGGAATATGAAGAAACCTACAATAGCTTTCAAGGTTAGAACAGAAAGGCACTATAAGATAGCTCTCTATTTCCTGTTACTCTTGGTTTTTTGTTTCAATTAGTTTTAAACTCCAGTAGTATCATTTTAGGTCCATCAACTATGCACATGTTTTATAATCTATTTTTTGTGTTATGTTCTCTAAGCATTGAAGCCATTTCTTAAACCATATTGTTCATACTTGATAAACGATAGTAAAATGTATATATGAATAATCAATAGCATAAAAGAAACAAAATGCATCCATCATCAATCAATAACATGAAAAAATATGGTATAAGTTAAAACATTAACTTTTGCTATGAGAATTTTTAACCATATTTTAATATAAGTTTGTTTTTTATTATTAATAATGTGGATCTATTTATGTATAATATTAGGTTATAGTGATATAGCATTTTCAATATTTTATTAATGTGGAAGTATGAAGAGTATTATATTTAAATTTTACAAATTCTTAATAAATTAATTATAAAAAAATATTGATTTGATTCTTTAATTAAATGTGTTTTTCCAAATAATTAGAGAAGATCTTGTAAATTTTCATAAATAAAATTGCTAAAGATGGCTATGCCTGAAACTTTTTTAAAAGTAATTCATATTAAAGAATATATACACAACTATAAACAAAAGGAAAAACATTATTACAAAATGCAATCACAAAGCTTATCCTCAAAAAAAAATTCATATAAAAGAATATATATACGCAATTATAATTAAACAAAAAACATTATTACAACATACAGTCACAAAGCAAGCATGTATAATTAAATAAAAAACATTATTACAATATACAGTCACAAAGCATGTATAATTAAACGAAAGACATTATTACAACATACAGTCACAAAGCATGTGCTCTTTAGATTTTGAGACACCTCCATTTATGGAAAAACATTTTACCCTTAAATAAAATAAGACTGCTCTAAATTTTGGAGAATACTTGTACTCAAAAATAAAAAGATAAGCAGAAAACAACATTGGTTGATGGACAAAGAACAAATGATATTTATAGATCAGTAAGAGGCGTCTAATTAATCACCAAGAAAGAGTAAAGGGTATTCATAGCATTATGTTTTTGACAACCTATTCATCAAGCTCGAGTTTAGATTGCTGAAATTATTAAATTTGTTGTTTAAACCGTCATTTCAACTTTTTTAGATAGGCTCAAAACCATTACCATTCTAAACTGGCATATAGATTAGTTAAAATAATTTATGTAATATACACTGTTGAGTCAACTTAATTACAAAGAAAAGACAAGGAATTCATATCATTCCATTTTTTACAACCTACTCAACAAACTTGAGTGGAGATTATAGAAATTATGATTTATTTTTTAAATAGCCCATTGATAAATCATGATTTTCTTTGCCAACATTTGAACCCAGATCTCCAAGGGCCACCATCGCCATCAGTAGTATAAACAAAAAAAAATATTCACAGGCGCTAAAATTTGAATGTTGTTTTTTCTTAATATCATTCATTCCTATCTCAATTTTGTTAGTCAAAATTACATAAAATTGCAATTCCATGAATTCAAGGTCATAGTTCAATGTTGAGAAGAAAATGTTTTAGCTATAAGCAAGTAAAATGTTGCATAAAAGAAATTTGCACATGTATATATGAAGATTCTCAAAATCCACATACATCTCTGCCAATTCAACTTGAGGAAACCAATCCCCATATCTACCAAACGATTTGAGGAAACCATTTTCTATATCTACCAATACACCGGACTAGGAAATCGAAACGAGGCCACTGGATACAAGAGGCCGGTGGTACCATGCAAGGACTAAACTGGGTAGAATAATCTTTTTTCCAGACTCGTTATATCTCGAGCGTGCACAAAACTCATATATTAACGACATGAACATATGATCTGGCTGTAACATGTTGTACGTTGCTCCCTCTTGGCTTATAGATATGTCCACCTCTTATCAAATGTTTCTGTCATGAGAAAGCAGAGCCCCTGTCGGTTCCTACAAAGAGGGTTTTATATTCAGAGGTTTTTATATAACAATTGGGGTGATCACATAAAAAATTGATCAATCAAAATTTAAAAAATAAAATATGATTTTGTGAATACAAATAATTTTTAGTAATCCAACTTTCTAAAACTTTAAGTTTCTATCATGAGAAAGCAGAGCCGCTGTCAGTTCCTACGGAGAGGTTTTTATATAAAAATTTGGGTGATCATTTAAAAAATTGATCAGTGAAAATTAAAAAAATAAAATATGATTTTGTGAATAAAAGTAATTTTTAGTAATCCAACTTTATAAAAGTTTAAGTTTTTGTCCTGAGAAATCAAAGTCCCTATCGATTCCTACAGAGAGGTTTTTATATAACAATTGGGGTGATCACATAGGACCATGTTTATTCATTTGATGTATTACAAAAATAATCCTGTCGGTAGTGACAGATAATTGAAAAACAAAACATAAAACTAGAACAAACACGTAGCACAACGCTCGCCTACACAAACATACCGTGTCATATACATATTTTGAGTTTTCTCCTTTTTGAATCTTGTGGCATGTTTGTTTAGATTACAACTGGCAACGCATCCTGCATGTCCTACATTTGGCCACCTTCGTTAATCCATCTAGGAGCATGACTGAAATCACCTCTACCTGCCCTTGTCCTTCTTGATCTTTGTTTGTTCTTTTTGTTTCATTTTCCTTTTCCTAAGATGGTGTGATTATACAGTTAATTTATTTCCGTATCTCATCAAACCAATAGTACAAGATACATTCTATGTCGCAGCTGATCAAATATACATTATATGCTATCAAAGCAAATCCGTTGGGTTTGCAAGCAGCAGGCTAAAGAATGTGATAACATATGGGTAGTCAGAATAAAGGCTGCTCTGCAAAGTCAATTTCATTCGACTCCCCATAGCCAGCATGGAGCTGGAAGCGCGACCCAGGTATTTTGTTATAAGTTGTGAATATGATTTATACATGTATTTTGTGGAACTTCATGCAAATTGGGCATATTCGGTATTTTTATGAAATACCTGGGAGAAACTCAATCGTAGGACACTTGTTCCACATTTCTAGAAGGGAATTTTGAAAACCCAGACTATCAAAGACAACATCCCAAGATAAAATTAAAGGCAGAGCAATCTTTTCAAGAAGTCAAAGAAATGTTAAAGTGGCTAGCTGGTTTTACTAAATCTTCAGAAAAAGGAAATTTATGAAGCCAAATTGCACACAGACAGACATCCATATCTGCCACTCTGGTTTACTTAGTTCCATATAAACTTGTTTATAAATGATTTTTGATGTGCCATGGGAATATTAGCCTTTGCTTAAATCCTATACATGAAAATGTCCCTAAAACAATACATACAAATCGCATATATTGAAGACGATTCCAACAGCGAGAAAACAAAATTCCAGAAGCAAGCTATTGAAATTCGCACAACTCCTAAATGAATTCAACATAAAGGGAAGAAATTGCAAGGTTTTTTACATAGGAAAATGGAAACAATAGATGTAATTTGAAAAGCAAAAGGCAGTCGCAACAGGTACCTGTCCAATGACCCGGATGATGAAATCGAACAAGACAATCTGTTGCGCTTCGACCAAAAACATGGCAGAGGGGAGACTAGAAAGTAGGATCTGCAATCGAACCCGGATGAAAACAACTGCAAAAACAACCAACACTTGCAAAACGAGCTCCAAAAACACTATCGAACAGACTGCAAAACGAAACAACGTGAAATGGAAAAAAAAGCTGAAGCGACGAGGGTGCTAAAACCATGAACCGACCCAAACAACTTGAAATGGAAAACAAAGACGAAGAGACCAAGGCAATAAAACCACCAACCGGCCCACCATGGATGACACTTTGCCATACCGAAATAAATGAGGACGGCCCATGCATTGACATTGAAGAATTCGTCACAAAATCTACAGAATGAAACCCGAGAAAACCCATTCCTGTACAGAGGGCGCTCATCAGTTAGGAAAGATAGCTGCATTTAACACAGACCCCTGAAGGACGCAAATAGGAATGGCAGACAGAGAAGCGAATAGGAACGACAGACAGAGAAGCGAGGCCCACCCGACGCCCCCATATCCAATCCATAGCGGAACTTTAATGCAGTTGGTCGGACAGAAAAGGCATGACCCAGCGAGCTGTAAAACCCTCACCCACAATGAAAAACCCTGACACAAGAAAACCATGGTGTTAACACGCAAAAAGTGCTCACTACCTCATCTACCCCATTACATGACTCATTTGTCCATATTTCCTACCATATTTACCTTCAAAACCTTAACATCCCATTAAAAAGCCTCCAAAATGCCAAAAAAGCCTCCAAAAGGCCACAAAACCACCAAAAAAGCCTCCAAAAGGCTAAAAAACCCCTTTTTTCCCCCAAAATTATCCAAAATTCCTCCAAAATAGCAAAAACCCTCTAAAAAGGGAATAAAAAATATAAAAAAAGAGGAAAAAATGAGGAAAAAACCCTATACAGCTGACCTAAACCATATGGTTCCCAAAACCATGGGCCAGCACTCCACCACTAAAAACCTATAAATAGGTGATGGAGACCCCTCATTTCATATCCACAATCAAATACACCCTTACTCTGCCAAAATCACTCTTGAAACCCTAGCTCACCCTTGAGCTACTTTCACCATTGAGTGCCCCTTTTTGCCCATTTCCACCCTTTGGAGAAAGAGAAGGAGCAAAGCTGGAGTTTGGAGCAATCATCTTGGAGCATTGCAAGAACTTCAACAACCTCTACACTTGAGGTAAAATTTTAATACAAAAAAAAGGAACTTCACCAACCTTCACATTGGAGGTAAAATTTTAATACAAAAAAAAAAACCATTTATATTTCCATGTTTTGTTATGTTTGTTAATGATCATGCTAGTTTAGAATTCGTATTGTTTTAGCACTTTAAATTACTATTTATTGAATTGCTACTGAGGAGTCCATTCTCCTTAGTAGGTGCTCATTTGCACAAGCTAGGGTGAAAACCCTAACTATAGTTTTGGCGACTCCCCTTGGTTTGACTTTCTGGTTATAGTTTTAAATATTTCCCCTTTTCTGCAATATTTTCCTGTTTTTTCCTTTCGGCTGTCGTAAACCGCGTCTTTCAGGCATTTACCTACGATCCGATCACGGCTCTCAGACTGTTTTCGGCGACCTGCCGGCCGTTTTCAGTCTGTTACCTGTGATCCGACCGCGGCTATTAGCTTGTTCGGGGCGATCCAACTGCCGCTGTTAACCCTTTTCACGCGTCCTGACTGCGGCTTTCAGCTATTTTCCTGCAACCCGCCTACGCCTGTCGGCCTTTTTCCTGCGTCCCGACTGCAGCTTTCAGCCATTTTCCTGCAACCCGCCTGCGCCTGTCGGCCTATTTCCTGCGTCCCGACTGTGGCTTTCATCTATTTTCCTGCAACTCGCCTGCGGCTTTCGATCTGTTTCCCGTTGTCCCACTGCATCTTTCGGCCAAAATCCCGCAACTTGTCCGCGACTGTTGAGCTGTTTCCCGCAGTCCGACCGCCCAGAATTGCCACAGACCCGAGGTCTGTTCTCTGCACTTTTTTACTGATTTGAACCTAGCACTTTGCTGCACTATTTTCTGCACCTGCACAGCCATCTGTCCTACCTGCAGCCATACTTCCATATAGCCTTTTCTGCAGTTTTATTTATGTTCCCTTTACAAAATAGTTTTTTAAATTTTTTTAGCATTTTAATTGAAAAAGAGAAAATTTTGCATTTCAAAGTTTACATTCTGTCTTGTTATTTTTAGTTAGAAAGTTGCCCCCCTTGTGGCACTTTTACTTGGGTTCATCATCTCACATGCACACACTCTGTCACCTAATTCAAGTGAGCCTTAAAAAACTACTTAACACAACCAACATTCTAACCCCACTTGGGGAACACATAAGAATTTTTGTAGTTAGGTAGGATTGGGGGGATAGGCATCCAAATAACACCCCTCGATTGCTTACACTTGAGACATAGTTGTTGTCCATTAGGGAACCAAAATCCCCTAGTATTTTTTGGCACGGTCACAACCAGTTTATCAGAGGGCCTCTCCCCTAGGAGGGTTGAAGTTGTCAGACTGGTTCCAGAGGCCTGAGTGGAATACCGCAATCCATTCAGTAACCGAAGGCTACCTTTCGCAGTTCTCAGGGTATCCCTGTATGGGGATATTGCGGTGATAGAACCAAACGGTAGATTCACCTTTTTTGGACGTGTCATGAACGGGGTATCTTAGTTGCCTTTCTTCTAGGATTGACTACCCGGTGTCCCTCCCGGTAGGGGGATATCTTTAGCCACTTGGCTCTTCTATCCATATTGTCTGACTTGGATTTCATCACCTTGCAGAGGATATATCTAGTTGAGTCATAATACTATTTAGTTAGGTGTTTGCATGCTCCCTTACCTCATTTTGGTCTAGTGAGTCCACTATTTTTATTTTTTAGGAAACCTGCTGCTTGTTGGTATTCTGACCATTTCTGTTGATACTCCACTTATTGTAGCACAGTTATTACAGTAAGTGTTTTGAGTTGGTTGTTGGCCTGAGTGCCATAATTTTTGAGCTCTCGTTCTGCACACTCGATTGCATTAGGGTTTTTGAGCTGTTTTTCACTCAACACAACCCCCCAGATATTCGACACCATCTGTCACCATTGAGTCCCCGATACATTCTTGGCGCCTCCGGGGCAATCCCCCACAGCACGGTTCACTTGACACCACCCGTCATAGACATAGATCTTCATCACTTGATACCACTCATCATAGATCTCGAGCTTTGTCACTTGACTCCACTCGTCAACGGCATAGAACTCCGTCACCCGATCTAGACGCCCCCTATTGTACCTCTGATTCTGAGGCAGAGTCCGAGAACCCCATTTACACTGCACCAACTAGCCCCATGGCTAGCGTGACTTCCACCCCTTTCTTTGTAGGGACCATTGGTGGAGCATCCACCACCACACCAGCTACCACACCTGCTTTGGGTATGCCCTCGATGGGGCCCACATCTACCATTCCGATCACTGCACCCATTCCAGTAGCTGGAATACCTATTCCCACTCCATCAGTGACTCACACTACCCTTGGCGGTGCAGGACCGTCCCATACCACATTCGTCCCTACACTTGGGGGCAACCTCCCAAACCTTGCCCCTACACTTGGGGGCATTGGCCCCAACATGGTCCAACCCACTAGTATGTCACATCCTTCTACTAGTTTTCCATTCATGGCTAGCCTCAACCTTCCTGACCTAGCTAGACTGGCTAACGATCCCATCAGACACGACCCTACGTGGCCTCACATGCCCACCAAGCTTCCCTCCAACATCCCTAAGTTTGAGGGCAAGGCAGGTGAGGACCCCCAGAACCATATTATGTCCTTCCATCTATGGTGTTCCTCCAACTCCATAGTGGACGAATCTGTCCGCCTCCGTCTGTTACAGCGTACCTTCACTGGCTCTGCAGCTAAGTGGTACATCGAGCAACCCCATGGGACCCATGCCACCTTTACTTCCCTTGCCTCGACCTTCCTGCAGTTCTTTCAGTCACCTATCCGCTATGACGCGGGAGTTGAGATCCTACTGTCTTGCAGACAGAACACGGCTACCCACATCACTGACCATATTCATGAGTGGCGTCGACGCCGCAGCCTCTGCAAAATCAAGTTAGATGACCATATCTTCTTAGATTGGTTTCTAAAATCCCTCCTTCCTGTCATTGCCAAGAATGTGGCATCCAAATGACCCCAGTCCGAAGAAGAGGCCATCCTCAAAGCCCAGCAATCTGACCTCATTTACGCCCAGTCAGGTTATCTCTATACCATCATACCTGACGCCCCTCGCGGTGATTCCTCCTAACACGATGCACTGAGGGCATCCCATGCCGCAGACGGTATCATTAGCCGTATTACCTCGCATCCCCAACCCTTTTCCATAGCATGTCCTAGCCATGGCCCCGACCTTTCGCAGGATACATCTCAATCCGGAGCAACCAATTCGTATGCTCCCATGACACACCACCACCATTCCCACGGACCCTCCTGTCCACCTCAGTGCTTTGGACATGCGTCCCCTGCTTATGCTCCCCCGGTCGCACCTCAGCCATATTACCATCCACAGGCTGCACCAGCTCCTGCGTCTTCTCAAGCCCAACCTGCTTATTACCTGCCACAGGCAGCCCCTGCGGCAAACCCACAACCCATTCCGTAGACATATTAGTAACCCCCACAAGGTTCAGCACCTGCGCAGCCTCCACCTACTTATTATCCACCGCAGCCTGCTCTCGCACCTGCACAACGCCAGAACCCACTTGCTTCCCAAGGGCAAGTTTACGCCCAACAGAATCTGCAGCAGAACCAAAACAACAAATTCCAACAGGGCCAGCAAAACCGTGGCAAAGGCCGTAACCGTGGGAACAACCCTCCTCCAGACCAAGGTGGTCAACCTCCCAATCCCCCCGACAACAATAATGCGGCCCCTGCCAACCAGAACCTTGATCGACCACCCAAGCAGGCCAAAAATCCTAATTTACGAACAAACCATCCTTGTTCTATTTGCGGGGTCTATGGCCACTACACACATGCTTGCCCACATTTGGAGCGAGCTCGGCAACTCTGGGCTGATGATGCCCATCGCTAAGGGCATGCGGCTCCTCAAGTGCCGCCCAACCCCCCACCCCCTCAGCAGCAACATTTGGTGCTGCAAAACCCCTTACCAACCCAAGGCGTAGTGAACACTCAGCCGTTGGCTCCCCCTCAAGGAAACGCGCCACCACAACAACAGATCACTTATGCCGCTCCTGATCAACCCATGTTCGACTCACGTACTCACCACTTGTTAATGATGTCGTCCGCTGATGTCAACCTCCAAACCCGTCGGAACCAATATGGCTCCACCCCTGAAGCCCCTCTCGCCGACAAAAACACTAACGCTCATCCCACTGATCAGACGTTACGTATACCTCCGGCTCCACTCGATGGCGCCTCCAAAGCACCTTGTTTTCCACTTCATCGTATCAACAATAACCCCAATGCTCACGCTGCGTCAAATTACAACATTGTAGATGACTTAGCCCAATCTCCCGCAACTATGTCCGCGTTAGAAGTCTTAAAAAACTGTCCTTCATAGCGCAAGACTTTGCTCTCCACCATTGGTGCTATTGAGCAAATGATTCAAAACTGATGGCATTCGATTTGGACCAGTCCGAACCACGCCTACCTTCCACTTTAGCATTCCAAATTTATGCTTCCATTAGGAATCTTGTCATCCATCGGTGCATCATCGATGAAGGTGCCTCTACATGCATTATGTCCACATTCGTTTGGAAGAAGTTGGGATCACCTGCTCTCCAGCAGTCCACCACTACGTTGCGAGCCTACGACGGCCGTTCGGCTCAACCCCAAGGTCTATTAGCTAACGTCCCCGTCCAGCTGGTTGGTAAAACCGTTCTCATTGACATAGAGGTCATCAATGGCCAACTTGATTATAACCTCTTACTTGGCTGCAGCTACATGTATGCCATGCGGACAGTTGCTTCATCCGTTTTTCGTACTATGATGTTCCCCCATGATGGACGCGTGGTCAAGGTCGACCAACTCACCTATTACGACCCAAATGCCCCCGCTGCACTCAAAAATGTTCTCCCCATGGTTGAACAACCTGTTTGGTGCAACTACCTCGTTTATTTCCTCCGTGGGACCCAAACTTTACTCAGACACGTCGATTACTTCCACATTCCAATCCATTCCACCCTCGTCACCCGCGACCGAAGTCTCTGACCTTTGTACTCTTTCCCACAATACACAAACACCCAACAAACAACTGCCCTTGTTACCTAAACCACCATTGGTACCTAGTCACCTTGGTGTTACACCCACCCACACAATCCCCTTCCTATTCCCTCCTTCGGGAGTAGTAAGCGCCCCGGTTATGGCTACTCTCAGCCTCCCTGGGTTAACCTTAGGATTACCCGTGTGGTATATTTCGCCTCCCGTTCCCCCACCGACACCAAATTTCGTCCTACAACCGGTGCAACCCATTGTCACTACTAGTCAACCACCTCCCGGTGTCGCTTCCCCTTCGTCATCTACGAATCCCCCTCCTCTTATCAAGCTCACTGGGGGCAGAGGCCCACAACCATACACTATTGTACCCCCTCCCAAGGAAGTTAAACCCCCTCCCGTGTTTCGTGCTCCCCCCAAATGCTCGTTGTGTGATGAGTTAGGCCATCCGACTCATCAATGTCCACAATTACCTGCATTACAGGAACACATGCAAATGCTTGACGATGACCCCAACATCCCGGTTGTCGAACTAGATCCAAGCCCTAAGCCTCATGATAAATCACTGCGTACCAACCACCCTTGTGCCATATGCGGTAGTTACGGCCACTACTCACATCACTGTCCTGATCTCCCAGATTACAGAGCAGCTCTCTACGAGATGAATAATTTGGACCTTGAGACGGCACCCCCCACAATTGAGGAGATCCACCCCCCGGTATCATCCCCATCCGGAGAGATTAACACCATTTATATGATCTCTTCGACTACCACTCCCTCGTCAACCGATTTGACAACTCAAACTTTCCGCAATGATGAGGATATTCTAGAGGCTCTCACTGCCCCGGATTATCCCTGGGCTGACATGCACCATCGTTCCTATTTCCTCCCAGAAGAATCCTCCTCTACCACAGCTACCCAACTCGCGGTTGAGTCCAAAGATTTCCTTCCCACTAAATTCGATTGGCTTAAGGATCATATTCCTGCTACTGATGCCTTCGAGGAAGGTAACATGGCCAACATCTCACCCGTCATCCACATCGATATCTCTGACCCACCTGGTTCTCTTGAAATCATTACCTTAGGAGCCTCCTGCAGTGAGCATGAGATTGGAGAATACAAAAATATTTTCCAAGAATTCCGTGATTCTTTGCCTGGTCCTATACCGAAATGCCTGGTCTTGACCCCGCCATTATAGAACACCACATTGACACATGGCCTGATGTACCCCCCATTCGTCAGAAACAACGCCCCATTCATCCTTCCAAGCTCCCTGCTGTTAAAGCCAAGGTAGAGAAACTTTGCAAAGCAGGATTCATTTATCCTATTGCATATGCCACTTGGGTTTCAAATCTCGTTCCTGTTAACAAAAAATAAGGCACCATCAGAGTATGCACTGACTTCCGCGATTTAAACCGAGCTTGTCCCAAGGACAACTTCCCCACGCCATTTATTGACCAACTCATCAATGCGTGTGCCGGGCATGAAGTCCTATCTTTCATGGACGGTTTTTTCGGATACAACCAGATTCAGATCCATAAGGAGATCAGTACAAGACTGCCTTTACTACCCCATGGGGCACCTTTGCCTATCGCGTCATGCCTTTCGGCCTCAAAAATGCTGGTGCCACCTTCCAGCGGGCCATGACCTATTGTTTTCATGACTTGGTCCATATCCTGCTAGTCTATCTTGATGACCTTACAGCTCGTTCCCGGAAACGATCAGACCACCTTAACAACCTCCGACAAATTTTTCTGCGTTGTCGCAAATATCAAATCCGCTTGAACCCACACAAGTGTGTCTTTTGCGTTCCAGCAGGCCGGTTGTTGGGTTTCATTGTTTCCCAGAAAGGAATTGTTGTCGATCCCATGAAAGTCCAAGCCATATTAGACCTTCCCTCTCCTCGCACGCTCCGGCAGCTCCAAAGTCTGCAGGGACGATCCAATTTCCTTCGTCGCTTCATTCCTGATTGTGCCACCACCGTTCATGGTTTCCTACGCCTGCTTCATACCCACATACCCTTTGTTTGGGATGAGCAAGCAGAAGCTGCATTCGCCGCCCTCAAGAAAGCTCTCACCCAAGCCCCTTTAATCTCCCCTCCGAATTTCTCTAAGAACTTCATCCTTTACATCTCGGCATCCGAACATGCCGTGTCCGGAGTCTTGGTTCAAGAAGACACCGCTCGCCAGGAGAATGTCATTTATTACGTCAGCCAGACCTTGTCTGGACCACCCCTACGTTACCCATATGAGGAGAGACTAGCCCTAGTTGTGGCATTTTCCGTCCAAAAATTGCGACACTATATTTTACTTAGTCATACCACAGTTGTCGCTGACTCCAAACCCATGGTATGTCTATTAAATCGGCGGCTCCTGCAAGGTCGTGTTGCTAAATGGATCATTATCCTCCAGGAATATGACCTCACTTTCCGCACCCCTAAGAGCACTAAATCCCTCGCGCTTTCCCAGCTCATCACCGATCTCCCCTCCCTTCTGCCGTCCCCACAAATCTTCGATGAGTTACCCGACAATCACTTGTTCACCATCTCGTCTGATGACCCATGGTACGGTGATATTTTGTTATACCTTTGCACGCAGAAGTTCAGACCCAACATCAGTCGTGATGGACGCCGTCGTATCCGTCACCAGGCCTCTCGATATCTCCTCTTAGGTGATGTCCTTTACCGGCGAGGGGTTGATACGATTCTCCGTCGTTGCCTTACACACACGGAAGCCGAACACGTCCTCAATGACTGTCATGGTGGTTCCTGCGGTGGCCATTTCTCTGGGATGGCCACCGCCCAAAAGGTCGTCTACGCTGGATACTTCTGGCCCACACTCTTTACTGACTACATCACAGTAGTCAAACATTTCCATAATTGCCAACTTTTTGCCCCCAAGGCCCGGACACCACCTACTCCGTTACACCCAGTCGTCACCGTTGGTCCCTTTTGTAAGTGGGCCATCGACTTCATGGAGTGTAAACCCCCATCTGCCAACATCCATAAATACATCATTGTTGCCGTTGATTACTTCACCAAATGGGCCGAAGCGATGCCCACCTTCAATTGTACCGCTGACACCGCTGCCCGTTTCTTTTTCAACCACGTTATCACTCGATTCGGGGTACCCAAACAGTTGGTCTCAGACCATGGTTCACACTTTGAAGATTCCATTTGGCGCAAGTTATCCACCCTACTAAAATTCCAACATTAGTATTCCTCTGCTTACTACCCCCAAGGGAATGGCCAAGTAGAGGCCATTAACAAAATCTTAAAAACCATCCTCCAACGCACTGTTGATCGGCATAAGTCCAATTGGCACCACATGTTGTTCCTTACCTTATGGGCTTAACGTACATCCACCAAAACCGCCACCATTTTTACCCCGTTTCATTTAGTTTACGGTGTCGAGTCTGTCCTCCCCATAGAGTGTCAGATACCTGCCTTACACATCGCCGTCGAGCTTCTCCCAGACACCTCCCCACTCGAGCAACGTCTGCTATCACTAGAACAAGCTGATGAAGACCGTCGTGCCACTCTCCAGACCATTGAAGCCGCCAAGAACCGCTCCAAAGCTGGTTACAACAAACATGTACACCCTCGAACTTTCCATGAAGGGGACCTCGTCCTTGCCTATGACCAAGCCCACGACAAAACTGGTAAAGGAAAGTTTGAATCCATGTGGCAAGGCCCTTACATCGTGCAGACTTGCCTCGGCAATGGGGCATACATCTTAACTGACTCAGAAGGTCACCCTTTGCGCAACCCCCATAATGGGTTGTATCTTAAACGTTTTTATCCCTAAATAACCCACAGCCCCATCGATCTGTATTGTACAGTTTGCTCTCTTTTTGTTTTTCAACTTTTTTTTAACGTGACCTTACATTCATCATTTTTGCATGATCACAGATGGACCATCTTCCTACATTGGCTTCGTCGATGGAGCAAGCCGCTGGTCTCCCCACCTGGCTTCTGCAGCATGGGTCTTATATTCCCCTTCACATGAACTGATTCACCTTGACGGAATATGTATAGGCGCTGCTACCAATAACCAGGCGGAGTATGATGCTGTGACTGGTCTCCTGACTGCTGCCCTCCAGATGGGCATATATCACCTTCATGTGTTCCTTGACTCCCAGCTACTTGTCTCCCAGCTTAACAACTGCTACCAGGTGCGTGATCCCTGCCTCTTTAGAAAATTCCTGTGCGCAAAACAACTCAGCTGACAATTTGAATCCATAACATTCACCCATGTCCCAAGAGCTCAAAATAGTGTCGCCGATCAAATGGCTAACACCATCCTAGATTGGCACATCAATCACACCATGTAAAACCTCCATCATGCATCATCATCCCATAACATCTCATAACAAATATATAAAAACCCAAAAAGATTGCAAGGGGCATCCACGTGCCTATCATCACATAAACATTTGCATCCATGTACAATCAAAAATAAAAACACATTCATATACAGGGGCATCCACGTGCCTAAGCCTACATACATAATGTTGCATCCATGTGCAATATATCTAATAAAATACACAAGGGGCATCCATGTGCCCAACACCCTACACTACTTGCATCCATGTGCAGTGCAAACATATAACAAACCATAAGCGCATCCACGTGCATACACTAAATCATCATCACAAAAAGGTGCATCCATGTGCATATATATCTATATCTCAAAAAATACATATTCATCTGCTATACATGTCCTGAGTACCCCCGTACTCAGCTATACAAAAAATATCTATACATCCCTACGCCTCATAGAATACATGCCGTAGCTACAAAATCGGGGGGAGTCCCCTGCACTCCCTAATGAGAGTCATATCCTGCATCACTGCCTGCATCAGCTGCCTCCGAGTCCTCACCTCGCTCCTCCTCCGACAGCTCCTCATCCCCTGCGAGCTCCTGTGCCCGACCCCTATCCGCCAAGATAGCCACCCGGATCGCGATCGAACGGAACTCCCGTGGCGCCCTCAGACAATCCTGGATCACCTCGGGATCCACGTCCCGCCACCCGTCATCGGTCACTCCAACCAGCAACCAGTCCAGAAGAGTCCGTACGGCCTCCAGCGTCCCCTCCACGTCCCGTCGACGCACCTCCCCTCGGCCTGGCAGGGCTGATACCGCCACATGCCCCCTTCGAGCTACATGTCCTGGTGGTGGTCTCGGGCCAACATCTGTAGATCACACATCAGTCAGTAACAGTATATAACATAACACATATCATGCCCAAGACTTGACATCCATCACATGCAAGGAAAACCATACGTACCATCTGGTCCCCATGCCTGTCCTGGCGCCCGTGGTGCCTCTGGATCCTCGGTATAGTCCATATCTCTGTATGGAAAGTCATCCAGTGTCAGCGGCATCTGTAGCCACTGCAAGTACAGCTCCTGCGTGAAGTATCTACCAACCTCACCGCCACCCCGGCGGTGCATCATCTCCCCCCACCGCACCATGCACGGCTCCCTCAGTCCTCCTGCCCTGACCGGCACCCGTGGCCGCAGTGTCGATACCCGCTCCATGAAGAAAGCACATAGAAAGGATCCGTAACAGAATCCCTTGCCAAATTCCTTCACCGATGTCAGCTGTCGCTGCACATAGGTGAGGAACATCTATCCCCACGCATAGTAGACACCATCCAGTACGTGCTCCACTAGCTGCATCTAGTCCTCGGACACCTTCTCAGGTGACTGGGACCCCAACACACGAACCACGCATGTCGCAATAGCCTGAATTGCCGGCTCCTGCAGGTCCACCACCCGGAGTGCATTCCTATGCACCCTAACCTCTGGAACATAGTACCGCTCCAGCATATCCTCCATATCTACATCCGCGGATACTCGCGACTGCGTATCCGCCACCCAACCCAGAGAGGGCAACCCCGTCAGGAAGTATACATCTGCCAGGGTGAGGTCCACCCTCTCACCCTGCACCCTAAACGCCTGAATGTCCGGCTCCCAGAAACTCACTAGCCAGTTCAGTAGCAGCGCTGCTGAACGCATCATAGGTACCTGTGCAAACTTTAGCAGTCCGCACAATCCCAACGTCGATCGCACATGACGATCCTCCCGGATGACAGCCACTATCTCATCCGGGACCTCCCGCTCTCTCCAAAGCACCAGCGGCATCCTGTCAATCACGCAAGGCAAACTCATCAGACTCATGTAAAAAAAAAAAAAAAAAAAAACTTGCCCCCCCCAGGGAATCCTAACAGCTCGATCCCAATCGCAGCTTTAGGGCCCCTTGTCGCGGTTTCCGACCGCGGCTATCAGGGCTACAGTCGCGGTCCAAAACCGCACCTGTAGGAGCCGAAATCGCGGTACCAAACCGCGTGTTCAGCCTCGGAACGCGCGGTACCAGACCGCGTTTTTTGACCCGAACCTCGCGGTCTCCAACCGCGCGATCCACCCTGGAACCCGCGGTACCCAACCGCAGTTCCATCCCACAAACCCGCGGTCCACCCCACGTGGACCGTACAAATACTCCCCTGGGACCCACTACCCCCCCCGAACCCAAAGAAAATGTAGGTATGAGTTTGACGGAATACCTATAACTCCCGGATCTGAAATCAGCCGGTCGGATCGTCCAGAAACACCAACTCAGCTCTGGTCAACTCTGATCACTAGTCAAAGTCAACAAGTACAAATGACACTTGTCATGTTGGACCCACTCACTATTTATAGTCTATTGAATTTTTCTTGTTTTGGCCATTCTGAACTCATACGGAGTCCATTTTTCGAACCGTTTCCACCACTGGAATCAGCACGACGAGACCGTCATGATGGTCGACTTGTTCTCTTATTTTTTCCACATCATTTTTTTTGCGCATTTTTTAGACGCCACTAGTCGCCTCGGTTTGCGTGCCACTTCGGCTGCTCTCCATTTTTGATATCTTTTATATCATCGGATTCATTTTTCCGAGCCCGTGATGATGCTTGAGATCATTTCTCGCTCTCACTCCTAGATTTTTCAGGTATTTTTTCCAAAATGCCCCCCGTTGCCTCGGTTTGCGTGCCACATCGACCGTTATCCGTTTTTGACACTTTTTATATCGTCGGATTCATTTTTTCGAGCTCGTGATGATGCTTGAGATCATTTCTCGCTCTCACCTAGTACAGTTTCAACATTGTGTCCCAACACCTTGCTGCCTCGGTTTGCGCACCACATTGGCCGCCATCGGATTGTTCCACATTTTTACATGAGCCATTCACTCCTATCATACTGCAATTATTTCATTATTTTTCCACCATTCATTATCCTGCAAGGAGGCCCATCAGTGTTCCCCACCACCCTCGTTCTTAGTCATCATCAATGTTCCTTGATTGAGTACTTCCTCCTTGCCTGGCCATTCCTTTTGTTCGGTATACTTTTATCCCTTTTTCGGGACGGACAAGTCCTTTACGAAAAAGGCACTTAGAGAGTTTATGTTAAGCTCTTTTCTGACTCCTAAAACAATGAAAAGATCGCCGAGCAATCTTGCTTCCTTCCATGCTCGTTAAAGTACCTGAAAGGGCGTCTATCTGGTATAAGTTTAACTCTTTTCCGGACCTGGTAGACTAATTACGAAAAAGGAATACTCTAGTCACACCGGTTAGAAGAGTTCTTCATTGCATCCTTTTATGCTTCTTTGGGCCTTGGAGACTAACACACGAAAAAGAAACCCCCTGGAGTCTTATTCTCGCTTTCAGACTCTCTAAAATTGAAAGTAACCACGAGCATGAACTGTCCTGGGCTCGTACAAATCCACATGACAGTACCATTCCATTATTTCAGAGTCTTCTTATCACTTTCAGACTCCTTAAAATTGAAAGCAATCACGAGCGTGAACTGTCCTGGGCTCGTATAAATCCACACGACATTACCATTTTACACACACTTCTTCTAGTTCCTTAACCCATGAAGCCCCCCGTGCCTCTTGGCACTATGATCGATCATCTCGGTAGCACCCCCAATCAGGTCGCCTTTGTTCAGAGTATTCTGCAGTCTCCTGTCATTTTACACCAGCTTGAGTCTCACTCATCCTAGTCACTATCCTCGATCCATTACAACTATGATCTCTTTCCCCTCCGTCAGTTTCATATACTGCCCGATCGTCCCCACCATCATACTCTGAACAAAGGAAGTTTGAGTCCACCCACTCTACTTGCCCAGATATCCCCCACAGTATGTCAGTCCTACCATCAGTACTATCACACTTCGGTTCTCTACCTCGCGCTCCTATCAAGGAAACATCATTGCCTTGCTAGTTGCAGGTCTCCCTCTGTCGACGACAACCCCTCTATTCTAGAGGATAGACCCAGAGGTCCCTGCGCCTTGGACCCATCACCATCAGTGGTGAGTGCCTACGGACCATTTTGAGAGGAGTCATCATTGCCTCTTCGAGTGGTTGTTTCTCACATGCTCGACTTCAACACCTTGATCGCATCGTTGAGAGTCGTGCAGGGTATATATCCCTTCAGTTATTGGTCGAAGACACTGGATTTCCCCCGACTCTAGCACATTAGTGAGTCATTTCGGAACGCCCAGTTATATGTTCCCGTGGATGTCCGGGTTGCGTTGGCGATTGTATTCGGAATCCATCCAGTTATATGCTTCCTTGAGTACCCAGTTCAGTTCTAAGTCAGTGTACCATTGAGAGTATGACTCCCCGTCAGTATGATTCAGCAGCTCATCAATTCCTCTGGTACCCCTCTCAGTAGAACTATTGTTATTCCAGTGTATCAGTTCTTCAGCTCAGGCATGGTCAACCCAACAGTATGTCACAGATTTGTGTCCCCTCTGGACCCTTATGATGTACACAGTGGTTCGGGCCTCACAGTCATTTTTTATGTATCTTGATACGAGCATGGGTATGCCCGCCTCGTCCATATATTGAGATTCTTCCTCATTCCTTATTTGAGGCCATGTATATTTCAGGTCCCCATATTTTGGACCCCATTGCTATTATTGTTCTATATCTTGATATGAGCATGGGAATGCCCGCCTCGTCCATATGTTCAGATTATTCCTCATTCATTATTGAGGTCATGTACTTTTAGTTTTTGCAGTTTGTTCGGGACTGTTGTTCCGGGCTCTAGTTTGTTTCTTCTCTTCTCCACACCCCAAGAACACCATACAAGACCTATGATGTCTATCGGCCATACGATGAGCTCCTGCCCTCACACATCAGGGGGCAATCTGTTAACACCCAAAAAGTGCTCACTACCTCATCTACCCCATTACATGACTCATTTGTCCATATTTCCTACCATATTTACCTTCAAAACCTTAAAATCCCATTAAAAGGCCTCCAAAAGGCCACAAAACCACCAAAAAAGTCTTCAAAAGACTAAAAAACCCCTTTTTTCCCCAAAAATTATCCAAAATTCCTCCAAAATAGCGAAAACCCTCTAAAAAGGGAATAAAAAATATAAAAAAAGAGGAAAAAACCCTATACAGCTGACCTAAACCATATGGTTCCCAAAACCATGGACCAGCACTCCACTACTAAAAACCTATAAATAGGTGATGGAGACCCCTCATTTCATATCCACAATCAAATACACCCTTACTCTACCAAAATCACTCTTGAAACCCTAGCTCACCCTTGAGCTACTTTCACCATTGAGTGCCCCTTTTGGCCCATTTCCACCCTTTGGAGAAAGAGAAGGAGCAAAGCTGGAGTTTGGAGTAATCCTCTTGGACCATTGCAAGAACTTCACCAACCTCTACACTTGAGGTAAAATTTTAATACAAAAAGAAAGAACTTCACCAACCTTCACATTGGAGGTAAAATTTTAATACAAAAAAAAAACCATTTATATTTCCATGTTTTGTTATGTTTGTTAATGATCATGCTAGTTTAGAATTCGTATTGTTTTAACACTTTAAATTACTGTTTATTGAACTGCTACTAAGGAGTCCATTCTTCTTAGTAGGTGCTCATTTGCACAAGCTAGGGTGAAAACCCTATCTACACATGGCACGAAAATCCTCGGCCTCGAACAATAGCGAACTGAAAACCAAAAAGCGGAACTGGAACACCGTAGACAGAGGACAACCCAGACCATGCAAACAGATGACGCCATCGCGCCACCGGATCCTGGGGCACGAGAGCTGAGGCACGCGTCACCACGCACGACGCCAATCATAATGCAGAAAAATAACACACCAACAATTTCAGAAATTCTTGATTTTTCCAAAACAAAGGTTACAACCTTGGCCCCAAACTCTATTGATGAATAGTCACCCCAACTAATGCCGCTGAACGAAATACTCTATGTCGGGGACATAATAAATGTTTGACAATGCATTTCAATATTAAATCTAACCCAAGTGAAGTAAGTGGGTTTTGACAATGAGCGAGCTTTGACAATGCAACTGATTATGCCAAATTACACCACAACATAAATGAACAATGATGGAAAGTCACATTAGTGAACAATAATGGCATAAGTGAACAATAATGGCAAGTCACATGTCATTGAGACAATGAGGCAAGTTGACATTTTTTATTGTTAGAATGGTTCAATACCCTTTAGTACAAGCATGTAAGTTTCATTTAGTATTAATTTTTACAGAAATAATGTCATGTCTTTAAACTCATATTTTAAAGAATAAAATGCTTTCTTTAAATATTATTATACTAAAAAATGTAAATAATGTTTTATACTTAAAATAAAAAGTGTGATGCAAATGAAGTGGTCTCTAGAACCAATAAAAACAAGGGTTGTAAGTAGCAAAGTCCTTGTCTTTGAAAACAAAATGAAATAAAAATTTGGAAGAAATTGAAATTGATCGTTAACCTTGGTTAAGTGAGGTTGACCATATACAATTATTATTGATCAAGTTTGAGCAGGGTTAACAATGTTTCACTATTGTTTACCATAGTTTGAAAGTGGTTGACTATGATTTACCATGGTTCATTATGTTCGATTATGGTTGACAATGGCCAACTATGTTTGACTTTGGTCAACCATGGTTGACTTTGGTTACCATGGTTGACTTTAATGAACCATGGTTGACTATGGTTAACCATGGTTGACTTTAACTAACGACAACCATGGTTAACTAAAGTCATCCATGGTCAAAATGATCAATCATACTTAATCTTAGCTAACTAATGTCAACCATAGCCAACTATGGTTCATTAAAGTCAACTGTAGTTTATTAAAGTCAAGTTTGACCAGGGTTAACCATGTTTGTCTATGGTTGATCCTAGTTTGAAAGTAGTTGACTATGGTTGACCATGGTTCATTATGTTTGACTGTGGTTGACGACGATTAACTTTGGTAGAGTATGGAAGACAGTGGCCAACCATGGTTGACCATGTTTAACCATGTGTGATGATGTTTGAATGTCAGTAACCATGTTTGATTATGGTTTACTATTATTTACTATGTTTGACCATGATTGCGAAAGTTAAACCTTAGGTGACCATAGTTGACTATGTTTACCATAGTTGATTATGTTTAACTATAGATAATCATCGCTGACTATTGTTTGAACATAATTAACTTCAGTTAACCATGATTGACTTTCATTAACCATGGTTGACTTTGGTTAAACATGATTGACTTTAATGAGCCATAGTCTACTATTGTTAACCATGGTTGGCATTGGTGAGCTAAGGTTAAGTCATTGATGACTATTATTTGACCATGGCTGGAATTAGTGAACCATGTTTGACTTTAGTTTGAGCATAGTTAACCAAAGTCAACTATGGTTATGGTTAGCCATTTTTTACCATGTGTGATGATGTTTGAATGTGAGTAACCATGTTTGATTATGGTTCATTGAATTTAATGCACCATGGTTGACTTTGGTTTACAATGGTTATTGACTTCTATGAATCATGTTTAACTATGTGGCCATTGGTTAGGTTACATTAACTATCGTTGCATGTGGTGTTCATCTTAGTTGAGTTAGCATTTATTATTTATGGAATAGAACAAAATCAAATTTATAATTATATACTACTTAAAGAACAAAATCAAATTTATATACACCAAAATATCATTATGAATTGATAATTAAAGTATTGAAGTTATATACATTATATACAAATTATCGAAAAACTCAATATAACCTATGGACACTTAGAAATTCTCAATTGTTAAGTCTTTGTCCTTGTTCATGTCGTCTTTGCTTGTTCATGTTTATTCGTTTATTGTCTATGTCTCATTACCTTCTTTATTTCTTTTTATTTTTTATAATTGTTTATTTCAATTACACCCATAAAATCAATCAGTACACTTGTCCCATCATCCTTCAATCTAGAAAAAACATAGATGGTAGTCCATGGTCCTTTTAACTCGACCTTTATTGCTCTTATTCCAAAAGCGGACAAGCCTGAATACTTTGATGAATTCAGACCTATCTCTCTCTGCAACTGTATCTATAAGATCATCTCTAAGGTTATGGCGAGGAGACTCAAGAATATTTTGTCTCAGCATATCTCTTGTGAGCAATTTGGCTTCTTGGAAGGTCGACAAATTCATGAGGCCATTGGTGTTGCCCAGGAAGGATTACACACTCTGAAAGTGCAGAAACAGAAGGGTGCTGTGATCAAGATTGATCTCTCAAAAGCATTTGACAGAGTTAGTTGGCTCTATCTCCGGATGCTTCTAACTCACCTGGGCTTCTGCTACGAATTTATCAGATGGATTATGGCCTGCATCACTACGGTGAGCTTTGCTGTACTGATCAATGGCTCTGCTAGTCCATTCTTCCATGCAGGAAGGGGCCTACGACAGGGATGCCCACTTTCTCCGCTGCTGTTTCTCCTTGTTGCTGAAGGACTCAGTCGTTTTATGCTGAAAGCAAAAGCTGATGGTTCCTTTCGTGGCATATCCATTTCTCAGGTACTGTATATTTCACATCTCCTATTTGTTGATGACAATCTGATTTTTTGTGATGGCACAAGACAGGATATTGATAAGGTGGTTGAAGGTCTCAATTTAGTGCAAGTAGCTGCGGGTATGTTAGTGAATATTGACAAGTCATCAATCACTTGTTCGCATTTAACCGAGTAGGAGATTCACTGTATGGCACTCAGACTACCTTACAGGACTTTGGATATTGATGATGGCTTAAAGTACCTTGGCTTTCACTTGAAACCAAATGCTTATCTGAAGGCTGATTGGTACTGGTTATTAGCTAAATTAGTTCAACGACTACATGGATGGAGTCATAAATGGCTCTCACGGGCTGGGAGGTTGGTTCTGATTAAATCAGTTTTGGAAGCAATCCCGGTGTATTGGCTGTCTCTAGCTTGGATTCCCAAAGGAGTATTGGAACAGATACTTCGGTTGTGTTTTGCTTTTCTATGGAAGGGTAAGTGTGACAAACGAGCGTTGGTGTGGGTCGGATGGGAAAAAATTGCGGTCCCAAAAGCCCTGGGAGGATGGGGGTTAAAGAATATATTTATGTTCGCAAAAGCCTTGGGGGCCAAGGTGTCATGGCGACTTATTCACACACAGAGCCTCTGGACAAGAGTGGTATATCATAAATATATTGCCCCTCTTACTCTACTCGAATGGATCAGGCTGGGCAATAAGACGAGGGAAAATTGCTCTGTGGTTTGGAAAGCGGTGGTGCAGCATTTTCATTTGGTAGGATCTGGATTAGTGTGGAGGATTGGAAATGGGAGCCTTATTCGTATAGGACTGGACCCTTGGGTTGGCTGTAGGGGAGGTCATGTCCTTCATGTGGAATTGAGGAATATATTGGCAGGAAGGGGTTGTCATTTCTTGGCTGATATTGCGGATCCGAGAACATCTACACTTTGGCATCAGGGGTGGAACTCTGCACAACGACTTGAGATCCTTGGAGATATGCATGGGGCTTGGGCGGATTATCTTCGGCACTTAAGACTATCGAATATTCGACTGACCAATAGGACTGATGAACTTATTTGGGACCATCATCCCTCTGGAATATACTCCCCAAAGAATGGATATATCCAGTTGAATGTGGATGTACATAACAGGGGATTGGTGTGGTGGTGGAAAACTCTGTGGAAGCTAAAGTGTCCAGGTAAAGCAAAAATACTATTCTCGGCTATTCTGGAACAAAGGGCCCCAACCTGGGACATTCTACAAAAACGATTCATACTGGGTCCGGGGTTCTGTTCACTATGTAGGGATGCAGAAGAGACTATTTCTCATCTTTTTGTACATTGTTGGTATTCTCAGGAAGTTTGGGCTGATGCCTACATATTCCTGGATCTCAATGTGGGGTGGCAGGGTGTGAGTGTTCATGATGCGTTCCAATTGTGGTGGGCATCACATAAGACATCAACCATCCGGGCTTTCCCTTGTATTTATGCCTGGGGCATCTGGATTACCAGGAATAAGATTATCTTTCAAGATTGCAGGGTTCCAATGGAGAGTGTAGTGGCACAAGTCGTGGCTATTACCCTACACTTCAAGGCACTTGTCCCTGTGATTAGAACGCGACCTGTGTGTGTGGAATTGATAGACAAATCCATGCCGTGGGATTTTTTTTGATGGTGCTTCAATAGACCATCAATCGGAGTGTGGAGGGGGGGGGAGTTCTTTTCAAAACAGAGTCCCAATACTTTCATCTGTTGGCTGGTTTGGGGAGGGGATCCAATAACTATGCTGAACTTATGTCTCTTAGGCTGCTGATGTTATTCGCACTTGAACAAGGATGTCTATCACTACAGATTTTTGGCGACTCCATGTTAATTATCGAATGGGCTAAGGAGATCACACATTGCAATGTGATGATACTCTTACCTATCCTGGAGGAGGTGATCCGGTTAAAGCAGTCATTTTATCAAATTACATTTACACATGTCTACAGGGAGAGGAATGGGATTGCCGATCTGATTTCCAAGGAAGCGACGCAGCAGCACTTACCATTTGGCACTTGGAGGATCACTATTCACTCACCCGAGGGCACCTACAACTATTATCACAGACCATTTCACGAAGATATTGAGGCACAGAATTGAGCAATAGCTCAGTTTTGGGTGACAAGCGATGAACATTTTCTCTCTGCATTTGTTGACCGGCGATGGACACATTCTCTCAGCGATGGAAAATAGCAACCGCAGCTTTTGATTGAACCAGCGATGGACAGAATAGGATTATATGTTAATTGGATATATGTGGGTTGTAGGGACAATCGTATACAGTATTGTTTTATGTAGACCAACGAACACGAGTCTGTTCACTGTATTTGTTTATCTGTAATGGGATATAAGTAGGTTGTATGGACAGCCGTTATACTTGTATTATGTTTGGGACATCAGATATGATGTTGATATGGGACAGTAATCTGTGACAATGTAGGGATCTTAGTGATTCTATTACATGTGCAGAATGTAATTTTGTTCATTTTATGAAATAAAATTACTGACTTTTTCCAAGGAAAAAAAAAAGGATTTGCACAAATTTTTAGAAAAGAGTTGTCATAGATACATTAAGAAGGGAGCATGACAAGTAAGACTTTGCAACCATGTTTATTAATATTTTAATTATTTAAATCAAATTGCTATATTTTTCTAGAAAATGAATTTATTGATTGTTGACTATTATTTTTGGAATTTATTGATGGATGAGGAGGAGAATGAGGGGTTTTTATATAAATAGATGACTTGAGATTGGAAGGGGGGAGTCTTTTCTCTTAAAGGATATTTTGTTAAGAGTTTTGGGAGGAAGAGGTATTTTGGATAATTTGGGGTATGAGAAGTTGGGAAGAGTTGGAAGAGTTTGAGAACTCTTGGAAGATTTGATACACAGCCTACTAGTGCATCACTCTTTTGTTCTTTGGGGGTCTCGGGCACGGAGGGCCAGGAGGCCATTTGGATGGGACCGTTCAATGGTTTCCTGGGGCTAGGGAGCTGGCTAGGCCCCTAGTTGGCTGGGAGGTAAAACCGTGGTCCTGCTTTGGGCAGTGAAGATGGAAGCAACTCGAGGAGAAGAGGGAAGCTTGCTCAGTTTGGACTCCGTCACCATTCTTATACCGAGGTATTTTTCTAGTGATTTTAAATTGTTTATATGTTGTTGTAAACCTCTCATATGATGCTATTACTACATGATTTATGATGTAAATTTACGTTGTGTGAATCACCAATGAAGTTTTAAAAGATTCGAAGTTATTTGATGCTATTGAAAAATGCTTATATGTTGTTTATATGTTGTTATGGTTAGACTTGATTATATGCTGCTTAGTCAAAAAATTTATGTTTAATTAGATTAAAATTTATAATGCCAATGAAGGTATTACATAGTTAACCAAAGTCAACTATGGCTATGGTTAGCCATTTTTTACCATGTGTGATGATGTTTGAATGTCAGTAACCATGTTTGATTATGGTTCATTGACTTTAATGCACCATGGCTAACTTTGGTTTACAATGGTTATTGACTTCTATGAATCATTTTTAACTATGTGGCCATTGGTTAGGATACATTAACTATGGTTGCATGTGGTGTTCATCTTAGTTGAGTTAGCATTTATTGTTTATGGAATAGAACAAAATCAAATTTATAATTATATACTACTTAAAGAACAAAATCAATTTTATATACACCAAAATATCATTATGAATTGATAATTAAAGTATTGAAGTTATATACATTATATACAAATTATTGAAAAACTCAATATAACCTATGGACACTTAGAAATCCTCAACTTTTAAGTCTTTGTCCTTGTTCATGTCGTCTTTGCTTGTTCATGTTTATTCGTTTATTGTCTATGTCTCATTACCTTCTTTATTTCTTTTTATTTTTTATAATTGTTTATTTCAATTACACCCATAAAATCAATCAGTACACTTGTCCCATCATCCTTCAATCTAGAAAAAACATAGATGGTAGTCCACCCCAAATTCTAAGATATAAACATCTATCGGTGTAGAGATATTTTTTAAGTTTATAATTATTCAATTTTTTTTAATTCTAAGATATAAACCTAATGGTGTAAAGATATTTTTTAAGTTTCTAATTATTCTAATTTTTTTCTTGAAAAATAGTATAGCTAAATAATTACTATATCACTAACCAAATAACTAGCACAACCACAAGTAATGTGGCTGGTGAATGTCAATACTAACCACTTAGTTTTGTGAAGATGCTAAACATTAAACTAATTAATATAATAAACATTAAACTAATTAATATAAACATAAAACAAATACTATTTAATAAACATTTTTTTTAACCGCCGCTTAACTTAAGCTTATTTAAATATTAATCAAGATGCATTTAAGCACAACAAGAAATGATGACCATGAAATAAAAACCCAATGTACACTTGTTACACTCGAGTTAATCTTGTTGATCCATTCAAGGAAGTCCAAAAGCTTAGATAGTATCTAAACACTTATCAACATAATTAATATTTTTATGAAAGAATTATCACAAAATTAAAAATGATTTTAATGCATAAAAATAATAAGCAAAAGCATGACTTTACCATTAATGGAACATAGCTTCTCCAATGAAAACATAATAGCTTTTGTATTTAATGGAACATAGCTTCTCCAATGAAAACATAATAGCTTTTGTATTTAGGAAGCGATTGAATTTTTTTAATCAGGTAATTATTAAATTTTTAGTTTTTCAAAACTTTGAATGTCGAGAAGTTTCATTAGAAGGAAACTTTTTTCTCGATAGGTAGCCTTGAAGTCTCTCACTATTTTAACTTGCTTTGTTGCCTTCAAAGTCTTATAAATCTCTTAACTTAGTATAAATTTTCATTGCAACTGTAATCACATGTTGTCTATGCCCAAGTGTTACCTTCTTTAGTTAAATGGGTTTCCTATCACTATTTGTTATCCATGCATGAGCTACCAATTATCTATGCATAAGCTACTAGTTATTTTTTATATTTCTATTTTTTTTATAATTGTTTATTTTGAATTTTGAATGACTACCATAAAATCAATCTGAACAATACACTTGTCACATCCCCCTTTAATCTAGGAAAAACATAAATGGCAGTCCATCCCAAATTCTAAGATATAAACACCTATCAGTGTAAATATAGCATTTAATTTAAACCTTATTATTTTCATGTTTGTTAATAGTCAATCATGATAAGAGTTAAAATTTTCCAATATCTAAATTATATGATAATAGAGGTAAACTTAGTAAATTGAGCTCTATGAATAGACAATATTATTGCTACCACCATGCCAAATCACGAACCCTATTGAATAAGAACAAGATCAACATACACATATATTATTTATATCAAATGAAGAAATGACATACCAGGGGTAGTGTAATGTGGGAAAGTATGATGGCCTTTTACTAATAGTGAACATAAAGGTGCTACCCATTACACCAACAATTTTCATCTTTTTTGGGGAGCTATTATAAAGAGCTATTAAGGGTTGTTTATACAACTAAAATATAAAATTACATCTCGATGTTTACTGTGGGGTTATAGTTGGGGTTTCTACAAAAGGTATGGGTTATTGTAGACAGATGCATATAACTAATATATAAATATACTTATAAATAAACATCTTACAAAGCAAAAGAAAGATATAAGTGAATATTGAACTAATGTACTAAACAAAGTGGTTGTGGTTGCTGTGAGTTTTAAACCCACAACTTATCTTGGAATTATAATTTCTTGTTTATACCTAGTAGAAATGAAAAACAATGATGCACATGCATGTCAAAATTACTTGCCGGCTTACCTATTGGGCATTGTGGAAGGTACATACAACCAAGACACTGATAACCTTGTTAAATGATTAAAACCTTGTGGATTTGGATTGATTGCATGAAATATGTTCTGCTGTAGACCTAAAAGTGAAATACATTATACCTAGTTGATAAAGATTAGGCACCGCTAAAAATATGATGATACCATAAATTTAAGTCAACTAGGCACTCTTCTCTAACCTTCCTAACACATAAGAATGCATACAACATCATATAACAAAAGTATTTTAATTCTCATTGAAGCATGCATTAAAAATCCATAAAACTGTGTATTTTATATATACACATGTGCCTTCCTTAACAACAACCAAGCATTGGTGGGAAATATTACATCCCATCACATCCCATAATGGACATCCAATAAAATCCTAAAAATGTAATACCAAACATTTGGTATGAGGTTATCTCTATCTCAAACGCAATCAGAGACAAGAATGATGAAACTAACATGATTTTTTTTTACAATGATCAAAAGCATTGATTATCCATCCTAAGCTTCAACAAATGTATTTAAAGAGAAAATATGAATTCATGAAAGCGTTCAAGAAAGGAAATGAGTTTTTTTGTTATTTGTGTCTGCATGGCATCTTCTACTACCCATAGGACTCATGGAAAA
The DNA here is from genome assembly GCA_027924585.1 of Larix kaempferi. Lineage (NCBI taxonomy): Eukaryota > Viridiplantae > Streptophyta > Pinopsida > Pinales > Pinaceae > Larix > Larix kaempferi. The sequence goes on from BSBM01000588.1 coordinate 3,194,027, forward strand.
TTCCTTTATGATCAAATGGGTGACTTTCCAATGGTAAGTAAGTTTTTTTGTTATTTGTGTCTGTATGGCATCTTCTACTACCCATAGGACTCATGGAAAATTCCTTTATGATCAAATGGGTGACTTTCCAATGGTAAGTAATAGGTCATGGAAACAAAGTGCTTGGGAACACTAACAGTTAAGAGAGCTCTATTAAAAGGTGGTCCAATTTTGAAAATAGGATAAAAGTTAAATGTTATCATTTTGTAAGTGAACTATTCACTACCCACTTATATAAGAGACATAACCTAACACTACCTTCTCTCTTTGTTGTTACTAGTTCACCTCTTTGTTGTTACTAGTTCATTGCCTCTTTGTTGTTACTAGTTCATTGCTTCCGTGCAAGGTTTCATGTTACAAGTTCAATCTATAGTACCTAAATTCATAAAACTTTTGCTTAAAAAAATAAGAATTACGAACTATTTCATGCTATCTTTTGCTAAAATAAGAGATTATATTCTTTTAGTTGGGACATTCTCAACCTTACACCTTTTACACGTGAAGGTTCAAAAGCCACCGTTTACAATGTGAAGGTTCAAAAGCCATCCATGGAAGTATTATATGATAAAACCAAGATTTATAGACCTAATGCCTCCTCCTAGGCATAAACATGACATGCTTAACATGGGCATACTTTAGTGGGAAACCTATTTGCAAAGGTCAAAATGATGTCTAAAAGCATTTCCATGCAATTCAAAGCTTAGTGCACGCCACACTTATTATGTGCTTGACATTTAGTATTCGGGTCGAGCCATTAGTTTAGAGTCTGACTTCACATTTATGTAATTTCATACAATTTTTCTATAGTTTTTTTTTTTTTTTTAATTTAATTTATTTTTTAAAAAACTATTTTTCTTGCTTTCCATTAGTGCCGTGCCAATGATGTTTACCTGGGGTGTTGTGCCCTAGGCCCCAGCGGCGGGTTTGCATCAGCCAGGTAACACACACTGCAAGCATTAAATATTTTGTAAGCATTAAATATTTTGTAGGTCTCGGATATTGTTTTGCAGGGTTAGACATTTGACATTAACTATTTTGCAAGGTCCATATCTTTGACATTAACTATTTTGCAGGGACTACAAGGCATTACATATTTTTCAGGGCTCAGATATTGTTTTGCAGGGTTCAGATATTTGACATTAACTATTTTGCAGGGACTGCAAGGCAAGTTCAATACATCAACCCTGTTGAAAACCCTAGTTTTCCTCTTGAAAACCATCATTCTCTCTTATTAGCTAAATTTGTAAATTTGCAGATCTCTTATGATGCGTAACACTGGATCTTTTATGATGCGTAACACTGGACCCTAGGCTCGATCTTCAAAAACTTTCTCATTGCCTATTTTTTATTAATAAATTACATTCTTAGGGGGGATTGCTCTCGAGGCACTTAAAGTGGATTTTATCATTATTACTGTGTAGAGGAACAAGCGCAAGAACTAGGACGAGTTCAGGTTCACGGTGATTATACAGGACCAACTTGCGCCACAACTAGGACGAGTTCAGGGTCTTTGCCAGGATTCCTTCATTCCCAGCTGTTGCTCTGCTCTAAGTGTTGCTCCAGAGGTGCACTTGTAATCCCTTCCAGTTGCTTAAGAGATGCACAGTAGACACATTTGTAATTGTTATTTGAATTCTTCCACTATTGATTCTTTGAAGAATAAGCTTTTTATTTTATGTTTCTAGGGCTAGGTTTAACTTTTGCCGAGCTACAGAATATTTCTATTTCCGTTCAGGTGGTTTACAGTTCTATGTTTTACAGATATCGCACTAGTAACGTGTGCCTCTTGGGAGGTTAGGTCCATTCAGGTGGTTTACAGTTCTATGTTTTAGATACATCGCACTAGTAACCATATTTCTATTTTAGTTCAGGTGGTTTACAGTTCTCTGTTTTATAAACATTGCACTAGTAACCTGCGCCTCTTGGGAGGTTAAACCATACTGTTGGTGAAGAGAAGAGATGATACTGATGAGCATTACCCAGGTTGAGATATTCCTTTCAAAGCCTAGGCATTTGAGGCCGAAAAGAATCTGGTAGCATTCGTTTATAAAAAATGATTCAAAGTTTTTTAATTGTCTGCAGAAAATATATACATAAATTCTAATCGGGGATGGGAATGGGAATTGGAATCAGTTTATGAGAAGATGCCCTGGGTTGATAGGATGCATCATAACCTTACCCTTATATTTCCGGGTTGATAGGATGCATCAGAACCTTCCCCTTAGATTTAGTATGTTGGAAACGTAGGTAGGAGGAGCTTTTTGTTAGTTTACACCCTGCTATTTATGAGGAGGACTCCGGGCCGATAGTTAAAAATTCTGCTGCTCACTATGGTTAGGTAAAAAACTAAGACATTTATGTCATCAACCTGGCTCGATAAAACCTTGGAGATTGGAGAAACTAGTGGTCTGCCTGCACAATATATATAAATAACAACTTTTAACAATGATGGTCCACTCAAATAACATGGACCTACATTGACATCAAAACCTGAGTCTGGTTTAGTAAATAGAATTATAAAGGTAGAATATATGAATGCATATAGATATCAATACATATATGGTTTGGAATATATTATTCAAACTGTAGCACTTAGAAAAAGACCGACAATGACATAAAAAAAAACAAGAAAACAAGAATTTTCAGCACCCATCACCCATCTCACAGATGGTCAATCTTAAGATACCCTTCTAACAGAAAACCAAAATTTTCAAATAAACTTCTTAAGATACCCTTCTAACAGAAAACCAAAATTTTCAAATAAACTTCTTATTTAGAAGAGAAACTTCTTATTTAGAAGAGAAGATTTAATACCTACCTTGGAATAAGCTCCAAAGAAGTCATTCAACCCATCTATACATTATTTTACAAGCTTTTTCTCATTGTTAATGGAGTACTTCACATCCTCCAAGCAGAGCTCGATGCTTTCATCCTTTAAGGAGTGTCACTCCCAAGCCAAAGATGCTCAATATCGCATCAATTCCCACCTTGAAAAAATTCCAAAAGAACCAAAAGAAATTGCTCAAACCCAAAACATGAATCAGCTCGTGGGGTGAAGGAAAAGTAGCTGAAAGTCATTCAACTTCTGAACCTCTGTACAGTCGCATGTCCAAGTCCTGTTACTGAATTACACTCAAAATCCAAGGTATGGGAATAATTTTGGAGCCGTCTCATTCCGCCCTGATTGCAAATATGTGCACCCCATCGATGGGTTCTCATCCTCGCTAACTGAGAAGGCAAGCGATGCCCTGTGAGGCCGACTCTCCCTCTGCTTGATTATTTGACACTAGATTTTAAACCCCCTTTTGTACTCCAGCTGCGTTTGTGGATGAATGTTCCAGCTTTTGAAGAATTTTTACCAGGAATAGACAAGACTCAATGGGACTATCTGCTTTAAAAATATACCAATGTTTCCATACTTGCAAACCCTTCTCTGCAGACCAATTGCGAGCCGCAACCAAATGAGAGGACTGTGAGGGGGTGATACCCACGTGACCAAAGCAACTGACAGATCCCAGGGATGCTGCACCTGGCATGCATGCACCAATTTTGTGGGTAAAACACAGGGCCGACACAAGGATTGATTGTGTTTGGTATTCACTTTTTACCCCAACCATGTGGCCTTCATGACACAACGCCCGTGGATGCTAAAGCTACTTAATTATAATTTTTGTTTTTAGTTAGATATCGATCCCAGCCATAATATGAGTGAGTACTAACTCACTTCTTCATAATGGAGATTTGGATTGCATTCCACGTGACATCAACAATCAAAGAGATGGTTTTCCAAATTTATTTGGAGTACTAGAATAAAATTCCACGTTCAATGTACTCATCGTGGTCACATACATTGGTCTAACAAAGTTAAGTAGGGAGGAAGAAAATGGTAAAAGCATGTTGTGTTTGACTGTAATTCAAATCAGTTGAGCTGGCGTAGTATCGAATCTCTGATTGCCTTGGGGTGTGAACAAATTATTACCAGGCTAATAAATATGACTTTATGCGAATTACAGATTAGCAAACAGGCGGATCATTTTAGCTTTAAACAATCCATTAGAGGATGATAATGACTTGCCCATCACAATGTTGTTCTAATTGCATGTGACTGTATAATGTTATTTCAGAATTCTCACTTGAAGCGTTTTATGGGGTTGAACAATGCAGAGATCAGCTTTCAGGTAGTGCCTAGCATACCGACAACTCATTTTGCATTCAGCTTTTTGGTTTGTAGTAAGTCCCCAGTCTCTTTGCAGTTGTAGTACAACGCATTCAATTCAATTGGGTGAGTAGGTTTTAATAATTTTTTGAATTCATTTTTATTTTAAAATTATTAAAATGATTTTTATTCTTTTGCAGATTCCAGATTTGCTTGAAACATTTAAGCTATAAATTTGGACAGAAAACCTACCCTTCAATTTTCCGAACAAAATTTGCCAGGAATACATGATACTAGCCATGTAGTTTCAAGGTATTTAGAAGCTGTATGCATGTCATCTGGCACCTGCATGGGGTTATAATGTTCCATTTAAGTAGATGTTCTACTAACAGAATCAAAGTAACTCTCTTGCAGGCTGTTATAATTCTATTAAAGCATTCTAATAGATCACAAGATCAACATGCAAACCATCTGTGATGAAATTGTGAAACTTGTAATTATACCAAGACAACCAAGAGATAATTTTAAGAATAGACTTCCAACTTCCCAATGTTAACCACCAGCTCCGAACCATTAAATAATATATAGATAAATACTATCCAATCCCACACAGTGTAGCCTTATTTATACCGCACAGTGTAGCCTTATTTATACCGGGTCTTCCAATCACTACATACCAACCGTTGCAGACCAAATATGTAATTATTTTTATATACGTCACACCCTCGATTCAACACGATGATGGTTTGATGCAAAGAAAGTAATGATGCTTCATAGCTAGCTCCTCTTAATATAATATAATATTTATTATTATATTTATGTTGATTCTAGGATCCAGCTTAGTTTCATGTTGATTCTAGGGTCTATCTTAGTTTGTGGCTTACAGAGATGAAAACCTGACTTTAGCAAGCTCTACAAGCCAACGGTTAGGAAGGATCTAGTCTCCAGGCGCTAGATGTTCTACTAGCAGAATCAAATTACTTGGAACTATCACGACATTTATATGCATTCCCATTGATATCAGACTCTGAAGTATTATAGCTTTTGTATGCATTCCCACTGATATCAGACTGAGTCATTTGAAGTATTGCCGACTTTATATGCATTCACATTGATATCAGACTCTACTTTTTTATCACTCATATTGACTCTCTCATTTTGACTATCAAAGAAAGACCTTGAGTCTCTCTTTCCATATTTTGGCAGAAGAGTGGTGATTTACATACATATCAATTCTATCAATTCAGAGTAGAAGGATGGATAGAAATGGCCATTCTGGGTCCAATGGATTTCATCGTATTAAGAATATACAAAGAGGCGATGAACACAGCATGGATCCCCAAACAATATCACCATCGTTGAGTCCTCAATGGCCACAGACATTTGCGAAGTCTGGATCTATATGGAAGTTCTCCCTAATTCGGTAGGATCTCTTGTGTAGAAAGTTCCAGTTTCCAACAAGAAAGCTTGCTTAACTCATTCAAACATTTGCCAAAAGCTAATGCCACGGAAAAGTCAAATACAAGAGTTCGTAATGGGAAATATGGTGGAGCATGTAGGTAATAACGCAGCCCAACGGTGAGAGAGAAGTGAGCCATAAATCATTTTCAGTTTTAATACACACCGCATAAAAACACTGGCATCATCAGGTTCCGGGCTTCTCTGGTTTTATATTGTTATATTTTACTTTAATTTTTAATATGCTGTTGCTTGTGGAAGAGAGCATGCGACATGCTTATAAAGTAGTTTGAGTCTCGAGAGAGCATGGGCCTAGGAGCACGTGAGCGATTCAGAGGGTAGTAGAGTTTGTAATATAAAGTAAACTTGGCTAAAAAAGGAATGGGAGCTATTTTTCACTTCTGGTATGTTATTTAAAAATTGTGTTTTATATGAGTATTATTATAATATAATTATTAAAAAGAAAGAGTTAGTGGAAGTTATCAAGACAAAAGGTGCTTCTCATAATTTGAATGTAATTCATTTTCATTAAAAGTCAAAGGCACTGGTAGCTAGTCTTATAATTAGTGGGAAGAATGCGGTTGTTGTGACCATCACTTAAAACGCAAATTTATTGTGGCATCTTTTTCAACAATTCTTTTATGAAAAAACTATAAAAAAAAGTTCTTCAATTTTAAAAATATTAATTACTTGAAATATTTTATTCTCAAAAATAATATAGAAGTTTAAATATTTGAAGTGGCTTCAATCATAAAATGGTTTACATTTTCAGTCAGGGTTGTTTTTGAGGCAAAGTTTCATCATTTCCATATTTTTTTAAATGTGACAATTTGGTCACCTTAGAGTGGCTAAAACTGAAGGGCCAAAGTTTCCAACAATAAAGTGGAATTTTGACATTTATGTCAAAATGTTTAATAATTTAAAAATTTTAGTCATTAAGTCCACTAAATTTTATAGGGTTAAGAAGTTAATTTTTTTTTAAAACAAATTTTTAATATTTTGATACTTATAATTTTCTCCCATAAATTATAAATATCCCTTCATTTAACCAGTAATAAAAAAACCATTATTCACTCTCACCTCTATACCATCATGGATTACAATAGCCTTGAGTGTTTTTGTTTCTCTGCCATCTAGCATTACAATTGCCCAGAGATTTTTGGTTCTATACAGTTTGGGGTTATATTCACCCTCTATAGTTTGGGGTTATATTCGTTGTAGCATGGAATTCGCAGATTACAATAGCCCTAAGAGTTTTTGGTTCTATGTCATCGGGCATTACAATTGACCAGAGATTTTTGTTCTCTACAAGTTGGGGTTATATTCGCCCTAACATGGAGTTTAAAGGGCTCTAACATTAGGGTTTCCACCGTTGGGGTTTTAGTGACACTCATATTTCATATATGTAGTTGTCTATATTAAGAGACGGAGAGATCTAGGCATGGTATGCTCAAGCTCTGTTGTTGCCATCTTTCTTATAAGTTAACCAATATATTATTTATTTATATTAGCAAATTTTCAAAAGGAAGAAGATTCCACACCAAAATTTGATAGTGAATCACAAATTCATTTTTTCTGTATTTTCTACTATTTCAATCTTCTAATCAAAACAATGCATTTCTTACTTATAAAGGTAAAAACAATGTACATTGCTCTTAACGAGAAACGCTGAAAAAAGTCATGGCGAATTAAAAAACCTCTCTCATTCACATTAACAATAATAATAAAATAAAGGTAAAGTTCTCACGTAGTTTGATAATAAATATGCCAGCTCCCGTAAATATGTTATATCATGTCAGGTTTGTGTTAATGTGTCAATTTATGAATATTAAAGGCATTGAAAATTATATATATATATAAATAATTGTATTTTAAAATTTAAAGTTTATTAAGTTATTTTGCTGGTTTATTTTTATAATAATAATAAATACTTAACCTAATACATTGTGAATGGTTGATTATATTTATTTGTAAGAGGTGTCTATAAGAATACAAATTTAGCTCCATTAATTATTAAGGAAATAATGTATATTTTATATATTTTTAGTTTCTTATTTCCTTGTCTTATTGCCAAAATTTTATGTGCTAATCTTAGTTATTGCATTTTACAATTTCACATATTTGCAATTAAAAAAAATTATTATTTGTTTTTTTAATAGTTGTTAGATTTTGGAGAAATAACATATATTTTATATATTTTTAGTTTGTTTTTATGTCTTGTTTTTAAGGTTAGTTATTCTTAGTTATTGCATCTTACAATTTGACATATTTTTTATTAAAAATTATTTTTATTTGTTTACTACTTGAATATATAAATATATAAGAGAATCAACTTCCCTTAGATACTACAATGCTAAACTTTACAATTATATATAATCACTACTACAATATTTAATATCCAAGTGAACAAAATATAGTTGAATCAATGGCGAAAAAAAGTTGGTTGTCTAACACAACATCAATTGTATTAATAAAATATTAACACAACATCGATTGTATTAATAAAATATTATTTGAATCAAATATACAACAAATCATTATGATCTTTAAAACATTCATATTTTTCCCAAACTATGAGTAGTGGATACATAAGGAAGATCAATAGCATGTTGTACTAGGCTATAAAAGTATTCAAATTCCAGTTGTAATGTATCATTATCAATATAATCCAGTTTTAAATTTAAATTTTATTGGGTTATCTTGTTGGTTTATTGTTAATTTGTTATAATAATAATAATAAATACTTAACCTAATACATTGTGAATTGTTGATTATATCTATTTGTAAGAGGTGTCTACTTATAAGAATACTAATTTAGCTTCATTAATTTTTGGGAGATAATGTAAATTTTATATATTTTTAGTTAAGGCTATATTACTGAAACTTAGGAATTAAAGGGAATAGTACAACTTCTATATGCATATAGACCATTCATTTTATATCCATCACTACTACATAGAAGGGGGTTTTAAGACATTTTTTGAAACAATTTTAGAGTAAATTGTCTTAACTTAAGACAAAAAAATACTTGTGTATTGTCTTAAATATTGTCTTTAGGCGAGTGTCTCAAATTATTGTCTTAAAAAATTGTCTCTATAAAGACAATATAAAACACAAGTCCCTTATTGTCTCTCAATGGACGATTTCATTTTTGTCTCTCTAGAGACAATAGCTGCGATTAAAGACAGATTGTCTATATAGAGACAATACATCTTTAGTCCCAATTATTGTCTCTCTAAAGACAATATGAAAAAAATTATTAAAAAAAATAAACAATTTATTTTAAATGTGTTTATTACCGGGCATGGTAGAATTGAACCACCATCATCCTGCTTTTGAAACACAGGTGCTCTTCCATTGAGCTAACACCCTTTAAAGAATTATGAAAGATAAAAAAAAATCAACATGTTCACAATATAAGAAATAAATTTTGCACATCAAGTAATTGTTAATTGTAAGATTTATATTAAAATTTTACTTTGTCAACATAAATAGCATGGACTAGCCCCGATGTAACCTCTTCACTTCCATTGATTGAGCCTTTAATATTATGACCTATCCCAATTTAATTGATTGTGTTTTAAAGGTAGTGTAACACCCCAATATTAATTGGTGCGACTGGTGCCTTATACATTGGGCATGAAAAAACATGGAAAAGGGAAGAAATTCAACAAGACAATTATAAATTGAAACTTTTTTACTTACAAAACATAAATCTTAATATTCAAGCTAAGAGAGGCATCGCATGAAGGAAGTTTAAATGGTCAAAGACCTTCATAGACTAGACACACTGACTTTCAATAATCAAAGTTGGAATGAGTAAGAAGTTTTAAAAAATTCAAATCAAGACTTGTCCAAATTAGGTAACGGTATATGACAAGTATCACAACTTAAGAACTGTCTTGACTTTTAAAAGACACACAATAGCTTATGGAATCAGACATAAGTTGAAGAATAAAGACATAAGATTTGTTGAAGGATGACTGATTGAACGAATTCCTTTTCTTTCCTTCCTGAAGTTGCCTTTATAATGGAAATTTGGTACAGATTGGTACAAGTGGAGCACTAAAATTGGCACTCAAGTTAGTGTTAGATATAGACAAAAAGAATGTTAAATTTGGCACTAAAAAGAACACCCTTTTTATCTTATCAATCCTCTAAATTTAGCACAAGCCATCGCCCTCTCTTTGAATTTGATCCCTACTCTAAATAAAGAAAAAGTAAGTGTCTTTTTTCCAACTATAAAAACTATTTACTCTTCAAAAGCAGAGCCAAGTAAACCCAAATGAAGTGCATTTCTGTCTATTTACTTGTTGTATTTAGCACATAAGCAACAGGAAATGTTTGACTCATGCATGCATCTCTGTATTTTATCCCTGCTCTAAATAAAGAAAAAGGAAATCTCTTTTTTTCCAAATGAAGTGCATCTCTATTTGCTTATTTGTTGTATTTAGCAAAAAAGAAACAGGAAATGTTTGACTAATACATGCATATATGTATTTTATCCCTGCTCTAAATAAAGAAAAAGTAAGTGTCTTTTTTCCAACTATAAAAACTATTTACTCTTCAAAAGAAGAGCCAATTAAACCCAAACGAAGTGCATCTTTGTTTGCTTACTTGCTGTATTTAGCACAAAAGGTATCCCTGCCTTTTCTTTCTCTCACAACACCATTTTTCTATCTACAGGAATAACAAAATCATCATAAAAAAAGCAGATTTTCTCTCTAAATAGAAGTAGCACACTTTCAAAGAGTAAGGTAATGCTTCTCCTCTAAATATATCATGTTTCAGCTAGCAAAAACATTATTATCTTTATGACAACACTTTTCTTCTAAAAACTTCATCAGTCCTTTCTAAATACACTCATAGAATATTCTCCCAAGATTTTTGCGTTGGTTTTGATTTTGGTGTTAACTTTAATGTTATTCTAGGCCTCTATCACTAGTGTCATTTACCATAAGGGGGTTCCACTAGAAGGTTACAAAAACCGTGGCAGAAAATATGTTGTAAGCTATCAAATAAGTTCTAAAAATTTATTCAACTTAAATGGACAGTGGAAATGGCATTCAACTACTGCAGCTGAAAGTAGGATTTGTCCATCTGAGAGACATACTTTTCCAGATGGATTCCAATCATTATGTTGCTGCATCCCTATATTATGTGCAACATTATTGTCCAAAGCTAGGAGACAATAGCTTCAATATGTGTAAAGTAATTTAACAATTTGTATAACTCACCAAAGAAAATTACAGTTGTGTGAGTAGGAGATTTTATAATGTGAAAGAGCATGAAAATGCCATCGACCAGTTAAACTTTCATTCTACTATATATAAGAAGAGAAATTTCCTTTCCTGTTGGTAGTGGATCTTTTAATCTAAGAGACCTATCCTCTCTTGTTCTTGGTTTGATCTATATTGTGCTTAGGTTCCATCTCCCTCTAGTGCACTAGTGCTAGGGTTTACTTCGTCATTGCAGAAATTGAGGTTCTTTTGGTTTTATTCGATTGTCTTCCTAACACTTGTGAATCTCAACAATAGTAATTTTTTCTGAGTTTCACAAAGTTTCGTTTAATTGGCCAATTTTTTTACTAATTTGACCAAGTCTTGATGGAATTCATAATTACAAAGTCCACAAAATATTACGAGAGTGACTCATTTTTGTAATGTCCCCATTCAAATAAGTGCATAGTAAGACAATCCCATCAATCCTACTAGTTTCCTAGGTTGGATGGGCACATGTGGGATGGTAATAAGGAAACTAATAAATGATATTTAGACATTAGAAGGGTTCAAGAATTTAATAAATATGATTCTTAAATAAATTCAAGAGAAATTCTAGGTGGCAAGTGGTTTTGGAGACATATGGAGGTGGTGGGATCCACACTAGCTTGATTTTTCAATGACACATGGCAGCTCTCTCTTGCCAATTCGAATTCATGGGAAGGTGAACACTCTTGGGTGAGTTGGTAAGTCATAACACATGGCATTGAGCATATTAGGTCGAAATGGGAAGGAATAGTAACCTCCATGGGAGAGGAAGAGTCAAATTGGAGACTAGTGGACACATGGGCTAGATTCCCTAGTTTTATGACAACAATAATGAAGCATCTATGACATTTTATGAAAAAATTCAGACCTGACTTCTTACACCTGACCATTATGACATGTCAGCCCCAAAAATAGGCTCAAGAAGGCGCTCATGGAGTTGGAGGAATCTAAAGAGACTCAAATTCGAATTTGGGAGAAGATGGAAGATTGGAACTAGGAGACAAGTGGCAAATGAGGAATATTTTCTAAATGGAAAATTATTGAATCTATTGAGAGGATTTCGACCCCTTGAAGGCTAATGTTGGTTATAAAATGTAGAAATCAAGTATGATAATGGCTTTTGATCATTTGAGAAAAATTGCATTTGTGAAGAGAGAGCTAGTGGATGACTAGTTTCTTGCCTTAGCCAATTTCGAGGGTGAAAGATTCCCATCCAAGTTGGTGTTTGGAGAGGCCACTCAGGTCTTTCATGGTGCTTTAATGGAGTTTGTATTTGCAGGTAGCAGCTACAGGAAGTTTCATGGTTTGGTTTAGTGCAGCACTTTCTCTCCACCGTTTCCAGTTTTGAAGGCATATTCGTGCTCCTTGAGGGAGGGCATTTTTGGTGAGCTGTTGTACTCTTTGGGGGAGCTTCTAATGCCCCATTTCTTTTGTAATATGAATTAAATGCTCTGTTCTTCATCTCCAAAAAGTTTCAGGTCGAAATTCCAAGTAGAAATGTATAAATCTCATTTTTAATGGAAGAACAATGCCATTTCCCCACTACCTTGTTGTGAGCCAATGTATTGATGATGATTTCGAATGTATGGATGATTCTCTGATATATTTGTGATAAATATATTTCCATGGATGTCTTCTACAAGTTTCATGTACTGTACTTGAGCATTTGAAGCATTTTTACTCAGTTTAGTTGTATTGGGAGGTGAAATAGTGCCATTTCCCCAAGGGTCGAATTGGGGGTTTTTGCTGTTGAATGTGAGAGAGTTAGAACAGTATTAAAAATCAATTAATGGTGCATATGAGACCTTAATCACATAATTAACACATTATATACCTCTGTTCATAAATTTGTGGGAGTTTGGAGGCATTTGGAAGGCCATTTGCAGTGTTACCCGAGGGGGATTTGATGCACAAATTACTAGTCAAAATTACATATATTGATCAGAATGCAAATCAAGTTTGCAGCAGTATTTGGAGGGCCATAAAACATCCCTGAACCTTATATTCAAGTCTAAATACCATTCATACACTCCTACAGAAGATTTGGGAGCATTTGGGTTGATTTGGAGGTCAAAACAGTAAAACTAGTCAAAGGTCGAAATTGGGAAAAAAAGTGGAAAATTGGGCATTTTAATAAAATTTGAAAAAGGGATATTACAAGTGGTATCAGAGCATGGTCTTGGCACCTGATGGTATTAACAAGAAGCCAAACAAATAAAACACCACCCTTTGAATCAGTAGTTGAAGAAGTTTTGGTTGAAGAAGAGATAGTAGCAGAAAAAGAGTTCTTTTCTAAAACAATGGGTAGAGAGGAGGAGGAAAAATTAAGACATAAGGAGGAATTTATTGAAGCCTTAAAACCATGTTTTGAAGGACTTACCATGGTTATGCTAGATATGAATAAACAAATGATGAAAGGTTTCGAATTGTTGGGTAGCCAACTTTCAGGCAAAGGGATGATAGGAGATAATAGTGGTTCACACTCAGGGGAAAAGATGAAAGGGAATGAGCATATTTTATCAAGTACATGACCTCATAATAGACCTGATGAATTTCAAAGCACACAAAGGCATACTGCACCTAAATTTCTCACACCCAAAGAAGAACCCAATCTTGAATTGGATTACAAGAAACTAGTAAATGATTGGAATGATTTGAATGAAGAGTGTAAAAGAGGTGTACCACTCAGTGACTACATTGATGCAATGCAAAAGATTAAAATGAAGGGAGACAATAGGAGTCCATTCCAAAACAAAGAATTGAATAGTGCTATTGGAAAAATGTCACTTCCTACTTTTGATGGTTCTTCTCAAAATTCTGCTAACACTTGGGTGCAAAAATTGGATGTATATTTTCAGCTGAATCCTATGTTGGAAGAGGATGCATTAAAAATGGCCATTTTGCATTTGGAAGGAGATGCCAATGAATGGTGGTTTCATGGGATGAAAACCTTGGGTCATAATCAGGTTAAAACATATGGAGAATTTGTTGACAGGGTACTAGAAAGATTTGAACAAAAAGATCCAGAATTGCCTTTCAAAGAACTAGCTCAATTGAAGCAAACTGGGTCCCCTACCGAATATATGTTGGACTTTCAAAAATTATCAGTCAAGGTGGCTGATGTATCTATGGGAAGATTAGTATTTCTGTTCACTGAAGGTTTGGCTGAACCCTTAAGAGGTTTGGTCAAAGCCCACAAGCCAACTACATTAAAAGATGCAATGAGCTTGACTAGGGATCTCCAAAATGTGCTTCCTAGAACGAGATTTCCTCCTAAGCCTAGCTATAAATTTGAAAAGAAACCTTGGCAAAGGGATGGATATGATAAGAAACCTTGGCAAAGAGAGTCATTTGAGAGGAATAAAAGAGAGGGACTAAACAGGGATGAACTTATAAAAAAGAAACTATGCTTCACATGCTTCCAACCATGGACACCGGGGCACAAATGTACCAAAGGAAAGGCTCAATACATAGAAGTATTTTCTGATAATGAGGGGTATGATGGGGGCATGGATGAAGATGGACATATTTCAGATCAAGAAGAGGCATATGAGACAGCAGTAGAAGAGGAAAGACAAGAAGAAAATCAGCCTTCACCGGACAAAGCAAGAATGGCAGTGCTTTCAGCAGTACCTCGCTATCATACTATCCGATGCAAAGGTGTGGTACAAGGACAAAGAACTTCAGTTTTGGTAGATGGAGGAGCCACTCATAACTTCATTGATGCAGAGATGGTAGAGAAAAGAAAGATACCCATTGAACCATTTGATGGCTTCACAGTTGTCATTCCCGGTCACAACACAATGCAATGCAAAACATGGGTTCCAAAGCTGCAAGTCACCGTAGGTAACTATACTTTTGTTGATAGTTTTTATGTGGTTGATGTTGCTGATACTAATGTGGTTTTGGGAGTGCAATGGTTGTATTCAATAGGAGAGCATACAGTAAATTATCAAATTCCCGAAATGAAATTCCAAGATTCAAAAGGAGTACAAAGAGTTGTGAGAGGGCAACACACTTATCCAAATCAAGTAGTGACTTGCAATAGCATGAGATCTATATTGAGGCATGGGGATATAGAATGGGCTGCTGAATGTCATATTACATCTCCCAAGCCAACTATAAATATTTTCAAACACCCAAAGGAGATAGAGAGACTTTTGCAAAAATATGAAAAGGTTTTTAGAGACCTTCCACATGGTAGGCCACCAGATAGGGGGGTTGAGCACAGTATTGTTTTGGAGGAGGGTACTTCACCCATTCAAATACCACCTTATAGACATCCTAAAAGGTTTAGAGATGAGATTGAAAAATCTATCCAAGAACTCCTAGATTTGGGTCTCATTAGACCAAGCTCTAGCCCTTATGCTTCTTCAGTAGTGCTAGTGAAGAAAAAAGATGGAACATTGAGAATGTGCATAGATTTCAGAGCCTTGAACAAAAAGACTATCAAGAATAGGTATCCTATTCCTAGGATTGATGAGCTCATGGATGAGCTACATGGGGCCAAATACTTCTCAAAAATTGACCTTAGATCAGGGTATCACCAAATTCGAATGAAAGATGAAGATGTGCAAAAGACCGCTTTTCGATGTCATTTTGGCCACTTTGAATTTCTTGTCATGCCTTTTGGGTTAACTAATGCTCCAGCCACCTTTCAAGCATGTATGAATAGGATATTTTGCAAGCAACTAAGAAGGTTTGTTTTGGTTTTCTTTGATGATATTCTCATTTACAGTAAAACATGGGAAGAGCATTTGCAACAGTTAGAGATTGTGTTGAAAATCTTGCAAGAAGAGTCCTTATTTGCTAAATTATCAAAATGTGAGTTTGGGATGAAAGAACTACTGTATCTTGGTCACATTATTGGGCAAGAAGGAGTGAAGGTACACATGGAAAAAATCAGGGCTATCTTGGAATGGCCATCACCAAAAAATATTACCGAATTGAGAGGCTTTATTGGCATATGCACCTACTACAGAAAATTTGTGAAAGGGTTCTCCAAGTTGACTTCTCCACTCACTGATTTGACTAAGAAGGATGCTTTCAAGTGGGATGAAGAGGCTGAAAAAGCATTCCAAAAAATGAAAGAGGTAATGAGTAGTTGTCCCATACTTGCACTTCCTGATTTTACTAAACCTTTTGTTGTGGAATGTGATGCTTCAGGTGGAGGAATAGGGGCTGTCCTAAAGCAAGGCCAACACCCCATAGCCTTTGAGAGCAGAAAGTTGCAGCCTCATGAAAAACTTTACTCCATCTATGATAAAGAAATGCTGGCCATTATGCATGCATTGGCCAAATTCAGACAATATTTGGTGGGCAGCAAGTTTGTGGTGAAAACTGACCATAATAGTCTAAGACACTTTCTCACCCAAAAGGATCTAAATGAAAGGCAACAAAAGTGGGTAAGCAAGATTCAAGCTTATGATTTTGATATTGAATATGTCAAAGGAAAGAATAATATAGTAGCAGATGCTTTGTCAAGAAGGCCTTCCTTTTCTCTCATGGATATTGCCAAGGATTGGAAAAACATGCTACTAGTTGAATATGCCAAAGACAAATTTGCTTGTGATGTGTTGGATGGAATCAAAGGGGATGATAATTATAGGATTTTGAATGGGCTGATATATTATAAGGGAAGAATTTATTTAGTTCATAACTCCAAGCTCAAGTACCGAATTTTGCAAGAAGCACATGATTCCCCACTAGCGGGCCATCCAGGGATCTTCAAAACTTATAGACAGTTGAGGCAAAGATTTTTTTGGAAGGGGCTGAAGGAAGATGTTCAGAAGTATGTGAATGAATGTAAAGCATGTCAACAAAACAAATCAGAACTTACATGTCCAGCCGGCCTATTACAACCATTGCCCATTCCGGAGCAAAAATGGGACAGTATTTCCATGGATTTCATCACCGGATTGCCTAAATCCTTAGGTAAGGATTGCATCTATGTGGTAGTTGATAGGTTGAAAAAATTTGCTCATTTATTTGCTGTTACATCATCTTTTAGTGCTGCACAAGTGGCTGATATTTTTTTCAAAGAAATCTTCAGATTGCATGGGCTCCCCAAGAGCATTGTCAGTGATAGAGATAGTAGATTCATGGGTGCTTTTTGGCAAGAACTTTTTAGATTGGTAGGCACTCAATTGACTCCAAGTACCAGCTATCATCCACAAACTGATGGACAAACAGAGAGGGTAAACCAATGGTTGGAAGGATACCTAAGAAACTATGTGGGAGGGCAGCAAAAAGCATGGGCAAAATGGCTACACTTGGGTGAGTTTTGCTACAACACCACTTATCATATGTCAATAGGAATGTCTCCTTTCAAAGCATTATATGGTTATGATGCACTTACATTTGCTGACATTATATTTGGTGATAGTAGAGCCACAAAGTCTAAAGATTGGGTGGAAGAGAGCCAAGAAATTTTAAAGCTCTTGAAAGACAATTTGCAGGTTGCTCAAAATCAACAAAAACAATATGCTGATAGACATAGAGAAGAGAGAACCTTTCAAGTCAATGATTTAGTATATTTAAGGTTGCAGCCCTATAAACAAACATCTCTCAAAAAGAATGGAGCAGAAAAATTAAAAACAAGGTACTATGGGCCATACAAGGTAGTGCGGAAGGTTGGAGAAGTAGCATATGAACTAGAACTTCCGAAAGGGAGTAAAATCCACAATGTATTTCATGTTTCTTGTCTTAAGAAATCTCTTGGTCAGAAAATCATCACTTCAGAAATACTTCCTCCTTTGGATGATGAAGGTCAGCTCACACTTGTTTCGGAAAAGATTTTGAAGACACGGGAAAGAAGGTTGAGGAGTAGAATCATCAAAGAATATTTAGTGCAATGGAAGGACTTACCAAATGAAGATTCCACATGGGAAGAGGAGAAGATTTTGCAGCATCCAAATTTGAAATTGCTTGAGGACAAGCAATCTTGGGTGGGGAGGACTGTAATGTCCCCATTCAAATAAGTGCATAGTAAGACAATCCCATCAATCCTACTAGTTTCCTAGGTTGGATGGGCACATGTGGGATGGTAATAAGGAAACTAATAAATGATATTTAGACATTAGAAGGGTTCAAGAATTTAATAAATATGATGAATAAATAAATTCAAGAGAAATTCTAGGTGGCAAGTGGTTTTGGAGACATATGGAGGTGGTGGGATCCACACTAGCTTGATTTTTCAATGACACATGGCAGCTCTCTCTTGCCAATTCGAATTCATGGGAAGGTGAAAACTCTTGGGTGAGTTGGTAAGTCATAACACATGGCATTGAGCATATTAGGTCGAAATGGGAAGGAATAGTAACCTCCATGGGAGAGGAAGAGTCAAATTGGAGACTAGTGGACACATGGGCTAGATTCCCTAGTTTTATGACAATAATAATGAAGCATCTATGACATTTTATGAAAAAATTCAGACCTGAATTCTTACACCTGACCATTATGACATGTCAGCCCCAAAAATAGGCTCAAGAAGGCGCTCATGGAGTTGGAGGAATCTAAAGAGACTCAAATTCGAATTTGGGAGAAGATGGAAGATTGGAACTAGGAGACAAGTGGCAAATGAGGAATATTTTCTAAATGGAAAATTATTGAATCTATTGAGAGGATTTCGACCCCTTGAAGGCTAATGTTGGTTATAAAATGTAGAAATCAAGTATGAGAATGGCTTTTGATCATTTGAGAAAAATTGCATTTGTGAAGAGAGAGCTAGTGGATGACTAGTTTCTTGCCTTAGCCAATTTCGAGGGTGAAAGATTCCCATCCAAGTTGGTGTTTGGAGAGGCCACTCAGGTCTTTCATGGTGCTTTAATGGAGTTTGTATTTGCAGGTAGCAGCTACAGGAAGTTTCATGGTTTGGTTTAGTGCAGCACTTTCTCTCCACCGTTTCCAGTTTTGAAGGCATATTCGTGCTCCTTGAGGGAGGGCGTTTTTGGTGAGCTGTTGTACTCTTTGGGGGAGCTTCTAATGCCCCATTTCTTTTGTAATATGAATTAAATGATCTTTTCTTCATCTCCAAAAAGTTTCAGGTCGAAATTCCAAGTAGAAATGTATAAATCTCATTTTTAATGGAAGAACAATGCCATTTCCCCACTACCTTGTTGTGAGCCAATGTATTGATGATGATTTCGAATGTATGGATGATTATCTGATATATTTGTGATAAATATATTTCCATGGATGTCTTATACAAGTTTCATGTACTGTACTTGAGCATTTGAAGCATTTTTACTCAGTTTAGTTGTATTGGGAGGTGAAATAGTGCCATTTCCCCAAGGGTCGAATTGGGGGTTTTTGCTGTTGAATGTGAGAGAGTTAGAACAGTATTAAAAATCAATTAATGGTGCATATGAGACCTTAATCACATACTTAACACATTATATACCTCTGTTCATAAATTTGTGGGAGTTTGGAGGCATTTGGAAGGCCATTTGCAGTGTTACCCGAGGGGGATTTGATGCACAAATTACTAGTCAAAATTACATATATTGATCAGAATACAAATCAAGTTTGCAGAAGTATTTGGAGGGCCATAAAACATCCCTGAACCTTATATTCAAGTCTAAATACCATTCATACACTCCTACAGAAGATTTGGGAGCATTTGGGTTGATTTGGAGGTCAAAACAGTAAAACTAGTCAAAGGTCGAAATTGGGAAAATAAGTGGAAAATTGGGCATTTTAATAAAATTTGAAAAAGGGATATTACAATTTTGATGGCAAGTGAAGTGAACTTTGTGAGTTCCACAAGAATTCACAAAGTGCTGCTACAACATTTCCAATCACATTAATAAAGAAGATGCAGGACATAAAAAAATTTCTTAGACTTGCCAATTTTATTTGTTCTTTGTGTCAGAGACTTAGAATAACAGACAAAATCCTTCATACTTTTGGAATTGAAAACTAGGAATTTTTTTTTAATTGCACATACTAAAATATTGATTTCTTCAAGCACGCAAACCCAAGACAGTAAATGAAATATAAATTTAAGAATATAAAAATGAAAAATTATGGCTAGACTTACCAAACCAATTGATGGTACATCACATGATAATTCGGCTTTATACCTCAAGTCCGCTAAGCTTGTAAGCAGCTTTAAATCTGCTTGTTGAGCCTGCAGAAGATGCAAATTTTAGATAAAAATAGTGTTTACATCCAAAAAAATAGAAGGAAGAATCAACCATGTATATTTTTTCCATATATCCTTGCACAAAGGAAGAAAAGGAAGCAACAACATGGGCAATGTGTAACATTAAATAGGTATAATTTATAAGCAACAAATTGGTGGTTGCAACTTCATAGTCAGTCACTGATAATAGTAACTCTCCATACTTATCTTCACTACCAACTACTGTCTGCACACGTATCCTTGTTTCCATGAATAAAAACCATAACAAGCTAGCATTTTACTCTGCATGAAACGCCCCAAATCATCTAGTACACTTGAGCATGACCAATTCCATCTAGTGACTCTTCATGCTCTTTATTGACATAAATAATAAAGGAATACTACTCCCTAAACATAACTAGCTGTCATTCACAATTTCACACTAATGTAATAGCCCAAATTATGTGGTATCCTTAAGCATGAGCAATGCAACCTATAAACTCCATAAATAGACAAGATAAATATCAAAGAAACAATGAATCTTCACCAATTTATTTCCTTAATTCTATAAATGAAGGAAATCGAACTTTACATATATAATTCATCACTCAGGCCCACTATATGGTTGTTGTGTAGATTTTTGCAAAGAAGAGACTGTCAAACATGTTTTATACAAATGCAGAGATACCCAAGTTTTCAGGAGAAGGTTGTATTTGAATATGCCATGATTTTTGTCAGCTCTCTACATTTGAATGGAACAGAATAACGCTGAGGATAACATTGACGGCGAGGATAACATTTTCCATTCATACGAATTGATGGAATCGTAGCCCCAAAGTGATATGTGCAGCTGGTGGACAAACCCAGGCCGTCGAATCTACAAGCAACAGGTGGGCGTAAGTAAAAAACCCCAGGCCGTCGAATCCAGGAGTAGTTGGGCGGAGTAGATGGGCGCAGGTGAGCAAACCCCAGTCCATCGGGTCCATGAGCAGGTGCGCGAATAGTGAAAACCCCAATGTTGATAATGTGAAGATGGACAAAAACCCCGAACTGCCGAATCCACGAGCAGGTGTGTGGATGAGTGAAACCCCAATATTTGCTTCAACATATAGTGTTAATTATTCTGCAAGAGTAATGCACAGAAGGCGAAGATAGATGTATCTGCTACTTCGAGGGTGTCAGGGTTCGTGATTTCTATCGGTCCATTTATGCCCTCTGTGCAGCTCGGAGTGAATGGCGGCGACGTATCCCTCTGTTGGAATGGCGGTGATGGATCCCCCTGCTCGAATGGATACATAGACAGAAATCCCACCAATTCTTTCTACACTTCATGACCCACAAAAACCCTTTTCTGGGCGCGTCGATGTGAATGGCGGTGACCGATTCCCTCTGCTGGAATGGATACATAAACATAAATCCCACCCATTCTTTCTACACCTCATGACCCACAAAAACCCTTTTCTCGCACCATAAAACATTTTTATAAAAATAAATAATAAATGAATAAAGAGTAGCGAGAATTTTGAGACAAAAGAAAAGTCGGGGGAATTTTGAGACAAAAGCAAAGTTTTGTCTTAAAGAAATGTCTTTAACCACCCCCTAGTGTACTAGTGCATATAGGCCATTCCTTTTTCCAGTTAAATCAACAATTTATTCTTTCGATTGAGTTCCAATTTACTTCATGGAGTGGACTTCTAATGGAATGGTTAGTTTAAACATTGTACATTTATTTCATGGAGTGGACTTCTAATGGAATGGCTAGTTTGAACTTTGTACATTTAATGTGGGATTTCTGAGCATGGTTTTTTTTATTTTTGTTGGGTTTGCTACATTGTGCATTCGAATATATTTGAACATTTTCAAAAATCATAGTTTCTATACAATTCTAAGTAGATCAAAATGATCATACTTTTAATATAGTTGAAGTTTTCTACATTTTTTAAGTATATTGTATGATGCTACAACTTGCTATAAATCTAGAATCTTGAAGTTCCTCAAGGTACATCATCAAGTTTACAACAACTTGATTTCAGTTCCCCTTTCCAGTGTATTTTACCTATCGGCGTATTATTGCACCTTCTTGGGGCAATTGCTAGTTTTAAAATTGTATAATTACACCAAAGACGTTCTTGAAGGGAATGGTTCTACTCGAATTTTCGTCGTCTGTCACTAGCGTATAAAGTGCTACCACCTGTTTGGGGTTTGATGGGTGAATCGTGAAGTCGACCTCTTCCTTGTGTGAAGTCGGAATGAGCTCCTACGCATGCCAATACCTCGTCAATATCTGATTGCTCAAACAGAGAACACGCCTTTCCCGTTTAGCATGCCCGCTCCAACGCGCGCCAATGCCTTGTCAATATTTAATCGCTCAAACAGAGAACGCACCTTGCCCGTTTAGCATGCCCGCACCTGTTCTGCCCTTGTTGTGTCTGTATTGCTTGTAGTCTTCGTTGTCTTGCCATCGATTGCTTCTCCTATGGGTACTGATGACTCTAAAAACAAAAACAAACAATTGTAAGCTCAGTGTCTCCTCACCTTACAAACCTTGGACACTGTTCAGAAGATAATTTAAAAAAAAAATTGTTAAAAAAAGAACCTGTTGAGCGGGAATATTGCGATCTTCAGCCCTTGGACGAGGGTTCCAAGGCCTCTGTTGGCCGTGGTGAGAAGCATTATAGCCGGATTCGAACACTGAAAAGGCCGAACTGTCATTTTGATAGTCTGAAACATTTTTCGCTCATGCTCCAAGTAAGGTAAGTAATAAAGTCTCCATGGAGATGGATGGCTGGAACTTATGCACGAAGATGGCCAGCCCTTAGTAATAGCTTGTAGTGGTGGCAAGATTCTATTAGGATCTGAAGTTACAGGTTATATAGTTTGTATAGAGCCTTTAGTTCGTTTCATAGACTTTTACCACAGATGATGTTCTCCTTTTATCATAGATCTTATGCTTTTCTCTAACACAATAACAATCTATCTCTCTGTTAGTATCTCTCTCTTCTCTGTCACAATCACAAGTTATTTTGGTTTTACACTGCTTACCAATCAGTAACCTAGCTTGATCGATTTAAATATTACCAA
The DNA here is from genome assembly GCA_027924585.1 of Larix kaempferi. Classification (NCBI taxonomy): domain Eukaryota; kingdom Viridiplantae; phylum Streptophyta; class Pinopsida; order Pinales; family Pinaceae; genus Larix; species Larix kaempferi. The sequence goes on from BSBM01000588.1 coordinate 3,217,152, forward strand.
ATTGGTCGGGAACTGCTGATCGCTGGAAGTAACCATATTAGACCACATTGTCAAATTAAGATGTACTACTTTTTTGGTGAAATGTCATGTTCTTCCTCTATGAATTATGTGTTTTATGCGGGAACATAATATCTATAATTTATAGAGACTTCTCACTTGGGACGACTCCACCTGAAGCTCAATGGTAAGGCTTGGGGGAACTCCTCCTAAGGCTTGACGTTGTAGCCTCCTTTGTTTTGGGGACTACACAAAATTTTATTATTTTTCACCAATTCAACTTGCTGTAATATTTTAAGGCTTGACTCCCTCACTAGCCTTCTTTGTATTGAAGAACCCCCTGGTCGGTCAAATTTTATGGGCGAATCCCCTCCTCTAGGGGTTACAGTAAATCCCTTCATCGGCACTTTATACCTTTCGGCGTTCTCAAGAGCCAACATATTGAACCGAATAACCTAGTCCGCGGCCATGTGAAACAATTCCCAAGCATCATCGCCCACAGCGTTGCTCATAACTCTAAAGCCCTCCATAGGCAAGCAACGACTCCTCCCTAGCCCGCCGCTTAATGTAGATTGTGGTGATCTTGACATTTGACATTGAAACATAGTCCAAAGGCAAAAACCTCATGAGAGCCCATTCCAGAATTTCATAAAACCAAATGCTACAAAAACGTAAAACCGTGAGCATACCTTTGCATTAGTATGGTCCACAAAAATGTGTTGCTGGGATGAAGCCTAGTTCATGGAAACATGAATGCCCACACCCACATCAACACCATGCTGACAGTTTTCATGGTCATCTAGAAATGCGTAAGCGACCTGCTCGGCTAATCCAGCAATATAGTCTTCTTTGTCAGTTTCACTAAGCCTAGCCGGGGGAGACTCTACCGAAGAATCGACCTAAAAAATGACAGACCGCAAACCCTATTCATAGGGAAGAGCTCAATTAATATTTTGGGATGTTTTGTGAAACACACAAATCCAACCATATAGATACACAGGTATTCCTCGATTTGGAAGCAGTTGGTCGAACATTGTTTCAAAAATATTTTTAACTAACAATATTAACAACTAAAAACAGAGTAATCCTATCTACAATGACAAAGCCATGAGTATTGGACCTGGTAAGTGATCTTCCAGCAGTCTGTCCAAATTTCTTCCCAATCTGTTCTCTAGTATTGTCACGGTCTCTGTAATTTTTGGACTGCATGTCTCAATAGAGTGATCGTATCTTCCATTGTATACAGAGCTATAGTTCTTCAAGAAGCTATACCTCTTCTAGAGTTAGTTGCTCCTCTTTCCAGCTTGTAACTTCCCAAACTAAACCAGTGACGTTGTACTTCATGTGTAATTTCTGCTGCTACATTTGGTATTGCACAGTGTCTTAACGTTGTAATGAAAACATGGTATTGCAGGGTGTATTAACTTTGTAAAGAAAAATATTATCATGCAAATTGTTATAAGCTGGCATCTGTCTTTAACATGTCCTTCGTTTTAGTTGAACAGTTTGGCAAATCATGTCTAAAAAGAAGTGCGGTGGCCATGGTATCATGTGAAATTAATGATTTTATTGTGTCCTTGAAGCCCAATCAAAACTAGCATATGGCTTTGTATATGTTTAATTAAGATGTATGAATAACACTTATGATATTATTCCGCTGAGTTTTATTCTCCAATAAAATATGTTCCCCCCCTCTTGCCATCGTTGCATGTGGGTGTGCTGGATGTGATTATATGCCAAGTTCAATCTTTTTTTAAGGGTTTTGGCCTGTATGTATTGTTTTTACCTGCCCCCGAGCTCAGTGAGAGGGATGCCTCCTGGGTGGAAATAATCTTAGTTTTGTTACAACCACTGTCTGAAAACGCATGGCCATTAGATTGTAGAATTCATGAATGCCTTCATCTTCACATAAATTTATATTATATTCAATAAAAGTATGGCAACAGCTTGCTTCACAATATTGAATATCGTACTGTATATATTTTTCCAGATGGAGACTTCCGAATTGAACTGACAAATGTTGATGGACGTCTTGTATGCTGAAACCTGCACTCAAGTATGACAAAGAATCACCTGCGCTTTGATTTTTCTTTTGCTCGTTGGCGTTCCTGATGTTTGGCTGATGTTGGTAATAATGGCAGTTGTAATTAAGGTAAAATCCATAAAAAGAAGCAATGCCAGGTAGTGGAAAGTATGGTAAAATGATGAAAACAATATTTTTACGTTTATGAATTTGCCATTGCACTTTCCTTTGATATTCAAATTTCATATTCATTATTGAACCGAAAGCATGTATGTGTTTAATACACAGCTTTGTTGTGGCTCTATTTGAACTTATTAGTGGCAATCTTTTTTAATAACGACCAAAAATTCACGGCAAAAAATTCAGTGGGCGAATGAGAATTTGAAGAGGTATGAACATCTCAGGGTTGGTGAAGAAGAAAACCAAATCAACGGAAGAGTTTAGAGGATTATAGATATGCGGCTTAGCATGTATGGAAGCAGGTTTAAATAGTATGATATATTTCATCATGTGGAATAAAGTAAAATTGGTTGTTTAACTTTTCAAATTGGAATTGTGACTTACTTTAGTCTGGTTTATGAGATAATTTTTTTTTTTAAATGTAGCGAGTAGGTATATATATTTTAATTTTAGAATTTTATGTAATTTAGATATTTAATTTATAAAAAAATTGAAACATAATTAAAAATAAACCTTAATGTAAAGTAAATATTTAAATAAAGTATATTATTATCGAGTTAGTTAATATAATGAGGTTGATTTCTTTGTTTGATTAGATAATTATGAGTTAGTTAATATAATGGGGTTGATCTCTTTATTTGATGAGATAATTATGTTGTATAATTTTTTTATTAACCAATTTGTTAAATATAGATTTTTTCTTTATTTTTAGGTGTTTTATGTTTAAATTTAATTTAAATTGTCTAATTATATAAGATGATCTTGGGGTCCATTCATTTCAAATAATAATTTTATATTTTTCTATACTTATTGAAGGTTACTTGGATGAGAATTATGACCTTTTGTGGTTGGTCTTTGATCAACACTCAAACTAGCCTTTACAATTGCTTTCCTTCACTCGGCCTAGCCTTTCCAAGTGTCTTTCTTCCTCCTCTGCCATGCCAAAGTTGCCAAAGTCAATTGTTGTTCACAGAATCATCTCTCTTAACATGGTTAACTCGGGATGTGTCGATATATTAAGTCAATTGTTGCTCATGCAATCACCTCTCTTAACATGGTTAGTGAAGGGGATTTGTGTGTTGATATATCATTTTGAACTGAGTGAAATAGAGATCTATGAGAGATTTTGGTTTTCAAAAGTGTGTTAATGTGTATAGACTTTTATAGAATTAGATGAAGAAGGGTATCTTTGGACCTAATTATTATGTGTAATCACTCTCATAACTCAGAGCTAGATAAATTTAATAAATAATTAATACTCTTTTTTATGCTCATTAAAATTTTATATCTACATATATATATATAAAATTAAAAATAATTTTTAATTTTATTTTTTTATAATACTTTGTTTACAAGTTTGATACTCTCTATCACTTAGTATATAATATTAGATCGAGGACATTTTATTTTTACAATCATAAAGAATTAACTATTTAAATATTTTGATAATTCTAATTGTAATGTATTTATTTTTATTTTTTATAATTGTTTATTTCAATGACACCCATAAAATCAATCAGTACACTTGTCCCATCATCCTTCAATCTAGAAAAAACATAGATGGTAGTCCACCCCAAATTCTAAGATATAAACATCTATCGGTGTAGAGATATTTTTTAAGTTTATAATTATTCATTTTTTTTTCTTGAAAAATAGTATAGCTAAATAATTACTATATCACTAACCAAATAACTAGCACAACCACAAATAATGTGGCTGGTGAATGTCAATACCAACCACTTAGTTTTGTGAAGATGCTAAACATTAAACTAATTAATATGATAAGAAATATTTATGTTTTGAAGATGGGCTTCCCTTCTAGGGTTTTGCAGAGCATTTGCAGAATTTCTCGATTTTGACGGTTGATGGAATGGTTGAGGGGCCTGCGACGACTTGGAGTCAAGCCGATTGGTAAAATCGGCCTAGTACCAGCCAAGGTTAAAAAAAGTGGGAATATTTCTTTTGGTCGTAGGTCACATTTTCCTTTTCACAACTAGATTGTCGGGTTTTCTGCAATTTGTCTGAGCTCTCGGTGGTGTGCCTCCTTATTTTAGGGGATTTTCCTATTCTGCAGTTTTTACACCACTATTCTATCTTTGGCTCAGACTTTGGCTGAGATTTGAGCGGTTTCCAGTTCTGACTGCTATCTTTTTAACCCTTTTTAGTGCCGGTCTTATTGGTTCTGCTGGTTTGCAGTCTTATCCGTTTTCTCTGGGGCCCGAGAGTCGACATCACCCACCTTGGAAGCTGTCTCTCAATACCTGACGGCCACCGGCAGTTGGAGGTTTACCATCTCTAGTGGGTTTACCCATTATGGTGGAACCTTCTCGTTTAACAAACCCTATTCCCCTCCCTTCGTCTTTGGAGTGTGAGGTTTTTCAGAGCCCGGTTGTGGATGCTGTCCCTTACAGAAATAAGCTCCGTGGTCCACGGGCCAAAGCACGAAGGAGCTTGAAAACCTTCAAAGCCAGGGCAGAAATTGTGCGCTATGACATTGACTGCGACTATAATCTTGATAAAATAGGGATACTGGCGGAACGAGCCCTGGTGGGCAGATTGGAGTTCACTTCGGCAAGCAAATTGGAGATTTCTGAATGGGTTTCTAAATATTGGACTCCCCTCACTGGAATGCCCCCTCGCATAAACCTCCTCATGAACAGGTGGATCCTGTTCACTTTTAATGAAGCGGCCCACATTGACAGAATTTTATCATCCTTTTGGGAGTTCAAGCAGGGATCTCTGTTCCTCAAACGCTGGCACATAAATTTCAATCCTCTGCACGAGTTCTAGCCTATCAGACATCTTTGGATGATCATTCCAGGGCTTCCCATTGAGCTCTGGACTGAAGCTATCATTTCAGGACTTGCAAATGCTGTTGGTCGGTTCGTTCGTATTGACAAGCAAAATTTCTTTGGGATGGATCGTCGTTTCGCCAAAGTTATGGTAGAAATTGACACGCGAGTTGGGATTCCTGCGGAGATTGAGATTGCCTGGGGGACTAGGTTATGGAAGCAGACACTGGATTTCTACAAAATCCCTTTCAGATGCTTCTCTTGCAAACAAATTGGCCATGTTCGTGCTGTTTGTCCCTCCGGCGCTAAGCTTCCTGGTTCCTCCTCGGCAAAGGAATCCCCTCCTCCAAAGGATGATGCCTCATTGCATGCTAGGGATCCCATCGGTAAGTCATCTTTTAAAACCCCTATTTCCTTCCCGGATTTAACTTCTGATGAACTCCTTTTCATTGAAAATTCTGAAAAAGTGCTTGATAAGCGTCTGTCCACGGGTGATATTCAAATGAGGCATGACTTAAAGACGGGTCTTCCTTTAGCTACCCAGCTGAGAAAACCCTCCTGCTCTTCTGTGGGTCGTAAGCTTTTTAGTGACCCTACTGGTGACCTTCCAGACTTAGGGTTACCCATGAATCATTCTACAGAACTTTCAAACCCTAATCTAACATCTCGTCCATCTTGTCCGGCTGCCATTGATTATGGTCTCCCTTCATCTGAGCAATCAACTCACATTAGTTCTATGAATCCACAGACATCTCCTCCTATTGCTCCCGGCTTGACTAGACATCCATCAGTTGGCCTTTCTCCTACTGTTTCCACGATAAAAGGGGGTGATGTGAACCTGAATTTGGGAGAGTCAGAGTCCTTGATTGATTCTGTTAATAATCCTAGCACAGAGAATTTGGACATTCTAAGGGATAGCGGCTATCAATTTTCGGATAATGGAAATGAATTTCCCCCATTACCTACATTTTCCAAAAATCCGGGTATGGGGTCACAGGCTTTGTCTGTTAATACTTTAAATTTCCAAAATGTCACCATTAGGAGAGGCAATAAGAAGAAGAATGCCAGGAAGGTTCACCTTTCTTCTGATTCCTACATTCCTATTTCCCAGAGACTTGAAGAGGTGGATAAATCTGACCGGGATGACTCCTTGGGGCTTAGAGCATCTTCCCCCTATTTGATTGATTCTTGATGTCAATACTATCCTTGAATGTTCGTGGTCTGGTTAAGGTGTCTAGGGTACAGGCTTTAACCAACCTCTTCAATGCTACTGTCCCTTCTATCATACTTCTGCAGGAGACAATGTGTCCAGAATCTCTTGCCATTCAAAAACTTTGTAAGCTTCTTCCCCACTGGGAAGTGGCAGCTGTCAGCTCATGTGGTTTATCTGGAGGTTTAGCAGTAGCCTGGGATCCTAATGTTTTTGCCTTTAAGGTCTTTTCTACCCCCTGGGGTATCCTCCTAAAAGGTTCTTTCTATGGAAATAATCACACCCTTTCCATTCTCAACTGTTACGCACCATACAAGGAGAGACATACTTTTTGGACATCTCTTCAGGGGTCCGGCCTTTTGAACACAGATGACTTGATTATTGCAGGTGATTTAAATTTCACCTGTCATGCTGCTGAAATTTGGGGGCCATCTGCCAGGCTCGATGATATGGCTGATTTCTTTATTCAGTTTATGGTGGATGCGAATTTAGTGGATGTTCAGCCACATCTCCTGTCACCTACTTGGACTAATGGCAGATTCGGAATTGATGGTGTGCACAAACGGTTGGATAGGTTTCTTATCAAATCGTCTCTATTGAGCATCTTCCAACAGCATCGTTCCTGGGTTTTTGAACATAAGCTTGCAGACCACTGGCCCATTATTCTACAACTTGAAGAAATTAATGGCAAACAAGCTCTACCTTTCAAGTTTAATTCATCCTGGCTTGAGGATGTCTCTTTCTGCTATATGGTTAGAGCCTACTGGTTGAAATGTGACAACCTTGATACAAATCCTATTCAGAATTTCTGTCACAAACTTAATGGTTTAAAGGATTCGGTTTCTAAATGGATTAAAGATAAAAAGATGGCTGACAAAAGGGACCTTTTCCTATTAGAACAAAAGCTTAAGACTTCTGTTGCTGCTAATATTCATGGTTCTTTATCTTTGGATGATTTTGAGGTCATGCGCCAAATTGAAAAGAAGAGAGAAGATCTCCTTACACAGGCTGAAAAAGAATGGCGATTAAAAAGTCGCGCCATTTGGATCACATATGGTGACAGGAATACCAAATTTTTTCACTCATTCGCATCAGCTCGAAGGAACATAAAGCACATCTGGGAAATTGAAAATGATAGAGGTTTGATTCTTTCTGGTATGGACCAGATAAAAGCTGAAGCGGTCTCATTTTTTGATGATATTTATAAAGACCCGGGTACTTCTAATCTAGCTGATCAGATTAGAGTAGCCTCACTATTTCCACGCTTTGTCAAAGAACAAGAAGCTGTTCGTCTGCAAGAAGAAGTCTCCCTGGACGAAATTGAAAAAACTCTTAAACATTTCGCCAAAGAAAAGAGCCCCGGGCCGGATGGGTGGCCGGTTGAACTTTACCTCCACTTTTTTGACCTAATGGGGAGTGAATTAAAAGAATTGGTGAACTATTCTCGGATTCATGGATTCATCCCGAGGGGCCTCAATTCCACCTTTGTAACACTCATTCCCAAGAAAGACAAGCCCAGAACTTTTGGGGATTACCGTCCAATTGCACTCTGCAATCTGCTCTATAAGCTCATCTCAAAAATCATTGTTGATCGTATAAAGTCGGTTCTATCCCAGCATATTTCCATGGAACAGTTTGGTTTCTTGACAGGTAGACAAATACATGACGCTATTGGTATCTCGCAGGAACTGTTGCATAGTATCAAGCTATACAAGAAGAAAGCTCTTCTGCTCAAAATTGATTTGGAAAAAGCTTATGACAAGGTCTGCTGGTCATTTCTTAGGCTGATTCTCATCAAAATTGGGATGCCCCCTTTAGTCATAAAATGGATAATGGCTTGCATCACAACTACATGCTTCTCTGTGCTTATTAATGGTTGTCCATCTGATTTCTTTCGCTGCTCCAGGGGGGTCAGACAAGGATGTCCCTTGTCTCCGCTGCTATTTATATTGGTTATGGACGGTTTCAGTAGATTGATAAATCAAGCTTTAGCGAATGGACAAATTAAAGGCATAAATATTTCTAAGGACTGCGTGGTTACTCACACCCTCTTTGCTGATGATGTTCTCATGGCTGGTGCTGACACTCTGGAGGAATGGCTTACTTTCAATAATATCTTACAGATCTTTTGCAGTGCTTCAGGAATGAAAGTTAGCACCTCCAAATCCAATTTTTATCATTTATCTCCTTCGGATTGTCATCTTAGAGATATCCTGGCGATTCTGCCTTTTAAATGCTGCCAATTGGATCAGGGTTTTAAATATCTGGGTTTTCATCTAAAGCCTAACAACTACCAAATTAAAGATTGGTATTGGTTGCTAAGAAAAATTGAGGCACGCCTGACTCTTTGGTCATACAGATTATTGTCTATTGGCGGTAAGCTTATCTTGTTGAAATCAGTACTTACCAGCATTCCAGTATACTGGTTCTCCTTGCTCGAAGTTCCAGCAGCCATTCTTAAGATCATCAAAAGATATTTCTTTAATTTTCTTTGGTCTGGATCATCAACCGGCGGAAAGATCCCCTTGGTAGCAGCAGATATCATTTCCAGGCCCTACAGGTTTGGAGGCTGGGGGATCAAGGATCTAGGTATGTTTAATACTGCTCTCAGACTTAAAAGCCTCTGGAGATGTCTCTTTGGTAATACTCTCTGGTCTTCTCTCATCTTTGGAAAGTACATTAAATCTGACATCTTTAGCTGGATAAGAAGGCCCAAGTTGGAAAGTTGGAATTTCTCCCCTATATGGCGCGGCTTTATGAAGATCTTCTTCTGGATTAAAAATGATCTCACATGGCAGGTTGGATCTGGCAATAGAATTAGGGTTGGCATTGACCCTATCATCGGCATGGAAGAGCACTTTAGTCTGCCTTCACCCATCACACGATATATTCAGATTCTTGGCTTGGACACTTTAGATAAAATCTTTCGGCCACACAGAGGGATCATGAATAATGTGAAGTGGATATCAGCTCGGGACATTGGCCTTTCTGGTCATTTAGCATACAGCTGGGACATTTATATCTCACAATTAAACTCTGCAGGTGTTCGCATTAGTCAAGAGCCCGATTTGCTTATTTGGGGGGGAAACCCTGCTTCTGGTGTGGTCACAGCACGCATTGCATATTCCAGAATTGCACAAGAATATTATATTTATCCTATGGAGTGGTGGTACAAGAGACTCTGGCAATGGCATATCCCTACAAAACTTAAATGCTTTTGTTGGCTGCTTCTACAAAATAAATTAAAAACCTGGGACAATCTATACAAACAGGGGTGGTGTGGCCCTAGCATTTGTATCCTTTGTAAGAATGCAGCTGAATCCAAACAACATCTTTTTGTAGACTGTAGCTTTACACAAAAGATCTGGGAAGTGGTCGCATCTAGCTTGAACTTTCCTTCTTGCTGGAATGTGGGGGATTTCAATAAGTGTCTATTAAATTGGTTCAGGCGCTGCAGAAAACACTTTTTCATTGCCATTTGTATTCCCTGGGCCATTTGGTTTTCGAGAAATTCTGCTTTATTTCAGAATATCTCCCCAGATTACCTTTTATGCTGCAGGGTTGCTTTGAACATGTTTGATATATGTAAGGTAGACGAGCATCAGCCAAAGTTGGATAGAATAAGCCTCTTTAATTTTAAAGTGGATCAACCTATCCTCTTTTTCGATGGAGCTTCACAATCTGGTATTTGTGCTGTCGGGGGAGTCATTTATCTCAACGAGTCCCATTATTTCTCCATTAGACTCAATTGTGGATCTGGCACAAATATGAAGGCGGAACTTATGGCTTTATGGTGTGTTCTTAAAATTGCAAACATCTTTGGTCTGGTAAACATCAAGGTATATAGCGATTCCAGAGTAACCATTAAATGGGCTGCGGGTGATTTTAAATTGAATGTGACGAATCTAAGACATTGGGCACATCGGACACATTTTGAGATTTCCAAGCAACAGGGGATTACTTTTGAACATATATACAGAGAACATAATTCCCTGGCAGATAAGCTTTCCAAAATAGCTTTAGCTGGGATGGAAGGACAGCTGTTCTGGGAGGAATGGCTTGATAACTGCCCAGAGGATTATGGTACTACCTACTTTTTTTGATTGAGCTATGTAGCCTCATTCTGTCTGGTTTTTTATACATTTGTAATGTATTAATGACAGTTGTTTGTAATCAAGGTAGCTATAGAACGGGGATTAGATCTTGTTAAAGCTGTTTTTTGATGTCTATCAAGATACTTGGTTCGGCTGTAGAACTGGGAACTTTTTTGTACTATTTGATTCAATCATTGAATATCAATAGTTGATTTTTTTCGCTGGAAAAAAAAACTAATTAATATAATAAACATTAAACTAATTAATATAAACATAAAACAAATACTATTTAATAAATATACCTTTTTTTTAACCACCGCTTAACTTAAGCTTATTTACATCTTAATCAAGATGCATTTAAGCACAACAAGAAATGACGACCATGAAATAAATCCCCACTATACACTTGTTACACTCAAGTTAATCTTGTTGATCCATTCAAGGAAGTCCAAAATATCACATGATATCTAAACACCTATCAACATAATTAATATTTTTATGAAAGAATTATCACAAAATTAAGAATGATTTTAATGCATAAAAGTAATAAGCAAAAACATCACTTTACCATTAATGGAACATAGTTTCTCCAGTGAAAACATAATGGCTTTTGTATTTAATGGAGCATAGCTTCTCCAATGAAAACATAATAGCTTTTGTATTTAGGAAGCGATTGAATTTTTTTAATCAGGTAATTATTAAATTTTTAGTTTTTCAAAACTTTGAATGTCAAGAAGTTTCATTAGAAGGCAACTTTTTTCTCGATAGGTAGCTTTGAAGTCTCTCACTATTTTAACTTGCTTTGTTGACTTCAGAGTCTTATAAATCTCTTAACTTAGTACAAATTTTTATTGCAACTCTAATCACATGTTGTTTATGCATGTGTTACCTTCTTTAGTTAAATGGGTTTCCTATCACTATTTGTTATCCATGCATGAGATACCAATTTTCTATGCATAAGCTACTAGTTATTATATATATATATATATATATATATATTTTATAATTGTTTATTTTGAATTTTGAAGGACTACCATAAAATCAATCTGGACAATACACTTGTCACATCCCCCTTTAATCTAGGAAAAGCATAGATGGTAGTCCATCCCAAATTCTAAGATATAAACACAACACCTATCAGTGTAATTATAGCATTTAATTTAAACCTTATTATTTTCTTGTTTGTTAATAGTCAATCATGACAAGAGTTAAAATTTTCGAATATCTAAATTATATGATAATAGAGGTAAACTTAGTAAATTGAGCTCAATGAATAGACAATATTATTGCTACCACCATGCCAAATCACGAACCCTATTGAATAAGAACAAGATCAACATACACGTATATTATTTATATCAAATGAAGAAATGACATACTAGGGGTAGTTTAATGTGGGAAAGTATGATGGCCTTTTACTAATAGTGAACATAAAGGTGCTAGCCATTACACCAACAATTTTCATCTTTTCCAGGGAGCTATTATAAAGAGCTATTAAGTGTTGTTTATACAACTAAAATATAGAACTACATCCGGATGTTTACCGTGGGGTTATAGTTGGGGTTGCTACAAAAGGAATGGGTTATTGTGGACGGATGCATATAACTAATATATAAATATACTTATAAATAAACATCTTACAAAGCAAAAGAAACATATAAGTGAATATTGAACTAATGTACTAAACAAAGTGGTTGTAGTTGTTATGAGTTTTAAACCCACAACTTATCTTGCAATTATAATTTCTTGTTTATACCTAGTAGAAATGAAAAACAATGATGCACATGCATGTCAAAATTACTTGTCGGCTTACCTATTGGGCATTGTGGAAGGTAGATACAACCAAGACACTGATGACCTTGTTAAATGATTCAAGCCTTGTGGATTTGGATTGATTGCATGAAATATGTTCTACTGTAGACCTGAAAGTTAAATACATTATACCTAGTTGATAAAGGTTAGGCATCGCTAGAAATATGATGATACCATAAATTTAAGTCAACTAGGCACTCTTCTCTAACCTTCCAAACACATAAGAATGCAAACAACATGTTATAACAAGAGTATTTTAATTCTCATTGAAGTGTGCATTAAAAATATATAAAACTGTGTATTTTATATATACACATGTGCCTTCCTTAACAACAACTAAGCATTGGTGGGAAATATTATATCCCATCACATCCCATAATGGACATCCAATAAAATCCTAAAAATGTAATACCAAACATTTGGTATGAGGTTAACTCTATCTTAAACGCAATCAGAGATAAAAATGATGAAACTAACATGATTTTTTTCTACAATGATCAAAAGTATTGATTATTCATCCTAAGCTTCAACAAATGTATTTAAAGAAAAAATATGAATTCATGAAAGCGTTCAAGAAAGGAAATGAGTTTTTTCCTTATTTGTGTCTTCATGGCATCTTCTACTACCCATAGGACTCATGGAAAATTCCTTTATGATCAAATGGGTGACTTTCCGATGGTAAGTGATAGGTCATGGAAACAAAGTCCCTGGGAACACTAACAATTAAGAGAGCTCTATTAAAAGGTGGTCAAATTTTGAAAATAGGATAAAAGTTAAATGTTATCATTTTGTAAGTAAACTATTCACTATCCACTTATATAAGAGACATAACCTAACACTACCTTCTCTCTTTGTTGTTACTAGTTCACCGCTTTGTTGTTACTAGTTCATTGCTTCCCTACAAGGTTTCATGTTACAAGTTCAATCCATAGTACCTAAATTCATAAAACTTTTGCTTAAAAAAAATAAGAATTACAAACTATTTCATGCTATCTTTTGCTAAAATAAGAGATTATATTCTTTTAGTTGGGACATTCTCAACCTTACACCTTTTACACGTGAAGGTTCAAAAGCCACCTTTTACAATGTGAAGGTTAAAAAGCCATCCATGGAAGTATTATATGATAAAACCAAGAGTTATAGACCTAATGCCCCTCCTAGGCATAAACATGACATGCTTAACATGGGCATACTTGAGTGGGAAACCTATTTGCAAAGGTCAAAATGATGTCTAAAAGCTTTTCCATGCAATTCAAAGCTTAGTGCACGCCACACTTATTTTCGAAAATAAAGCAAATAAACCAATTTTCCATGAAATAAACAAATAGCCAAATAATAAGATATGACATTGATCTTGATTGGTTGTATCATACTTAAATTAAAAGTGAATGGTCTCTTTAAAAAGGTTCAAAATGAGATTGCAAGATCATGGTCTTTTTTTTCTCTATTTAATAATGTTATATTTTTGTATTTTGTGAATTATTGTAATAGATAATGATAACTCCAAAGTTATTTTTATATTTTGTGAATTATTGTAATAGATAATATTATATTTTATTATTTCTTTGAAAATTGTATAATTATTTATGTTTCTTATCAAGAGATCATATCGATGATGTGCACCATATATTAAAAAAAGTCTACACAAAGAATTTTATAGTTATTTTATGAGGATATTTTATAAAATCTGATTTATAAAAGATATATTTGATGTGAGAGACAATCCCATGTATTAGTTATGTCGTCATATTGGTTGATTCAACATTTCATAGGCGTCTAAATGCTACAGAATTTTATAGTTACTTAATGAGGATTTTTTTATAAATTGTGATTTATAAAAGATATATTTGATGTGAGAGACACTGCTACTAGTTAGGTTGTCATATTGGTTGATTCAACATTTTATAGGCGTCTAAATGCTACAACTTGTTGTATTCCTTGATGAAATTTAATAACTTGTTAATTTAGTTTTTTTGTTACTACATGGTTTAGTAATAACTAATATCTATTGTTATTGTTATGTACTATATCATGTAGTTATGTAGTATATAGTTAGTAAAATAGAAGTGGAAACAACTATTCATTTAACATTTGTTATTGTTCCCAATGTTGGTGGATGTGATGGAGTTAAATTGCAGTTGCTAAGAAGAGACATTTGTTCACCCGTAGAGGTTTGACTGTTTGAGTTGACCATTGCTATATGGATTGAATGGAAGGCGGGTTGATGGAACATGGTGAATCCATAAAGGATATGGGAAAATGCGGATGTGGTACAATGAAGGATGTTGAATGTGGGATAAGCTTGGAAAGCTTTGGCTCCATTATGGAAAGATTAGGCAAATGAGGCTTGGGATGGTAAGGATGGTGGCAATGACTTCTACTGCAACAAAGAAGGGGATTATGCGAAATTATTGCCTAGCGTGGGTATGTTGGGACAATTATGTGAGGAGGGGATTTAGCGGTAGTCTGAGAAGTAAACAGACTCTAGGGGAGAAAGACTATGCCATAAGAAATAATGGGTTTCTTGGGTAGAAGGTGAGCAAAGCGGCTAACCGACCAAGAATGTGATGGGTCTGGGACGGTGGTGGAGGTTAGTATATCAAAGCCAAGGAATGGGAAGGAAAAGGCTCGTAATACCCGAGGTGAACACATGTCGAGGGTTCATAGAGAGGTGGCAGAAGCGAAGCAAATATATCACCAGGTGGTGGATGAGGAGACCAAGAAGGTTTTTGACTAGGTGGAAGAGGATATTGAGGCAAGAATAATGATGTCCAACGCCTTGTAGGAGCAGGAAGAGTGGTCAGTATGGGTAGCGGATGTGAGCTCAACTTGCACTAGGGAGATCGGTTACGCCAAAATAGTTATGCTATATTGGCTAGCCACCAGCAGCAGGAATCTAAAGTGTTGGTAGTTAATATCTCTGATGATGTTTAGTTGTTATGTTCTAAGTCGTGTTTTGTGGGTTTGGTAGTAGCGCTATGAACTCTTCAATTTCTAGTTCTCGAGTGTAGCCATTTTAGACTTGTAGGATTATTGTTTGTGGAAGCTTTAAAAATTATTTTTATGCTTAATTATGTTAAGGATAGGCCTAGTTTCCTTGCAGGGTAGGCTTGGTAGTAAACTATGTAAATTCTTTTGGTCTTAAAGTGTGGAGATGCTTTTGGTCTTAGTTGCAGTGATAACTTTTCTTTAAAGTAATATAATGTACAAACTTTACAAAAAAACAAAAACATTTGTCATTGCTATTTAATTATGTTTTTTTAAATTTTTTGGAGTAAAATAAAATGTTTAATTAAAATGTTGTTTTGATTTATGAGAAATAATATGCACTTTGCAATAAAGTTTTAAATATTGTATAGGCTAGAGTATATATCATTGGATTAAAATATGTCAAATCCAACAATGTATTGAAAATATCTTAACAAGTACACCATTTATTTTTTCCATGAAGGGTGTATATTTAGGAGGTTACAAGTTCAAATCCAAACAAGTAAGCTATAAGTTATGTACATCATCTTAGACTTTAATAGTCAAATAGTTGCACAAGATATATTATGACAAATTGTTCAAGCGGGGTATCCACGATATTTTACGGATCATATTGGTATCAAAGAAGTTTTCATTGGGGTTTTTGTGGGAAGTTATGGGAATTTTTCTTTGGGGTATCAAGAAGCTACAGTTGAAATTGGACGAATGTGCTCAGGATTTTCCTTATAAGAAGGATGGACAGATCACTGAACTAGTTTTGATGAATCTTACGAAACCTTATGATTTGTTCTTTTCCTCATTTCACGGCAATTGGATGTCACGCAAGCAAGATGGTAATGACTTCATCTTTGATACCTTATATGTGATTTATTGATTAAAGACCAACAAAAGTTGCTTGAAGAAGGGAAGTTTGGTAGCAAACATCATGCTCACTTGCTCAAAAACAAGGTCAAGCAAAATTATAAAGAATGTGATCGATCAGATCATCGACAGGAATACTGTATCGACAAACTTACTAAAGGAAAGAGCGATGAGTTGACATTGACGAAGAAGAATCGAAAGAAGAAAACATGCTTGAAGAAGACAAGGAACTTGGAGGAAAAGATCAAGCATCTTGAAGAAAGTGTGTCTATTGGTCCTTCGATCAACTGACCTGCATAAATATTAACCCTTTCTATTAGAACTTCCCAATCATTACATGCCCATACCACTCAAATAGAATGAATAATAGATTCTTGTTGTACTCATCATATGGCTAAAGATACTTCTTTGTTCTCTTCCTTAATTTGAGCTCCAAAACAGAAAATTTATGTAGCTGATGATTATTCTCTCACGGTTGTTGGAAGCAGTGATGTTGAATGCAGACATGGCCGAATATCCAATGTCTATCGTGTACCTATCTTGAGTGCAAATTTGTGGTCGGTTGAACAACATAAACAGACTAAGAAGACTAGTGAGTTTTGGTCAGATCGCTTTATCGTAAAGGATCTTACATTTAGGGGGATGATTGTTGCTTCAAGATATTTAAATCCTAATGAGATACTTTACAAGTTTTGTGTCTCTCCCAAGAATGATTTTCGATAGACTATATCGACTACACTCATTTCTCATACTGACAACATAATTCGAATTTGGCATGAACAACTGGGACATATAAACTTTCAGAGTTTGAAGATGATGGTAACAAATAATATGTTTACTGGTCCCCCAAAGACCATTCCACTTTATGGATTTTGTAGAGGATGTGTGCTTGGAAAGCATCATCAGGAACCCTTTGATTTTAGGAAAGTATGGAGAGCACAGGACCAACTAGAACTTGTTCACAGTGATCTCTGTTGCATGAAGAAACCCTCTTTAGTAAGTGCAAAGTATATTTTGACCTTCTTTGATGATTTCTCTAGATTTTCTTGGGTATATTTCTTAAAGAATAAGATTCATGTCTTTGAAAGATTGAAGGAATTTAGGGAATTTGCTGAGAAGCAATGCAATCAACCCATCAAATGTTTGAGATCAGACAATGGTGGAAAATATGTGAGTCGACAGTTTGAAGAACATGTCTTGCAAAAATACATTTCTTTGCAGAGATCTTTCGCTCACTCCCCTTAGCAGAATGGAGTCAGAGAGCGAAAGAATAGGACTTTAGTGGAAATTTCTTGGTGCCTACTGTAGACCCAAAAACCTATTGACTAAATTTTGGGCAGAAGTTGTTTATTGATCAAACAATCTCTGAACCTTGTTCCGAATAGAGCTATTAATGACATGACTCCAGTCAAGAAGTGGAAGGGAAGGAAACACTCTTTTAGACACCTTAGAACCTTTATATGTGTTGCTTGGGCGCCTATGAGTGATAACTATAGGAAGAAATTCAATGCAAAGAGTCATGTTTACATCATGATGGGATATTCTAATGAGTCAAAATCCCATTGATTGTTGCACCGCATCAAGCAATAGATCATTTTGAGCAAAAATGTGATCTTTGATGAGAAAATTTCAGGTACTAATTGAACTCCTCTTTATTCTATTGCATAGTGATATGTTCGATATTTTCGAATAATCTAGATTGACTGTATCATTCTTTCAAGTTTCAACTAGACCATTGAATTCTACTCCAGATTCTTTTAGTAGTCGATATAGGGTTGGTGCAAAATAATGATACCAACTTATGGTGCGTTAGTTGTAGTTGCAATGGACTTCCCGAAAAACACAAATTTGATCATTAAAATAAATTGTTAGAGGTACCTACACAAATTTTTAGATTATGGTGTAAAATGATGAAACGTAGACAATCAGATCACCTTTCGGAATATATATCTTCTATTTATGGAAAATAGGTTTAACTCCCCCCAAAATGGCATCCTTCTAATATTGGTATGTTATTTTTTTCTAAAACATAATGCATATGTTTTCGTTAGGCCCCGGGTTTGGTATGTAAATAGTCCAAATTTGTGAAAAACAATATGTAGAGTCATAGATAACATGTAGCTCTTGTGCAACACTATTTTCCCAAAATTTTCAAAGTTATTTTTATATTTTTGTAAAATTAAGGAATTCAACGAATCCCTAAAATGACAAGGTCAAGCGTTAGGCTTCGTTATGAGGGTCTTAACCTAATCAATCAACTATCTTTTTTTAGTGCGTAGGTATTTGTTTATACTTATGCAGGTTCTTTCCCATTTTCAGAATAGTTGAGCCAATCAAAAGTTATAGCAAAAATAAAAGACCTATGCATTTTACAAATTTGACATATGTTCAAATAAAAATAAATAAACATAGAAAAAATATTATATATATATATATATATATATAATCTGCACACAAAGCTCTATAACTCTACGATTTCATTTGAAATGAACACCTGGAGCATTTGTAGAATCATTGTTGAAAAATTGGGAGTTGAAGAAATGGATGTGTTTTGATTTATGTAGTCTGAATCAAGAGGTTTGTGAATCTGAACTTAAAACCAAAGTGACCAACTCATGCACCACATAGATGAAGAGAGGTTGTTTCTACTTTTTTGTATTTGAAGGAATGCGTACGCATTAATAACATGCACACAGTATCAAAATGCGCACACATTATCAAAACACGTGCACGCTTTTATTACATGTAAACATGCATTTACTATTTTTGCTGTAACTTTTTATCCAGAACTCAAATTTTGATGCTCCTTATACTATTGGAAAGATATTTTTGAGCTCTCCAACTTTTTTGTCTTAGGCATTCTATGATTCATCACCATTTTTCTGTTATTTTTAAAATAATATTATGAATCTTTTGACAAGTAGAATAAAATGCGTCCACGTTTTTGTTACATAAGAACAAGCCTTCTCTATTTGCCATAAAATTTGATTGAGAACTCAGATTTTGATTCTCCTTATACAATTGGAAATGTGTTTCTTAGATATACAAATCTCTCACTCTCTGCACTAATGTCCCTCTTTACCTACCTTAGTCCTCCCCTCTGTCAATCCCTCTATCCTCCCTATCTATCTCCATCCTTCCTTATCTCTTTCTCTCCCCATATTTTCTCGCAATCCCTCTCTCTCTCTCTCTCTCTCACCATTCCTCCCCCCCCCCTCTCTATCTCCTTCCAAATATTTTCCTCCCTCCCACTCTCTCCCTCTCTTTCCATCCCTCTCTCCATATTTCTCCCACTAGGTTCTCTCACATTCCCTCTCCCTCCCTCCCTCCCTTTATCTCAAATTCACCCACCTTTCATCCCCCCCTCTCTCTATTTATCTATATATCAATCTAAACCCCTAGCCGTCTCTCTCTCTCAACCCCTAACCCCCAATCTCTCTCTCTCTAAACTCCTAAGCCCCCCCCTCTCTCTCTCTCTGTATATATATATATATATATATATATAAACATATATAAACCCCTAACCCCTAATATCTCTCTCTCTCTCTCTCTCTCTCTCTCTCTCTCTCTAAACCCCTAACCCTCAATCTCTCTCTTTTTAAACCCCTAAGCCGTAATCTCTCTCTATCTCTCTCTAAACCCCTAACCACCAATATCTCCCTTTATATATCCCTCTCTCTCTAAACCCCTAACCCTCAATCCCTCTCTCTGTAAATCCCTAACCTTCAATCTCTCTCTCTCTCTCTCTAAACCCCTAACCCCTAATCTCTCTCTCCTCCTCTCTAAACCCCTAAACCCCAATCTCTCTCTCTCTCTCTAAACCCCTAAACCTCCATTCTCTCTCTCTCTAAACCCCTAGACCTCCAATATCTATCTCTCTAAACCCCTAACCATGAATCTCTCTCTTTCTATCTCTCTCTTTGTAAACCCCTAACCTCTAATCTCTCTCTCTCTCTCTCTCTCTCTCTCTCTCACACACACACACACACACACACAAACACACACAACCCCTAACCACCAATATATCTCCCTCCCTCCTCTCTCTCTCTCTCTCTCAACCTCAACCACAAATATATCTCTTTATATCTCCCTATCTCTCTAAACCCCTAGCCCCCAATCTCTCTCTCTCTGTAAATCTCTAACCTCCAATCTCTCTCTCTCTCTCTCTCTAAACCCCTAACACCCAATCTCTCTCTCTCCCTCTCTAAATCCCTGACACCCAATATCTCTCTCTCTAAACACCTAATAGGTTGTTCAGATTAGACAACGGTTAAAGGAAGCTCAGGATAGACATAAGAGCTATGCCGATGAGCATATGGTTGACCAAATATATAAGATTGGCGATGCAGTGTTCATCTGCATCATGCCTAGAAAAAGTACTATTAGGTTTGGGAAAGGGACAAAGTTGTCGCCACAATTTATAGGACCCTTTGAAATTTTAGAGAAGGTTGGACCCGTCGCGTATCGTCTTGCGTTTCCACCCCATTTGCAAAAAACTCATAATGTTTTTCATGTATCTATTTTACGAAATTATGTAGTTGATGAGTCTCATAAAATAAATTGGAAGGAACTACAGGTTTCGGACGAGGGGACCATTAGGGTCGAACCGTTACGTATATTGGACCGCAGGGTTAGACGACTCAGGCAACGTTTGGTGGACAAGGTTAAGGTCCAGTGGGACCAGTATAGCCCAGGGTCTTCTACCTGGGAAGACACAGAAACCATGCTTCGTGATTATCCCACACTATTTTGACCATAACTTCGGGATGAAGTTTCCTGAAAGGTGGGTGTATGTAACGGCCCGTTTTGACATTACTACCTGAACTACTATTATATGTTGTATTTGTTTGATTTTGAGACTTCGTTGGTTTGACAACACTATGGACATATGGTTCTATCATTTTGCTAGTATATATATGTGTGTGTGATGTTAGTATTATGATCGGTAGTCATGTTTAGATATGTATCATGTGTTAATTATGTCTCATATATGTGAATTACAGAATGACGGGTACGTGGATACCATTACAGTTATATGTTGAATAAATGAATGTTATGTCGGGTGCATGGCGAATGAATGAATTTATTGTTGTTATGTTATGATGAATTGTATGTGTACATGTTGAGTATTTATGCACGATATTCTAGACTGTATGTTAGAGACTAACTTACAAGTTAAAAGGATAAGAAATAGTTGGATCCTATGAGGTGGGAGAGCCTCGGGGACATCATTAGAGAAATTTTGAGGTCAAAAAAGGGCCTCAAAACAAAGAAAATGTACTATAAAATACAACCAATCACATTCTAGTAGATGACATCATCCCCCTTGGTGAGGTGGCATTGCATGAGTTAAGAATGTTTATTTGTCAAATTTTCTATGGTGGATGAAAACACATAGTTAACTAAGGTAGTGGTGTAAGTACTTTTAACTCATAAAGTAAAGTACTCATAATGATAGTCTTTTCATAAAATAATATTATTGTCATTTTCAAGTAAAGTACTCATAATGAATGTCTTTTCACACTTTCACATAAAATAATATTATTGTCATTTTCAAGTGGAGTACTCTTAATTCATAAAGAAAGTCCTTTCACATTTTTTTATAAAATAATATATTATCATTTTTATGTTTTTAATTTTAAATTATATATTCACTCCATTCTATTTAATAACATAATGTCAAACTAATAAAGAATAATAATAGATTTAATAAATAATAATAATAATAATAATAATAATAATGCAATGTGAATTATAATAATATTATTGACATTTTACATGTAAATAAATTCTCAATTAAATTACATTATTAAATTCATGAGAAAAGTACTAAATATAAAAAGTCAACATAAAATTTAAAAAAAAGCTCTTAAAAATGTTTTTTATTATTTAATTTCATTTGCAAGTTCAAGACAAATAAATGTTAAAGGACAATACATTTTTGGGAATTTACAATGAATCTTAGTCACATCAATGTAGACTTATTTTATTAATTTTATTTCTAGTGAATTTTGAAAAGTATCTCAACCATGGTTATTTATATTGTGCATAGAAAATAGTGTGGGAGGTGACTTGTCATATATACCTACCCCATAAAACCCCCACTTCATAATATTTTAATATATCTCATATTTTTGTAGTACATCTCTTAGGAGGCCCTTTTTTGACCTCAAAATCTCTCTAATGGGACTTCGAAAGATAAATGGTATGCGAGTGATGAATTATTTACTTTCGCATGATTATTATTCTGATGTATATTATGACATCGGTGTGGTAGGGTTTCAGGAAACTCAACCGCCCAGATTGGTTATACAATGACAGACAAAGTATAGGTGCAATGCAGTTATTATGTCGGGTATATATAGTCCCTTGTTCCATTAGGGGGGTGGAGGCTTTACCCACCGTTTATCCTCGAAACCCAGAGTCATGGGAGGGTTGTTCTACAATGCGCTTCCCAAGGTGTGATGATGACTGGTGGTTTCCTGCTGGAGAAGCTTGGTCGATGTAGTCGACACTTCCGCTTACGGGTTATGGTTGGAGTTGGTCATGGCTTGACACTTCAGGGTAGTCCAACAGAGGAAAGGATAGGATGTGGAAGTTAGTTGTGATGTAGGTAGATAGGTGTAGCTTGAAGTCGGGGTGAAAACAAGATCTAACTATATGCATGTAAAACCCTTGATTGATTATGTGTCGTAACTTAGTAATGTATGAATTTTCGTAACTTAGTTAGATGTAGTTAGGTAAAAGATTGTACCTTGCAAACTATGTTAAACATGTGTCAGTGAACAATAAGTTTCATGATTACGATTGATGTGTGTGGTTTATTACTGTTAGTGTACTTATGCGAGGTATGTAGGCAGTAGCTACGCTTACATAACTCGCCTACATAATTATAAATTTTGTGAAATAATGTTGAATAAAAATGTAATTATTGTCGATTAATAATTAATTATTGTGGATTAATGTTAATGATTAATGATGTTGATAATGTTATTAAGGATTCTTGATTTAATAAATTGTTGAATAAATACTTGGCTATTAAATCAGTAAATAAGTATTAATGGGGATTAATTGTTGTTAACCATGTTACTATCAACTTGACTAATAAATGTTAATTAAATGATGAATTATAATAGTTCCATCAATGGTGATTATGATTAATTATAAGTAATTAGGGTTAATTATGATTAATTAGGATGTGATAATAAAATTAATATGTTAAAATATGCTTTGAGATTTATTAATAAACATTATTAATTAAAATATGAATTTGTGTGTTGTATTAGTCAACGAACGAAGAATGGTATATAATGAGGATAAGTTCGTATTTAAAGTGAAACTTGTGGTTGGTGGGTGACCCCAACCAATACATTAAAATAAATTATTAGTTACCAATTGATGGGGGGAATTGCTGGGCTCGAGAAAAATGGGGGAAGGGGAAAAACATTAATTTTGGGATAAGGGTAGTAATTGCAAGGAAGAGAGTTGTCAAAGGGAGAATAAGGGGGAGAAGAACAGGAAAAGAAGGGATCTTTTACCTTGGGAGACTTTGGGGGAAGTTTTCATAGCAGAGATAAAATTTTACAGAGCAGAGCTGAAAGGGGGTTCTTGTTGGAGATTTTCAGAGGGATAGAAACTGTGGTTGGATTGTACTCGGTTTGGGCTCATGGGTCCAAAGGGGTACCTCTGGAGCTGGGTGGTCGACGAGACCTCGCCAGTTGGCAAGACAGGATACTTTTTTGGGTTGGTTGAGTTTCAAGGGTTTGGGAGGATTTTGGTTGCAGGGGAGCAAGTAGGGAAACAACAAGCAGGAAACAAAAGGGAGCAACAACAAAAGGGGATCTACTAGCTAGTTTGAGGTATTTTCCTGTAGGTATAATTATCATTTCTACCCTTGTCAATTATTATTTCTAGTTATGAATTTAAAAATTATATGATGTTACACCTGCACAAACAGAACTGGTTAGAGGTAGATAAAACAATAAATACATTTATTTCAAAACCTGTAATTGTAAATGTTATATTTTTTTTACTGGCATGAAATTTAAACAAAATGTAATGTCCCCATTCAAATAATTGCATAGCAGACAATCCCATCAATCCTACCAAGTTCCCTAGGTTGAATGGGTACATTTGGAATTGTAATAAGGGAGAAAATGAATGATGTTCATTTATTATGATAGTTCAAGTATTTAATAAATAGGTTGAATAAATAAGTCCAAGAGAAATTATAGGTGGCAAATGGTTTTGAAGACATATGGAGGATGTGGGACCCACACTAGCTTGGTTTCTCACTGCCACATGGCATATCTCTCTTGCCATTTTGAATCCATGGGAAGGAAAACATTATGGAGTGAGTTGGTAAGTAATACACATGGAATTGAGCATCTTAGGTCGAAATGGGATGGAATGGTAACCTCCATGGAAGAGCAAGAGTCAAATTGGAAGCTTGTGGACACTTGGGCTAGATTCCCTAGCTCTATGACAATAATGATGAAGCATCTATGACATTTATGAAAAAATTCAGATATGACTTCTGACATCTGACCATTATGACATGTCATCCCAAAACATAGGCTCAAGGAAGGTGCTCATGGGTGTTGGAGAAGGCCAAGAGGCCCCTACTCAAATTGGGAGGAGATGGAAGGTTGGGAATGAGGAGACAAGTGGAAAATGTGGAATATTTCCTAAGTGGAAATTTATAGAAGCTAATGGGAGGAATTCGAACCATAGGAGGCTAATGCTGGTTATAAAATATAGAAATCAAGTATGAGAATGGATTTTGATCATTTGGAGAAAAATTTCATTTGTGAAGAGAGAGCTAGTGGATGACTAGTTTCTTGCCTTAGCCAATTTCGAGGGTGAAAGATTCCTATCCAAGTTGGTGTTTGGAGAGGCCACTCAGGTATTTCATGGATATTTAATGGAGTTTGTATTTGCAGGTTCAGCTACAGGGAAGCTCGTGGTTTTTTTTAGTGCAGCACCATATCTCAACCATTTCAAGTTTTGAAGGCATATCCATGCTCATTGAGGGATTGTGCTTTGGGTGAGCTCTTGTACTTCTTGGGAGAGCTTCTCATGATGTATTTATGGTTGTAATAATATTTATATACTCTTTTATTCATATTCAGAAAGTATCAGGTCGAAATACCAAGTGATTGTATGTGAAAATGATGATTAATGAGCAAACAATGACCATTTCCCCACTACATTGATGTATGCCATTATAATGCTGATGATTTCGAATAAAAGAATGTTTCTCTGATATATTTTTTATGAATGGACTTCCATGGATGTGTATTACAAGTTTCATATTCAACACTTGAGCATTTGAATCATTATACTCAGTTTATTTGCATTTGAAGAAGATTTGGTGCCATTTCCCCAAGGGTCGAATTAGTGGTTTGTGTTGTTGTTTGGGAGAGGGTTGGAACAGAATTAATAACTAATTAATGGTGCATTTGGGACCTTAATAGAATCCTTGAAACATCCCCTACCTCTTTTCAGAAATTCGAGTGGGTTTGGAGGCATTTGGGAATCCATTTTCAGTACTTACCCCAGGGGGATTTGAACCCCAAATTATTAATAAAATTGCATACTTGGTCCAAAATATTAAGAGAGTTTACAGAAGTCTTTTGGTGGCCATATATCATCCCTAAACATCATATTCAAGTCCTAATATCAGTCACATACATTCTCAGAATATTTGGGATCATTTGGGGCAAAATTTGGACCTAGGCATCAAAACTAGTCAAAGGTCGAAATTGGGGAAAAAGTGAAAAATTGGGCATTTTTATAAAAAAATTAAAAAGAGACATTACAAGTGGTATCATAGCATGTTATTGGCTCCTGATGGTCTTAAAAAGAAGTCAAAATAATAAACCACCACCCTTTGAACCAGTAGTTGAAGAGGTTTTTGTTGAAGAGGAGGTAGTAGAAGAAGAAGAGTATTTTGTTAAAACCATGGGTAGAGAGGAGGATGAAAACTTAAGACATAAGGAGGAACTTGTTGCAGCCCTACAACCATGTTTTGATGAACTTTCCATGGGTATGCAATACATGAGTAGATAGTTGATGAAAGGATTGGAATTGTTGGGTAGCCAACTTGCAAGCAAAGGGGTGGTAGGAGAGAACAGTGGTTCACACACAGAAGTGAAGAAGAACATGGGTGAGAATATTTTCTCAGGTATAGGACATCATAATAGACCTGATGAATTTCAAAGCACACAAAGGCATACTGCATCTAAATTTCTCATAACCAAAGAAGAGCCTGATATTCAGGTGGATTTTAGTAAACTAGCAATTGAATGGAATGAGTTGAGTGAAGATTGTAAAAGAGGTTTACCATTTAGTCAATACATTGATGTTGTACATAAAAAGAAAAGGAAGGAGGACAATAGGAGTCCATTCCAAAGAAAAGAATTAAATGGTTCTATTAGTAAAATGTCACTTCCTACTTTTAATGGTTCCTCTCAAAATTCTGCTAACACTTGGGTGCAAAAATTAGATGTGTATTTTGAGCTGAATCCTATGTTGGAAGATGATGCATTAAAAATGGCCATTTTGCACTTGGAACGAGATGCTAATGAAGTTGGTTCCATGGCTTGAAAACCTTGGGTCATGATCAGGTTAAAACATATGAAAAACTTGTTGACAGGGTACTAGAGAGATTTGAACAAAAAGATCCAGAATTGCCTTTCAAAGAACTAGCTCAATTGAAACAAACTGGGACCCCTACTGATTATATGTTGGACTTTAAAAAATTATCAGTCAAGGTGGCTGATGTATCTATGGGAAGGTTAGTATTGTTGTTCACTGAAGGTTTGGCTGAACCCTTAAAATTTTTGGTCAAAGCCAAAATGCCAACTACATTAAAAGATGCAATGAGCTTGACTAGGGATCTCCAAAATGTGCTTCCTAGAATGAGATTTCCTCCCAAGCCTAACTTCAAATTTGAAAAGAAAACTTGGAAAAGGGATGCATATGATAAGAAACCTTGGAAAAAATATTTATGTGAAAGGAATAAAAAAGGACTAAACAAGGATGAACTTCGAAAAAAGAAATTGTGCTTCACGTGCTTTCAACCATGGACACCGGGGCACAAATGTACTAAAGGAAAGGCTCAATACATAGAAGTATTTTCTGATAATGAGGGGTATGATGGGGGAATGGATGAAGATGGACATATTTTAGATCAAGAAGAGGCACATTAGACAGCAGTAGAAGAGGAAATACAAGAAGAAAATCATCCTTCACCGGACAAAGCAAGAATGGCAGTACTTTCAGCAGTACCTCGCTATCATACTATCTGATGCAAGGGTGTGGTACTAGGACAAAGAAATTTAGTTTTTGTAGATGGAGGAGCCACCCATAACTTCATTGATGTAGAGATGGTGGAGAAAAGAAAGATACCTATTGAACCATTTGATGGCTTCACAGTTGTCATTCCCAGTCACAACACAATGCAGTGCAAAACATGGGTGCCAAAGCTGCAAGTCACCGTAGGTAACTATACTTTTGTTGATAGTTTTTATGTGGTTGATGTTGCTGATACTAATGTGGTTTTGGGAGTGCAATGGTTTTATTCTATAGGAGAACATATAGTAAATTATCAAATTCCTGAAATGAAATTCCAAGATTCAAAAGGAGTACTAAGGGTTGTGAGAGGGCAACACACTTATCCCAATCAAGTAGTAACTTGCAATAGTATGATATCTATATTGAGGCACGGGGACATAGAATGGGCTGCTGAATGTCATATTACATCTCCCAATCCAAACGTAAAGGTTGTTGAACACCCAAAGGAGATAGAGAGACTCTTGCAAAAATATGAAAAAGTTTTTAGAGATCTTCCACATGGTAGACCACCAGATAGGGGGGTTGAGCACAGCATTGTTTTAGAAGAGGGCACTTCACCCATTCAGATACCACCTTATAGACATCCTAAAAAGTTCATATATGAGATTGAAAAAGCTATCCAATAACTCCTATAGTTGGGACTCATTAGACCAAGCTCTAGTCCTTATGCATCTTCAGTAGTGCTAGTGAAGAAAAAAGATGGAACTTTGAGAATGTGCATAGACTTTAGAGCCTTGAACAAAAAGACTATCAAGAATAGGTATAGTATTCCTAGGATTGATGAGCTCATGGATGAGCTATATGGGGCCAAACACTTCTCCAAAATTGACCTTAGATCAGGATATCATCAAATTCGAAGGAAACATGAAGATGTGCAAAAGATTGCTTTTCGATGTCATTATGGCCACTTTGAATTCCTTGTCATGCCTTTTGGGTTAACTAATGCTCCAGCCACATTTCAAGCATGCATGAATAGGATCTTTTGCAAACAACTAAGAAGGTTTGTTTTGGTTTTATTTGATGGCATTCTCATTTACATTAAAACATGGGAAGAGCACTTGCAACAACTAGAGATTGTGTTAAAAATTTTGCAAGAAGAGTCCTTATATGCTAAGTTATCAAAATTTGAATTTGGGATGAAAGAACTACTATATCTTGGGCACATTATTGGGAAAGAAGGAGTGAAGGTAAACATGGAAAAAATCAGGTCTATCTTAGAATGGCCATCACCAAAAAATGTTACAGAATTGAGAGGCTTCATTGGGATATGCACCTATTATAGAAAATTTGTGAAAGGGTCCTCCAAGTTAACTTTTCCACTCATTGATTTGACTAAGAAGGATGCTTTCAAGTGGGATGAAGAGGCTGAAAAGGACTTCCAAAAAATGAAAGAGATAATAAGTAGTTGTCCCATACTTGCACTTCCTGATTTTACCAAACCTTTTGTTGTGGAATGTGATGCTTTAGGTGGAGGAATAGGGGCTATCCTAAAGCAAGGCCAACACCCCATAGTCTTTGAGAGAAGAAAGTTGCAGCCTCATGAAAAAATTTACTCCATCTATGACAAAGAGGTGCTGGCCATTATGCATGCATTGGCTAAATTCAGGCAATACTTAGTGGGCAGCAAGTTTGTGGTGAAAACTGACCACAATAGTCTAAGACACTTTCTCACCCAAAAATATCTAAATGAAAGACAACAAAAGTCGGTAAGAAAGATTCAAGCTTATGATTTTGATATTGAATATGTCAAAGGAAAGAATAATATAGTAGCAGATGCTTTATCTAGAAGACCTTCTTTTTCTCTTGTGGACATTGCTAAGGATTAGAAAAACATGCTAATAGTTGAATATGCCAATGACAAGTTTGCTTGTGATGTGTTAGATGGGATCAAGGGGGATGATAACTACATGATTTTGAATGGGATAATATATTATAAGGGAAGAATTTATTTGGTTCAGAACTCAAAGCTCAAGTACTGAATTTTGCAAGAAGCACATGATTCCCCACTAGCGGGCCATCCGGGATCTTCAAAACTTATAGACAGTTGAGGCAAAGGTTCTTTTGGAGGGGGGTGAAGGAAGATGTTCAGAAATATGTGAATGAATGCAAAGTATGTCAATAAAACAAATCAAAACTTACATGTCCAGCTGGCTTATTACAACCATTTCCCATTCCCGAGGGACAGTATCTCCATGGAATGGGAAATACTGTCCATGGATTTCATCACCGGTTCGCCTAAATATTTGGGTAAGGATTGCATATATGTGCTAGTGGATAGGTTGACAAAATTTGCTCATTTCTTTGCTATTACATCATCTTTTAGTGTTGCACAAGTGGCTGATATTTGTTTCAAAGAAATCTTCAGATTGCATGGGCTCCCCAAGAGCATTATCAGTGATAGAGATAGTAGATTCATGGGTTCTTTTTGGAAAGAAATTTTTAGATTGGTGGGCACTCAAATGACTCCAAGTACTAGCTATCATCCAAAAACTGATGGAAAAACAGAGAGGGTGAATCAATGGTTGGAAGGGTACCTCAAAAACTATGTGGGAGAACAGCAAAAAGCATGGGCAAAATGGCTACACTTGGGTGAGTTTTGCTAAAACACCACTTATCATATGTCAATAGGGATGTCACATTTCAAAGAATTATATTGTTATGATGTACTTCCATTTGCTGAAATCATATTTGGTGATAGTAGAACCCCAAAGGATAAAGATTGGGTGGAAGAGAGCTAAGAAATTTTAAAGCTCTTGAAAGACAATTTGCAGGTTGCTCAAAATCAACAAAAAAAATATGCTGATAGACATAGAGAAGAAAGGACCTTTTAGGTTAATGATTTAGTATATTTGAGGTTGCAGCCATATAAACAAACATCTCTCAAAAAGAATGGAGTAGAAAAATTAAAACCAAGGTATTGTGGGCCATACAAGGTAGTGCGGAAGGTTTGAGAAGTAGCATATGAACTAGAACTTCCGGAAGGGAGTAAAATCCATAATGTCTTTCATGTTTCTTGTCTCAAAAAGGATCTTGGTCAACAAATTATCACTTCAGAAATACTTCCTCCTTTGGATCATGAAGGACAGCTCACACTTGTTCCGGAAAAGATTTAGAAGACATGGGAAATGAGGTTGAGGAGTAGAATTATCAAAGAATATTTAGTGCAATGGAAGGACTTACCAAATGAAGATGTCGCATGGGAAGAGAAGAATATTTTGCAGCATCCAAA
This sequence comes from Larix kaempferi, assembly GCA_027924585.1. Taxonomy (NCBI): domain Eukaryota; kingdom Viridiplantae; phylum Streptophyta; class Pinopsida; order Pinales; family Pinaceae; genus Larix; species Larix kaempferi. The sequence continues at coordinate 3,247,696 of BSBM01000588.1, forward strand.
TCTGAAATGGCTTGAGGACAAGTAATCTTGGGTGGGGAGGACTGTAATGTCCCCATTCAAATAATTGCATAGCAGACAATCCCATCAATCCTACCAAGTTCCCTAGGTTGAATGGGTGCATTTGGAATTGTAATAAGGGAGAAAATGAATGATGTTCATACATTCTGATAGTTCAAGTATTTAATAAATAGGTTGAATAAATAAATCCAAGAGAAATTATAGGTGGCAAATGGTTTTGAAGAAATATGGAGGATGTGGGACCCATACTAGCTTGGTTTCTCACTGCCACATGGCATATCTCTCTTTCCATTTCGAATCCATGGGAAGGAAAGCATCATGGAGTGAGTTGGTAAGTCATACACATGGCATTGAGCATCTCAGGTCGAAATGGGATGGAATGGTAACTTCCATGGAGGAAGAGTCAAATTGGAAGCTTATGGACACTTGGGCTAGATTCCCTAGCTCTATGACAACAATGATGAAGCATTTATGACATTTATGACAAAATTCAGATTTGACTTCTGACATCTGACCATTATGAAATGTCAGCCCCAAAAATAGGCTCAAGGAAGGCACTCATGGTTGTTGGAGAAGGCCAAGAGACCCCTACTCGAATTGGGAGGAGATGGAAGGTTGGGAATGAGGAGACAAGTGGTAAATGTGGAATATTTCCTAAGTGGAAATATCTAGAATCTAATGGTAGGAATTCGAACCATAGGAGGCTAATGTTGGTTATAAAATATAGAAATCAAGTATGAGAATGGATTTTGATCATTTGGAGAAAAATTGCATTTGCGAAGAGAGAGCTAGTGGATGACTAGTTTCTTGCCTTAGCCAATTTCAAGGGTGAAAGATTCCCATCCAAGTTGGTGTTTGGAGAGGCCACTCAGGTCTTTCATGGAGCTTTAATGGAGTTTGTATTTGCAGGTTCAGCTACATGGTAGCTCGTGGTTTTGTTTAGTGCAGCACCATCTCTAAACCATTTCATGTTTTGAAGGCATATTCATGCTCCTTGAGGGATTGCGCTTTGGGCGAGCTCTTGTACTTCTTGGGAGAGATTCTCATGATGTATTTCTGATTGTAATAATCTTTATATACTCTGTTCTTCATCTTCAGAAATTCTAAGGTCGAAATACCAAGTGGTTGTATGTGAAAATGATGATTAATGAGCAAACAATGACCATTTCCCCACTACATTGATTTATGCCATTATAATGCTAATGATTTCGAATAAAAGAATGTTCCTCTGATATTTTTTTGATGAATGGACTGCCAGTGATGTGTATTACAAGTTTCATATTCAACACTTGATCATTTGAAGTCATTATACTCATTTTATTTGCATTTGAAGAAGATTTGGTGCCATTTCCCCAAGGGTCGAATTAGTGGTTTTTGTTGTTGTTTGGGAGAGGGTTGGAACAGACTTAATAACCAATTAATGGTGCATTTGGGACCTTAATAACATCCTCGAAACATCCCCTACCTCTATTCAAAAATTCGAGTGGGTTTGGAGGCATTGGGAAGCCATTTTCAGTACTTACCCTAGGGGGATTTGAACCCCAAATTACTAGTAAAATTGCATACCTGGTCCAGAATCGTAAGAGAGTTTGTAGAAGTATTTTGGTGGCCATATATCATCCATGAACATCATATTCAATTCCTAATATCAGTCACATACCTTCTCAGAATATTTGGGATCATTTGTGGCAAAATTTTGACCTAGGCATCAAAACTAGTCAAAGGTCGAAATTTGGGAAAAAGTGAAAAATTGGGCATTTTTATCAAAAATTTAAAAAGGGACATTACACAAAACTAGAAATGAAAATAGAAACAAAATAGAAACTATGACAAGAATGAAAATATCTGATTTTATTAAGAGAAAATGGGGACCCAGGTTGGGGTCCCTATAGTTCTATCCAAACAAGGCCAACAAAAGACAATCACATATGTATATTATGCTCCAGGATCGAAGTATAATCTGCTTAGCATTGGGAAACTTACTGAAAATAAATATAGACTTGTCTTTGATGGATCAAACTATGAAATCTATGACAAACCCCCAAATAGACAATCGATCATCAAAGTACAAGTGACTAGGAACATGATGTATCCACTAGTCATGAATTGTAGCATCAAGGTAAGCACTTTTGCTCACAAAGCCACATGCATGGATGATTATTGGTTATGGAATTTCAAATATGGACATCTTCACTTTGGTGGTCTCAAGTTGTTGCAGCAGAAAGAGATGGTAAAAGGATTACCCCCTATGAAGGAGCCAACAAACAGTTGTGAGTGTTGCATCATTGCAATGTAGCATAGGGATAGATTTCCTAAAGGTATGTCTTGAAGGGAACATCCACCTCTAGAACTTATTCATACTGATCTGTGTGGTCCAATGCAGAAATAGTCAATTGGTGGAAGCTATTATTTTCTTACATTTATTGATGATTTCAGTAGAAAAAACATGGGTGTATTTCCTTCGTCAGAAGTCTGAAACTTTTGGCAAGTTCAAAGAATTTAAGGGTATGGTTGAAAAACAGAGTGGTTATCAACTCAAAGTATTGAGATCAGATGGACGGGGAGAGTATGGCTCAAAGGAATTTCATGATTACTGCAAATATCATGGAATCAAGAGGCAATTCACTACAAGATATACACCTCAGCAGAACGGTGTTGCAGAACGAAAAAAAAGAACCATCATGAATATGGCAAGGAGCATGCTGAAAGGAAGAAACTTGTCCTGTGATTTTTGAGGAGACGCAGTGGCTTGTGCTGTTCATGTGATAAACAGATCTCCCACCAAGATTGTGAAGAAAAAAGTACTAGAGGAAGCATGGACAGGTATGAGTTGTAATATTTCTCATTTAAGAATATTTGGTTGTGTTGCTTATGCTCATGTTCTTAAAAAGCTAAGAAAAAAGTTAGATGACAGGAGTGAGAAATGTATCTTTCTTGGATACGGTGAAGAATCTAAATCCTACAAACTATATAACCCTATTACCAAAAAGGTTATATTTAGCAGAGATGTGTTGTTCAAGGAGGAAGAGTCATGGAATGGAACCATAGACAAGGTTGTGGGAGTTGCAATACCCCAACCAGAAGATGAAGAAGAAGAGGAGCTGATTGGACAATAGGGTCTAGTAGCATCTTCACAAGTAGCAAATACTCTAGCAAGAACACCTAGAAAATCAGTTTGAGGTGAAGCATCGAGCCCGCAATCAGGTAATGAATTTGATCACAGTAATAGAAAGACTAGAAGATTGGAAGATATTTATGATAAATTGGATGCAAATACCAATTATGCTTTTATTTCCAGTGAACCCATGTTTTATGAAGAGGCAATAAAAGAATAACATTGGGTAAAAGCAATGGAAGAAGAGATAGATTCCATTGAGAGAAATGGTACATGGGATCTAGTTGACCTGCCAAAAAATAAGAAACCCATTGGTGTGAAGTGGGTCTATAAGACCAAACTCAATGAAAAATGTGAGATTGATAGGTACAAGGCAAGGTTAGTAGCAAAAGGTTTCTCGCAACAACCAAGAATTTATTTTGGAGAAACTTTTGCACTAGTGGAAATATTGGACACTATAAGAGCACTCCTAATAATAACAGCCCAAAACAGATGGAAAGTGTATCAGATGGATTCCAAGTCGGCATTCTTGAAGAAGAAATTTATGTGGAGCAACCACATGGGTATGAAATCAAAGAACATGAAGAGAAAGTTTACAAGTTGAAGAAAGCTCTATATGGGCTCAAGCAAGCTCCAAGAGCTTGGTACAGCAGAATTGATTCTTATCTGATAAAAAATGGTTTTAGCAGAAGCAACAACGAACCAACACTTTACACAAAGGTAAATCAAGAAGGACAGATTTTGATAGTTTGTTTATATGTTGATGATATGATTTTTACAGGTGACATGTCAGTAGATGAGTTCAAGGCGGCTATGAAGAAAGAGTTCAAGATGACAGACCTTGGATTAATGAAGTTCTTTCTTGGTTTAGAGGTAGAATAGTTAGAAAAATGTATATTTATTTCTCAAAGTAAATATGCTAATTAAGTTCTTAAGCGATTCAGAATGCTTAATTGCAAACCAACACCTACACAAGTGGCAATAGGTACAAAGTTGAGCAAATAAGATGACAGTCCCAAAGTAGATCCAACATTGTTTAAGAGACTTGCAGGAAGTATCATGTATCTCACAGCTACAAGACCAGTTATTATGTATGTTGTCAGCTTGATTTTCAGGTTCATGGAGTCTCCCAAAGACTCACATGGGCAAGTTGGAAAAAGGATATTAAGATATGTTGCAGGGACTTCAAGCTATGGAATTTTATACTTAGGCACTGAGTATGATGTGTTGACAGGTTTCACTGACAGTGATTTTGTAGAAAGTGTGGACGACAGGAAGAGCACTTTCGGTCATGTTTTTCATCTTGGATCAGGGGTGATTTCATGGGCATCCAAGAAGTATCCCATTGTGACACTTTCATCAGCAGAAGCAGAGTATGTAGCAGCAACATCAACAGCATGTCAAGCAGTATGGTTACGCAGAGTTTTAGAAGGTCTTCAACAGAAGCAAGAAGGACCAACAACAATCTATTGTGACAACAATTCAACAAACGGGTGTGTGCAAGAAGATGAGGGTCACTTTAGATGCAATCCTACTTTTTCAAAACTTGTTCCTGATACATAAAAACATAACGCGTTTCTGATACTTAGCACTTGCCATGGTAAGACCCGAGCCTGACATGTCACTGGACATGTAGGATAGGTAACCATAACACGTACGCGTTACAGAACTACAAAATGCGTACGCATTATGTAGTTACAAAACGCATACGCGTTATGTAGTTACAAAATGCGTACGCGTTATTGAAATCTAAAATCAATTTAAAAACACAGTCCCGACCACCCCCGACCACCCGCGGCGCTCTTCACGCATCAGAAACGCGAAATAGAGGTTGGACAAGGACAGTCTGTGTGCCTTGGAGTATTTGTGGAGCTCGATTTAGCTGAAGGGGAGGCAAATTCACCGGTGGATTGTCATCTAATCAGGTAATTCATTCACCACAACCATTTTTTTGTCATTTCTTAACCTAAATTACTATTTTTTTATTGTTTAAAACAACCTAATTTTGTAATATTGATAAAATTGGGAATAACCCAATCTCTAATTAAATTCACATCTCCCTCAACCAAGATGAGTGAATAATTAAAATGAATCCCTTTTCAAAAACTCAAATATTCCTAATCCAACCAAAAATTGAAAAAAATAGAACTCCCCTCTTTCTACCATGTATCCATCTAAGTCACCTGACACGAGGACACGGGACACGAGTGTCCCCACGGAACACAGAGACCCCCAGAATTAGGACACGTAGGACACATTTTATATACATATATATATATACTTTTAAAATATATTAAAATTTAAAAATATAGACATATAGATCCAATAAAATTTAACATTTACAATTACAAATATTCAATAGAAATTACATTTACAATTACAAATATGAAATATTCAATAGAAATTAGATCATTCACAAATCACAACACATTTGTCATTCACAATCACAAATCACAACGAGACATTGAGACACATAGATGCATGTCAGAGACTCAGAACCATATTTTTCATTAAGTCATCAAAATCAAAATGTGTTACATAGATGTCGGAATGCCACTGGGCATTGGAAAATGCCAAATAGACTAATAGTCTAATAGTCTAATAGTAAATACAAAAAAGGAGTGGATCAATATGGAAGAATCCCATCTGTCAATGACTCAATAGTCCTCAATCCATGCCTGAATCAACAAACTCATCACTGCCCTGATCCTCCTCCTCCTCCTCCTCCTCTCTGCCAATCTGACTAACTGCATCTGCTGGTGTGGAGGATGACCCCTCCATACGATCACCCTCATCAAAAGTGACCGGCTCTAGCACTTGATCATTAAGATCCATGTTGGCTAATGCCAACTCAGTACTGCTGTCCAAACCCATCTCATCAGGAAAGACATCCCTCAAGGCTATCTTTTGTAGAAGAGGGCATGTTGCCCCATGAGTTGTCCACCAAACAAGGGGTTTCTTAACCCCCATGTCTCTAACCACCTCATATCCTCCAAATCTCCCAGTGCCACTAGAAAACTCATAAAATTCCTCCTCCACCACCTCAAGGTGGTCTCTATCCTGAAGTAGCCATCTAAATGCTATCTTCCTCCCCTCTGAGATCTCTCCATCCATGTGAGGAGGGACTCTGGATGAGGGCCCCGACCCACCACTGAGCCAATCCTAAGCGTAGAACCTGGGTTTCAATGAGTGGACCAAGCAATGCAAAGGTGTGCAAACTCATACATATCCATTTCATTCCATGCCACTTTGTCCTTCCCTCCAACCACAAGGCGTAATATGTTGAAATCAATAAATTTAATGTTAGCTTATGAAGTTGATGGAAATATTGTTTTCTGCAATGGACGTAAAGGCCAAAACATGTCAAAATAACACCCCTAAATTCTAAGAAGTTTAAACCCAAGTTTGCATGGAAAAGTCACCAATGAGGGTTAAGAAGTGCCTTAACTTCTAGAAAGAAGTTGAACGAAACTTACTTTTTAATTGTTAAATGTTTAATTTTAAGTTTTAAATGTATGTAAGTGAATGCCATTAAATTGCTTACTTGAGTTTGATTTAATACATTTTCAATTTTGAAGAGACGTCATTATATACCATGTATATGTTTCTAATGATTTTCCTATTGATGTCTTTATTGCAGTTGCAGCTATGGACACCAATGCCGAGATACTGATTAAGCTTTCCCACTTGAGGGGCATTAGTGCAGCTTTTAGTGGTGGTGACAGGATTCACCGCTCGCTTGCATCAACCTTGGATGCAATTGTTGACACCATTTCACAGTCTAGCAATGTACTATATGATATTACATCATATAGAGAAAGAAAAAGACAACAATATGCTGATGGGCTAGACTACAATGCAATAAAAAAGTTGAAAATATCCAAAGAGATCATATTTGCATTGTTTAGGGAGCCTTGGACGGGGGAAATCCCAAATGTAAACAGGCCGCATATCTCCATTGAGTGGTGCACGTTTCAACCATTTGTTGATAACTGGATGGACAGATGGTACATGGTTTTTGATATGCCACCACACAACAACAGGGAAATTCCCTTGTATTTCCTTCGAAAGATGTACGCAGAGTTCGTGTTACATAAACACGTAAACTATTTTGACATCTTGCAGTTTCAGGGGATCGGTGGGGGGATGCCCCAAAACCGACCCAATGCAAGGCTTTGAGACCAGGATCGCCCTATCCCTGCACCTCGCAGGCAGTTGCCTGGGCCAGATGTCCCACCTGCACATCGTATTATTCCATAGACACGGGATGCATTTTTGAGTTTGGCATGGGTGGTTGTTCACCATGGCACCATGGTTCAGCATATGGGTGAGGAAGGGACATTTGTCCCTGGTGTGGTACATACACCAACTCGTCACCATGCAGGACCATCAACTAGTGCAGGACCATCAGGACCATCCACTAGTGCAGGACCATCGACACATCCCCATCCTAGTACTGATCCTCACGAGTACACATCATGTGGTCGTCCCTGCTATGGTCGTGCCTCAGATGTTGCCTTCAATGGGTTTTTGAGAGAGGTATGTTGATGGTTAATTGTAATAAATTCTTCATTTATTTTCTTCTTTGTACACATATATATAGTTTGAGCTAATATATTAATTTTGTGAACTTGCAGTTGATGCTTTATGCCGGCAGCGACGCCCCAGAGCCAGATGTTCCAGACTCTATAGGGGGGCATGATGCTACCCATTTGGTAGGCCCATCTTATATAGCACCTATTGCCGTATCTCACACCAAGGTAAACATTTTAAAATTTCAGTTTTTTAATACTTGTTAATTTGTTAATTTCCACATACTTTACATTTTAGTTCACTAATGCTATCTACAGTCTAATATTTACAATTATTAAACTTGCAGATGGCAGATCCTTCACTGGGGCAAGGTAATGTGGAGGTAGCACCCATGGTCGTACCGTCCCATGAAACATCTGGGCTCTAGGTAAACAATTAAAAATGACATTTTTTAAATACATGTTTGTTTGTTGAATCATGCATGTCTAACTACATGAACACTTGCTGACTGTAGGCACCATCCGAGACATCTGGACCATTGCCTGGATTTGTATCTCCCTCCAGGCCATTCATGAACAAGGGTCATGTGTATGTGAGGCGTTCTACTCCTAGAAAGACTCCAGCTGCCCACGACCATGGGCTTACTCACACCATGGTAATGTATATCCTTCGATGATATTTGTTGTTTAACTTGAAATCCAGTGCATAAATCATTTTTGTTAATGTTTGAATTGCATGTTTACTGCATCAGGAACCCGAGTTGTCTACTGAAAACCTGGCATCGATGGTTGATGCAGCAGTCAATGCAGCATCTGCAATGGCAACTGATCACACACAGGTATGTAACTATTTCAACATTATCTTTACATAGTTTATTATTGTTGGCTATTGTTTATTCATGCATTTCTAACTATTTCAACATTTTTTCATTGTAGCCACCACCAGTAGGAGTAGTTCTTGGCCCCCCTGGTTCGGCCATCCTAGATGTTCAACCAACGGCTCCATCTGCTACACAAGCAACGCAATCTCCTTTGTCAGTTGAGGGGAGATGTCCTTCAGTGACCAAGTGTTTCATGCACTTTCCATGCACCAGTTGATAATTGTTGAGCTAATGTATTAGTGTACATAGTTAGTTGAATTTAACAATTGATATTTAATTTGCAGGATCCAGAGACGCACACTGATCCTAGAGATGTCCCTAGACGATCAACATCGGGAAAGAATAAGAGGAAGCTTGAGTTTTCATGTGTCTTATGAGATATATGTACATTTGGATACATGTACATGTGGCTTTGATAGTTTTGGATAGTTTTGGACACATGTGCTTTTGGATACTTTTGTATATATATGTACTTTTCGATACATTCACTTTTGGAGACATGTACATTGACTTTATTGTGCATGTACTTTTGGAGACATGTACATTGATTTCATTGGATACATGTACTTTTGGATACTTTTGGATATACATGTACTTTTGGAGACATGCACTTTTGGATATATATGTACTTTTGGATACATGTACTTTTGGAGACATGCACATTGACATTTCACTTATAAATGAATGATACATTTCACTTTGTATTTGTTCTCGGTTTCCACGTGTTCTTGTGTCAATCTAATGTGTTGATTTGTGTGGATTATGTGTTACTCATGAATGCGCTATGTCAAAAGAACAAACTATTATATTTAAAGGTTTCAACGAACTCACTACATGCGTGCACTAATTGGTATCTAATTAAAATTTGTGATTTTGGATGATCATTACAAGTTATGTCAAAGTTCTTGCTCGTGTAATTTAATCAAACTAAATGCAATACACTGTTTTTCAAGGTTTCAACGAACTCACTCATGCACACTAATTGGATAGGTGTAATTAAAATTTGTGAGTTTAGATGATTAAATTACAAGTTAAGTCAATGTTCAAGTGTAATCTAATAAAATTAAGTGCAATACATGCTACACATTTTATCAACGCCCAATATTTGATTATACAATTAGATTCAACACTACATATGAGTAACTACATACAAGTGATCAAAGCAACATTGGTGAAAGGAACAAACTTTACCTCGGGATTCGAGAAATAAAGTGCCTTCTAATGTTGGTTGGGAAGGATATGCTTGGTTATCCTTATGGCTTGGAGGTCATCTTCATGTAGATAAGTACTCTTGTTGTCATGTGTCATTAAGGTTTTTTCATGTGGTAAAACCCTTTAGGGTCAGGGTTTGTTCATGGTTTCATTGTACTTGATTTCTAAACATATAATTATTCTAAGAAAGGTTGCTAGGTTTTCTTCCCCATGAGGGTTTCCTGGGATAAAATGTTGCGTCTCTTGTCCCTGAACAAAATTTTCATGCGACTTGCAGCTCGACATAGCCTAGAAACCAGACGTCATACTGACGAACTGTCGACTCTGTTGGTCCCCTAGCATGCGATTACCTCTAGGGGGCCCTCTCCATCGTCTCCCCATGGCCCCGTGGCTTCATTGTGCATTCATTTCATAAACTAGGGTTTTTCTCAATTTCATTGCATGCAATCTTGCATTGGTGGGTCAACTCTGCAAAAACCTTCCCCGAGCCAGTGTTGGAAGTGTTCCCAAATTGGCATTTCCCACACACACTTACAGGAGCCAACGACACGCAATCTTCCTGCTCCGTTTGCTTTTTGGCTCCCGGGCAGAAATTCACCAAGTGTCCCTCAACGACATTTTCATGCAACTTGAATCTCGACATAACTCGAAAACCGGACGTCGGACTGATGAACCGTCGACTCCGTTGGTCTCCTGGCGTGCGATTACCTCTAGGGGGCCCTCTCCCTCGTCTCCCCATGGCCCAGTGGCTTCATTGTGCATTCATTTCGTAAACTAGGGTTTTGCTCAGTTTAATTGCATGCAATCTTGCATTGGTGGGTCAACTATGCAAAAACATCCCTCGAGCCAATTTTGGCAGTGTTCCCATGTTGGCATTGCCCACACACACTTGCAGGAGCCAACGTCATGCAATCTTCCTGCTCCGTTTGCTTTTTGGCTCCCGAGACGGAAATTCACCAAGTGTCCCTGAACGACATTTTCATGCAACTTGCAACTCGACATAACTCAGAAATTGAATGTCGGACCGACGAACCGTCAACTTCATTAGTATCCTAGCATGCGATTACCTTTAGGGGGCCCTCTCCCTCGTCTCCCCATGGCCCAGTGGCTTCATTGTGCATTCATTTCGTAAACTAGGGTTTTTCTCAGTTTAATTGGATGCAATCTTGCATTGGTGGGTCAACTCTGCAAAACCCTCCCCCAAGCCAGTGTTGGCAGTGTTCCCATGTCGGCATTGCCCACACACACTTGCAGGAGCCAACGACACACAATCTTGCTGCTCCGTTTGCTTTTTGGCTCCCAGACGGAAATTCACCAAGTGTCCCTGAACGACATTTTCATGCGACTTGCAACTCGACATAACTTGGAAACCGGAGGTCGGACCGAAAAACCATCGACTCTGTTGGTCTCCTGGCGTGCGATTACCTCTAGGGGGCCCTCTCCCTCATCTCCCCATGGCCCAGTGGCTTCATTGTGCATTCATTTCGTAAACTAGGGTTTTGCTCAGTGTGGGAGTGTGCAATTTTTGCACACAGGGGTCAACTTTGGAAAATCATCCACCGGGCAGGTATGGCTAGTGTTCCCAGCACGAACCTGCCTAGACACACCTGCAGGACTCCCCGAAACCCAGTTTTGTTGCACGGTTGGAGTTCTATGCCCTCGGCAGGTATCCAGTAGGTGTCCCTGAAGGCCTTCTGGCAGAGAGACGGGACGAGCCATAGAATGAAGATCGTGGCTCGGATCGATGAACCGTTGACTCCGTTGCATTCAACACATCGGGATAGTGCCAAGGGTGCCCCTCCCCTCCAACCCGGTGGCCCATGTGTCACCTTGCAGGTCCATCTTGGAAACTAGGGTTTTGCTTAGTGTGGGAGTGTGGAATTTTTGCACACGGGGGTCAACTTTGGAAAATCATCCACCGGGCGGGTATGGCTAGTGTTCCCAGCCCGAACCTGCCTAGACACACCTGCAGGACTCCCTGAAACCCGGTTTTGTTGCACGGTTGGAGTTCTATGCCCCCGACAGGTATCCAGCAAGTGTCCGTGAAGGCCTTTTGGATGTGATACAGAACGTGCCATAGAATGACAACCGTGGCTCGGATTGATGAACTGTCAACTCCGTTGGATTCAGCACGCCAGGATAGTGCTAGGGGTACCCCTCCCCTCCGGACCGGTGCCCCATGTGTCACCTTGCAGGTCCATCTTGGAAACTAGGGTTTTGCTAAGTGTGGAAGTGTGCAATTTTTGCACACGGGGGTCAACTTTGGAAAATCATCCACCAGGCAGGTATGGCTAGTGTTCCCAGTCTGAACCTGCCTAGACACACCTGCAGGACTCCCCAGAACCCCGTTTTTTTGCACGGTTGGAGTTCTATGCCCCCGACAGGTATCCAGCAGGTGTCCTTGAAGGCCTTCTAGCAGCGAGACGAGACGAGCCATAGAATGAAGACCGTGGCTCGGATCGACGAACCGTCGACTCCGTTGTATTCAACACATCTAGATAGTGCCAAGGGTGCCCCTCCCCTCCGGCCCTATGGCCCATGTGTCACCTTACAGGTCCATCTTGGAAATTAGAGTTTTGCTCAGTGTGGGAGTGTGCAATTTTTGCACATGGGGGTCAACTTTGGAAAATCATCCACGGGCGGGTATGGCTAGTGTTCCCAGCCTGAACTTGCCTAGATACACCTGCAAGACTTCCCGGAACCTGGTTTTGTTGCACGGTTGGAGTTCTATGCCCCCGGTAGGTATCCAGCAAGTGTCCCTGAAGGCCTTTTGGGTTCGAGACGGAATGAGCCATGGAATGACGATCGTGGCTCGGATCGACGAACCGTTGATTCCGTTGGATTCAGCACGCCGGGATAGTGCCAGGGGTGCCCCTCCCCTCCGGCTCGGTGGCCCATGTGCCACCTTGCAGGTCCATCTTGGAAACTAGGGTTTTGCAGGTCCATGATGAAGATTTTCATGATGATGATGGCGGTGATGATGATGAAGATGTTGATGATGATGGCTTGGTCTAAGGTGGTGCTCTCAAATAGCTAATTCATTATGAAATATTTAACAAAACATGAATTAAATTTAATATAAGTGTATTGTTTAATATAGTGAGCATGAATTGAATTAATTTTGTTGGGTGAAGCCAATAACCAACATGATGAACATAATATAATTTTAGGGTTTACTGATCATATGTAAAAAATGACATATTCATAAACTTGACATACAAGAGAACTTTTGGCATATTTATAAACAACGTAAACGTAAATTTGGCATATCAAAAACACAAAATTGACATATTCATATGAAACATACATGTGAAAATTGAGCATATATCAATATTCAATTACAAATAGTATAAATAGTATAGTATTAAAAGTATGTAATGTACCTCATCATGCTAGATCCCACCTATTATCATACAACCAAGCCCTCCGGATCATCTCTTATACTGATGGTCTCCATTAGTCTCTCGTTCTCTGTATCCAGTAAGAAGTAGCGTACCTTCGATGTATTTCGACTAGGCATTGTTCGTACCTGAAGGTTTGTGCCAATGATTAAGTTGGTAAAGTGATACACACTTGCACCTGGTTTTTAATCCCTGTAAACATATCCACCCTTCTTTCCTCCATTGTTGTCCCGTGTCAAGTATTCACCTTTAACAACGATAGACCCAATTGGAAAGTGGTTGTTTTCATCGTCAGTCATGGACATAATGAGGGTTTGCTTTCCATCTATACATCGTGCCAACTAGTATTCATCACCCCATTCAGTATCTTTTGAGGCAACCACTGCGTATATGTGCCCTGCATTATATGATTGTAGGTATATGATCAAAATATTTTTCGTGCGATACAAGGCCATTAATGTGCATTTGAAGACTACGTAAACAAACAAAAAATGTTAAGGAAATGCATCATACCGGGTTGTACAAGGTCTGAGACATGATCAAAATATGCAAAAATAGATGATTGGTCTTCTTCCAACGGAGTTAACTCAACAATTGCACGCTGATCAAGTGGAAGTGATATGCGATCCCATCCATCAACTCAATCCAATGATTCACACCCATCCCAGTCATCATCACAACAAGGCGGGAAAAAACAAGCGAGTTTTCTAATCCAAATTTCAAATACTGGGTTATCAGAGCTTCGAACCGAATGAAAGCCATGAGTCCCAGGCACAGTCTTGCATTCCCATGCATGTGAATGATCTATGTCTACCACCTCCCAAAAAAATCTCTCCACATGTCTCTTTCTTGTGGATTCTACTCGCATAGTTGATTCCTCTCCCATTACTGACGTGCACCACCTGACTGTAGATTGAGCATTTAGAATAGTAGATTCTGTAGATACTTTCAATTCCTCTCTTCATAGGGTTGTTTTGACACATGCTCCGGCTCCATAATGCTCTCCTTTACCATGCCCAGTCTCAAAATAGTTCCACATATGTGGCACTTTGTAGTTTTTATGCAATGAACACAACCACTGAAATATGCGTCCATTTTTTAACTGACCAGCACACCCATCAGACCAAATCCAGTGTCGATCCATCTGTATGTTCCTTCCCTTCAAGTGATCATAGAACATGATGAAGCAATGACGTACATAGTGGAAGTCGTGGCACCTATCATCACTTATGTAGAAGTGATATTCCTTCAGAATTTCTCTTTGCTCTTCAGTGCTATTTGGGCCATTCCTATATGTGATATGGACCATCAAGGAAATCTTTTCAGAGTGATAATACTGACTTTGGATCTCATTTTTAGGTTGCAGAGTGTAGTTCTCGGCAAAATCAACAACTGAAAGTATAGTACCAAGGGGAAATGTATCTCTGCATATTCTAAACTTCTCATCCTGCCATCATGCCACGTGGACATGCTGAACATATTGATGTGTCTTTTCAATAAATTCCTTGATGAAGTCACTAACTTGTACCTGGTGACACAAAATGATCTCAATGTCAGTTTTTTGTTGTAAGTAAGGATTGAAATGTAACCGTTACAACATAATTTTATAGATATAAATGCATACCTGAGATGTCACCAATTGTATTTTTTTGCTTTCTTTCCCTGGGACTATTTCATAGTTGATATATTTGAAACTTTTCATGTCTGTAACCATTTTCCCAAATTCATTGTCTCCATTCTCGTGCATACATTGGCTCAATAATGCCATTCTAGCACAGTTGGAGCATGTTTCATCCAAACAAGATTTTGCATAGTATGTTTGCCCCTCGGGTCTATTGCACATGATGCTATGAATGAATTCTCTTGATGAAGTCGCTGGTATTGTCATGGAGCAATCCTGCACATGATTAGTATGCAACACACGACGAATGTACACAAATGTTTCATAGTAATATTCATATTCTACATGGTATCTACAACAACAAGTGTTACGAAGAGTATTTATTCTAACATACCATGGCTTACATTTCTCAAAATATCTTTGCCCCAAGTTCAATTGTCTATGCTCAATCCTAAATTTCTCGTAAAGTTCTGTCTGTGTTATATCAAGAAGATGCTTAGTATGTGGTTCATGATCCTTTGAACTCCTTCGTATTTTTAGTACATCCTTTCGGTTTGAAGAAGGCCTTGTGTGATCATGCCAAAAACTGTGCACTAGTCCCTTTACTGCATCAACTAGCTTCATGTCACAACGTGGCAATCGACCAACAAATGCCCAAAAATCTGTCTGATCGGTTGTGTCAAGATGTTCTCTTCTAATAGAATACCTACGGAGGGTTTTTACATTCAAATTAACTAGTTCGGATGTAGGCCTGAGAATACGAAGGGCCCTGGTGTTCTTATTTGCAATTGCTTGTGACAACACATGACGAGCAGCATTGCGGTCCTTTGAACGTGTGTTCTTACCAATTTTACCAAATGCATCTACTAGGATTTTAACTATATGAGAACTTGGTTCAGAATTCTTTATCATCTTTATCCCTAACTTTTTCCTAACAACATTCATGCTCCTAGATTTTAACAATGATAAAAATAATCTACATTTATCTCCATCACATTTAGAAACAAAATATTTATCAAGTATCTGTTGAGTTTGATAAGCAATACTACATTTAGATAGCGTACCTTCAATGGAATTGATGAGACTTTCATCAACTTGTATACACTTCGGAGTTCTTTGACGTGTGCTTGCTAATGGAGGCAAGGGGGTTGGAATTGTACCATGTAGCGCATCACTAAGACACTCTGGCGTTTCAGTAGTAGCTTGGTGTCCTTCATTCTCTTCCTGGTAGTTGGATGGTGGAAGTCCAACATCCTCATCGATGGTCTGTGGAAGTCCAACATCCCCTTGTGGAAGTCCAACATCCTCATCGATGGTGTGGATAACATTCTCTTCTTCAACAGTAGGCAAAATGTCCAATGCCTCTCTGACTTCATCGCTTGTATAACCACACCCGGATAGCAAATTGGGTGTTTCTTCGTGAGCTTCATCTTGAGATGGTAACTTATCACTTTGACTTGAAGTGGGAATTGAAACATCCCCTAATGAGCACCTACATTTTGATTCTTGATTACTTCCATGGGGTGCTTGTTCAACAACTGTTGTGGAAATTGAAGGTCCCTCTTGTCGTGGATTAATAGGATGAACCGTGGTATCCTCTACAATTGGATTTGGATTAGTTTCCAAAGAAAGCCTCTGATTCATCATCTATATTCTTTTCTTTTCTTTCTCTTCTTTAATGACTTCTTGAGGTCTCTTATTCCTTGTTGATTTGTTTACTCGGTTACGTGCATTCCCCATCACCACAATGATCAATTCAATATAGTTTGTTTTTGTTGCTCCTCAATTACAAGCTCTTCAATAATAAGCAAATGGAAGTTAAATCATAAATTCATTAGAGAGATTTTGAGGTCAAAAAAGGGCCTCCTAAGAGATGTACTACAAAAATATGAGATATATTAAAATATTATGAATTGGAGGTTTTATGGGGTAG
Organism: Larix kaempferi; assembly: GCA_027924585.1. NCBI lineage: Eukaryota > Viridiplantae > Streptophyta > Pinopsida > Pinales > Pinaceae > Larix > Larix kaempferi. Next base: position 3,264,409 of record BSBM01000588.1, read on the forward strand.
GTATATATGACAAGTCACCTCCCACACTATTTTCTATGCACAATATAAATAACCATGGTTGAGTTACTTTTCAAAATTCACTAGAAATAAAATTAATAAAATAAGACTACATTGATGTGACTAAGATTCATTGTAAATTCCCAAAAATGTATTGTCCTTTAACATTTATTTGTCTTGAACTTGCAAATGAAATTAAATAATAATAAAAACATTTTTAAGAGTTTTTTTTTTAATTTTATGTTGACTTTTTATATTTAGTACTTTTCTCATGAATTTAATAATATAATTTAATTGAGAATTTATTTACATGTAAAATGGCAATAATATTATTATAATCCACATTGCATTGTTATTATTATTATTATTATTTATTAAATCTATTATTATTCTTTATTAGTTTGACATTATGTTATTAAATAGAATGGAGTGAATATATAATTTAAAATTAAAAACATAAAAATGATAATATATTATTTTATAAAAAAATGTGAAAGGACTTTCTTTATGAATTAAGAGTACTTCACTTGAAAATGACAATAATATTATTTTATGTGAAAGTGTGAAAAGACATTCATTATGAGTACTTTATTTGAAAATGACAATAATATTATTTTATGAAAAGACTATCATTATGAGTACTTTACTTTATGACTTAAAAGTACTTACACCACTACCTTGGTTAACTATGTGTTTTCATCCACCATAGAAAATTTGACAAATAAGCATTCTTAACTCATGCAATGCCACCTCACCAAGGGGGATGATGTCATCTACTAGAATGTGATTGGTTGTATTTTATAGTACATTTTCTTTGTTTTGATGCCCTTTTTTGACCTCAAAATTTCTCTAATGTGTTTGGGCTCTTTGATTCTCTTGTACACTTGTGTATATCCACCATCACCATGAAATGGTCTTGAAGCTTGATATCTTATCTTGTGTGCTCCTCAAATATAGGCAAAATGAATATTTCAAAGGCCTTATCTTTGGTGTTATTCAATTGGAGATTCTTCAAGCTTGCTGATTATCTTCTTCAAATATGGCCATATAACCCAACACCACACTGAGCAACCATGAAAGATGTCCTCAATGCTGCACCTGCATTAAAAAAATAATGATGGAGTTGGTGTAGAGTGTGAGAATTTCCAATGGCGGGCTCGTGCTGTTCGAAAAATCGCGGGAGTGTTGTTTTGGCTCGGATAGAGTGAAGTTGCTCTCAGACAGGGACAGTCCACTGTTTATGGAGTTACAAAACGCGCACGCGTTATATAAAGCAAAACGTGTGCGCGATATGTAGTGCAAAAACGCGTACGCGATATTGTCAAGCACAATAAATAGGTTAGGTGCACGGCTAGGGCAACTAACAAAATCAAAAGAAAACTAATAATTTATATGGTTACATACAAAACAAATGTTTTTAGTGTGGGGACAAATGTTTTGTATGGTTTAATACCCCCTAGCTCTCTCCCAATAATCCCTAGATACCCCCTATCTCTTTCGAAATATCTGTCCCTCATTCTCCCTACATCCCTCCCTACATGTTTCTTTCATGTTTCTTGCTCTCCCTTACTCCAGCCATGTCCCTACCACCCCACTCTCCATCTCTCCACCTTCTCTTTATCTTCGTCATTATCCCTCCCTATAGCACTCTCTCCCTTCTTCTCCATTAATCACTAACCCTCTACGCCTTTATCCCTCCCCCCTGCCCTCTTTGTCTTACCTTGTTGCTAGAGCCCCTCCCCCATAAAGGCCTTTAGACCCTCTTCTAAACATTAATCCCTAAGTGCATAAGTGCACAAGATGATGATGATGAGGAGGGTGATGACAATGAAGATGATCATGTTGCAGATGAAGATGAGGAGGAGGGTGATGACAATGAAGATGATTATAATGCAGATGAAGATGATAAAGATGATGAGGAGGAGGAGGGTGATGACATTGAAGATGATCATGAGGCAGATGAAGATGATAAAGATGATGATGTTGATGAAGATGATGGTGATGATGATGAAGATGTTGATGGTGATGTTCGGATGATGATGATGAAGATGATGGTGACATGCTGGAGATGTTGATCTGATGAGGAAGTTGATGATGATGATGGTGATGATGATGAAGATGTTGTTGATGATGATGATGGTGATGAAGAAGATGATGATGATGGAGATGTTGTGTTGATGGGGAACCTAGAGATGACAATGATGATGAAGATGGTGATGGTGATGGTGATGGTGATGACGATGAAGATTTTGATGATGATGCTGATGGTGATGATGATGAAGATGTTGACGATGATGGTGATGGTGATGTTTAGACGATGATCATGATGATGTTCAGAAGATCATGATGGTGATGATAATGGAGAAGATGACGATGATGGATATGTTGATGAGGAACCTACAGATGCCATTGATGATGATGATGATGGTGATGAAGATGATGATGATGGAGATGTTGTTGAGGAACCTACAGATGCCAATGATGATGGTGATGACGATGAAGATGTTGATGATGATGGTGCTGGTAATGATGATGAAGATGTTGATGATGATGGTGATGGTGATGTTCGGATGATGATGATGACGATGCTGCTGATGATGATGATGAAGATGATGGTGACATGATGGAGATGTTGATCTGATGAGGAAGATGATGATGATGATGGTGATGATGATGAAGATGTTGATGATGATGATGATGGTGATGAAGATGATGATGAAGAAGAAGATGATGATGATGGAGATGTTGTGTTGATGGGGATCCTAGAGATGACAATGATGATGAAGATGGTGATGGTGATGGTGATGGTGATGACGATGAAGATTTTGATGATGATGCTAGTGGTGATGATGATGAAGATGTTGGTGATGTTGGTGATGGTGATGTTTAGATGATGATCATGATGATGTTCAGAAGATCATGATGGTGATAATGGTGATGATGATGGAGAAGATGACGATGATGGATATGTTGATGAGGAACCTACAGATGCCAATGATGATGATGATGATGGTGATGAAGATGATGATGATGGAGATGTTGATGAGGAACCTACAGATGCCAATGATGATGGTGATGACGATGAAGATGTTGATGATGATGGTGTTGGTAATGATGATGATGATGATGATGATGATGATGATGAAGATGATGGTGACATGATGGAGATGTTGATCTGATGAGGAAGACGATGATGATGATGGTGATGATGATGAAGATGTTGTTGTTGATGATGATGGTGATGAAGATGATGATGATGAAGAAGATGATGATGATGGAGATGTTGTGTTGATGGGGAACCTAGAGATGACAATGATGATGAAGATGGTGATGGTGATGGTGATGACGATGAAGATTTTGATGATGATGCTGATGGTGATGATGATGATGATGATGATGATGATGATGATGATGAAGATGTTGACGATGATGGTGATGGTGATGTTCAAATGGTGATGATGATGATGGAGATGTTGATGACGAAGGGGGAGATGACAATGATGATGAAGATGTTTATGGTCATGAAGATGATGATGATGGTGATGGTGATGATGATGGAGATGTTGAAGATGATGGAGATGGCGATGAAGATGATGATGATGATGATGATGATGATGGTGAAGATGATGATGATGGAGATGTTGATCTGATGATGATGAAGATGATGATTATGGTGATGATAATGAAGATGTTGATGCTGCTGATGATGGTGATGAAGATGATGATGATGGAGAAGATGATGATGATGGAGATGTTGATGAGGAACCTACAAATGCCAATGATGATGATGATGATGGTGATGATGATGAAGATGTTGATGATGGTGGTGATGGTAATGATGATGAAGATGTTGATGATGATGGTGATGGTGATGGTGATGTTCAGATGAAGAAGATGATGGTGACATGATGGAGATGTTGATATGATTCAAGGAAGATGATGATGATGATGGTGATGATGATGATGATGGTGATGAAGATGATGATGATGAAGAAGATGATGATGATGGAGATGTTGATGTTGATGGGGAACCTAGAGATGACAATGATGATGAAGATGGTGATGGTGATGGTGATGGTGATGACGATGAAGATTTTGATGATGATGGTGATGGTGATGGTGATGATGATGAAGATGTTGATGATGATGGTGATGGTGATGTTTAGATGATGATCATGATGATGTTCAGAAGATGATGATGATGATGATGATGATGGAGATGCTGATTTGATGACGAATATGATGATGATGATGATGATGATGGTGATGATGATGATGGTGATGATGATGAAGATGTTGATGATGACGATGATGGTCATGAAGATGATGATGATGAAGAATATGATGCTGATGGAGAATATGATGCTCACAACTCCCTCTAGTCTCTCTCTCCCCAACCATCAATATCTCTCTCTCTCTCTCTCAAACACACACACATACACACACATTATGTCCCTTTCCATTCTCAAACCCATCCCCCCTCCATCCATATCTATCTCCACCTTTCTCCCTCCATCCCTCACCCTACCTTCTCTCCCTCCCTCTCTCATCGCCTATCTCTCTCTCACCTTCTATCTCTCCCTCATGTTATCTTTCCCTCAACCTATCCCAATCTCTCCATCACTCCCTCTCTCTCACACACTTTATGTCCCTTCCCCCTCCTCTTATATTCTCTCTCTCTCTCTCTCTCTCTCTCTCTCTCTCTCTCTCCATCGCCACCACTCCCTGCATGTCTCCCACCAACACTTTCTGTCCCTCCCTTCCTATCTCTTTATTTCGTTCTATCCCCATCTATCTCTCACTCCCTCCAAATCCATTCCTCCCCATTGTCCCTCTCCCTCCCTCGCTCTATGTCTCCCCCCCCCCTTGTATTCTTTATTTCTCTCTCACATCCCCCTTGCCTCCATCCATTCCCCCTTGTCACTCAAGTCTCACTTTCAACTTCTAACCCTATACCTCTTCAGAACCTATTCTACTCCTAATAATGCTCTCAAGCTCTACTTCCCTTCACCCCCTGTATCCCATCATGTTCTCATTCCCTTCATCTCTCCCCACTCAAGCTTTCAACATCCTTCTAAGCCCTTGACCTTTTCCCACCCCTATTAAATATTAACCATAGATTCCCTTGACCCTTCCCCACCCCTTCTCAAATATTAAACAAAAATTCCCTTGAGTCTTCCACACCCCCTCTTTCTCAAGTATTAAACATGTATTTTATGATTTGCATAATGCGAGCGTGTTTTTTAACTATATAACGCGTACGTGTTATGTAGTTATATAACGCGAGCGCGTTATGTACATCTAAAAGCGCGGCAATATTTTTGAATTTAAACAGAACGCGCTCATGTTTTGTAGAGCCTAAACCAGGCTGAGTCACATGCTCACATGTCAACAATAATTCTATGTGTATGCTTTGGAGTTTGCTTCGGTAATTCCAAACCTGTGCTATGTTAATGCAAAACCAAAGCTAATTGGGTATTTCTTCCAGTTTCTGGAGAAGCCCGTGCTTAGCCACTCATTACAATATGCAACACAGAGTCATTTTTGACGAAATCTTAGACACAAATAGCATTTTTTCTGCAGATTCCAAATATGTAACTTTTATTTTGAAATATTAATTTTTCCTATTTTCTTTCAATTTCTTTTCTGTCCCACCTCCTTAACTCGTGAAACACACTATTAGTGTTTCTTCCATAACTTTTTCAATTCTCAATCATTTCAAAAAAAATTTGTATGGTGCACAAGAGGACACTAACCTCCACGATCTATGAAAAACCCATTTCAAGATTTTTGCATTAAGGCCTTCAAAGGCTCTACCCACAAAAGAGGTACTATTTTCGAGGTTTGATCACTTAGACAATTATAAAAAAATTATAAAATTACTAATTTAATTTTCAAAAAATAATGGCGCACAAGTGCTATGTGTTCTCTACATGCATGCCGATTTTTGTAGCTTGATTCCATCATTTAGGCCCTCAAAGGCTCTACTCACAAAAACATATACCTTATCATTTACCTGAAAAATAAAAAGTGTCTATTAGGAAAAATGAAACTTGACATAGCTATGTAAATTTTCAATACATAAAAGTTATATATTCGGAAATGTGATTCAATTTCCTACATTTCATTTTTTTTACTCAATACAAGATATTTTGCGTAAGTAGCTCAAAAAATCCAAGTAAGTTGAGGGATGCCTACTTTTTCAGTTTTCTATTGCATCTAACGCGCCAAAAGTGACCCTCATTAGCTTGCACTGACCCAAACGCTCTATCCAAGAACCATGTTTTTCACCAGAAACGCAAACACATTGATACCAGATATCACTTCATAAGAGAACTTGTGAACAATGGTGAAGTTCCTGTTGAGCACTGTAAATCGATTGACCAATTGGCTGACATATTTACAAAGTCATTGGCAAAAGAAATTTTTGAAACCCATAGAGATAATTTAGGCATTGTAAAAGCTGCAGTAGTCAGCAGTAGTAATTAAGAGGGAGTGTTAGAAATAGTAATTACTTCTGTTAGCTTAGCTTTAGCTTTTACTTTAGTTCCTATTTAGAATTTTAGTTAATAAAACATGCAATAGCATGCATGCAAAAGCTAGGTTAGAATTTTTAGGGTTTCCATAAGTGTTTAAATACACATTCAAATTTGGTTTGTAATGCATTAGTTGATTTTCCTTTACCAATAAAGATTGAAGAGCCATAGCTCATTCTGCATAATCTTTGTGTTTATTTCTGCCTCCATCCTAGGAAGCTGAGCTTGGATTTATCGAGGAATGGTTGGAAAATCCCATGCCTATTGAAGCCCCTGCACTAGTTGAAGATGATAATAATGCAACCATGGAGGTTGCAAGTGCATCAGTGCAATCTTCCAGAGAACAAGCTACCAGAGAGAAAATAAATGAAGAAAATCCTAATCTATTTAAAGTTTTATCTCTCTATGTGTGCAGGTTTTGATTGTGCAGTCTTAGAGCTTCAAGCGCTGAAGTATTGAAGTTGTCATGCAATATAAACAAGAAGAAGAAAGTTAAGATAAAATGCATGAAGAATCTAGCACATAACTGGTTCAAAGTCCCGCACCGTTGGAAAATGAAAAAGGAAATGACCTGGTGCTTTCAATGAAGAAAATATTCGAGGAATTTTTGTATAGTTTTTGTTGTTTTGCATTTGTTGTAGCAATGTTGTATGCCCCAGTAACTTGAAGTCTTGTTTTTTAGAATGATGATACTAGTTGAAGCCACTATTGGATGATGGATGAATTTTATGTTGGTGTTTGCTGCTGGAATTTAAATTCCTTAAGAATTAATGTTGTTTGTTGAACGATATTGCATTGTGAGCTTTGTGATCTTTGAGATCTTTGAGTGATCCTCCACCATTAACGAGTGGTTTGTTGAAGTCTTCCACATGCAGGGAAGGAAGAGTGTAGAGCGAGCCTCCGCCTTCAGTATGCAGTTGAGAAAGTCTCTGCAGCAACAGATCCACCATAAGGCTCTCTAAGACATGAGAGCAGTGTGATGATGAAGACTATGAACCAATCGCAACAACAAGGAAATTAAAAACTCTGAAGTGTCTTGTGACTACATGTAAGCTACTTGGCTGAGACTTTATACCAGAAGGCCATGACTTTTTTTTGTAAGCAATGTAGTTGTAAGTGTGGCTATTGGATTTAAGGGGGAGTGTTGGAAATTAATTCCAACAGCCACAACCTCCTCCTCGAGGTGAATATTAGTTGGTATAGTTAATGCTACATAACTTCTCCGAAAAACCAATCCATATGTTTCCAGACCTCTCGATCATTAGAAAGAGTTAGCCATGTGTATAAAAATCCTTGTTCTTTGTTAATAGAAGATACAAAGAGAGTGTTTTGGGCACTTTGCCCCTCTCGTATTGTGTCCCGGACAACTTTATTTTGTTTTGTTTTAATACTTTTTTTGGGCATTTGCTTCTGTCTGCTGCGCTCTCTTTCACATGAAATAAAACTTAGATTATGTTCGTTGAAACTTTTCAAATTTGGATATTTTGATTTATAAAATTAAATTAATTATTTTAATAAAAAATGGATTTCCAAGAACGTGAGGAATTCAATTATGCTGGGGAGTTCAGGTTTCTTTTTTTCTAAAGTTTTCCGTCTTGCATCTCGTATTCTTTTAAGAATTATGATCCATCAAACATATTTAATTTGTCGAACATATCAAACACTTGTATCAACTTGAAACTTGGAATTTGGTGGAAATCAAATCCATTGATTGTTCTACGCTATTCATCCTTATACTTTTAATTTCAACAGGGCCCAAAGCTTTAAAGATCTGCCAAAACCTCATAACCTAAAACCAATGAAAAATATTCAAACCATACATTTTTATCTGGCCAAACGTTTTTATCTCACTTCCAGCTATTTATCTCCATTACAGATGGCGGACTCCTATGGGACGGAATGCAAATTTTAAAATTTTAAATATATTATTATGTCTATACTTATATGTTTTAATGCCCTGGATATTGCATTGATACATTTCAGTGGATTATATTGTAATCCTGCATACCTGTAAATTTAGTACCAAAATATAATAGGTTTTTACTTTAAGTATTAAAAAATATCTCTTTATTATAAATTATAAATTTATTTTTAAAATAACATATACAATATAATTTTAATAGCAAAAATTAAAATAATATTAATAAATATAATTTTTTTTACATAGAAAAATACTATACTTACTATTTATAAAAAAATCAAAATATACATTCTGCTAAAAAATCAAAATATACATACATTGTATAATATATAGCTACGCTGTAACAAACCCAAAAAAACATATATCTGTAAAGTCATAAAAAAAAACTATCTTGGTTAAATGTTCAAATAAATACATCATAATAACATGTACAAACTACAAAAACTAAAGATATGACAATGACATGAGCTTCTGAAATAAACTACCCTGTAAAGATTCTTCAATATAATTAACACCCTCAGGGCTTGTCAAAGCCTTCTTTAACAATTAATCTGCTTCCTGTTAAATCTTCTTGAACAAATATAAGTTATTTATTTTTTCATTGCTCCATTTACACCATTATGAAAGAGAACTTTAAAAAGATTTTATTTTTTTTAAAGAACTTAACTACAGCAAAGTCAAAGTCATTGATTAAGAACATTGGAAATTGAAAAGTAATATTTTTGATAAAATTTAATAATTTATAATTAAATATGAATATTTTTCTGGAAATTGAAAAGTAATATTTTTGATAAAATTTAATAATTTATAATTAAATATGAATATTTTTCTGTATTGAGATATTAGAAATAAATAATTATAAAAATATATATATATATATAAAATAATTGTTAACTAATGCATGGATAATTCATAGGTCATGTATGAGAAGGAGTGATAGACAACCCATTTAATTATAGAAGGTAACATGTAGCGAAGACATAGACAACAAATGATTATTACTAAATAACATGAAGAACAAGTAACATATAACTTATTCATAACATTTAACCTCTAACTTATGAGTATTCACTGACCACAGGTTAAATATCTATGCTAGTAATTAACTTCTATAGTTCTTTGAAAATCTGCAATGATAATTATAGCTATTTGTTAGGTTTCCAGCCCTTGACCTGACACTTATCTTCAATAAATCAATGAAAATTTGACTAAAAAAACAACACCACATCATCCATTCAATTACAAATGCAGTAAAATTGTAGTATATATTATTTGTAATTTTTTTAAGTTTTCATTTTCTGAACGGCCTGAGATCGAATCTCCCCACTACCAAAGACTTGAAAAAGCTTTATTGTAAGATGGTGATTGCAGAGAAGCAATGGATGAAAAGTAGTAACAATATACGGGGAAGGGCCACATGCATCATGACAGAAGATTTAATATTTAATGAAATGTTATACACAAACATAAAGACATACAAATGGTTCACTCCCATTATTGCTGGTCAGTGAGAAGAGATTGAATTAATTCTTTGAAAGAGGTATATAGTCAGGAAAATAAACCGATTATTGATTCACAAACTTGAATAAAACAGTAGTGAGAGGTCTATGGAGTTTAATTATCCAAGGCCTGGGCTGTCCTAGTTATTGGAAAAATTTAGAGCGTTGGCCTTTAAACTTTTTCATATTTGTAGCATATCATATAAACGATGTTGTGTACTTTTTTTTTTATGTTAATGTTTATATAAGAAAGCGATATATTTTTGTTGATTCATTAAATTTATCTTATGAGAGTTTTTTAAATGAAAGAAATATGAAAGGTTTTTATAAAACTTACAGTTATATGTGAAATTATGGTTTAAGCTTTATGGCAAGCTATGCTCACCATTCCTGCAAGTATAGTGTACTAAGAAAAATGATTTTGTTAAAAATCATTAGAAAATCAAAGTTAGGATTGAGGTTGGATATTTTAGATATACTAATGAGAATATATTTGAATTGATCTGAAATATTTTTAAATGGAATGTAGTATATGGTGTATGGATTGATACAAAGACAAGAAGTTCTTGATCTTTGATGAGGTTTTTGTAAATATTTAATATATTCAAGTTAAAAGAATTTGGTTTAAAAAAAATTGAATTTGTATGTTGTTATATTAAATTTAAGATAAATAAAAGATGTATATGCATTGATATTTAAGTAGACAAATATAATGATTATTTGATAAAACTATGATTGTTGTTTTTATGATTAAAAGAGTTTATGACTGTAGTTTATTTTTAGATATTTAATGTGAAAATTTTTGTATAGTTTATTTGTTTTTTCCTTCATTTAATTTTATAGAAACATAAATATATTATAATACATTATTGTTGTTACAATTCTGGTTACTAGAACAAGAGGTTTTTGGTGTTACTTGTTTATTTAAGTTTATTATCACCTTCTAAGAAGTCATAGTTAACAATGTTTTGAATTTTAAATATGTTTATGTAAAATCTCAACTCACCCATAACTTGTTAAAACTAGATCTTAGTATTTTTGGTTAATTATAGGGATAGCTATTTATATTTTAGAATTTAGGTTGAAGTAGCAAGTATGAGTTTCCTAATTGCAAGAGGATAAGACAAGTGTACTATTCAAATTGATTTCCAAATTCGAAATAACAATTATAAAAATTAGCACAGCCACATAGGTCACAAGTTAAGTGCCATGAATTAATATAAACATTAAACTAATTAATATAAACATAAAACAATACTATTTAATAAAAATATCCCTTTTTTTAACCACCACTTAACTGAAGCTTATTGCACCAGTCCAGTATGGGGGAGATCTTGCAACGTGATATAACTTTATAATGTTATCCCCCCAAAATAATAGTGATAGTGAATATTATGGGAGAGATCTTGTAATGTGATGTAACATTAGTAACATTTGTAACATTAAAGTAAGACGAAGTAAAGTAATAGTGATAGTGAATATTATGGGAGAGATCTTGTAACGGTAAAGTAAAATAAGTATGGGGGAGATGTTGTAACGTTTATGATGTAATGTTTGTTTGTTACTAACAAATAATTAAAAAAAACTTAAAACTAAAAATTAAACTAAATAACTAAAAACTTAAAATTTAAACTCGGATCTATCAATCAAGAGAGATCAAATTTCTTGAGTTTAAATTTAAAATAAGAAATACGCCTCAAGAAATTGGATCTCTCCGTGCTTGATAGATACGGGTTTAAGATGGATCTATGCTGGTTTAAATCTTAATGAAGATGCATTTAAGCATAACTAAGCTTATTTAAATCTTAATGAAGATGCATTTAAGCATAACAAAATACTACCACCATGAAATTAATTTGTATTGTACACTTGTTACACTCTAGTTAATCTTGTCTAGTTAATCTTGTTGATTCACTCAAAGAAATCCAAAATCTCAAATAATATCTAAACACCTATTTTTGTAAAAAAAAAATAAAAAATAACTGGTAGTGATTCATGGATAATCAACAATTTAGTTAAAAAAAAGGGTAATAATAAGTAGCTAAGGCATAAATAAGTAATAAATAAACTTACTATAGTTAATTTTCTATAACAAAAGATTGTATCATCAAAATTTAAAGAAAAAAACTTACAATTCTGAAATTGAAATAATATTTAAGAACACAAAAGAATTTCAAACTAGTGAAATTTTCTCAAAACAAATCGAGAAGACGTGAAATTTCAGGCCTAACAGCGTGTTTACAATTTATTATAAATTTCAATGCAAATACTTACCAGCAAATCCCAATTCACTGGACAAATCCAATTTACTTATGACAAAAGGTACAGATCAATGGAGCCCAGTTCATTTCTGATCGATCTTTAATTTATTGGTATTTCTTGGGTGAGAGGAACACGTCCAACGTAATCGAGAGAAAGAGATGCATAGTAGAGATAATCTCCTGTCTTGAATCCTGTATTAATACAACTCCGCGAATTTGGATTGGAATAGAGTGCAATCGGATTCCCCATCTCATTCACTGCCACAACACTTGGTTCATTTATTATAGCATCGCCTACCGCATTTGGCGCCAATCTCTCTATCAGGGCCAATACGTGCCTCACAGATGGGAATTTCGTCGCAATCGTCCAGGATAAGCTTCGGCTCTGTACAAAACCAGAGAACCAGCTGTAAATCTTCTGTTACAGTTATTTAATGTAATGTAAATCTGGAGCTGTTACAGTGACAGTGACAGAGACAGATTATTACCGTATAAAGTGCGATCCAGAAGGTACCGTTTCCGTCATAGCGGATGTTGTCTGGAAGTCCGGGGAGATTGTCAATGAAAGATTCGATGGTGCCTTTCTTTGGCCCTTCTAACCAGTACTTCTGGCACCGATACCTGTAATAGAAAACAAGGCACCTCTCAGTTCAATTCCCTTATAGAAATCATTAATGGTTGAGAGAAAGAATGCAATGCATACAGTGAAGTTTCGCAGAAGACGAGAAAGTCCTGTTTGGCAGAGAGAGCCACTCCGTTAGGGAAGTACAGATCTTTCAGAAGCACGCTGGTTGTCTTGCTGGAAGCCTCGTATTTCAGCAACCGGCCGTGTGGTCGGTACTCCACGATATCTAACAAATAGTCTTGCAAGTCATATTTATACGAGGCATCTGTGAAATACACTGCCCCTCCTCTGCTTACGTCCACTCCGTCTGCAAATCTGCAATAATATAGCCATGGAATCTACTTATGATTCATGAGTTTTGGTATCAGTTTGAGAGTACTGCTAACAAGTTTATTAGAGATTTTATTCACAAATATGTTTAGTATTTTTAGAAAACAAACATTCTGTAGACGAGCGTTCTTTATAAAAAACAGCCAACTACGAAAGTTATTGCTTCGAACATTCGGAAATAAAAGATTACTTCAATTTCAATCCATCCGCTTCGTTTGTCAGTATCTCCACATGGCCTTCCGTGACATTCAGCAGACCCTGCAAAACACAATGAAAATAAAACATATGAAACTCAATATAAATTTGAGGAAACAAAGTGATGAAGGGTGATTACCTGATCAGGCTCACAGACTACTAACTCTCCATGGATGCCAAAAGCGAGGCCCAGAGGACGACCTCCAACGTATGTCCAGTTCTCCACAAGAACATCAAGATTATCAAGAAAGGAGATTCGTTTGATCCACCCATCGCCACAGCCCGTATAGAGTCTGCCTTGAGAATCCAAAGCCAGATCTTCAGAGCTGGGGATGAGTCCAGATCCAAGTTTGTGTGCATTCTGTAGCCTCTGGTTGTGGGCGTAAACACCAAGTCTTTTAGGAGGAGCAGGAAGGTCGATGTTTGCTGGATCGATTGGAGAAGTTCTCAAGAGAGCCTTCCAACCTGCTGCTAAAGCTATGCATAGCGCAGCCGCTACCACTGCAATAGTTGGATTTGCCATCAGATCAGAGAGGGCATAAAATGGGGAATCGAGAGTCAGCAGACAAATATAGGTTATCACATTCCATGGTTAACTCATGGAGCTTGCCAAAAATGGCAGCATAGTCAAGATTCCACAAGGATCCTATGTAAAGTTGTGGAATCCTCGCGGCCATAATTGCGCCACGCGTTGTGAGTTAATTAGCACTAGATCAAAACTAATCCACGCACATATAGTTTTCCACATCGATTGTTAAATCAGCCTTAGTAGGTGAATTTTACGATTGGGACAGGCTGGGTTGTCCGATCTGCCCACTGCCATCCTAGTCTATTCATTCAATGAGAATACGCCGTGCGTACTAAGTTGTTTTCGCGTGTTAGCGAGGGAAAAGTTGTTTTCGCGTGTTAGAGAAGTTTCCCTCATTGTCGCTGTCTCCTGAGTCCTCCCTGCAAGATCACCGCTTGGGGCATTTATGGTTACTTACCTTTCGGCATAAGGTTCTGCATACATCTTCACCGCATTTACATTGTGTGGAAGTTCAGAGCGCCGCTTTCTGAGACCCTGGTTTCCAGGGTTATTAAGCTTCTTTCTTTAAAGCTCAAGTCAACGGGCATTTGACGTTGTCCTTTCTCCTTAATTATTATTTTTTGAGCCATCCCCATGGAGAACTATGGACTCCATCAATAATAATAAAAAGCATTAATATTATATTAACATTAATATTAATAATATTAATATTAGAAATATTATTATATTAATAATATTAACATTAAAAATATTATTATATCATTAATTAAAAATATTCATAAAAAAATTAATATTAACATTAATAATAATGTTATTCATATCAATTATATTAACATTAAAAAAAATATTATTAGAAATATTCATACACATAATATTAACATTATTAAAAAACATAAACATTAATGGTAATAAAAAAATTAATATTGATATAAAACATTAATAATATTATTATTCCTATTAATAATTATTAACATGTTAACTCAATAATGTTTAATGTAAATCATGTTAAAATGTCAATAATTGTTTAAAGCCGATCATGGTTGACTAATAATAGAAAACATTAATATTGGTATAAAATATTAATAATAATATTATTCTTATCAATAATTTTAATATTAATTAAAAAAACATTATTAATAATATTCATATCAATACTTTTAAAATTAATAATAATCATATAATTTTCAATAATTTTAACATTAATAAAAACTCACATTATTATTAATAATGATATCATTTTTTTTAACATTTAAAAAAAAACTTGATAACTTTGGTTTAATGTAAACCATATTAAAATGTCAACAATTGTTTAATGTCAACCATGGTTGACGAACATTAACATAGTTAACCAATGTTGACCAAATTTAAACATAGTCATTGATACGGTGTACTCAACCATGAGATCTTCATAGTGAACCTTGCGAAGCCAAATATTTATTTTTTAAAAATAAATCAACATTAATAAAAGTCAACCTCGGATTGAAGCCAACCTTATATTGAATTCAAAGTTGCTTAAAAGTCGAGTATGGATTGAAGTAAACCATGCTTAAAATTCAACTATGGATCGAAGGCACCCTTGGGTTTAAGTCAACCATGGATTGGAGTCAACCTTGGAGTGAAGTTACCTTTGGTTTGAAATCAACCTTGCTTGAAAGTCAACTATGGATTGAAGTCAACCTTGGATTGAATCCAACAATGGATTGAAGTCAACCTTGGATTGAAGTCACCTTAATTAAAAGTCAACTATGGATTAATGTCACCCATGGCTTCAAGTCAACCTTGGTATGAAGTCAATCTTGCGTTAAATTCAACTATGGAATGAAGTCAACCATGTTTAAAAGTTGAAACTATGGCTTGAAGTCACTCTTAGATTGAAGTCAACCTTGCTCAAATGTCTACCTTGGATTACATAGTCAACCTTGAATTGAAGCCAACTATGGATTGAGGTCAACCTTGGATTGAAGTCCATCTTGGATTGACATCAACTATGGATTGAAGTCAACCATGGAATGAAGTCAACCACACATTGAAATCAACCATGGATTGAAGTCTACCTTGCTTAGAAGTCAACTATAGATTAAATTCAAATATGGATTGAAATCAACCACATATAGAAATCAACCACGGATTGAAATCAACCTTGGATTGAAGTCTACCTTGCATAAAATTCAACTATGGATTGAAGTCAACCTTGGATTAAAGTCAAACATTGTTTGAATTCAACCATGGATTCATCCTTGAATTGAAGTCAACAATGGATTGAAATCACCATTCGATTTAGTCAACCTTGCTTTAAAGTCAACTATGGCTTGAATTCACCCTAAAATTGAAGTTAACCAAGGATTGAAGTCAACCTTTCTCAAATGCCCAAACAACCAAACTCACCCATGCCCATATTCAACCAAAGTCAACAACATTCAACCATGTCCAAACAACTAAATTTAATCATTTAGTCAACCAAAAGAAGTAAAGTGAACCAAGCAACTAAGGTTGACCAAAGTCAAGCATGGTTAACCAAACAATGTAAACTAAATTCAACCATGGTTAACCAAATAAAGTAAACAATGTAAGCATGGTCAACCTAACAATGAAAACCAAGTCAACCATAGTCAACCAACTAATGTCAACCATGCCTAAACAATGGTTAACAATGGATTAATATAGTTTATCTTAGTAAAAAAAACTCAACCATGCCCAAACAAAGCCAACCATGCCAAAATAACCAAAGTCAACAAAGACAACCATGCCTGGACAACCAAAGTCAACCAAAACAATCAAATTCAACAAAGACAACCATGCCTAGAAAACCAAAGTCAACCAAATTCAAACAAATACAACCATGCCTAGATAGTCAAAGTTAACAAAAAAAAGTCGTTCAAACTAAACCAAAGTCAACCATGCCCAAACAATGTAAACCATAGTTAAAGATAATAAACTATGGCCAACTAAACAATGTAAACCAAATTCATATAAACAATGTAAATTAAAGTCAGTCAAAGTCAGCCATGCCTAAACAACCAAAGTCATCCAAAGGAAACCATGCCCAAACAACCAAAGTCAACTAAAACAACCAAATTCAACCATGCCAAAACAACTAAAGTCAACCAAAGTCAACACAGTCAACCATGCCCAAAGAACCAAAGTTAATCAAAGTCAACCACAACAACCAAAGTTATCCAAATAACCATGTTCAACCCTGTCGAATAAAAAAAGTCAACCATGCCGAAATAATGTAAACCAAAGTCAACAATAGATAAGCATACGATGTAAACATCTTCAACAAAAAAATGTAAATGATGTAAACAATTCAAGCAAAGTCAAGCAAATTCAACCATTCCCAAACAACCAAAGTCAACCAAAACAACCAAATTCAATCATGCCCAAACAATCAAAGTCAACCAAATTCAACCATAGTCAACCATGTCTAAACAACCAAAGTTAATCAAAGTCAACGAAACAACCAAGATCGACCAAAGTGAACCATGGAAAACCAAAGTCAACCATGGTTAACCAAACAAATAAAACAATGTTAACATCGTTAACCAAACAATGTAAACCAAGGTCAACAATGGTCAACCAAACAATGCAAGGTCTAAAGTCAACCAAAGTAAATAATGTAAACATGGTCAACCAAACACTGTAAACGAAAGTCAACCATAATCAATTAGTCAACCAAATTCAACCACATCCACTCATAGTTAACCATGATACAGTGTCCACCATGGATTAAATTCAACCAAGGATTGTAGTCAAACTTGGTTGAAGTCAACCATTATATTGATGTCAACTATAGATTGAGTTCAATCTTGGATTAAAGTCAACCTTGCTTAAAATTCAACCATGGATTGGATTCAACCTTATTAACAATCAACTATGAATTAAAGTCAAAGATGGATTGAAGTCAACCACGGATTGAAATAATTAATGTAGGTATTATTAATGACCTAAAATCAACCATTGGAACATGGTCAACCTTTCAGACAACCTTCGATTCAAATCACCCACATATTGAAGTCAACTTTAAATTGAATTCAAATATGGATTGAAGTCAAACTTGGATTTAAGTCACCCATTGGATTGAAGTCAATCTTTCTTAAAATTCAACCTTGGATTGAAGGAAACTTTGCAGTGAATTCAACCATGGATTGAATTCAACTATGTTTAAATGAAAACTATGGGTTGAAGTCAACTATGGATTGAAGCCAACCAAGTACTAAAGTCAACCATGGATTGAAGTTGAATTCAACCATGGATTGAAGTCACATTTGGATTGAAGTCAACTTTGGATTAAATCCAAACTTACATTGAATTCAACAAAGGATTTAAGGTAACCATGGATTGAAGTCAACATTGGTTTGAGGTCAACCTTTCTTAAAAGTCAACTATGTATTGAAGTCAACATTGGATTGAAGTCAACCATGGATTGAATTCAACCATGAATTGAAGTCACCATTAGCATGAGGTCAAAATTTCTTAAAAGTCAATTATTGATTCAAGTCAACCATGGTTGAAAGTCAATCATCAATTTTTAAAAATGTGGTTGGGGATTGAAGTCAACCATGGTTCAAGATGAACCTTATATTGAAGTCAACCATTGATTGAAGTCAATATGGATTGAAGTGAACCATGGAAGTCAAACTTGGATTGAATTCAACAATGGAATGAATTCAACCATTGTTTGGAGTCTACATTTGATTGATTTCATCCATGGTTTGATGTCAACCTTAGATAGAAGTCAACCTTGGATTGATGTTAGCCTTACTTCAAAGTCAGCTGTGGATTGAATTTTTAATATGGTTTCATAATATGGTCAAACAATGGTTGGCCATGTTCTCCTGGTTATGTCAACCATGGTCAACATCAATGTTCTCCTGGTTATGTTATCCATGAAGCACTAAATTCAACCATGCCTAAACAATGGTCAACCATGGTTCAAAGTCTACCTTGGTTGAGCGTCAACTATGGATTAAGGTCAACCATTATGAAACACAGTATAAATAATTGAACTTATATTATTCTTAATTGTTTAATTTTTATTTATTATCTATTTACTTATATTATTTATTTTCTATGTTTTCATTAATAAGTAATTCTTTATTTTTTTTGTTTATAATAATACTAATACTAATAATAATTTTAAAATTTAAATTGAAAATAATAATAATAATAATAATAGCGCACGGGGCATATAATACACTCGTTTCGTAACATCATCCGTTCGAAACTCCGTGGGTACAAGCCTATAAAATAATATTAATAATCAATAAGGAGTCAATAGTCTACAGTCAACCATCAACAACAATGGTCAACCATAGTCAACCATAATAAACAATCAACCATGACTAAACATATTGAACCATAGCTAAACAAAGTTGACCATAGTAAACTACTACCAATCATAACTAACTATTTAAAAATGTGGTTCTATTTTACTTTTATTTAATATCAATTAATTATTTTATTCTAATTTTACCTTTAATATCAATTATTTTACTTATCTTTATTTATTTTTACATTTATTTAATTTTTATTTAATATATTTTACTATTTTTATTTTTATTTTACTTTTATTTATTTAAGTTTTTTTTTTCATATATATATATATATATATATATATATTACTTTAATATTATTTCTGTATTTTACTTTATTTATTTTTTAAATTTAATTTATTTTTATAATTTAATTTATTTATTTTAATATTACTTATTTATTTTATATTTAATTTACTTTGGTTTATTTTAATATGATTTAATTTATTTATTTTAAATTAATATGCATATCTTTTCATTTTTATTTCAAAATAACATTTTTAATAAATTTTAATTTCTTTATTTTTTTGTTGGGCCGATTGTCTACTAGCAATAACCACATTTTTAAATGTGGTTGATATTTGTCGATCGACGAATATCAACCACTTTTAAATGTGTGGTCGTGATTGATATACGTTGATCGGCGAATATCAACCACATTTAAAAATGTGGTTGTTGCTAGTTATAGGCATAACCTATGCCATTTGGCCTTTTTCCAAGCGAAGGTCTTCTTGTGGCCTCTTATGGGCTCAAACGTTGTTAAACGCACTGGCCTATGTAAATTGATATATTATATGTTAATTTACTAGATCTGTATGGATTTACATGTTGAAAACGGTATAGGCCTGCAGTGAACAGGTAGTGGAATTCGTCCTTTTCTTTGATACGGAAAAGCAATATTGCATGGTTGATTCGCTGGTCAAGTGAGATATGGTAGCTCCTTCGACTTCCAACCAGAGAACTGGCAACAAAGGTCGAGCCGAGGGAGGGAGTGCATCTATTTCAGATAGTGTGTCATTTAGAGTTCACCTTTTATGTCGAGTGAAGAGATCGCTGGCAGTTATTTCTATTCGCCTGGTTGAGTCCTGGTCACTATACACTAATTATTGGAGCCGCAGTTGTCCTTTTTAGCATCATTGTTACATACATATAATATACTACGCAACAACAATCATATAATTTATAGACATGCAACTGCACAATTATTTTTCAACTGTAGCAGAGAAAGAAAATGAAAGGGTATGATTATTTATTTTCATGAAATCAAAAGTTTACTAACATTAGATTTGGTTTTAAAAGCAATGATTATTTATTTTCATGAAATTGAAAGTTTACAAACAAATAAAACAAATAAGGCAAGGGTATGATTATTTATTTTCATGAAATCAAAAGTTTACAAACATTAGATTTGGTTTTAAAAGCAATGATTATTTATTTTCATGAAATCGAAAGTTTACAAACATTAGATTTGGTTTTAAAAGCAATGATTATTTATTTTCATGAAATTGAAAGTTTACAAACATTAGATTTGGTTTTAAAAGCAATGGTATATGAATCTACCGGATGGCAGAGAAGGTATAATATTATGCAGCAATAGTATATTCATACGAACAAAAGTATCAAAGGTGGTGAACATAAGTACATATTATGCTCCCATTTCGAAAAATTATGTTACGATAATTTATGTGGAGCTCCAATTTATGTTGTGTATGATTCTTACGTTTTGGTCGCGCGTTCGAGTCCCATGGTGAACGTGTTGTTACTATTTGGTATGGATATTGCTAACTTTGCATGTGTTATGACAGGATACAGAAGGAGCATTCTCATTGTCTGCCATTAAAGATTTTAAAAGACTAGGAAGAGGAATCAAAGCAACCAAAGTAGCGGACCAATGATTGAGTTAGGCTAATCATAATGAACAGGAAATGTAAATCACTTGAAACAAGTTAAGAGGAATTTGGGGAAGCTTTGATAGTATTCTAGTATGAGAGAGCAAGCAAATAATGCTTTTGATTTGAAAAAAAATGAGTAAAAAAAATTTACATTTTAAGAATTTATTTATTTTTTAAAATTGATTTTGTTTGAAAATTAAATAATTTATGTTAATTATGTATAAATAATCATTATAATATTAATTTATTAAAAACATATTAAATTTCAAAATATAAAGTGAAACGCCAAAGAAAGAAAAAGTAAATGATTAATTAAAAAAGGAATATGATTATTATCTCTTATATATATATATATATATGGATTTTAAAAAACAGTTTGGCCATTAATGATGTGACAACTACTCCTACCGAGAGTGTAATATAATATGTTTTTATAATCTATAAACACAATATGAAACTCCTAAAATTAACAACAAACAATTTCACCAACGATGACTAAGAAATAAAATATAGCTAACAGATGGACACCAGTACAATTATTTTTGAACAAAGGATATTTTCTACATAAATTTGTACTCCCAAAAGCAAAATGGCATCTCTCAGTATTTGGCACAAAACATTGAACAAGTAAGCGCAAGAAGCAGCAGGATGAAGAGCGGTTAGGGCATACTACATCATAGCAGCATGTCAAAGAGAAAGAGTGTGCATTCAAACTGCTAAGGCACATTTAATATGTCTTGTAAAAAGACATCAAAATTAAGAAATCTTTCACTAGGAATCAATTGCGAGATCGAACAAGCTATAGAAATCCAAATTCACCAGATTTTTGTGTTACTGATTTTACGTGTTGTTTTTTAGGAAAGACAAAGATATCCTGAGTGAAATTAAACTGGTGACATGTTTTGAATCTGGACTATATGAACACTAAATCTACATAAAAATCCTATGAGCAAAACAATTTGTAAGCAATATCCCAATTAAGAAACTATGTTTGCACCTGGAAAATGTCTCTCCTGGCCACACCGCACCAGATTCAGCAGTTCAAACCTCCCCAAAACCAACAGTCGCAACTGCAAGTCAGCCTATTCGAACTTCAAGGGTGAACAAGAACAGTCGCAACTGCAAGTCAGCCTATTCGAACTTCAAGGGTGAACAAGAAAATAGGTATTAGATCACATTAAACTGAAAATGAAATATATGCAAAGAAAGCTAAAGAACAGTTCCTGAGCAAATAGACAACGAAGAGCGCAACTTAGACAACGAAGACCTGGTATAAACGAAATGGCATAAAATACTATTCTCTTTACTCCGAATTTACTACTACTCTCAGACACAGAAGTGAAATGGTCTTAATTCGTGACGTTGTTAGCTCCATTCACAACAAGAAAACCCATCTTTTAGCACCACAAGTTAGCACCACTTATATTTTGTGTTGTAAACGTGGTGGTATTGGCACCACTTACATTTTCTAGTGTTAAAGTGGTGTTATCAGCACCATTTATATTTTGTGGTGTTAAGGTGGTGGTATTAGCACCACTTATATTTGCTGGTGTTATTATGGTGTTATATTTGTTAATATTATTGTAAATTGAGTTTTACCTTTACGAGAAATGCCATGTTGGCAAGTACCATAAAGTGGTGTTAAGCTATTATTTTCCACATGGACATGTACAACTAGGATTTATTTATGTGGATTTGCACCATAAACAAATTCACAAACAATTATTTTGAAAATAACTCAATTCAATATTTATTTATTTTTCATCAATTAAAATAAATAATCAAAGATTAATTTATGAGTTTTGGCACCACAATTTCAAATATTTATATTTAGAATATTTAAGAAAATAAATTCATGTGATTCATTTATGAGGCTTTACACCACAAACACAACAAGTTCAAAAAACAATATTTGGAAAATAGCTCAATCCAATTATTCATTTTTTTATATTATTTAAACAAATAAATACAATTAACAAATGAATAAAAACAACTATTTTTAATTTATTACTATTATAAAGTAGTAATACAAATTATTTGAATTTAAATTTGATTATTAGTTTTGAGATATTTTTATCTTCTTAAATTTCTTGATGGAAATAAGTATTATTATTAGGTTTTTAGCACAAGACACATGGGTCTTAAATCCATGGATATGGTCAATGGATAAAACCTCTACCTAGGGCCCTAAAAAAAGCTTTTAGGAATCTAGGACCAAGAAAGGCACCACAAAGGTCCCCACACATATTCCTAAGTGTATTCTTAGCCTCTAAGTATGGGAATTCACACTATTATAAGTTTTTAATCACTAGGGATGGGTCGAGTGGCCTTAGGCCTTAGCCTAAATGAATCCTAAGCATAGAGAAATGTCATGTTGTCAAGTACCATGTAGTGGTGCTAAGCTCATATTTGTCACATGGACATGTACAAAAATGATTTAATTATGATGATTTGCACCATAAACACAACAACATCACAAATAATTATTTTGTAATAACTTAATTCAATTTTTTTTTCATTCAAATAAATGTTCATGATTAATTTATGAGGTTTTAAACCACAATCAAAGCAAATTCAATTATTTGCTTTTATATTATTTAAACCAATAAGTTGACATGATTCATTTATGAGGTTCTGCACCACAAACACAACAAGTTCACAAAGAATTATTTTGTAAATAGCCCAATTCGACTATTCATTTTTAATATTATTCAAGCAAATAAATACCTATGATTCTTAAAATTGACAAATAATTAAAGACATCCATTTTTAATTTATTACTGTTATTTAAAATATTAATAAAAGTGATTTGAATTAAGATTTCATTATTTGATAGGGTATATTTTTATTGATATTAGTAAATTTCTTAATGAATATTAGTATCATTACTAGGTTTGTGCACAAGGCATGGGTC
Organism: Larix kaempferi; assembly: GCA_027924585.1. Taxonomy (NCBI): domain Eukaryota; kingdom Viridiplantae; phylum Streptophyta; class Pinopsida; order Pinales; family Pinaceae; genus Larix; species Larix kaempferi. Next base: position 3,288,420 of record BSBM01000588.1, read on the forward strand.
TCAAATCCTTGGAGATGTTCGAAGGAGGAAGCCTCTTCCTTGGGCCCTAAATGAAGCTTTTAGGAATACAGGACCAAGAAATATGGTCAACACACATATATTACTAAGAAGATTATTAACATCTATGTGTGGATATTGATTGTATTATAAGGTTTTGATCACTAGTGATAGGTCTATCGGTCCTTGACCTAGTTAAGAGAAGAAACTTAGGCCTTAGCCTAAATGAAGCTTCTAGGAATGTAGGGATAATAATGATTTGTCGAGCCAACACAAATGACTTTTTGAGAAGATATATGGCCTTATAATAGGGATAATGGGGGTAATTGGAGGAACTAAAACTAGGTATAAGTCTTTAGGGAATAGAGATGATTAAGGAAGGGAACCTGGGCCTTGGACCTTAGAGGAAACCTCTAGGCATATAAGATTAACAAGTATACTTTGAAGCACCACATAAGGCCTCCTAAGGGTATCCTAGGCCTAATATTGGGGGTATTAATGTAAGTAAGAGGTTGTTTTTAAGCACGATATATGGGTGTTTAGGCCCTTAACATGTTTGAGGAAGGAAACCTAGGCCTTATTCCCTAGTAAAATATTTTGTGCATCCAAGGAAAAACACAATAGTTTGAACCACTACATATGAAATATTGGGGTTATTATTTACCTCTAAGTAAGAAAATCAACACCATTATGAGTTTCTTGCTAGTATACACGGGTCTTAGGGTTTTGTATAATGTCATAGGAGGAAACTTGGGCCTTAAACCCTGAGGGAAGATTTAAACCGCACCCATGAAATCCAAACACTATCCTTGGCATCTGAGCATTCATATAAGTGACACTAGGTATGCAAACCTTAGACATAGTCATGGGAGGAATTACAGGAACTAGGCCCTAAAGGACGGTTTTAGGCATATGGGATAATAGCAATGACTTAAACTATCACCTAGGATATCATGCAATGTATATGATATCATTATTCTCAAAGTGGGATATGGGTGGAAATATGTGGTTTTGCATACTAGCAATGGGTCTTAATAAACAATTGGGAGAGATTGAAAGAAGTATACCCTAACATAATATTAATGAGGTAATGGGAAATGTTCAAAACCATGAACCATAACATACACCCTTTAAAGTTGATATTTATTTAGTGGTTCAAGATGAAAGGGTCCTTGACTCGTATATATTGATTTCTTTGTGTTTATCAATATATGTTTTCTACTAATTTGGTCAGATAATTTGCTCCGCAACAGTTTTTGTCTCCTAGAAAAGTTAGGTCTTCAAGAAAAATAATCTTTAATTTAGGCATCTGGTATATGAACAATCCTATCTTGTTCTCCCTGTTCCTATTTAATATTTAAAAGCAAGGTTCTCATAGGAAATTTAAAAATAAGGTTCTCAAAACAACTCATTACAAATATTGACGGAGCCGAGTAAACTGAAATGTCCATCAATTCGACCACATAGTTAATATTCAAGTGGTTAATTTTTTGGGAATACTGCCTGACAGAATAATGCCAATTACAAAGAAAATGATGAATAATTTATCCTTTGTCTACAAAATTGACATCAATATCCACGATGGTGAGCATTCCTTGGGTAATCCATCAGTGTTTACCATTCGAGCAGATAGTTGATGCGATAATTGAAAAATAGTCAACAAGAAAATTTTGTCACCATTGAATTCCGTGGAGCGTCCATTGACCAGTGACCAATGATTCAACGGTGACCATGATGATATTCTTGCTTATTTCAACTATGCAAGTCGACCAGCATTACAATTGACTAAGAGTGGTTCCTTTGAGATAAAAAAATCGAAGACCAAAACAACTAGACGTTTAAATGCATATAAATTTATTTGAACTGTCGACCACCGACAAGGAAGATAAGTAGTTGGTTGTCGGCTTGGATACAGTAATCATGTGTATATAAGAGTTTCCTGAAGATAGATAATATCGACCCATAGTCTTGGTCAAATAGAGATCCGACTACCATGCATTCTGATGACGTCGAGATCTACGAGTTGATTGTTTGAAGCTTTTTGGCCAATGCCATCATTGGTGAAAGTATGGATATGTCAATCATTATTTTTTCGCTTGAACTATTGACCATTTCGATCATATTACTTCATCAACCAAAAAATTCATCATCGACCATCGCCAGAATATCAAGACATTTTCTCGGCAGATCCTCGACAGTCTTTATCAACATATGGTGCATATTAGGTAAAGGGACATAACATATTTTTCAAGACATTAGAACAAATCATTACAGGATAACTTTTGAATGCAATAAAACTAAAGATTATATAGGATTCAAAAGGTTCTATGCATGTCGAGCAAAATAGGTCGACGCGTGGTGACTTGGAAACCCCCATCTTGAAATCCTTGGTCAGGTCGATGCATAGGGTTGCTTTACAATTTGGTCTCCCTCCGACGAGTTACACATTTGGTCGAACTGCGATGAGTTACACATTTGGTCGACCTTATTTTAGTTCTGTTGAAGCTAGAGAATAATAAAACCATTGGTTAAACACCATCGAGGCGAAATGACCATCAAAATTTTACAAATTTGACTAATTTTAAAAACACGACTTCTTTTACAACAAAATGACCACTTTTACTCACCATTTATTGTCCAATACCGACCAAATTTCACCTGTTGAACCCCGACAACAATTTTTATTTTTTTCCAAAATTAGTATTCACTACTTTTAGTGAATCGACCAATTATATCATCAACTACACTTTTAAAAACACACTTGGCCCACAAATATAGAAAAGCATAGCGACACAACACACAACGACCATATAAATAATATCAAGGGAAATTAGTCATCGACCAAATCTATAACTCGTCGGAGCGTGACCAAATTTTAAAGAAACCCTATGCGTCGACCTGAACAAGGCTTTCAAGATGGGGGTTTTCAAGTCACCACGTGTGGACCTATTTTCCTCGACACTCGTGGACGGCCTTCCTTATCTTTGGTCGACCACCTGTTGATTGCATTCAACAAAAAAAATGAGATTCAAAAAAAAGAGAAGCACCTCACATGTTCATCAACATGCTTATATCCAGAATAATGCCTCCTTTCTAATAGCCAAGTCATTATATAAGGAGGCATTATATCCAGAATAATGCCTCCTTTCTAATAGCCAAGTCATATTTCTATATATTATGCTCATTTTCCTATGCTCTTAAACAGTTAACTAGAACCTGACAACTTTCTGCTTGATTAACATCTCGACTACTCTTTTAACTTACTATCACGTCTTAACTCTTCCGATAATATACAATATATGTTTCAAAAGAAAATAACGAATCTATGATGTTGTTTCTACATGTTTACTTATTACTCTAATAGGTAGGTTCATTGGTAAAAGGAAACCAAATTTCAAACCATTCATTTGTCTATTCTTTCCACAAATATTGCTATATATTGCTTGAGATATCAAATGATCTTTTGCCATATTCTCCTACACCTGTTATCTTTATACTTAATATCAATATCGCCCCTTTTTCTAGCTTACTTTTGTAGTCCAACTATTCTCACTACCATGGTATGGACACTCTGTCGACCGAAAATGCTATTTCACTTCTGATGAATGGTGTTGTTGACCTATTCCCACTTGTACAAGTTGTTGCTCTCAATCAAGTAAGCTCTGTTAACTCAACAAATAGCCACTTCCGAATCTCTATCTCTGATGGAATTCATAAGCACGATACATTGCTTCCAAGTAGCTACAATAGCGTTGTGGAGAACCACCAACCCAAAGCAGGTTCAATCATCAAATTCAACTGTACATGCAACAGTATACACGATACAACGTATGCTTTGGTTTCTGCATTTTAAGTTTGCCTTATTTTTTTTGCACTCCCAATAATTGTAACATATTTTTTACTTATACTTACTTACCTTAATTCTTCTTTCCAGGACTATCGCATTGGGAACATTTGAAATTGTCACATTGGAAACAACAATTGTTGGAAACCCACCCCCTTTCAAATTCACCCCTACCTTTACCTGTCATAGCAGTTCATCTATTTCAGAAAACAATGCCCTTGATCCCGAAAACCCTTCACTTGGCATACCTTCCTCGCAAAATCCAACCCCAAACCTTGTTGCACCTATTCTTCAATTCATATCACTCAATCCTTCCAACAAAACTTGGACCATTCAAGGATGAGTTACTGCAAAGACAAGTATGAATTCCTTCATCAACCAAAAAGGCACTAGTCAACTCTTTGGGTTTGACCCTGTTAGTGCTACCAGAGATGAGATTCATATCTCTGCTTTCAATGAACTAGCCAGCTCATTATATGACCAAATACATGTTGGCATAGTGTACACGGTCTCAAATGGCACAATCAAACCAGTCAACCCAACATACAACCATTTGAAAATTGCTTTCAAGATTTTCCTTAACACCTCCTAAAAAATTCAATGATGTTTGGAAGAGTTCCCACTGATCCCTTTTCATTGCTTCCACTTTAAATCTATCCATGACATTAAAACTACACCCCTCAATTCCATGGTTGACCTTATTGGAATTGTCATTTCTGTTTCCCCTGCATCAACTATACGCAAAAGGGATGGCTCTGAAACTATTTTCCGATCAATTGTATTGAGGGACATGTCCAGGTATAGCATAGACATAACACTTTGGGGGGACCACTGCACAATTGAGGGTTCCCACCTTGGAAACCTTCGAGGTTTTGCTACTCCCCTTGTCCTTGCAATAAAAGGTGGACGTGTTACAGAGTACAATGGAAAAACCATTGGAACAATCTCCAACACCAACCTCGTTATAAACCCAGATATCTAGGAAGCTCAAATTCTTCAATCATGGTTGCTGACAATGGATTCCATTCAGCCTCCCCATCTTTGAGCAGAAAATCCAATTTGTCTTCTCCTAGCTCCTGCAAACGCATATCCATCTCTGTGCTACAATCTCTCGAACCCTCTGAGAAAGCAACTTGGTATTCGATTACTGCTGCAATCACCCATATTAACATCAATGACTTTCATTTCCTTGCATTCCCTCTATTTGTCGATTGAATACAATGCATGAAAAAAATTTGCCACAAAGTTGGTCATGTTTGGCATTGTGCAAAATGTGATGGGGAGTTTACAGAGTGTGATTATTGATACATACACAAACTTGACCTCATGGATGCTACTGGACAATTACACGGTATCATAGCTTTTGATGATGATGCGCAACAACTCATGGGGGTCTCTGCAAAAGATTTGTTCCTTCTATCAAATGATCCAACATCTCTCCTGGAAATTGTTCAACGTGTTTGTGCTCGAGAGTACCCGTTGACCTTATCAGTAAAGACATAGACTTTTAATTCAAACGCTCACTTGAAGGTGATTCTTGTCATGTCAGAGAACGCTCTAGCATCATCAGCACCTGTTGATCCACTTGATGAAAGCGAAGACATTGTGACTAATAAACAGCCAGTTGCTCAAAAGCTTTGAACTCTATCTTCAAAAACCTCTTCAATTCCAACTCTCTATACTTTCTGCCTCATACTTAGCAACTACAAATTTTTGTATACACACCACTACCTGAGTGGTACTTGTAACCAACAATGACCAATTTTGAATATTATATTAATTAGTTTTATTGTGACATTGTGTTAAATTACATATTTATTTTACTCTAACTTGGCACTTTCAAATTTGTAATTAGAATTAACATTGCTTTGTCAAGTTTGTGATTATTTTCTTTATAAACATTGTTCAGGAGCATATGTATTCCTTTCTTGCAACAAATTCCCATAAATTATCCATAAACACTCTTCAAATGATTAAATATATAGTATGTTTCTCTTACAGAAAAGACACCATAAAGTTCATAACCAACAAACATTTTTTTTGTAGGCATGTCAACCAATGATGACAATGATCAAATCAATGCACGCAGAAGAGTTCTCTATGCTCAAAAGAAAAAGGATAACAACAAGCATCAATGCATTCTATATAGAGTTGCTCGTCAACTTGTTCATATCCCTTCTCTGTTTCACGTTGTTCAACCTCCCCTGACACCTTCTGCACCATCTGCATCCATACCAACACATCCAACAAATAGCGACCTAGATGGTGCACAACAATGGTTCCGTACAAGATTGGACAAACTATCTCCCATGAATGTATGCTCTATATGCATGGAGTCTTAATATCCTGGAATTAAAACAAAACAATCTTCTGGTGCATATGCATGTGCTCATTGCATTGCAGAAAAAAATGGCCACCGATATTCCTTTGCAAACAACATGGATCCTAGGATACAACCACCAGTGCTAGCCATCCTTACTCAAGTTGAAGAAATGCTCATTGCTCGTGTTAACCCAATTTTACAAGTCACTATGCTCCTGGGGGACAATATACATATTCTGGCCATACTATTAGCTTTCCGCAAAACATTACTAGCATTGCCATTCTCCTCCCTCGATTACTCTCAGAAATTGACATCCTCATTGTTCGTAAATGCAGTCATATGAAGAAGCCTTATGACTTCTTTGTTAGTCGAACACGTGTTCTTGTTGCTCTCCAATACAAGCTTTCAAATGACCCCTACTACAAAGATGTTCAAGTTAACTCAACTGCATTCTCTTCTTTTCCTATTGAACCAACTGACATTTCATCCCTCCTTCGTCATGCCACACCCAATGAAACCCCACTTGTTTAATAACCTAACTTCCTTGAACCCCATGAAGAACAATCCCCCTCCTTTATATCTATACAAACAAATTGTAGAACTGATCTTGATGAAATCAAACGCTTCTTAGGCACAAGAGATGCACCAAATATACCATCCATTGATTGGCCCCCAATAGACATTTCCCTTATCAATGAGTACAACACAATAGGCCTCCTCTCAATGGCCTTCCCAACCTTGTTTCCCACTGGAGTTGCAATTCTTAAACAACCACACATTCAAGAGGTTGGTATGGACAATTATGCACTGCACCTTCTTCGATACCATGACAATAGATTCAGCCAACATCCTCGTTTCCGTTATTACATATATAACCTCATCATGCGCCATTGTATCCATTCTACTACTTCTATGTTTGTAAAGCGCAACATTGAAGATACATTGCCTCCAACAATCACATAACATGTACAACAATTACAAGACTTGCCGGATGCCAAAATCATAGAGCAAGTCATGCACTTTGGCTCAACCTTTCGCGAGACACGCTCCTACTGGAACAAGAGCAGGTGTGAACTAACTGACATGATCACTCAACAAGGGACACCAACATTCTTCTTCACTCTTAGCGCAGCTGACACAAAGTGGCCTGATTTGCATTCTCTGATGCTTGGACAAGCTCCACCCACTTCAAATCAACAACACCAATGGAGAATTCGAAAACTTATAAGAAATCCACACATTGCATTTCAATACATGGACAATAGATTCAAAATATTCCTGGAAGAGGTTCTTCAAAAAGGCCTTTCTACAAAAGACTACTGGTGCAGGTTGGTAACAAATCATATTCCCATTAAAGTTCAATGTATTCAAAACCTCAAATGTTCATTCCTGATATTTATAATTTTCCATATAGGTATGAATGGTAACACAGGGGACCTGCGCATATACATGGTTTCTTATGGATGGACGATGCACCCAATATGGACACATTAGACTGGGAAGATGCTACCAAGGTTGAAGATGCAAAACTATAGTTTGACAAGTTTTTTACAACATGGAATCCTCGAGTCAACCATTTGCAAACCCCATGCTTCCAAGCCTCTACTATAATTGATCCATGCACCATTGGAACAAATTCAATACTTGCAACAAATCACTTGGATGACTATGAAGAACTTGTTAATTGTGTCCAAAGGCACACAAAATGCTCAGAATCTTCTTGCCTCCGCAAAAAAGGATCGTCTCTTCAATGCCGTTACGGCTTCCTCTTTAATCTACAACTTGCCTCTTCCTTATTCATTGATGCAAATGGCCGAAAAACCTACAAGCCTGCAAGGAACGATGCCCTCCTAAATATTCACAACCCTACCATGCTCTCTATTTGGCAAGCTCATGTTGATTGCCAACCTGTTCTCTCTAGACATGCTATCCTCAAATATATTTCAAAATATGCAACAAAGGAAGAGCCCAAATCAGAAAGCTACCATGCACTCCTTTCTCGTCTTGCACATGCAACTCCAACTGACGCCCCCATACTTCAACCAGTAAGACGTTTCTTGTCAGAGACTGTTGCAGTTCGAGACATTGGCGCACAAGAGACCTACCACCTGCTCCAAAAACTCCCTCTTTGTATTTGCATCCATTCCTTTCTATCCTTGAATGTTAGCCAAAGTATTTTCCATCGTATTTCCAATTAATCTCTTGACACCCCACCAACACCCACCTTAATTTCTGCTTACATGCAACGACCCCCTGCACTCAAACAAATTACCCTTCTTGAAGCTGCTCACTCCTGGTCATACTCAGCTCGTAGAAAGAACTCCCAATGGAAACCAATCTACCCTCCAAAAATTGTTCGTGTCTTTCCTCGCTTCACTACCATTCCACCAATTACTGCAAATTCCTTTGTTGCCTTATGTTGGAGTGATCTCCTCCTATACAAACCTTTTAGCAGTCTCCACGATGACATTGGATCCACGACATTGGACATAAATTCTAATTGGATTCGCATTAAAGACACATACACTGCATGGCATGTTAATCATTTTCCAGAAGCCCCCAATACACCTCCCTCCAATGACTCTACTCCTACTTTCAACCACTTTCCTTAGCCCCTGCCATGGATGAATGGGAACTCCTTTCTCAACTCCACCCTGGAAACAACCTCTATGTCGATGACCTTGACATGCTTGGACATCGTGACTTTGACAAAGAACACAATTGGACTGTAAACCATATTCCTTCACACATGCATGCAACAGCCATATCATTCACTGACCTCAATCGATTGTCCACCCACGTACAACCAGACACCTCTTCATCTTCATGTTCTCCTTCCTCCTTGTCTCTCACACAACGAATGGCCTTCGATCTTATCATCGCACACTCCACAAATTCTACAAGCCCTCCTCCACTCAAAATGGTCATTCAAGGCACTACAGGAACAAGAAAGTCTTTCTTGATTTATTGCCTTAGATCTGCACTCCAACATGCCTCTGTCGACAAATCTTCACCCTTGCTCCTCCTTGCTCTCACAGGTATTGTTTCCTTTAACATACATGAGCTTACAATACACTCTGCACTTCGCATACCCATTACTGAGATACACCCTCTTGAAGGCCAATCCCTTTCAAGATTCCAAGAACAATTCTGTCATATCCGATACATCAACATTGATGAAATGAGTTTCGTTGGCCAAAAAATGTTAACCCATATGGATGAACTCTTACGTCAAGCCTTCCCTTCCCAACGGACAAACCCCTTTGGTGGTTGCTCTATCATATTCCTTGGTGATTTTGGACAACTTCCCTTTGTAAAGGACCTCCCCATGTATGTTGGAGCATCACTAGGAAATTCTCTATGGCATACTTTTGACACTTTTGTCACTCTTTCAACCATATTTCGACAACAAGGCAACACTCCTTCTTAAGTTTCCTTTCGTCAACTCATGTTGAATCTTTGAAATGTAATACCAACTCTTGAATATTGGAACCTACTCATGTTAAGGACATCGTTGTCCCTTTCACATGAAGAGAATTATACATTTGACCAATGCACTCATTTGTACGCAACTAATACCTTTGTTGCATTGCATAACAAACAAACGCTCAAACTCCTTAACATGCCAATTGCACATTGCTTTGCAGAGAAAAAGAAAGAACATGTGCATACCTCAATAGATGATGAACAACTTCCATTCAAGGTTTTACTAGTAATTGGTCAACAAGTCATGTTGACATCCAATTTGTGTGTCTCAGCAGGCCTTGTAAACGTCTCACTTGGAAAAGTTATTCCAATTGTCTACAACTCCAATGATCAACCGCCTACATTGCCATCTTATGTTGTAATTGACTTTCTCCACTACAAAGGGCTCCCATGGGATTCTTCCAATCCAAATGATGTCCCCATCCCTCCTATAACAAGGGGTTCACGGAGGCAAGTGCCACTTCGAAATGGCATGGGGTTTAACAATCCATAAAGCACAGGGGATGACCCTCCAAAATGCAACAATAGATATTGGAAACATTGACCGACAAGGCCTTACATTCACTGCAATATCAAGAGTTAAGTATTTATCAGGCCTTCGCATATCTCCACCTTTTTCCTTCTCTAGGTATTCTCAAATGAAAGACAATCCCTACGTGCAACGCAAAATAGAAGAAGAGAATTTGGTTGGCTTCAAAGTGTTTGCAACCACCTGCACCATAAAGTTACATTCCTGGTCCTTTGCATCTGTACTTTGCATACCTATTACTTTACTACCTTCTTCTTTCGCAAAATGAATTGTCTATTTTTTTCGTATCTTGTATTCTTATTGCTACCATCATTTAATATTTGCCTATAGAAGAGAAGAGAATACTACTGTATAAAGAAAACAAGAGATTTAATCCTCATATCATGTTAAGATCCTAGTGGGAAGCCTTCACTAACATCTCGAGGTTTTGGTGTAACGGTGCGTATCATTTGGTATTAGAGCCTCCACCCAGGTTCAAGTCATAGAGCGGGTGGAAACGTCGGCATTGCAGTGTTCGCCCGAGGCTCGTACGGCTCAAAGGGGACACCACCGTACGGGCGCACATCCAGCCCAGAGTCTGGACTGCGGAGCGTGGTGGGATGTTAAGATCCTAGTGGGCAGCCTTCACTAACATCTCAAGGTTTTGGTGTAACGGTGCGTATCATTAGATGTGAGGCACCTGCAACAATTAATTAATACGAATATGCGAAATAGCAGAAATGACAGAACTCAGAATCACTTTTATATTGATCACAGGCCACTTCGAGGGGGCAACCTGCTATGAGCAAGCTCAATAAAAATAACTTCACCGTGCCTTCATAGGTATCAACAAACACTTATATACTAATTCTAGGCGCCAATACTATGGGTCAAAACCATGGGCCGTTACAAACTATGGATCAACAATACTACGGGCGACTTACAAAGCATATGCGCCAACAACAATAACATAAACTATTGATCAAAAAATACTACGGGACGACTTACAAAGCATATGCGTCCAACAACAACATACTAACAAAGTAAAGACATGGGTTCCTAACATCCCCTCCCCCTTAAAAAAAGCTTTGTCCTCAAAGCTTTAGATGTGGAAATTGTTGTTGAATCTGAAGGAGTGGTTCCCATGTAGCATCCTTTGGTTGCATGCCGTGCCACTTAATTAAGACCTCTGTAATAGAGCGAGAGCAAAGCTGATGCGTGTGCTGATTGAGGATGGCCTCTGGATCCAAAAGGATGGATCCTTCATTATCCAGTTCGGGTAAAATCGTTTTTCCACTGATGTTGGTGCCAAGAACTTTCTTCAGACAAGAGACATGAAAGACTGGATGAATGCGGGAAGAAGGAGGAAGTTCCAATTTATAAGCAACGAACCCAATCTTCTGAAGAATCCGATATGGCCCATAGAACTTTGGAGTGAGCTTATGACGCCCTTTGATTTTCAAGGATGATTGTTTGTACGGCTGGAGACGAAGAAAAACCATATCGTCGACTTGAAAAGTGCGCTCAGAACGGTGCTGATCAGCTTGTTGCTTCATGCGATTTCTTGCCATGTGAAGATTGTCCCGCAAAATGCGAAGAATCTGATCGCGGTTTCGAAGGACCGTGTCAACTTCCTGAACTGGTGGGAGTGTATGGAAGAAGAGCTGGAGGTGCTTGACCATAGACTGCTTCATATGGGGTCATTTTAGAGGCAGTGTGGTAAGAGGTATTGTACCACCATTCAGCGAGAGGGAGCCATTTTTCCCACTGATGTTGTTGTTCCGAGGTGAAGCAATGAAGATAAGTTTCCAAGCATTTATTGACAATTTCAGTCTGACCATCTGTTTGTGGGTGATACCCTGAACTCATCTTCAGTTTGGTGCCAGTGTGGCGAAATAGTTCTATCCAAAAATGACTGGTGAAAGTCGCATCATGATCCGAGACAATGGAAGAAGGGATGCCATGAAGACGAAAGATCTGGTCCAGAAAAATTTGAGCGACGGAGGAGGCTGTATAGGGATGGCTGAGAGCACAAAAATGACTATATTTGGAGAGTTGATCAACCACAACGAGAATCACTGTCTTCCCACCAGATTTAGGGATCCCTTCAATGAAATCCATAGAAATATCTGTCCAAATCCGTGTAGGTATGGGAAAGGGTTCAAGCAATCCTGGAAGGAGTGTTGTTTCACCCTTATTGCGCTGGCAGGTATCACATTCAGCCACCATCTGTTGAATTGTCCTCTTCATGCCCTGCCAAAAGAAGTTACGCCGTGCTTGTTCATACGTTTTGAGGAACCCAGAGTGCCCTTCCGATGGAGAAGCATGGAGTTCATAGAAGACAGCCTGTTGAAGATCTGTGCTCTGGGGAAGCACCAGACGACACTTGTATCGCAGAAAAGAACCATCCCAAGAGTAATGTGGTACAACAGAAGGGTTGTTGGTCAAGCGTTGGATGATTTGAGATAAGGAGGAGTCATTGACATAACCCTGTTGAACAGATTGCAACCAATTTGGAACAGGCATAGAAATAGCTGAAAGAGAACCTTGGGCCTCAAATGTACGAGAAAGAGCATCTTCCACAATATTGTCTTTACCCTTCTTGTAAGTGATCTCATAATCATAACCCATGAATTTGCTAACCCATTTCTGTTATGTCGGGGAGGAGACACGCTGGTCCAAGAAATATTTCAGACTCCGGTGATCAGTCTTGATGCAGAAATGATTCCCTAATAGGTATGGGCGCCACTTCTGTACTGCATGCAAAATAGCCATCATTTCCTTCTCATAGGTATAGGCAGCTAGATTCTTACCTGAAAGGGCTTTGCTGGTGAACGCAATGGGGTGTTCATCTTGAAGGAGAACAGCACCAAGTCCATTTCCGCAAGCATCACTCTCAATAGTGAAGGGCTTGGAAAAATCGGGCATAGCTAGCACAAGTGTAGTACACATAGCTTGTTTTAGTTTGTCAAATGCACACTGAGCAGCAGGTGTCCATGTGAAGGCATCCTTTTTCAATAGAGCAGTTAACGGAGCTGCAATCTTCCCATAATCCTTGACAAACTTGCGGTAGTAGCCAGTCAACGCCAAAAAACCACGAAGGCTCTCGAGTGTTTGAGGATGCGGCCAATTGTTCATGGCATCGATTTTGGCAGGATCCACACGAACCCCTTGTGCTAAGATAATGTGCCCGAGATACTCAACTTCCTTCTGTCCAAAAACACATTTAGACTGCTTGGCATGGAGATGATGGTCAGAGAAAAGTTGCATGACAAGATCCAAATGCTGGAGATGTTCATCCCATGTTTTACTGTAGATGAGGATATCATCAAAGAATACCAGAATGAATTTTCGCAAGTAGGGTCGAAATATTTTATTCATTAAGGCCTGGAATGTGGAAGGAGCATTAGTGAGGCCAAAGGGCATGACCAAAAACTCATAATGGCCATCATGTGTGCGGAAAGCTGTTTTAGGGATATCATCCTCATGAACCCGAATTTGATGATACCCAGAACGAAGATCCAACTTGGAGAAAAAGTGAGCCCCATGAAGCTCATCAACAACAGGAATTGGAAACTTATCCTTGATGGTGAGGTGATTAAGTGCTCGGAAGTCAATGTAGAGGTGCCATGACCCATCTTTTTTGCGGACAAGAATAACTGGAGAAGAAAAGGAACTAGTGCTTGGGCGAATAATACCTTGCTTCAATAAGTCCCGAACGAGCATTTCAATCTCCGTTTTTTGGTGAAATGGGTAGCGATAGGGCTTGATGTTGGGAGGAACGCTGTCAGGAAGGATCTGAATACGATGGTCTTCTGGCCTCGAAGGTGGCAATCCCACTAGTTCAGCAAAGACACCTGTATATCGATCTAGAATTTGTTGTAGATCCAAAGGAGTAGTGGAGACCGCTGATGGTTGCATCTGGATGGAATGGATCTGAGCGATGACACCATGTGAATTCTTCTTGAGGAGTTTTTCCATGCGATGTGAACTGATGATGTTGAGAGAACCTGGTTGTAATCCTGTCAATGTGTTTTTGTGTCCATTGAGCGAAAACTGCATCCAAAGTTTAGCAAAATCCCATAAGATAGGGCCAAGTGTGCGTAGCCATTGAGCACCCAAAACCACATCACATCCACCTAAGGGCAAGGAAAACATGTCAGAGCGCAAGGTATAATCTCCCATAGAGATACAAACATTTTAACACTTCCCTTTGCAAGGTAAGGTGCCCCCATTGGCAACCATGACTTCCAAGTTGGAGCAAGGATGGATAAAACAATCAGCTTGTTTGGCGATCCGAGGGTCAATGAAATTATGAGTTCTACCATAATCAATGAGTATTGTAAGAGGAAGCTTCTTGAAGTAACCCCTGACCCGCATTGTTTGGGGGGTGGTGATTCCAGCTAAAGCATGGAGAGATATCTTTGGCTGGTCATCCTGAGACTGAGGGTCAATAGGCGGTTCCTGAATGTCGACCGGAGCATCCATTGTTTTTGGATCTTCGTCACCAATTTCAGAGGCAGGCGGAGACTCCACATCCAAGAGATAGAGCTTTTGACAAACAAATCTATGTCCCCGAGTGAATTTCTCATCACAATTATAGCAAAGCCCCTTTTCTCTGCGTGCTTGCATCTCTGTTTCAGACAAACGCTTGATAGGAGTCGGTCGAGGAGCCTGCGGTATAGGTGGTTGCTGAGAACCCATATTTCGGAAGGGAACAAAAGTGGGCTTGGAGCGTTGTTGGGCTGCAATCTTGTCTTCTGCCAACTTAGCCAACCCTAGTGCTTCCATCATTATGTTGGGACAGAACATTTTGACCTCAGAGCGGATGGCATCCTTTAGACCACTGATAAAACAACTCCGGTAAAAGTCATCAGACAATCCTTCGGTGTGGTTGGCTAGATTCTCAAATTCGGTTTGATACTCTCTCACAGTGCCAGTTTGGCGAAGTTTAGTGAGGGATCTTGTGAAGTCATCAAAAGCACTAGGACCAAATCGTTGCAAAAGGAGCTGGCAAAAGTCTGGCCATTTGGGCTCTGGATGAGCCTTGATGTACCAACGGTACCATTGAAGAGCTTCCTGTTCCAAATGAAAGGATGCCAACGGAACTTTGTTGACATCAAAAGTATTATGCAGACTGAAATACTGTTCTGCACGATAGATCCATCCAGTTGGATCGGTACCATTGAAGCGAGGAAAATCAAGCTTCGGACCACGGAAATTGCTGGAAGAAGAGAACCCATTGTCTGCTGAAGACTCGGACTGCCGTTTGTTGTTCATAGCTGAATGTTCAAGATGGAGACCGAGAAATTTTTCATCCAGATCCTGGAGTTTGGCTTGGATGGCTGCAAGTGCGTCCTCTATGGTTTTTGCTCCTGCACGGGTGACAACCATAACCAGGATTTTTTATTTTATCTTATTTTTATTTTTATTTATTTATTTATTTTATTTTATTTTTATTTTTATTTATTTATTTATTTATTTTCTTTCGGTTGACTAGGTAGGAAAACAAAAACAGAAACTACTTCAGTAAGGGAAAATATGGACTTGGGAAAAAATCAGAAGGGTAATTGGGGTTTGACTAGGTTTTGAACACTGTTGGATAGACAGGGAAGCAAAAATGAGGATTTCAGAAGCGGGGTGAAAGAATGAGAAAATTTGGCAGAGGAGAACAAAGAAGCAGAATTCAGAAAGGAACTCTGTGGTAAAATTTGAAGGTGATTGGGTGAAATCTGAGGAAGTTATGGCAAACCCTAAAAATAGACAAATGTGGGATTTCAGACTTTGGGAAGGGGAATTGGGGATAGGGTCCTCAGGACTGAAATAGGCAGAATGGGATGACAGGGGTTCCCCGAAAATTTCAAGGGAAACAGAGTGAAAATAAGGGAGATATCGAGAAAAAAGTGATTTTTTTTTTTTTTTTTTTTTTTTTTTTTTTTTTTTTTTTTTTTTTTTTTTTTCAGACTGGAGCGGCTACGGCTCGAAAGGGATCTGGAACAACGCTGAATGGATTGAAAATGGCTGAATCTGGAACGGCTTGCAAAATGGATCTGAAATGGCGCAGCGGTGATCGACAATAGTTCAGCTGAAAGTAGATATGGACCCCAAGTATGTGCGGCTTCCTAACAGTTCAGGGGTTTCACTTGGCCACCAATGCTGTCTAACGGCTTGCGTATTGGGGCAGTACCCCTCACTCCACGGCTCAGGTAAAACTGATAACCGCTTTGCCACAAACGACAGCTCTTGGTTTACCTCACGGGTGGGAACTAGTCAATCAGGTAGGGGTCGTTGCCCTTTTCGCTGGCAGGTCCTCTCAATGGGCCAGCTACTTCGGGGTTCCTGTGGTACTCCTCACAATGAGTTTTAGGGCTTATTTCCAAGTACTTCCCACAGTTAAGCGGATAGGGATTATTCCCAAATCCGAACCTGCAACAGATGCGAAAAAAATTTGGCAGAAATTTCATCCAGCGAGCCCAAGAAAGTGCTCTGATACCAGATGTGAGGCACCTGCAACAATTAATTAATACGAATATGAGAAATAGAAAAAATGACAGAACTCAGAATCACTTTTAAATTGATCACAGGCCACTTCGAGGGGGAAACCTCCTATGAGCAAGCTCAATACACATAACTTCACCGTGCCTTCATAGGTCTCAACACACACTTATATACTAATTCTAGGCGCCAATACTATGGGTCAAAACCATGGGGCGTTACAAACTATGGATCAACAATACTACGGGCGACTTACAAAGCATATGCGCCAACAACAATAACATAAACTATTGATCAACAAATACTACGGGATGACTTACAAAGCATATGCATCCAACAACAACATACTAACAAAGTAAAGACATGGGTTCCTAACATATCAACATTTTTATTGTACTACTCTATCTTATTTACTTGAATGTGTTCTCATAAATTTTTTCAAACCAACCACATCACAACATTTCATTCTATGTTAGTCTTTTTTGCAATAAATATAAAATTTCCCAATATATATACTTCACTATGCTACGATGCATTGTTTGAATATATAAGTTTTATTGCGTACAAAAGTTATCCTCTAATGCTTTGTTGAAATGCCTTGAAAAATATGTTATGTCCCCTTACCTAATATGCAGCAATGATGGCATTGACCAAAAAGCCTCAAATGGTTAGGCTACATGGTTGGTCGTTATTGTATATCTTCAGGAAACTCTTAAATACACATGATTACTGTATCCAAGTCGACAGCCGACTACTTGTCTTCGTTGTCGGTGGTCGATAGTTTCAATAAAGTTATATACATTTAATCTCGACTTTTTTGGTCATTGATCTTTTTATCTCAAACGAAGCACTCTTAGTCAATTCTAATGCTAGTAGCCTTGCATATTTGACATAAGCAAGAATATCATCCCGGTCGACGCTCAATCATTGGTCACTGCTCAATGGATGCTCCACAGAATTCAATGGTGGCAAAACTTTCTTGTCGACTATTCTTCAATTATCGCAACAACTATCTGGTCGAATGCCAAACCCTGATGGTTTACACAAGGACTGCTCACCATCGTGGATATTAATGTATTTTGCAGACAAACGATAAATCATTGATCATTTTCTTTGTATTTTCCATTATTCTATCAAGCAGTATTGCCAGGAAATGAACCACTCGGATATTAACTATGTGATCGAATTGATGGACATTTTGTTTTGCTCGGCTCCGTCAATATTTGTAATAAGTTCTTTTGAAAACCTTATTTTTAAACTTCCTATGAGAATTTTCTTTTTAAAGTGGATCTTTTTTGTAAAAGAGTCGAATCTTTGAAAACTAGTCGAAGATCGACTACTTTAATGTACTCGATATATTTGCTTAGTTGACATCCTTATTTTGGTCGGTCTTCAACACCAGCTCAGTAAAATGTAGTTGATGTGATCGGTATGGTCGATACCCTACTGGTCGATATTTTGTTCGATGGGTCGAAGTATGTAAAAGTCTTTTTAAATCAAGTCGGTTTTGTTGCAGACCATTGTCAGTCCAGTTATGCGACCAAAAGAGAGTTTTGGTCGATACACATGGCATAGTATATGTTAAAGTTGAGTCTCGTCTTATGATGATCATCTCCTCAAGTCTGGTCGAAACAAGTTTGGTCGAGTCCACTACAAAGTGACTTTATCTATACTGTAATATAATACTTAGATATAATCATATTAATTTATACCTAAAGATTCATTAGTATAATAAAGTATCATATCAATTTCATACCTTGAATACTATGTACCTTGTAAACATTTCAGTGAAAATTCCTCACTATTGACACTGTATGTTTTCAAATCAGGTATGTCTAAGGAAACTGAAAAAAGGAAGGCCAAACAGATCGAGATTCAAGAAGAAACAACTAAAAAAATACAAATCGAAACACTATTTGAAGACACAAAACCCATAATAGGAAGCACCCCTGAGTTCAAATGGGGCCAACTGCACATAGCTATCAAAGACGATAAAATACCTAATTCGACTGTGGAAGAAGGAATAATTTATGAAAACATCAAAAGGTCCGGCCTTCACAAGGCAGATACACAGCCAAAATTGTTTCCCTGCTCAGAGGTGATTGCATGTATTTTGCCCCATGTAGATACTACTACAAAGATAATTTCAAATGCCACTGGAGGACGGCTTGCATCCTTCCAGCCAATCTACCTTGCAGCCGCATACAGGTTTCCTACATCTAAAGTATTCCTAACTGACGATTGGGTAAGACGTGCCAATATAGATAATGCTGAATGTGCAAGGAAAATGCTCCTACTAGACAAACAACTTAGACCCAAATCTAATGGGAAATATGACACCGAAAACTTAACTACCTGTTGTTGCAGCAACATCCCCCCCCAAAAAAAAATTGTACATATTGGGGCCCCTCCTTTTACTTTTTCTAGAAAGACTGCCTAAAGAAGTTAATTCTCTTTTTAACTTAGTTTTTGTTTTCAACTGAGGAATTTGCTTTAAAAAATTGAAGTTTTTCTTCTAAGTTAAAACTCACGATTCTCTCCCGAAACTGTGGAAGGAACTTTCATTTCTCTCCTGAAACTGCGGAAGGAACTTTCATTTCTCTACCGAAACTGCGGAAGGAATTTTCATTTCTCTCCCGAAACTGCGGAAGAAACTTCAAATTCTCTTCCGAAATTGCGGAAGAACTCACGTTTCTCTCCCGAAACCGCGGAAAGACTTAACGTTACTCACTGAAACATCAAAAGCACTTAGCGCTTTTTGGAAGAACTTAAAATTCTCTTTCGAAACTGCGGAAGAAGTTCAAGTTTCTCTCTCGAAATTGCGGAAGAAGTTCAAGTTTCTCTCTCGAAATTGCGGAAGGAACTTTCATTTTCTCTCGAAATTGCGGAAGGAACTTTCATTTCTCTCCCGAAACTGCAGAAGAAGTTTATTTTCTCTCGAAATTGTGGAAGGAACTTTCATTTCTCTCCCGAAACTGCGGAAGAAGTTCAAGTTTCTCTCTCGAAATTGTGGAAGGAACTTTCGTTTCTCTCCCGAAACTGCGGAAGAACTTGAGATTTTCTCCCGAAATTGCGGAAGCTTTCGCCAAATGTTACCGTAGTAATTGTCGATAAAAACTTGAACCAAGTTATTTCGTAAGTTGCAGAAGGACTTTCTGAGTCTTTCCGAAATTGTGGGACGACTCGGCAAAGCGAGCCGCGATAAGCTTTCGAGAGAGTGTATTTTGGAAGAATTCACGAAGTGCTCCCGAAACATCGAAACGATTCGCCATCTTGTTCCGCAGCTGCGGACGAGACTTGTAAGTCCGCCCCGCAACCAGCGGTTGCGCTTAAATTCCAAGATGGCTTGGAAATACCGCACCGTACAAGCATTAAAACCCTGTTTAAAAAGGCCACCTACCGGTTTAAATGCCGCACGTGTCTAGCTTTATATAAGGATGGTGGGGTGTCGTTGATCCCACTGTTGGTTTGTTGTTCAAAGAACACCGTTTGGAAGACCGCGTCGGCTCGCTCCAGCTCAGCGCATCCACCACTGCGTTCACCTCACTCAACCACTGTCTCGTCTCCAGGTAGGCTTTTTAACCGTCATCTTTGTCTCATCTCCACGTCGAGTTACTTTTTTGGTTTTCCGGTTCATAACGTGGCTGATAGACATTGGTAGCATAGGTCATTTTTTGTTTTTTACGGCCGCCGTGGCCCCATAGGTTTCTCATTCCTACCAACTGAAAGCCGTAGCCATGACCATCCGAGTTTTTCACCGGCTGCATTCTGATCATTTTCCTACCCTGATTCAAACTTCATACCGGCTACAAACCGTTTCGCAAGTATTATTAATGACAGTAGTGGTCGGTTGAGATACTCAACCACTCACCTTTTCGGCTCAGTTAATGAATGTGGAAAACAGTCCCTTGTTTCATTGTTTATTCATAGGATTTTTCCACTCCAGGCCAATCCACCATTGACCATTAGAAGTGTTACGATGAAGGGCACCCTCTCTCCAAGGACTAGGAGGGAAGTAGGTTTTTTCCACGTCATATGCTTACCTTTTCGGAAGCATTCCAAAAGTTCCTGATTAGGCATTGTCTCCCTAGAATAATCAAGTCTCAAGACCATATTTCATTTTCTGAAATGATCTATTTTGCTTCCCTAGCATGCAGCTTATAATTTTGTCTATATTTCTCATTAGCATGTTAAAATTGTCCTTCTCTATGTTACACTCTCATAACATGTTGCAAATTTTTATAATGATTCACATTTGGTTGCTAGCAGGGATAAGCCACGATGACAAAAGGTGGTAGAAAGAAAACTAAAGTGATATAACCAGAGCAAGTGCAACTAAGGACTGAGACTATTTTCCAAGACACTAAGTGTACCATCGGCGTTCCTCCCGAGGTCCGTTGGGGAGATGTTTACCGGATGATCAGGGACCAGGATATCCCAGATGTATTATTGAAAAAAGAACAAATCTACCTCAACATCAGAAATTCCGTCATAGCTAGGGATTTTATCCGCCCTGAATTGTTCCCATGCTCTCAAGTGATCGGGTGGATACTGGAACATGCCAACCCAGAGACAAGCGTGTTGCATGACAGGAAGGGAGAGCCTTTCGCTTCATTCCATCCAACGTATATTGCTGCAGCCTACAAATTCTCATGTCCCCAACAAGCTCTAAGTGATGAATGGTTGGGTAAGATGAATAATATTGAGATGGCCAAAAAATTATTGGTCACGGGAAAACACTTGAGGAAGAGAGATAATGATGAATATGATGTTCAGAGCCTAAGACCTCCTTTTAGGTTAATCACCCTGATGCTATGCAGAATTTTCGGCATGCCCAATGGCACTGTATATAGGATATAGTGGGCCCCCATCATCCACTTCATAGCATTCAAAGGAACTGTGTTTGACTGGGCTACTATCCTTTCGGACAGTTTGACATCCACAGTGGTCGCTGCAAGAGAAGGTCTGGCCTTTAAAAAGTCAGAATTTTACATGTCTTCCTATCTCATTGACTGCATTTTGGCCAAGCTCTCTTTCCCCAGACTAGGTTGCACATGGGATAAAGCCAACACCCTGGTCTACACTGCTTATAAAATAATGTGGGCTCAAAATTACAGAGCAAGCTATAAGCTCATCTGCGAAGAATTCATCATGCCTCTATATGAGCAGATGTTCAAGGAAGAGCCCAATTGTCTATCAGAAAATGCCATGGAGGTCCTAGAAAACTATGGCGATTTTTATTTCTCAGAGCAGGGCACCTACATCAGGATGTTTGGAGGTACCAAAGCACCATACATTTTTCCAAAATACGCCACTGATTATGTAGTCCTCAAGGAAGCAGTCAGGCAAATTTTCCTTGATGGAATAGGAGGGGTGCTTAACAAGCAACATAAGGCTTCTTTCCCTCCTTTGCCCTTCTGCATAGGAGCCTACAAATTCTCAAGGGTTGCAATAGTTGAGGAATACGTTCAAGAGCTGAAAGCTTTCCACTTCGGTGAAATGATCTTCCATATAAATGATAGGCGGAGTAAGGTTGCCGAGCATTGCAAGGAAGTTTATGCTCATTACTATGATGCCGAGGAAGAAGTGTTCAGAGGCATCAGCAACATGACTGAGTTGTAGATTTGTCGTCAAGGTAGTGGAGCAAGCTCTAGCTCTGCCCCAGCCCAAAAAGCCAGTCTGCAGAAAGAGAGAGAAGCAACTGATGCCCTAGCCCGCGAAGAACAAAGATTGAAAGAGGAAGCAAAGTTGCAGAGAGAAGCTGAGGAAGCAAGGCTGCAACAAGAAGCAGAAGATGCAAGGTTGCAGAAAGAAGCTGAGGAAGCAAGGCTTCAAAAAGAAGCAGAAGATGCAAGGTTGCAGAAGGATGTGGAAGATTGAGTGCAGAGGGAAGAAAGTGAAAATCAGCAGCAGGCTGAAGAAGAAGAAAGAAGGCGTAAAACTGAAGAGGAACAAAAGGTGGAGGAAGAACTTAAGACCGATAAAGATTCCTAGGCAGGTGGCTCCGGCACCCAAGATATGGAAACAGACATATCTCAAGCAGGTTTTCTCGACACCCAAAATATGGAGGCAGACACATCTCAAGCAGGTGTTCCCGGCACCCAAAATGTGGAGACAGACGCATCTCAAGCAGGTGTTCCTGGCACCCAAAATGTGGAAAAAGACACATCTCAAGTAGTACAGACCCCACCCATAGAAGCAGAAGTACATGTAATAAACCTCCCAATCATCCCTTACACTCCATCAGAAGATCATACTGTGTCCCGATGGGATGAATTTGTGTATGATAAGAAAAGGAAGGCACTAGTCTTGAAATAGGAAGAGAGGATAAAGAGACTCTTCTAAGAAGATATGGTTACCCGGTGGGAGAACACGGCGATGCAAAATACAAATAAGGCTCCCATAGCCATGGAATCCGCAAAAGCAACACAGGACAATGTGGTCGATATGGTTAGAGAATTTGAGTCAACAAAGAGGAGAGCTCGCATGTTGCAACATACTGTGGCTAATGAGCAGGCTTACAGGGATATTGTAGTGAATAAATATAATCGCTTGTCTGTTGATCACAAGGAATTATCAGATAAGTATCTCCATTTAGAAGAAGAAAATGAGCACCTTCCAGTCCATATGATGGTTCTGGAAGCAAAAAAGAACGATTATGAAGCTAGAGTTTCTCATCTGCAAGCAGATAAGCAAGCAATCGTTGAGCAATTAGAGCAGGCAGAGAGCAAAGCAATAGATATGTCTCCCTTTCATGAGCTATCCTGTGACATTCTGAGACAAATGCACGCCACACAGGAGCTAATTACTGAGGAAGTGTGTAGGCTCAAATCCATGATGGTTAGATTGAAAGAAGTCAATGCAGAATCCAATAGGATTAAGGAAAAATATACTCGGGTTAAAGCAAACATCCTGAGCCATATGGAATGGAGAGAAGGGAAGGTTGATTTCCCCAAGCATCTCCCATTCAAGTCTGTAGATGATTTTAAAGAAGATATAGCCCTCATGGAATTCTTCAGGAACTGTGGCCTTAAGCTAATGGCTAAGATCCAAGGAACAATGGATAAAAGTAACAACCTTTATCAAAAAATCCATGAAGTACATGATAAGTGCAAGATGAGTTTTCCTCAGTCCCTCGATGAGTTCCCATGCAAAGAGCAACATTTATCAGACTTGAAGGAAGAGCTAGGAATTCAAATAGAATATGTAAAGAAGATTGATGTCCTAGCCATTGATGATCTCCATCACTATATTGGGCTGTCATCAATTTACAGTCATTTTCTTAAAGAAATCCACCAAGCAGCAGTTGTAGAAATTCAGGGTGTTGAAGCAGAACTTGGTAAACATGTGACTTCCCAGAAGATCTTGCTCCCTTCCCCAACAAATGTGGTTATCAGAGACACTGGTATCTGGTTCAGTTACATAGCAAAGGAGTAAAGGAAAGCAGCAACAGCAGTAGCAGCCAGTCCAAGCACCTCTCTCCCAGCAGGAATGCCTTCCCAAGGGTGAACACGCTGATCCTAAGGCGTTGTTCCTATTTTTCATTTGGTCTCCCTATGTTTAAAACGTATAATCACTGGACAGCTGTCCTTTTCCTTTTTGAGAAATTTTATGTTTTAAGAAAAGGGCCACAATTTGTTTATTAAGAGGAAAAGTCTGTAGAGGACATGTGTAAAGAGCCAGGTGGCAGCCCAAGAGGCATTTTGTAAAGATATAAATAGAAGTTTAAGGAATAGTGAAAGGAATTTTGGTAGGGAAAAAGAATTTTCTTAACTTGTACAAGCTATCTTGCACTTGCTCCAAGAAAATGAAATTTGCCTAATAAGAGCCTGGAGAGGACGTCTTTTGCATGGAAATGGATGTTGGATGTATGCTGGATTATTCTTGTGACTTTCATATTCTACAGTGAGATCTGTATTTACTGTCTTGAATTATTTCTCTGTATTGATTGATCTTACTGTTTCTTGTGCAAATGAATTTCCTCCGACATGAGTAATGGAATGCGTTATATGTGAATTGGAAGCTATATTCTAATATCTTTTCCTTCTTGCTGTGGATATATCTTTATGATTTAATGGATGTCTGTTGATCTTTAGATATTTCTTCCAGTACATTACTCATACTTATAATTTGCTCCTTGCAGGGATAGTTTAGGTTTATTTCGGTTTTAAATACAGATTTGTTTCGAGTTCTGCATTTAGATTAAGTTAGCTTAGGCACTTGCATATCATTTCAAACTATAAAATAAAAAAAGAACGGTGGATCGGACCATAACCGGTATAATTGAAGCAAATATCCAAACCTAACAGTTGCCGGAACCGCTAACCGGACGGATTCCCCACACCAAATGGTGGACAATCTAATTGGGATAGTCTACCGGGGAGAATCCCTTTCTGCTTGATGCTGCGATCTTCGGGGCATCAACACTACCCCATCGAATCATAGTTCTATTGTTGAGCAGACTCTTTGGTCAACCAAACACCAACATCTATAAACTCAGTTGGGTTCCATTGATATACCATGTTGCCACACATGGTACAGTCTTCAATTGGGCACATATTATTTTAGACAGTATGGAGTCAACCATTTCTGCAGCTCAAGCCGGCCTTTCAGAAGGGAAGTCACAATTCTTCATGTCTGGCTACCTCATTGATTGTATATTAGTCAACCACCCTTTTCCTAATTTGGGATGTACTTGGAATCCGAATGATACTCCCATTCATGTAGCATATCACATAACTTGGGCTCACCGATATGTAGGTTACTACAAATTACTATGCGAAGAACTAATCATGCCCCTTTATTCACTGGTCTTCAATAAAGAAGCAAATTGTATGTCAGACAATGCCTTGGATGTAATAGTTGAATATGGAGACTATTACTTCTCATCAGAAGGTACATACATTAGAATGTATGGAGGCACCCAACCTCCTTCTCTATTGACGAAATATGCTACAGATTACGTAGTGCATAAAGAATCGATAAGACAAGTGTTCATCAATGGAATTGGTCATTATCTGCATGACAAAAAAAAGCTTCTTACCCACCTGTACCATTCAACATTGGTGGATACAAATTTCCTAAGATAAAGGCAGTGGAAGCCTTCATTTCAGACTTGCAACCTTTTCACTTTGGAACTAAAATTTTTGTAAGAAACGACAAGAAAGGAAAGGTGGCTAAACATTGTGCTTCTTATAACATCACTTTTCAGTACTCAAATCACTTTCTCAAATAAGAGGAAATATATAAAAGGGTAAACAATATGACAACGTTGCACAACAAACTAAATCTGAAGATTGCATCTACTTCTACCCAAACTACAACCAAAGAAAATCAAGCAGAAATACATAAACAAAGTGAAGAGGTGAAAATACTACAAGAACAACTACAGCTGCAACATGAAGAAGCATTGGAACAGCAACAAAACGAAGCAAAAAAAAAAAAAACCAGCAGCATCAAATACAACAAATGGAAGAAAAACATGAATCGGTACAAAGAAACATGAATCAAATATTGTCAAAGAAACATGAATCAGTACAAATATACCTGATCGGTTAAGATGCTTCTACAACCGAGTCCTGGGCTCCTTCTCTTCACAATGACTTGGGAATTCCTCCAACGTAACAACACTTAAAGCATTCCTTCTAGGTCCCTCTCTCATGGATCCTCCTTGTATTTATGGGACAAGGTAGGCAGTTGGAATTGAGAGGTGGTTGAATTGGGAGGTTGGGGAAGTTGCAAAACCAACTTCAACTAATCCTAAATTGTAATCTTAATATATTTTTGATTTCATCTTAAGATGTGCGCGGCTTTCATACAACAAGAGTAACGCACAGAGAGCAAATTTTATTCTTTGCAACAAGCGTTTGCAACTTTTTTGAAGGTGTGCGCTGGTTGTCCTTGAACAAAGTAGTGCATATTTTGAGGTGTGCGCTGGTTTACTATAGCAAGAGTAGCGCACATGTTGTGAAACCTGTGGAAATATTAAGATTTTCAGCTGTAGAGTGTAGTTCCAACCAAAACTCATCTAGGTCAACCTATCTCTTCAATCCATGGTGTCCTTTTGTGTGATCGATAAAGCAATGTGATCATAGGTGGAGAAGTGCAGGTTTGACCTATAACAGATGCCCCCTAATGTGTGAGGTCAGAGGGAAATGATGGCCGAAATACATTATAATTCCAAGTCATAGGAGGAGCAAGAAAACCGCAGAACTGAGTCACAAAAACACCTGAAACAACGATCAAGGTCACCGAGCAATTACAATCTTGACATCATATAGATGTGTAGCATGATACGACATGATCTTCGATACATAACTAGGAGATGTATATATAGCATGACCACTGAAATACAAGCGTGGATCCATGTCAAAATGAGAGATCATAACTATAACAACAAAATGGATCTATGTCTCATGAAGAGTCAAAATGAGTGACGCTCAGTCTTGCACAGCTTGGGTGATAACATAAATATGGTGTTTCTATCAGAGTCCCAAGGTCTTCATCAAAACAACCCAAGGTAAAAACCCTAACCATGTGAATAAATGAGCTGAGGTCAAACATGGGGGGTATCGTTTGATTACCAGTCATTGATGTATACCGTTAACAAACGCGAGGACTTCCATCGATAATGATAATGGGGTCCAAGGTACCTAGTACATTCCAACAAGTGTGAATAAGTGGACTTGAAGTTGAACACCTGAGGAACCTGTCAAATAAGAGACATTGATGTATTCCCATTATTCAACAGTGAGGGAAACTACCACTGGTGACTGCAATCCCCAAGGTACTAACCAAAACTGTAAACTTCATTCCTAGAGAAAAATGAAATGAAGTCGATGGGAAGAAGTTCGTTGGAAGGGAGGCCTTAAGGCATCCTCCATCATCCAACACGAGGAACACTCAAAAGGTATGAGCTAATGTGGAGTAGGACAAGTAACAAGATGAAACAAACTGACACCAGGATGGCCGACACATGAAGTCAAGGTAAACTGTAGAATGGTCGACACAGGATATATCCTTGAACAGTGGGCATGACACAAACTGACTTAGGTAGTTTTCAACATGAAGGGGAAAGTGATAAAAGCCTACAATGTAGGAGACATTAGTAGACCCTCCATATGATTGGAAGAATAACCAACCGGGGAGTAAAAACTCGGAGATTAGGTTCACCCCAAGGCCAAAAACTAAAACCCAATTGAAATGATAGACTCAAGTAGGTGCTATGTTCAAGGACATGACTGACTTAACTTCCTTTCAAATTGAAAATATGTGATATACCCTTCTTATCCCTTATTCTTTTTGGTAAAATAATGTCCTTCTTGTTGTTTTAATGAGTCCAAGAAAGAAAACTCAATAAGTCCAACCATGTAAAAGTTTAAGAGCCCATGGGAGGAAGACTCAGGACCTTCTTCATTGTTTACAGAGTTCGGAGAAGAAATAGAAGAATACTCTATAATACTGATCTCTGGATTTTAATATCGAGCCGAGATCTGTTCTTGCTCGCTAGTGTTTTCAATTTTAAGGAGTCTGAAAAAATTAAACAATAACTCCATACACCTACCCGTGGATTTTAGTATCGAGACCGGGTTGGTATATGCTCGCTGGTGTTTTCCTGTTTATAGAGTCTGAAAAACTTAAACAATCTTCTATAAACCCTCTCGTGGATTTCACATCAATCTTGAGTAGGTGAGTGCTCGCTTGGTGTTTTCATGTTTCGAGAGCTTGAAAACCCTAAAGAAGGCTCCAAAATTCCTTTTTCGTACAGTTAGTCTCCTCCCCCCAAAAATTCTAAAATGATAAGAGAAGAACTCTTCTATCCATGCATGACTAGAGTATTCCTTTTTCGTAAGTAATCCGCAAAAGTCTGGAAAAGGGTTAAACTTATACTTAAGCGGATGGACCTTCAATTCCTTTAACGAGCTTGAAGAGAACAAGTCTGCTCGGCTATCTTGTTTAGTTTTTTAAATAGTCAAAACAAGAGCTTAAAATGACTCAAAAGACAACTTCTAGGATCGTATGTTCATGACCTACCAAGGAATAGGATCTCAATAATCGAGTTAGTAACTATCGACAAATTTTCTCGATGACATAATAATTAAACAATATGGTATTGATATTGATCTGTCAATAAAGGAAATAAGTCATATCCGGTTTAATACTTTGAAACTCTAGTGAAAATTTGAAATACCTAGGTTAAAATTACCTCACCAAAACTTGTAGGTATTAGTGATTAAATAGAACCTTTTAGGGACAATTTGAAACTATACACTTTTGCAAAAAGTGGGTAAAAATCAAAGTTCATTTTATATAAATAATTTCAAATTGAAAAATCAAATATCGCAATTGGAGTTTTAGGGCAAAATTGGAGCAAAACCTTGATCTTCCTCCGTTCGCTGCGATCAAACCGGGCCACGAATCAACCTTCTGCTTCCACCAAGTAAGTTTATTCCTCCCATACGTGCAATTTGATGCTTTTTTTGTCAATTTTCATGGTCAAAATCACTTTCTAGCAATGTTCATCACCTGTTTCTGCATGTGCGGTATTGTTTGTGATCAAAAGCAGCGCATACTAGTTAAGTGCGCTGGTTTTGATCAGGAAAAGCAACGCTCAAACGTGACTATCCAGTACAAATAGTAGCGCATACCCCTGAAAGTGAGGAAAAAAGTGGAAAAGACTAAAAATTTGATTGTTGCTTGGCAGGATGGTTCTTGTCTGGCGTGAAAGGGAGCATGAGGACATGGATCGAATAGCATTACAAGATCCGACGACCCTCCATGCACTCCGAAGATGTGGACTATTGAAATTTTATAGAATGGTCAATATGCGGGCACTAAACCGCTTGCTTGAGAGGCTTGTCCAATACTGGGATGCCAAGGCATTGGTGTTTGATATCCAAGGTGAAATACTGGAACTCACCGTCAATGACATCTACTTTATCACGGGTCTCTCTCGAAGGGGAGACTTTGTGAACTTGAAAGGGTCCTCACACAATGTGGGTGCCTTGTCCGTGCAAGAGTACGTGAATGCCTACTGCCTATCAGGAACTGAGAAATCCGGTAATCAAATTCTGATCTTGACTATTGCAAGCTTCCCCCTCAAATTCATTGTAAGTATTCTTAACCGGATGGGAGGGAGTGCTACGCAACATCTTACTTAGAGGCATTATATGCACATAGGTACTGAATGTTTGCATGGTAAAGTGTATTACTAGTGTTCAAGTCTTTTGGCCAACATGAAGCTTCAACTCTCAGGGTGTAAGACCGGGAGGATGAAGAATTTTGGGTACGAAAGCATACTTTGCACCTTATTCTTTGAAAGGGTGCCTACTATGAGTCTGGGCATGCCCTTTCCCCCAGTCAACCCTCGTGAGCCAATGTTGTCTCGTTGGTGTGAGATCTTCCCCCGCTAGGGTGGTGGCGAGAGCAACTTCTGTTACCATGAGGATGATTTTTGGGGTTGGTGGGAAAGACAAGTGACAACCCTCGAGCAGTTTCCATATGCGGGTATAGACTTCTGCAACGATCCTGAGCTGATACTTCCTCCAGGAGCAGCCTGGGGAGATATAGGTATGTTTATGTTTTGAAAAGTTATTTAATTTTTTTGTTTTATAAATATGATTTTTATGATGAGTTTGAAGTACTAAAACAAAGTGTCATGTGCAGATGTTGGACCAGTGCGTCCTGAGGGACACCCTCGCACTTTCATGAGGCAAGTGGTAGTGGGTGTAGATGATGCCATGCTGGGAACCATTAAGGGGAAGATGAGTCAGTTGACTCATGACATTTCAACTTACAGGATCAAGCAGATGCTGCTCGACATGCAGGAGAATGTGGTTGGTGTGCCCCCAGCCTGGATTAGGCTACTGCGGAAAGTGGCTAGACTGGTCATATGCTACCGAGAGGCAGCAGAGGCAAATGAGGCCCAACATTCTCCATAGGAGAAGGATATTCTATGTATATTTTGAGTTCATTGATGTCAGAACCCGAAAATTTCCAAAAAATTTAAAACTTTTAAAATAGCAATAAATGTTATATATAAGCAGTCTTTTAACTGTCTGTTTAACTTACTTGGTTGTATGTGTGTATGAAAGATCTTTGTTGTACTTAAATTTTATTAAGGTTATCTCTTTTCTATTAATAGTTGTTTTAATGTGTCGTAACATCCAGGGGAACTTGCCATAGCAGGCTGTGCTTACTTAGCTTACGAGCTAATGCATCGAACTGTTTTTTTTTCTCTTTACAGATCTACAGGTAATGAGCGGTCGCGACAATTATATATATATTTTTTTAAAGTTATAATCCAATTAGCTGTACAAAATTCATTCAAATGAAAGGTATTTGCGCACTCAGTTTTCAGGTGTTTGAAGGTAGCATTCTGCATATGAACTTCTCTATTCTTTCTATTAATGAATTTGAAACCTCTAGCGATGATGATAGCTGTATTTCTGAAGTGTCCAAGCATAAAACAACTTGTAGAAATAATTTCCATTGATGATGATTCTGTACTGCAGACGCGCCTCATATTTAGTATAGTAAAATAAATCTCTTACCTATTGTCAGCATTAATTAAAGAATCTATCATTTACAAGTCTCCTTCTAATCATCTCAGGCTTGTATAAGTTGAACAATTATTTTTATATCAATGATTCTAAATTTATAAGCTTATCCTGAGTGATTTGTCTAAATGTTTATAAGGAATTTGAAGTAGTTGAATACCTGTTATGAAAATTTGAACTTGTCGTAACAGGTTTTTATCAACCCAAAAGGCGCTTGTATGGCACTCCTATCTTTGTTAATATAACTTCTTCAGGTTTAGACTACTTCCAAGACTGGGTTTTCAAATGATGTTTATAAATCAAGTTATGAGCAAACTATGCATTTGCAACTACCAAAAAAAATCACCAAACAATAATTCATATTACTCTTACTATGAATTTATTTGGGAGCAAGATAAAGTTCCCATTGAATGTTTAAATGCTAAAACATTTATTTGATTAATGGTTCGTAGACAAGGTGAGGTTACTAATTATACTACATTTGATAGCAATGATCAAAATCATGGTTTCAATCATATGGTGTCACGATCCTATGGAATATCCATAATATCCCTTTTATTTGGCACCATGATGGAGATATCGTCGTAAACAAACTATGTAATAGTTACCCAAAGCATGAAAATAATTAAAGGGATACGTGGCTAAATCTCATCCGAGTATTCATCTCATAAAAGGTTGACAAACCCTATTCCTTACCATTTCTTCCCTCGCCTTCGGGCTCGGCCGCTCTGTGGGTTTTCCTGTCCAAAACTTGCCGAAACCATGGTGGTATCTACTTCCCACACTGTTATAGCTTACTACGCTTGTCCATTGCTAAGGTTTAGGAGTCGTGTTTTTTTTTTGGCTTTTTAACAGTTATAGTATTCTTGTGAGAACCCTAGGGTTCTATCCTTTCTGTTACTAGCTTCATACATACCAGTCACGGCTTCCATTGTTGCATCCCTTTTACTTATTTCTGTAACCACCTTCACTGTGGATTGCATCTTTGAATTCGCCATTTCCTTCTTTGGTGGCCAAGGTTAGGGTTCACACTTCATCGTTCGTGGTTTCAAGACCTGTCACTGTGGTGGTCGCTTCATTCCAATTTCTAGTGAGCTAATCCTGTTGGTTTCGTAGTGTTATTTCGAATAGAAAAATAAAAAGCTTGTTGTTTCGTTTGTTGAGAATATAGACGGTAACTGGTTGTTGTTTTCTATCCTAAGCAGGTATTGGACACTTCATAAGGTGTACAGGACGCAGCTCTCGGCATCTGGCTCCTCCGGGTAAGCCTGGTCCTTACCATGGCATTTTCTCCTTGGGGTTTTTGTTTGGGCGAAAAGGGTTTGGTCTTCAAAGGACATGAATCTACCGCTATCGTCGTTATGTTGAGTCTTTTAATAGCTTGACCCTGCAAGACCCTGACAGGTTTTATTCCTGTCATACGATAGAGGCATTGTGGCTTCGGCCGTCTGTAACTTAATGGTATCCCTTAGGGTATTGTAGGGTTTTTACAAACGAGTTGTTATATGTTTAAAGCGTAGAGGACAAGGCTAGAAGCCTGTTCTGAATATGGGGTTACGACCCCGTAGTTTTATCTTTATTACTGTACTCACAAAGGATTTTAGGGTGTACCACCCAGGTTTTATTAAACTTCTACAGGAGTTGTGCACTCGGCTATTAGTAAAACAATGTATTAACTAAAATGTTACATCCTACGTCTTTCTTTTGTAATTTAAGGTTTGGACAAGACTTGGTACAGTCGAGCTAGTGTATGTTATGTGTTTTGACTTTCTATAACAAGCTTTTGTCAGTGACGAGGCTACGGCTGTAGATAAATATGTTGTAAGGATTTGAAAGTTTGCAAAAATGTCTGCGTTCCCTTTTGGTATTCGATACTGTGTATTATAATAACTAAATCTTTGTTTTAAAAAGGTTTTGAGAACTCAGTCGTAAGTTGGATACAGTAATATCAAAGGTTTTGCTCCTGCGTTTCCTGTATAATTTTTAACTTATAAAAATGACTTGTTACAGCCCTTCTATAGGATGAGGTCGATGTATGATGAGTGTTTCAGGTTCGAATTTTTATGTATAATGCTTCTATAAATAAAAAGACTACGACCGTAGGCAAAAAATTATTGTATGAATTTAATGTTAGGATGCTACGTCTAAATGTATTCTGTAGGTTTCGAACTAATGGGTGTGGCATATAATTTAATTGTAGGACAGAAGTCCATTCGGAATTTACAGTGTTGTTTTGTTGGATGATTTATGTATTATTAGGGTAGGACTCTGTCGATTCTGTGCATTCACATGAGAATAATAACTAAAGGGTTAGAGCTCGATAGTGAGCTAGAAATACAGTTCTGTTATAATGACTTTGACCATAAGAAAATAATGGAAGTCTAAGGGAATATAAATACTACCTGATGAAGCTCGGCCTCGAGTTAATTATTGTTCTGTCATTGATTTGTTTTGTTTAAAAGTTAATAACTAAGTCAAACTGCTGCCGAATGTTTTCTTGTTGTAGAAAACTGGAGAGATAGGTTTTTGGTTCGAACTCCATGACCAAACTTATTGTTTAGTAAACTGTTTGGTTTGTTTTAACTAAGACTCTGTCTAAAAATAGTTAAACAGATGAATGACATTACTATACTGTTGTTTTAGTTCAAGGTTGAGTCAAATAAGTTCTGCTAATCCTTTTGTATAATCAGTCAATGACTAAATAAACTTTCTATTGTAATTTGGCTCGTTCATTTATGTGATAGATAATGACCTATACACCTGTTAGCTAGGGTTTGTATCTGCTATATTATCTATGATAATAAATGTATTGTGGTTATATGGTTACCTATGTGTTTCTATTCCTATAATTGTTTTAATGAATTTATTTTCTAAGAAATATTTACTGTATAAAGAGCCTTTACTTATCTATTTAACTATTGTAAGAACCAAGTATAAAATCACAATAACATCCTATACCTTATAATAATATCAAAGCGTATTACACATAAAACAATTACTTGAACTGTATGATAATAGTGATATTAGGAAATTTCTAAGACAATAATTCTGCAGAATCTATCTACTAACAGTTCAGAAATACTAACTTTTACTGAAATAAAATACTGTTCAGACATAGAAGAGATAATCATAAACTACATTCATATTACTCAATAAACAGCAGGAAATAAGTGGCAGAACCTGTGTCAACTGTAGACAACAACAGCGATGGGAGGCTGTTCCTCCCTACCAATTCCTGGAGAGTGCCCAGACAGCACTTCTCAGGACCCCCAAGCTTGCTTTGGTCTCCCTGGCTGGAACTAGGTGCAACAGATTAATTCACTCAGCCAAAACAGCTAAACTGGAACCAAGTTACTGCAGCATCCCATATCAAAACACTTCCTTACTGTTTTTCCCTCTTCCTCAATGGGATTCCTGAATGACATTCACCTGAATGTATTCTTCCTCCAGAACTATATTGAACCCCCAGCTAAGTTCATTGAGTACTATTTAAAAGATTTCCTAGGTCTTAGTTGGGTTAACTGTCATTAATGAGACACCTGCTCAGATTCCACTTTCTTGGGGAATCATGACCCCAAAATATAGGGAAGTTGCCACCTGCAACTTACGAAGTGTTTGAGGATACTGCCACTTGTCTTTTGCCTTTCCACCTAGTTCCCTCCACCAGTTAGACCAGTAACCTCTTTTAACAGCTCTCCCATGCTGTTGTCTCCATGATTTATTTATTAATAATAAAATATTCAGAATTTACATTCCATTTCTGGTGACTTTGCTGAGTCATCAATTCCTACTTAGCATTAAATTTAACATAATGTCTCAGGAATATTAATAAAATAATTACATTATTTTTGCAAAATTGGGGTATGTGACATACACACCCCCTTAAAATGTAACATCGTCCTCGATGTTACTTATTCTTCATCTTCAACTACCTGCTGGAATAGATTTGGGTATTCTTCCCGCATCTTACTTTCCAGTTCCCAGGTAGCTTCTTCAAGACTAAGGTGCTTCCATTGCACCTTCAGCTGTCCAATTGTGCGGTTCCGCACAGTAATTTCCCTCCTCCCGAGGATACAATCCGGTTCCACCAGAACTTCCCCTTCTGGTTCTACCTGTACAATGTTCCAGTCAATAACATGAGTAGTATCATGAACATACTTTTTCAGAACAGAAATATGAAAAACATTGTGTACTTTTAAATTACGTGGTAATGCTAGTTGATAAGCAACTTGACCGATTCTAGATAAAATTTCAAATGGACCACAATAACGTGGTGCTAATTTTGCACAACTTCCCAGTCTTAGGGAGCTCTTCTTTGTCCTTACCTTGATGAACACATGTTCACCTACCTGGAACTCTTTAGGAGTTCTTTTCAAATCTGCTTGACTCTTTTGCTGATCCTGGGCAATCTTCAAATTTACCTGCACTTGTTTCACAATCTGTTCCATCTCTTTTAACAAATCAGGACCTAACACTAATCTATCTACTGGATTACTCCAAGAGATAGGAGTGTTACATTTACGTCCATACAGAATTTCAAAAGGACTAAACTTTGCTGACGATTGATAGCTGTTATTGTATGCAAATTCTGCTAAATGTAAATAATCCGCCCACTTACCTGGTTGATCTTTAACATACATCCTTAGCAGATCTTCTAATACCTGATTAACTCTTTCAGTTTGTCCGTCCGTCTAAGGATGGAAGGAAGTGCTGAAATTCAGAGTTGTGTTTAATCCTTTAAACAAAGATTTCCAAAAATTCCCTGTGAATTTAGGATCCCTGTCTGAGATAATAACTTTTGGGACACCATGTAACCGAAAAATCTGTTTCAGAAATATATCAGCTATGTTTGCAGCCTTGTAAGTGGTTTTAACAGGAATAAAGTGTGCTAATTTACTTAATTTATCTACCACTACCATAATTGAATCATTCTGATGCTGATTTTTAGGTAATCCCGTAATGAAATCTAAACTAATTATCTCCCACTTCCAGTTAGGAATAGGCAAGGGTTGCAGCAACCCAGCTGGATGTTGGTGTTCTATTTTCACTTGTTGGCAGTCCAAACATCTAGCTATATACTCAGTTGTTTCAGATTTCATATTAGGCCAAAAATATTATTTTCTCAACATGGTGACAGTCTTCTAGTAGCCTGGATGCCCTGAGTAAGGGGTTTTATGAACTTCGTCCAGAATTAACAGTTTAACTTTAGGTACATTTGGAACATACATCCTGTCTTTGAACAATACAAATCCGTCTTCATTTAAACTATATCCTTTTATCACACTTTCTGTAGGTTGTTCTTTGGCTGTAGCTTGTAAATACTGATAATTTTCATCTGATTTTATCCCTTCAGCCAACTGTTCATTCAGACCAGAGGTATAAGTGCTGCTAGATGATACAAAATTCAGCTTTGCATTTCTGCTCAAAGCATCAGCCACTTTATTTTCCTTTCCTTTTATGTGCTGAATCTCAAAATCATATTCACTTAAGAAGGCCAACCACCTGGCTTGTCTTGCATTTAAGTTAGGCTGGTCTAAAAGGTATTTCAGACCCTTATTATCAGTCATTAAAGTAAAATTTCTGCCTATTAAATGGTGTCGCCACATCTTTAATGCATGAATAACAGCAGCTAATTCTAGGTCATAAGTGGCATAATTTTTTTCATGAATTTTCAGCTTCCTAGACTCATAGGCAATGACATGTCCATCCTGAGTCAACACTCCACCTAGACCATCATTACAAGCATCGGTGCAAACCACGAAATCCTTATTAGGATCTGCTATTCTTATAATAGGCGCAGTTGTTAATAAAGTTTTTAACTTCTTAAAACTTTCCTCACACTTCAAGTTCCAATCAAACTTCTCGCCTTTCTTTTGCAAGGAAGTGATTGGGTTGGATATTTTTGAAAAGCCTTCAATGAATCTCCGGTAATAACCGGTAATTCCCATGAAGGATCTAACATCTGTTACATCCTTTGGTACTGGCCACTCTTCAATTGCCCGAATCTTTTCAGGATCAACTGAAATCCCTTCCTTGGTGACTACATGTCCTAAGTACTGGATTTCGTCTTTGAAGAAGTCACACTTACTGAACTTCGCAAAGAGCTGCTGCTCTCGTAGCTATTGTAAGACTATCTGTAAATGTTCTTTATGCTCCTCTTCATTCTTAGAATAAACTAAAATGTCATCAATGAATACGACAACAAATTTATCTAAGTATTTATGCATTATGTGTTGTTCATTAGGCACATGAAGACAGCTGGGGCGTTAGTAAGCCCAAATGGAATTACGACAAATTCTTAATGTCCATACCTTGTTTTGAAAGCTGTTTTGAAAATGTCTTCTTCTTTAATCCTTACTTGATGATAACCCGATCTCAAGTCTATCTTAGAGAACACCGTAGCTCCACGTAGCTGATCAAACAGATCATCTATGCGAGGCAACGGATATCTGTTTTTAATCGTCATCTTGCTCAGTTGACGGTAATCTATGCAAAGTCGCATAGTTTCGTCCTTCTTTTTAACAAAAATTACTGGTGCTCCCCAAGGGGATACACTGGGTCGAATGTAATTCTTGTCTATTAACTCCTTTAACTGAGTTTTTAATACATTAAGCTCCAAAATATTCATACGATACGGAGCTTTTGAACTGGGTACAGCATCTGGTACTAGTTCAATTGTAAAATCCAGTTCTCTCTTGGGAGGTAATCCTGGGATTTCCTCAGGAAAAACATCAATAAAATCATTTACTACAGGAATATCCTCTACGGTTTTCTTGCTAATTTCAGACTTAACTCCCTCATCTATAATAGTTACAGCATAGGCTTTGCACCCTTTTCTGACTGCCCTTTTAAGTTGTAAAGCAGAAATCTACCTGACTACTGTTTTTCTAGGAATACCCCTAACAGTTACAGGCTATCCATTACTATTTACACATCTAAAAGTTTTGTCAAAACAGTTTAAAACTACCCTATGCTGTTCTAACCAGTCCATCCCGATAAGTATGTCATAAGAGCCAAGTGGCAAAACATTTAATTTAACTGTAGTCTTAAAATCATTCATATCTAAGACACATTCCTTAACATAACAGTTTACCTTCCTTTTAGCCCCAGTAGCTAGTTGTACAGACCAAGAATTATCAAACCTTTCAACAGTCAGATTACATTTTTCTACTAGTTGGGGTGAAATATAACTAAGACTAGCACCCGGATCTATTAAAATAATTACAGGGATTTTGTTAATCATACCTCCTACTTCCACCATGGAAGTTTGATAGTCAGCTTGGCGGTTTTTCAACGCTGCATTGATTCGGGGCATAGTCCCTACAAAGTCTCCAACAGTCATTTCATCTTGAATAGTATGAATATTGCTGATTTGTTTCTTTCGATTTGGGCAAACTGATGCATAATGTGGGCCATTACACTCCCAGCACTTAACAGGTTCCTTTCACTCAAAATTCTTAGTGTAGTTTCCATGATTGTTAGGAGCCTCCTTGCTGCTTTTGAAATTGTTGGAATGATTAGCAGCTCCATTTTTGTTTCCCTGGAATCTTTTACCATTAAAATGGTTTCCGTTCTTGTTATTCTTGAAACTTTTATGGGGTACAAACTCCTTTTTCCTGTACTCAAGCTGATTACTGTTCTTTTTGGCTTTCCAGCTGGCTATCCCTTCTTTCTTTTTATTCTGTTCATAACAGAAATTAGCCTTTCGCATAGCTTCTTCCAGTGTTTTGGGGTTGTCATATTCAATTCTGTCCTTGATATGATATGGCAGAAAGCTAAGAAACCGCTGTATTTTTGGTTTCTCTTCGACAAAATACGCCACATACCTTAACAGACTTAAGAACTTACTGTTTAAGTCCTTCATCGTCATAGATCCTAGCTTCAGTTCATAAAATTCCTTGGCCCTCTCTTCGTAGTACTGTTCAGACAGAAATTTCTTCTTGAAGTATCTTTTAAAGGTACTCCAATTAACTTCTTTTTCTTTAATCCCCTTGACCCTTTTCAGGTCTTGCCACCATATGTCCGCCTTTCCAGAAAGGTTGTAGATGGCCATTCGTGCCTTCAGCTGATTTGAATAGTTATAAATCTGGAAATATTTTCTCATTCCAGATAACCAAGATTCTGCCTCTTCTCCTGTTTTAGATTCTCCGTTGAAAGTTGGGGGTTTTATCTTCTTAAACTCCCCGAAAATCTCTTCATAAGGCCTGTACTTTTTCCTTCTGTTGTGCAGCTCAGCTTCATTGCTATCACTAGTAGTGCGATAACTGTGTTGTTCCCTTCTTTCTTCAGATGATGAACTGCTGTCAGATTTAGCTGGTTTCATCCTTTTAGACCCTCTTTGATGACTAGCTTCTTCTGAGTCAGCTCGTTTGCTCCTTCCTTCTGTCTGAAATTTTCCTATCAATAGTTGATTTAGCTGCTCTTGAGTTTTCAGAATCCTTTCATTATCCTTCTTGACTGTTTCTATCTCTGTCTTTAAACCTTTTATGGTCTGCATCAGTTCAGTGGAGTGAGCAATTACCTCCTCTGTCTCAGGTTCTCTCGACATCTGTCTTGTCGCAGTGTTTGGGGATTCCTGCTCAGCATATTCTCCTAGCTTTTCCATACCTGCCTGTTAATTTCAGAAAAAGGAAATTTTTCTGCTCTGCTTCATGAAACAGAAATATAAGTTAGTACTTTATATATTTAAATTTTTCTTTCATGGTCACTGTTTTGCGGAAACTAGTGGAGTCACATCCAGTCCTAGTGTCTGAACCTGGCTCTGATACCACATGTTAGAACCCGAAAATTTCCGAAAAATTTAAAACTTTTAAAATAGCAATAAATGTTATATATAAGCAGTCTTTTAACTGTCTGTTTAACTTACTTGGTTGTATGTGTGTATGAAAGATCTTTGTTGTACTTAAATGTTATTAAGGTTATCTCTTTTCTATTAATAGTTGTTTTATTGTGTCGTAACCTCCAGGGGAACTTGCCATAGCAGGCTGTGCTTACTTAGCTTACGAGTTAATGCATCGAACTGTTTTTTTTTCTCTTTACAGATCTACAGGTAATGAGCGGTCGCGACAATTATATTTTTTTAAAAAAAGTTATAATCCAATTAGCTATACAAAAGTCATTCAAATGAAAGGTCTTTGCGCACTCAGTTTTCAGGTGTTTGAAGGTAGCATTCTGCATATGAACTTCTCTATTCTTTCTATTATTGAATTTGAAACCTCTAGCGATGATGATAGCTGTATTTCTGAAGTGTCCAAGCATAAAACAACTTGTAGAAATAATTTCCATTGATGATGATTCTGTACTGCAGATGCGCCTCATATTTAGTATAGTAAAATAAATCTCTTACCTATTGTCAGCATTAATTAGAGAATCTATCATTTACAAGTCTCCTTCTAATCATCTCAGGCTTGTATAAGTTGAACAATTATTTTTATATCAATGATTCTAAATTTATAAGCTTATCCTGAGTGATTTGTCTAAATGTTTATAAGGAATTTGAAGTAGTTGAATACCTGTTATGAAAATTTGAACTTGTCGTAACAGGTTTTTATCAACCCAAAAGGCGCTTGTATGGCACTCCTATCTTTGTTAATATAACTTCTTCAGGTTTAGACTACTTCCAAGACTGGGTTTTCAAATGATGTTTATAAATCAAGTTATGAGCAAACTATGCATTTGCAACTACCAAAAAAAATCACCAAACAATAATTCATATTACTCTTACTATGAATTTATTTGGGAGCAAGATAAAGTTCCCATTGAATGTTTAAATGCTAAAACATTTATTTGATTAATGGTTCGTAGACAAGGTGAGGTTACTAATTATACTACATTTGATAGCAATGATCAAAATCATGGTTTCAATCATATGGTGTCACGATCCTATGGAATATCCATAATATCCCTTTTATTTGGCACCATGATGGAGATATCGTCGTAAACAAACTATGTAATAGTTACCCAAAGCATGAAAATAATTAAAGGGATACGTGGCTAAATCTCATCCGAGTATTCATCTCATAAAAGGTTGACAAACCCTATTCCTTACCATTTCTTCCCTCGCCTTCGGGCTCGGCCGCTCTGTGGGTTTTCCTGTTCAAAACTTGTC
Organism: Larix kaempferi; assembly: GCA_027924585.1. Taxonomy (NCBI): domain Eukaryota; kingdom Viridiplantae; phylum Streptophyta; class Pinopsida; order Pinales; family Pinaceae; genus Larix; species Larix kaempferi. The sequence continues at coordinate 3,329,739 of BSBM01000588.1, forward strand.
GAAACCATGGTGGTATCTACTTCCCACATTGTTATAGCTTGCTACGCTTGTCCATTGCTAAGGTTTAGGATTCATGTTTTTTTTTGGCTTTTTAACAGTTATAGTATTCTTGTGAGAACCCTAGGGTTCTATCCTTTCTATTACTAGCTTCATACATACCAGTCACGGCTTCCATTGTTGCATCCTTTTTACTTATTTCTGTAACCACCTTCACTGTGGATTGCGTCTTTGAATTCGCCATTTCCTTCTTTGGTGGCCAAGGTTAGGGTTCACACTTCATCGTTCGTGGTTTCAAGACCTGTCACTGTGGTGGTCGCTTCATTCCAATTTCTGGTGAGCTAATCCTGTTGGTTTCGTAGTGTTATTTCGAATAGAAAAATAAAAAGCTTGTTGTTTCATTTGTTGAGAATATAGACGGTAACTAGTTGTTGTTTTCTGTCCTAAGTAGGTATTGGACACTTCATAAGGTGTACAGGATGCAGCTCTCGGCATCTGGCGCCTCCGGGTAAGCCTGGTCCTTACCATGGCATTTTCTCCTTGGGGTTTTTGTTTGGGCGAAAAGGGTTTGGTCTTCGAAGGACATGAATCTACCGCTATCGTCGTTATGTTGTGTCTTTTAATAGCTTGACCCTGCAAGACCCTAACAGGTTTTATTCCTGTCATACGATAGAGGCATTGTGGCTTCGGCCGTCTGTAACTTAATGGTATCCCTTAGGGTATTGTAGGGTTTTTACAAACGAGTTGTTATATGTTTAAAGCATAGAGGACAAGGCTAGAAGCCTGTTCTAAATATGGGGTTATGACCCCGTAGTTTTATCTTTATTACTGTACTCACAAAGGATTTTAGGGTGTACCACCCAGGTTTTATTAAACTTCTACAGGAGTTGTGCACTCGGCTATTAGTAAAACAATGTATTAACTAAAATGTTACATCCTACGTCTTTCTTTTGTAATTTAAGGTTTGGACAAGACTTGGTACAGTCGAGCTAGTGTATGTTATGTGTTTTGACTTTCTATAACAAGCTTTTGTCAGTGACGAGGCTACGGCAGTAGATAAATATGTTGTAAGGATTTGAAAGTTTGCAAAAATGTCTGCGTTCCCTTTTGGTATTCGATACTGTGTATTATAATAACTAAATCTTTGTTTTAAAAAGGTTTTGAGAACTCAGTCGTAAGTTGGATACAGTAATATCAAAGGTTTTGCTCCTGCGTTTCCTGTATAATTTTTAACTTATAAAAATGACTTGTTACATCCCTTCTATAGGATGAGGTCGATGTATGATGAGTGTTTCAGGTTCGAATTTTTATGTAGAATGCTTCTATAAATAAAAAGACTACGACCGTAGGCAAAAATTATTGTATGAATTTAATGTTAGGATGCTACGTCTAAATGTATTCTGTAGGTTTCGAACTAATGGGTGTGGCATATAATTTAATTTTAGGACAGAAGTCCATTCGGAATTTACAGTGTTGTTTTGTTGGATGATTTATGTATTATTAGGGTAGGACTCTGTCGATTCTGTGCATTCACATGAGAATAATAACTAAAGGGTTAGAGCTCGATAGTGAGCTAGAAATACAGTTCTGTTATAATGACTTTGACCATAAGAAAATAATGGAAGTCTAAGGGAGTATAAATACTACCTGATGAAGCTCGGCCTCGAGTTAATTATTGTTCTATCATTGATTTCTTTTGTTTAAAAGTTAATAACTAAGTCAAAGTGTTGCCGAATGTTTTCTTGTTGTAGAAAACTTGAGAGATAGGTTTTTGGTTCGAACTCCATGACCAAACTTATTGTTTAGTAAACTGTTTGGTTTGTTTTAACTAAGACTCTGTCTAAAAATAGTTAAACAGATGAATGACATTACTATACTGTTGTTTTAGTTCAAGGTTGAGTCAAATAAGTTCTGCTAATCCTTTTGTATAATCAGTCAATGACTAAATAAACTTTCTATTGTAATTTGGCTCGTTCATTTATGTGACAGATAATGACCTATACACCTGTTAGCTAGGGTTTGTATCTGCTATATTATCTATGATAATAAATGTATTGTGGTTATATGGTTACCTATGTGTTTTTGTTCCTATAATTGTTTTAATGAATTTATTTTCTAAGAAATATTTACTGTATAAAGAGCCTTTACTTATCTATTTAACTATTGTAAGAACCAAGTATAAAATCACAATAACATCCTATACCTTATAATAATATCAAAGCGTATTACGCATAAAACAATTACTTGAACTGTATGATAATAGTGATATTAGGAAATTTCTAAGACAATAATTCTGCAGAATCTATCTACTAATAGTTCAGAAATACTAACTTTTAGTGAAATAAAACACTGTTCAGACATAGAAGAGATACTCATAAACTACATTCATATTACTCAATAAACAGCAGGAAATAAGTGGCAGAACCTGTGTCAACTGTAGACAACAACAGCGATGGGAGGCTGTTCCTCCCTACCAATTCCTGGAGAGTTCCCAGACAGCACTTCTCAGGACCCCTGAGCTTGCTCTGGTCTCCCTTGCTGGAACTAGGTGCAGCAGATTAATTCACTCAGCCAAAACAGCTAAACTGGAACCAAGTTACTGCAGCATCCCATATCAAAACACTTCCTTACTGTTTTTCCCTCTTCCTCAATGGGATTCCTGAATGACATTCACCTGAATGTATTCTCCCTCCAGAACTATATTGAACCCCCAGCTCAGTTCATTGAGTACTATTTAAAAGATTGCCTAGGTCTTAGTTGGGTTAACTGTCATTAATGAGCCACCTGCTCAGATTCCACTTTCTTGGGGAATCATGACCCCAAAATATAGGGAAGTTGCCACCTGCAACTTAGGAAGTGTTTAAGGATGCTGCCACTTGTCTTTTGCCTTTCCACCTAGTTCCCTCCATCAGTTAGACCAATAACCTCTTTTAACAGCTCTCCCATGCTGTTGTCTCCATGATTTATTTATTAATAATAAAGTATTCAGAATTTACATTCCATTTCTTGTGACTTTGCTGAGTCATCAATTCCTACTTAGCATTAAATTTAACATAATGTATCAGGAATATTAATAAAATAATTACATTATTTTTGCAAAATTGGGGTATGTGACAATTGAGCCCAATTTTTCTATCATATGACATGACTCTGTGACAGACTTATGATCCAAACTCATACTATTTTTTGATACGGATTATATATATACAGTATCAGTTATTTACATGTGTGTTATTGTGTTTTATGCATGAATTACTTGTGTGTGAATGATGCAAATGAATCAGCTAATGCATTCAAGTTCCTTGGAATATGTTGATATGTTATATAATCAAACTATCTTTTAAGTAGCTTAATGCGCATAAACTGACGTAGCAAAGTAGGATCTCTAACCTGATAAACACCCAATAACTGAAAAACAACTAACTGCAAGTCAAGCCGTACCTCCAAATGTGAAATGCCATGGAACAGAGCATCTCGGAGTAGCTCTATGACTACACTATATTCAACCACATTATTCGTTGTGGGACCTAAACAAGCCCCTCCCGAAGACACCAGTTTTCCAGTTGATGAGTAAATGACCCAAGCAACTGTGGACAACTGACGAATGTGGCGGCTAGCGCCATCAAAAAACCCTATAAAGTGTTCAGTCGACATATGAAACACAAAGCAATAGATGCATAAGACGTAACTACAACCGTAAACAAAACTAACTCTAGAAAAAAATGTACAGCTATAATACATGAAAAAGCACAGATGCCTAAGCGTAGTACTTCTTTAGGTAGAGCCCATTTCTAGGCTCCGGCAACTTATTACCTTCATAGTCTGTTAACTCATATGCAACTTTCTTCAGTACCTTAGAAACTATGTAGGGACCGAGCCACATAGACTTGAACTTGCCATCCCCTAAAGGTTCCTTGTCCTGATCCCAGAGTAGAACAAGGTCTCCTTCGAGAAATACCCTAGGTCTGACATACTTATCGTACTATCCCTTGACCCAGTTCTTATGCACCTTGTTTGCTGTGAACGCATCGCGGCGTTGCTCATCCAGATGTTCTAAATGCAGCAAACGTTCTTCCAAGACTGAAGTGTCAGGTAAAAATTGGATAGCCAACTTTAATGAAGGAATCTCGCACTCAACCGAAATGACTGCCTCTATCCCATGTACCAGTTGGAAGGGAGAGAACTCGGTAGCAGTGTTTACATTGGCTCGGTAGGCCCAAAGAGCAGGATACACCATAATGTGCCAGTTAGTTTGACTGGCATTAACGGTCCTTTGTAAGATGGTCTTCAAAGTTTTGGTGACCACTTTGACCTGACCATTCTCCTACGGGTAAAACGAAGACGAGTGCTCCTGTCGAAAACCTAACATGGTGTAAAGATCGGTCATCATGCTGTTCTGAAAATGATGACCGTGATCAATCACGATCTCTTTGAGTATACCAAATCTTGCAATGATCTAGTTGAAAACGAAATAAGCAACTGTTTCCCCATCCACTTTAACAGTAGGCATTGCCTCGGCCCACTTGGTGAAGTAGTCGACGGCAATGATAATATGGTGATTACTTCCAGCGGAAACTGGATTACAATTCATAAAATCAACCCCCCACTTGGTGAAGGGGCCTGTCGTTATTTCACCTACCCAAATTTCTGAAAATTATTATTTTATTGCAAAATACTTTATGTTAAATTTAATTACAAAGTTTTGTAATTATGATCAATTCTGATCAAGGATGAATGTAATTACTGATTATTATTATTTAAATAAATTAATTAGGAGACAAACACCCAAGGGGACTGTTAAATGAGTGTTCACTGACCCACTAGGAGGAATGGAAGCTGTTAGAAGGTATGGGACAGATGGCAGCAATTGCATCACACCACTAGCTGTTGGTTATGGGACAACTACCCCTAAAAATGTGGCATTATCCCCTAGGTGGAGGGAGTGAGCAGGCAGCTCATTTAATGGCCCAGTAACATCTGAAAAGGCCTAGGTAGCCTACATAAGGAAAATTCGAATTGAGCAAGCAGCTCTTACACAATATTTCTATAGAATATTTTCTCATGTGCATCAAGTGATCACTAAGAGATTCGAATAGGGAGGCTAGCTGTGAGTGCAATCATAAGTCTGTATTTGGCTAAGAAGAACTAGAGGTGCTGGAGCAGGTCCTTTGGAATGCTAGCTATTGAAGACTCAGAAGTTATTTGCTACTACAAAGAAGAGATCCTAAATTCCTAAGTTTCTTCCTCCTGGTGGTTCAGTGAACAGGCTCGGGGGTCCTAAGGAAAGTACTTGACTGCTTTCAGGAATTGGTTGGGTGGAACAGTCTTCTTGGGCTGTTTGTTTCCCTACAGGACTATTCCAGGTTTCATTATCTCCTGTTTCAATTCATTTATTAATCTCTGTTTTGGAAGAAGAATTATGTTTTGATTCTGTTTGAAAGTCTGCATGTTTAAGTTACAATGATGATTTGAATTAATAAACTGGTATCTACATTTTTCCACATGTTGTTTTATGCATCGTACTCTAGTGTAGATAAGCAAATTAAGAATAGATTAGAAGATAGGCAAGTGCCACTGATTCGAATAGACATGTGTAGTGATTGAATTATGTTTTCATTTTTGCCCTATAATTAACAGTAGTAATTACTATACAGTATCTATTACAGTGTAGAAGATTCCATTGTTTTTATGGAAACAATTATAGACTTTGACTGTATAATTTCATTGTGTTTTTCCTATCCTTATTATTTACATAGGAAGTCAATACATTTTAAAGTTCTATACATTATATTTAGAAACAAGTATCATTACTGCAAATAAATAAGAAGTGCTAGTTTTGATCATAAGTTACAAATTACAGTTAACATATTTTTTTTTTAGTCACACTGTATTTTCCTTCATACATTCACTATAGAATACTTTATTCATAATCAGTTCAATATTATAAAAAACTGTAAACAAAGGGATTGCAAACCCTATTTTTATCTTACTCTTATCATATCTGCATTATAAATAGTAATGCTGTAAATGTATAAATGTGTTCATTATTTCAAAGCTGCATCTAACAGTCGTTACATAGTTTTACACACTTCACCAATACAAAATGTTTTCACTTCACACTATAACCTTTTGACTTTGATTTTATAGTTGAAACAGAATATGAAAACATTATAAACATTATAAGCATTATGATTGCCATCATTCATTTTATCCATATAGATTTTTCTAAACTATAAGTGTCGATCTTAAAACTGAGTTTCGTATCAAACTCTAGTTAGAAATTCGATACCATTATCATCATTTTTACAACATAAACTTTAGAATCTACACATGCTATGGATTGAATCTTAGTTTTGGCACCATAGTTCTGTTTAAGAGCTCATATTCAAACATTTAATTTCTATTCAAACAAAACACGAACTAGGGTATGGCCCTGTTCGATTCTTGTGTAAACGAAATGAAAACCATTTCGTCATTATACTTTACAGAGTTATCTTCTACAATGAATTCTTAAACCCTGGCTTAGCTTGAAAACCACATTATCTACCTACAACGCTCAAACACATAGTACAAACAAATCACATAGAACGTTATAGCATAATTTTTATTATCAAGGAGAAAAGCTTGTATCCACTGTAAACGAGCCTCGGCTCTACTTATATTTTCATAACTTAAACAACAGGTTGTGTTCAAATGTTTACACCATTGTAGGTTCCAACTTAAAGAAGGATAACGATATTCTTAGAAGCAAAACGATTACAACATGTTTCCAAACAAAAACGCACAGGGTTTAAACCCAAACTTTAAACATTTCAAAACAAATCCAAAGAACCCTTTGTATTGACTATTTTATAACCCACAGTACGACGAGATAGACATCAGAGCCAAACAATTAAGTATCATGCAAACAAATGAAGGCCAAATCCCTATACAGACACCATTCGAATAACAAAAGTTTTTTTTTTAGTTTTCCAACTGAAGACAACGATGAGGCACGATGAGAAACTGGCTACTCATCCCTTTGAAACACATCAACCACAGATGAAGGGCATCTATGAGGGTTTTAGACCCGGAGCTTACCAGGAATGGAAACGCGCCTTTTCCAAACCCTTGCTCAACACATTCTTCACCACCTGCAACTGACATAACAATAGCCAGAGTTAAGTATATGTTGTATGTTCAACCTTAAATCGAAGTTCAACAAAGGAAAACACTAAGATTTTTGAAAGTATTTACCTTCTCAATAAGCGGTCGAACTCTTGCATCCACGAAGAAGCCTTTACTGTAGACGAGACCAGGGCATTTCTATCTTTTGCAGCCTATGTGTTTCACTCCTTTTCTAAAACGAAAATCTTAAAACATTAACTCGATATCACTCTGAACCAGAGACCCAATTCTTAAATTACAACGCCATTACAATGGGAAGAACCTGCAAACTTCAACCCTATCTACAGGTCTCAAGGTCGAACCTCTTACAGACCCTCTACCCTAGAATTTCGACAGCCTGTCGGCCATACAACCCGAAAACAATAGAACATTGAACAACTTTCCAATCTCATAAACCAAATCAACGTTAGAAGTTAGGGTTGTAATCTAATAGCCCAAACTCATCACAATCAACATTCATGGTTGTGCCATCGAGGTTGCATTGGGTCGAACAACCCTTGCATTTAATGCTCTATCACTTCACATACATGGTATTGCCACGATGGATCACGTTGGATCGTTTTACATCCATCTCGGAGGAGTATCAACTTACAACCATTACATAGTGGTCTCGGCATTCACCATTACAGTGATTTTACAATACGTGGAGTGGTAACAATCCTTGTCACCTGGAGTTTTCATTTCAAGCTTTTAATGCCGGATCGAGACTCGATCTCCATGACAGCTCAAAACTTACGCCATTTAATTAACCAGCAGCTCGCCACCCTGTCGACATTTATTTCATGTCAGTGCATAAAAATCCACGATATAGTTTCTAAGTTGATAAATTGTATAGTAGTTATAATTCAAAGCGTTGGTCGAAATTTCGTTATATCATTTGGATATTCATAAATTTAATAACGTTATCATTATGTTTGCATAGTAGATATAGGATTTAACTTTATAATCTCGAATTAGGGTATCAAGGCTTAAGTTTAGCCATGTAATAAACACAATTTCATATTATTTTGATATTGTGAACTTTTATATATAACATTTATAATATTGCATTTTCAAAACTATTATTATAGGATAGCAATTATATAAGGTTTATATGGTTAATATATTAACCGTAGTTTTCATTTTCACGATTTATAAAAATATAAATGAAGGAGTTTATACTTTAGGACTTTCAACAAATGTTTGTAACTAGCATAAAAAGACCACAACCAAGCTAGAATTACGTCTTTGGCTTACGACAACAAACGAATACAACATGTATATCTTTAAACGTCATTATTTTCAACTTTATAATCAAACAAGACAGTGTCGAGAAACTGGGAAGAAGCACTAAACCATCATACCTGCAATTACTTGTTTTCATAAAAGAATTCACAATATTTCTATTTAACGATCGATTTGAATTACACAATGTGCTTTAACTACATAGTTATTGAACCTTTTACCTGTCATCTGCACATAGAATACTCAAGTGCGTTAGCGTTGCAGCTAAGTAAACTCCAAGGTACCTTGTAGGACACCCTTATGCATCAAAGGTCAAACTATCAGTATTCTTGCAAAAGAAAAGTGTCACATCATATTTTCGATTTGTTAGTGCATTTGTTATCATAATCATGTTTACTAATTATGTGTTAAATCTGTCATTTTCATACTGCTGCTAAACAGAAATTAAAGTATGTTTAGTACTAACAACTTTACAATTAATGCCGTCGTAATCACAATTATTATTTCCGCAATTATAATTATCATAATTAATGTTGTTTCAAAAATTTTAAATTTTTATGAAAATTTGGGATGTTACACGTTATTATAGGATGAAGAGGAACTAGGTGTGCTTGCATCCTCCTGGTGGAAAACTGACATCTCTGACAACATTTCACAGCTTCCACACAATCTTTGAAGATCGTGGGCCAAAAATACCCCGCACACAGTATTTTCTGGGTTGTTGCCAACCCAGAAAGATGACCCCCACAAGTTCCACTGTGGGCATCATTCAATACCGATTCTGCTTTCTCCAGGGTCAAACAACGACATAGGATAGAATCTACCCCACGTTTGTACAAAGTGTCAGAAATGATGAGGTAATTCTTCGCATGGCTCTTAAGCTTGCGTCGTTCATCCTTGGAGAAAGTGGTGGGACACCTCAAAGTTTGGAGATATACTAGGATATCCCCATACCATGGGTCAGAGAATGCGATGAGAAAGATATGTTCATCCAGGAATGATGATTCTTCCTCAACGTGTACTGTGTCACTAGGAAACTCTGAAATTTGTTCGACAAACACCAGTGATTTCTTTGACTTAGCAGACTGAAAAACTAAGTCAAATTCTTGCAGGATGACAATCCATTTGTGAAATTTCCCACCGATTATTCGTCGAGTGAGAACATATTGGAAAGGATTGACCTCTGCAACCACAGTGGTGGTACGCAATAATATGTAGTGATGTAGCCTCTGAACCGCGTAGACAACAACTAATGCCAACTTCTCTATGTGAGAATACTTGATCTCGGGAGCTATCAGAGCGCGTGATAGATAATAAATGACATGCTCTTGGAGCATGCCATCCTCCTGAACCAGTACTATGCCAATAGTGTATATTGATGCAACCAGGTACAAGAGGAAATCCTTCGTGTAGTCTGGAGGGCTTAACAAGGGGGATGAAAGTAATGCCTTTTTCAAGGCCTCAAATGATGCTTGAGCAGCCTCATCCCACAAAAAGGAGGTGTCTTGTTTAAGCAGTCTCATGAAACCTTTTGTAATTTTGGCATAGTTAATGATAAAGCGTCTTAAGAAGTTGGACATGCCCTGTAGACTTTGAAGTTGTCTCAGGGTTCAAGGAGGAGGCAGATTTACAATTGCCTCAACTTTCAATGGATCCACCATTATGCCACGACTGGATACTATGAAACCCAGTAATCGTCCAGATTCAACGCAAAATACACATTTGTTGGGATTCAATCGAATCTTGTAGTATCTACACCTTTCAAACACGAGTCTTAAATGATCAGGATGCTCTTGTCTCTTTCGAGATCACGCTGGGAGATCATCAAGGTAAGGTTCGACCACATGCTTGATGTCGTGAAAATAAAAATTCATTGCTTGCTAGAAGGTAGCTCCAACATTTTTCATACCGAAAGGGATCTTCCGATAGGAAAAGGTGCCCCAGGGACAAATAAAAGTCATCTTGTGTTGGTCTTCACGCTTGATCTGTATATGATTATATCCTAAAAACCTGTCCATGAATGAGAACATTTCATGTCCCGCGCACGCGTCAATGATCTAGTCTATGAATGGTGTGGGGTAATTGTCTTTCGGACAAGAGTTATTTAGGTCCTGAAAGTCAACGCAGACTCTAATGGTACCTTGCTTTTTGTATACCGGAACAGGATTTTAAACCTAACAGGATTTGAAACCCATTCCGTCATAGCTATCGGATAGATAAATCCAGCTTTGAGCAACTTTTCTACCTCTGCCTTGATGGCAGCATCTTTTCGAGGGTTAACTGGACGGAGCTTTCATATCACAGGTTTAGTGTTGGGGTACGTTGTGATGACATGATCAACAATGGCGGGGTCAATGCCTGGCATCTCCTTGTAAGACTAGGAAAAGACGTCGCAGAATTCTTTAAAGAGATTGGTATACAAAATGATCTCCTCGGGAGAACAATCTACTCCAACGAAAATATTTTCCACGACCCCAGGTTTGATGGAAATGTTGATCGGAATGGTTCGTGATATGTTTTCCATATTCCCTTCGACATAAACAACTTTCGAAGTAGAAGGGATAGCGAACAAATCAACACTTCCACCGGGTCTCATAGCAAACTCACCTCTCTCTATCCTGTCTGTTCGGGAAGAAAATATGACCTGTGGTGCATGTTTTCCCAAGGGTGGTCCACACCTATCATAGCTTCCAAGATCGCCTCATCAGAGGGTAAAACGGTATCTAGACAATCAAAAGAGTGGATAGAGTCCACTGACCATGCTGGAGCATAGTCCATATCTGACTCAGCAGAGACCAACAGAGTCACGATATGTTCTGTTGCAGCATGATGTGAATCCAAGTAATCCACCTATGCAACAGATAAAGGCACAACTGGTTCTAATTCAGTTGGGAGAATCCAAGGATCAGTCATTGAACTGACCGTGGAAATCTCAGACGAAGAACCACCGAAGAACATTCTTCATAACCAATAAAATGAATGGAAGAAGGAAGGTCAAAAGTGCCTATTAATGACCCATAGAGACCTACTCCCAAACTCTCAGTAACTGGGAAGGACTGATTAACCAACGGGATTGTTGAATACGAAGAAGTCTGGTTGGTCTTCCAGGAAAACGAAAGTTGATCGACTGTGACGATCTTTCCTTCGTGAGGGAACATTATTATCCGAAAAACAGCTGACGACACTGCCTACATGGCATATGTCCAGCTCCTACCCAACAACAAGTTATAATCGAGCAGAGCATCTAGAAATTCAACCTCTACCGATACTAGTTTGCCTGCAAGTTCAACATCAAATGATGGTAAGACTTCGTGTGGAAGGAAATATATTCCATCAAAGGTGGTAAGTACCGTATTCGAGGGGGATAACTCAAGTTCACCTAAAGCCTTCCAGCCCAAAATGGGCATTACGCACGTAGATGCACCCTCATCTACAACAGCTTGTCGAATGGTCATGGGACCATGGACGACCTCTATCTGGAGAGCGACGTGGTACGGAAACCAGAACTTGATATCTTTCATATCAAAATGGGAAAGCATATTGGATGAATCTACACTTCCAATCGTTGCAGGAGTGCACTGTGTTGTAATGGAAAACTTTGCAGTACCTCCAGAGTGGACATGGCATAGGGGGTTTGGGCTAAATCCTCCACTACATTGTATTTGTAGGCAACCCTCGCATTGGGGTTGTGCACATCCCATTTGAAGACACCTTTCAGGATCTTCGGCAGTGGATCCACCGGTATCTCGATGTGGAGAGGGGCAGATGACTTAGGAACATCCTTCTGCTGCAGGTATGGGGTATAATTTCTAGCTCGAGTCTACAAAAGAGCATTTGAATTAACCATATTAATGAATGACTGATCAACTGAGTTGGCACGAGTAGTGCCCCCAGCACCGGAGTTTCCAGAAGCTAAAGTCTGTCCGTGAGGGAAAGGGTCCTTTAAGAAAGCAAGTTTCTTTTCACGGATCAACTTCTGGGCTTCTTCCATTAGAGGGCATTGATGGGTAAGGTGGTCCTCTTGACATAGCTTGAAAGGGAACTTAACCTTCCTTTTTTCCTTTTTACCCTCCTCATCATTTTTCTTGTTCTTGGGATTTTGTTGGTTTCCCTCCCCTTTCTTTCCCTTTATTTTGTTGTTGGGCTGTCAAGAGCCATTTTGGTTTGTCTACACTTGTTGTACAGATTCAGTTGTTGAAGGGGAGGATGCAACAGAAGTTGCTTCTACAGTAGACTGTTTGAATAGCAATGTGTGAACCTGCTTTGTTAAGGCATCAAACGCTGCAGAGTTGAATGAACCCACAATGCCATCAGCATGTAGTCTAGGTTCACTACTACATATGGCTCAAAAGTTTCACGACATTTTGCCATGAATAAGTTAAAATCAAAATTTTCGTGGAAAAATAGTTAAAATTTTTGGAAAAAAAGGATCTTTCCCGATGATTGTTGCTACAATGACACAAGCTCCATAACGTTGACAACCATTTGGAAAAGCGGGTGTACGAAGAGACCTCAAGAGGGGGTCTTCTCTCCTGCTGCTGATTTCATTTTCCCCACTTACCAATTGACCGAGCCGAGTCCATATCCGCCAGATCACAGAGGGGAGGAGGAAGAGAGATTTAAAGGAGGTCGCATATTAGAGGGGAGGAGGAAGAGAGGTTGAGATAAGGTCATGGAGGGGAGGAGGAAGAGAGGTTGAGATAAGGTCGCAGAGGGGAGGAGGAAGGGAGCTCGTAGAGGTCGAGAGGATGTAGAGGTTACAGTGGTAGAGAGGACAGAGATAAGAGGTCGAGGAGGACGCAAAGGGGAGGAGGAAGAGAGGTTGAGATGAGGCCGCAGAGGGGAGGAGGAAGGGAGCTCATAGAGTTCGAGAGGATGAAGAGGTTACAGTGGTAGAGAGGACAAAGATAAGAGGTCGAGGAGGTTGCATAGAGGACGAAATGCCCCCCAAATCGGTTAGTAAGGGTTTAATATTCTTCAATTTGTTAAATTTTCTCTGTTCCATAAGGTGTAATCTTATTAAATATGTTAAATTTCCCTAATAGGGTTCCATGGGTTTTGAGATAAGCAACCGTAGTCAGTGTCCAGTAGAGAATTTGGTTGAATAGGATTGTTAATCGAAAATTTCGAGTAGTAGTAGTTTTAACCAATGAAGTTTCCAAATTGAACGGTTTCCAAATCTAGGCAAACAACGACCGGGTGCAATAATCCCTAGAAGCCATACCCAATTACTAGTTACGGATTCACTCTTAAAAATAAAAAAATATATATACTGGAAATAAGGAAATGAATCTTACATGAATCTTTTGTTAAGAAAACCCCCATACTCATCTTCTAGAACTTGTGGCATGTCCCAGTGATACATTGAACAAACAAATGATTGTTCATTTTCATCATACTTATAAAGTTTTTTCTCACCTCTGAATTGCATTTCTTCCCATCAAATCAATCAAAGTGCAGTTGCTGCATTTCTGCGTCACATGTAGAACCACTATTACTGTCATACCAATCATCTGATGTATTCTCTGAGTGCCTTATAGTTAAATCTTTTCCAGTTCTTTCTGCAGAATCTTCCATTTTATGGACTTGCATGCGAACTCTTCTTGCAGCTATACCCTCAAATAAAAATCTTTGATTATGACTCTGCAACATTGGACTACAAGAGGGTACTTGGAATCCTTTGTCACACATCCTAGAATATGATGGGGTCATACACTCTAGAGCTTCTTCAATAATAGCCCACTAAGAACAATATGTGGCTTTCTGAATTATCTTGGGACTTAAATGCAAATTCAGTTTTAATTTCTCATGCACAACATATAAGTAGACATCTGGAAAATATTCCAAGAACCATTTTTCAACTAGCCAAGATAGTTCTATGTAAGCATTTGCTTGTAATATAACATCTCTGTTGTGGGCAGGGGCAATTAATCATCAAAATGCAATGACATATTGGTGATGTCTCATCGAAGATCTGGTGAGATAAACATGAAAATTACAAAATCAATTGAAGACTTCCATTTGCAAGTCACTAAAAAATATACATAGGGAATAAACATTATAAAGAATATTTGAATCATGCTAAAAATTCTAACATAATGAGAAATTGTTGGGAAAATATTAAGGACCATATCATAAATTTATCCTGTTGCAAGTAACTTCTACCTTCTCCTATTTTACTGCATATTACTTTTGGGCTTTTTGTTATTTTATGCATGCAAGAATTATAAGAGAAAATAGGTATTCTGCAACAAACATGATAACTTACGAGTAAGGATGGCCACTAACATCAACGACAGAAGCAAGGTTGCACTCTAAGGTCCACATTCCCCAACTAGGTGTTCTTTCATAGAGAAGGGAAGGTAAAGGTTCCAAATTGCAATGCTTTTCCAGTAACCTGACATTTGCCACATTCTCCTCATCTACTTTCACAGTTCTAGTATAGACAAGTAGGATAGTGCAATTTGGAAGACAAACGATCTTTCTATAGACCTTTTTTGTACCATTTTCATTGTTCCTTGATTTAACAAAGCATCACCCAAAGATCCAAACGTTCTGCTTGGGAATAATATAGCTAGAGGGAAATAAAGATGAGCATCTAGCTGCTAAAAAAACCAAGTGTGCAAACAATGAACTCCCATCTGACAAGACCGACAAGAGGTCATACATCTCATCATTATCAAATGCCTTCTTCATTCTTCTTCCAAATTTATTTGGAAATTCATATATACCGAAGCAGGACATGTTTGGTGCTGCATACCATTGTACACCAGGAGCAAGGCTATTGTCAACAACCAATTTCTGAAACTGCCTGATTAATAATCCAGTTTCTATTTCTTCACATTCAACCTTTTCAATAGAACCTTCAACATGGATATCTTGTCTGACATTCTGAGCAAAGACTGAATTTCGAACCAATTTTGCGAAGGGCGAGTGGGTAAGAAACAATATTAAATTGCTTCCTTTTCAATCTCGTGTTTCATCCCAACAATAGATTCTCCCATGTGTTGCACTAACAACATGAATAGATACATTTGATCTTGCAACTTTGACTTCATTGTCATAGTAGAACTTAATAACATGGGACAATATTTCCAGTACATTATATTTATGTAAAGTCCAACTAAATAGTTCCAAGCTTGCCAGAGACATCAAGCTTACTACCATCAGAATATCATCAAATACAGAATTTCCATTGTTACAAGCTCCTAGTGCTACAGTATTCAATAAAGATTGTAGCCACTCATGACCAAATGGCTCCAAAGCTTCAGCTAGAAAAATTTGTTCTTGTGAAGAAATATATTTGAAAGGCGAATAAATAAGAAACAGGACAACCCTGCAAAATAGGTTCTCTCTCAGATATATCAGGTAATTCCTATGTAGGTTGCTTCCCAATTTCTTGCTGGACATGAAGCTGACCATGTCTATGAACAGTTCTTACCCCAATTTTATGGTCATATTTGCAAAACATGTGTTAGCATCCAATTATTATAAGTTCCTATATCATGAGGTCTTAGTTTTAACTTACAGCTAATTTACTTTTAAACACTAAGCAACCCAAAATAAATATGGAAAAAGAACCCCAAAAAAATCTGGAAAATATGAGAGAAGGAAAAGCAAAATACCAGGCAAATGAAATAAGCCTTAAGAGTGATTCTTTCTTCACAGCAATAGTTGAATCAAGATTTGAGCCATACTCAAGCTCTTGGTTAGAGAATGTATATGCTAATTGGCTATAATTTCCAAGATGTTTCTTCTCGAGTACAAGAAACTTGAAGAAATAGTTCCCTGTATTTTAGTGTATAGGTTTCATCTAGGCATCCCATCAAGCATCTTCCCCTTTGGTGTAGATATATGTGCCCTGTTTCTGAATTCCAATAGTTTACTTAATCAAAATGCATGTAGGATCAATGAAACAAGAAAGCATATCTATACCAGCCTTGTGAATATCACTAACACATATAATTTGTGGGAATTATGAGGGAGGCCCCAATACCCAACTTGAGAGGTCCTTAGGGTACTACTTGCATGCAAGTTTTATGCTTATCCTTATTCCCCTTTTTTCACCTCGAACATATGACCATTCGAGGTACACATAGCCTATTTGCTTGTGCCGAAACTACCAAACAGGTTGTGACTAGCTCGACCATCGAATATTTGGGATCCATCTCAGTGGACATATTTTGATTCTAACATGATCCATTTTTTATGAATCCATTGGGGACACTTGCGTATCTCATTTGTTTTGCATGCATCCCAAACTTATATTGAGGATCAAACTCACCATCTTTGAGTTGTACTCTTTGGTCCATTGATCTTAGTAATTTCCCCTATCCTTCAATACAGAAAACAAGATAGAATAGAATTAGTTATTCATTGAATCCCTTTGGTAGGTGTTATAGTTCATTTCCTATTTTATTATCCCTTGGATTAGGGAGCCATAAATTCCACCAATATTTATTTCACATGCCTTACTCTTTAGGGTTTTGGAAAGCAATTTTAGAGTTTTGGCATAAGGAAATTTTAGAGTTTCGGGTACAACTCTTGGCATCATGAAGCACCTATCGGTCAATCAAGTGGGTAAAATAGGTATTCCAATTGTCAGGAAAAGTGGTATATCTGGTTGGTGTGGTTGGAATGACTACCCAATGTGCAGTCTTATGAACAGCTCATGCCCGGGTCATTGGCTGTGGGTGTGGCGAGACAGTGTGCTCTAGTAGGGTAATGGGGTTCACCTATTGCATGACCGGGGGATTGAGGAATAGGTAGTAACCATGCTTGGATGAATATATGTAAAACCACGTTTGAATGAATCTCTGTAACAAGTATCTACCATGGTTGTTCTTCCAGGTGGAAAAGGTAAAGCAAAGCTCCGGTAGATTGATTTGTGCTGAGAATCACCAATCTGCAGCAAGTGAGGGCATCAAACGTGCAGGATTTCCACCATGGCGCACACCCTCTAATTTTCCCACGGTAAAACTCAACGATGGTTGTGTACTTCCCAACGAGAAATAGCAGAATGACACCGGATTCAACTAACGAGATCTCTCAATTCAATATTTAAGAGTCTCGGTAGTTCAAATTGCTTAGAATGATATATACATTGATTTCTTTCTATACATAATCCCATGGACTTCAAGATAGTTTATTTCATTGACCCTATATGAGCTAAACTACTTTGTATTTGTAAATATATTTTGACTACGCTCACCACAAATGCATCTCTATTGTAAACCACTGTAACCAACTTAAGACATTCATATCAGGTTCCTTTACTAGGCACCATGAGTGGGGGTCATTTATCATGCCAATGTTGCCTATACCATGTACTTGGCCCCAAGTCTAGATCATTGTAGCCAACTTACAACATTCATATCAGGTTCCTTGAGCCAAGGCACCATGAGTGGGGGTCATTTATTATGCCAATGTTTCCCGGAATCCCATGTCTTATGCTTGGCCCCAAACACTATTGCAAGTATAAATGCACATTGGGCATGAGTACAAGCACACACATGTCATTGGAGATGATTGAACCCTATGGAACAATAATAATGCCTCAAATCGCCAATTCTAAATAATATTACTTGTCATTCCTATACAATATAATATTTATATTTCATTTAAATCCATATAACAACATTGCCTTAGATGACAAAATCTCATTGGAATGTTGGTTATAAACTTACCTTCTTAGTGTTTTGATATGGTAATTGAAAAATTAGATAAATAAATAAAACATCTACTCTTTCGAGCTAACTTTTAAAGCAACTTTAACATGAAGGAGGGAGCCTTGGTCATTCAAACAAACAAAGAAAAGACAAAATTCACATGGGGGCAAAACTTACAAATGCTATACAGGACAAGCATTCACCTTTTAGCATAATATTGTGAGAAGGTTGTCTGTTTGGCCTACCTAATGGTAGCACAGATCACACAACTCAACTCTCGCAGAGACAAGGGTTGTATCGATTCATAATTTCTCCACACATATTGATATTTTATGCACAGTTTGCTCAAATTAAATCAAGCACAATCCTAGATTTGGATTGAATCACAATTGCTAGGGTATATTGTCTTACACTGTACCTTTTCAAGTACATTGTGATTAGAGACACTGGTAGGAACCTTGATCTGTATAAATTCATTCTATTTTATGTGTATCCATGGAAAATTGCATTACACTTTTACTAGAATGAATGAATAGATAAATGTTTTGGTGTTTGGCAGGAGTGGGGAAATCATGCATATTGCTGCAATTCATGGACAAAAGGTTCCAGCCAATGCATGTGACAATCAAGGTGGAATTTGGGGTGTTGCATGATCACCATTGGAAACAAGCCCTTTAAACTTCAGATCTGGGATACAGTAACATTTATTCCATGTTCTTCTTGGTTTATTTTTGTCCTTTTTTGTTTTCATGTTGTGTACATGCCATCCCTTGCAGAATTCATCCTGAAATTGTAACTAACACATACACATTAAAACTTGGATATGATAGGTACTTTGTATTTGTAAATATATTTCATGGCTGTAAACTTATGGCTACACCTATGACACCAATTCTTAAGTTAGATTTTGTTGAATATACTAATTTGGTTGATCCTACTTTGTATAGGTAGTTTATGGGATCCTTGATTTACCTAGTAAATATTGGCCATGCTATTTAGTGTATAGTGAATACTCTAAACTAGTTTTGTGGTGGAGCCTCATTAGTCTCATTTGAAAATTGGTAAGCATGTGCTCAAATATTTGAAGGGCACTATCCATTATGGCTTGAAGTATTCTGGAGATGGAAATTTACTGCTACTTGAGTTTGTAGATTTGGATTGTGCTGGAGAAGCTAATACTTGGAAGAATACTTCTGTTTTTTTTTTAGTTTGGGATCATGTATGATTTCTTGGTTCAATAGGAATCATGCATTAATTTCTCTCAGTTCTTCTGAAGTTGAGTATATGGTATCTTCATCTTCTTGTTGTGAATCCATTTGGATTTTCAATTCAATTGTAGAGTTGACGGATCAATCGATGGAGCCTATTGTTGTTTACTGTGATAACTAGAGTTGCGTCATGGTATCTGAGAATTTAGTATTCCATGATTTCTCCAAACATTTTGACATGATGTACCATTTACTGAGAGATTGATATTAGAAGGTAGCTATAATGTTGGATTGCATTCCAATAGATTTGCAGGTACCTGATATTATGATGAATTCCGTGGCTAAGGGGAAGTTTGAGATGTTCAGGGAGAAGCTAGTATTGTTGGCATACACCTTCCTTGCAAAGAGGGAGTGTTAAATTACCTTTTTTCTCAGTAGCTTGAGTGAGCAGAGGCAATAGTTGGAGATGGCACACTTATGAAGGTGATCCTCAAGGAAATTTTGCTTTATGGACTCTCTTCTATTTTTTATTTGCTTGAGTTATTGTGCATCAATTAGGGTGCATTAGTGTTGGGTGATGGAGAGTGTTCAATGCATAAGCTACTCTCTTCCATGATGGGAACACTTCCCTAAGTGGGTAATTAAATGCTAGAGTAGTGGAGCACTTTAATGATGGTGGTTACCCTTGTGCATGATGTTGCGTTAATGGTTAGAGGGCTACAATTAGAACTTTCATTGGTCAGAGCATGAACTTAGGAAATACCTCAAATTTCAAACATAAAGGGTTAGAGCATGAATTAAATTACCTTTTTTCTCGGTAGCTTGAGTGAGCAGAGGTAATAGTTGGAGATGGCACACAGCCGTTCGTGATCCTCAAGGAAATTTTGCTTTATGGACTCTCTTCTATTTTTTATTTGCTTGAGTTATTGTGCATCAATTAGGGTGCATTAGTGTTGGGTGATGGAGAGTGTTCAATGTATAATCTACTCTCTTCCATGATGGGAACACTTCCCTAAGTGGGTAATTAAATGCTAGAGTAGTGGAGTACTTTAATGATGGTGGTTACACTTGTGCATGATGTTGCGTTAATGGTTAGAGGGCTGCAATTAGAACTTTCATTGGTCAGAGCATGAACTTAGGAAATACCTCAAGTTTCAAACATAAAGGGTCAGAGCAAATCAAATCCACCACTAACCCAAACTTGCTATTTAGAGCTTCTTTCATCCACAGTACTGCCCAACAGTTATTTAAGGTGATTTTCACGACTTTTTACTGTTGCAAAGGGTCACACATGCACATGTTTTGCTCCAGAACCGTTTGATGAGGGTTTGAACAACCTCAACCGATGCCCAAAATGCACTAGAACTTGGATTTTCTTGTGTTTGTCTGTAAACTTCACCAAAACAAGCTCATATTCAACCCATATTTGCTTTTGAAGGTGTGAAATTAACCTAGTTCAAGGGTAATATAAAATGGTGGGGTAATATGACCAATCCTCGGGTAGGTTTCTTAATACTACTTTTGGAGAGTCATCTTAGAGGTTTATCAGGTGAGATTGCATGGGGGTTTTGTGACTTAGGATCTTCAAATTGGATATTTGATGGGATGACCTATCTTGGGTTGGTTGAGGCCCGGGATCCTATATTTGAAGATGTTATTTAAAACCTAGGAAGGTCAAAACCTCTTTTTTATCAACAAGATACTTCAAAACTTCAAAAAGAGGCATGGGAATTTTAATTTTACTCAACTCATACCTAATATCAAAGGAAGAAGGAGGAGGAAGGCTAGCTTCGGCCATTTTGGAAACATGTGTGGACTTCATTAAAATGAAATTGTGTTTTGCATGCACCTTATTTTGATATGCTGCTTTCAATTAAACTCTAATGGGGATTGTTAGTTTCTTGAAATTGGTTTCCTTAATCCTTTGTTCTTTCCTAACTAGAAATATTTGGGCATCTCCCTTTTTTTATTACCAAGTTGCTTAATGGAATTATTCTCTCCTATAATTAGAAAAGTTTGCTCTAGGCCCTAGGTCATAATTCCTGCTCACCTCTACCATTTTATCGTTTTTTACCATTTGGAGTTTAGTATGAGAAAGGATGAAGGGGTCATCCTCCCTATGGGAAATTTATTCTTCATGGGGGGCTTCTTCTTCTCTAGTCATCAATAAACTTTTAGATCCAAGATGGACATAGCTAGGATCCTCAATCTCGTTGTATCATAGGTGGAACAACATATTTGGGTCTAAAGTTGCATCAAGCAACTTTTCATCTCTTGGATCATAAACCCCATGCAATTAACGAAAAGCAACCTCGAAATAGCATAGAAGCATTGGTAGATAGGATTCCCCCACCAAGAAAAGGAAACCCGTGAAAGGAAGCAATCTATGGACCGAATTGTTTTCCCATATATGAATTGATGAGAATAGTTACATAATCCATTCCATCATTATCCATCAAATACCATCCATCATCACATTGTATGGGTTGTCTTTGAACATACTTGTGTACTGAAGAAGGTTCTTTTTTTGACAAGTGATGAGATGCATCATTGTGTATAGTTCTCAACATGGTGCCAGAGAAGGTATAATCACACAAAATAAAATTTGTGGATTTTGGAAGACAACTAAAAACATAGAATGAAATGTATAGATCGTCGGATCACATATAGAGGCATTGTCCATTGCCATAGCTGGATGGCATTGTTTTTGGATGAATACAAGAGAAAGGTTCTATCTCTTGATATATTTTTATTAAAGTAGACCTAGTAAGTTCCATTGGTTGTTACACTATGCAATAAAAATCAGCTAAGGATCTACCACTTTTACAAAAACTCCCTATTGACACTAGTACTTGAGAACCCAATTTTGTAGTTAATTCCCATGCTGCCCCATAACATTTTCATGAGGTGACTGTTAGATTCCCTGAAGTTGGTAAACAATTCTCTCCAAATCTAATCGAGGATGGACCTCTACTAGGTCTCAATCCTTTATCTTGCATTTTTTATGGAACAAACTGGCTCTTTTTCCTTTGCCTTGCATTTTGAATGAAATGAATTAGGTATTTGTCCTTTGTTTTGTATTTTCATTGAAACAAGTCGAGTCTCTCTCATTTGCTTCGCATTTTCAATGAATTGAACTGGGTCTCTGTATTTTCATTGAATTGAAATGGGTCCCCATCATTTTGCATTTTCAAAAAATTGAACTGGGTCCCCATCATTCACTTTATGTCATAAAATGAACTATGGGAAATTATATTCCCAAACATCTGCATCCACAAGTTCAAATTTGTGGATCTCTTATGACAAAGGAACAACCTCATGCAATGCTGATCCCAATGGACTATTTTTTGATGGGATATTATCTCTTCAAAGAGTTTGGAATTAAATCTCAAACCTGTAAAGTTACAAATTAGAATAAAGGCAGTGCTCCATGCTTGGAAACAACAATAAACAATGCCTTAACCTATGAATATTGTTCTATCCTATGAATTCTTATTTTCAGCCATCCAAGGCTCCTTGTTAGTATCCTTGACAAAACATTATGTCTTTAAACAACAGAAAGGATACAACACTCCCTTCATTTACATATATTTCCAAAAAAGAGAAAGATACAACATTGACAAAATCTAACATTAGAACAACACATTTTCAACTGCAGCAACTTGATTTCGAGTCACCAAACACTTCAATTCTTTACAACCTTGTCTACTGCTACCTTCAATAGAATCCATGTAGCAAAGAGTTCAGCTCGATTGTTTGTACCTATTCCCAATGCTACTTTTGCATATTGATGTCTGAATTGGATTTTTTAAAGCATTGTGTTTAGTTGTTGTTTTTGTTCATTGAGACTACTGGGACTGTATTTTTTTAGGGGTTAGTGGAAATACAATATTTCTTCAATTTAAATTACACAAGTTGGTGTGATACACCCATTTTATATGGCCTGATGTGAAATCATCTTAGAAGAAATATTTATGGTATTTAACCCTATTTGTTAAAGTGAGAATTGAAGAGGGTTGATAATTGTTCTTGAGGCAGGGTCCAAGGTGATACCTTATTCTTAATGAAAACACATTGTTGAATCATCGTTCTCTTATGTACTTGACTTGCTATTATTTTCTCCTACAAACTCATGGGTATATCTAGACCTTCCAAATACAAATCCGTAGCTACTGCACCATCATAGATAAAAACAATGTCAAATTGCCTTAAATATTGGACATCTTATGGAAACTAACACATATATGAGTTTAAACTGAGACCCATATGTCATAACAGACCTAGTATTGTCAATCTCTTAGATAATTTAGCATGTTCGGACTCCATTACATAAAATGTTTCATTCCACATGCCATAAGGCCATATTCAAAGACCCTGCCCTAAAAAAAAAGGCATAAATGTTTGGAAAACAATATGGGTTTCCTCTTGTGACATTTCCCTTTTTTTTGCTTAGGTATATGTTGCATTCTCTTGTCTTCAACTCAGGCATCAGTTGCATTTCTCTTTGATTTGTGCACATTGCAATCTTGTTGGTGGGTTGAAATCATGGCATCGAAGGAGGGGGTAGGGGAAAAGAATTCGTATTTAACAATGCACAACCATGAGAAAGACATATACCAGGAGAAAGTATCATTTCAGTGTCACTGAATACAACAAGACTGTCTTTTATACATAATGTAACATGTTATCTGTTATATAAAAACACCAACCACCAGTTTTCCAATTAGCATGAGAGAAACATGACAAGAGTATCAATTTATTAGGGTCATATTGCTTTGTAGATGCATCTGGTGGTTGGGAACCACCGCCTGGAACAGTTGCAACAATCTAGTTGACATATATGCTGCTGCAGAGTTGTTTATATGCCTTTGATTGAGTTAAATGAGGGCATTTTTGTTGATATTGTTCTTTCCAATTTATGAAGCCTTCCAACTCTCTCTTATCTTTTCTATTTTTAGGGCTATAATCTAATAATTATGTTTTCTGTTGATTCAGGACTTGTGGAAGGATTTTCAGACATCATATTCTGCCAGGAAGGTTAGTTATCTTTACCATGTGGTGGGTACATTTTTTTATTTTCTTATGTTTACTCTTGCTACCAGTTGATCTCATTATTCAATGGGCTAGCTTCTTGTTCATCTTCCACCATATAATGTACATTTAGTAGAACCTTCCAACATATAAAAATCTCCCAAGTTCCAGAATATACAAAATAAACAAGTTGATAGCTTTTACATTGTCTGTGTGTGTGTTTGAACTTTGTACTGAAAAGTGGGGGAGGGTTAATTCTTGATTTTCTTCTACCATTTCTAAATGAATGAGTTTTTTTCTAGTATTTTAAACTATTGCCACTTTGTTGTACCTACTATCCTAAGACAAAGGACTTTATTAATCTAAGTTGGTTGTGAATATGACCTATGTTCACAAGATAACAAATGAACATTTGTGGTTGCAGGTGGTACTAGATTCTGATGAAACAAAATTTGGCGCTTTTGGCGGAATAGATCATAGTGTCAGGTTTTACACTACTGTAAGTGACATATATGCATGTTTCTAGTGTTAGAATGCTAACATTGGCTTGTGTGCTATTATTTGACATAATGATAAAGTGCTTGAATTATTCATAGGGGCTTTAATGACTAAATACTTGTAGATTACATGACTTTTCACATTTACATGAGTCTTAATAACTTTGTGAAATTGCATGATTATAAAAAAATACAATAAAACTAAAATAGGCACACCACTGAAATATTGCCTCAAAAATGTTTAGTATTATTGTTGTTTTCAGATAATTTCTTGTTGTTTAACCCAAGACAGCTGCAGTCAAAGAAGTGGACCATGGTAGATTCTTAGAACTCCTTTCTAGATATTTTGTGTGTACAAGATAATGTTCCAGATGTGCCTGAGTCATAGGAGATAAGATGAGATAATTTTATTAATGTCCAACAAATAACCAAGAAAGTAGGTGAACGGGACTACTGAGTACACTTGTATCATTATAAAGTGGGAATGCACAAAATGAAGCAAGAGGCAAAATAAGAAGAATAAAATGAGGTACTTCCCTAATCTAAGAACTAAGCAGATCTCTGAAAGCAAACTACAGATTTGGGTGAGATGAACCCAGAATCTGGATTGGAAAGGGTGAGACCCATTCAGGTTCTTCTCGTAACTGCTCTCCTAACATCTGAGGCCAAATGGAGGAAGCTCTGGATTGAACAGTCTAGAAGAGAACCTTTCTATTTTAATCATTATTGATTGAATATATAATTCCATTTATTTGATATAGAATATTTTGAAACTAAATGCCAGCTTTTGATGCCTTAGAATATCTAGTGTCCCTAGGATCTTAAGAAATCAGAGGAAGACATCCATGCACATATAATAGTGCATTTGATGTTTGCAAGAAACTATGCACCCGACTAGTAGTCCGACTAGTAGTGCAACTGAGATATTCTTAGTCAAATTGTTGAGTTAAAACTCAGTTGTAGACCTTGACAACTTTGCAGTGATTATTGATTTTTTCGATATGCCTCGTGATTCAAGTCCAAAGGTAATAGAGTATAGGAGAGTCAAATTTTATCCCATGACACAGAAGAAGGATATATTGTCTGAAAATTTTAGACAACACGAAAATATGCTAATGCAATCAATGTAGCAATGAATAAGTAGTAAAAACACCATAATCTTAATGAAGTATGTTGTGATTGGTCAGCATTAGTTTAGCTTGCATGTAACCATTTTTGTGCTTTTTACATTTGTAGGGATTGCATGTCATATTGGTTCTGAACCGGCCTGTTCAGCAAATAACTGGCTGGTCTGAACTAGAACCGGTCGGTTCTGATAACAATGCATGACACTAAAGACCATTAGTCCAACGTTATAAAAATACAATATTAATGTTGACACTATGAACAACAATAATCTAACCTTAACTCTAAATTGGTCATCAGACCATCTTTTAAAGGAGATGTATGGAAGTTTTGATGATCAACTCTATATTCTTTTGGATCTCTATTAACACTTGAACAGGAGAACAATGTAGGATCTACTGTAAGCTAATGACTCATGTGCTATAGGCGTTTCCAACTAACTTTGTGGTTACTCCCATGTTAACAAAAATGACTTGGTTGAATAATTTTGCTTGTAGTTGGTACAACCTATTCAAGACTAGGGATAAGACATTTGGAAAATAAGTGATAACTTATAAGGTTGTTTTAGCTAAGGTAAGGTTCTTATTTAAATAAGTCATGAAGGGATTCATTTGTAGAATGATTTCATCTTTGATCTTTAGAACTAATATTTGCTTAGAGAACCAATCTCAAATTTGGAAAGCTAGTGCATCTAGAAGAACTTGTATTTTTAAATGTGCTGTTATGAATTCATATTTTGCAATATTTATTTATATTGATCATTCAGGACCAAAACTATGATGTTTCATGAATAGCTTAATTACTCTTGGTAGTATTTCCATTCTTGCATCTGTTAGAAGATCTAATATTTCAAAAATGACAGTTGATACATTCAAAGAGTCTCAGTATATCTCTTATATTTGTTTCCTGCTCATTCACAGTTTCCCTCTAAATTTCAATTTTTTTGGTTAAGATCTTTAAGCTTTTACGTGCTCTTTTTCAGTTCACCACAACCCCTTCTGAAGTTTTTTTTTTGGGGGGGTCATGTTGTGTTTCATACAGGAGGGATGGTATGATGATCGTCCCCACTCCTTTCTTTTGTATGCACCTTGCAGAACTGCCAAGCCAAGAACGAGATTTAAGAGTGGTGGTTGATGAGATACTTCAAAAGTGAGATGTTTGCCAAATTCCAAATAGGATAGAGAGAGAAGAGAACATTGATAATATTTGTAAACAGGGAACTTTAAGTGGGAATACAGGAAAACAGGCTTTGGGAAGCTATAGAAATGGAACTATTCTTCCTAATTCTTCTGGCAGTGGAGGGCCACGAAAGGAAGGGACTAACTCTGCAGAGAAACACCACTGGTATCTTTCAAATGTTGAAGTGCAGATGCACCAAGCGAGGACCCCAATATGGGAAAAATCTGAGGTATGGATGTAATCTTAAACCTACATGTTGTTTTGTAATTTAGCATTTGATCTAAATTTGGATTTTTCTAATGGATTACCAGATGTGTTTCCAAGTGAATTCTCTCTTTGCTTAAAAAAAATCATAATTTGGTATTTATTGATTAGATGCAACTACGAAGCTTAAGATATCATTAACTCAAGCAGCATTTTGGTTAAAGTTTGGGAAAAATTTTGTAGAGAGTTTAGGTTATTGTACATAACTTTTGTGTATTTTTTTGTTTCAATTTTGCAAATATTGTACCTGCAAAGTTTGAGATATTTTATTTTATTGACATAAGATTTTTATTGACATTGTAGGTAATTTCAAAGATGACTATGGATAATTACAATTTGGTTGAGGCACTACCAAGTCGTATCTTTTATCCAATGAGCTCTTTTACATTAGGTTGAGGTTCCAAGATAATATTTTTGTACATCTCAGGGTTATTATTTCCTCCATTTGTTGCCAATGATATGCCTTCATTTAATAGCATATATGTCGGATTTTAATGAGAAACAATTAGTTCTGTATGCACAGATGGCCAACCTTGTGAACATCATTAAACCATCTGAGGAGTTGAATCTAAAGGAAATTACTCAAAACTTTTGCAGGGTAAGCCTCAAGGACATAAGTTGTAACCTATCAATCTCTGTTTTATTTGATCTAAAAGATAGAAAGGAATTCTAGATTAGGATTTTCATTTTCAAGGCATAAATAAAACTATTGCATATTCATCTTTTATGTTATGTAAAACACTAGTAAAAATTATATTTTTCTCATGGCTTTTTGATAGTCTTTAACCCTTTTAAAGTCAATCTTTATTAGCTTGTGGTGGTTACTGTTGAAATTCTGCCTGAATTGACAATTCAATGTAATTCAGGAATTTCACCTTCAACCTTGAAGGTTTTTCGCATCGTGGCCAAAGCATTTTCAGCCTTAGGACTGCTGTAAAATAAAATACAAAACAACAACAATCCTAAGAAGTTCAGGAGGCAAGGTATAGATTTTCACTTATACACTAAAGACAAATTTCTGGTTTTGCAATGCTGAGGTTTGGTTTTGCACTGTGCAATATACTTATTAATTGAGCACAACACATCATATATTTTGCACATGTTTGTTGTTCAGGATCATAAAATGCTAAAAAGAAACAAATTAAGTTTGTTTTATTTCCCCTCAAAAGCAAAGTGGACATCTATTGGACTTAATAATTGTATAAAGTTAGTAACATTTTTTAGTCATGTGGTAGAGCACATGCCCTTGTATGCTTTTTGGTTGAATTCCACAATTGAATTCCGCAATTACATTTGCAACCATCTTTATGGCATATCTGAACTTTGATGGACATGCAAGTATATCACATAGGGAGTTTCCATTCTCAGTCAAGTGTCGTTATTTGGGTAAGGTTGTTGATTTTATTCAGGCTGTCATTGTGGACAGACAAGAATCATGTAACCCTGTTTTGTTTAATAGCTTCTATGCACATGGTGTGTTAAAGTTGATGCTAACTACATTTGAAGCTACTAGTTAATTACTCTGGACAATACTACATACATCTGTCTTGATGGAAACAGTTAGTGTTAATAATGATGAAAATGACAAGAACTGGATATTTGGTACACTAGTAACTTATGTAGGGCTGATGGACCACCTACCCACACCTTCTTAGATATTGGGAAATTCCTCATCACATTTCCTAGTGCACCCCGTTGCCAATGGTACCATTTCTCTACCAAAAGATCCAGAGAACTTTGCCAAGGTAATGCAATCCCAGGTCTTGAAGGTAGTTCGACCTCTCTGGAATCATCCCTTATTTCCCCAATGCAGCATGGAATTCATTACTTCAGTTTTTTCCATCATGAAGCATGTCTATTCTGTATTTGATGACAAAGTGTTGAAAGCTACTGTAGGCAGTAATTCATCTACTCAAGCTGTTGGACCACCTCCTAATGATTCAACAATTTCAATGATTGTTGAAATGGGTTTCTCAAGGGCAAGGGCAGAAGAAGCCCTTGGAAATGTTCAGTCAAATCGTGTAGATATGGAAATGGAATGGTTATTTACTCATCCATAGTAGCCCTTTCTCTGTTTCTCATAACACATTAAGTGTTTCACAATAGGCTTCAAAACAAACTTTTATAGTGTTTTAAGTCATGTGTGCCGATAGCCTCCTTAGACAACAGATCTACTTTGGATTTTATCTCTCTGTAGATGTGGCTGAACAAGAGAAACTCAAAATATTAAAAGGCCCTCAGTGACTTGTCACCCAACAAAGTCTCAAGTCTCACATCGATCACCTCAACCTTATGTTGGGCCGAGTCAATCAAAAGTTTGGAGTCTCCCAGGATTTGAAACTTTAAGATGCCTTTTTTTGTAGCAACCTCCAACAAAGTATAAAGAGCAATAAATTCATCTTTATTGTTTGTGCCTCTTCTTGGAGTGTAATGGACTTGGATGAAATGATTCCGGTTCAAGAATAGAACCACACCGACCCCACACATACTCAAATGACCCTAGCAACCTCCATCAAAGTAACCCCAAAGAAAATCAAAGTCTAACTCCAGCATAGAAGGGAATATGGATTCTTTATTATAAGAACAGTCATAAACTCTTTTGAAAGATTCAGAATGATATTAGCAATCACTTTTGAGGGGAATGTTCAGTTATATGGTAATTTATGTTCCCTTGTGAAAATCACTCTTGAATATCCTATGTAAAAATACTACAATTCATTAATGTTGACATCCATGGAGTCAACCCACTTCATAAATGTGAACATTGCAGGCACCTTTGCAGCTAAGGGAGTTGGATATAAATGCCCACCTTTTAAAGATTCTGAAGTCCATAGGGAAGCTGAAGCATCTTGAAAAAGTTATCTTCCACCAGAATTATGGATATTCCCATGTTGATCTGAAAACTTTACCAGATGAGTTCTGTCATCTTCAGTCCTTGAAACACTTGGAGTTAAATAATTGTTTAGAAATAAAGTTGCTGCCAAATGCCTTTGGGACTTTAAAGAACCTCCAACATATTGACTTTATAGGGTGTTCCAGTTTGGAGATGCTTCCAAGGTCCTTCGGGAATTTAACACAACTTAAATATCTCTGTTTGAGATTATGCGAAAAATTGGTCATTTCAAGTGAAGCACTTGAAAATATTAGCACACTTGAGTACTTAGATCTGTCAAGTTGCAAGAAAATTGCAGTATTTCCTGCCCTAGTCGCATATCAACAGTTCTTGCAAGAAATACATGCGGTGGATACAAGCTTACGAGTATTCCCAAGTGCTATTGGAGGGCTAAGTAATTTGAAACTTCTGCATATTGGAAGCGAATTGTTGGAAAGTTTGCCACCTTCACTTGGTGACCTAAGGAGCTTGGAGGATTAGATTTGGGATTTACTTGATGGTGTCATGGCCTAGATCTGGAAGGCTTCATTTATAAAAAAAATTAAATATAAACATGGTCGTCCCTATAGCGATGCACAACCTAGCTCATTGCGACGAATTTGCTATATTAGCGACGGAGAAATCATAATGAATTTCGTCGCTAGTATAGCAAATTCATCGCAATTTGCTAGGCTGTGCGTCGCTATAGATACCCTTCCTTAGCAACACAATGAAAAAAAAAAAGTATCCTCATGGCTATAGCAATAGACAACCGTCTCTCTAGATACCCCACATTGTTAGACTAGCCGTCGCTATAGCGACACCTATTTGTTAGGATGTTCATCGCAATAGCGATGCTTATTTGTCACTATAGAGACAGGTTTGAGTCTTTTGAAACTGTCTCTGCAGCCAACACGTGTCATCCATATCCCGTGGCTATAGCGACGACAGTTTTGAAGTGTCGCTGTAGCCACGAAATTAGTGCCACGAAAAATGGTTGTCTGTTTCGTTGCTATAGAGACGAACATGTGTTGTAATAGCAACGAAGTTGCATGGAAAAAATGGTCACATGTAATAGTGGCTTAGGTTTACCTAAGTCGATGTTAGACCTCAGTGCATCAGGAATAATCTCGTATCAAAGCCCAGACTGAGCATAAACCAAGTCAAGTTGCTAGGTTCTCAAAATGGCTTCCTCTTCAGAGGACACCCCTGAAGTTGCGACTTCCTTGGAAATATAAGGAAGGAGTGATTTAAGGTACCACTCTAGTAAAAATGTAGGAGGGATGTCGGCTTTAATGAGCCTCTTTCACCTTCGCCACTCCTGAATGTGATCAGATAGATCAGTGGCTTTGTTCTGCCGGAAGGTCGACAGAAGGTCTGTGCCGGCATCGTACCAGATAGGAAGTTGAAAGTGGTTCAAGAAAACAGTGGCTAGATCTCAAAAGGTGTCATAAGCAGCAGTAGGTAATTCAATATACCACTTGGCTGCGACACTTGTCAAGGTTCTTTGAAAGAGCCTCAACCTGATGGAGTCATCATTCAGGGAATTCGAGGAGCACTAGAGATGAAAAGTTGTGACATGGTCACCGGGGTCCTCACCAGTATTACCTTCAAACTTCGGGATGTCTGAGGGAAACTTAGTGGGAACAGGTGGCCATGCAGGATCATGACACACGGGGTCATTTGTGAGTTTCGAAAGATCTGGCAAGTTCAAAGTTTCCAGAAATGGTAAATGCGGTCGTGTCGATGGCATTTGATAGACTGGAACTTGGTATTGGGTATTTCCCACTACCTAATTGGTGTACTGTTGGTTGGGGTTGCCCCCATCCATTGGTTGTGAAATGAAAGGATTAAAATTGCTCCACCCGAAAGAAAGCGGATTAGTTCCTGGGGCAGTAGTCCATTGCAGCTGGGTGTTAACCTCGTCGTTTTGTCGATTAATAATGTTACCCCCCTCCTCTAGCAAACAAAGAGAAAGGGATACTCCCTGAAGGTATATTTGATGGATTAACATTGTAATCTGCATAGGGTTTAAAGCCAGGAATAGTAGCAACGGACGGTGTCGTCATCGTACCCATAGCGGGGATGGATGCAGACGGGATCGATCCTACAACAGAAGTGGAAGCAATGTTTTGAGTTACACCCTGTAACTCTTGTGTAGCAGAATATTGAGTGAAATTCACTGTGGGTATCCCTGACAAAGGGACATTGCTTGGTCCAAAATTTGGGGTAGAAACTGAGCCAGATGTCGAAGCTAATGAGCTTGGCATGCCTAGAGTACCAGCATTAAAACTAAAGGATGGAGTTGAGGCAAAAGCAGTCTGCGATGAACTCAGTGTGGCAGTGTTTGTGAAAGAAGGATTGACAATCCTTGTAGCCATAGAAGTTGTGGGAGTTTGAGGGACTCCCTGCTCATCTCCTGGGTTAACCATGGTGTAACTAGGTGTAAATAGGTAAGCACTGTACTCAGGTTGTTGAAATCCAACAGGTACCAGTAGTGGATCATTGGGTCCAGTAAGAGGAGGGTTGAAAGCAGTACTAAACTCTCTAGAAGTTAGGTCCTCAACCTCGACAATATCAAAGACTTATCGATCTAGGGTTCTGGGATGCGGTTCTCTAAGAACCTCTGTTTCACCTGCAAGTTCAAAAGAACCACGAGAATCTGTCCTCCAGCATCGCAGTGGCGGTGGAGGATCCACAATCAGTGGGGGAAGGTTTTTCAACCTCCGAGACCGACGAAGATGTTGGTCCTCCACAACTATAAAATAAACTAAGTAAAAACCTAGTGGCCACTACAACTAAGGAGCAGACAACATACCACTAAAAAAAATTCCTAAGTAATCAAACTAGGAAAACAGATAAAAAATACTCTCAGAAGCAAGTCTGGGATGATTAGGGCCCATAACAAACTAATAGAGTACCGGCGGTCAGTTACGTGGCGTCCAATGGAGGTCCTCTGGGTGAAAGCGTTTGAATCACCAAACCTCCCTCCCAGGATTACTGCCAAAGGGTTACCTTCCACGTCTGTCTGAGGTGGATTGGGAATATCCTTGCACTCTACCTATGTAGACCCCTAAAGGTTATGATACTAAGGATACCACCAATACGAAATAACCTGGGGAACAGTCGTAAGCCTAGTTGAAACGCATGGGCAGGGTATCAAAGCCCGAAGTCCAAAAGGACCCCCGTACGCAAATCAACTATGGTTTATGGTTTAGAGAAAAGTGAGGGGGTATCCTCAACAATTCCAATCGCCCACGACCTCATGCTTAAATCTGGTTTGAGTAGAGCATCCCAGGACTATTTGATAGAGATGGATTTACCTAATAGATAGTCGTACTATGATTGTTGAGTAATGAAGCCGTTTTTGGGTGGTTTAAGGTGATTTAAACCCGAAAACCTATCCTAAGCTAGTTGATGATGTGTAATACCTAAAAAGAAAAATGTTGCTAGTTAATTTTATTAAGATTTCTTTTAAGGGATACTCCTTACTCAAAGGTTGTAGTGCGGTGTGTGGAATGGTTTTGATAGGAAATTAAAGTGCATGTAAAGTAACGCTTTCAAATTCACAAAAGACTCTTTTTCTTTTCATTTATATTTTATCAAAAATCAAAACTAGGCAATCCTAAATCATTTTTTTTTTGTATTTTCTTTTAAATTTCAAAACAAACTATGCTACTTCAAAACAATGATAGAACTTACTACTAAGCTACTTAAAAAACTTTTTGTCTTTTCTAATAATTGTAAAAGAAAAAGAACTTGTAAAAGAGCAAGTAAGACCTAACGCTAAGTGTGAGTAAGACAAACACCTAAAAGGCTCAAAACAAACAAATCAAAAGACTTGAGGAAGACTCAACCTACCAAGTTGTTTCAAAAGAAAAAACATTAAGCTTGGAAACAAAGTGTAAAAGAAACAAGGGAAAGAGATGCTCCTAACGAAAAGGCAGACCCAAAAGACTGCTCCTAAGCACCAAAACCCTAAGAAAACACTAAGCCAAGCAAAGAAGTAAGCAAGCGAACCAAAAAGTGACCTTACCAACACATAGACTCAAAAGAAAGCTAACTACAAAGCTTTGACTCACTTGGACTGAACTGAAAATATAAACAAAAAGTATTTAAACCAAGCAACCTTTCAAAAGCACCCTAAGGACTCAAAATTGGGGTCAAACCCTAATGGAAAGGATAAGCCATAGTGAAAGTGTGTTATTGTTTCCACAAACAACAAACATTAAGAATGCAGGTCTGTATGACTGCAACAAGCAACTAGGGAAAAAGTGTGCAGCTATGTCTGAAAGAGAGTAGTGCACAAACTTCAAAAAGGCCTAGAAAGCAGTGAAGATACTTTAAACAAGTACTCAAGCAAGCAAAGACAAACTAAAGGACTACAGAGAGGCAAACAAGACTCAAAAGAGACATACAAGTCTCAAGGGTCAGTCAGGGAAGCAAAGCAAAAGGATGGAAGTGAAATCAAACCCTAACAGAAAACTGGAAGCTACAGGAAATGCACTACTGTGTAGTACAGAAACCAGCGCACACTAGGAAAGATGCGCTACTGTTGAGTGTACAAACCAGCCCTCATCAGGAAAGATGCGCTACTGTATGTAGGGTAAACCAGCGCACATGTCTCAGAAGGACACAAACATGCTTTGAAACAACAAACTGAGATGAATCAAGCAAGAAAGAATAGGTAACAATGACCTATAAGACCTCTCAGAGAATAAAAAAGACTGAAATGAACTGAAAGAAAACCTAACTAGGTCTCCTAGAGCAGAAAAACTACTGGTTACTCCCCAGCGGAGTCGCCAATCTGTTGTGCAGGATTTATACCTTATAGTGAGGAGAAGACACTACCAACTTGGGTGGGGTGACAGGTAAATACATTCATTATATTGCATTAGTTTCTACAAATGGAAAGAGATCAAGATATAGAAAGATGCACCTTTTTATCGACGACTGGTCCTAGCTTTCACTTGATCTTCCGCTTGATGAACCTACAACAAAAAGGAAACCTTCCTCAGCGTATCTTGAGTGCGATAATTATGATGAAATTGAAAGTAATTAAACATCAACTACAATCAATACTAAACCAAATGAACATACAATCCAATAGACATTCGATTTGGGATAGGAAGGGTATTTCCACCTTTTTATTATCAAAGAAACATGAATCAGTACAAATATACTAATCGGTTAACATGCTTCTGCAACCGAGTCCTGGGCTCCTGCTCTTCATAATGAATTGGGAATTCCTCCAACGTAACAACACTTAAAACATTCCTTCTAGGTCCCTCTCTCATGGATCCTCCTTGTATTTATGGGACAAGGTAGGCAATTGGAATCGAGAGGTGGTTGAATTGGGAGGTTGGGGAAGTTGCAGAACCAGCTTCAACTAATCCCAATTCGTAATCTTAATATATTTTTGATTTCATATTAAGATGTGCACGGGTTTCATACAATAAGAGTAACACACACACAGCAACTTTTATGCTTTGCAACAAGCATTTGCAACTTTTTTGAAGGTGTGCGCTGGTTGTCCTTGAACAAAGCAGCGCATCTTTTGAGGTGTGCGTTGGTTTACTATAGCAAGAGTAGCGCACATGTTGTGAAACCAGTGTAAGTATTAATATTTTTAGCTGCAGAGTGTAGTTCCAACCAAAACTCATCTAGCTCGACCTAGCTCTTCAATCCATGGTGTCCTTTTGTGTGATCAACAAAGCAATGTGATCACGGATGGAGAAGTGCAGGTTTGACCTATAACAAGCAACAAAACGAAGCAAAAAAAAACAACAGCATCAAATACAGCAAATGGAAAAAAAAACATACAGAAAAAACACAAATTCTACACAACAAAGCCGAACAAGCCCATTGTAAGAGAGAAGCTAAAGAGGCGCAAGATAGGGTCCAACATGCATATGGTCGAATTCCTCAATCCCGCCCGACTAGCCACAATCGACAAGTTCAAACAAAGAAAACACGACCACCCGACAAATATCTACCAGCAAAAAGTACTCGAGATCTCCGACCAATGGTTGAACAAAACCAACATCCGCGTGACGATGCGCAGAAAGCCTATCACACCGAATTAAATACCTTGTCAAATCATTCTTTGATGAATCCATCTACTTTGCATTCTGCCCCTCCTGGTGTCACCCCAACCAAACTTTTGAATCCATCAGATACCTTACCACTCATACCAGAAATCTTGTCCCCTTTAATCATTCGGAAACCATCTAGCAGTTCTATTCCTAACACTCCTTACCCAATCGACGAAACACATCTCTCGCCGACTCGTCAAGTCACTACTAGTGTACCAATCCCCACCACTGCCAACGGGACCACGACAACATCAAAAGTAATGCAACTTCTCGAGCCACCAGCACATAAAACTAAAGCACCAGTCGAGCTAGTAGAACAAGCAAAACAAGCAACAACTGAAAAAGTACACTCGACAAACATAGTAGTCATATCAAGTAGAGAAAAAGAAGAGACAAAACAACCATTAGCAATAGTCGAGACACGAAAACACTTAGAACAACAATTAGCGGTCCCAAAATGGAAAGGAAAATTCAATAAAAAGCAAGCTAAGGACAAGCGACGCCATCATAAAGATCTTCAACAATAGTAGTAGCATCTGGACCACATATCTCAATTGGGTCGCTTATCTGTACATCTCGACCAATTTGGGCCGATCTCGACATATCATCCACAAAAGGCACCACAAGTAGAGCTCGATTTACTGACTGATGCAATCAACCGAGAACAAGAACATAAACAACTAGCAGGAGAAGATCGCATTCACCAACTGAAAGAAGACCAAACTGTATTTTTGACAAAGTGTCAAGACTTAGCGCAACAAGTCATACCAATTCCAGTTAGCTTCGACAATACTAGCACACTTGATAAAGCATTTCAGTTGTTCCAATCTATAGTGTCGACATTATCTGAACAACCAACAATAATAGCGTCACTGATGTGGAAACAGTTTGAAGCATTCAACTCAGCACACGATCAGCTCATTCAGTATAATCATCAAGCAGAGACAACAAACAACATTCTCCGCAATTGGTACAAACATTATGGCAACGTCTTTAGACAAATGCAGGAGACCCAGGACTTAATTAACACTCTTCATCAACAACACTGAGTAGCTGATAAAACCATGGCCCCAATTACTGAGGAACAACTGATAATGGAAAACAGAAAGTTGGAGAAACTGGAAAAAAGTGAACAACAATGGTTGAGCCATGCCCATCATAACCTTCACTAAGTAGAACAACTTCGACCACATTCTAAAACACCGGTTTCAGCTGCCAACAAGAAAATAGAGCTTTTGGGTCCCGACCTAATTCATCTACAGGGAAGGACTACTCAAGAACACATAGCTAACTTGTTGATCCTTACAACACTTACTATCGACATCCAAAGCATGATACACCATTGGAAGACCTTCCAGCACCACATGTTTGTTTTAGCTGAAGTAATTTTCAGCGTCTGTGTACAACAACAAGCAACGGCCAGTTCCAGTTCCAGTCTGTACATAAGTTTTGTTCAGTAATTTTGCACATCTCCTCCTTTCTTCGCAACGAAGAAATATTTTGATAAGAGGGAGATGTCGAAAGAGCCAACTGTTTCCAATGTAAGTCGACAGGTCGGATCGAGCCAGTGAAGATCATATGACCTTTATTGATAAGAGGGAGATGTTGAAAGAGCCAATTGTTTCCAATGTAATTCAATAGGTCGGATCGAGCCAGTCCTCGACCTTTATTGACCAGCAACCTTCATCTGCTAAAAGCACCATAGACATTAATTTGCATTACAAAAATTAATGTAATAGTGGTAAAGTGTTGGTCGATAAGCATATCAACCAGTGAAGTTGGCTATCGGCTATGGATGTATCGACCACATGGAAAGAGCTACTTTCGCCATTTAATGATATCAAGAACCTGTCGACTGAGGAAACAATTTGTTTGATGGACGTAGTTGACTTGAAAATTTTCCGCTCAATCAAAACTTTGTTGATCCTATTGGCTATTGCAGGGTATTTGTTATTTTCCGAGAAGTGTTATTTTTCACCTGCCCGACAGTATTGACCACAAGATCCCTAACTACTTGCCGACCACATCACAGCCAATCGACCACGAGCATTCATCAGGTAGCAGTCCTCTTCGATCATGAAAAAAAAAACTAATAGACCAAGTCATCTCTTCGAGAGGATGCACTCTATTGAGCGGACATGAATCGACTGATCGCGCATGTTTGAGGAATCAACATCGACATATATGTTTAGTCGATAACATGACTTACTCCACATGCTATGAAGCTGATGAAAGTTATAGTTGATATTGGGTCGTTGTCTTTAAAAAAAAAAAAACTCATAACATGGTAGCTGCGACCCACCATATGGTTAGTAATATTTGGTCAATGTTGTCAATGAAGTCATACTATTATGTTTGATGTATGTGGTCGATCTTGTTATGAGTCAATGAATAATATGGTCGACCTATAAGAGTGTTCAATAATTATTTGGTCGGTCTCTTATATATTAATTTTATGGTTGATATTGTAAAGTGGTCGAGCCTTAATATTGGTAAAGTAAAAGTTGTGGTCGGGGTTTGACTAAGTGGTCGGAACCCTATGTGGTTAGGGTTCGAAGGGGTTCGACTAAGTTGCCTTTTTTTGTTCCTCCTTCCCTACCGGCGTTCATTTTTGCACCTCAAGGAGCAAATGCTAGTATATATTTTTTCAAATGTTAAGATAAATTTCAATTTAGATTAAAGGAAGTAGTTTATATTAACATAATTAATTTTGAATGTGCAAATATTGTTAACATAGTTTTGATTTATTGTGTTGGGACCATAATTTTAAGCAAATAAATGTTTGACAATGCATTTCAATATTAAATCTAGCCCAAGTAAAGTAAGTGGGTTTTGACAATGCAACTCATTATGCCAAATTGCACCACAACATAAATAAACAATGATGGCAAGTCACATTGGTCATTGAGACAATGAGGCAAGTTAACATTTTTTTTATTGTTAGAAGGGTTCAAAACCCTTTAGTACAATCCTCTAAGTTTCGTTTAGTGTTAATTTTTACAAAAATAATATCATGTGTTTAAACTCATATTTTAAAGAATAAAATGTTTTCTTTAAATATTACTATACACCAAAAAAATGTAAATAATGTTTTATATATAAAATAAAAAGTGTGATGCAAATGAAGTGGCCTTTAGCACAAATAAAAACAAGGGTTGTAAGCAATAAAGTCCTTGTCTTTGAAATCAAATTGAAATAAAAATTTGGAAGAAATTGAAATTGATCGTTAACCTTGGTTAAGTGAGGTTGACCATATACAATTATTATTGATCAAGTTTGAGCAGGGTTAATCATGTTTCACTATTGTTTACCATGGTTTGAAAGTGGTTGACTATGGTTTACCATGGTTCATTGTGTTCGATTATGGTTGAAAATGGTCAACTATGTTTGACTTTGGTTAACCATGGTTGACTTTGGTTTACCATGGTTGACTTTAATGAACCATAGTTGACTATGGTTAACCATGGTTGACTTTCACTAAATCCAACCATGGTTAAAACTAAAGTCATCCATGGTCAAAATGATCAATCATACTTAATCTTAGCTTACTAATGCCAACCATAGCCAACTATGTTTCATTAAAGTCAATTGTAGTTTATTAAAGTCAAGTTTGACCAGGGTTAACCATGTTTGTCTATGGTTGATCCTAGTTTGAAAGTAGTTGACTATGGTTGACCATGGTTCATTATGTTTGACTGTGGTTGACGACGATTAACTCTGGTAGAGTATGGAAGACAGTGGCCAACCATGGTTGGCCATGTTTAACCATGTGTGATGATGTTTGAATGTCAGTAACCATGTTTGATTATGGATTACTATTATTTACTATGTTTGACCATGGTTGCGAAAGTTAAACCTTAGGGGACCATAGTTGACTATGTTTACCATGGTTGATTATGTTTAACTATAAGTAATCATGGTTGACTATTGTTTGAACATGATTAACTTCAGTTAACCATGATTGACTTTCATTAACCATGGTTGACTTTGGTTAAACATGGTTGAATTTAATGAGCCACAGTCGACTATTATTAACCATGATTGGAATTGGTGACCTAAGGTTAAGTCATTGATGACTATTATTTTACCATGGTTGACGTTAGTGAACCATGTTTGACTTTAGTTTGAGCATAGTTAACCAAAGTCAACTATGGTTGTGGTTAGCCATTTTTGACCATGTGTGATGATCTTTGAATGTGAGTAACCATGTTTGATTATGGTTCATTGACTTTAATGCACCATGGTTGACTTTGGTTTACAATGGTTATTGACTTCTATGAATCATGTTTAATTATGTGGCCATTGGTTAGGTTAACTTAACTATGGTTGCATGTGGTGTTCATCTTAGTTGAGTTAGCATTTATTGTTTATGGAATAGAACAAAATCAAATTTATAATTATATACTACTTAAAGAACAAAATCAAATTTATATACACCAAAATATTATTATGAATTGATAATTAAAGTATTGAAGTTATATACATTATATACATTATCGAAAATCTCATATAAGCTATGGACACTTAGAAATTCTCAACTTTTAAGTCTTTTTCCTTGTTCATGTCGTCTTTGGTTGTTCATGTTTATTCGTTTATTGTCTATGTCTCATTACCTTCTTTATTTCTTTTTCTTTTTCTTTTTATAATTGTTTATTTCAATGACACCCATAAAATCAATCAGTACACTTGTCCCATCATCCTTCAATCTAGGATATTTTTTAAGTTTTTAATTATTCTAATTTTTTTTTCCACTTAGTTTTGTGAAGATGCTAAACATTAAACCAATTAATATAATAAACATTAAACTAAATAATATAAACATAAAACAAATACTATTTAATAAACATATCCATTTTTTTAATCACCGCTTAACTTAAGCTTATTTAAATCTTAATCAAAATGTATTTAAGCACAATAAGAAATGATGACCATGAAATGAATCCCCACTGTACACTTGTTACACTCAAGTTAATCTTGTTGATCCGTTCAAGGAAGTCCAAAATCTCAGATAATATCTAAACACCTATCAACTTAATTAATATTTTTATGAAAGAATTGTCACAAAATTAAAAATGATTTTAATGCATAAAAATAATTAACAAAAACATCACTGTAACATTAATGGAACATAGCTTCTCCAGTGAAAACATAAAATCTTTTGTATTTAGGAAGCGATTGAATTTTTTCAATGAAGTAATAATTAAATTTTTTGTTTTTCAAAACTTTGAATGCCGAGAAGTTTCATTAAAAGGCAACTTTTTTTCTCGATACGTACCCTTGAAGTCTCTCACTATTTTAACTTGCTACAAATTTTCATTGCAATTTACGTTTACGAAGAAATAGACACTGGTAGCTAATTTCTTGCAATGCTTACTTTTTCTAAGTGAAAGTAAGAGAAAATATTTCTATTGTATGCATTAATAAGTAATAGTGTTACAAAAACTAGAAATGGACAAATTTGTACTTATTATGGAATGGTGTATTTAGTGTTAATTCAATATGTCAAGTATACTAGCACACTCACTTAACTTGCGGCTGATGAATATGGATAGGTCACAAGTTAAGTGGGCCATGAACAAGTTATCTATTATTGTTATCCATACTTAGTTGTAATCACCTTCTGTCTATGCCTCTATTACCTTCTTTAGTTAAATGGGTTTCCTATCACTACTTGTTATCCATGCATGAGCTACCAATTATCTATGCATAAGCTACTAGTTATTTTTTATATTTCTATTTTTTTTATAATTGTTTATTTTGAATTTTGAATGACTACCATAAAATCAATCTGTACAATACACTTGTCACGTCCCCTTTAATATAGGAAAAGCATAGATGGTAGTCCACCCCAAATTCAAAGATATAAACACCTATCAGTGTAATTATATCATTTAATATAAACCTTATTATTTTCATGTTTGTTAATAGTCAATCATGACAAGAGTTAAAATTTTCAGGAAAGGAAAAACTCATATTAAAGAATATCTAAATTATATGATAATAGAGGTAAACTTAGTAAATTGAGCTCTATGAATAGACAATACTATTGCTACCACCCTGCCAAATCATGATAAGAACAAGATCAAGATACACATATATTATTTATATCAAATGAAGAAATGACATACCAAGGGGAGTGTAATGTGGGAAAGTATGATGGCCTTTTACTAATAATAAACATAAAGGTGCTACCCATTACACCAACAATTTTCATCTTTTCTTGGGAGCTATTATAACGAGCTATGAAGGGTTGTTTATACAACTAAAATATAGAACTACATCCAAATTTAAGGGATGGTTACCGTGAGGTTATAGTTGGGGTTTCTACAAAAGTTATGGGTTATTGTAGACAGATGCATATAACTAATGAAGAAATATACTTATAAATGGACATCTTACAAAGAAAAAGAAAAATATAAGTGAATATTGAACTAATGTACTAAACAAAGTGGTTGTGGTTGCTATGAGTTTTAAACCCACAACTTATCTTTCAATTATAATTTCTTGTTTATACTTAGTAGAAATGAAAAACAATAATGCACATGCATGTCAAAATTACTTGTCGGCTTACCTATTGGGCATTGTCGAAGGTACATACAACCAAGACACTGATGACCTTGTTAAATGATTCAAGCCTTGTAGATTTGGATGGATTGAATGAAATATGTTATACTGTAGAACTGAAAGTGAAATACATTATACCTAGTTGATAAAGGTTAGGCACCACTAAAAACATGATGATACCATAAATTTAAGTCAACTAGGCACTCTTCTCTAACCTTCCAAACACATAAAAATGCATACAACATAATATAACAAGAGTATTTTAATTCTCATTAAAACATGCATTAAAAATATATAAAACTGTGTATTTTCTATATACACATGTGCCTTTCTTAACAACAACCAAGCATTGGTGGGAAATATTGCATCCCATAATGGACAATAAAATCCTAAAAATGTAATACCAAACATTTGGTATGAGGTTAACTCTATCTCAAACACAATAAGAGATAAGATTGATGAAATTAACATGATTTTTTTCTACGATGATCAAAAGTATTGATTATCCATCCTAAGCTTCAACAAATATATTTAAAGAGAAAATATGAATTCATGAAAGTGTTAGAGAAAGGAAATGAATTTTTTCCTTATTTGTGTCTTCATGGCATCTTCTACTACCCACCGGACTCATGGAAAATTCCTTTACGATCAAATGGGTGACTTTCCTATGGTAAGTGGTAGGTCATGGAAACAAAGTGCTTGGAAAAGAGAACCTGGTCCAATTTTGACAATATGATAAAAGCTAAATGTTATCATTTTGTAAGTGAACTATCCACTTGACATAACCTAACTCTGCCTTCTCTCTTTGTTGTTAATAATTCATTGCTTCACTGCAAGGTTTCATGTTACAAGTTCAATCTATAGTACCTAAATTCATAAAACTTTATGTTACAAGTTCAATCTATAGTACCTAAATTCATAAAACTTTTGCCTAAAAAAATAAGAATTACAAACTATTTCATGCATCTTTTGCTAAAAAATAAGAGATTACATTCTTTTAGTTGGGACATTCTCAACCTTACACCTTTTACACGTGAAGGTTCAAAAGCCACCTTTTACAATGTGAAAGTTCAAAAGCCATCCATGAAAGTATTATATGATAAAACCAGGAGTTATAGACCTAATGCCTCCTCCTAGACATAAACATGACATGCTTAACATGGGCATACTTGAGTGGGAAACCTATTTGCAAAGGTCAAAATGATGTCTAAAAGCTTTTCC
Source organism: Larix kaempferi (assembly GCA_027924585.1). NCBI lineage: Eukaryota > Viridiplantae > Streptophyta > Pinopsida > Pinales > Pinaceae > Larix > Larix kaempferi. Next base: position 3,373,851 of record BSBM01000588.1, read on the forward strand.
ATGCAATTCAAAGCTTAGTGCACGCCAAACTTATTTTCGAAAATAAAGCGAATAAACCAATTTTCCATGAAATAAACAAATAGCCAAATAATAAGATATGACATTGATCTTGATTGGTTGTATCATACTTAAATTAAAAGTGAATGGTCTCTTTAAAAAGGTTCAAAATGAGATTGCAAGATCATGGTCTTCTTTTTTCTCTATTTAATAATGTTATATTTTTGTATTTTGTGAATTATTGTTATAGATAATATTATATTTTATTATTTTTTTTTTAAATTGTATAATTATTTATGTTTCTTATCAAGAGATCATATCGATGATGTACACCATATATTAAAAAAGTCTACACAAAGAATTTTATAGTTATTTTATGAGGATATTTTATAAAATCTGATTTATAAAAGATATATTTGATGTGAGAGACAATGCCATGTATTAGTTAGGTTGTCATATGGGCTGATTCAACATTTCATAAGCGTCTAAATTTTATAGTTATTTATAGTTATTTTATGAGGATATTTTATAAAATCTGATTTATAAAAGATATATTTGATGTGAGGGACAATGCCTACAAAAAAATAAGAATTACAAACTATTTCATGCATCTTTTGCTAAAAATAAGAGATTACATTCTTTTAGTTGGGACATTCTCAACCTTACACCTTTTACACGTGAAGGTTCAAAAGCCACCTTTTACAATGTGAAGGTTCAAAAGCCATCCATGGAAGTATTATATGATAAAACCAAGAGTTATAGACCTAATGCCTCCTCCTAGGCATAAACATGACATGCTTAACATGGGCATACTTGAGTGGGAAACCTATTTGCAAAGGTCAAAATGATGTCTAAAAGTTTTTCCATGCAATTCAAAGCTTAGTGCACGCCACACTGATGGTCGAAAATAAAGCAAATAAACCAATTTTCCATAAAATAAACAAATAGCCAAATAATAAGATATGACATTGACTTAAATTAACATTGAATGGTCTCTTTAAAAAGGTTCAAAATGAGATTGCAAGATCAAGGTCTTTTTTTTTCTATTTAATAATGTTATATTTTTGTATTTTGTGAATTATTGTAATAGATAATGATAACTCCATAGTTCAAGAAAGTCATAGGTACGAGCATTGTTGGGATTTGAAGTTATTCTTAATTTTAAAAGATAATATTATATTTTATTATTTTTTAAAAATTGTATAATTACTTATGTTTCTTATCAAGAGATCATATCGATGATGGGCACCATATATTAAAAAAGTCTACACAAAGAATTTATAGAATTTTTATGGATTTTTTATAAAATCTGATTTATAAAAGATATATTTGATGTGAGAGACACTGCCATGCATTAGTTAGGTTGTCACATTGGTTGATTCAACATTTCATAGGCTTCTAAATGCTACAGAATTTTATAGTTTTTTTATGAGAAAAATCAGATTTATAAAAGATATATTTGATGTGAGAGACAGTGCCATGTACTAGTTAGATTGTCATATTGGTTGACTCAACATTTTATAGGCGTCTAAATGTTACAGCTTGTTGTATTCCTTGTTGTATTCTTTGATGAAATTTATAGTCAATTCAGTTTTTTTGTTATTACATGGTTTAGTAATCATTAATATCTATGTTATTATGTACTATATAATGTAGTTATGTAGTATATAGTTAGTAAAATGGAAGTGGAAACAATTATTCATTTAACATTTGTTATTGTTCCCAATGTCGGTGGATGTGATGGAGTTTAATGGCAGTTGCTAAGAAGGGACATTTGTCCACCCGTAGAGGTTTGGTTGTTCGAGTTGACCATTGCTATATGGATTGAATGGAGGGCGGGTTGATGGAACATGGTGAATCCATAAAGGATATGGGAAAATGCGGAGGTGGTACAATGAAGGATGTTGAATGTGGGATAAGCTTGGAAAGCTTTGGCTCCATTATGGAAAGATTAGGCAAATGAGGGTTGGGATGGTAAGGATGGTGGCAATGACTTCTACTGCAACAGAGAAGGGGATTATGTGAAATTGTTGCCTACCGTGGGTATGTTGGGACAATTATGTGAGGAGGGGATTTAATGGTAGTCTGAGAAGTAAACAGACTATAGAGGAGAAAGACTATGCCATAAGATATAATGGGTTTCTTGGGTAGAAGGGCAGCAAAGCGGCTAACAGACCAAGAATGTGATGGGTCTGGGACGGTGGTGGAGGTTAGTATAGAAAATCCAAGGAATGGGAAGGAAAAGGCCTGTAATGCCTGAGGTGACCACATGTTGAGGGTTCAGAGAGAGGTGGTAGAAGCAAAGCAAATATATCACCAGGTGGTGGATGAGGAGACCAAGAAGGTTTTTGACTAGGTGGAGGAGGATATTGAGCGAGAATAATGATGTCCAACGCCTTGTAGGAGCAGGAAGAGTGGTCAGTATGGGTAGAGGATGTGAGCTCGACTCGCACTAGGGAGATCTGTTACGCCAAAAATAATTATGCTATATTGGCATATGAAGGCCTTAGTGGGACAAGCGCTTATTGACTCTCATTAGGGGTTCCCAGACACGACCAAATGGATGGAATCCATTTCCCAGTGGAATCGAGATCAAATCCTTAAGATCAATGGCAATTTGAACCAAATCGTGGACGCAATCAAAGAACTTATATCTAGGATAAATGGGCTTGCTAACATGACAATTGCAAAGATCTCCAAGCCGCGTGAACAACAACCTCAGGCTAGCCACCAGGAGCAGGAATCCAAGGTGTTGGTAGTTATTATCTCTGATGATGTTTAGTTGTTCTATTCTAAGTCGTGTTTTGTGGGTTTGGTAGTAGGGCTATGAACTCTTCAATTTCTAGTTCTTGAGTGTAGCCATTTTAGACTTGTAGGATTATTGTTTGTGGAAGCTTTAAAAATTATTTTTATGCTTAATTATGTTAAGGATAGGCCTAGTTTCCTTGCAGGGTAGGCTTGGTAGTAAACTATGTAAATTCTTTTGGTCTTAAAGTGTGGAGATGCTTTGGTCTTAGTTGCAGTGATGTAAACTTTTCTTTAAAGTAATATAATGTACAAAACTTTTAAAAAAAACATTTGTCATTGCTATTTAATTATGTCTTTTTAAATTTTTGTGGAGTAAAATAAAATGTTTAATTAAAATGATGTTTTAATTTATGAGAAATAATATGCACTTTGCAATAAAGTTTTAAATATTGTATATGTCAAATCCAACCATGTATTGAAAATATCTTAACATATATACCATTTATTTCTTCCATGAAGGGTGCATATTTAGGAGGTTACAAGTTCAAATCCAAACAAGTAAGCTATAAGCTATGTACACCATCTTAGACTTTATTAGTCAAATAGTTGCACATAGAATGTTCCTTGTCTCTTGTTTCACAAACAAGGCAGTCTCATACACCAATTTGGTGTCTAGTTTAGTTATGGCCTTAAACTTATATTTTATTATTATTAAAAACATTATATTGATATTATTCACTTCATTTTTTAAATCTTTTTTCTATATAAATTAAAAAATTTAATAATTCTATATTAATAAAAATAATACTTAAAGTTATTAAATAGTATTTAATTGTCATATACAATAATTATTAAAAAATTACATTTGACAATAGAATTAAAAAGTGAATGAACGATTATGGAAATGATAAGATACTTATCCATTCCCATCTTTTTATAAATTTTAATTTAGTTTATAAAAATTATATATAGAGAATTTGAGTTATATATACAAAATAAATATGTAAACTATAAAAATAAAAATATATTTATAAAAACTTATTATATTATTAAGACATAATCATAACATCTATTTTTAAATTTTGCAAAAAAAAGAATTACCACATGCTTTGATGTTGGAAGAAAGTGTAATGAGCGTACATATATAAAAGATTTCAACATTTTGATTTATATACTAAATATCTCTAAACTTATTTAAATTTTATTATTAATCAAATTTTAAGTTATATTATTAATAAAGTTTTTAATTTAAAATGGATTACTATATGATTTGTCATTTATTCTATTATTTTCTAGCTAGAAAAAATGAAGCTATAGATTTATAGGGTCTATTTTAGATGCAATTCTTAGTTTGGATATTTAAGGTTTTAAACAATCATATTTGAGTGGCAACATTTTGCAAAACTTGCATGCAAAAATTATGCTTCGTGCAAGTTAACCTATCAAGCTTGCCACCATGATATCGAGTAGATGTCATGTCATATCACATTACTCATACATGTGGAGCTAGTAAAGTTTAGTATTGCAACAATATTTTAGGGTCCAAAACCCTAACTCTAATCGGGAGTTGAGGCATGCAAAAACCCACACCCACACCCTAAATTATGATTAAGCTATGTTAAATATTGGGTAGCTAAGAAAGGAAAGAGTTCCAGTCATATTGTATTGCTTTTTTTTTTATAATCAAGTAAAACATCTAGCAATGGGGTATTGAAGCATAATAGAGGAAGTAGAAGACATGTAACAACCATTTATGTCATAGTGTCCATGGAAACTCCATAGTGAATGTAGTTTCTTTGTGCTTTTATTTCATAACTAAGAAGAAAATAACAAGAGCATAGGCCTCACTCTTAGGCTAGTTTTTTTCTTGAATTTCAAGTTTTCCCAAGGAACATCTTTTGTTTAGTGTGTGGATGGCGTGTTATTTTCTTGCTTCTACATTTTAGTTTTAGTTTATTTCAACATTTTTGTAGTAATATTAAATATGAAGTCTAAAGTAAGACATTGCCTAATAAGATATTTCAAAATATCACAAGATCTATTATGACAAATTCTTCAAGCGGGGTATCCACGATATTTTATAGATCATATTGGTATCAAAGAAGTTTTCATTGGGGTTTTTGTGGGAAGTTATGGGAATTTTTCTTTGGGGTATCAAGAAGCTACAGTTGAAATTCGGCGAATGTGCTCAAGGTTTTCCTTATAAGAACGATGGACAACTCATTGAACTAGTCTTGATGAATCTTATGAAACCTTACGATGTGTTCTTCTCCTCGTTTCACGACAATTGGATGTCACGCAAGCAAGATGGCAAGGACTTCATATTTGATACCTTATATGTGATTTATTGATTAAAGACCAACAAAATTTGCTTGAAGAAGAGAATTTTGGTAGCAAACATCATGCTCACTTGCTCAAAAACAAGGTCAAGCAAAATTATAAAGAATGTGATCGATCAGATCATCGAAAGGAATATTGTATTGACAAACTTACTAAAGGAAAGAGCAATGAGTTGACATTGACGAAGAAGAATCGAAAGAAGAAAACATGCTTGAAGAAGACAAGGAACTTGGAGGAAAAGATCAAGCATCTTGAAGAAAGTGTGTCTATTGGTCCTTCGATCAACTGACCTGCATAAATATTAACCCTTTCTATTAGAACTTCCCAATCATTAAATGCCCATACCACTCAAATAGAATGAATAATAGATTCTTGTTGTACTCATCATATGGCTAAAGATACTTCATTGTTCTCTTCCTTAATTTGAGCTCCAAAACATCAAATTTATGTAGTTGATGATTATGCTCTAACGGTTTTTGGAAGCAGTGATGTTGAATGCAGACATGGTCGAATATCCAATGCCTATCATGTACCTAGCTTGAGTGCAAATTTGTAGTCGGATGAACAACTTAAACAAACTAAGAAGACTAGTGAGTTTTGGTCAGATCGCTTTATCGTAAAGGATCTTACACTTAGGGGGATGACCGTTGCTTCAAGATATTTAAATCCTAATGACATACTTTACAATTTTTGTGACTCTCCCAAGAATGATTTTCGATTGACTGGACCAACTGCACTCATTTCTCATACTTACAACATAAGTCAAATTTGGCATGAATGACTTGGACATATAAACTTTCAGAGTTTGAATATGATGGTAACAAATAATATGTTTACTAGTCCCCCAAAGACCATTGGCACCTGATGGAGTTTGTAGAGGATGTGTGCTTGGAAAGCATCATCAGGAACCCTTTGATTTCAGGAAAGTATGGAGAGCAGAGGACCAACTAGAACTTGTTCACAGTGATCTCTATTGCATGAAGAAACCCTCTTTAGTAGTGCAAAATATATTTTGACCTTCGTTGATGATTTCTCTAGATTTCTTGGGTGTATTTCTTAAAGAATAAGAGCCATGTCTTTGAAATATTGAAGGAACTTTGGGCATTTGCTGAGAAGCAATGCGGTCAACCCATCAAATGTTTGAGATCAGACAATGGTGGAAAATATTTGAGTCGACAGTTTGAAGAACATGTCTTGCAAAATGGAATTTATTCGCAGAGATCTGTCCCTCACTCCCCTCAGCAAAATGGAGTCATAAAGCAAAAGAATAGGACTTTAGTGGAAATGTCCTGGTGCCTACTACAGACCAAAAACCTACTGACTAAATTTTGGGCAGAAGTTATTTACTGATCAAACAATCTCTAAACCTTGTTCCGACTAGAGCTATCAATGACATGAATCTATTCAAGAAGTGGAAAGGAAGGAAACACTCTTTCAGACACCTTAGAACCTTTATATGTGTTGCTTGGGTGCATATGAGTGATAACTATAGGAAGAAATTCAATGTAAAGAGACATGTTTACATCATGATGGGCTATTATATTGAGTCAAAATCCTATTGATTGTTGCACCCCATCAAACAATAGATCATTTTGATAAAAAATGTGATCTTTGATGAGAAAATTTTAGGTACTAAGTTATTGAACTCCTCTCTATTCTATTGCATAGTGATCTGTTTGATATTTTTGAATAATCTAGATTGATTATATCATTCTTTCAAGTTTCAACTAGACCATTGAATTCTACTCTGGAGTCATCTAGTAGTTGATATAGAGTTGGTGAAAAATAATGATACCAACTTATGACACATTAGTTGCAATGGACTTCCCGAAAACCAAAAATTTGATCATTAAAATAAATTGTTAGAGGTACCTACACAACTTTTTAGATTATGGTGTAAAAAGATGAAACGTAGATAATCAGATCACCTTTCAGAATATATATCTTTTATTTATGGAAAATAGGTTTAACTCCCAAAAAAATGGCATTCTTCTAAGATTGGTATGTTATTTTTTTCTAAAACATAATGCATATGTTTGCGTTAGGCCCCGGGTTTAGTATGTAAATAGTCCAAATTTGTGAAAAACAATATGTAGATTCATAGATAACAAGTAGCTCTTGTGCAACACTATTTTCCCAAAAATTTTCAAAGTTATTTTTATATTTTTGTAAAATTAAGGAAGTCAACGAAGCCCTGAAATGAAAAGGTCAAGTGTTAGGCCCCGTTATGAGGGTCTTAACCTAATCAATCAACTATTTTTTTTAGTGCGTAGGTATTTGTCTATACTTGTGCAAGTTCTTTCCCGTTTTCAGAATAGTTGAGCCAATCAAAAGTTATAGCAAAAATAAAAGACCTATGCATTTTACAAATTTGACATATGTTCAAATAAAAATAAATAAAAAAGTAGAATATATACATACATACATACATATATATATGTGTGTGTGTGTGTGTGTGTGTGTGTGTGTGTGTGTGTGTGTGTGTGTGTGTGTGTGTGTAATCTGCACACAAATCTCTATAAGTGTGTGCAATTTCATTTGAAATGAACACCTAGAGCATTTGTAGAATCGTTGTTGAAAAATAGGAAGCTAAAGAAATGGATCTGTTTTGATTTATGCAGTCTGAACCAACAGGTTTGGGAATCCGAACTTAAAACCAAAGCGACCAACTCATGCACCACATAGATGAAGAGAGGTTGTCTCTCCTTCTTTTTTGAATTTGAAGGAATGCGTACGCATTAATAACATGCACACAATATCAAAACGCGTGCACACTTTTATTACATGTAAACATGTATTTACTATTTTTGCTATAACTTTTGATCCAGGACACAGATTTTGATGCTCCTTATACTATTGGAAAGATATTTTTGAGCTTTCCAACTTTTTTGTTTTAGGCTTTCTATAATTCATCACCATTTTTCTGTTATTTTTAAAATAACATTATGAATCTTTTGACAAGTAGAATAAAATGCATCCACATTTTTGTTACATAAGAACAAGCCTTCGTTATTTGCCATAAAATTTGATTGGGAACTCAGATTAAGATTCTCCTTATACAATTGGAAATGTGTTTCTTAGATATACAAATCTCTCTCTCTCTCTCTCTCTGCACTAATGTCTCTCTTTCCCTACCTTAGTCCTTCCCTCTATCCATCCCTTATCCTCCCTCTCTATCTCCCTCCTTCCATCGATCTCTTTCTCTCCCCATATTTTCTCTCAATCTCTCTCTCTCTCTCTCTCTCTCACCATTCCCCCCCGTCTCTCTCTCTCTCTCTCTCTCTCTCTCTCTCCTTCCAAATACCACTCTCTCCCTCTCTTTCCATCCCTCTCTCCATATTTCTCCCACTAGGTTCTCTCACACTCTCGCTCTCTCCCTCCCTCCCTTTATCTCAAATTCACCCACCTTTCATCCCCCCCCTCTCTCTATTTATCTATCTATCAATCTAAACCCCTAACCGTCTCTCTCTCTCAACCCCTAACCCCCAATCCCTCTCTCTCTAAACTCCTAAGCCTCTCTCTGCCTCTCTCTCTCTCTCTCTCTATATATATATATATATATATAAACCCATAACCCCCAATCTCTCTCTCTCCTTCTCTAATCCCCTAACCCTCAATCTCTCTCTTTTTAAACCCCTAAGCCCCCCCCCTCTCTCTCTCTCTAAACCCCTAACCACCAATATCTCTCTTTATATCTCCCTCTCTCTCTAAACCCCTAACCCCCAATCTATCTCTCTGTAAATCCCTAACCTCCAATCTTTCTTTCTTTATAAACCCCTAACCCCCAATCTCTCTCTCCTCCTCTTTAAGCCCCTAACCCCTAATATCTCTCTCTCTATACCCCTATCCTCCAATCTCTCTCTATAAACCCCTAAACATCCATTCTCTCTCTCTAAAGCCCTAAACCTCCAATATATTTCTCTCTCTAAAGCCCTAAACCTCCAATCTCTCTCTCTCTCTCTCTAAGCCCCTAACCACAAATCTCTGTCTTTGTAAACCCCTAACCACTCTCTCTCTCTCTCTCAACCCCTAACCACCAATATCTCTCTCTCTCTCTCTCTCTCTCTCTCTCTCTCTCTCTAAACATCTAACCACAAATATATCTCTTTATATCTCCGTCTCTCTCTAAACCCCTAACCCCCAATTTCTCTCTCTCTCTCTCTCTCTCTCTCTCTCTCTCTCTCTCTATGTAAATCCCTAACCTCCAATCTCTCTCTCTCTCTCTAACCCTAACCCCCAATCTCTCTCTCTCTCCCTCTCTAAACCCCCTGACACCCAATATCTCTCTCTCTCTAAACCCTTCACCTTCAATCTCTCTATCTAAACCCCTAAACCTCCAATCTCTTTCTCTCTCAAAACCCCTACACATGAATCTCTCTCTTTCTATATACATATCTCTCTCTAAACCCTTAACCCCCAGTATCTCTCTTTGTAAACCCGTAACCTCCAATCTCTCTCTCTCTCTCTCTCTCTCTCTCTCTCTCAACCCATAAGCCCTAATATCTCTCTCTCTAAACACCTAACCCCCAATATCTCTCTCTATCTAAACCCCTAACCTCCAATCTCCCTCTCTCTCTCTCTAAACCCCTAAACCCCAATCTCTCTCTTTGTAATACCATAAACTCTCTCTCTCTCTAAACCCCTAACACCCAATATGTCTCTTTATCTATCTAAACCACTAACCCGTAACCTCAAATCTCTCTCGCTCTAAACCTGTAACCTCCATTTCTCTCTCTCTAAACCCCTAACCCCCAATCTCTCTCTCTCTAAACCTGTAACCTCCAATTTCTCTCTCTCTAAACCCCTAACCCCCAATCTCTCTCTCTCTCTAAATCCCTAACCCCCAATATCTCTCTCTAAACCCCTAACCCTCTCTCTCTCTCTAAACCCTTAACCCCAATCTGTCTTTCTCTCTAAAACCCTAACCCAATTCTCTCTCTATATACCCTTAACCCCCATTCTTTCTCTCTCTCTAAACCCCTAACCTCAAATCTCTCTCTCTATAAACCCCTAATTCCTAATATGTCTCTCTCTCTCTAAACCCCTAATCTCCAGTATCTCTCTCTCTAAACCCCTAATCTCCAGTATCTCTCTCTCTAAACCCCTAACCCCCACTCTCACTCTCTACAATCCCCTGACCCCAATCTCTCTCTCTCTCTCTCTAAACCCTTAACCCCCAATCTCTATCTCTCTAAACCCCTAACCCCCAATCTCCCCTCTCTCTCTTTCTCTCTCTCTAAACCCCTAACCTCCAATATATCTCTCTAAACCCCTAAACCTCCAATGTATTTCTCCCTCTAAATCCCTAACAACCAATCTCTCTCTAAATCCTTAACCCCCAATCTCTCTCTGTAAACCCCTAACCTCCAATCTCTCTCTCTCTCTCTCTCTCTCTCTCTCTCTCTCTCTAAGACACTAACCTCCAATAACTCTCTCTTTAGCTCTAAATCCCTAACCCCCCAATATCTCTCTCTGTAAGCCCCTAACCTACAATCTCTCTCTCTCTCTCTCTCTCTCTCTCTCTCTAAACCACTAAACCCCAATCTCTCTCTCTCTCTCTAAACCTATAACCTAAAATCTATATCTCTCCCTCTCTCTCTAAACCTCTAACCCTCAATCTCTCTCTCTCTAAACTCTTAACCTCCAATTTATCTCTCTCTCTAAACCCCTAACCCCCAATCTCTCTCTCTCTGTAATACCCTAACCTCAATTTCTCTCTCTCTCTCTCTCTCTTTGAACCCCTAACCCCCAATCTCTCTCTATAGTCCCCCAACCTCCAATCTCTCTCTCTCTAAACCCCTAACCCCAATATGTCTCTCTATCTATCTAAACCCCTAACCCCCAATCTCTCTCACTCTCTCTCTAAACCCCTAGCCCCCAATCTCTCTCTCTCTAAACCCTAACTTGCAATCTCTTTCTCTCTAAACCCCTAACCCCCAATTGATTTTTAACTATCTCCATATCTTTGTCTCTCTCTCTCTAAACCCCTAACCCTCTCTCTCTCTCTAATCCCCCTAATTCCTAATCTCTCTCTCTCTAATCCCCCTAATGCCTAATCTCTCTCTCTCTCTCTCTCTCTCTCGTGCATGCGCGCACACACACACACACACCCTCCCTTCCTCCTCCTGATCCCTCTTCCTCCCCCACTCTCTCTCTCTCACACATTCTCACACTCCTCCCCTCCCTCCCTCGCTCTATCCCTCCATCCCTCTAACCCTCTCCCTCTCCCTCCCTCCCTCCCACTCTCTCTCGACTCTCTCCCTCCCTCAATTTTCCCCTTTCCTCCCTCCAACCCCCTGATCTATATTTATCTCTCTCCCCATCCCTATAACTCCCTCCCTACCTCACTCTCTATTCCACCCTCCCTTCCCCCTTCTCTCTCTCTCTCTCATTACATTGATCTCTATCTTAACCCCACCTTATCCCCCCCCCCTTCTCTCTTGCTTTCTCTCTCACTCATCCCCACTTTCTGCCAACTTCCCTTCTTGCATTGATCTCTTTCTAACCCACACCTTGGTCCTTCTTTACCTCTCTCTCTCTCTCTCTCCCTAACTTCCCCCCACCCTTTCTCTCTCTCTCTCCCTAACTTCCCCCCACCCTTTCTCTCTCTCTCTCCAAGCCTTAGTCCCTCCCTCTCCTTCCCTCCCTCGCTCTATTTGTCACCCTCTCTTCTTTTCTACCTCACTCCTCCCCTCCCTCTCTATATGTTTATCCCTCCATCTCACTATCTTCCACCCTCCTCCACTCTCTCTCACCATCCCTCCCTTCACCTCTCTCTCTCTCCCCCTTTATCCCCCACTCTCTATCCATCTCTATTTCCCTCTTCATATCCATTTCTCCCTCTCCCTCCCACCATCCATCATGCACGCTCTCTCTCTCTCTCTCTCTCTCTCTCTCTCTCGCTCTCTCTCTCTCTCTCCATCCCTTGACTATGCTTGAGAAAGGAAAACGAAAAAAGAGTCATAAATTTAATTTTTTGAAAATAGGAAACAAACAATGTTGAATCATGATAAACATATAACTACAAAGTTGTAGGTCTCAAAAATACATTTCCAATAGTACAAGGAGCATCAAAATCTGAGTTCAGAATCAAAAGTTGTGGCCAAAATATTGATTTTGTTAATTTATGTAATAAAACCATGCACACATTTCTAAAAGTGCACACGCGTTCTTAAAAGCACACATGTTCTTAATGCACACGTGTTTTTAATAATGTGTGTGCGTTATTAGCGTGTGCACGCTTTGTGCCAACATAGATGCATTAGTGGAGGTTCGGAAATTGCCAGACCAAAAGCGCGTACACGTATTTGGGAGCGCATGCACGCTTTTGATTTTTACTGCTTGTGCACTCCTATCGGAACAATTTTGGGTATCATCTTTGTGCAAGCGCCCTATGCATTGATTAAGAACGTCGACACATTTGCTCATTTAACTAACAATCACTGACATGAATCACCTCCGACTTGTCTACCTTAGTGGGATGCTAAAACAATTGAAGCAATTGGATCTGATGTCGGAGATACTAGTATTGGTTTGCATACCCATAGTCAGAAACAACATGGTAGTGTTTCACTGATGGAACATGTTCTTGAAACCTATGATCCCAACACTTATGTTGATGCTCAAGGAGTTCCTAAATGGTATGGCTATTGAAATTGATTCATTGAAGAAGAATTAGACTTGGGAATCGGTTCCTTGACCGCAAGGAAAGAATGTTGTGAAGTGTTGATGGCTCTACAAGACCAAGTTTACTTATGATGGTGTTGTTGAATGCCACAAGGCTCGACTGGTAGCCAAGGGATTCTCTCAGCAAGAATACATTGACTAGTACACTGAAACCTTTGCTCCTGTTGCAAAGATGAACTCTATTCGATTGATTATTTCCCTTACTGCTCATTTTGTATGAGAACTTCATCAAATGGATGTTAAAAGTGATTTTCTTCAAGGAGGCTTTTCTAAAGAAATCTATATGGAACAACATCTAGGTTTTGTGATAGATATTGGTCTTCTTTGTCGACTGAAGAAATCATTGTATCAAATTTGTGATAAATCTTCAATCTTGGCTTCAAACATTGTGAATCTAATCATAGTATTTACGTATTACGTGTTCATGGTGATACTTTGATTGTGGCATTATATGTTGATGATTAAGTCATAATAAGAAATGATGTCAATCTGGTTTTGGGTTTGAAGAAACAACATGCAGATACCTTTGAAATGATTGATCTTGGTCTGTTGCATTTCTTTATGGCATTCAAATTTTGTAAATGGATGATGTTATCTTTCTTTCTCAACCAAAATATGCTCTGGATCTTCTGAAACGATTTAATATGGATGATTGTAAGTCTTGTGCCACATCTTATTAATCGGGCGTAAAATTGTAAAAGGACTCTCCATGAGTTGATGCCACTCTTTGACAACAGTTAGTCAGTGTCTTTATTTACTTAACTCAAATTCAACATCATATCTCCTTTGTTGTTAGTTTGGTTTCTCAGTTCATGAAAGATCCTAAAGAAAGCCATTGGAAATATGCAAAGAGAATTGCTCGCTATATTAAAGGAAATGATCAATATGGTATTAAATATTGTCATAGTACATATCCACTAGTTGGGTTTACTGTTTCCAACTGTGGAGGTGACATCGACGATCGAAAGTCCACTTTTAGCTACGTGTTTTGTCTTAGTTATAGACCTTTCGTTTGGTCATGTAAGAAACAAAAGGTAGTCTCTCTTTCGAGTATAGAACCATAATATCGCAGTGCAATCAATGCAGGTACATAGGCAGTTTATTTGTCATCTTTTAGATAAGCTTGGTTTTCATGTTCAAGCCTCAACTATTATCCATTGTGACAATCAAATTACAATACAAGTTGCTGGTAATCTTATTGCTCATAGCAAATTGAAGCATGTTGAACTTCATGTTCATTATTTGAGATAGTTGGTCTAAGACAATGTTGTCTCACTTGTTTATTGCAGGACAGATGATCATATCAGTGATATATTTATGAAGCCTATGCCAAAAGCTATGTTTGTGAAACTTCATGCTATGCTTGGGCTTCAGGAAGCTACAATTATGGTGGGATGTTCAGAGAACATAATTTCACCTCCTGAATCTCAAGTGCATTGTGTTGATGGGGAGGTGTTGGAACCAAAGGTTATGGAGGTCCATCACACCTTTGGATCTTCTAGTGCAGTTAGTCAAAAGACAACAATCGACTACTAGAGCAATTGATTGGAGGATTGACTACACGTTTAACTAATCGGTTGACTGAATGGTCAATGAGGTCATGGTCGACTCGACTAGAACAACCAAATAATCTATGGGACGTTTTGGATTTCATGGAAATGGTTAGAACCAACGACACGTATTTGGGGACTAGATCATCCTCACTTCAAGGGAGTTTGTTATATATTGAGACTATAAAAGAATGACCCTATGGGTTGTGTTAATGTATCGAAATTGATTTTGACAATGTTTAATAATGCATTGTGATGTTATGATCATAATGCGTTGTGCTTAAGTGTTGTAAATGGTGTCTTTAAACACCACCTCTTCTTGGAATTGCAATGCCCTTCTGTTATTTTCTTTTTCTATTTCATTGTTTAGGGAGAAGGTTCCCCAGCATGAGATCCTTCTCTTCCTCTTCCTCTTGAAAACTAACTTAGAATTCTCCCTCTACCTCTTTAAGTTAATGCATCCCCTTGATACTTATTGGAATTAGGTTGATGTCAATTCTGATTTGAATTAATTTGATTGTGATATTGTCCTCTACTTCTTCATCTTTTTCTATAACTGGTGGAAAAAGCATGTTCTATTTGTTCATTTGTAATATTTTCTTCAACCATTAGCAAGTAACCACTCAATTAATCAATGCTCACCGTATTTAAATCTTTAGAAACAAGAATAGTAGTGGTGATAACTTAATATTTGGCACAACACTAAAAATCTTCCCAAACATTTTTCTTTCTAGGATATCTTCACCTAATGGATTCATTTGGTTAACAAGAACTTTCATTGTGGTGATATAATCATTCACTGATTCATTACTATGGATTTTTTCATTATCAATATTACTTCTTAATGTTTGCAATTTTGTTGTTGATGCACCTTCATATGTGTTCTTTAAGATAACACTTGTTTAGATGATGTTGTGGCACTAATTATCAGAAAAATGGGTTCATCAACTGCACTACCTATAAAAGAAAGTTATTTATTATCTCTCTTTATTAATTCCTTAAAAACTATACCATCTTAACAGATCTGTCAAAAAAAAACCTCTCACACCTTATCACACTAGTATCATATACAAGTTAATATGAAATAACACTACATGGAATATGAGATTAAAAAATACTTCAATGTGAGCTTTAGTAATTCAACCTCCAAACTCACTCTGTAAACCAAATAATGCACTCCTTCCTCGCTAAAGGTTTGATTCAAAATATGTTGAACCAAACATTAGTGAGCATGGGAGCATGGACCATTTGGAATACCTGCTTCCCATGGGAACCATCCTTGCGTTTCAATTTCTCTAACCATGTGTCTCCAATAATGAGCACAAAAAAAAACTTAGGCACATGGACAATGGATTTCCTGAAGTCGACAATAAATTTCTTGTTACATCATCTAACAAATGGGCAAAAAAATAGTAGAAACAAAAGAAAATTGTGCTTTTTGGAACGTTATTCACAGATCATCATCTAATCATCAACATATTTCTGATGTATGAACTCCCACGCTATAAACAATGCATTCTTTTTCAGTGTGTTTCACCCTTAGTGTGACTTAAATTCGACACCTCTAGACTCTCTAGGTCATACATTGGACAATATATCTTAAGATAATAATATGGCACCTATAGACTCTCTCGTAATTAAGTGAAGTAGTCATGCCCTCTTCTATAGGTCTCCCACTACTCACACACATCCACAACTCACACACCCTCTTAATCTCTCTAGTATCAAATAAAGATCCTAATACACCGCAAGAAATGGAGCAATACAAACATTTTCCAATAATGTACACACTAGCACTAATTTCATTATCAAAGCACATATTTTACATGAATAAAAAATGATCCTACCATTTCGCAATAACTACTCATTAAATCACTCAACAAGTCTGGTCTTAATCTCAACTTAACTCTACGAAATATAATCACAATAACAACTTAAACAATATTATTTAATTAAACTAAGGATAGAATTAAATGAATCATTAGCCACTATTTTCATAGGTTCCATTGATTCATGTTTGGGGTTTCCAACAAAACATGTATGTAAGTTGCATCTCTCCTTCTCTACAAACCAAACATTGTATCTATGTATGTTGAACTTTAAGTATGGTTTTGTTTACCTTCTCATTTTAAAATTAATTATTATTATTTTTTAAATATATATGCTTTTAAAATGTGTAATTTGTTTCTACTAATTTTTATTTTTGTATTTAAATTTACAAAAATAATTATAAAAGACAAGTTATGACATTTTAAAATTAAAAAAGTTTTATTTGAAGTATATATGCTTTTAAAATGTGTAATTGTTTTCTACTAATTTTTATTTTTGTATTTAAATTTACGAAAATAATTATAAAAGACAAGTTATGAGTAGTAGTAAATTTCAATGTAATATCTTTAAAACTGGCATGTGCTACAAAATTTGAATCTTGTTAAGTTTGAGATATAAATTTATAAAATTTGAATATTATTTATTTTGAAATAAACCTGTGATGATTTTAATGGTTTTTTCGGGTCCAATTCTGATAGAATCTAGTATAAATTTTGAAGAAATTTAAAAAATTCTAAATAATTATGTTTAAATTTGTAGAAGATGGGTGTTTTGGGGTTTTTGAGGTCGCTAAATCTATTTATGAATTTAGAATCTTAATTTGAACCACACAAAATTCTAATTTCTTAAAAAAAATTGTCAAATTCTAACCAAAACTAGTCGGAAAGTAAAAATCGTCGTACCTTTAGACTTCTTCATTTTGAAATATGGAATTATGTTCATAACAAATGTATTTCTATACTCTAATCTAAGTTAACTAGAGGTTGAGTAGCAAAGTCATCCCAAACTAGTCATATTTGTGAATAAATATACATGGTTACTAATTGTTTAGTGTGAAAATTTATCCATTGTGAAGCTTCTTTTTACACCCACCTCTGGTAGGTGGTATAGGCACAAGGTTTAGCTCTACGTACTCTATTAATGTTTGCCATCAAGAAGAAGGTGGAAACGCCAAAGATCTATGGGGATTCAAAAATATGGATCAATTATATGAACAAGGGAAATTCTTTCAACAATCATGTGCTTTCATAACGTTGGAAGCAATATAGCTAACCTAGTTACTCTATTTAAGGATGTATCCTTTGCTCATGTTTATAGAAACCAGAATACTCAAGCAGAGAGTTTATCCAAAACAAGTTTAAATATGGAAGAAGGACAGGGCATGAAAACATCTTATGTCCAAAAGTCTAGTGAAAGCAACAGTTTTCATTTAGCTTCGCTTATTTATCATTATGGTTTAAGCTTTTTAGGCATCTCTATGCTGATAATAGTTTTGTGGAAGTTTATTTTAAAAAACTGAATGTAATGTTTAAGCTAATTATGGCACTTAGTGTAGAACTTATTTTTTTATCATGCTAGCGAGCACCTGTGGAATGTACTTTGCTTTTAAAGATCAACATATGATTTTTTTTAAAAAGGTAATAGATATATAGTAATTGATTAATAGTCAAACTATTGACTTTAAATTACTTTTTTCTTTTATGAAAAACAAAATATTTACTATCATAAATATTAAAAAATATTTTTTTAATTTCTAAATTTATTTTTTAAATTCCTGATTCGATAAAAACCATGATGTAATAATTATTATCTGATTTTGGATAGTATTGGTCAGAAATATAAAAAATAAATAAACACTAACCAGACACGTATCCCTCTTGTATCTCCGTGTTTACATATCAATATTAAGGGAGAGTATAATGTGAAGGTTGGTTATGATAATCCCCGCCCTTTTGCGGAAATGGGGTTTTATCTTAAGAATTTAAGATGGTTGGCTCTTAGTCATCAATAATTATGAAATTGTGATATTCTATTTTAATTTTTTATTTAAAAATATTATTTATTATATTGACTTTTAATTAATGGTATATCCACTTTTATGGCAAAATAAGTCGCTGCTTTTCTTTATTTGATTTACATGTTAGCTACCAATTTTATACCAAATATCAATATCTTTTTATTTGATTTACATGTTAGCTACTAATTTTATACCAAATATCAACATCTGAAATTGAAAGGCATATCTTCTAGTTTGATTTAACAATTATTTGAAACAATAATACAAATATTATTTGATTTACATATTAACTACCAACTTTATACCAAATATCAATATCTGAATTTGAAAGGCATATCTTCTAGTTTGATTTAACAATTATTTGAAATAATAATATAAATATTATTTGATTTACATGTTAATTACCAACTTTATACCAAATATCAACATCTGAATTTGAAAGGCATATCTTCTAATTCGGTTTAACAATTATTTGAAACAATAATACTGTGATGAACCTGAATTAATTAATTAATGCAAATACACGAGATATCAAAAATAATAGAACAGAATCACTTTTATATTGATCACGGGCCACTTCGAGAGGGCAACCTCCTTTGAGCAAGCTCAATACAATTAACTTCACGGTGCCTTCAATGACCTCAACACACACTTATATACTAAGTATATGCCCAATACCATGAGTCAAAACCATGGGACATATAATACTACGGGACGACTTACAAAGCATATGCGTCCAATACTATGGGTCAATACTATGGGCTAATATAAACTACGGATCAACAAATACTACAGGACGACTTACAAAGCATATGCGTCCAATAACAATATACTAACATACTAAAGAGAAGGGTTTACATAGGTTCCTAACATCCCCTCTCCCTTAGAAAAAGCTTTGTCCTCAAAGCTTTGGTTGGAGAAATTGCTGCAGAAGCTAAAGGAGTGGTTCCCTGGTAGCATCCTCAGGTTGCATTTCAGGCCACTGACGCCTTTGGAGTGTCAAGGAGGATTGCTTGGAAGGCTGTAGATGAAGAAGAACCCTGTCAGCTGCGTGGAAAATGCGCTCAGAACGGTGCTGATCGGCTTGTTGATTCAGGCGAATTCTGGCCATGTGAAGATTGTCCTGCAGAATGAGAAGAATCTGATTGCGGTTTCGAAGAACTGAGTCAATTGCCTGAACTGGGGAGCTGCTAAGGGTGTATGGAAGAAGAACTGGCGGTGTTTGTCCATAGACCGCTTCATATGGTGTTTTGTGAGATGTGGTATTGTACGACCAGAGCGCTGCTAGGAAATCCATAGAAATAGTTGGCCAAAGCTGTTTAGGGATGGGCAAGGGTTTGAGCAATCCCGAAAGGAGTGTCGTTTCACCCTTGTTGACTTGGAAAGTATCATTGTCAGCCACCATCTGTTGAATTGTTATTTTTAGTCCCTGCCAAAAGAAGTTACATTGTTTTTGGTCATACCTGTTGCATAACCCAGAGTGCCCTGTTGATGAAGAAGCATGGAGTTCATAGAAGAGAGAGCCCTGTTGAACATATTGCACCCAATTTGGAACAAGCAGAGAAAGAGTTGTAAGAGAAACTAGGTCATCAATTATGCAAAAAGGAGCATCTTCCACCATATTGTCCTTACCCTTCTTGTAAGTGATCACATAGGGATAACCCATTTCAGGTGTGTTGGGGAGGAGACCCATTGTTCCAGAAAATTTTCCAGACTCGGGAGATCAGTCTTGATGCAGAAATAATTCCCTAATAGGTATGGCTGCCACTTCTATATTGCATGCAAAATAGCCATCATTTCCTGCTGAGAGGTAGATGTGGCTAAATTCTTACCGGAAAGGTCTCGTGAAGGTAGCAAGCGCATTGGTTCAACAAAGATACCTGCATATCTATCTAAGGAAGTAGTGGAGACTGTTGATGGGTGCATCTGAATGGAATTGAGCTGAGCGATGACACCATGTGAATTCTTCTTAAGGAGTTTTTCCAGGCGATGTGAACTGATGATGTAGAGAGACCCTGGTTGTAAGCCCATAAATTTGTGTTGTGCCCCATTGACTTTAAACTGCATCCAAAGTTCAACAAAATCCCATAAGATGGGGCCAAGTGTGCGTAACCATTGAATGCCCAAAACCACATCACATCCACCTAAGGGCAAGGCAAACATGTCAGAGCGTAGGTTATAATCTTCCATAGAGATACGCACATTGTGACACTTCCCCTTGCAAGGTAAGGTGCCCCCATTGGCAACCATGACTTCAAAGCTGGAGCAAGGATGGACAAAACAATCAGCCTGTTTGGCAATCTGAGGGTCAATGAAGTTATGAGTGCTACCAGAATCAATGAGTATGGTAAGAAGGAGCTTCTTGAAGTATCCCCTGACCTGCATTGTTTGTGGGGTGGTGACGCCGGTTACCGCATGGAGAGAGATCTCAGGTGGGTCGTCCTGAAATGGGGTGTCAACAGGCGGGTGTTGAATGTCGATCTGATCATCCACTGTATCTGTAGCTGCTTCACCAAGTTCTAAGGCAGGCGGAGAATCCACATCCAAGAGATAGAGCTTTTGTTGAACACATCTATGTCCCCGAGTGAATTTCTCATCACAATTATAGCAAAGCCCTTTTTCTCGGCGTGCCTGCATTTCTATTTCAGACAAATGCTTGATAGGAGTTGGTTGAGGAGAAGGCGTGATGGGAGGTCGTTGGGAACCCATATTTTTGAAGGGAACAAGGGTGGGTTTGGAGTGTTGTTGAGCTGCAATCTTGTCCTTAGCCAGCTTAGCCAACCCTAGGACTTCCATCATTGTGTTGGGACAAAACATTTTGACCTCTGAGCAAATTTCATCCTTGAGACCGCTTATAAAACAACTCTTGTAGAATTCATCAGACAATCCTTCCGTGTGATTGGCCAATTTCTCAAATTCTGTCTGATACTCTCTCACTGTGCCAATTTGGTGAAGTTTAGTGAGTGCTCCTGTGAAATCATCAAAAGCACTAGGGCCAAATCGTGGCAAAATGAGTTGGCAAAAATCTATCTAGTTTGGCTCAGGATGAGCTTTGATGTACCAACAGTACCATGGAAGGGCTTCCTGTTCCAAATGAAAGGATGCAAGTGGAACTTTCTGGACATCAAAAGTATTATGCAGACTGAAATATTGTTCTGCTCGGTACATCCATCCAGTCGGATCAGTACCATTGAAGCAAGGAAAATCAAGCTTCGGCCCACGAAAATTGTTGGGAGAAGAGAACCCGGTGGCTGCAAAAGATTCTGGCTGTCGGTTATTGTTCATGGTTGAATGCTGAAGATGGAGGCTGAGAAATTTTTCATCCAGATCTTGGAGTTTGGTTTGGATGGCTGCAAGCGCTTCCTCCATGGTGTTTGCTCCTGCACGGGTGACAACCATAACCAGGTTTTTTTTTTTTTTTATCAAACTGGAGCGGCTACGGCTCAAAAGGGATCTAGAACAACGCCGAATGGATTGAAAATGGTCGAATCTAGAATGGCTTGCAAATGGATCTGAAACGGCGCAGCAGTGATCAACAATAGTTCAGCTGAAAGTAGATATGGACCCCAGGTATGTGCGGCTTCCTAACAGTTCATGGGTTTCACTCGGCCACCAATGCTGTCTGACGGCTTGCGTATTGGAGCAGTACCCCTCACTCCACAGCTCAAGTAAAACTGATAACCGCTTTGCCACAAACGACAGCTCTTGGTTTACCTCACGGGTGGGAACTAGTCAATCAGGTAGGGGTCGTTGCCCTTTTCGCTGGCAGGTCCTCTCAATGGGCTAGCTACTTCGGGGTTCCTGTGGTACTCCTCACAATGAGTTTTAGGGCTTATGCCCAAGTACTTCCCACAGTTAAGCGGATAGGGATGATTCCCAAATCCGAACCTGCAACAGAAAAAATTTGGGCAGAAATTCCACCCAATCTTCAAAAACCGGATCTATATTGCTCAAAATCGCTATTATAGCATGTTTCCAGAACTGGAACAACCACTCTGCTTCTACTTGAGAAAGCAGAATAGAAATCTGGGCACTCGGTCAAAAGATTTTCTCGCCGCAATTTTCGCGGCCATCACCGAAATTCTGAAAAATTGCTGATTTTAAATCCGCGATATCTCCACTTTTAGAACTCCAAATGAGATGATTGTTTTTTTGAAACTGCGTATTTTTGAAAGAGGAATTCAGATATGTAATCGGTTTCTTCTGATTTTGTGCAAAAAGTTTCAGAAATTGATCTGAAAGTCGCCGCCAAAAAAAAAAAAAAAAATTTCCCACTTGTGCCAAGGAAAGTGCTCTGATACCAGATGTGATGAACCTGCAATAATTAATTAATGCAAATACACGAGATATCAGAAATAATAGAATAGAATCACTTTTATATTGATCACGGGCCACTTCGAGAGGGCAACCTCCTTTGAGCAAGCTCAATACAATTAACTTCACGGTGCCTTCAATGACCTCAACACACACTTATATACTAAGTCTATGCCCAATACCATGAGTCAAAACCATGGGACATATAATACTACGGGACGACTTACAAAGCATATGCGTCCAATACTATGAGTCA
Source organism: Larix kaempferi (assembly GCA_027924585.1). Taxonomy (NCBI): domain Eukaryota; kingdom Viridiplantae; phylum Streptophyta; class Pinopsida; order Pinales; family Pinaceae; genus Larix; species Larix kaempferi. Next base: position 3,396,589 of record BSBM01000588.1, read on the forward strand.
ATACTATGGGCTAATATAAACTACGGATCAACAAATACTACGGAACGACTTACAAAGCATATGCGTCCAATAACAATATACTAACATAGTAAAGAGAAGGGTTTACATAGGTTCCTAACAAATACAAATATTATTTGATTTACTTGTTAGCTACCAACTTTATACCAAATATCAACATCTGAATTTGAAAGGCATATCTTCTAGTTTGGTTTAACAATTATTTGAAACAATAATACAAATATTTTAAAAGCAAATATTATTTAAAAAAAAAACTAACTTTTGAAATGTTAAACACCAAATATATTATAAAAAAACATTAAAAAATAAATTGTATATAACTTTATTTTTTAATATATGTTTTTAATGTATTGTTTTGTAATTTTCAATTTTTAATGCATATTTTATCTATTAAATGAGTTAATGTTTAAAAATTAGAATCCATGAGAAATCTACAAAATTTTCCATACTTTAATAAAAATAAATCTTTTTAGCACACAAAATATGGTATTTTCATTGTAGCAATAACTCTATCCTTATTAGAATTGATTTCATCTTCCTCTCTAATGCACTAATCCATTTTACCTTAACATATTTATATACTAATTATTTTCCATGAATAACTAGAGCATCATATTGTAATGTTGTACAAACATTCTGTAAACCCCATCATAAACCTACTTCACATAATTCAATTAATCAAACTTATGTAAACATTTCATATGAAATGTTATCACATAATTCAACTAATCAAACCACGGGGGTTTCACTCAATAAACCGCTATCATAGCACGTTCGTTAGTGGCATATGAAACAATACCCCTAATTTCACTAAATATTGGAAAATATCTTCCAAAATCGTTTTTTTTAACTCCCTCCCAATATGCCTTCCTAATTTTAAAAAAACCCTATTTTCACTAGATATTGTATATATCAATTTTTTCATTAACATTTTTTATACCCCTTTATATTTCTACCTAGTATATTGATATGATACCCCTCTTATGACCCCACATGCATTCTACACTGCACCTTGCTTCTTTCAATGTATATTGTGGATGCACATTACTTCACCCACAATGCAATTACTTAACCACATATCAATATGATTTGCAACATCTAATGGTCTAATGAGTAGATATGAGATCACTTCTTGTATGTCACTAGAGCCAATGCATGTAGTACAACATTTAGATTGCATGTTGCAGTTCCCCAATCGCTAACTAAGCTTGTTGTGGGATAGGTATCCAAGCCCCCAGGGCCTGTAACAAGCTTTAAGAGGTTGACTAAACCTCCCAAGGCCTGTAATAGGCACGAGGGGTTGGGTATTCAAGCCCCCAAGGCCTATCGAGGGCCTATAACAGGCCCTTGAGGCTTAGAGACTCCTAAGGCTATTGGTAACAATTGGTTGTCAATGACCACTGTCTCTCGACTATGATCGACTGGAAACCCTCTTCACCACGAAACCCCTGGCCTCAAGCATGACTCAATACACGATTTTCCTACATACTGGTAAGCCCGAGCCTTGCCTCAACACGATTTCTCATTCGGCCGTGATCCCGCCATCTCCATTTGGCGGATTTTTTCAACCTACTCATATAAAAATTACCCCAAAGTATTTTTGTATTGTTACATTAAATAAAAAAAAACCTTTGCCCCCTAATATATAAACAATATAATTTTTAGGTTTTCATGATTCTTTAATACCCCAATATCAATGAACGTGATATTATATTGCCTTCTAGTGAAGCCCCCGGCGTGAATCAAACTTAGGTAACCAATCCATATGAAATGTTATTTTTATTTGAATTTTCATTTTCTTTTCATTAGCAACATTTTCTTCAACTTTATTGGTTTCATCAACCACATCTTCATCAAATAAACTTCCAAAATTTCATCCAATTGAGTATTATAAGCTTTTTCATTGGTATTTGAAACATTTTGAAATTTTGAAATGTGTTCTTTTTTATACATTTCTTAAATTGTGACTTGATTTTTTTTAAATATTGTAAATTTTAATGGCTAACCACCTATATACATTTATATACAAAAGTAGACCACACCAAAAGATTTAACTCAAACATATGTAAAAAATCATATATGTTTAAAAAAAAATCTATACCGGCCTAGATCCAAATCCTAGGCTCGATCAAGCGCCGAGAGGGATCAAATATCCCGAGGTGCAAACCTCTCCTTGAATAGTTCCTTGAGTCCAATACCTGAGCCACTTAATCCTAAGCTCTAAAGTCTCTAGTTTAAGTCTCATATTTACTTTTTACTTTGTATTATTCTTTTTTTGTTTATGGCCGACATAATATTTATTACTTTTTACTTTGTATTATTATTTTTTGTTTACTTTGTGGGTCAATGCAAGCTAATGAGGGTCACTTTTGGCGCGTTAGATGCAATAGAAAACTGAAAAAGCAGGCATCCCTCAACTTGGATTTTTTGAGCTACTTACGCAAAATATCTTGCATTGAGTAAAAAAGATGAAATGTAGGAAATTGAATCACGTTTCCGAATATATAACTTTTATGTATTGAAAATTTGCATAGCTATGTCAAGTTTCATTTTTCCTAACAGACACTTTTTATTTTTCAGGCAAATGATAAGGTATATGTTTTTGTGGGTAGAGCCTTTGAGGGCCTAAATAATGGAATCAAGCTACAAAAATAGGCATGCATTTAGAGAACACATAGCACTTGTGCGCCATTATTTTTCGAAAATTAAATTAGTAATTTTATAATTTTTTTATAATTGTCAAAGTGATCAAACCTCGAAAATAGTACATCTTTTGTGGGTAGAGCCTTTGAAGGTCTTAATGCAAAAATCTTGAAATGGGTTTTTCATAGAACGTGGAGGTTAGTGTTCTCTTGTGCACCATACATTTTTTTTTTAAATGATTGAGAATTGAAAAAGTTATCGAAGAAACACTAATAGTGTGTTTCACGAGTTAAGGAGGTAGGACAGAAAAGAAATTGAAAGAAAATAGGAAAAATTAATATTTCAAAATAAAAGTTACATATTTGGAATCTGCAGAAAAAATGCTATTTGTGTCTAAGATTTCGTCAAAAATGACTCTGTGTAGCATATTGTAACGAGTGGTTAAGCTCGGGATTCTCCAGAAACTGGAAGAAATACCCAATTAGCTTTGGTTTTTCATTAACATCGCACAGGTTTGGAATTATCGAAGCAAACGCCAAAGCATACACATAGGATTATTGTTGACATGTGAGCATGTGACTCGGCCTGTTTAAATTCAAAAATATTGCCGCGCTTTTAGATGTACATAACGCGTACGCGTTATATAACTACATAACGCGTACGTGTTATATAGTTAAAAAATGCGCTCGCGTTATGCAAATCATAAAATACATGTTTAATACTTGAGAAAGAGGGGGTGTGGAAGACTCAA